>CM036906.1:158938219-160234469 GCA_020800305.1 Porphyrio hochstetteri | reverse complement strand
CAATATTTCAAACCCCTGTTAATGTACCTGCTAATTTCAGAGGGTGATGGCGATGGTTATCGTGTACAGGGGATGGTGTGGAGGGGTCTGCAATGAGGTCGGGAAGGATTTCCAAAGTAGAAAATCGCTGTCCTGTTAAAACTCTCTCAGGTGTTATGCAACGATTCTGATTCGGATTCACATCAGAACCCCTGAGGATTTAATTGGGGCTTTGGAAGTGCCTGACTCGAAATGCTCGAAGGATCAAATTGTGTTGGTGCAGAAACCCGCAGGCTTTGTACCCGTGGCATCTCCATTCCCTTGTAGCATTTAGCTACCTTCAGCTCCCATTGAACCAGCTGCTCCGACGGTACTGCTAGACACAGTTTGCCTTCACTGTGTTTTCTGGAGGCTCTGCTTGGCTCAGGGCCTGGTACAAAATCGCTCATGCTTTTTATTTCCTCTTTTTTTCTTCCTTTTTTTTTCTTTGAGACACATACCAGGGATGGTGACGTGCATGCATAATGCTCTGTGACCCAGGAATCACACCCTTGCAAAAAAAGAGATGAAATTAGAGAAACGGGGAGGAGACTGTGTGACTAGGGAGATGTTTAGAGAATTTTAAAAAAAGAGAAAAAAAAAAGGCTGGAAGTTGACATCTGACTTAAAACAACAATATATAATAGGAAGTTCAACATTTGGTGCTTTCCTATATATAATTTAGCGATAGATAATAGATAATAGAGAGTTCACAGGATCACTTGATGGGAAATATATTGATAATACAATTTTTCTTTGCAAAATGTATGCAATGATTGCAGTTTTGGTTTAATAATAAATTTAACTTTGAAGAATCATCTGATTCAAACCTCTGCTTTTTTCTAATGGCATTCAGAATTATTAATATCTGTCTAGCCAGCTAAAGAGGTTTTTAAAAGAGTATGCTGGGTGTTCTGCAATTAGAGTGGCCATCTGCCCTTTATTAAAACTCCATTAACCTTTACATTAAAATACATTTAAAATGCAGACACACTGAAAATATCAAACGCAAATAAAATAGATAAATCTAAGCGGTTTCTTTGCTTTATTGGCTTATTTGTGGAGAATGCAGCAACTTGTGGCACCTATAATTTTCTGGGGACAGATAACACTTCATGGCATCAATTTTCCCATGTTAAGGACAGGAAATAATTACGGGAAGGTAATGGAATTAATAACATCTCTGATGAAAATTTTTAGAATGTGGTTTTGTTTATAGAAGGCTAGAACATTGTTTTGATGTTGATATTAAATTACAGAATAAGATGCTTAGTTTTAAGCACAGAACTAATTTGCTTTGCTCATGCAGCTCTGCTGATCACAGTGGAGATATTTACACAGTAGAACCATTCATGCAAATAAAATGATTGAAAATTTTCTGAAGAGATTCAGGTCCACTGCCAGTATAAACCCACCAGAGCCCCTGGAGCTGCCGCAGCATTGTTCCCTTGAGCCGTGGATCTCTGAGGAGTGAGAGCGATGCTGTATTTACCCTGCTGAATTACTGCTACTACTGGCAGAGCTGCTGATTTGCTCAGTAAATAAATATGTCTAAACCCACCCCCCCCCCACCCCCCCAAGACCTGTTTTTACTTGCATTTGGCCAATTGGGCTGAAATTCCAGAGCTTTTTTTTTTTTTTTAAAGTCAGGAAAAATGGCTCAGCCATTCCCCAGACCCAGGTTAAGCAATAATGTCATTGTTTCACCCGGCTTAAAGCCTTCCCAGTGAGGGTGTCTGCACACCCATTGAGCCATGATTTACGGCCGCAGGTGGTGCGGATCAGGTCCCCCTGGCACGGGGCACACCTCCTGTCATCGATCCCACAAACCCAGCCTTTGGCCAAATCATAAAACTTTCGAAAGCGGCTCCTCTCTGATCCACGCAGCCTCCTCGGCTGCATTTCCCAAGGACTGCCTTTGCTCCGGAGATAACCCTGCTCAGGATCTCAGAGGGATTTCCCTCCCTGTCTCTGGTTTTTCTGCCTCCCACGGGCTGCGGCAGCCGGTACCGGAGGAGCGAGGTGTCAGACCTAACCACAGCGAGGGAAATGAGTTGAGGAAGGAGCCGGTGGCAGCACAGAGCGGGGTGAGTGATGGGTACCGCGCCTGCAACGAGGGCTTGCGGAGAAATTCAGAGCTGGATGTGATGGAGGCAGGTGGGGGGATTGCAGAGCTGGAGATGCTAAAGCTGGGAGGAGAGGGTGGCGGGAGGAGAGGAGGGATGGGGAGGGTGAGGATGGGTAAGGGGTCCAGGTCTGCGATGCGGGGTTAGGGAGGGGTAGTGGGGAAACGAGAGGCACATCCGGAGTGCCACGCAAAGAGGACGTCAGCGTTGAGAGGGAGAAGTCACACCCTGTGTGATCGCTTGCCGCTGCGCTCAGCAGTTGCTCAGGGAGGATTTTTCTGACAGTCCTGGGATTAAATTCTCTGCGCAATCGACTTGTAAACCTTTTTACATGGTAAAGCATTCCAACCCAAGCTGCAGGAAAATGCTTTTACTCGACTTGACAGCGCATTTTCAAAGCCATCGTTTCTCAGAAAGTTTTACAAGATTTCACAGTTCCTTTTTATTCAGAACAAACCCAAACACCAAAACTGTAAATTTGCCAAGAAATATGACTCTTGCTTCCTTTAAGGCTCTGGTTGCAGTGATCTGTGTATATTTAGTGGTACCTTTTAAGTTCAGGTCCCAGTAAAGCCTTGCTGACAAGGAAATAGTTGAGGGAATGAAATAATACATTTCTACAGACCATCGTGCTATTTCCTTAATTGCACTTTCAGTAGCAGAATCTGTCTCTCAGTAGCAGAATCCGCCTCTTCCCAGGTTGAAGGATCCTCTTGGAAAAAAAGAGCTTAGCTTTCAAACAGGTCTGTAGTTTTCTTAGCTGGTTTTATATATGGTCCTTGTATTGACAATACTTTTTGATTAATATTGTGTATAACATTCCTTAATGCATCAGTTGAATTAATTATGCAGAAACATTTGGCCACCTGGACGTACTATTGATGAAATGACATTTTATTGACAAAATGACAATTTAATACTGCACTTTCCTGAAGCTTTCTGCTGAATAGATTGTTTGGTTCAGTAAGTGGAGCAGGAGGTGGGGGCAACTGAGGAAAGCCTTTTGTCTTCCCCAAAATGTTCCAGTTGGCTATGAGGTTTGCTACTGGAAGTTAGTACTGGGATACATTGGGTCTGCTGCTGCTGGACAGTATATAGAGGAGTGGTGTCATCTATAGCTTTGGCTGGTTGATCTTGGAGGACTCTTCTCGATGAAGTCTACTAAAAGGCACCTGTGGGTGACAGTCCTCATATCTCCTTTTGTCAGGGGCCCTGCCCTGGCTTTGGGTAGTTCTAATTATTTTGGTAAATGAGTGGCATTTTGGCCAGGTGACATATACAGCTCTTAAGGGGAAAAAAGTACTGCCTCCACCAGCACGGCTTGCAAAGAGCCTGGATTTGCTGCTCTACCCACATCTTGGTTAGGAGAGGGTTCAAAACTTGCTCTTCTCATCACGGTGTGGACAGTATGATCTTGCTGTGTGGTCTTGAAGAAACTTTGTTTTAGCTTTTGTTGTGTTTTTAGACCCAGACTTCAATAATCAAACAGGTTTCAAAATGATAGGTTTGGGGTGGGATTTTCAAAAGCTTGCAAGTGACTTTGGAACAGGCGCCATATGAAATTGCTGGGGGTCTTCAATCATTTGGGCACTTTTAAAAAAAAATCATATCCTTTATTGGGACTTTAGTTTTTATTTCTTAAAAAATTGGAGTGTAGAGGCGGTCCTGATGATGGAGAATAATATTGACTTTCTGTAGCTGATAGCAGAGATGTGAGTGGGCTGGGAGTTTTCCAGCCAGATGTTTTTTTTCTTGGAAAATGTTGATTTATTGAAACTGAAACTTTTCATGGGAACATATCAGTACTGATTAAATTTTGTTGAGAGAGATTGCTAGGGTCTGAGCCAGAATTTCTGGCTGTAACAAAAAATGAGGTCCTTGGCTGGGGAATGGCCAACAGGTCAGGGCAGCCATTTGGAGCTGGTCTGGGTGAGGTAGAGGAGTGGATGGACTGAGGGTCTCCCACATAACTGACATAGTCCTTCGGCTATTGCTTCCTTCAAGAATTGTCTACTGGTTTTTCATACATCAAACCTAAAAAATCCCCTCTCCCATTTATTCTGATATAGAATGGGAAGTTTATTGCTTGCCCAGGTTGTGAGAAACCAGCACGTGCTTGTAAAGGTCTTTGAAGATCTATCAAATTAACGGTGTTGCAGTTATTGCTCACGTAGATAGAACATTTCATTGCAGGGTACGATCAACAGACATGCCTCAGAGAGGATGGCTGGGTGACGAGTCCAAAGAGTAAATCCTCTGGAAGCAAATTACTGGTAACTGCATTATGGCGAGTCATCATCGGTAAATGTTATTAGCGTGAGGATTTGTTCCCATGTCAGAACGATGTTAATACAATATTAGCCATGCAGGTCTTTGGTGTCAACACGAGAATATCAAATGCGAGTGGAGGAAAATTGCATTGGATTGTGGAGATGATGGCAAATCAATGACACAGAAAATCTATGGAGAGCAGTTCACAGTGACACAAGAAAGCAGTGTCCACATAAATCAGTGCAGACCAATAGACACTGGAGAGAAATTTCCATGCAAGATTAACTGGACATTGTTATCATGTCAAGACTATGTGAAATAAGTGCTGTGAAATGAGGATGATACTGTGATACTGACATTTAGACCAACCAATGCTGACAGAAATTATTTGGTCATTAGAACTAACCAACAGGCTTCTCTGTTATAAACTCTTGTCAGCAGCAGGAGCAGCTGGGAGCCTGGGAGCTCCTGTGGTGGCTCAGGGCTCTGCAGTGTTTGGTACTGAGCGAACACACACCTATACAATCTCTTCGGGCCTAGAAAGCTTCCAAAATAGTGGGACAGCAGGATTTTGTAAAGGGGGTGTGACTGAGGAGATCACAGGACAACATGGTCAGTGTGGTGACAGCTGCCTTGGCTTTGCTGAATTTTCTGTACGCAAGAGAGAGGTGAAGAATGAGGAGGACAATGCTTTGGGGACTGTATGGGGACATGGAGCGGAAGGAAAAGGTTGTTGGAGAACTGGGGTGGGGATTGGCAAGATGATGCTGACAGGAAAAAGCTGACGGTGAAGTAACTCAAAACCTCTTCTAACCAATGCCTTGTTTAAAAGATGGCTAATATGTTTGAAGGGAACTGAGTTGCTCTGTCACATCCTCTCACCACCTTGCAGCATGATGTTCATGAAATGTTTTTGCCTGTGCCCGGATCCACCTGTCCACCCAACACTGCTCACGCAACACAGCTCTGTAGTGCTGTCAGTTCTACTGTGTATGCCGTGTAGTCCAGCCTTAAGCCTCATGCAGCATCACAATAAGTGTAACTGGGTGGGCAGGAGCCGTCTCACCTCATTTTAAGTATCTACAAGACAGCTCACACAGGTACCATGAGCACCAGCCCTGAGAACAGGGAGGAATAAATCCTGCTCCTATTGCTGCTGTTCTGCACACATCTCCTCTACAGTGCAGGCACTCAGCCCAGCTTGGGAATGGTCCGGTCTCCCAGCACATAGTCTGTGGGTCTTGTACCCATGGACTTCTCCACTGTGGGTGGGAGGCAGCTCTGCATTGCACAGAATCATAGAAACACAAGGTTGGAAATGGCCTTTAAGATCATCGAGTCCAACTGTTCCCATCCTATGCTAAACCATATCCCTAAGTACCTCATCTACTCTTTTTTTAAATGCACCCAGGGATGATGACTCAACCCCCTCCCTGGGCAGCCTGTTCCAGGCCCAAACAACTCTTTCAGTGAAAATTTTTTCCTAACATCTAATCTGAACCTGCCCTGGCACAGCTTCGTGCCATTTCCCCTTGTTCTATTTCCTGTCACCTGGCTGAAGAGACCATCTTCCACCTCTCTACAACCTCCTTTCAAATAATTGTAGGCAGTGATAAGGTCTCCCCTCAGCCTCCTCTTCTCTAGGCTAAACAGCCCCAGCTCCCTCAGCTGCTCCTCATAGGATTTGCCCTCCAGCCCCTTTGCCCTTCTCTGGACTCGCTCGAGGACCTCTACATCCTTCTCATGGTGAGGAGCCCAGAACTGGACACAGTACTCGAGGTGTGGCCTCACTACATTCTCACACATTTACACTTACGGAGTTCAGGCCCAGCGAGCTGGGTCTCAGGGAAGCTGGCGGGAATTTTGCCACCAGTTTGACAGCGGGTAGGACCAGGCCTCACGCCTGCGGAGCAGTGTAAGTGTCCTAATGCATTTAAAGTGTTTAGAAAATTACTTAAATCAGACACATTTTTCAGTTCAGCCCATTAGCCTTTCACACGTGTTTGCGTGGAGCGCAGCACCCAGGCAGACTGGCGGCTTGTAAATGTTAAATCAGCATAAATATCACAGCCTCTGCGAAGCCCGTTAGTGTGGCAACTTACAGAATGATTAACATAATGCAGGGAAAGAAAATATTGACATTTTATACATCCGTATCTCCGTAACGCTGCATGGAAAGTGATATCTGCAATACTAATGGACACCTAATTGATGTCATTACTACATTTGCAGCTCACTGAGAAGCTGGTGAGAGAGCCCATAAAAGAGATAAGATTAAAAGAGATAACAGTTGTAGTAATTCCAGCCACATTTCTGGCAGCAAACTGGCACAGCACTTGTTTTAACTCCTGCTACTGTCACTGCTGGCATTTATTGCCTGGTAGCTTCAGGGGGCTGCTCCTGCCAGGATGCAGGGCACTGGGCAGTAGAGGGGAGCAGGTGGTGTTGTGCAGGGAAAGTCATATTTGGGGATGAATCAGAGAGGTTTTGTCACCCTGTTTTGCACAGCACAACATTAGTGGCTGCTGCTCAGTGCTGTCGACAAAATGGGGGGTGATGGAGAGGAACAAAGTGACTGTGTCGGTGGCAGCAATGCAGGGAGATGCTCATGGAGGAAAAGGCAGAAGTCCTTTCCAGCATGGTCTGTTTATGTGTCTTTGGGAGATATAAACTTGCATTTCTTTCCCTGCTGTTCGAAGGACACATCTCCTGGAAGCAAAGCCAGTACATTGATATCATCTCTATTCCCAAGAGGGTGTCCTTCCTCCAGCCTCTGGAGATCTGGGGCCCTGGTTGAAATCCAGACCATGCTGGAAGGCTCTGTCCTCCTTAACAAGGCTCTCACACTGCGTGCTCGTCTGCCGGCACGTACCAACAAGGGTGCCACGGTGAAAAAGGTCTCTGCCAGGCTATTGCACGTGAACGCAAATAAAGCACAAGATTGTGAGAACTGCATCGTGTCGTTAAAGGCAAATCCTCAAGCAAAGTTACCTTGAGTGCAGCAGGAATTCTTGAGTTAAGGCTTTGGGATTGATGTGTGATTTGCAACATACTGGTATGTTTACAGACACAGTGGTCCTTCATTGCTTGCTTATCTCCGGCTCCAGCAGTGATGATTTTGCTTCTAACACATTTGAGTGATTAGATTTGCTGGTTAGAACATCATTTGTATGTTGAATAACCTAAACTCTTTAATCCAAGATTGTTTTCCTCCGGAGGGATTTAGATAACTTTCCCTAAAGAGGCAAAGAGCCAGTACGTTATCTTGAATCACAGTCTAGCTTCAGAGCAATCAACTCTAAGTTGTTTGAGAAGACTGTACATTAAAGTGGCTGTAAATCAGCATAATGAAAACAACAGCACATGCAGAAATTCATTACATATCTGATGTGCTGGGGTGTTATTTTATTATTTGGTGCATTTATGCTTTATGATTGTTTTGCACCAGAAAATTCAGCCGATGGTTGTGAAATTACAGACTGCTGCCACTTCTCTCACAGTAAAGAGAATGCATTAAAAAATAAATAAATAAAATAAAATAAACACCTAAATGTTTTATTATAATAAAGTTACTTGAGGCCAAGAGTTCAATAAGGAGAATTTATAAACATATCGTTTCAGATCTTGGAAGGATTTCAACATTATTTGCTTGTGGTATGGTAAGTGAGGTGAAATCCATCTGCAAGTCTCTCTGGAGTAATAAATATCTGGAAGTGTCTATTTATATTTGCTATGAATTTACTGTAGCGCAAAAATGCTCCAGACTATCCAAATTAAATATACATGACTTTTGGGCAAGGAAGGAATTCTTTATGCGTTTTATTCTTAAATAAGATCAATGTTATTTCTCCACAGAACAAAAGCCCTCCTCTCTCTTCACGCACTTGACTCAAAGGCTGCCACTTGTAGGGTAAGTACTACTAGTGCTGCTGAGGCTTTGAAGAATCAGGACCCCGGGCCCCAGCTTTCAGCAATATTTTTGAATATGCTTTCATCTAAGTTGACAGTGTAAATAAATTATAATAATTGAGACTTCATTTTATGTCCATTTGTAAATGAACATAGATTTTTCAATTTATCTAAGTAATTAACCTTTATCAGAATGTCTGGCTGTATTGCAATGACAATTTTATACACAAACAGACACCAGTGATTATCTGGAGGTATTTTGGGCTTGCTAACCAAGGCTACTCTTGAGCAGATTCAGTAAGACTGAAGAGTCACCTACTGCCAAGTCCCCCATCATGTTGTCAGCAGCCGCCTCTGTAGCACAGATGGGGTTGCTGAAGGGGACAGCTCTGTTTGAGCAGGATGGTTTCCCTTAGTGGCACTGCTGAGATTTCCACCTTTGCTGCCGTCTGCTGCTGGGATGAAATCAGCCTCTTTAGCTGAACACCGGGCTTTGAAACCTTGCACAAAGAGCAGAAATCCAGACCAGCATCTAAGTCTCCAGTGAAGTTTTAGTTAGGGGCGGTGTTAGTTAGTAGGTGTCACAGACCACCTTTCCCACTCGAACAGAAATGCTGCCTCCTTTCTCAATAGGGGTCTTCTGGTTCCCTTTCTAGGGCTGCACTCTGAACGAATCTCCTCCTGTAGCTGGGACTGACAGCCCCCCTAGCCAGTGCATCTCCAGGCCCCGGTATGTTACCTCCTTCTACCCCACTCATAAGAAAAACAGGGGTCAGGAGGAAAGGGAGGAAAAGGAGAGATCTCTTGAGTACTGCAAGTATTTAAGTTTAACAAGGGTGAGTGCCAGATTCTGCACCTGAGAAGAGGCAACCTGGGCAGCACAGGTTTGATCCCCCAGCCCCCCCTGGGCTGGGGGATCAAATGCTGGAGGCCAGCCATGCTGAGAGGGATTTGGGGGTCCTAGTTGACAGCAAGTTAAACATGAGCCAGCTGTGGGCCCAGGCAGCCAGGAGGGCCAAACATACCCTGGGGGTGCATCAAGTACAGCATGGCCAGCTGGGCCAGGGTGGGGATTGTCCCGCTCTGCCCTGCACTGGTATGGCCTCACCTCGAGTACTGGGTGCAGTTTTGGGCGCCACAGTGCAAGAGGGACACAAAAATATTGGAGAGTGTCCAGAGGAGGGAAAAGGGGATGGTGAAGGGTCTGGAGTGGAAGGCTTATGAGGAGAGGCTGAAGTCCTCCTCAGCCTGGAGAAAAGAAGACTGAGGGGGGACAGAATTATGATCTGTGGCTTCCTGACGAGAGGCAGGCAAAGGGGCAGGCATTGATCTCCTCTCTTTGGTGACCAGTGATAGAACCTGAAGGAACGGCATGAAGCTGCTACAGGGGAGGTTGAGGATGTATATTAGGAAAATGCGCTGTACTGCAAAGGTGGTCAGGCACTGAAACAGGCTCCCAGGGAAGGGGTAACAGCTCCTACCTTGAATGAAGTCAAGAAGCACCTGGATGATGTCCTCAGTCCCATGCTCTGACTGGGCTGGTCCTGTGTGGAGCCAGGAGTTGGACTCAATGAACCTTATGGGCCCACTTCCAACTCAGGAGATTCTGTGATTCTATGAATTACCAAGATCAGCCTTTTTCTTAAACCTACAGTCAGAGCTTTTGTAGCTGTCCCCTGGGAAGTGGATCTGCTCGCAGGCATCCAGAACAGGAACATAGCAAGCCCCGTTCTCCTTCTGCAGTTTTGCAGTGACCTGAAGGCTTACCCAGGAGTTCAGAAATCACGTCTTTGAAAACTCTCTTAATCTATTGCCTGTGCAGACTTTCAGATCCTACAAATGCATCTGTTCTCATTTTTTAAAAATAAAAAAAATTATTAAAAAAAATTTGAGTAGCTCTAGTCTTCACACGTCCAGAACCGTCCAGTACCAAAACAGGGAGAAAAAAATTGCACAGCATCAAATATATGTATTTTGGGGTATTTCACTTTCCCTAAAGGAAACCAAAGTCTTAAGAATAAACCTCCTACTCCAAAAATGCTGTAAAGTTGGAATTTAAGCAGGTGGTGGATGGAATCAGAACCTGATCATGGCTTGGGTTGTATCAGGGAGGTCAGTCCTCCTGCCTGAGCAGCCTGTAGAGCACAAAGGGGTATATGTAGAAGCAGAGGAGGCCTGAAGTCTAATGCAGCAAAATAAATTTTAGTAGATCAAGCTAGTGAAAGATCAATCAGAGATTACGTAGGTATTTTTGATCACACCCTGGGGCTGGAGCAAGGGCTTCTCAAGGTCTCTGACAACCCTATTTTCTAAGGTCTGACAGCAGTTCCAGGCTGAAAAGCTGCTATGTAATATAATTGATTTTAAAAAGTGCTATGAGTTATTCTGGCCAATCCAAGAGAGAGAAAATGTCCCTTCTATCCTCTTGGCGTACAAATCATAAGATGGATAATAAAATACAGATCGTGACAGAATTGCTTTCCCCTCCGTTTTGGAAATGAATGACTTTAAAGCATTGGCAATCTCCTCTTGCCTGGGTTTTGAACTCCCAAACCCATGTTTTAGCATGCTAGGTTCTTTCCATTGTGAGAGGCAAGGCAAGCATTTAAATGTTTTGGATTTTGGCAAGGAGAGCAAAAAAAAAAATCATCAAACCCTACAACTATTAAACTCTTGAGAAGGAAAGCAAGAAACTCGGCAAAAAGGAGCTTCTCTTAATGAGGAGAAGCTGTGGCAGAAGGAGGATCACTGAACTCACCCTGGGACCACAGGGATCAAGATGTTGACTGCCTGTCAAACCCTTTGAAAAGGCAGAAGCTGAAGAAGGTCTGTTGTCCCACCAGAGCCTGAAATGGGAAAGGTAGAAAGAAAAAGATGGAAATAGCTGGCAGGGGCTGAAAGTATGCATGGAAGAAAAAAACCCACGATGCAAGAGCTTTGAAATCAAATCCCAGGAGAAGGATGTTTGCACTCCCCTACTTATCAAGTGTAAAGTATGAAGTGGAAAAGCTCCAGTTCAGTCTGATAAATGGTTGAATTCACTGCTGTGAATGAGGAAGGGGAACTAGACTCCATCTCTCTGGATCCCTGACCCCAACAACCCAAGGTATCTTTTTTTTTTTTTTGGTTGTTATTCTTTACATGTTTAGAAACTCTCCCCAAATACAGACCTTTACACAGCCACCTTCATAACTCTTCTCCCCCTACATCCCCAAAGAAACAAATGACATGCAAACAAAAATCTGCTGTTTTTCTTAATGGAAAATACTTTTGGAGCATGGATACAGATTAAATCAAAACTATGGAAGTCTGAAAACCAGTCAGATTTAGAAATACAACACCTGTTAGAAATACAGTTTGTTCCTGTCCTAGGCCTAGATCTGAGGCCCTCAACAACCCTATGGTTGGCTGTCGTGGAAACATAGGGACATATCCTCCTTGAATCTGCTCAGTGAAGAAAGCTGTGGTTTCCTGGTGGACTTCAGGCAGTATTAGGTTATGCTGCCACTGAAGGAATGGTCCCTCCTCATCCTCAGCCAGGAGCTCCTACCTTGTGTCAGCTCTAGTAGTCATCTGATTGCAATCCATGCCATTGATTTCTCTGCAGACTAACCAGTTTTTATTTTAGGATGGGTTTTTCAGATGATAGGTGGACTAATATAATTAATAATCTCCCACTCTGTCCTTTGCATCTTCCACCCATATGGCTCCCATACAGACTACCTGTAAGACACCCAGGGATAGTTTACCTGGGCCTGCCTGAGAGCTCCTGTTGTGAGATGCTAAATGACTAAGTCTTGGGTGTGAAGGAGTCCTCATGCCTCCAGTGAGCCCCAGGACAATCCGTGCTTGAAGATCTTTTTTTCACATGGAGAGAATCTGGCCAGCATGGCTGCCTTTGGGTGGTCTTCAACAGGCAGTGTAGACGTCCCCAGTCCTGGGGGTGTTACAGGCCATCTCATAGGAGTACACACAGGCTTCAAGTCTCATGTGAAAGAGAAACCTCTTTCACTACTGTCTCCAGCTAAAAAGCAAAACTAAAAACCATCACAGAAGCCCTGAAGTTGTTTGGACACACAAGTTTGTGGGAACCATCATGCAGATTTCTGGAAGCTGTTTGATTCAAGCGTGTCACTGCCTCTTTTAATTTGCTTTTCATGCCCAGCATGGGGTATGGTTTGTGTCCATGGAGCAAGGGTGTTTTCTGCCCTTGTTCTGCATCACGCAGGATGGTCAATATTTGCCAATGGCAAACTCATTTCCTTCACTGAGAACAGCCTTTACTGTGAATCACCACATTCCTCGTGCTCAGAGTTTTCACCCCACCAATCATTCAGCAGGAAGATCACTGTGTGGCACGTATCAGAGAGCAAATGCTCCGTGAAAAAGGACTTTGTGATTTGTAAAGATGTGCTGGAACTGCTCACCCAAACACATAGTGACTGCTTACAGCTCCCAGCTCATTTCTGACTGATCCTGCAAAAAAATAAACCAGAAGAGTTAAATTTGTTCAGCAAAGAACTGCCTTCAAGTTCTTCCCTTGTGCAGAAATACTCTCTGTAAGCGTTGGATGTTACCTGTGACCTGCTCCAGAACAGGCAGATCTCATGGCTGTTCTGTGTCACACTTTCCCTACCTGTGAATCAACAGCAACTTCTTGCTTTGAGGTTACTTCGATTAATGATCCATTCTTACATTTCGATGGGTTTATATCATATGATATAAGTCCATGTGATCCCATCCAATCAACCATGCCTGATGGTTCTAATGCTACCTGAGGTGACATTGCAACTGCCTTAGCAGTTATTTATGAGCAGCTGTTGCCTCTGATGGAAGGCATCTGAGAGCCTAATTGTGTTCTGGGCTGTGATGAGTGGGAAAGGGCCATGCCTGGTGCTGCATGAAATGAGGTTTCCCACATCCACAGGTCTGGGGCACTGGGACACATGTTCTTGTCACATGAACACGTGCAAAACAGTTTGAGGAAATGGATGTGCTGGGGCTGGGCAATGTTTACTGTGCTGTCAGAAAGTCCTCAAGTGAACATGAAGAGAAGCACTGAGTCCTCCCCACCGACCTTTTAACATACTGAGCCAACAGCTGTCAGCACTTGCCACAACTAGCAGTTCTGTTCAGCATTACCTGCCGAGCCTTATCCAGAATGAAGATGACACCCATGCAAAAAAACCTGCAATCCCATACGCAACTCCCGTGTGCACAGTCCCACACAGAAACAGGCACATGCAAAGCCAGTGTGCAGCATGATTCTGACGGGTGTAAGAGACCTGATCCCTTTCCCTTTGAGGCACATGAGTCCCAAAATCAATTATCCGTTCCTCTCTTTGTCCAGAAATTCCAACCAGGAGTGAGGAAACATTTTCTTCTAAATGGAGGTGTTTCTGGCAAACACTTTGTTAGCTGGAAAGGCTTTTGTTGAAAAGTTTCTGCTCAGCTCTGGTGCACCCTGACACCAAGCTCCCAGCAAGCACGGCAGGATGCAAACAGACCCAAACCAGGAGGTTACAAACCTGTGCAGTCCTAACCAATATAACCAGGTCTTCCATATGTTTGCCTTCTGCATTGCGTTGGTTTAACTAGACATAGTTAAATCCAGTTAATCAATTACAGTTATTAAGTGGAAGCAGCAGCGTTAACCTGTGCGAGAGGCCGGGGTTGTCCTTTTGCTCTGCACACCCTGTGAGGAGTGACACAGTCCTCCAGGCTTACTTACAGAGTTAGAAATTAATATAAAGTGAAGACATATGGATTCGTTCCCCTCACAACTATTGTCAAGCAACCTGGGAGCAATTTCACTGAAATCAGTTATGGTCTAAAGGTCAAAAGCATGGAATTTTTGGAAAATTTGTTCTGACAAAGAAAATCTGCCTTTGTTTCTGGCTGCTTCGGGTTCGCTGAGTTGTTTCCATGGTGGCTACTCCAGTATCAGCGAATGGGTATCTAGACATTTTCTCCATAGATTTCGGAATATTCTTGCTGTTTTATATTGTTAAATGTGAGCTGAACGTTTGGTAGCTGGAAAAGGGACAAGTGCAAGTCTCTGCTTCAGAAGAGTGGTAAAACACTGCAATGGGAACATAAAAATGATACTTCATGATTAAGGAATTCCCGTGCTGAATGCTGGGAAATACCATATCTGACTCTCACTGACTTTTACATAAAAACACTTGGTCAAAAGTGGTGATATTTGCATGCGATTGGTGACTTCCATATCCCTGATGCAGTTGAGTTCATCAGCTTTCTCTAGTGAAGAAGATGGGGACAACCGTTGGGATTGGGAGTGTATTTGTGGATCCTAAAAGTTACAGGAGAAGAGACAGGGATTTTTTCAAGCAAGTGGGATATGTAAAGGAGTGACCCTGATGAACACACCTTATTGTGGGCACGAGCATTTGCTCCCCATTTTTTCACCAGGAGATCCATGTACCTGTTGTTGTAGCTGTCTATATACAAGGATGTTGTCTCTGTTCTGCTTCTCCTGCCCTGGTAAAGTGCTCACAGGGTCTGGGGAAAAGCTGTTTGATTTTCAGTGCTGAGAAAAAATATTTTCTCTGGCCAAGTCTCGTTCTTGTTTGTTCAAAATCTTTCCTAGGCCTCCTTGGAGGGGAGAGTCCAAGCTTGCTCAGTGTCTAAGTTTTGGCTTGGCTTGGAAGAGTAAAAGTTACAGCCTATTTGGCCAGCATATACCCCAGGCTTGATCACAGAATCACAGAATCGCAAGGTTGGAAAAGACCTTTAAGATCATCAAGTCCAACCATTCCCGTCCTAAGCTAAACCATATCCCTAAGTACCTCATCTACCCGATTCTTTCTGCATTCAGTAAAGAGGATTAAAGCCCAAGCCCAGGTGAACAGTCAGGCAGGAAGGGGGATAGAAATACTTTTTGATGTTCTCAGACCTGGTTTTTACTCCAGAATATAGGCATAGCTGTACTCTTGGGGACATAATTCAGTGGAATCTGGTTCAATCCCATCATTAGGATGCCACAAAATTAAACCACTGTAGTATTTTGCCCTCTCCCTTCCAGTGTGATTTAGAGAAGTCAGGTGAACCTTGTTTCAACCTTGTTCTTGGGTTCTAAGTGGTCATTTCATTTAGGACATTTGACTAAAAGCCCTTTTCATGGAACCAGCTTCTGCAGGAAAGATGCCAGCAATTAATGAAAGATGATAAAATAATAAAAGAAGTAATACATTAACTATATTATCCTTGCACATTTGGGCAGTCCTTTTCATTATATCCTCTTTATGGACATCCTCCAGCAACAATTGAAGAGCTGCTTTATTGCTGTTCTGTGACTGTTTTGATTTCCAGACATTAACAAGTTATTTAAATGCAAAAGCCCTCTTTCACTCTCCCATTTCCTACTGGTAGATTTGATGCCAATAACAAAACAGTCTCAGTACGTTGCATTTATACAATTTCTGCATGTGTAGGAATACTCATATCAAAAGGAATTTGGATGTTTGACATTCTTTTTCTTTCCCCTTCCTGCAAATATGCATAGGTGAAAATGTACCTTATGGTGCATACTCTTCTGGTTGAGTATCCCAGTACCATGTAGCCATATTGGCCACATTGTTCTGATGCAGGTGGTTTACCTTCGAGAAACCAGAGTGAGTCCACCAGCTCACAGCACAGTGATTTCTCATCACCTTGAAAACAATAATCTTTATCCCTCCTGGACTACATGGGAAACATACTGGAAGCTCAGGACAGATTCATCTCTCACACAAATTTCACAGCCATATAACTTCTTTAGTACTAGTTCTTCTAGCACTGGCACAAACCCTAGTCTGGAGGCACCATTCAGAGCTCGACTCTGCCTTCGTACACATCAGAAACAGTTCTCCAGGCGATTCTGACTGCTGGCATTAAAACAGGGCACCAGGTGGGAAAGGAGCCTAGGCTTAACATGCAAGTTCGAATATCAAGGCCAGGTTGGATGGGGCCCTGATCAACCTTGTGTAGATCCAGGCTTGGAGGTTGGTGGCCCTGCCTGTGGCAGGGGGGTTGGAGCTCTATGATCCTTGGGGTCCCTTCCAACACAGACCATACTATGATTCTATGATATTTTGAGGGACGGAACATAGGTATGGTCAAGCCTAATGAGAAAACTAGAGGGGAATCGCATGTTATATTATTCATTCATCGATTCATTCCACTCTCCCCAAATGCCTTAAGAAAGGCAGCAGCAGAAGTAGGGCTCTGTGTGTACCGCAGTCCTGGACACTTGCTTCCAAGTATTTTCATGTACTGCACACAAATCAAACGCTGTATCTGATTTTTCATTCTGAAATAACCCTGTGTCTACAGAGGCTGGTGGAAGCCTCCAAGGTTCTCAATGTTTTTGTAATTTTGCCTATACTTTCCCAGCTGCCTTTCTTCCGAAATAGCTGTTGTTTTAGCTCCATTTATATATATATATTTAAATCCTCCACTATTAAATAGTAGTTTGCCAGCCTGGAAGAAGAATGTCAATGAATTGTCAATTCTTCAAGCTGACTAACTGATTAATTGGCACAATGTTAATCTCTAAATTGGCAGCAATAAATTCTATCATTTTAAATCTTGACCTGAAAGTACTAAACCACTTCTAATTGCCACTGTTGCTGCTGTCAAAAAGCTGATTAAACTGCATTCATATCATAATCTTTGTTGCTCCTAAAATGTCTAATTGACAGTCACATCAGTGACTGGGGAAAGGAAAGGGATCTTGCTTTTGCTCTCTCTTAGGAATGCCTCGAATGGGAAAACCTGATGTTTTTCCCTGGAAGTACTGAATACCAGCCTCTTAATTTTAATCATTGTTGCAATTGCAATGCCATTTATTGTCTGTGTTGAGTCTCAAGGGGCTGGGTGTTCTACAAACTCGAGACAGAAAAATTCTATGCCTGTGTGTTGAAGAATAGGGATAGGTGGGAAGGCAAAAACCGATGCTGGAACACCTCAGTAAATGCCAGTTCCGGAGTATCACGACTATGGACAAGTTTTTGTCAGACATCAAAGGAAATGGGAGTTATAAGGAAAGGAGACATTTAATTTTATTTTATACTTCATGTTATTATTTTCTAGCAATTCAACATCGGAAAGACTCTGGAAGTCAGCTTTACCCTGACCCTTGTATGCATTCCTAGGGGAAGGGATATAGCCAGAATCCCGCCGTTATGGTGAACCATAAATCCTGGAGGCCACGGGCAGCTGGGATTAATGAAGAACACTTTAGTGGTCCCGGGATTAGGACAGCAGTGTCCAGGTTTCCTTTGTCCTCATGTCTTCTCTAGCCTGAACATAGCTCAGCCTGACCAGCAAACCCAATTCTCTTGTACTATCATCCTGTACAAACAGGATTTGTAAAGTACTACTTTAACCTTGTGAAAAACGGAGTTATCTGACAAAGAAGAAAAGCAGACCATCAGGTCGTCTTTGAAGTTGGGGGAATTGGGGATGTTTTCTGGCAGACAAAACACAGCTCACCCTTCCTGTGTGAGTTATCCAAACTGCCGAGAAACTTGAGTGGCAGCTTCATGTTGTAAAAACCTTAAAAAAATGAAGTAAAAATAATAAAAGACCCAAATCCTGCTGGATTAAGCTGAGGCCCAACTTCTAAACTTTTGGGAATGAAGTCAGTATAAAACCCCAGCTAACAAAGTCACAATGCTTTCCATCCCAGATCCTTGGATTCTGCTCTGGTTTATTCATTATCAGCCCAAATTCTGTAGCTGCAACTTTATTATCGTTCTCATTCCACATGTAGTTTGCAGACGAAAAAATGTTGAAACTGTACCAGATGTGATCTGAAAGAAACTGAGAAAAAAAGTAAATCCAGACCACCACGACACTGTAACCGCGATTTCAGATATTGTAAACCTTATCCTGCAATATTGAATTTGACAGTATTACATTGTAAGTTGCTCTGTTGCTTTAAATTAAGAGTCTGCAAAGCTGGAAACTTGTGTTTTAGCACAAAATTGGTTAAAGGAATCCAAGACATCTAGAAAAACATCAGAAGGACCAGAAATGAGCATGAACAATGTAATTTCTTTTGCCTCCTGAGTTCTCTAGGATTTTGAAGAGAGGTGCTGTCAAGGCAGAAGGAAATAAGGAGTGGAAAGTCACAGCTCTTAGCACAGGATTCCCTCAGTAAACACAGGGCACCTGTGGGTGTGGATTAGCCATATATATTTTTACATATACGGGTTGCCATTTCGGGGGGTGAGAATGCAGGTGATAGTCAGAGGTGCCCCTTGAAGGACAGATGATTTCTCATCATGTGGACATCCGAGGGGCTGGAAGGACAGGACACCTCTTCCTCATGCTGGGAAAAGCCCCACATTCTCGACTTCATGGTGTGGGTCAGCAGTAGGGTGGCAGAGATCTGGGTGTGAATCAGCAAGGAACATATTTAATGCTTTTAAAGAGTATTTTAATACAGGTTTTTTTGTTTGATTTTTTTTTTGTGGAAATGGTTTTGTGAGACTCCTCATGTGTCATTCTTCCTTCCTTGCTTTTGCAGGGAATTTCCTAGCTGTAATGTCAGCAAACGGTGGGCAGTGACCGGGTGAAGGGAGCAACGAGCTTAAGAGGAAATAGGGCTGTGAAGCCAGCCAATTTAATCTTCTCCCTGTAAAATCATGTCAGTAAGGAGGAGGAAAATCCAGCTGATGGCCATCTTTCATCAGACATTGTTTCCTCTATAAGAATTAGGAAGTATAGAAGTACAGAGTATTAATCATAACTGATTTGGTTGTTAAATCGACCCCTATAATCTCATAGGCACATAGAATACTTTGGGTTGGAAGGGACCTTAAAGATCATCTAGTTCCAACCTGTTGCCATGGGGGAGGTGTGCATCTTTCCATTCTTCCAGAACTCCTGATTTTTCCATCTTGTGCTTTAAAAGCAACAAGAAAATTACTCTTGAGAACAGGTTGTGTCCTTCACTACAGGCCTTTATAAAGAACACCTGACCAGTTTGTCTCATTTCTTAAATAAAAGGTTTCTTCTATTTCATTGCTCCTTTAAAATTAGCAGAGGTTTTCTATACTGGTCATTTCTGGTTTTCCCAGGCAGGGCTGGGTAACTTGGAAGGTGTGTGCTGTGATTTCTCTGGTCACAGGTGTCAGGCAGAAGATGATGCTGACGTTTAATATCCCAAATGTCAGCAACTGAAATGAAACAGCCGTTAAAACCAAAACCACCCAGAAGTCCTCTGGAAGCCACCTCACTGATCATCTCCACAGCTGTCAGTCTCTTGTCTCTGGTGATGTTCCGACTCAGCAGCTGCAAGGCACCACACATTTCTGGTCCAGCTAGGAGCTGGATGAAGTCTAAAAAAATAAATGAAATCATATTCTAAAAAAATTTCTCATGAAGCCCACACTCCAAAAGTGCAACAGTTTTCAGGCCTTCCTTGAATGTCATGAAGGAGCAAATAAAAAGGATACAAGCCCAGTTTAAAGCAAAACATTTCAGGTCATCTTTGTCCTGTAAAAGGATAATTATTGGCTGTATCAACATATTCAGGCTGTTTCATCCTGTTTCCTCCTCTTATTCTTTCTACGTGTGCACAGTAATACCTGTTACTGTAGTGTTTACATCCACAGAACAGTTTCTACAGCAGCCAGAGATCACGTACCCCTACAGTGGCTTACCTGTGAGAAGCCACTGTGTGACTGTGTGAGCTATTGACACCAACCTCCCAGTGCCATGGAGTAAGCAATCACTTAGGGGAAAGTGTAGGATTGCTGTGGGATCGCTGGTGGATTTTATTTGGTTTAGTTACAAGGGGTCAGATCCATTTGTCGTGGTTCTCTGGCCTTCAGACTCATATCTGAGCATCTTCACCACGGCCCTGGAGCTTCTCTATCACATTGGAGCATTGAGGCACCACAATGAGGTGGTTTGAACTGTTGTGGGAGAATCCCACACATGGGAATGGAGGAAGGCATCAAACCGTGTCACTCTGAAAGATCTCTTGCAAGACCTTGCATGGCTGAAAAACAATAACAGAATCCACAAATAGTTAAGGGCTGCTGGTTGCAGCAGTTGATGCCTCAGTTGATTGGCATTTCGGGCTTTTCTCTAGAGCTGTGGGAGCTGTAACTTTGCAAGTTGGGACTCCCACCCAGCCACTTGCTCTAGGAGCTGGCAGAATGGTAGGGAGACAGGAAAAGAGCAAGTTTGGGGTTCAGACTGTGGCCATGGGGTCTTCATGAGGAGATTCTTCGGCCAAGAGGCTCTCACCCTGCAGAGGATGAGTTTATAACTCAGAGAAATGCTGAATCACTCAACTGGCCGAGCTGAAGTTACTCCTCTGATAAAATACGTTATCTCTGCTGTTCTCTGTGTGACTTGTCATGGAGAAATACAGTGCACGGCTTACTCTTCATCAGAAGTAATTAATACTAAATCAATTGCATGACGCAGTATTTGCCATGAAAAAAACTTTACGACAAACTAATTTGGAAAGTAATTTAAAACAGCTACATTTTGGGAAGAGTGTTATATGGCAAGCTTTGGAACGTAGAACCATGGTGACTATTAAAGCCAACATTTACACATCAGTAAATCTTAAAATAGTCTATGTCCTAGATTTTAGAATAATCTACAAATGGGTCATTTTTCAACTTACAGACTTCAGAAACTATTGTTAGACAGATCCAAAGAAGAATTTTATTTGCCAATAAAATTATCCAAAGGAGCTGCTTTAAAAATGGTTAGAACATAATGTAATGGTTTTATCTAATATTTTCAGCTAATGTTTTTTAGTTTCCTATGACTAAGAGTTTGGGACAGAGACATCTTATTATTCATATATTAGAAAATAATTTCATCCCTATTTTAAATGCAGATGTCTGTGCAAACCTAAGTGCTGGGCTGCCTTTTAAGTATTTGTCATCAAATCCATTAATCCTCCAAATTTTAAGTCCATTTGTGATCATATCCATTTGTCACATTAGACAATATTTCTTCTAAAATGATAATCAGTGGAACATTAAGTGACAACACTCACATCATCATCTGCAGATTGCAGAGGTGAGAGACAAAAAGATATCGCTGAACCAGCTTTTGGTCTTTCCCCAATTTTGTAAGATTTTTAAACTGCCAAAACTTGAAAATAGTATACTGCTATTGCCATGAACATAATTAAAAAGACAGAGGAACAGTAAATCTAAAGAATGGGAGATGCTACATTAGGAGATTCATACAACTGGAATGTTCCTTCTAGCTTTGTCTTCCTAGCCTAGGAGACAGATTTCACAGCAGCAATCTCTGAAGTGTTGTGCATTTTATCTTTAACACTGCTTTCCACACAAAGGCCTCAGTATGGAGCAAAAATGACCAAAACTTGTTAATACTGCTAATAGTAAATAGAAAAACAGTTAAACCCTCAGAGGAACTACATTGGTTTTCTTATTTCATGTAAGCTGTTCAAACACATTTGTAAATGTTCAGAAAACTTACTGTGATCAGCTGTAACTTTCTGTAGTACAAAGACACCTAAATTCCTGCTTTAAGGGCTTATCTCAATGAAACCTTCAATGGTGAGACTTTTGGGTGGTTTCATATTAAATGGTGCCTCTGTGGTGGTTCAGCTCCAAGCAGTGGCTGAGCACCACACACTGCTCCCTCACTTCCAGAGGAGAAACAGACAGAGCCTGGGTTGGGATAAGGACAGTTTACTGACAAAAGCACCATGAAAGGGGAACAATAACAGCCAATTACTCTCACACCGGGCGATAACACAGAGAACCTTACTGACCCAACAATGGCACAGAGTGCTGCATGATGTAAGGACTGCCCCAACACCCTGACTGCACTAGACTACTCTAGAGGCACCCTAGAGCACCCCTCCTTTTTATGGGGAGTAATGTCAGGTGGTGTGGAAACAGCCTGGGCTGACTTAGCTCACCTGGGCTTGCTGCTGGGGAGGGTGACTCCAGCCTGGCCACAACCAGGACAACCTCCAAACCTGTATTTCTCATCTTGTCATAGGAAGCAATCGCACAAGATAAATTTAACAGGACAAGCCTTGGAATTTTTTTTTCAGCACAAGAGGACTACTAACTGTAAAAGAACGATGCAAAGTTTGAATTGGTACATGATCTCATTCGGTTTTAATGCTCAAATATTAAACACGAACATTCTAGTTCTTTTGGATGACGGAAAACTGCACCATTTGCCAACTATGGTCTGATACTAGGAGGGGTCAATATCCATAACTGCTATGAATTAATTTAGTCTTAGTAGCATCATCACTACAGAAGTAACAGAGTATTTTTCCTTTAGGTTTCTTTTTTTAGAGCCATGTTCATGTGAATAGACTTACACAATGAACCAACTTTAAAATTGCATTTGTATTGTTCTGCATTTATTGATCTGTTTGACAAAGCCAAGTGTTTTAATTCACAGGACAGGTAAAAGCTGACCTGCTCACCAACTCCATTCCTAGTGAACATGGAAGATCTGTTCTCTTTGGGCTCACAGAGAAGGGTCTGTGTTCACACTACCTAGTGACCGTGTAAGTACCGAGCATGGATTACTCTGCTTCAGCATCTCTACCCCAGTGACTCAATTGGCTTGAGTTCAAGGCATTATCTCACTCAGATTGAAAGTCTCTTGTCTGTGGACTTGTCTATAACTAGAACTTACATTTCAATGATGACATCAGCTATGTTTGCTGAAAATACCAGCCTTATGACTATTTTCTTTTAAATCCAAAAGTATTTGTCACTTCACAGAATCACAGAATCACAGAATCACAGAATCATCGGGGTTGGAAGGGACCTCGAGAGATCATTGGGTCCAACCCCCCTGCGAAAGCAGCTCCCTAGCTCATATTGCACAGATAGGCGTCCAGACAAGTCTTGAATATCTCCAGAGATGGAGACTCCACAACCTGTTGTCTGAACACCAATAACCCGAGCGTTTTTGAAGCATCATGGATTAACAATGAAAAGTAAAATGTTGACAAATAGAATCAATGTAAAGTTCAATAACTTTTGCATGTTTGAACATGAACAATAGATAACCTCACTGCAAAACTGATAGCCCAACCTGTTTACAGGAAAGGGGACACAAAGAGATCCACACTGAATTCTGCTGATCTCTGCTAGTGCTTTCCTACGTGATCTTGGTCAACCCAGGCAGTCTCTGCCTCATCTCTTCAGGGTAATAAATGCTTTCATCTTTCCCTCGCTTGTGTGTATATTAGACCCAAGCTCTCAAAAATAATACTTTTTACTACGTTTGCAAAAAGAGTGAGAGTTCAATTTCAGGAAGTCTCTAGATCTACCATGATCAAAATAATTTGAATTCTTGAATTCTTGCCTAGTTTTCCCTTACCTGTCACATAGTATGTTTTTACAGCCATGTTTCTTGGTTTCATATTGCAGCACTTGATCACACACTCTCGAGCAGTGCCGGGTGGTGAGCATTTCCTGATCATCTTCCACACTTTGCTACAGTGATCTCTTCATCGTATTTCATTATCAAATGCAAGGTTAAATACATTATATAGACATTTTAGGCATGAGACTTGCAAGGTTAATGCAAGTACAGCAATAACCGCTCTTTGAATATAATCATGCTTTCTCTGTATTCACTCAGCTATATATTTTTTTCTAGATACCAGCATTATGGTATGGAAAATGTTAGTTTCCATCAGACCTTGTTATTGGACCTCTTGAGATGACTGTTCTTAAAACCAAAATACAATTTACAAAAGATGTCATGTCTTGAGAAATTGTTAACAGATTTTTTTTGTTTAGGAAATTAACCATCAGCAGTACCATATTGCTAGCATATTAACTAACACTCTGAAATTGAGAAAACCATTCTTTTCAAGTTCTAAAGTTAAACATATCTGTAAAATGTGTTTCTCTTTTCAGTCTTGAGTACTAGATAGTGGACAGTGCGAGGCCAATAAATACAAAATACATAAAAATACAAATCAAATGCAAAAAATACACATACAAATACGAAAAACAAATACATAGAAATACATATCAAAGGCTGTGTATTTTTTTGCATCACATGAGGTTTGTCTGCTTCTGTGGCTCATGAGGACAGGATTTTTTACCTATGGAGTATGTCAGTTTGGTGCAGAGTCAGGAAGAAAGATCCTATTTTATTATGACAGTTTCAAAAAATAACTTCATTGCAACTAACATCAAGGTAATATTCAAGATCTCATTGTTCTATCTCTATAGTCAGCTACATAAATATCTGAAGATTATTTGTGGTATAGTACCTGGTGGCTCCCAACCATGTTAAACATGTGACTACATGGTAATTTAAAACCACTTAGAGTGGAGGCAGGGGATTTAGTTAGCTGCACAATAAATAACAATGAACTTCCTAAAATCCTTTAGCATAGTTACCTGAAATTTATTAATACTGGTTGTAAGTAATAAGGAGATCAGATGCATGAGCCAGTCTCCTTTTGAAACAAACACATGACCCTCTATTTGCTTTAAGTTTGCTTTAAAATATACTATTTCCAGGAAGCCTTCCAAATATAGTCTACTCTAGACACAAAGTCTAATGAAAAAGCTTCATATGAACAAATGAAAATAACAAGAGGACTAGACTAATTGATGGCATTTAACCTTCTGTCATGATTTAACCCCAGCCAACAACCACGCGACAGGCAGTTGCTGTCACACATCTCCCATGGAGGGATCAGGGAGAGAATCAGAAGAGTAAAAGTGAGAAAACTCCTGGGTTGAGACACAGACAGTTCAGCAGGTAAAGCCAAAGCCACACACAAGCAGAGCAAAGCCAGGAATTCATTCTCCACTTCCCACGGCAGACAGGTGCTCAGCCATCCCCAGGACAGCAGGGCTCCATCACACGTAACAGTGACTTGGGGAGACAAACGCCATCACTGTGAAGGTCCCCTTTCCTTCTGCTTTCCCAGATTTATATGCTGAGCATGACGTCATACAGGATGGGATATCCCTTTGATCTTTGGAGTCAGATGTCCCAGCTGTATCTCCTCCTAACTCCTTGTGCATCCCCAGCCTATTTACTCTTAAGGTGGGGTGAGGAGCAGAACAGGCCTTGGCTCTGTACAAGCATTGATAAGCAGTGATGAAAACATCCCTGTGCCATCAGCACTGTTTTCAGCACAAACCCAAAACAGCCTTGTACTTCTGTGACTGTAAATTTGACAACAGTAACAAGTTGAGAGACACAGTCAATACTGAAGTATATCTGAACATCCATCAGAAAGAAAGAAATGAATAACTGAAAGTACTGAAATCCAAAAATTGAGACCAAACTTTATCATTTAGAAGTGTCCTGCCTTAGGGGGACCATCAGAGGAACTTCTGCTGCAAATTGAACTCAGCAACTGAAAGTGTCTGAGGAAAAGGAAGATCAGAATGTACCAGTGAACACCAGGACTATTAGGAGACAACGTCACACAGAGATGAGAAAAGTAAATGGAAATGAAGTCCTTCAAAGAGCGAAAGAAAAATTTCACTATGACAGGGGATACGTGACCTGCAACACGGTGCCCAGCTCTGTTCAACCACATTGACAGAAGAAGGGCTAACAGGATGATCAACTGACAAGACAGTCAGTGCTGTTCTGGAGGTGGCCCGCACCAGGCTAGCTTTAACCACCTGCCAAACTGATCCTGCTCGCTCAACCAGCAGAAAACTCCTCATGTTCTCTGCTGGGTTATTTTTCTGTTGGTTTAATCAGATAAATTGAAAGGACAGACAAGAGCCAAAACCGGTTGCATGGGAAACATATGTATGTCCAGGAGAGAGAGGAGGAGGAGGAGAAAATCAGGGATCATCCCTTTCACTGGCAAGAGGCTGACAGATTGACTCAGCCTGTTTCTGGCAACCTCACCGCAAGGCTCGCTCAGCTAGCAAAACTTGACAGGGCAGAAAGAAGACTTTGTCTATCTTACCTCAACCAGGTAAGACAGAGGCCAATGATGTTGCAAGTAGATATAAACTGACCATGAACAGAGCTGGGCTAGAAATTAGAAGGATTTGAGGCTCCATATCAGTCAGATTCTGCAACAGTTTCTAATGGCGTTAGTCAGGAAAATGGGAAAAGCATAAACACTGAGGGACAACCAATAAACCCTCGAGCTAAAAACTTAAACAGAAGATGCTACTTTTTCACATGCAGAGCATTTAGAGGCATGCAGCAATAGGCTTCTGCTCTTGGAAAAAGGCAAAAAAGATAAGTTAACTCAAATAGAGATTGACCAAATTCCTCAATGGGAAACCTATTAGTTTCTACGTCAAATAGCCCAAGTGTTCCCAGGATGGAGCTCTATGAATTTATGTGAAGGATTGTATGTATGGAGTCTGTGGTTGCAGGGCACCAGAGTCCATGATGCAGGGTGCTTTTCGAGTCCTACATCCAAAGTGTATGGATCCTTGCAGAGGCAAATGGATCCCACTGGTGTCCTATATTCCACATGAGATCAAACCAATGCTCTCATCTGGCCCAAACATTTATTTGCTTAAGACTAGGGTACCAGATCATGCAAAGCAAGAAAAGCTAGTAGGCAAGTTTTCATTTTCCAGTTAAAAGGATTTTGTTTTGATACTCTACCATTAATCACTGCTATTGACTTCAATTGCTGTAGGGACCAGTTGGTAAGCATAGAAAATGCAACTGATGAAGGTTAGTAGATAATTATTACAAATACAGGTTAGATGTTATTTCTGTTATTTGATTTACACAATTTAATTTTTTAATTATAGGCTTGTGCATAGTGTACAAAATTTAGCAAACGGTCATGACTGTTACACAGTTCTGTAAAATATTTTACTGTTAACCCTAAATATTCAAAAATGGTGAATGAAACCCCAATAATCACACATCCTTTAAAAAACCCCACTTTTTAAAAAGGTATCAAGAAAATTCTGGCTGCATTAAAGTCAATGACAAACCTTTTGTAAAGTCAATGACGAAATCCATATGGGATGAATTTTAATTGCCTTTTGGTTTTTTATGAGCCTTCAGGACTCACCTACTTGCCATTTCCAGTCTCTGAACCAGAAAATTAATTTTCCTCTAAACTGACTGCTGGCATTTTCCTGAAGTCTAATAACTCCAGAAGTTGAGGTAGTAAGAGAAGGACAAATTATCCTAAGGTTTATGCTGTGGTTACGAGAGACAGTTGGAGAATAAATGCTTCTTTTAAACTCATCCTGCAGGAAGAGGGCAGAGTGCCTCACAGGGAGATTTGATGATTTGGGAAGGCGCACCCTGGGGATGAAGGGTAGGGAGTGTGGTCCAAGTAGCTCTGAGAAGGTAGAAGGACCAAGCTGAGAAAGGGAGCAGGATGCAGATCCCAACTGAACTGACCTTGCCACTGCTTCCCCTGGTCTTGTTCTCCAGATGGCACAGGCAAGAGGGCAGTGAAAGCAGAGCTGTTGTCCTGTTCCTGACAGCAGGTTGTTCTGGGCAGCTATTGACTCTGTGCTTGGCATCAACCCTGCTTGCTGGGCTGCACGTGAGACTACCCGCTTATGGTCAGATCGACACCTCAATGGTAGAGGTTGACTTGGTCATTTTACAGACAATGGATTTATCTTCTGCTGGTGTTAGCTGACTATTTCTTAGATTTGACTGTATGTTCATTGATGGTTGAACTTCCTGGGAGCTGCTTTACACAAGAACACTGAAAGTGGAGCAGTGGAGACTTCTTTTGAGGCTGGAAATATGCACGGAAAATAGATGGAAATACCTGCTCAAAAGGTAAGAGTTCAGCCTAAGGAGGGAAAAAGAGAGAGAAATACACACGAAACAGGAATGGCATGAAGGACCCAACAGGGACAGAAGTATTTAAACTAAAAATAAACTTCAGTTCTCACACTTAAATATATAAAGCTGTCTATTAAAATTATTGTTCCAGATTACATCTCTACAGTGCCAAATAATTAACGATTTTTAATAACCCTAATAAATTTGGATTTCATCAAAATCTTGTTGCATATCTTTGTTTCAAGCAAGGGCTGTGAGCTCTTAAGGGAGACTAGCACCTGTATTAAAATCTACACTGCTGACATCTTTCCCAGGTACATCAATTATAATTAAAGAGTAATAAGAATGTCAGGATGGACTTCTCAGGCACTTTCAAGCAGGAGCCCCAGCATTTAAAATTAAATCCATTAATTGTAACTACTGTACATTTGTGATCTCTCAGATAGCATACAAACTAATTCATCGCTTTTGCAGTCATGCCAGTCTTTGTTAATTAAGGTTTGTGATTTATTTAATTTGAGCAGGGATGTATCAGGGTGCCCCAAACTGGACTGATAAAAGGTCATTAGTTCATGCTGTTCAAGACAATTTGGATTCTGATTGTGAAAAATGTTTCTAGGCGCCTGACAAAAATTGATTACCAAAATGGGCTCTAATTGTTTAAAGGAAAGCTCCATATTTTCTTCAACCCAGCTATCTGAAAGTTCATATGTTAAGAAGCTCTTCTCAATCTGAAGTGGCTCTGAAAAATGTTCGAAGATAAAAGGCTTTTTTAAAATTATTGTTGGCATTGCTTAGGAGAGGAGGGAGCCACGGTGCTGTCATCATCTGGAAGACTTCATTTCTTTTTTCTCTTTCCATATATAGCAGCCAATATCACAGTTTCCGAGTGAGGCTCAAATATTAATGCATGTGTTGCTTCAGAAAAATACTGAGGTAGGAGTAGCTCTGCTTCAAACATGAAAGAGAGGGAAGAGTGTGGGACTAATACAACTTAGTCCTTGTGGTTTAGAAGGGACCATCTTAGCACTTGAACAATAATCTTGAGCGTGGGCTGGTATGTCTCATCTTAAAGTCAGTGTTGGATGAGTCACAATGCTGATGTCAGAGAACCCAGAGTAACCAGCTCAGGTGTAAATGACCACGCTGTAGCTATCACTTAGGTGAACTGAATCACACAATCAGAGAACAGTTGAGGTTGGAAGGGACCTATGGACTTTCTTTAACCACCCTGTGCAAAGCAGGGCAAAAGATTGCTCAGCACCTTGCACAGTGTATGTCTGAATATCCCTGACGATAGAGGTTTCACAAGGCATCTATCTGGGTCCCATTCCAGTGTTTGACCACCTCCACCATGAAAATTTTCTTCACAATTCTTAGCTGAAAATACTCTAATGTTCCGTATTTCAACTCCTGTCCCTGCCTCTTAGTTGCATCTTGGGTGCATTGGCTCAAGAGGAGTCTCATTCCACCTTCTCTATACACTCCCACTAGGTAGTTATAATTGCAGTAAAGTCTTTCCTTCAGCCTCTCATCTCAAGGCTAAACAAATCCAGTTCTTTCAGCCTCTCTTTGTATCACACAGTCCAGCCCCTCAACATCTTGTTGGTTCTCTGAGGGACTTACCCTGGTATTTCAATGCCTTTCTTGCCATGAGGAGCCTCAAATTACATGCAGCTCCCAAGATGCAATCTCATAAGTGCCAAACAAAGAGAAGAATTACTTCCATCAACTTGTTGTCTACGCTCTAATTCATATAGCCTGCTACATCGTTGGCTTGCTTTGCTGCAGGGACACACTGCTGACTCCTGTTCAACTTCCTGCCTAGGAGGACCCCGGGTCCATCTCTGCAAAGATGCTTTCTAGCTGGCTGGCTTGATTGTCATTACAAAGAAGGTTAGTGAATGCCCTGGGCATTTAAACTACCTCTCCCAAATCCTGGCTGTGGTATCCTTCATCTCTTTCTGATGGTATTTTGAAAATCTGAATTTATTGGCAGAGATCAAAAGGGAAATGTCATTTCTATGTTCTTCCACAGCAGCAGATGTTAACTGCAGCCTTTAGAATCAGCACCAAAATAAAATGGGAATTATTTGACAGTCTCTGCAACTTTTCTCAATATCCTTCCGTGACACTAATAATATTCCTGAACAATTGTATTGTTCATATGTCATTTAGGTCCTAAAGTGTGTTTAGAAATGTCTAAGCATCATTGCTCCTTCTTTATGGATGAAGGATAAATTTCTTGTTTATTGTATGCCTTGCCTTTAGTCCCATGGAGGGTGACTTCACGCCAGGTAACTTCAGCCATGCACATGGCAAGTGCTGAATCTCACCATGAACTTTCTGTAAATAAACACACACAGTGAACTGAACCCATTGCAAGAGAGGAACTTAGAAGAGGAAGGAAGTGCCTCCCTGTGATGAGAGGTCTAGATGAAGAGGTTAGACTAGATGGCAGATATTTAGACAGCTAAAATTACATTACACTGATCTCACCCATAAAAAGTGTAACAGTAGCTAGGAGTAAAATTCAGGAACTTTATTCTAAGGCAGGACAAACTGCCTTCACCTCTGCTGAATTCTGTGTAACCATGCTGATTTTTATCAGCTGCAAAGCTAAATTAATGGTTCTGAGCAGGGAAAAATAAGTTTATAAAAGAACATATATATATATTTATGTATGTATATGCATATATATACACACATATATCTATAAAAAATTAGGACTGAGATAATACACCCATGCAGAAAATTAATCTGAATAACCTGAATAATATAAAGAGGTAGATGAGAAGAATCTTCTAGGATTACACAGCATAGCTATAATAAATTCTTCAGAATAATTTCAAATATCAGAATACTATTGTTTCCTCTTAGTTACCCCAATTGGTGTTTGTTTGTTTGCATTTTTTTCTTGATTTCTCTTAATTTTTTCACAAGATCGTAATTTGTGCCCCTTAATTAATTTTTGGATGAGTCTTCACACTATGACCTTATCAGCTGCGGTTGACTTTCAGTGTTTTCACTTCTGTTTTACAACAGCTGGTCAGGGAAAGCTTATCTTCTGAGTGGGCATGGTATTGGCATGTGTCTTCATTATTTATTTTTTTTAACAGTTACAAGAGCCAAAGCCCTGTACACCAAACAACACATCTGAGCATTCATGTTTGATAAATGTAGGTTGAGATGTACTGGGATCTTCTTCTGTAGGTATTCAAGATCTTTAATATTTTTAATTCATTATGAAGAACCTCTTTAAATTCTTCTGAGCACTTCTGCAAGAAAACCTTTCCGTATATCCATGTATTGATATATACACACACGTATAAGTGTGTGTGTGTCTGTGTGTGTGTGTTTATGTGTGTGTGTTTCAGGATCACAAGGCAGTGCAGGTGACCTAATCCAAAGAAATAATCTGGTCTGCTTTTCCTCAAACCACGTGAAAGATTGGATTTCGATAAGGCTCTTGTTTACATGGGCACCAAGGGAAGGTGAAAAAACTCCAACCAATTTAGATAGGAAATGAAGTGGAACACGTTTTAACAAGAGCTAGATGTGTACTGGCCCACAGCACATACGTTTCTGTCAGCATAAGATCAGCACGTTGGAATTTGCTTGCAATGGCAATTTTTATAATGCTTATATATAGGGAAAGATTCCAGGTGTATTAAAGGTGAGCCAAAGATAACAAAGGTAAATATGAAGTTATATTTGTGTTCACTTGAGGGCAATGATTCTTTGGAACTGGGCTTTCCAAAGGATTCTGGATGCTCCACTCCTATTAAAATAAATGGATACTTACATTTTTAGGCAGACTTGGAAAAGAACATCCCAATCTTTATTGTTTAGCTAAACATCTTTTCAGCCCTAGTAGTGGAATTACATATGTTTAGAATTTTTAACCCCAGAAAACAAACCAGGAATGATGGTTAACTAACACTTGCCAGGTAACATAATAATGTCCTATAATTATAGCTATAAAACTATAATAAGCTCTTACACTTACACAGTCTTCAGAAGACTGAATGCCTAAAATAAATAAATTATCTTGTTCAATCAGAAGCTGTGAATTAAATGTAGGAATCTTTGGGAGGAAATTTTGCTATGTAGATCTCATAAAGGAGCTGAACCCACAAGGTAATAACTTTTTCATCTTAGAAACTGCGGATATAAGGTTCCTTAGTCTCTTCAGCTCAACATTCCTATGGAACAGCAAGGTGTCAATATTATGAAAGGTCTCACTTGTTTGACTGTTTTACAGCCTTCAGAGCATGGACTCTAGGCAACCCATAGATATCTACAGATTTCTAATGAACCCCCCCCAAAATCTCATTGAACCAAGCCAACAAATCATGGAACGATCACCCCAGACGGGAATCCAAATGCGTCACTGTGGTTTGCTGATTTGATTAGCTCTGTAGTACAGGATGGATCTTGTCCATTTTTCAAAACTGGGCTAAAGCCTTGAACAGTTGTTTTGGTAATGTAGATGAGGCTTTAGGTCTTAATAGTTCCTACAATTACTGCTGAATCTGGCCTTGGCTCAGGAATAAACTCCTTGTATTGAAAAGATTTACTACCCTAACTATATCTGTATCTCAATTTAATGAAAATGTTAAGGATAATTTGATGGTCTCTTGCCAGTGTAATTTTAAATAAAATGTCTTCAGTCCTTGGCAGTGTCTGTTGGTACTTGGGTTTAACTAAAGGAAGTGCTTAAGTGAAGTGCTTTTTACATTACAGTCTTGCCAGTATCTTCTCTGATAGAATAGATTTAATTTTCAGTGTTTTACCCAGAGTAAATAAATTTAAAAAAATAAATTACCTCCCACCATCAGCCCATATGATAGCAAACCTTACTAAAGCATTACTAGAAATCAGATATTGGCCTATCCCAGCATTTGGACTAATCTCAAGCCTCATCTCCTGTAAATTAAAGTATTTCTAACTTATTTACTCTTCATTTATTATGTGCTCTTACATAAAATGTTTCTGCATCTTGGGAAGTAATGTAGCACATAATGAGGTGCTGTCAGTGCATCTCAGATTTTCATTTGAGTTCAGCAAGTCAGCATAAAAGTTTAGGACACTTTATTATAATTGCACAGGGAATGGAAAGTAATGGTTAGATGGTGACAATTTGGCCATCACACCCTACAGTACTGAGCAATTGCCAAATATACTCTTGATTGCTTACTCTGCCTAAAAAAGGAATATAGGCACAGAGTGGGGCCAGAAGGACAATGCATCAGAAGTTAAATTGTTTGGGGATTAGTTTGACAATAGAAAAGATTGTAGATGTACAATCGTGCTCATTCAAAGCATGAAAACAGTCTATATAATATTTATTTTTAAATACCACTAATTTTTTCTAATATCTAGAGTGTTTACAAAAATTATAACGTCTGTCCCTGACAGAAGCAGAGGCTCTTAGGCTACTTACAGTGTGGTACCACTAGCTCCATAATTTGAAAAGTTCGTAAGTCACCTCAGTAATGTAACCTTAGCACCCAGCACATCATGAACTCTGGATCTTCATCACTCTTGGGATGAAAATATTTCCTCTTTTCATTCTTGCTCTCCAACAATTCTGCATTCCTGTGTTTTTTTTCTGCTCAGTACCAAGGTGTTGACAAGCTACATTTAGAAAACTGTTTTCCTCCCACTCACTCATAGTGAAAAGGGACAAAGAAGATCCAAGAAGACCATCTTACAACAATTCAAATATGAATCACAAATTTTTCCTGTCCTTTGGTACCAAGAGGCAGGCCCAGGAGAGTATCTATAATTAATTTCTCTATAATGTGGATTGAATCACACTTTGTCCATATTTTCAACAAATGCAAATATCTTTGTGTTGCTGTTTTCATTTCTACATTGTGCATTTACAAGAAAAAGAGAGTACTTGCGCAGCCTCTGAAAACTTACCCCCATGCTATGCCAATGCCAGCGCTTAAGTATATTTCTGCCCATAGTCTCCTCCAATATCATCCTCTCCATCCCACATTTGCAAGCAAAAAGCTATATGGACTACGAAATCTACAGGACAGCCCAGGGGCAATGTAAAACACACTGAGACCGGTTCACTATACATATAAGTTATGATATAGATTTTACTTGCACAACAGAAAGATGGAAATATAAACTGGATGCTAGAAGAAAACAACTTTCTGTTGTGAGCAGCTAGGCATGTTGCTGACCTTCCCTGTTTGCAATGGTTTACCTGCTCAATACCTGTGTGAAAGGTGCTTAAGAGCAGCATATACTTAGAGATAATTTGTATGTACTATTGTCCTGGTTTCAGCTATGATGGAGTTAATTATTTTTAGCAGTGGATGGAATGCCATGTTTGGGTGTTAGGATGAGAACAGTGCTGATAGCACCCTGATGTTTCTAGTTGTTGCCGGGCAATCAAGGACCTTTCTCAGCTCTGCATACTTCCTTACTAGTGAGAAAGGAGGGGACGTAGCCAGGACAGGTGACCCGAACTGGCCAAAGAGGATATTCCATGCCAGTTACGTCATGCTCAGTATAAAGGGGGACTGGGGGGAAGAGGAGGAGACAACACCAGGACGGGCAGTTTCCGGGTTCGGGGACGGCTCTAAGCTGTGCGGCCTGGGTTCTGTGGTTTGGTGAGAAACTGCATTGTGTATCACCAGTTTCATCTATTTTGTGCTTTAAACTTCTGTTATTGTTATATCTAGTTTTCTGTTATTGTTTAGTAAACTATCCTTATCCCAACCTGCGTGGTTCTGGTTTATAGGTTGTGGTTTCTTTTCCTCCTTCTTCCTTCCCTTTTCCCCCTCCCCCAACTTTCCCTCCCCCTTCCTTTTAAAAGTACAAGCGACTGTGTGGGGTGCGGCCCTCGGCTGGGGCAAAACCACGACAGTCATTTTGGCGCCCAACGTGGGGCTCGAACGGTTGGGATAACGGTAGATCTGACCCTAACTATCGCAATTAAGATAAGCACTGTTGTTTAAGCAATCTCTGGTCACGATGCTGTGGTATTTACTCACAAGGCTGTGGTATTTATTCACAAGGCTGTGGTATCAAAACCATCGCATGCTGTATACAATCCTGGCAGGATTCTTTACTCTCTCAGGTCTGCGGCTCCCATATTTGTTCCCATACTTCATTATAGTGTATTTTATGATATCGGTCTATGATACAATAATATCGATGACCATGAGCTTAATCTGGTACTTGTATGAGGTTTTGCTGTCCTGTCCATTCTTTGGACAGGGAGGGGTTAATAACAGCACTGCTTTCTTTTCCTTTGGGCTAAATACAACAGCTCTTATGGCAATTTTTGAAAACCTTCAATATCTCTGGGATATTCAAACTAGCATTTTGCTATTGGTAGGTTTGGGGCAGATGGTTCAGTTTTTGTTATATATCAAGCATAGGTTTATGAATACCACTGAAGAGCTTTCTCCGAGACAGAATAATCACGAGTGGCAGGGCATGTGGCAAAGTATGGGCAAGTACCTAGGTACTTTCTCACGCCCGATGGTTTGGAACTTCACTCCTGAACAGCTACAAGACCCCGATCAAGTGACTGCATACCTAAAGAAAAATTGCTGTAGGTTTCCCAGAGATGGACACCTTACTGCACTGTGCTGGGCTCTGGCCACTATTTATCAAACACTGCTTGATAGCAGGCAGCACTGTCAGCACTGTCAGCACTGTCAGGGAGAAGGGAAAGGAAACAGACTGGCAGATACTATAGCTGCTGCAACCACTGGGGCTGACACTGCAGCTACTGTAATCTCTACAGCAGACACTGCAGATGATCAGAAAAACCAACCCACACCAGTGTCTGTTGCTCCCGTACAAAAGAGGAAATGCACAAAGAAATCAGTTCGCACAGTGACGGATGATGATGATGATCAACCAGGGCCATCTCGAGGATATCAGGAGGAGGCAGAACCAGAGATTGTTACCCGATCCCTGACTTTGAGTGAGCTGCGTGAGGTTCGAAAAGATTTCACCCGCCACCCAAGTGAGCACATTATCACTTGGTTGCTCCGATGTTGGGATCACGGGGCCAATAGTTTGGAGTTAGAAGGCAGAGAGGCCAAGCAGTTGGGATCCCTAGCTAGAGAAGGAGGAATTGACAAAGCAATTGGGAGGAGGCCGGAAATCCTCAGCCTCTGGAGGCGACTACTGTCAAGTGTGCAGGAAAGATATCCCATAAAGGAATATATTACATGTCAGACACCCAAGGGTAACAGCATAGAGACAGCTATCCAGCACCTGAGAGAATTAGCTGTACGGGAGATAATTTATTATGATCTGGACAATTCACGGCTTCCCGCTGATCCCGATGAAGTCCTATGCACTCCAGCTATGTGGCGTAAGGTTGTACGAAGTGCACCAGCAGGGTACACCAATTCACTGGCAGTAATTGACTGGACTGATATGGATCCACCAACCGTAAATGAGGTGGCCTGCCGACTCAGGAAATACCAAGACAGTGTTTCCCTCTCCGTCATTGCGGCAGTAGAGAAACTGGTTCAACGACTTGACAACAATGTGTCCAACTCCCAACCCGTATGGAGCAATGTTGCAGCTACTGGGAGAAAGCGTCCATCGTTCCAAGAGGGAGAATACACACCACGACGTACATTGTGGTTTTACCTGCTTGATCATGGAGAGGACATGAGGGAATGGGATATGCAGCCTACCTCAGCCCTTCGAGCACGAGTAAATGAGCTGCGGGGTAAAACATTCGCACAACGAGATTCTGCCAGGAAGAAGGCTGCACCAGTTTCTACTGGGCAGTTCCCTAGACCAACTGGAAGGCCTACCTATATGTCTGATGTGTCTGATCCTCTTGAAGGGACCTCTAAGTCCTTTATGCAACCAGTGGAAAACAAATATGATCAGCAGCAATAGAGGGGCCCTGCCTCCAGCCAGGTGGAGGAGAGGGATAATCGGGTTTATTGGACTGTGTGGATCCGATGGCCTGGCACGTCAGATCCACAAGAGTACAAAGCTCTGGTGGATACTGGTGCCCAGTGTACTCTAATGCCATCGAATCATGAAGGGGTAGAACCCGTTTGTATTTCTGGAGTGACAGGGGGATCCCAACAACTAACTGTGCTAGAGGCTGAGGTGAGCCTAACTGGGAAGGACTGGGAAAAACACCCCATTGTGACTGGTCCAGAAGCTCCGTGCATTTTAGGTATAGATTATCTACGTAGAGGGTATTTTAAAGACCCAAAAGGGTACCGATGGGCTTTTGGAATAGCTGCTTTGGAAACAGAAGGAATTGAACAACTGTGTGCCTTGCCTGGACTCTCGGAGGACTCTGCTGTTGTGGGGTTGTTGAAGGTTGAAGAACAGCAAGTGCCAGTTGCTACGACGACGGTGCACAGACGACAATACCGTACTAACCGAGATTCCCTGATTCCCATCCATAAGTTGATTCGTCAACTGGAGAATCAGGGAGTGATCAGCTGAACCCACTCACCCTTTAATAGTCCCATATGGCCAGTGAGGAAGTCCAATGGAGAGTGGAGGCTGACAGTAGATTATCGTGGCCTAAATGAAGTCACTCCAGGTATGAGTGCTGCTGTGCCAGACATGTTAGAGCTCCAGTATGAATTGGAATCGAAGGCAGCCAAGTGGTACGCCACAATCGACATTGCGAATGCTTTCTTCTCGATCCCACTGGCGCCAGAGTGCAGGCCACAGTTTGCTTTCACCTGGAGAGGCATCCAATACACGTGGAATCGTCTGCCCCAGGGGTGGAAACATAGCCCCACCATCTGCCATGGACTAATCCAGAATACACTGGAAAAGGGTGATGCACCAGAGCACCTGCAGTATATTGATGACATCATTGTATGGGGCAACACAGCAGAGGAAGTTTTTGAAAAAGGAAACAGGGTAATTAAAATCCTTTTAGAAGCCGGTTTTGCTATAAAACGAAGTAAAGTCAAGGGGCCTACGCGAGAAATCCAGTTTTTAGGAATAAAATGGCAGGATGGGCGTCGTCAGATCCCAATGGACATTATTAATAAAATAGCAGCTATGTCTCCACCAAGCAACAAAAAGGAAACACAAGCTTTCTTAGGTGTTATAGGTTTTTGGCGACTGCATGTCCCAAACTACAGTCTCATTGTGAGCCCACTCTACCATGTAACTCGAAAGAAGAATGATTTCCAATGGGGCCCTGAGCAACAGCAAGCCTTTGAGCAGATCAAACGCGAGATAGTCCATGCAGTGGCCCTTGGGCCTGTCCGGACAGGGACAGATATTAAAAATGTGCTCTACACTGCAGCTGGGGAGAACGGCCCGACCTGGAGTCTCTGGCAGAAAGCACAAGGGGAGACTCGAGGTCGACCGTTGGGGTTTTGGAGTCGGGCCTACAAAGGATCTGAGGCCAATTATACTCCAACAGAAAAGGAAATACTGGCCGCCTATGAAGGGGTTCGAGCCGCCTCAGAAGTGATTGGAACTGAAGCCCAGCTCCTCCTGGCACCCCGACTGCCGGTGCTGGGCTGGATGTTCAAAGGGAAGGTTCCTTCTACACACCATGCCACTGATGCTACGTGGAGCAAGTGGGTTGCACTAATTACACAGCGGGCTCGAATAGGAAACCCCAATCGCCCAGGAATCGTGGAGGTGATCACAGACTGGCCAGAAGGCAAAGATTTTGGGATGTCACCAGAGGATGAGGAGGTAACACGCGCTGAAGAAGCCCCACCCTACAATGAACTGCCAGAGAATGAGAAGCGATATGCCCTGTTCACTGATGGGTCTTGTCGCATTGTGGGTAAGCATCGGAGATGGAAAGCTGCTGTATGGAGCCCTATAAGAAGAGTAGCAGAAGCCACTGAAGGAAAAGGTGAATCAAGCCAGTTCGCTGAGGTGAAGGCCATCCAGTTAGCCCTGGACATTGCTGAGAGAGAAAAGTGGCCAAGGCTCTACCTTTATACTGATTCATGGATGGTGGCGAATGCCCTGTGGGGGTGGTTGCAGCAGTGGAAAAAGAACAACTGGCAGCGTAGAGGCAAACCTATATGGGCTGATGACTTATGGCAAGATATCTCTGCTCGGTTAGAGAAACTTGTTGTAAAGGTACGTCATGTCGACGCCCATGTACCTAAGAGTCGGGCCATGGAGGAACATGAAAACAACCATCAGGTAGATAAGGCTGCTAGGATTAAAGTGGCTCAGGTAGATCTAGACTGGCAACATAAGGGTGAATTATTCCTAGCTCGATGGGCTCATGATACCTCGGGTCATCAAGGGAGAGATGCAACATATAGATGGGCTCGAGATCGAGGGGTGGACCTGACCATGGACGCCATCGCACAAGTTGTCCACGAATGTGAGACATGTGCTGCAATCAAGCAAGCTAAGCGGTTAAAGCCCCTTTGGTATGGAGGACGGTGGATGAAATATAAATATGGGGAGGCTTGGCAGATTGATTACATCACCCTCCCACAAACCCGCCATGGCAAACGTTATGTGCTTACAATGGTGGAGGCAACTACCGGCTGGCTAGAAACATATCCCGTACCCCATGCCACTGCTCGAAATACAATTCTGGGCCTTGAAAGGCAAGTCCTCTGGCGACATGGTACTCCAGAAAGAATCGAGTCAGACAATGGGACTCATTTCCGAAACACTCTTATAGACACCTGGGCCAAAGAGCATGGCATTGAGTGGGTGTACCACATTCCTTACCATGCACCGGCCTCTGGGAAAATTGAACGATATAATGGACTTTTAAAAACTACACTGAAAGCAATGTGTGGTGGGACATTCAAGCATTGGGATACACATTTGGCCAAAGCCACATGGTTAGTTAACACTAGGGGATCTACCAATCGGGCTGGCCCTGCCCAGTCAAAATTTCCACGTACTGTAGAGGGAGACAGAGTCCCAGTAGTGCATATGAAGAGTGTATTGGGAAAGAGAGTTTGGGTCATCCCTGCTTCAGGCAAAGGTAAACCCATGTCTGGAATTGTTTTTGCTCAAGGACCTGGCTGTACTTGGTGGGTAATGCAGAAGGATGGAGAAGTTCGATGTGTACCTCAAGGGGATTTGATTTTGGGTGAGAATAGCCAGTATAATTGATAGAGTAGAAATTATAATAATTGCCAAATAACCCATTATTGTATATTCATTATTGTTATGATTGCTGTATGTTGTACCATAGCATTATAGCCGGAGTCATACAAGTTAATGAAGAATGAGTGCCATGATGATGGAACCGAAGCCTGGCCTCTTAAGAACTTTTTTTCTCCCTTTGAAAATAAACTCTGACCCACAGACTATGAGCATGGACCATGCCAGGTGTATCAGTCAAGAGCCTGAGATGCAGCATGCAACGAGCCAATGGAACATACAATTATCCTGAGAAACTGTTACGACAAATGGAGCCTGAAAATCATGGACTAAATGAACTCAACAACTTCAGAGGGATGATTCACAGACTGAGGGAATAAGATCTGTATGCACGTATGTGTGCATACATGTGTACATACATATATGGGTATGTGAAACACGAAACTGATTGTACCTAAAGAAAATTGTTGGATCTGGTCATGACGTAAATGGTATGGAATAAGGGGTGGATAATGTCCTGGTTTCAGCTATGATGGAGTTAATTATTTTTAGCAGTGGATGGAATGCCATGTTTGGGTGTTAGGATGAGAACAGTGCTGATAGCACCCTGATGTTTCTAGTTGTTGCCGGGCAATCAAGGACCTTTCTCAGCTCTGCATACTTCCTTACTAGTGAGAAAGGAGGGGACGTAGCCAGGACAGGTGACCCGAACTGGCCAAAGAGGATATTCCATGCCAGTTACGTCATGCTCAGTATAAAGGGGGACTGGGGGGAAGAGGAGGAGACAACACCAGGACGGGCAGTTTCCGGGTTCGGGGACGGCTCTAAGCTGTGCGGCCTGGGTTCTGTGGTTTGGTGAGAAACTGCATTGTGTATCACCAGTTTCATCTATTTTGTGCTTTAAACTTCTGTTATTGTTATATCTAGTTTTCTGTTATTGTTTAGTAAACTATCCTTATCCCAACCTGCGTGGTTCTGGTTTATAGGTTGTGGTTTCTTTTCCTCCTTCTTCCTTCCCTTTTCCCCCTCCCCCAACTTTCCCTCCCCCTTCCTTTTAAAAGTACAAGCGACTGTGTGGGGTGCGGCCCTCGGCTGGGGCAAAACCACGACAACTATTTATTCTTTTCTTAGAACACAGGGATGGACTAGAGGTCAGACCTCTACCTGTACTTCTAAGATTCTTTGGTTTTAGTTCCCCAGGACATTCATGTTCACAACCTTCCTTGTTTATTAACAAAAATTCTAAAAATAATTTTCTTGGAAATGGAATATATGTCATTGGTGATTCTCATATATGCAGATGAAACGGCCCTACACACTTAATTTCAAATAAAAAGTAAAAAAAGGTTGATACTGATTGTGGGGAGTGAAGAAAATATTGAGTAATGACATCTTTTTAACAGACTGCAGTCTGACAAACAATCGGACTTCTGCAGTCCAGCTGTACCTCAGAGCAATGCCTCCATATGTCTGCAGAGGGGAAAAAGGAACAATCAAAAGGCAAACAGCCATGATTAGGAGGAAGCAAAAAATCTCATGGAATGTGCAATAAGGAGATGAGAAAGATGGGAAATTTCATATGGAGCTAACTTCATTGCAGCAGGTGTGGCAGGCGGGTGTTAACACAGCATATATACAATAGCAGTATTCCTAGATCCTTGAGTAGATGTTTGTCAGGGCCCTGAATGCACTGACAGGACTTAATTGCCCTGAACAGCTTCAGCCGGAACACTGCTCACTCACCCCACTGCTCATCAGTCGTACTGAAGAGACCAGCCCTGCCTCCTGGACGGACCTTGAGCCTATGATGTAGCATTGTCTTCTGCTCCTGGCTGGACTTTCTGGACTCATCCCATCACCCTGCCAGGGGCTGTCAATGGACCCTATAACGATGGTCAGGCTCAGTTCACCGTGTTTGGATCCTGTGGGATTACATCCATGGCCTGTGCTGGGGTCACATTTGGGGTTGTCCTGGTTGTGGCCAGGCCAGAGCTAACCTCCCCAAACAGCCAGCCCTGGTGAGCTGAGTCAGCCTGGGCTGTTTCCACACCACCTGACATCACTCCCTGTAAAAGGGGCTGGTTGAGGACGGGTGCTCCTGGTGCCTCCAGGGCAGTCAGAGTGTGGCTGGGGTGTTGGGTCAGTCCTTAATTCTTAACTTGTGTGGTCCTTGGGTCAAAAAAGTACTCTGTGTTATCACTGAGTGTGAGTCAAATTTGCTGTGGGCTGTTACTGTTCCACTTTCACGGTGCTTTTGTCAGTAAACTGTCCATATCCCAACTCAGGGAGGCTCTGTCTGTTTCTCCTCCAGGAGTGAGCAAGTGGTGTGTGGTGCTCAGTCCCTGCTTGGGGGTCCACTCTTCATGGAGCAGCCCCACTCCTGCTGCTCTCTGAGAATATTAAACTCGTCTCCGCTCTGACCTTTTGACTAAGTAACACTATGTTTTCTGAGTTTTGCACATATTCTTCACTGTGATATAAATGAATATATTGTCCTAAAAATAAAAAGCATTTATAGTTTCTTTTATGCTTCCATAAATTCACTGTATCCAAGTTACAAGCACTCAGTTTATTCTGTTATATAGTTTTCATTTCATGAAACCACAGTGTCTGTCCTCTAGGGGCACATGCAAATCATTAAGACTTCTCAGACAAACATATATCAGTTGGGCCCATCTTATTTACCAACTACTTTGTCAGACAGTAACAGCCCGTCTGCAGATCTTGTGTCTTTCTGCCATTGGAGCTGCAACCTGTTAAACATGTATCAGTCCATAGAAACCCTGGTCTCTGCAGGCTTAAGTGAGGAGAGACCAAATTCCTAAATTGGCTTTTCTACTGATAAAAATTTGGCATAAACTCATGACCTAACAGTTTGCATCTGTGATAATGAACTTTGATGAATTAACTGATAGGGACACCCAGACTAGTCCTCTCAGTCCTTTTCTGTATGACACTTACAAAGTTTATCAAGGTTTAAGTCCACTTGAAAAGAATGCTGTCATGCTTGGAGAAAAACCTTGCTATTGCTTCCATATGGAGCAGTGTGGTATTACATCAGCAATGCAATATGTTGAAACTCTGAACGAACATTTGACATGGTATTTCACAATGCCCAAAACCTCAACTGCTTTTGTAAACAGTATTTATAGGAGGCCAGGCTTGGTTATACTGAAACTATGCAACTCAGGAAAAGCACAGCTAATGTTCGCTCTTGCCAAACACTTGTTTCCTTAAGAAAAGTCTAAAAAATCTGATCTTTTAAAATTTAGACTCTTCTGAATCATCCAAATCCCAAGAAATCTCAACAGATACTTCATGTGTCAGTCAGCTTGGCGACAGTTAAATAGTATTGTGGTCTCAGTATGAACAGCTGCAAAACGCATACACCTCCTGACGTGGATCCTTGCCATTTGTTTGTTGTGATATGCTGATGTGAGAATTCACGAATTACAGCTCAATCAAATTTCCACTGAAGGAAATGAAAGCTGGATTTGGCCACATATTTATTTAGCGCCTCGTGGCTGCAGGCTGAATGACTGCTTTTTGTGATTGCTGTCATCCTTATCACCTCTGTACCTGGAAGGGTGCAATCACAGCACTGAAAAAGGGCAAACAGGCTAAGAAATGTAAAATAAAGGAGCAGGTGTAGTTTTACCGTTCAGGGCTGCTGGTTTTGTATCACAGCCCTGTCGTGTTTCCATCCTTCACCAAGACCCTGATGCCATCCAAGCCCCACTCGGACCAGGAACTTCCTCATGTGGATTTTCATGTCTGTGTAAGCAAAAAAGCCCGTACTTGGGTGTTCAACATCTGGTTTTTGGACTGGTCATGATGGGGTAATGTTTCTGGTATACTTATCCTACAAAACATACACATATAATGTGCATTATTGCCACAGCATGCCGGTAGCCCTCTGCCCAGGTGGAGCGGGACCCTCAGCTCAGGCCCCATCCTCAGCGTAGCCCAGAGACAGTACAACTGTTACAAGTCCAGCTCCAAATGCTCCAGTACGGCCACGCTAAATTCATATTCGAAATGGGAAATAAGTTTCAGGTGGAAAACCCATAGCTGGGACAAACCGGACACTGTTCAGGGCTGTGAGACACCTGCCTCCAACTGGCAGAGGGACAAGCCGATCGTTAGGGCGGGGAAATGCGGTGGCCGGCCCGGGTGGGGGTGAGGACTCGGCGGGGCTGACAGGCTGAGGAGTCTGGCGGGTATATCGGCCGGTGAGAGGCGGCTGGGGCCCGCGGAGCCGAGGCGCGGGCCCGCGAAGGCCAGAGGGCGGCGCGCACGTCGCCGCGCCCGGTCCTCGGGAGCGCGCCTGAGAGGCTGCGGGCGGCGGCCATCTTCTCTCCACAGCCGGCTGTTCTCCCAGTGCAAGTGAAGCAGCCCTGCTAGCCCCCTCCTCCGCTCCCTCCCTCCTCCTCCCTCCCACTACACACAGCCGTCGCCGCCGGTCAGAAAGGGCGCGACCGGGCAAGCGAAGGCCGTGAGGGGGAGGGGAAGGCGGGGAGGGGGGGGGAAAGCCGGGCCGCTGTGAGGGGTGTAGCACCGCGGGGGCTCTGCGGCGGGGGCGGCGTGGGGCTCCTCGGCGGTGGGCGGGCCGCGGGGTGCCAGCCCGGGGGGTTTGTGCCTCCCCGGGGCCGGCGGCGGCCCCTCCGCTCGCCTCTGTTGACCGGCCGGCGCCCCCCTGGTGGGGTCAGCTCGGGGGGCCGGACCCAGCTCTAGATGGGATAAGCTGTAAACATGTTTAGCTTTGAAGGAGATTTCAAAACAAGGCCCAAGGTGTCTCTCGGAGGAGCGAGCAGGAAGGTAAGAAATGCCTCCCGTCCGTGTTTTGTGTCCGTGTCGGTTTCCTTCGTCCCTCGCCTGCCTTGCCGCCTTATCGTCATTTTTACCGTTGGGCCTTCAAGAACGGTAGCAGCTATGACTAAGGTTTAATAGAGAGGGAAAAAATCCTCCCCTCCTGATGTGTTTGTCTCTGATCTCCCTGGCTCTGTGTTGGTTGTTTTTTGCGTTTATTTATTATTATTCTTGTTATTATTTTTAATCAGGCCACACACACCCTCCCAGGCTTGTAGTGTAGTAAGAATTGTGGGAAGCGAGGAAATGTCTCCTTAGCTCATCCACCCCCTGAAAGCAATCCGGTTCGTTGTGGCTGGTAGCACCTCCTGAGCGGTGGTGCGTCTCTGGGGATCCCGTGGCGAAGGCAGGCAGGAAGGACTCGGAGATCTCTTGTCATTCCTCTCCAAAAGAAAAGCCTTGCCTGGTGCCCCTTCACTGCAGACATACACAACCCGAGATCAATGCAAATTGCTGGGGGAGGCTTCTTCCTGTGACTGAGGGTTGCCTGGTCACAGGTTTAGCTTTTCTCTGTCAAGTTTACGTTCAGTCAGTTTGTCATGTGCAGGGTGAGTAGCAGTTAATTGTCTGCTGTACCAGGCGATTGAATCTCCTCTATTGATGGAAAAGGAGTGAAATGACTTGGATCTTGCTGATGGGACAGCGTAGGCAAGTGTTTAGTCGAGCACTGAAGGGCATGAAATACCGAAGAACAAGAGGAAGGACAAAGTGTTTTTGGAAGTGGCCTGATTTGTAAGGGTCGCTTCAATTTGCTGCTAAAATACCAATTCCCCATATTATTTCCATTTGGAATGTGATTGTGGGGCAAGCTAATGCGTGTTTTCATTTGAATCTTAATTGGGATTAAAAAAAAGTTAAGTTTTTGTTACTGTGCACTGAAATAGTTTGGTTCTCTAATGCTTTTAAGGTTTGGCATTACAGTTAAGAAATGACCTAAAATACTGCGCTAAGTGATATTAAAATTGCAGTGAAGTTTGCATTTTGGTGTATGGTCATACATAATTTATTGAAGTGTGTAACAGAACTGTACTTAAATTGTGCAGCTTTTCATCTGAATCATCTTCTGTTTATCTGAAGATGTTTCTGTTCATTGGACTTCATACAGAGACATTACGTGGGTCAGAAATATGGTAAATGCTCCCCAGCTGAAGTAGGAATGGGCAGAACATGCCCTGGGCCTTAGCTGTACACTCGAGATACTTTGTAACTTTGGACACTGACTTCCTAATAGTGTTACTTGTAGATCATGGCTTCTTCTACGGAAGTAAGCAATTGTCATAATATCTACATCTAACAATTTAATAATGAAAATGAATCATAATTCTGTCTTTTAATTATATGGGACAAATCTATTACTAATGCTATACAGGTATCAATCTCCAAGGGCAAATATTAAAAGATAAAGGAGGTCGAAACTGAAATTGATGCATAACCTTACCTCTGTCCAGTACAGAGGTTGTGTTTCATGATCAGATTGATACTGGCAGGTCCACAGATTTCATTATTTTACCTTGGTAGCCTGAAGTGCTTTTGTTGCATCAATGCAAATCAGTCACAGCTTTAGACATTGTAGTTACACGGGCATCATAGAATGCTCCTGAAATAGCTGTTTATTTGCAGAAACTATGTACAGTACTAATGAATTTATTTCAATAGTAGTAAGAATTACTTCCAAAAATGCAGTTTACCTGAGCTTTTATATAAACATACTACAGCAGAGATTGGTGTGGCAAGTGTTTACATGTGTTCCATGAGCTCGTTATCTCACATCACAGGCTCCTTGTGATCATGTTTCTCACACCTATAAGCTTCAGTTTTACAGAAGACTGAATTGTACAATATTTCCTTTCAGTTTTTTGTGTGTGGGGTGTGTGTGTGAAGTTCTTTTAAAAAGCCCCTTGCCCTCCCTGCTAATTTCTGTGGCATTTCTCAATTATAAAAGCAGAGACCTTCAGCTTTGTTTTTACACTGCATCTTATGTTCACGTGTGTTATGATGGCCTCGGTTGTGGATGCTGCAGAGTCACTTCAGCCCAACCAAACCTTTTGCCAAAAAATATTCTTTAGGTATCACTTATTTTTGTTAAAATCCTGGGTCACAAAATTAATGCTTGTGAAGTGACTGTCTTAGCTGACCAATCCGTTCAGAACATTATTTAAAAAACTATATAGTGCATTGTAGATAAATGTAGGAGTATCGGTGGTATTGTCTGTGTTTGGACTTTTGCTCCATTATATACTTGCAAAAATCTGCTGATTCATTTAGCCTATTTGCATTAGTTATATATTTCTTTGAGGATATAGATACTGTGTTTCATTTACAATGTGCTAAGGTGGGGTTTTTTTTTCAGTTTTTGAGGGAGCTTATTGTCACTTTTAAAACACAATTCCCTGCTTTATGAGGCTCTTCAAAAGTGATTTTCAGTGTTAGTTTTAATTGTAACTGGCAAAATGTATTTTTTTACTTCTGAAGTAAAACAGAATACTGTTATTGGAATTCAATAGAGGAACATCTTGAATTACTCATGAACTTTTTATATAGGATGGCAATTGTTGCCTAAAAGGCTGTGGCTGCAGAATTTCTGTGGCATGTCAGGAAAAAAAGAGGTTCATGTGAAAAGTTGGTTGGGGTGCAGTTCAAGTTGACCTAGCCCAATTTAATGGTGCAGTGGACTGAAACAGATGGTCCTTCACCTGGGGAGTTCCCACCTCATCCTTTGTGTCCTGTATTGCAAACTTACTTCTTCAGGGTGGTGTGTCACCATGCCTTCTGGTGGCAGCTGGCAGGTTTTACTGATTTTATCATGAAGTTGGACTCTTGGTGGCACAGTGCAGAATCTGTTCAACCATGTCAACTTGATTTTGTGAGGTCATGCCCAGTGTTTCTTTATTAATTTTACTACTGTTAAGGAAAATATGAGTTATCAGTCCTCTGGTACATCCGTGCCTGTACTGAGGTGTACAAGGGGCTTTGTAGCTCCACATTATGTATTTAGGTTATGAAATGTATTAATGACAACTTGTGAGACTTTAACAGGAAAAATGGATCAAAGAATAATATTAGGTCAAATTTACAGTATTACTTAAGTTAGGTAAACCATGCTTTTATAAATCCCAACAGTATTTAAAATAGAGTATTTTAAAATTATAATACAATGTGAGATGGTTTTAAAAAAAAATCTTCCTTTTCAGGGATTTGTAATACAGATGAGATAGCACTGTAGTGAAAGTGAAACCAACTTCACTGAGTTTCTTTTTGGGCTTTGTTTTTGTGGAAGACATGGGAAATTACTAATGAACACATAATGACTCCATCAGTGTTTTAAAAAGTCTCTTTAATTTCTTTATTATGGACACTTTTAATAATCAAAGATCTTCAATTTACAAAGTTTGTTTATATCTTATTTCAGTAGCTAGTGATATACTTTTAAAAATTAATAGCACAATATTAAGTATTAGATTCCTGTATATTTTTCCCTCCACCTCCCAGCTGAAGTGCAGAGGTAGAACTCTTGAAGCAACTTTTTTCTCTTTGTTGTCTGTATTCTATGCATGAAGTAACTCCTTGTGGAATAAAAATGAATGATTTAAAAACTGTAAGCTGTAAGATTGTTAGTGTATGGCAAGATCTGCACAGGTTGGGATTGCTCATGGTCTGTAGAGTGTAAGCAATGATGGCACAGATTTAAAAAAGTTCTGTTTCTCTAGATTGATTGAGATCTTATAGTACAGGATTTCTAGATTACAGATTTACAAATTAATTTTGAATGGTTGAAAAGCACCTTATGGCTTTGGTCTGTAAGACCTTTGTCCCGTAAGGTGTATGGCGTAGATCCTTGTGCAAGTACACACCTCATTCTGAGTCAGAATTGTCTTTTGTCCAAAACATTGAAATGTCAAAGCATAAGTCTTTGAATCTCAGATCTGTGGTGCAGAAATATGATGAGACTGTCCTGTTGTAAAATAATGACTCTCTATCAGTAGGATATATATATATATATGTAATTAACGCATGCTAGATGATTGTGGATTTTTTTTCCTTGGTGACATTTAAAATTCTCATTTGAAAGGAAGGGCGAATGACAGAGCTGTACTTAGCTGGCAGCAGTGATTACACTGTTATTTTCAGTTATCTGTTTTCTCAAATTCAGAATAAAAATTTCTGCTTTTATGGATCCCTCCCCACCTTGTTTCTGAGAAAATGAAGTTGCACAACTGCAATGATGAGTACAATATAAATCTTAAAAATCATAATACAGACAAACCGAGAGTAAGTTTAAGAGCAACTTGCATTTCGTTTGGCCTCTAGAGCTTGTGGTGAAGTCTGGGGCTGCAGTGCATGGCTTTGTAGTTACCTTGATAAAGGTGTTTCCAAATAATCTCTACATCCTACAGTAAAATTTGAGCAAAACTGCGGAGATGTTTTATAGTTCGCACTGGTGACATTGGTTTCAGTGAGGCCAGGCTTTCCTTGGCCAAATGCCACTTCCTAGGCATATTTTAAGTACCTTAAAATACTTTATCCTGGAGGATAGCCTTCTCCTCATATGAACTTAATCATGATGTAAATAACCAGAGATAGGAAGAATCACAAACTCTCTTCTGTTTTAAAACAGAATTTTTCAAACTGCTGAATTTGTTCTGCTCAGGCTGTGTGCCCAATGGAATTTAAATTGTTAAGGTTCAGTTCAAGACATAGTGAGTCTTCTAAAGTGCTAGTTTCTTTTAATACTCAGGAAAGCCAATTGAAGTGGAGTTTATCTTGTCTAAAATAATTTTGAGAGCTAGAAACATTGAGAACCTCTTTGGAGGGACATATTTCCCAGTGGCCATCTTTGTTCTCTACAAATAAATGCCACAACATCTTCCTTTAATTTGTTGGACTTACTACATACTTCTGTTGGAAGGAATTTTATTCAATAAATTTCTTAAGTCACTACGTTTGCTTTGGGAGTGGTTAAATTTCAGATTTGAAGAGCCAATGTGTACTAGAAATATTTTGAAAAAATTAATTATGTCCACTTTTTTTTTTCTGGACCTGAATTATAAGCCAAGAGGCTCACTCTCAATGCCAAGCCAAAATGCAGGACAGAAATAAGTATAATTCAGGTATTTCTGTTTTTCAGTCTTTGTCTAGGATATGTAAAGGCTGGGAGTTGTATAAACGTACTTTTGCATCAAAATAGCATATTTCAGTAAAATGAGGACAAGAAAGCAGGTTTTTTCCCATTATGTATTTGATTGGAGTTTTTGAAGTGCTGATATTGACATTATTGCACTGTTGGATGTGGCAGTTTTCATCAACTGGTCTGTTACAGCAGTGGTGTGACTTTTAACTTTGAATGGTTACCTACATACCAGTTTTTAACACTTCTTTTAATGTAGCCACAAGCTTTCCTGCTGTATACCGTCCTAAATCTGCTTCCTTGCTTTCTGTGGTGGTTTGACCCTGGCTGGAGGCCAGATGCCCATCAAAGTCATTCCATCACTCCCCTTTTCATCTGGACAGGGAAGAAAATATATATTAGAGGCTTAGGAGCCGAGGTAAGGACAGGGAGAGATCATTCCATAATCAGTGTCATGGGCTAAACAGACTCAACACAGAATAAAGGAAAGAAAACTCTCTAATTTATGACACTGCCCTGCACACCCAGTGACACCAGAGTTGGGTAATGAGAAGTGTGACCAGATCTTAAAGCACCTCCCCTACTCCTCCCTTCTTAGCAGGCTTCACTTTAGTCATGATTTTGCTCCCTTCTTTCCACCCTATTGTGGCACAGGGAGGGGCAGAGACTAGGGGAATGTGGGGTTTGGTCAATTCCTGTACTTCTTAGCTTGGGGTAGTGGCTTTCCTCACACCTTGCTCAAGGGTGGGGTCCCACCCATGGGAGACAGTCCTTCGGGAACTTCAACTTGAGTCCTCTGTCAGGGCTTCAGCTGCCCCAGCGTGGGTCACTTCTGTGGGGTGTAGTCATAAATCAGAGAATGTCCCTCAGTCTCTGTAGCCCAGACTGCGCCAGCCTGGTTGTTCATGGAGTCACAAACCCATGTTGTCTGTCTCAGTGCCCCCAGCAAACCTGCTTCAGTGTGGGGACTCTGGCTCTTGCTCATCTCTGTGTCTGTCTCTCTCCATGGGCTGCAAGTGCTGGCAGAGGCTTGATCCAGTGTGGGTCATGCTCCAGCATGGGGCCTCTCCATGGGCTGCAGGTGGCGTCTTGGCCTTTTCCATGGGCTGTGGGGGGACACCCGCTCCATCATGGGTTTCTCCACAGGCTGCAGGGGCATCTTTCTCTATGGCACCTGGGGCACCTCCTCCCCTGCCCCACCTTCACTAACCTTGGTGTATGCACAGTTTCTTACATCTTCTCACTCCCTTCTCTGGTGGCAAAAGGCTGCTAGCTTTTTTTTTTTTTTTTTCTTTTCCCTCCTAAATGTGATTCCCAGAGGTGCTGTGACTGTTGCTGATGGGGCTCAGCCTTGGTCAACAATGACTCTGGCCTTGAGCCGGCTGGTGTTTGCTCTCAGGCCTGCAGAGGGCTTCTGGCTGCTTCTTGGAGAAGCCAACCCTGCACCCCTCCTCCTCCACCACAGCCCGGCCACGCAAAACTACAACACTTTCAGCTCTTCCCCCTTCTGTTTTACTCTTTGAGTAATCATCCGTAATGTCACATTACATTTTGCTGTCATGCTGTGTCTTTGCTTGTTTCTTTGTGACACACCTCACGTATTTGGTGAAGAGAACTTCTCATGGTCCTGCAGTTTGCATTCTAGAGCCTGAGGTTGGTTGACTTTACCAGTATCTTTTGTTGGAGGAAGGAGCAGACAAGAACGGGACTGCTAGTGGTACACTAAAGGCTGCACAAAAGGTTGTTCCCTGTTCTGCACTTTGGAGGTCAAGCTTCTGAACAGAGAAAACTATGTTGCTCCTTTTGAGTTAGGGTTGAAGGAATCAACTGCTGTCTCATTCCCCCTCAAATGTCTGACTGCCTACTTTGATAGGTAGAGTGCATACCTGCTGTCTTTCTGACAGCTGAGGAAAGAGGACAGCATGACCATCACAGAATCGAGGCAAGGGAGATGGGCAGTAGGAATGAGTTAAGTGTAGTCTTGGGAAGTTGCTGTCAGATGGTCTCATACTGTGAGTAGCTCTGGCTGTTGGGAGGAAGAGGTGGTGGAACAGTAGCTGTAGCTGTCAGCAGTTATGTGACCAGGTAGATGGGAGTTGTCACGTATACATCACTTACGGTAATGCAGCTGTTCATAACCAGGCACAGAGGAACAGCTAATGAGTTTAGCTCTTTTTCACTGTTCTGATTACTAAGAAGCAAGGCAGGGAGGATTTAAGAGATGACTGTGCAGTTAGCTGTCTTTAAGAAATAATTTTGTTAGAATGCCCTTTGTGGATAAAGACGATGGTTTCATGGTTATTTTCATTTCTTTCTCACAGTAAATGTATTTCCTATTGCATATTTGGTGTTGCTTTTTCATTTCTGCAGAGACAGGGTGTTGTAGTTGGCTTGAATAACTCTGAAGGGGAGATAATGTTGAGTTGAATTTAACATAAATATGGTCTTTAGTCATAGCTGTTACTCCATTCTTTTATGTTTCTGATACATGTCTCTTCTGAATGAGAATACTATTGTTTGACTTGTAGTAAGTTTTTAAAGGTGGGATGTACTTAACTGAATATTTTATTCTTTGTCTCAAAACAGTTCTTCTGTTAGATTTAATTTATATTTTACCAACTTGTTGTTTTTGTTTACAAATACTCAAAGCAAGTATATGGCATTGACTGAAAATTTAAAGGTTTGGTTTTTTTTTTTAGAAGTGTATTGGCTTAAAAAGTGGTCACTTCAAAAAGACTGGACTTCTGCTCAGTGCAAAGCTGGTGATACACTACATGAGGATACACTGCCCTCTTATATATCTCCTCCTACAAATACTTAAAATTATTTATTTCTGATAAGCCCCTGGACTGCTTATTTTTCATTACCTACTAATACATATAATTTATTGTGCTTGTATTTTTTGAAGCATTCTCGTCTCTGCTAACGTGTAGCAATTCATCTTCCCTTTTCTGTATGTTCTTTTGCTTTTACTTTCAATCTTCTCTGAAGAGTAAGGACAAATTGAGCAACGTTCTAAGCAGAAATGCTCTATGCACGGTGCTGCCTGCAGAATGAAACTGCAAGAACATGGAAGAGATGTTACTCTGATCCCTTCTAAATAGGAACATTTTATTAACTACTTTAATGCATTGAGTATCAGCCCTTGAAAAAGAAGTAATCTACTGAAGTCCTGAAACTAGAAGCCATCTGTTGGTTATTTCTTAATCTAGTACATTATTTTGGCTATTTTGTTTGTGTGATGTGGATTCTCTTGCCTTGTATTACCAACCAAACCTGGAGCCTTTCCTGTTGTTTGAGTGGTGATACATCCATCATTTTATGCATGGATTTTGTTATGATTTGTTTGTATAGTGTTTAACACAAGCAAAATACGCTTGTCTTTAGAGGGCAATAGCTGTAGTTAGTGGTGTCTTTGGCCATAAATACTGTCTTTAGAGGAAAAGATGGTTAACCTTCTTGTGGCATTTTTTCTTTGTGCTTGCTCCAGTGAATGATCTGAAATACAAATCCAATTTTGAATTCCTTTTTTGCATCTATGATTTTCTTTGTTTTCCTTCTCTCTTGGTGGTCTGTGTTAAAATATTGTCTATCCTAAAGAAGCTAGAAGATTCATTTCCTTGCTTCCTTTGTGTCATAAAAAAAGAAATGCAAAAGCGTGTTGCCACCGTTTTTTCTATCTGCCTATAGACATCGAGAATATTCCAGTAGTTTTTTAGATGTGGTTAAATACTTTATAAACATTTGTTTGCCAACTTTTAATTTATTTTTGTGTATTCAGATATGATAAATTATCATCTTAAGTGTGTTTTATTTCTAACTTCTCTAGACTAATAAGGGCATAGGGAGAAAAAGGAAGCAGTTACATGTGTTGTAGAAGCAAAAAAAGAAAATAGTTTCCTTAAATCTATTGTCTGTTTTAGACTGGATTTGGAAAGGTGCCGGGGTATTTGAACTCTTCTTGTCTGTAGTGGGAGCTGAATACTCTGCATCAAAAATAAATTATTTTCTCTATTTCTTTGGAAGCGACTCAGAAACGTCCAGGAAGAGATTTTTGCAAATAAGGCTTTATTTATATTTTGTTATCTCTGTGTACTGATTTAAGGTTTTGGTGTAAAAGCGAATGCACAGGTTTTTACTGTAATGCTATTGTCCTTCAGAAGCCTCATGAATACTTCAGTATTCTTCACTTTTTTTCTCTATTGGAGTGATCACTGTCCTGAAAGTATTGGCTTGTAGCCTCAATTTGGGTGAAGAGGTCAAAATTTTAAAAGAAAAAATTCCTACCATTTATTATGTAAGGATGTTTTGACATTTTTTCCAGACAGGTTTTGAGGAAAAGGATAAGTAAATACAAGAGCTTAATGCTTTCTTGCAAGTTAGACAAAAGCATGGGGCTTTGGAGCAGTAGTATGTGATGACTTTGGACATGCCACATCTTGCAGTATGCACCTGGATCAGTGACTTAAATATGCTTCAAGCAAGGAAAGTGCTCAGAAAACATTTGGTGCTACCTAAGAGGAATGGGGATCCCATTATGTTTCAGCTCTCCCATTGTAAATGGGTGATGCTTGTCTAGATTATTGGGATGCTGAAAACGTGAACCTTGGTAGGGATCAGGACAGTTTACTGCCTTTTTTATCTTGCTTCCCTCCATCACTATGCTTCTGAGGGCAGTGTTCCCTAAAGTGGAGTCTAGATTGAATATCGTGAGCATATTTGAATAGTGTTTGAATGAAGATACAATTGAATCTTTATTTGTGCTTTATAGGAAGAAAAGGCTTCTCTCCTGCATCGTACTCAGGAAGAAAGGAGAAAACGAGAGGTAAAGTAGACTGTAAGCATTTGTATGCATGCTGGATTATTCTTTTATGTAGTAACATTTACAGTGCAATGTACTTTATTCTGCTGCTGTGGTCGTACTTAGTTCAGAAATGTTCTGTTTCAGTTTGAAAGCTCTACATAGGCTTCCAGTATACTAGAATTGACAAACTGACTGCTTTTAATATGCTTCCCAGAAGTATTTTCATTTCAAAACAAGGTAGTTAAGGACGCACTGCTTTCCTTTTATTTTGGTGCTCATTTGATCTAGTCTTTGTTTAGAAAAGATGGGTATTTGGATAGTAAATTGCATTTTTTGCCTTGTCCATAATCTGTGACTATGGGTTGGTCTCAGCAAAATGTCTTCTGCTCTTGAATCTGCTATGATTTCTTGGATGACCTTCAATAATTTAGTTCCCCAATGAGTCCATCAGTTTTGTGGAGGTAGAATCAGAACAAGGAATGCATCCTGAAGTGCTTTGAAATCACCTGATAATTGAGGAGCAGTGAGAATCAGTTTTGAGGCTGATGTGTGAGGCTTTAGGAAATCTTAACACTGGTTTGAGATCGAATCTTAATTAATAATGAATTCTGGAATAATGCAAAGGAGGAATAGACCTTAAAATGAAAAATACTAGTTCTAAAACATTAATATATGTGGCAGTATGAAAACAAAATTTAGTAATATGTAATTGAAGTGAGTATGTTGACTTTGTCATTTTTTTTCCCTCTGATATGATTAGAAGCAATTTTGGTCTTAAAAATTGTTGTAAAAGTGTAACTGTAGTTTTTATGTTAACCAAGAAAACAGAGCTATTTGCCCCTTAAGGATTTGTTTGAACTTTGCTAGATTACGTACAGGTTCTGCAGTGGCTCCTCTGTTTCTGAGGACAATTTTGGCTCTTTTTTCTTTTTTTTTTTTTCTTTTTTCTTTCCAACCTGGATGTATAATTAGAGACCAAATTTAAGTATGAAGTTACCACGATTTCACCAATTAGTTCAGAGTGCTGTGTTATGAATCAAAGTTATGACCAGTAAGTCCTTATCAGTGTATATGAAAAGACTTTTTTGCACGTCATAAACTTTTTGCCATACATCAAAATAACCCAATAATTGGTTGTTTAATTCTGTCTTCTGCAAAGCTGATGCAGAGTCATATCCTCATCTCTGTATATGTACACACATGCACATGGTGATTTTCTGTGGCATATATTGGATTCTCACAAAATGAATTGCTTCTCTGAGAATAAAATCATCTATGGCTTTCAGAATAATACCTGTAGCAGAATCTTAACAGTGACCTCAGATTTAAAACCTTTGTAACTACAGGCTGCTAGTTACAGTTACGTTTATGTATTCTAGGATAAAATCTGTATTTAAAATAGTAAAGGAGAACTTTTCAGTCAAGCATTATGGATATGAGAGAGTATTTTTCACTTTCACTGTTAGATCCTTTGGAGAGAAAAATACCCTTTGGCCTATCAAAATTTTCATTTTGGTCTATTCTCTAGAGGTGATTAGAGTCTTTCAAGTATGTGCCTATTCTGAGAAATTGCTTTAGGAACCAGGGTTTCCAAGAACAATAAAGTAGGCATTGAATAGCAAATTCACCCGGTGTTTCTCTGGTCAGTTCAGGTTAAGTTCTTAAGTGGGATGTGCCTTTATGGTAAAATTAGTAATCAGGTTTTTTCAAGTTGAAAACTTAGGTGAGCTTTCCCAAAAGTATTATAATGAAATTTATAAAAGCATTCTGATGTTCTGCTTGATGACCCTCAGAATTATGGGCTCATTATAGTTCAAGGGTCAGTGAGGTTAAAATTTCTCAAAGCAGGCTTCTCTGATTTTTACTCTTGATCTTCCTACTTTCCCTTCCTCAGCTGCTGCTTCGTAGCTCCAGTTTCATGAGCAACCATTTTATTAACTTCCCTCTTTCATGCCATAAGAAATTATATGGACATTATTAGAAACCTAATTTCAGTAGCCACTTCCCTTAGATATTTATTCTGATGGGGTATGCTGGGGGTGTTGTCAGGGGACTTACTGGATGTTCTTTCTGTAGTATCTGGAGCAAGCTGGCTCAGAAAGTGAGCTGTTGTAAAGGGATGATTTCAAGTACTCTTAGTAGCTACACCATAAAATGACTTTTGTATATGTCTGGTTGAAGGAGAGAGCAAGAATTCTTATTAATTTTCATATTGTACTCCTGGGCTTAAAGCATTAACTTAATTTTCCTTTTGGCAGCAGTGATTCTGTGTGTGTGTGTGTGTGTGTGTGTGTGTGTGTGTTCCCCCCACCCCCATCAAAACTGTACTACACACGTAATACTGTTAGATTATTTGAATGGGAAAAAATAAGCAGCTCTTCAGTGTTAGCTGCTCTGTGCAGAAAGAATGTAATTAAATTGATGAATTCTTCAAACTATTAGTATTAAGACTTTGCCTAATGCAAATGTGCTGATTTTGATTTCTGTAGCATTACGTACTTACTATTAAAAATTTTGTTACAATGTCTTAATGGTAAATTTACACTTAAGGAAGAAAGCTTTTTATGATTTTATCTGTGAGTATTGGATGTAAGCCTTAAGCGCTCTGTTTTACTAATGATGAGTGCTTAATTTTAATTTAAAAAATCCTTTTGAATACAAGTGTATTGGATAAAATTTTAGAAATCAGAGTCTGTCCCACAACATTGATTTCAGTTTGCTTGCTTTGTTTTACAGGAAGAAAGGCGGAGGCTGAAAAATGCAATAATAATCCAGTCCTTTGTAAGAGGGTACAGAGACAGAAAACATCAAGTAAATATTTATTTAGAAAGATGTAAACCAGTTGTTATGAAAATGGGACTTTGTAGTAATAAGTAATTCCATTGAAAAATTTTCACCTCTTTGGGTATTGTTTGTGTCCACAAAGTGCATGTATTTTCCCTCTTGATATTTTCATTTGAACCTCAATATTATAGTAGATGGATATTTATTCTGCAAAGCGTGTATGTGACAGTGGACTTCAGTGAGATTACCCACTGGTTTTTTGAGCTGACAAAGCATATGAAAACAGTTGGGTATTGGCAGCTTTCACACTCCAGTGGAGCTTTTTTCCAGTATGAAAAGTGGTGGTTTGAGTCAAAAAGATGTTTTTTCTAAGATGCTGTCGGGTAGATTACTCTGTGAAAGACCTGTGTCATTTAAATTCGCTAATGTTTTTTGAATAAACTAGATGAAAATGTTTGATGTGATATTCTTTACTGGAAAATCAGCAGATGCAGTGTGTACCTCTTGAATTAAAGCAATTGCAGATTTAACTGTGATACTGTATGTATGTTTTGATCTCAGGAAATGTGTTGTATCCATTTCATTACTTTGCTGTTGCTTTGGGTGGGGAACTCAAACAAGGTTTTTAAAACCCTGTATCTCTGTTTTAACTTGTAATCATTATTGATACATTGATGTGTGTCTTATTTTTAATTTTCAAGTACTCTATCCAAAGAAGTGAATTTGATCACTGTGCTAATTTGGCCCAGTCTGGAGGAACCTTTTCCACTGCTAATGGAGCTAATTTGACTCTCTTAGTTCGACAGTTACTCTTTTTCTATAGACAGAATGAGGATTCTAAGCGTTTGGTGAGTACTGTAACATACTTTTTGATCCACATTGCTCTTATTTCATGCACTTTTAAAGTATTCTTTCATAAAAGATTTTAAAGGGATGTCAAAAATGCTTTGACAACTTCAGTGAATTAATTTAAGGATTCTGGCTTTTGCTGGCCTGCACTTGGCTGGTTTTTGTTCCAGTAAAATAAATTTAGAATTTATACGTACACACACAAAATCTGTGAAATGGAGGCTTGAAAAATCCTGTGTGTATTATTCACTGTAATTTATTCAAATGAATACACTTATATTAGAATTTAATTTTTAAACAATGTTTTCCACTTAGCTCTCTGGTCATTACTAAGGTGCTTGGGATTTTTTTTCTCCTCATTGGTCAATAATGCTGGCATATCAGTTGCAAAGTCACTGCAAACTTCCCAAATGTATGAGTAAGCATGATTCATAGTGGATATTGATAATGTATGTTAAAGAATTACAGCTATTTAAAACAAAATCTCATATGTTGGTTGCAAGAGCAAAGATGTTTGTAAGTATAATTCAATTTTAACTTTGAAAGTTTAGCACTAGCAGTTGTGTGGTTTGTACTGTGTCACAATTTTTTTTCTCAGCTAAATTTGATTGTCTTACGTTGTGGTTTTTTTTAAGTCCTCCAAAGGTATCCTAAACAGGCTTGAAATATTACCGTGTTGCAATTAATATAAATTGTTGTTTGTGCCTATCTTTTCCCAGGTATGGATGTGTCAGAACTTAATTAAACAGAGTTCTCAGTTTGTTAAGCAATTGGATGGTCCAGACAGACTAACGTGCTTATTCCAAATAAAAAGACTGTTGGGGCTGTGTTGCAGGTAAAGCCTTTTCTGTGTGCTTCTGTCTAGAAAGGGTTCAGAAATTATGTTGGGCACTTGTTTCTTTTTACAGTAGGTGAAGTGTTAAATGTAAATTTATTTTATGGAGAGGACTTCTTATGTTAAATATATATGTATGCCGTGGTATAAGATACTTGTCCCTATGTAAGAACAGTGGAATGCTCTTAAGCTCCATTAACTTTCAAGTTCAATGGGTGCGTAAGGGATGCCCTGCCTCGAGAAAGGCTTAAGTATGTTCTTAACTCATTGCATATAGCAAGATCATTAGCAGTATTTGTGGAAACCAGAAAGTTTTATTGGGAACTGATAATGATTAAAAAGTGTTATTCAAGTTAGACTAATGTTACAAGGATATGCTTTGGTTATATTTTGTTTTAGAAGTAAGAATATATAAAATGTCTTTTCTCAAGTTTTATTTTGTATTTAAGACATGTTAAGCAGTTACATTACCAGCTTCAGCAGCACGTTTATTATTTGTAGTGGGAGGGTCCTGGGAGGATCACAGGAATATAAATCTACCAAGGTGACTTGAATAGCTGGCAGCTAGAGTCTAGTTTTAGAAAACAATATACTTGTCCTTAATCATGAATAGGAACTAGTTCTACTCTCCAGAACTTTAGAATATATTAATTTTTCGCTTTTAATGTTGAGACTTTTTTTAGAAACTTGTTTCATTCAAATCACTCAACCTTGTGTTCTTATAATTGTGTATACTGTATGTGTAACGAAGATACTAAAGAAGACTTGAGTGGGGGACTTCAGAGTTGATGTACAGTGGAACACAGCTGTGGTGCCATAGTATTGAATTGTACTTTTTCACTACAGTTGTGGTTTTGTAAGTGCAGCTCTGTTGGTGTTCCCACTTTCCCTTCTTGCCTGGGTTATAGGGGAAAACAAAAGGAGTGGAAGAGCTGTCCCTACCTACAGATATAGGGAGAAGGGAGGAAGAAGCTCTTTGTGCAGGCAAGGTAAAGTTAAGATGATGGGTGTCTATGTTTGTTTTCTGAGCTATTTTAGTTTTCTGCAAAAGCCCAGAGAGGGAGCAGTGAGACAGGTAGTCAAAACAGAATTTCCCTGGGGTAAGTTCAGATTCATGAGAAGCTTTTGATGCTGTGTTAAAAAAGGTGACTGTAATATTGTAGCAAGAGGTGGTAGTTTGATTGTAGCTGCATCTCCAGAAAAGGTCTTGTTAGAGAATCTTGTTGTCTGTTTAGTGTCTTAGCTAAGGTAATTTTTGGTGGTAGGTCCCATCTTTCTGAATGGCTGGGAATGAAAGCACATCGTTAGGGCAACTATGCCTACATATATCTCATAATAACAAATCCTTTTAATTCTACACAGGCTCTTAGTCTTCACAGTTTCTGTGGTTCCTGGTAGTTGTTTCATAAGCAGTTTGTTAAAAGGCTGGGGATGGTTGTATTTTCAGTATTTCAGCCTGTAATCAAGGACATACTGTTTTAGTTTATACATATGATGATCCCAAGCGTTTGTTCCCAGGCTGTAGCGCTCTGGGGCTTTCATGACTTCATTTTTAATGTGGGTAGTAATACATGTTGGAAAAACATGCATTATTCTTTGTGTCTCTTCCGGTTCATGCAGTAGACTTCCAAACTGTCCAGTCATTGAAAGCAAGAATTTAGTAGGATTTAGAAACCCTAAAATCGGGAATTATTAATATAAAGGTGCCAAAAAAAAAGATGTAGCAGAAGTACAGAGAACACTTGGAAACGAAGTGAATGTGAAAAGTCTTTTTTTGTGGTTTTATTTTTAAGTCAGTGTGCATGTGGTGGAGTAAGAGAAGTATCTCATTAAACAATTTTGATTTCATTTCATTTATAGGCTATTGCAAAATTGCAGTGATGACAGTCTGAATGTTGCACTTCCTATGAGAATGCTTGAGGTATTTTCATCTGAGAATACATATTTGCCTGTTTTACAAGATGTCAGCTATGTGACATCATTAATTGAACAAATTTTGCACTACATGATTCAGAAAGGTGAGTAGCAGGGAATTAGATGTTCTGGGAAATACTCAAAAATTGCACACAATATGTAATATCTGTAGACCATGTCGTTTAATCACATTCTGCCTTTACCACAGACTCAATGAATTATGTTCTGCATACGCTAACCTATACATGGAATGAATATTTTGCTTGTAAGGAGATGACTGCTTGAGAAAGTACTCTGGAAATTCTGTTTATAAATTGAATATTCTGCCAAGTTATACAGACTTTTACTACCAATTTTGAGAGTAGGTGAATATTACCTAACAAAAGTAGCTTTTTATAGGCACACAATGTACGCACACAGAGTGGCAGATCTAAACTTCAGTTCTGTAAAAGTTGGGCGTTGTTTTGCAGTTCTGAGTATTGTATTTTGGCATTACCTTTTCATCCTGCTAAGGCCAGAGATACCTTGGCAAAGAGATGGTGACCTAGCTTTTATTTCCCTTGTACTGTCATCAGCAGAACTGTTTGCTAAATTGCAGTCAGTTACACCTGTGCAAACATACCAAAAGTTAATGAATCGTGTAGTTATCACCAAAATTATGTTTTGTCTTGAAGAAGCTTTATTACTCTGGGAATGTGAGAAAAAATAATTTGGCTTTCTGATACCATTGCTTGCAAGACTTGTGGGTGGGGGGAAAAGACAAAAAACATTATGAAATAAACATCTTGGATCCAGCTTCCTTGGCATAAAATACAAAAAGTTTGTTAATTAATTGTTGGAATAATTCTGTTTGTAAATTATAAATATATTCAATGGACTAGGCTATCTTACCCTGTTACTAAAGATTTGGTTTTAACTGCTTCATGTTGAAATCATAATGAGGAAAAAAAAAAAGACTGATATTATAGTGTGTTTATTTTACTTGCCAGGTACAACCACAACCGTAGAAGTATTTGTGGATTTTTATAATTGCTTACTATATAATAAATATATTGTCTAAAATACTTGAATATGTTGTACTTTGTTATTTTATTATAATTCTCTGCACAACTGACATAGGAAAGTTTTTCTCAAGATGTTAGATCATAAATTTTAAGAAGAAAATTTAGCTTTCTGATCACTTAAGCCAAAAAGAAGTGGTTGCGTGTGACTACATATATCCTGTCTCCTAATTATTTATGATGATTAAGTTAGAATAATCTGTAATCAGCTTTTATTAGTATATATTTTTGCATGTAATTTGTCTTCATGTGCCATGTCAGCATTACACCTTTATGGTGAGTTCCACTTGCTGTGTTCTATGTCCAGTTAAGTAGTCCCCCACAGCAGGTCTTAGACCAGACAGCTCTGATGCTATATATGCATTTACAGTGGTTCCTGTAGCAGTGGAACTTGTGTCTTCATTTAGAAGTTCATTGAGCAAGAGGAAGTTGGCTTAAGAAGTGTGAAATCACATTATTCCATTTGTACTTTAGTGAGACAAAACCAGATTGCCCTCTACTCATCTTTACGGCTGGGTCATAGTGCATCTTATTACTGGCAGAGAGATCCCTGTTTTGGGAATGGTACTTGTATTCTTCAGCCTGCTAAGGCGGGGTGTTTATAGAATTGAGCCTTTCTGTCAGCAGGACTCTTACTTGGATGATGTGGTCATGTTTCGAAGTAGAACGGAAAATTCAGCATTTCTGAAAGGGTGGAAGGACAACTGTCAAAAACGTGGTTAGAGTCACACAGGAGAAAAGAACGTTCTTTCCACAGGTCATTGTTTAAAGAATCAAATTATTCACTTTGTCAGCAGGAGTGGTTGGTCTTTGAAAATGAGACTGACGCTGAATGCCGTTATCCTATCTAGGATTATTTATAAAGTGATGTTGCCAAAGAGGTTCCTGGTATATTCTGTTAATGTTGCTTGGACTGTTGTACAATGTCTGCCTAAGTAAAGCGTCATGTAATGAATTGTAAACGTTGGTTTTTTTAACTATGTAATCATTTTAGAAGGAAAAAAAGAAAAATAATACTGTATTCAAAAAGTGGTATTTCTTATTTGCAGGCTACTACAAGTCGCTTTATTTGTTAATTAACAATAAGCTTCCCTCGAGTATTGAGTATTCTGATGTTTCTCGAGTTCCTATTGCAAAAATACTTCTGGAGAATGTTCTGAAGCCATTGCACTTTACATATAGCTCCTGTCCAGAAGGTGCAAGGTAAATAAAGATCATATTAGCTGTTTGTGTGCTATTTGTAACTGTGAGAGAAGCAGAGTTTGTTGTTGAGGAGTTATTTTAGGGCAGTTTGTTGATTTATCTGCAACAGTAATGATTTGTTGCTAATGCTGTACATTGATGAAACAATGTAGTTTCAGGTGTGTTTAAGAGAAAGGCAATAAAATGCTGGAGAGCACAGTAAACAGCACAGAGATAGCAGGTGTTGCAGTAAGTAGGAGCTTAGGTGTAGAAAAGTTTAGATTAGAGTAGACATGCAACTAAGGGCAGATGAAAAGAATTTTAGAGTTAAAAAGAACTTTGGACGCAGGAGCTGAGGTTTATGAAGAGAAATAACTAAGTCGTAGCTTACAAGAAGAGTCAGGTATGTAGAAAGATGGAACAAAAATCAAACTGGTTGTATCACATCTAACAGCATTTTGTGTTAATGTATTTTTTGGGGAAAAAAGCTTTCAGAACTTTTAATTTCAATAGTATAAGCAAAGAATTTAACTTCAGAATAGTGTTCTGTGAATTCATTAAAAATGTGAAGGGTAAAATTACATGTGGGATCATCAGTAACAGGATGTAGTTAGTATAAGTTCATTTTTGAGAAATAGGAGAAACTTGTTTTATTAGCGCAGGACGGAGTGCATCTTTGCAGTTTAGATGAATGTGTTCAAGCTTGCAAACTGATCTATTATTCCATGGATATAATTGTGGGAAATTCTGCCTATATTTTCTGTAAAGTCTATTTTTCTTGTTTTCAGGCAGCAGATTTTTGCAGCCTTCACAGAGGAGTTTCTGGCAGCACCTTTTACAGATCAGATATTCCATTTCATCATTCCGGCGCTTGCTGATGTGCAGACCATTTTCCCTTACGAACTCTTTCTGAATGCACTATTGTTAGCAGAAGGTGGCTGTTCAAGAAGAAGTGATCAAGCCCCATGGCTTTTTTACTTTGTCTTAACAGTTGGAGAAACGTATTTGGGTGAGAAAGCTAAATGACCAGCTAATTGGTTTTTTTGGTATTTAATATGTACTTCTGCAGTGTGGCTCATTGCTAAGCAAAAAGGACAGTTTGTGATTACGAGTATTGGAGAGATCTATTTTACTATCTATTCTTATCCTTTTCAGTAGAAAAACACACGTACTTTGGGAAGATTTGGCATAATGTATTTCTGGTAAAATATATTTTACATTAGCGTGATGTGGCTAACAATCTCTTATTTCAATGTTTGTGCTCTAGGATCCCTTTCAGAGGAAGGACTTCTTGTGTATTTGAGGGTGCTCCAAACTTTTCTCTCTCAGCTGCCTGTGTCTACTGCTGGTTCAAATTGTCAAGATGCAAACAGTGATTCTGAAGATGAGGATGAAGAGATCAGTAAAATGACAACTACACCAGTAAGCAGTACAGAATTTCTCTGAATTAATTTGCTGCTGTAATACAGCAACTGTAGGCAGAAGCATCCTAAGTCTGGCGTTTTTCTAACGACCTGTAGAAGGGAGCATGTTGTTTTCATAAACATAGATGTCTACTCACTGTAAGCAAATGGAACTGGTTGCTTACATTAAAACAAACCAAAAAAACCAACAAACAAAACCCTTACCATAATAAGAAATCTTAAAACACAGGTAATGTGTCTTCTGAAGGACAGTGCTTTTATTTAACAAAAAATATTGGAACTTCTCTGCTTTACGTTTGTGTTTCGCAGAGACTGTGTTCCTTTCCGTATTATTTTACGACCATGATGATGCTAAGATACCATGAAACATACCAGTCTGATCTTCTAGCTTGGTACTTCCATATTTTTCTCTTGGAAATATTGTAAACTCAACTACAGTCTTTACCCTGTGGAATTATCTCTGTATTTAACTATATTGACTACCTTGTAAGCTCTCAAAGGGGGAATATGTGCCTTCTATAATATGTGCTTTCTATAATGATATATAGAAAATGTAGCATAAATAGAACTGCTCACTGCAATTTAACTTTCCACCAGTAAAATGAATCCGTGCTAACTTTAATCTCCTAACACTCGGGTCAAGACTCTGAAGAAGCAAAGTTGGAGAGACGTAAATTCAATGGTGTCTTACTGGCCTTTATATAATCTCTTAAAAGATGCTGCCATTCAAAGGACTTATCCAGTGTACAGTCTTTCCTTGTGGAATGTGTGAAATTTCACCGTATTTAGGGTTCATTAAAAAAAGAAAGTCTCTTGGATTATTTTACCTCCCCACACTGAGCTAGGAATTCTGTATTTCTGTCTCAGGCATTCTAAGGCTTCCTGGCATTTTCTTATAGCAAAAAGCATATCAGCTCTTCTCAGAGATACTGGTTTTATAATGCCTCCTTACGTTTCATGTAAGGTGATGTACATTTCAGAAAGATGCAGCATTTTTAAGACCCTAGTATTTAGAGTAAGCTTTTACATGGAGCCGTACTGTTAGTGAGTACATGCAACCTTGTGCATTTTTAGATACAGTATATTACCATAACCTTGGTCTTCACCAAGATAATATGAATAAAATACTTAATTTGCCAGCCATGCACACACTGTATGTGATGTAAATATTAGCAGATTCTACTTGTGACTTAAAGATATTGGTGATGTTTAAGAAGTGATTAAATAAAAACAAAGCAGCAATGTGTGTTCATAGATAACTTGCTGCAATTTGTTAATTCAGGAAAATCTGCTCTGAGAAGGCTTTGATGCATAATATTAAGTCCATAATAATGAATGTTTATTGCAATATGTTTTTCCTGTGTTTCTCATGTGAATTTGTAGTGTATTCCATATTTTTGTGCATGCCTGTTTCAGACTTTTTTTTTTCTTTCTGTTGCATCCTTCGATGAGCCAAAGCTTCTTTTCTTTACTGGGGGCAAGATAAAGAAGTAAAATAAGGAAAAGAAAAGGTTGAGCTCAACTCAGCTCTTGCCAAGAGAAAGCATTCCCCTTCAAACACTTGGGGTACTACCCAAGCATATATTGGACACCCTGAAGGTGTTGGTTGTTTCTTAACTCATGGGTTATCAAAGTGAAAATACTGTTTGTAAAGGAACTTAGAATAAACATCTGTTTCTGGATTTCATGTCCAATGCCGGCTGATGTCAGTGGGGAAGAGGTGACTATTTGCATTTTAGGCCAGTGGATAATCTTGCCTCAATGTATCCAAGTGTTACAGAACACACTTATGTGAAAGGAAGTCTTTTCCACTGGCCTAAGTGGAAAGATCGGTATCACAACACAGCAGTTGCCCATCTAGGGGTTTAAGTTGGCTCTTAGGTCTCATACTCTTAAGAATGCTACAGGGATGTATGTATGTGGTTGTTTTAATTGTTGTACAAGACAACTCAGTGTTCTAGTAAAATTCTGAAGTATTTTTTTAAGGGGATACTTGTCATTAAAAAGACTTAAAGGAAATTTTTCTTTGATATGTTGGTAGGGTGATGGGAGAATATCAATTCAGTACATAACCGAGGAGTGTCTAAAGAAATTGGATACAAAGCAGCAGACAAACACACTCCTGAATATGGTTTGGAGAGATTCAGCTAGTGAAGAAGTCTTTACCCTGATGGCATCAATCTGCCACACGCTAATGGTACAACACCGAATGATGGTGCCAAAAGTCAGGCAAGTATAAATAATAGTGATGTTGAACTGTAGTACAAGTAAAATTGGTTTTATTAGGTAGACTTGTTGTAAAATACCCTGTGGGTTTTTTCTCTTTTCTCTTTGAGATCAGCCTAAGTAAGAAAGAAATTCTGAACTTAAATAATAACTCCAGGCAAACCAAACAATGGATTCGTTCAGTTTCTTATTTTTCTTGTTCATTGTGCTCTCCGCAGAGTAATCACTGAATCTAAAAGTGTAAGTTCTTAGTTGGTTTAACAACTTGCAAATAAGTTAGTGTTCTATCACCACATTGAAGACTCTGGAACAGGTTGGTTTGGGATCAGAAAAATCACACACATTGCAAAGGGCTTGAAGAGATTCTTGAAGTTTTTCTGTCCCCCTGCTGAGAGGCAGAGTTAAGTGTCATTCTAGCAGAAGTTTGTCTAGCTTGTTAAAACTTTCAGTAATATGGATTCCACAGTGAGCTGAACCATCTTGGATCTCTGCCTCCTAGCCGAAATCTCTCTTGCTGCAATTTGAAGATGATTCCCAACTATTTAAAGTCACTGTTGTTTGGGAAGGGCTGTGGCACCTGAGATGGACATAAGTCTTGTTCATTTGAACAGCATTCCTTTACAAAGACTGTAAATGACAAATATCACTAAGAATGGAAGAAGATTTTTGACCTTTTTATCATCAGACTAAGACCCATAAACCTTAACACTGTTCTGGTGCAGGTAGTTTTGTGTAAGTATGTAGTTGTTCTTAGTAAAGTAAGTATTTAGGGAATGTTCTAAACAAAATCAATTCAAACTGCATTGTAAACAGTGATACAGAAAACTAATTAGGTGCTATCTTAGCCCACTGGTGTTTATAGCTGTTAGAGGAAGTAAGATGTCAGTGAAACTGTGATTGCTCGATTAGGGTAATTAGTTCTTTGTAGACTAATTGCGTTAGAGCAGGATGTGAGACCTGGAGATCATAGCAGCAGTTGAATTAGTATGCCTGCTTTATTGTTGCAAGTAGTAGGTTGCCTTGGATAGTAATTACTGAGTTTAAATGCATCATTGCTTTGACATGAGGTTTGCTGGTGAACTGTGTGGAACAGGGTGTCTAACAAATAAAGAAGTCACACAGGACTTTAATTGTATGAGTATGGCATCTATTTCCTCTGAGAAGCTGTAGTGGATCTTTGCAATTATTTGTGATAACAAGCTAGTTGCACACTGGATAAATTCATGAGCTACAAAAGCTCTGCCCAGCAACTTACAATGAAAAGCAATCTAGAAATTTTAACTTTGTAATAGCTCCAGAGTAGTTGAGTTTATCAATGTTAGAAATAAGTAGTCCAGTAACACACACATACAAAATGCTTATTGTAATAGAAAATATTGACAATTAAAAACATAAAGGCTACAAATCTACAAAGTAGATCTGCTAAATAATATAACAGAAAATAACTTTTCAAGAACTGTAAAGAAAATTAGGCTAAGGTTAAGACAGTCATTGGAAGAGAGGAAACAACAAATGTCTATATTGTTTTAATAGATATGAGCCTTTTTTTTTTTTCTTTTTTTTGTGGAAAAAAGATAAGAACCTCCCTGGCACTCAGTCAAAGCTGAATGCTTTTCTTCTTGTGACTTCTCAGAGCATCTTTGATTTGGCTGATGATGCTGTGGAGGAGTTTAGGAAGTTTGGTAGATTCTGAGTATGTTCTGGAAAGATGCACTGAAGCTCAATTGAAAAAAAAGTAAAAAAAATAAGGACACATAATGGGAAAACCCAAGCTGTAGTTAGTGTTCAGTAAGCCAGGTGAGAGGTATAGAATAAAATCCTGATTGTAATGGAAGTCCTTGGGAATTGTGCTTGTTTTCAGAGAGGTGGGGCTTTCATCTTTTCATTGTAAGGTTGATATGTATTATTGAATGCAGTTATTAAAAAAAAAAAAAAAAGAAAACGTAGGTCATGGAGTGTAGTTCTTATTATAAATAGATATTCAGGACTTTTGTCAAAAGTATACTTCAAATAGCTAGTAAATTCTGTTTCTGAAAAATGTGTAAGAGGATAATCTAACACCATAAACCTCAGATCATCACTAATGGCTAATATTAAACAGTGGAGGGAACTGAGTTTGTACTGGGATTTCAGTCACTATCAGCTGTATGATCACTGCCCCGGAGTAATTGCTAATCTTGGTTTAACAGTTTCATACTGACCATACATCACTGGTATTCAGTTAACATAACGCTGCTACTCTTAACCTGTGACTGAAAATTGTTTGGAAAACTGACGTTCTGGTGTAACACGAGCAGCCTGTCTTCATACGTGCGCTGAAGAGAATTAGACTTTACGTGAGGCTATTTTAGTAATTCTTTAGGGAATGCTCTTACACTCTTGGGTTTTTCTTAAAATCAGCATTGTTGTATACGAAGTTTTTTTCTTTTTTTTTCTTTTTAAGCTTTGCTTTGCATTCTTGGTCTAGTACAAATAGAGGTAGAAGCATAAAGCAGCGTGAAGAGCAGTATAGTTCATTTAATGATGGCTTTGCATGCTGTCTCCTACCTGTGACACCTTGCAGTTTTGAAGTGTCAAAATCCGCTGCCCCGGCAGCAGTGACCTTTCACAGACTGTATGAGCTCCTCTCATTCTAGTGTATTCTCTTCATTAACTTAAATGGTCTCAGTGGGAAACTGGGCCCAATTTATGACCTAGACTGAAAATCTTGCCTTTAACTAATTAACTTGTAGTGGTGCCTCAGCTAAATTAAGCTTAATGGGTCATTTAATCTGTCCCATTGTGCGGGAAGAATTTGACACTTTTTTTAAAACCAGAGGTGCCCAAAATACCATTCTGCAAGTGCACATAAATCATGTGGCCTTTGCAGACAATTAGATACCCATGGAGAGAAACAAGGTTCTAAATAAATGATCGTTATGTACTTACTTTTGGGAGCAGATAATTCAATTTAGTATGATTAAAATAGATACTTAACAGAAATTACTGAAGTGAATTTAACTCACAGCTTGTGAATGAGAAAATGGTTCTTCTCCCAAAATACAGTGCTAAATCTGAACATTGAATTTACAGAAAATCTATTAATGAATCCATTATATAAAACTGTGTGTAATAATCTCATAATGAAGAAGGGAGATTTTCAAGAAAATGCAAAACCACCAGATGGGTTGGGTAAAAACCCAAGGTTTAAACTATAGCTAGTTAGTTTCTTTTTCGAATAGCACCAGTGTTGAAAATGAACTCCCTGGTTTTTTAATGTAAATTTTTATAATCTAAGAAATGATGTCTAATCATTTTAATTTCTAGTGTTTGTGTGGGTTTGTTTCATTAAAGGAAAAAACGATCAAGATTGTATGGACACTCATGTTACATTAACTGATCTCTAAAATTTGTGGATTGTGATAATGCTTTGTCTTCAGGGTATATAACCTACCCCTGTAATGTTCTGCAGTTTATCAGGAATTCTTACCTTGCACTTTGCCATTTTAATGTTGTCCTATCTGGAAATGCTATTTTTTAGCAGGCAAACATCTTTTTTCTGCCAAAGAAAAAGGCTAGATAAGGTAGACTTTGATGTATTTTCATTATAAAGTTTTCTTTTTTTTTACTTTCTAATTTTTTAATTTAATTTTTTGTTTTTAATGTGAAGCCCAAAATTTGTTACAGTTGTTATCTTCTACTTTGAAAGTAGAGTGTCTGTGAGACAGTGTGCATTTTTCCATTTTGACAGGAGCTGATCTTTTCAGTGGTTGAAAATGGTTCTTCTGTATTTGAAGTGGGAGACTAGTAGTTTGTTTCTGCTGTCAATCTCATGGATTAAATCTCAGGTTAAACTAGGGACATAAAATTTTTGTCATCCTTTTGTGTTTGGTTTGCAGTTTCATGTTTATTTTCTGATAATAATATGGAAACTTTATAATTGATGAATTCATTTGCTTTGTATTTCATAGGTATTTCATATTGACAAAGTAGGCTGTGTGATAACATCTTCTACCAAATCTGCGTTTTTGTATTTAACCAGATTTTCAGGGAAGGGAAATAAGAACGTTGAATACATACAGCATTTCTGGAATCAGGCCATGAAATAGAGCAGTTGCTACAATTGACTGCCTGAATCACGGATATGGAATAAAAATGGCTAAAACTTAGACAAAGGTTATTATTATAAGCTCTTAAGGTTTGTCCTTTTTTTTCCCCCTTCATTATTGCTGAATCTTGCTAGCATGAAAAAAATGAATTACATTATGATAGGTTCAGTATCCATAATGTTTGTTCATTTCTGCTAAAACTATTACATAATTTCCAGGGATGATTGTAACATTAACAAGTTTTTACTTGGAAACCCTATGAGACCTAACGGCACTGTGCCAAATTACTTTTCACTTCAAATATGAGGCTGAAAACTGAAGGTCACTGAGGCAATTTCTCATTATAGAAACCAAGACATCTGAGCTACCATTCAGATATTTAAACATTAAAATACAAATCCTCATTCTAAATTAGCGATATATAATAAGCTCTTCCTCAAATGATAATGCATAATTTCCACCCAAATATCAAAATAATGTCACTTGAGAAGGAAGTAAAATTCTCATGTATCAAATTCAGGTTGAATTTTTTTCAACAATTCCACGTATTTAAAATTTTACAATAAAACTTATCTTGAGCTGACATTAGGTACAGTTGCTTCAAATTTGACTCAGACTTAGTAATGATCGCCAGTATGCAACTTCACTGGGAATACTTGAAGCTCCTAACCCTTTATAAAGGTAGTGATCTATGTAATTAATATTCAAAGGTTTTGAAACAACATGGGTGATGTTTCAGCACGACACACCACAAACCAGATGTTGCTTGTTTTTCATTTTCCCTTCTTCTGCATGTCCCCATTCTGTTTCCCCAACTCCCTGTACCTGTGAAACTTGATTCAATCTTTTCAGGATCTTCTGATTCTGAAGAGTTCTGCCGTTTCTAATGCTACTTTGTCCTCGCACAGTTCATTGTCTTGGGGAAGGCATGTGAAATGAGTGCCTGAAAAATTGACTGGCTATGTGGATGTGTAGATGCCTGAGAGAGGCTGTACTTTAATGAAGGAAGCAAAAAGAGCCTGCAGGGCTTCAGCAACCAGTAAGCCAGGACCCGAAGGCATATGGCACTTGTGTGGTATTTGTGAGTGGGTGTGTAGGTTTTCTTGGGGATGGGGTTTTTTCGGTTTATTTTAATGGCTTAAAATGAATTGCTGCTTAAGCCATTTTCAAACGTTTTTAAGTGATTACTGATACTCTTTTTCCTTAATGAAATATGTGCTTCCTTTCCTTTTGCAATCTGGCAATTTATAATTTACCCATATGGTCCGTAATAAATACTTTTTGGGCAGCAGCGCTTCTTTTCTACCCTCCCTGCTCCCATTTCCCAACCTCACACCTCTTGTGCGCATGGGCTCAGGGAATTTTAATATTAAGAGGCTATTGACCTCTGTGAGATGTGGACCCTGAGTATCTCTTCTACCTTATTTATTCTAGTAGTAATTTAGAGATCTAGGAAAGTAGCATTAAGGATAGCTAACTGAATGTAGTTCTTCAGTGACTGAAAAACCACAGTTTAATCAGTCAAATCCTGTTTGGGTTCCCAGAAGACATGAATTGTTTCTAGTGATGATTGTCACATGTTGCTTCCTGCTGGGGGAGACCTTTTAATTCCAGGAAGCTTTTTATTTCTCACTTCTGTAAAAAGTTTATCATGCTGTCATCGTTTCTGAAATAACATGGTTAAGGTTGGTACTGTATATAACTTGTGAATCTACACGTTTATTTTTACAGGTGTATAAAGCATTTTCTGTCTATAGATGGATTAGTGTATGGGTAACTGTCCTGATAGGCATTTTTCAATTGATGTTGTATTTGTATGCTATGCATAATACAGTTTCACAAAAATTGCTGTTTGCTAATGTCAGAAGAACCACAGAAATGACCTGTTAACTAGTTGGTCCAGTTTTCCATATTAGAATTTTAAAAAATCCCTGATAAATAACTCTTTGAATGTGGGCTGGTTTTACTTAATGTGTGTTTAATTCTGTGGGACACTGCAAACTCGGGTCTATATCATGTGGTTTGTTGCTGAATTAATGAAAACTGTGTATTTTAGGTATAAGGACTTACGTGCTTGTTTTTCAGCTTTGGGTCTTTCACCAGAGTTGATTAGAATAAGAACCTCCATCTTGAAGAAATACATTTGAATTGTTAATATTTGGGAAATGCTTGACAGAAAAGTTTGTATAGAAGCATTATGTTTTGTGAATACAGTGTTTTGGAAGACACAATTTATTTGAACTTCCTCTTGCAGGCTTCTTTATAGTTTAGCCTTTAATGCCAGATTCCTGAGGCATCTTTGGTATTTGATATCTTCAATGACTACACGAATGATTACAGGGTAAGTATTATACCTTTTCTGAAACTGAGTCTTTGTTAAAACAGAGCATATCTAGTGAAAAGAGAACAAGACAACTGGTGGTTTGACAGTGCTTATGGAAGATGATTGAAAACAAACTGTAATGGTTATTTAGCTCCCATGATTTCATGAACCTGAGCAAAATCTTGGGAATTGGCCAGTTGTCAATGAGTAGAGTTAAATAAATAAAATATTTATTTATAAGTATATTTAGAGTAAGTACTCTAAAAAGTACAAAACATCCGTTAAATAAAATATTTATTTAATGGATGTTTTGTAGTTTTTAGAGTACTTACGAGCATCAGTATAACATGCACCAAAGTCCCAATGACTTCATCCCAACTATGTGAGTTTTATCTCATATACTTTGACTACTCCAGAAATTGTTGGGAGCAGAAGCATGTTCCCAGGAACTGAGGCATTAAACCTACAAATTTGTTCGGTGCTGACATACAGATGAGTTACTGTCTTTTCTGGTTTAGGACAGAGGCACAAAGCAAGTATCTGCATTCTGTAATAGTTAACATTAAAGTTTATATATCAGGACACTGAGATAGCAATGAGAACTTAGAGTAACCTTATTTTGCAAGAATGGGAAATAATAGATAGTTAACTGAGGGTGCTGTCTTATTTTGCTATAGGAGCAAAATAATTTTACTAGAATGCTGAAGTTAATACTTTTTAAGGAGTATTTAATTAACTGTATCTTTAATTTTGCATTTTATATTTTAAGGTCTATGGTGCCACTCCTTCAAGTGATTTCAAGAGGCTCTCCAATGTCTTTAGAAGACTCTAGTCGAATTATCCCTCTCTTCTACCTTTTCAGTTCTTTGTTTAGTCATTCACTTATTTCTATTCATGATAATGAATTCTTTGGTGATCCAATAGAAGGTGAGTTTCAGTGCACACTAAACAGCAGCGCTTTGCAAAATGTTTTTGTTTAAGGCTGTGGAGTTCCCTGGACAATGATTTACTGACATCTGTGGGGAAGGCTCTTCTGGGCTGACTTGCTGATGGTTCCCTGAGTGCATGGCTGTCAGCTGGCTCTTTCATGGTGATAGTATTTAGGAGAGGAAGGGGGAGAGGGGGGGAGAGGGGGAGGAGGGAGGAAGAGATGATCTGCACTGTGGGAACCCTAGCTTTGTATACTCATTCTCTTTTTGGGTGATGGCTCTTTTCTCTGCCTGTAGATTTTATGTGTGAATGTTAAAAGTTACAATGAAATAAGTGGGGTTTTTAATTAAAAAAAAATAAGAAAGTAATGTAAAGAAACTTGTGTTTTATGTAGTTGTAGGTCAGAGACAATCATCAATGATGCCTTTCACGCTAGAAGAGCTTGTAATATTATCACGCTGCCTTCGAGATGCATGTTTAGGAATAATAAAATTGGCTTACCCAGAAACAAAACCAGAGGTTCGTGAGGAATATATTGCAGCATTTAGAAGTGTTGGAGTAACAAAAAATACAGAAATGCAGCAATGTATACAGACGGAACAAAAAAGGTGGATTCAGTTGTTCAAGGTAAATTGTCTTTAACTTTCAGAACACATTTCTATAAAATTTTCAGGCTTCTGTTGAAGACATTAGTGTTTGTTTCCCCCCTCTACTTATAATACAGTTGTTAAAAAGGGTTGTGTGTTTGGGAAGGTTCCTTATTTGCATTTAAACTTTGAGTAATTAAATTCTGATTACTTGCTCATCCTATTTATAAAAAATGTATAGAATGGGTTTTAACTGGGACTCTTCTTCAACAGGGTACTTAAACATGTTATTGTAACTTCACATAGGTGTGAAATTCTAACCAAATCATTACTCAAGTACTTCTCTGTTAAGAGGCTTCACTAAATTGGTACCATGCCGCATTTGATGTTCTAGTAAAATACGTTGGTACTACCACTCCTTTTCAGTGTGCTGGAATACTAACAGGATGGTGAATCTGGTTTAGCAAATGTAAACTTAATATATGCTCGTTCTGGATATCTACCAATGTATTGCTGCTAGTTTTATCTATGGCATCCTACCTAAGACATGAGTTAAGAGAAGCTGAAAATGTTGGCAGGAAAAAACCTAATATAACTGTTGCTGAAAAAAAGGAGTGCTTGACTTGTCATGAAAATTCTGCAGCAAACACATCTAGTCAGCTAAAATTGCTCATTAAAGAAGTGGGAGCAGAAGAAATGCATTTTCCAAATTGAATGCTGGATTTACAGTCTGTTTAATACTGGCGACCTCTCGCACACTAATGTTCAGTTCGAGTCATCAGCTGTCCCTTCAGGTCTTTTATCACTGCTTTTGTCAAGCTATCTATTTAATTGAAAGAAGTTAATTGAATGAAAATGATCAACTAAGCTTGTATTAATATTGCTAATGGAACTTTCTTCTTGGCCATGTTTGGAGAAAGATGTCACGCTAGACTTTAGGAAAGGCCCATTAAGGCTTGCACTTAACCTGATGGGCTAATTAAGGAATGCTTATTCATTCTACAAGTCTAAGATAGCCTCTATCCAGCCTATTCTGCCTGATTTTACAACACATTTCACTTATGAGCATAAGCATCAATAGCAGTGAGAGTAACTGATAATGTTTTGATTGCACTGAATACAGTCCTAATGCACCACTGAATCTGTAATTTGCACAGATTGATCTAATAGATGTTTGCACAATTTAATTTAATTACTTGTCTTTAAATTGCCAAATAAACTTTTGATTTAAAGGTCACAAGTGAAAACCCCAGTATGTCTATTTTTGGAAGGATGACAGCAATCTAGGGGTATTTTCATGTATGCGGTTTGTATCGTGCCATTTTCTATTTCTTCTCTTTAGTTTTTCATATTTAATCACTCTTTATAAGCATCTAACATTTCAGGTGGATTTGATCATGTTATTCATAAGTTGTAAAATCCTGTATTACTCTCTCCCAACTTATTAAGGAATTAAACTTGTACTGGAACTGTCTAAACTCTGCACTCTTCCTATCTTTAGGAGTCAGGGTTGTCGTCCATTAGCTTAATTACATATCTAGATCTTAAAAACTGTTTCTACCCAAAACAATAGCTAAAAACAAGGTTTGTCTTGTTATTTCCTTCAGAAATTGTTACAAATAAAAATTAAACACAGCTACAGTTTGTCTCATCAAGATGACTAGTGTACCCAGTGTTGAGTTTTTCTTGAGGGCAGCTTCAAAATAGCTTCTCAGCAGTGAGCAGGCAGCAATATTTTCTTACACATCTTTAAAAAAAAAAAAAGCTGAAGTATTTTCTATTCACTTTATGATGAATTACTTTGCTTTCTTTTACACTGTCAAATATGAGATTTATCTTCTTTAATGCTTTTGCAAGCTGCCTGCCGAGAAGTCATTCCTTCCCTACCATCTGTGCTTTTAATTTATCTTTTAACTTTTAATTTCTCATAGTCTTATCACATATTTTCCAAACCATTTGTGTCTAATGAAGTACATTCCTCTGTGTGTGTATGTGTGTATATATATATATGCATATATGCGTGTATATATTTATATACCCACACTCAAAAATGCAGGCTGTACTTCTGCAAGTAATGGTAAATCTGACAACAGTGAGACTGCTGAGTGATGTGCTTATTTACTAGCAAATTGGACATCTTTGAAATGGCAAGATTTACATGTGAAAGTATGTTCAGCAGAATCCCCCCTTTTTTGCCTTGGTAGATTATTTAATAGTGTAGTGAAGTGTTACAGATTCCATAAAGGATTGAAGTTATGAGTACATGAAAATGGGTTTTATCAAGTAAAAGAATAATTTCATAGGATTAACTTAAGATAATGAAATCACTAATTTAGCTGAATTTTAATTTTGAATTTTACTTGCATTTGGCATTTTATTGGAGAGGATTCCACATTCTAATATTATTAATTGAAGTGGAACTTTCCTTTCAATACAATATGTACTTACAAAATAATTTTACAAAGGAGTCCTGAGTTTAGGTTGCTAGTACTCTCGGTTTCTATTTGTTAAGTAGAACTCCAGTCTCATCTAATTTGATTCAGCTTCCTTTAAGGATTCTTTAACTGCTTGTGAAGTGTTATCATGGTCTTCACGTAGATATTTTTTTCTGATTTCCATACCGCCTCCCCCCTTTTTTTTTTCCCTTTCTTAAGTATAGTGGTAATGGGACCACAGGGCTTCAGTGACTCATCTAACCTGCACTGAATTTTATAAGGGCAAGGTGATGAAAATTCCTGTGTAATCAGACAGTTCCCTTTATAGCATTCTTTCCTCTGCCTGTATTCAAATGTTACTTTACAAACTAGATCTTAAAAGGTCTTTTGTATAGCATCTAGAGACAGAATCCTTCAGAAGGTCCATTAAACTCTTTGTTACTCTTGACACCTGCCTATTAAGAGCATCTGCCTATTAAGTGTCTTTTAGCAAGATTACTTCAGAAAAGCTTTGTCTATGGGTTTTTTTCTATTCATTTTTCAAGTGCTGTAGTTCTAAGTTGCAAAACAGATGGCTGTTCCTTGTAGAAGTGATAACATCTTTTAGGCTAGTAATTTAGTATTCTATTGATTCCACTTAATTATGTTTTATGTAGTGTTGGGCTAAGTTGGTTCTGCTTTGGAGAGAAGGCATGGTATGAAGTATGACAATTGTGCTTGAGATGGAGTAGTTCTTACCTTGGTATCTCTACCTTTTTTTTTCCTGGATCAGAGGAAATTGCCAAGAAGAATGTTAAAACTGCAAAAAACATGCTAGTGACCATTATAAGCATTTTTCTCAGCCATCCTATGTTTTTGTGAAGATGAACAAGGCCAGGTTGGATGGGGCTTTGGGCAACCTGGTCTAGTGGAGGGTGTCCCTGCCCATGTCAGGGGGTTGGAACGGATCTTTGAGGTCCCCTCCAACCCAAACCAGTCTGTGATTCTATGAGTATAAACTATTTTTTTAAAGTTTTCTCATTTTCTGACCGTGTGGTTGTAATAATGACAGAATTGCCTTTCATCATTTGAGGTCCTTTGTGAATAAAAAATAATTAAACATAGTGAGATACTCATTTTGTGATCTGCTGTCATGCACGTTGGCTAGGCCCTTCTCAGAGTGGTTTTACTTTCTGAATCGGATATACTGGATCCTTTAACAATCTGATAATAGGATTTATCTAAGTATTGATACATACAGTATAAACAGCTGGTCTAGTCACACTAAGGCCTTTATTAATAGGGACAAGAATTTAATTGGGTGAGATGTTAGCTAATTCTGTAGGACGTGATCTCTTTTTCTCTGGACATCTTTGAAAATCTTGATAAGAAACTAATTGACGATATAGATTGATTACTTGCTCTTAATTATAAGAACTTGTTTTCATAAGTTAAGCATAAGTAACAATTTCATACATTAGTGAAAGAGTTTTCTTAAGTTTTTGATTGTGGAGTACAGAGTTTCATGAGTGGTTCTAAATGTCTATTGCATCTGTGTTTCTGACACCTAGGTCATCACAAATTTAGTGAAAATGTTGAAATCTAGAGATACGAGGCGAAATTTCTGCCCACCAAATCACTGGCTCTCTGAACAAGAAAACATTAAAGCAGATAAGGTAAGAGTAAAATCCTTTATCCACATAGCCCTAGTGGGAAAGTGTTTAATTCCTGACAGTATCAGTGATGTTAACATTGCACAGGTGTAGAGTGGTTTAAAACCTGGAGTAATACTTTTCTCTAATGTGAAAGTCTTGCATCTGTTAAGAAACTTTAATCTTAAATCGCATTTCAAATCCATAAAGTAGAACCCACTCTGCAGTGTAAGTCACCTGGGTTTATAGCAGAGATGAACCGATAATCTGGTAGCATTTTGTTGTGTTTTTATTTTCTAGTTATTTTAAGTACTTTCCATAATCAAGATGCTAAATAAAAGAATTGCTCGATGGAGTGTGTGTGTGTGTGTGTGGGAAACCCTCAAAATTCTCTTTCAAAATAAAAGAAAACTTGGTAGCATTTTCTGTGCATATCTCAGTTAGAAATAGCAGTTTTCCCCCCAAGAGGTTTTGAAAATAAATTCAAACAATGTCCTTTTTTTATAAAGCATGTATGTGCATGTAAAAAAAGATGCTAATATGAATGTTGCAAGTCCATCCTTTGAATCATTGAAAACTTGGATCTGAAGAAGCCAGGTAGATGTCTTAACAGTTGCAAGTTCTGCATGGTTGACAGTGAAGTCGTCTGCTTATTTTTGGTGATTGCACATTTGCATCCCTTGTGTTCAAGACTTCACTTCCTCTGTGTGATAGTTCTTTATAGTTCTTAGGAAGTAGTGCCTACACGCACCCTTGAGACAGTAGTAGTGGTCTTAAGCTGTGATGCTAACCTGGCTTACAAAGTAAGCAGAATGTACTGACATCTCCACATTCAAATGCAACTTCTGTAGTATCTTAAATATCAGAAATTAATGTAACACTGCATGGAATTTTTGAATGATACGTGGACTGTATATGACACTATTGTTAATGTTGCACAAGTATAAGAAGGAGGGATTAGAAATTAAAATACTTAGATATTTGGACACGCTCCTCAGTGTAACGATTTTATGTATTTACTATATAGTAAATTGTAATATGTAATTTAATAATATTTAACTGTTAAATACCATTAATTTATTAGGTTACACAGCTGTATGTGCCATCTGCTAGACATGTGTGGAGGGTCAGAAGGATGGGAAGAATAGGACCGTTGCAATCTACTTTGGATGGTAAGATACTGTCTAAGCAATTTTTTCTTTAACAGTTTGCCTTGCGCAAAGAAAATCTACCTCTTTATAGAGCTCAATTGAGTATTTTGTATAAAAGTTCTGATAGCCAAAAGCAAAGCAGTCTTTCCTAATTTTGTTTCAGACAATGAAAAATATTTATTTGCATGCACGCACTTGTGTATGTCTTTTAGAGCGTTTAATGTAGCTTTCTCCAAGCTTCTGTTGGCATCAATGAGAGGAAGTGATGAAGTAGACAAACGGCATGCATTAAAAGAAATGTACTAATACGTATAAAAAGCAGTTGCATAAGGTACAAAGTGAATAAAATTACAGAAGATACAAAGCATTGAGGTTTTGCTTTTACTGAGTACCCTCAAGAAACTTCTTTATTAGACTAACAAACAAGCTTTAGGTACCATGACAAGTATTAATTACTGTTTATAAATATTGTCCCTAATAGATAAGGCAGAAACTTAACCCCTTGAATAACTCAGGCTAAATTTATGATAGTTTCATTGGGTCAATGTACTTTGTCATGCAGACAGTTTATTTCTTCAGCTTGTCATACCTTTGTATCTTCACTATTCTAGAATTTTACCTTGCTACACTCAGGTAAAATAATTGTTGAATCACTAATAGTTATGAAGATTTCATAGTGAATTAAAAATGGGGCCTTTAAGCAGCAAAATGATTCATCTACAAGAGTCCACACTCCATATTCTCTTTAAAGATGATGTAATCTGCTTGAATATCTTAGCCAGATACAGTAGATCACTGAGAGAAGCCTTTGAATGCTGCTATAGAGTTGTACAGAATTAAGGGCTTGAAACCTAAGAACTTATAATGATGTGGGGTTTTTTATTTGAATAGCTACAATTGTATAAGTTTACTTTGATTACCTTATTAGTCTAATTGCCCAGTGATGACTAATTCGTCCAGTGTTAAGTACTCATCATAAGTTTGAATATTTTTTCAGTTTTTGATAATACAAAACCTTGAAAAGTAGGTGTTTTAGCAAAAGTTGCCAGGCTTCTACAGGGCTTTATCCTGCAAGCCTTACAGTCTCTACATCGGTAATGCCCATTTCTTCCAATGACCTACACGGCTCTTGGCAGCTATACTGTCTTGATGTTCTCCACTGCTAGACCTGTTCCACATTCGTTATTCCCAGATTTCTCCCCCAGACTACTAGTCTAGTAGTCTCCTCCTCATGCATACAGTAGTGCCTTGAGGCCTTTTGCTTCCTTCCCATAATAGTACCAGTGACCTCTTTCATTGGATGCCTTGGTCTCAGCAGTTGATGAATAGAGTGCACGTGCTGTACTGATGCAGAGCAGCTATGTGCTCTCATTTTGCTGGCTCTCAGACAAGCTGATGCACTGAAGAGAGAGGATAACTGAGCTGTCCTTACTGTTCCTGTAATCAGGCCTCCACAGGAATTTCTCTTCTCTATCCGGTTGAATTTTTCACAGAAGTTGATATTTTTGAGTCTCCTATTCTCTGTTAAAATTCAGCTGGTTAGCTCAGATGATGTGTTTGAGGCAAGATGGCGAGGAAAGATGACACAGTATGTTCCTGTAAATCTCATTTTCATACCAAGTCAGGCTAAAAAAATGCAGTTAACATGAATGTGTGAAAACAAGCAGGTAAACATGCACATGACTTGTTTAATCCCTCTTGACTCCATATGGGTTAAAGCCAATTAGCATGAAAGTACTGCTGAATCACATATGGTCATGTTTATTTGCGCTTTTTCATTTACTTAAATGGCAGACTCCTGAGTTCTAAATGCCCTCTGTATTGATGACTCCATCCCATATTTCTCTTTAAAGAAAGGAGCTGTGATGGAGAAATGCAGATAAAATTGACTAATTGACTGGAATAATTGAACAGTTGAAGTCATGTAGTAGTTTACCTTTGCTGTACATGCACTTTTTATTTAATATGCTTTTAACCCTTAGCTTAATAGGCTGCATACATTGACTTTAATTAAAAATGTTTACTAAGTAAACTAAAGGTAATCAGATAAGCATTTTATCAGAAATTCCAAAGGCTTGCAACCTGTAAACCTGCCCCAAATGAATATACATCAAGTTTAATCATGTTTTGGGTCATGTCATGTTAGTTGGTGCTTAAAATATCCCTACTTAAAGTGCTTTGAGGAATTAAAAAAAAAAAAAGAGAAAGAACATTAGGTGGTATCCAGTTGCAGGAAGACAGCAGGATGCTGGTCACAACAGGTAGGGACCAAAGGAAAAAGTTGAAACTGTCATCATCATAAACTTTATGGTGTAAATAGTCTGGGGTCTTTTTATTTGAGAAGATGGCTTGGTGTGACTATTAGTAATAAAACTATTTGGGTGGATGTGTGTTTGTACAACGCAAATTGAGTAATTTCATACAAAATTAACTGTAAAAAAAAAAAGTTCTTTCCAAAATGTTTAAAAATTATTATTTCTCTTTTAAGTGGGTTTGGAACCAGCACCTCTCTCCGTATCTGAAGAACGACAGCTCGCAATTCTGACAGAGCTACCTTTTGTAGTTCCTTTTGAAGAAAGAGTAAAGGTACCTAATTTCTAATTCAATGTGCAGGTTGTGGGTTTGGTTTTTTCTTTTTTTTTTTTTTAGACTGTGGGATTTTTTCCCCCTTAGTTTTTTTTTTGTCAGTAAGTGTAAGAAGAGCACTTAGATAAATAGAAACTGAATTGTTTCCCTGCAGAAGGACAGGCGAGGCTATACCATTTTTCTTCAGTATTTATGTGGCAGTTGAACATTTGAAGTTAATTACCTCTCTCCTGTTTTTACTAGTTAGTTATATTACTCTTCCTAATAATTGCATTGAAATTAAAAACGTGTATTCCAGGAGGTATGAGAGCAGCTGTGTTATAAACTGCAGTCGCAATTCAGTGATTGATCTACCTGATTGCACCCTCTTGTGGCAAGCAGAGCACTAACTAGCTGTGTGTCTGTAATAAACAGATTGCAAGGTCAAGATTGGAGACTTTCGTGCAGTGGGTGGATTTATTCAGAATAAGATGATGGATGTCCGTGTTGGGAAAATAACGCCTAGAGATTAAATTTCTGCATACACAGCTGAGTAGCTGAACTTTATTAGAGTGTATAGTTTAAAACTTGGAAGATTCTTTTGCTGTTTGATTTTGCTTTTGAATGTTTTCTAGTTCTTAAATATGTAATTGCTAGTTCTACTACCTATTTCACTTTGCATCCTTTATTCTTTTTAAAAGATATTATTCTGTTATCCATTTTTTTTTCCTGAACTGCTTTTGTTGTCAACAGTATCAATTACTTAAAAACTGCTCCCTAAATTGTCTTGGGAACATTAAGTTGCAAGACACTATCAAGGGAATGAAAAATAGTTCCGTAGGGAAAATAAATCAGTATTTGTCAAAAAAGACAGTGACAGCTTTGGTAGAAAAAGAATGTTTTTTTCCAGGGTTCTATGAAAGAGTTGTTCAAACAAAACAACTGAATACTGTGTGCAGTACTGCATTAGGGTTACAGGGAAACAATTGGAAGTGACCTCAAGCAGGGATCTCTACATCACGATTTAGTCACTGTCTACAACCTCTTTACTTCTTAAAGCTATGTTGAGATGCCTGTATTTTGGGTTTCTGGAATTCATAAAACTTTGGCTGGTTTTATAACAAAAACTGAAATGATAACAATTGGGTGACAGCTTGGAGAGGTCTGGATAAAACTATAGACTGAACTTCTGTATTTCAGGAGGAGATCCTCTTATTTTTCTTTTTGGACCAAGTATGGTCCTTTTTGTGTAATAGTGGGAGTCAATATCCTTCTGGAGTCTCCCACTGCCCCTGCAAAACAACTTGCAATAAGGGAAGAAGATACCTTATCATGATTCATGGTGTGTGTTTGTCACGCCCCCTGCTTCTGGTTGCCATCTATTATGCTGTAATTTAATCACAGAATCCCAGACTCATAGGGGTTGGAAGGGACCTCTGTAGATCACCCAGTCCAACTGTCCTGCTGAAGCAGGATCACCTTTGGCAGGTTGCACAGCATTGTGTCCAAGTGGGGTTTGAATGTCCCCAGGTGTTTACCTCTGTCAGCATTAGTTACTTTTCCATGTGTTCAGGCAGTCTGAAGTCATTGTAAATGCTTCATTTACGCATTAGGTTTCTTGTTTTCGGGACTAACATATGCATGGACACTGGATTATGTAGGAGTCCACATTCTATCAAGAAGAATTTTATTCCTGAGTTGCACCTCCAAGCGATTCTTTCTATCTAGTGCTGTGTAACTGTATATCTAGCCATGCTTCAGGAAAGAGAATGGTGGGAAGCAGAGTACATACACAGCCTCTCTATCTCTATCCTCAGTAGAACTGAGGATGATAGCATGAAAATTTTTTTGCATGTCTGTCCTCTCTCCATCCCTCCCTGGTATGTGGCTCTGTATTGTATTTCTGCAGCGCAGTGGGAGATGATAAAAATCACTTGAAAATGAGTACCCAGAAGCAGTTCAAAGGACAGTAATAGTAGTGAATAACCATCTCTCATTGAGTGTTTAGGCTTGCACAATGACATCATTTGTCTTTTCACTCACTTTAACAGATTTTTCAAAGGCTGATCTATGCTGATAAACAAGAAGTTCAAGGAGATGGGCCATTTTTGGATGGAATTAATGTCACTATCAGAAGAAATTATATTTATGAAGATGCTTATGATAAACTTTCTCCTGAAAATGGTAGGTTTAAACTTAAATTATCTGCTTGTTTATAATGTTTAACCATTCTTACCATGTAAGTTACATACTTGCTTGCTTGAGTAGGATCTTAGAAATATACCAGCTCTGAGGTATGAAAGTCCCTATAAATTTCCTCGTTTTTATGTAATTCTCATCCAGTCACATTCTTATTATTGCAGTCTCACTGTTTGTAACACACCCTTCCTTAGTTCAAACCTACTTTTATGGGGCTTTTCTTCCCATTTACTTTTCCAAATATCTGTGCTTTGTCTACTTATCCATGTAGTTCACTATATATTGCCTGCTTTGGTAATCTGTGTCAACAAAAAAAAGACTACACAGGATTTGCTAGGTACAGGGCAGCTGATAAGGCTAATGCAGTGTGCTTTGCATGGATAGTATGTAGAAGTAGATGTTTTCCCACATGAAGTAGACATTTTCCCACACTGAGTTAAATCAGTCTAAACGCCTTAGTGTGAGTTTGTGTGAGAGCAGCTGCTCTAGAAGCCAGAATTCCAATACAGATAAAACCTTCTGAAATAAAGTCCTTATTTATATGGTATTGTTGTATATAAAAAGAATACTTGCCAAATATCTGAGGTTTTGCTATGTGAATCTCACTAGCTGTGCCATGTAAGTTTCCTTCTGGAGAACTGCCTAGTTCAGAGAGGAAGAGGAGGTGTTGGTATTGGTTAGTATAAAATTACTGGAAATCATTATTTTTCTTAATTCCCTTTACTCGTGCAGTATTGAAGATGCTATTCTATTTATAAATAGGATTTTGTATTTCAATATCTGTTTAAAATTGTAACTACCTAAAAGAGGAACATTTAGACTTTTTTATTAAGTACAAATGAAGTTCTGGCTTTGCAAAGTTTTAAAGGCTAATCAGGAGATGTCACCATATAATCATCTGGAGATCATATATGCAATCGACTGTTTAGCCTCTTTCCTAGGGGTTGGAAATAGTTTCATCATACTAAGTTTAGTATGAGTCATTGATGAGCTTCTTGAAAAGGGAATGATGAAATGGAATTGGAAAACAGAAAAACTTGAGTCTGTTGTGATCCCCTCTCTCCCCCAAAAGTATGAAAGTACAGTTCAGCTGAAGCTTTGGAACAATGTAGCGTCGAGTAATAGGCAAGACCACCTATTTGTTTAATAAGAAGATAGCTTTAGAAGAGAAACATGTTTTCTGTGAAGACTGCATTTTGTCTCAATGTAGTTCTGTGAAATTCTGAAAGCAGTTTTAGAATGCATGTTTCCTAAACTTAATCTAGTCTGACAATCTGGGTACTGGGATGTATTCTACCTTCAGTGAGGCCACAGGCAATATGAAATTGAGGGGAATAGTCAATACACTTACTGGAAGGTCAGGCTGCCACAAAGCCAGCTTTCAGCAGAGTGAAGAAAAGCGCTTACAGAATTCTCATGAAGTTTAGGAAAGACCAAAGCAGAATCCTGTTATAACCCCATGCAGCCCTAGGGACTGAGCACTGGCTGTAGAGTTGATTTCAGTAAAGGACCCTGGGATTCCTAGGGGAGGACGAATTGAACTACTAAAGAGCTCTCCTTGTTGAGCTGAAAATGATCTGTGTACTGTGCTGTATTATCAAGAACTTAGCTCACAAACCATCCTGTGATTGTTCCAACCTGAACTGCTCTCTGATTCTACCAAGCTTTCTGTTCTTCAAAAAAGAGGGTTTTTTATATTAATAGAAATTTTTTTATATTAATACAAATTTTATTGGCATATACATAAACATAGTTCCAGATAATATTTTTAGCCTTTCCTTGGAAAGAACATTACTCATAAAATTCTGACAAGGGAGACCTCAATAAGCTTTTAACAAGCTATTGGAAGTAGCGTAATCTCCAGGTGAAGATTGATGTCTCGTTTACAGGCACAGAGAAACCATAGTGGTAGTTGGCCACTGGAATCTGAGAATCTGTTTTTCTGCATGTGTTCATGATACACCATGTATTATGCACACACATATCCACACATGTATATATACAGTGCTGTCCAATACTGTACTAGTGCCTTTTAGCACCAATGAAGACTAAATTAGAAGGTTGGACCCTTTTAAAAAAAGCCAGTATTCTGAGAAAATATAAGTTTTTGAAATAACTTTACTTCTGGAGTAGATCAGACACCACATAGGAGAGCAGAAAAGAAGAAATTGCTGGAAATTACAAGAGATGAAGACTGTAGACTAAATTGATATAAATCGATCTGGGAGATCAAAACAGATGATAAATAAGATCCTGGAATTGAACAGGAGAGAGCGAAAGACATGGATTTGGAAGAGGAATCCAGTTTGTCTACTGGCCCTGAGAAGACAGCTGTTCAAAGTTAATGTTTCTGTAGTATGTTCATTGAGATCGTTAAGAAAACAAGCTTGGAATAGCAGAAATGTACTGGGTGGGTTCTTGTAGATTTCAATTTTTATTTGCATATCATATGCTTAATAAAGGGCAAACATTTCTCAATTTTTTTCTCACTGGTAACTAGACTTTTCAGCATATTCCATAATAGCCTTTAGTAGATTCTAGTAACAGTTTAGTTACATTCTGGTTGTTTGAGTCTAAAATGGAGCTCTTTTTTGAGAAGTTGCACTAATTTGGAGTCCATCTCTACCTGGTCACCTGTTTTGACATGTGAATTTGTTTTAGGACCACTTTTCCTTTCTTGCTATGAGTCTGGTTGTCAGTACACAGAGGACGAGAGAAATAACTGATTTTCTTCATAAGGCTTCAAAAGGCACTGAACCAACATTGTCCATATGTCAGAGCTGTAACATGAATGCTCACTGTCTTGGGAGTCTCCAGGCAAAGCATGTCTACATGCTTGAGGTTCTCTCTTGCCGGTGCATGTGTTCTACTGTCTCGGTTTGAATAGTGATGAGATAGCAGACCTACTGCAGTGCCTGTGGCTAAAAATGGTCATCCTGTATTTCTGGCCAGCAGAATTTTAATGCAGGAGAGCATTTCACTCAAATGAAGAGCTGATGGGTAATGTTTAAAAATAGCTAAGAGTGAAATATGTGAAGAGACTGGGAAATTACTAGATGTAGAGGCACCCACTGATGGGAAAAGTGTAAGGTGGTTCTGGAAAAGCTGTTGCTGCAGGTTGCAGGAGATTTGTTAATGAACATCAGTTGTCCGCATAATGCGTGTGTAGTACATAGAAGCAGTAGAAGGTTATATTGTTACTGCTTTTTACTGGTGGCTTTACTGGGACACAAGTGAAGTCAATGCAAGAGATCAAGCAAAAGCTGTGTGTTTGGTTAGGTCTTTGGAAGCCTTCGGTGAACTGAACAAGAAGGCCCTCTGTGCCTGTTACATGTACATGATTCCAGGACTAAATACTGCTTGTTCTCTCAAGTAGCAGCATTCTGTGAAATAAGCAGAGTACCTGCCTTCAGAACCTGTCCATCTTGACCACACCTTGCTCACTAGAATTACATGATGTAACAATGAGTCCAAAGTGTCAAAAATAATAAATTCCATTTCAAAGCATATTATTTAATGGTGTAGCTTAATAGTCACCCCTCCAAGGGACGGCAGTGCTTATTGGTGATTCCTTCAGACAGGAGAAAGTTGAACCTTGCGTTCACAGTATTTCATATAAATAGAATTTTCAAATTATTCTTAAAACATTTTGTAGGGTGCTTTTTCTTCCTCTGCTAATATAGGGGGAGCAAGACCCTTGGTACAAAGTGAGTTTCACATACTGTGTGTCCCAAAATTTAAGGCAGTAATAGATTTTTGCTACAATACTATTTACTAGTTCACATTTTATATAAAATTACGTAGGCGGGGCTGTATACATAGTCGCATGTGGTTTTATCCAAACAAAATCCAAGCAGATAGTTGTATCTGAGTTTGTCTCTCTCTTTTCTCTGCAGAACCTGACCTAAAAAAGCGCATTCGTGTTCACTTACTGAATGCACATGGTCTTGATGAAGCTGGTATTGATGGTGGTGGAATTTTCAGAGAATTTCTGAATGAACTACTAAAATCAGGTTTTAACCCTAACCAGGGGTTTTTTAAGACCACCAATGAGGGACTTCTTTACCCCAATCCTGCTGCTCAGATGCTCGTTGGAGACTCCTACGCCCGACATTATTATTTCCTTGGAAGAATGCTTGGAAAGGTAAAAACAGTGTTGTATAATATAAAGCTGTAGCAGTACTGAAATTACTCAATAATGGGTTTTTTTTTCCCTTTTTAGATAGGAGTAGATCGGAAATGATGATTTTTGTAGAGTTGAGGAAAAATAACTTTTAGATGTTGGATCTGAACATTATTTCCATACAGTGCCCAAATTTCAGGTTCACTTTAATAAGTTAACTAGTTGAGAAGTACAGAGAATTTGACTGCCAGTTGAGCTGAGTGTGTTTATGCCTACTTGAGCATTTATCGTCTAGCTTGAAGTTGATTAAAGCTAACAGAACTATACTGCTTATGGTGATTTTTAACCTGAAACTTTCTGGAATTTGGCCGCAGCTACATTGTCATCATTCGGAATATATGAAATTAATACTTACAGAAACAGATTTTAGCTGTATGAGGTGTACCATTCCTGCTAGCATTTAAATTTTGCCATTTACCATACTTGAGAGCCATATACAAATTAACTTTCACTTATTCTGCTTGATTTTTCATACATTTTGCATCTTTTTTGAATTTTAAGTGCTTGGTATTTTTGTGTTGTGACCACTGAGAAACAAACACACATTTGTTGAGCTAGATGAAAGGCAAGGGAAAAAAGAGAAACCGTTACAAACATTCATTACATTCAATTTTCTTTTATTGTCAGCTTTAATACTGAGGCTGTTTCCTTCTATGCCCTTGAAATAATTTTTGTAAAGCTAATAATTGTGAAACAAAGTTTGGAATATAAATCCCATTTCAGAAAAGAATGTATTGATTGCTACTGAACTTTTTAAAATTAAGTGTACTAAAGATGTAAAAGTCCCATTTAACTGCCTGAATTATTTTGGAGGCTAATATCCTGCTGACTTGCAGTGAGATTTAACATACAGTTGGATGTCCTTTTAGTGTAGTTGGAAACAGTTTAAGATAATGTTGTTGCCAACTTGAGTTGTTGAAACAGAGTGCTGTTCTTTAGAGTTGCCAGTCAACTGATTTAGATTAAATTACCACTTTGTAGGCAAATTCTCTGCTAATGCATGCTAGCTAGTGCAATATCCATACTTGTTAAATAATGAAAACTTCAAATGGACCATTTCAATAAAATAATCTTGGAAGGATGTTCCTGCTCTTAATGGAAGATGGATTCAGTTACAGTAGTTCATAATTATGACCTATGTTGCATACCCAAGGCTTCATTTTCTTTTTGAATCTATAGATTTTTTTTTTTTTTTGAGTGGGGAAGCGAATACTGATGTAGTAATTGTGAGGAAGTGAGTTCGAATGTTTAGTGTTTATTGAAGAATGGGACAGGGCTCAATTGTTGAGGGGAAGTGTGAAGCTTCTTTTTAGGGAAAAAAAAATTATTTAAAAAATTGTAATAGTGAATCCTTAATTTCTTCTGTCAGAAAAACACATTGCCTTCTGTAATTGGATTTCAAATATTAGTATAAAGACAGAAGCTGCAAAATGTGTTTTATCTCCTGTAGAATGCTCCAAGTATAGATTTGCTTTTGACTTTTTAAAATCATGGGATCTATTAAACAGCGTTTTGAAAGCATAAATTGTTTTTGTATTTGCAGTGTGTTTACATAAGGTAAGAACTGACAGTGTTATTTAATAATTACCTCATCCAGGTGCACAGACACCTTTTTAGTAGTGTATTTAGAGACTTGATGAATTAAACAGAGAGATAAGGCACGACCGTACTATTCAAAACCTGTCAGTATTATGGTCTCATTTAAGTTATTGAATACTCACTCACCTGTTTTCAAAGATATGTCCGTTTTATGCTTTGCAGAAGGTTATTTGAGAGCAGTAGTGGATTATTAAAAGCTCCTTTGTAAATAAAATCAGTATAATGCAAAGGAAGCAATCAGGCATCCACAGCAATTTATTTGTGGAAACCAGTATGTAAAGAGTGCTGTGACCAAAAAGTCTCACATAAGAAGTTTAACTGTTATCAGAAACCAAATACATTAAAATATAATAATTTATATAAACTCTGTCTCTTGGTAACAATTTCATACTAATACCCAAATGCATTTAAGTTTCAGTACTATAGATTTTCATGTAATTCAATTTTTCTTCTCATCAGGAAGTTTCTAACAACTTGACCTCTTCTGTGCTCATTGGTCACTTCAAAAGTAGAAACAAGTTAAAACTTTAAAAATGGTGGATCTAAAAATTTTAATTATTTTAACCTTAAATAAATGATTTTATCTCTTGAAGAAAATTGAAATAAAAAGTTGGTGAAAAAATTGAAATAGATGTATTGTACAAACAGAATGGCTGTCCACACAGCTTTTACTGATCACTGAATGAGCACAAGGTCTTGTTGAAGTAATACCATGTGATCATGTAATTGCTGATGTTGTCTGAAATCATTCGTAAAAGAAAGGCAGAAATGAGTTTGCTTAAACAGCAGCTATTCAAACACTTCCAAAGTTTACACTTCTCAACTTTCAGTGACTTAACTCTGTAATGTAAATATTATTTTAACATTGCTGCCTTTTAAGCATTGTCTTTTTTCATCCTTAAAAGCAGAAGCTCAGCTTACCATGCATACGAGTAGCAGTGTCCCACTGCCCCAGGGGTTTGAAACTTGAACCTTTCACTTTCCCCCACTGGAAACACAGCAGTGACTTTGTGTCCCAGGCTCTACCTGAGAGCTAAGGGTGTCCTGGGCTGTCAGGGATTTTGGACATGGGTTCTAGCTCCCAATTCTCTTTGTGGTGGTGGTTTAGCCCTGGCTGGAGGACAGACACCCACCAAAGTTGGTCTATCACTCCCCTTTGTAGTTGGACAGGGGAGAAAATATATATTGAGAGGCTTAGGAATCAGTGTAAGGACAGGGAGAGATCATCCTGTCATCAACGACACGTGCAAAACAGACTCAACACAGAGTGAAGGAAAGAAAACTATCTAATTTATTACACTACACACACAGTGAAACCAGAGTCAGAAGCACAACCAGATCTTAAAACAATGTGACCAGATCTTAAAACACTTTCCCCCCACTGCTCCCTTCTTAGCAGACTTTAGTCAGGATTTTGCGCCCTTCTTCCCCCCCATTGTGGCATGGGGGAAAGGTGGGGCAGGGACTGGGAAAATGGGGTTCTCAGTCACTTCTTCATGAGCTGTTTTCCAGATCTTAAAGCACCTCTCTACCTCCCCCCCAGCTCCCTCCTTAGCAGACTTCACTCTAGTCATGATTTCACTCCCTTCTTCCCCTCCATTGTGGTACAGGGAGGGGCAGGGAGTGGGAGATGGGGGCTTCGGTCAGTTCCTTGCAAGTTGGTTTCCTTCTCGGCCTGGGGTGGGGCATTCATTCCCCACACCCCCCCCCTCCCCCTGCTGCACTGTGGTGTCCCACCCACGGGAGACAGATCTCCACGAACTTCTCCAACATGAGTCTCTTCCCCCAGGGCTTTATCTCTTTATCAGCTGCTCCGCCTGGATCACTGCTATGGCGGGCAGCCATAAATCACAATGTCTCTCACTCCCAGTCCTCCGTGCGGGTCACAAGCCTCCCCCAGGAAACCTGTTCCGGCACAAAACTCTCTCTTGCTCACCTCTGTTTCTCTTCATGGGCTGCAAGTGCTTGCAGAGGCTTGCTCCAACCTGGGTCACAGCATCTTCTCTATGTCGCCACCTGCTCCATCCAGTGTGGGGCCTCTCCATGGGCTACAGGTGGGGTCTCGGCCTTTTCCATGGGGACACCCGCTCTACCATGGGTTTTCTCCAGGGACTTCAGGGGCATTTTGCTCTCTGGCACCTGGGGCGCCTCCTCCCCCACCCTCCCCAGCCTCGGTGTCTGCACAGCTCCTTACATCTTCTCACTCCCTTCTCCAGTGGCAAAATGTAGCTGCCTGCGGTTTTTTTTTTCTCCTATATGTGATTCCCAGAGGCGCTTTGAACATCACCGATTGGCTTGGCCCTTGTCAGCAGCAACTTTGGCCTTGAACTGGCCAATGTTTACAGTCTGAGGCCTGCAGAGAATTCCAGCAGCTCCTTACAGCAGCCATTTTCTGCAGCCCCTGTTCTCTCCCAGCACCCAGCTACGCAGAACTGTGACAGTTGTCCTCTATGGATAGTAAAGTCTTGTCCCATGTTGTGTCCCAGAAGTATGGACAAGGCATTGTAATCCTTTTGCTCTCACAGTAGGTAGGATTGGGCTGTGGGGAGGCACCTGATTTGGTTTAACTTCCTTTCTAGATGCAGTAGTTGTCCTGGCAGTGCTAAAAACCTTTCCACGTGTATACTTCCCTGCTGCAGCTTTGACAGTGTAGTGGACTCAAGAGAACACAAAAGCTGCTATTTTGACAGGCTGCCAAAACTTCGAGCACCGTAGGGAGAGAAGGGAAGTTTGGAAGCAACACGTGAGAATCTTAAGTGAGGATTTCCTCCATGATCATTCTTCAGTGGTCTGCTGCAAACCTGGAAAGAGGAAAATGCTGGTAAACCATTTCAACAAAAATGGTGGTCCGCAGAACAGTGACAGGGAATCTGAGCTTCACCGTGTTCAGACCTAAACTCAATCTAGTATACCATTTTATCTTCTTCATTTCCAGCTTACTTTTGCATTTATTCAATGATAATAATGTAATAGATGTTGTAGAAAAGGACATTCTTTGCATTTGGAATTGGTTGACATCAAGTAACTAATTCTCATGATAATTTACTTAAATTTAATGAAATATCAGCATTAGTTTAAGAAGATGGCAGGAAGTCCATAGAAAGATAGAGCAATAATTTCTTACGGTGTCCTCCTCTTCCTTTTTGACACAATATATCCAAGAACTAGCAGGTTTATTTTTTGCAGTGATTATCTTTGCACCTCTAGCATTAGAGATTTTTATCTCATCCTCTCAGCATCTTTGGTTATACTGAATTTGACCATTGACAGTTGTCTTCTCATACTCCAGTGTATCGAGGAGCACTAGTGAGCCATGTGTTCATGTTGCTGAGGAACATAGGCACTGTCTTTTGAATAAAGTATTGTCTCTTTTCCTGAGCAATAGTGTCTGCAGTCCTTGGAAGACACTGGAGTTGTCTGAAAATATTTGTTTTGCCAAGACTCAGCTCCTGTCTCAAATGGTTGGGAAGGCAGAATAAAGAATAAAATATGGTGTTTTGAGTTGATTAGGATTAGGTATGAGGAAGAAATTCTTCCCTGTGAGGGCAGTGAGGCCTTGGCACAGGCTGCCCAGAGAAGCTGTGGCTGCCCCCTCCCTGGCAGTGTTCAAGGCCAGGTTGGATGGGGCTTTGGATACCCTGGGCTAGTGGAGGGTGTCCCTGCCCATGGCATGGGGTGGGACTAGATGGGCTTTGAGATCCCTGCCCACCCAAACCATTTGACAAATCTATGACATTATTCCTGGCTGCAAGGTACTATTCTAAGATCAGCAGTGTCTCCTGTATCCATTTTGCAGAAAAACTAAAGTAGTTCTTAGTCATCCTGGTGCCTTATCTAAAATGGATTGAATCAGTGGTCGTCTTCACAGCGAGATCCTGGATCAGATCCTAAACTCTTAAATCAATAAGATGCACATATGGAATTAAAACCTTCAAGCAAATGTTTCTAGAATGTATTTGTGTGCCCTCTTTGTCCCAAAAGCTTGTAGAGAGAAAACAAAGCAAGAAAACTACAATAGAAGAACCGATTTTCGTACACTTGAGTATTTCCTAGGATGGGTTTGTCTATTTTTTTTTTTTCCTTCTGAGTATTGAGCTTCTCTGAGCATTGAGTATTTTTCCTTCTGAGACCCTTTCCCTTTGTTTATTGTCCATTTAATTAAGATCCACTTTGGCTTGGCTTAAATCAGTACAGTCTTAATTGATCTGTGCTGCAGCTGCAATTGATACTGCTCTAGTACCTTGAAAGGTAGGTAGGCAGTTAGTGGTACTGATACAGAGGGGAGGAAGCTCATAAAGCAAAAGGTTATACAAATTACAGTTACCACACATGTGATTTTTCAGACTCAACATTTTGCTTAAAAGCAAGTTAGTTGACCATTTGTCTCAAAAAACCCTGAATCATCTGAAATGGAATCAAAACAGGAATTTACCATGTAAAGTGGCATGCTCTTTTAATTACACACTTAAAGCGCAGAAATGCAATCATAAGCGAGTGAAATGGATACCGTATGGAAGGTATGTCATGATTTATGAATGCAGATGTAAACTGATCTGAGTCTGTTTTCTGACACGGTTATTCAGCTTGACAATTCCTTTGTGTACTGATTCATTTAACATAACCAATTATCTTTTGATTACAAAATGCTACATTAGTACTAACCTTGTAAATAGATGTCTAGCACTAAAAGACTACTGAAATGTGGTATTTTAACTCTAAATCTTTAGGAAGGAAAAGGGTGTATTGATGGATTGTGATATTTATTGGGTCATAATGTATTTAAATTTTCTTTAATGCATATGTTAGTGATTGTTTACTGTGATAAAGTGCGTAGAGGTCTCTGCAAGAGTTCTGCATGGAAAGAATTACCTCATGTCAGTGGTCACTCCTCAATTAAAAGTTCCATTAGCAGATGATTCTTGCTTCTGGTTTGTGTACTGATTGCATTTTATTGCCTCTAAATCAGGTTCCTAGACAGGGAATAAATAAACAGTTAAGAGTGTTTGGTAATGGCATCCTGATCTTTTTTCACAGTCGGGAACACCTACGTCCATTTTAATCAATTAGGTTTGGAATATTTATTGAAATTCTTTATTCTATTTGAACTGTCTTCAAAAATGACTAGTTTCACTGCTATTAGAACACAGATTTATCTTAGAAGCATATCCAGAGGTTAGTTATATAGTAGTAAACGTTTCAGCTTTTCAGGAGATTAGAACTTAAATAAGGAGGAAGTGTCGTCCTTTTCTCTAGTTCTTTCTAAATTATGTTTAAATTTGAGAAAAATCTGTTAAGCCTTTACTGTAGCTTCAGTAGTGAACAGTAGGGATCAGTTATCCAGTGCATCCACAGGTACCTCTAGTCCTTCCCTCTTTTGTCCCTCAAAAATGACACTGATAGTAATTTATGTCATCTACATGGCATAACTTACAGAGATAACTGTTCCTGTTAAAACAGAAAGTACCAGGCTGATGAAATGATGTCTTCTGTAAGTACCAACGTTTCTGAAGCACTCTATTTAGTAATAAAAATTCTTCTAATTAAATTAAATATGTCCTAAATACTTAGAATAAAAATACTAGCATGACTTCCCATTTTTAATTGAAAGATTAACTCAAGGTCATTATATTTGATGTGTTCCAGTGGAGTCTTTGGAAATGGATTCCTACATTTTCATGGTAATGTGCTCATGAGTCAGTCATGAGTTTGTTTTGTGTTTATCACTTGCAGCAGCAGATGTGACTGGGTGCTCTCTCACGTCTGAGTTGGCTACCCCAGAGCTCTGGAACTTCTATGAACTTGTACTTATTGACCCTGAAGTTTCCAGCAAGTGGGAAATCAGAAGTAAGATAAGTTCACAGAAGGCTCTACTATTTCGGGGGTGGGGGTGTGGTGTGTGGAATAAAAGTTTAAAGTCTAAAGATACTAGCACTGCTGCAAGGAGTATTAATAAAGTGCTCTCAGATGCCTAATTACAGGCATCTAGCTATGGAATTTTGGACTCCTACTCTTTTAAAAAACAGAAAAGGCATCCAGTATTTGAACAGAAAGTGCACCATGAATTTTTGCAGTCATATGAGAAGATAATGTACCAGATTTTCCATTATGATGGTGATACAAATGCATCTAGATGTCTCCTCTGTTGTAGAGCTCAGAGAACGGCAAAACAGTGACTTAAAGCTACCAGGTCGCAGACACATTGCATTGTGACACACACCTGAATTAGTTTTACTTTATCATATTGGTATTTAGGAACATTTATCAGTTTAGTTTTACTTGCTTTAAAGTACATTATTAAGTATATCTGTAAGAAATTACTTTTAAAATTACAAATGCTAGCTTTAAAAATGGTTCAAAAATACAAGTACATGTTAATTTTAATATAACTTACATTTTTTGTTTTATCTTTTTCATTAGGGTAGAAAAGGCTTTGTTGGCCCCAAAGGCTTTGTGAATGTGATGAGATATTTCTAGCATATAAATAATAAGGTAGAAGGAAGTCCTAATGGTTTTGCTATTTTTCTATCATTTTTATTAATGGTTCTGTACAGCTGTGAAGATCTATTGCACTCTGTAAGTGCTAAGTATTATTTAATAGTAACTGTTTAAAAGGACTAAAATAGAAAGGGTTATGGTGTTGGGGCCAGATGAGGGACGTAACTGAGTTTAAGCCCAGTCATTTACTGCCTCAGCTGTAAGCTGTGTGTCTCTCTTGGGCTATGACTTTAGCATTGTTTAGGTTTTAAAATACAGTTCTGGGTTGTAAAGGATCAATGGAAAGTAGGAGCAATGACTGATTAATTATTTCTCTTAAGAAAGATTTTAGTTGAAATAATAAATGAGAGAATTAATTATAGACCCGAAAGTGGAAAGCTGCCTCACAGGCAGGGAGGTTTGTTTGGTTTATCTGTTAATTTGTTTACACAATTTGAACCTTACTCAGCATGTTGTAATGTTCGTGTAACCTCTACTGTACACAGCTAATTTGCCTGAAATGACTAGACTAGATTAAATTTTGCACAATGTTTTTTCTTTCTAAGGAGCTGTTTACTAAATCTTGGTCATACCTGAACAGTACCTCGTGTGACCATGTGGTGCTTAAATAACACTGCAGTAGTTACCATGTGTGGTACCCAATCAGATGCTATTCTCATTGTGTTGAAAACAAGAAAAAAGTCTTCCTTGCCCAGAGAACTGCAATTTTTCATAGCTGAGATCCTTCTGTAAAATATTAAAGCTAGTAATTGCATGCCTTTATTCTCAGAGCTGCTTCCCTTAAAGGACTCTTCCTTGTTTCCCCACACCAGAGGGGTTTAATTAATGCATTCTGTATATTCCTAAGTATATGGACATAAGTTTCCACTTCATATGACCAAACTGATCTGTGTCACTGAACTGAGTAAGGGCTTTTGTAGCTAGTCAATGTTACAGTCCATTGTAGTGGACCTATATTGTAGCTGCAACTAGCTAATAAAATATAAAAGAGAAACAATAGACTTGAGACTGCATGCTTTGTGTGTGAAGTCAAAACCTGTGAACCACATCAGGATTTCTGTTGCTTTGAATATTCTGCTGTGGTCTACAGGCATTCATACACACAGTGGGGGTAGGTGTATGAAGTTCCTTTTACTGAATGCAAATTCTTCCGCAGTGAAATAATTGCTCTCGGCCTTTTAATCAGTAAACCCCCCCACTTTTTAACCACTTATTAGAGGGGAAAAAAGGTATCTTGAGATAATTGGAAAAGCATTGGGGTGAAGAGTACCTAAAATAATTTGTTACTGAAGACCAGATTATTTTGTTTGCTTTATTTTCTTCAATTGTTTCAGAAGCTTTTAAGTTTTTTTAAAGATTATCTAGAATATGTCGTGACTTTGCTTAAAGGGCATCCCTAACCTACATGAGTTAGTGACTGGAAATAGTGCTGGAAAATCCAGGTCAGCCATTTCAGCAGATATAACTGTTCAGCTACTGGGAATGCATCACCCGACGAGCATTACAGTGTTTGTGTGACTGCCCTTGATGCAGACATCCCTGTCTCTGCTTCAGACTAGCCTCTTGCCCCAAGCTGGCATCTGCAAATTGCGCCTCTGTGAAAGTGGAATGTACTCCCAGCCCTTCAGGGAGGCAGAGGTGTATAGGCTCTGCTGGTTGTTTGTCATGTCATCACCTCCATTCAAAAGCCAGCCCCTTCCTTCCATCAGTGTTGCTGCTTGTTGGCTGCTGGAAGAAAAGACTGCTTCTGTGGGAGAGTGTGACTGTGTATTGTATTAAGGTACATTCATACGTATATTCAAATGGTGCAGCTGATTCAGTCTGACAGCTGGTTACCTCTGTAGGAGGTGGTCATCGTTCTCCTGCCTGTCACTGACACTGGGCTTCTGCTTCCTTTATGTTGGTGTTGCAGGAGGCCAGTTCGGAGTTGAACGGGCAGAAAACTAAGCTTGAAATTGGGTAACTTTGCGGCAGGCAAACTATGACCTGGTTGCCATAACAGAAACATGGTGGGATTGCTCCCACGACTGGAGTGCTGCAATGGATGGCTACAAACTCTTCAGGAGAGACAGGCAAGGAAGGAGGGGTGGTGGTGTGGCTCTATACGTTAGGGAATCCTTTTCTGCCACTGAGATTGTGACTAGGGATGATAACATTGAATCCCTATGGGTAAAGATCAGAGGAAGGGCTGACAAGGCAGACATCCTGGTGGGCGTCTGTTATAGACCGCCAAACCAGGATGAAGAGACAGATGAGGTGTTCTACAAGCAGCTGGCACGAGCTGCACGGTCATCAGCCCTTGTGCTCATGGGGGACTTCAACTTCCCTGACATATGCTGGGAGTACAGCACAGCACAGAAGAAGCAGTCTAGGAGGTTTTTGGAGTGCACAGAGGATGCATTCCTGATGCAGCTGGTCAGAGAGCCCACAAGAGGAACTGCCCCGCTAGACCTGCTGTTCGTGAACAGGGAAGGTCTGGTAGGAGATGTGAAGGTTGGGGGCTGCCTTGGACAGAGTGACCATGAAATGATACATTTCTCAATTCATGGTGGAGCTTGGAGGGGGAATAATAAAACTGCTACCTTGGACTTTCAGAGGGCAGACTTTGATTTGTTCAAGAGACTGGTAGGGGGAGTCCCTTGGCATTCAGTCTTAGCGAACAAAGGGGTACAAGAGAGCTGGTTGCTCTTCAAGAAGGAAGTCTTAAGGGCGCAGGAGCAGGCAGTCCCCCTGAGCCGCAAAATGAGCCGGCGGGGAAGAAGACCAGCGTGGATGAATAGGGAGTTACTCTTGAGGCTCCGTGAGAAAAAGAGAATCTACCGCCTGTGGAAGGAGGGACGGGTAACTGAGAATGAATTCAAGGAAGTTGTCAGGATGTGTAGAGGTGAAATCAGAAAGGCAAAAGCCCAGCTTGAATTTAACCTGGCCGCTGGGGTGAAAAAGAATAATAAACTCTTTTATAAGTACATTAACAGTAAGAGGAGGACAAAGGAGAATATCCACTCTTTACTGGATGAGGCTGGGAATGTGATCACTGAGGATAAGGAAAAGGCGGAGGTTCTGAATGCCTTCTTTACGTCTGTCTTTAAAGGTCAAACAGATCCTCAGGGTACCCCTCTCTCTGACCTGGTAGTCTCAGCTGGGGAGCATGCTAACTCCCCTGTGATTCTGGAAGAAACAGTCAGAGACTTCCTACTCCAACTGGACTGCCACAAGTCCATGGGGCCGGATGAGATCCACCCGAGAGTGCTGAGGGAACTGGCAGAGGTGGTAGCCGAGCCGCTTTCCATTATCTATCAGTCCTCCTTGCTGACTGGTGAGGTCCCAGAAGACTGGAGGCTTGCCAATGTGACTCCCATTTACAAGAAAGGTTGTAAGGAGGATCCGGGGAACTACAGGCCTGTTAGCCTGACCTCGGTTCCAGGGAAGGTTATGGAACAGATAGTCTTGAGGGAGATCATGCGGTATGTGCGGGATGGCCGGGGGATCAGGCCTAGCCAGCATGGGTTCATGAAGGGCAGGTCCTGTTTGACCAACCTGATCTCCTTCTATGATCTAGTGACCCATCTGCTGGATGAGGGAAAGGCTGTTGATGTGGTCTACCTAGACTTCAGCAAAGCCTTTGACACTGTCTCCCACAGTATTCTCCTGCAGAAGCTGGCAGCCCGTGGCTTGGATGGGTACACCCTCGGCTGGGTAAGGAGCTGGCTGGAGGGCCGGGCTCAGAGAGTGGTAGTAAATGGAGTTAAATCCAGCTGGCGACCGGTCACGAGTGGTGTTCCCCAGGGGTCGGTGCTGGGGCCTGTCCTCTTCAATATCTTTATTGATGACCTAGATGAGGGCATTGAGTGCACCCTCAGTAAGTTTGCAGATGACACTAAATTGGCTGGGAGTGTGGATCTGCCTGGGGGTAGCGAGGCCCTACAGAGGGATCTGGACAGGCTGGAGAGCTGGGCTGAAGCCAATGGCATGAGGTTCAACAAGAGCAAATGCCGAGTCCTGCACTTTGGCCACAACAACCCCAGGCAGCGCTATAGGCTTGGGGCGGAGTGGCTGGAGGACTGTGTGGAGGAAATGGACCTGGGGGTACTGATTGATGCACGGCTGAACATGAGCCGACAGTGTGCGCGGGTGGCCAAGAAGGCCAACGGCATCCTGGCTTGCATCAAAAATAGTGTTACTAGTAGGAGCAGGGAGGTAATTGTCCCCCTGTACTCAGCACTTGTGAGGCCGCATCTCGAGTACTGTGTTCAGTTTTGGGCCCCTCACTACAGGAAAGACATTGAGGCTCTGGAACGCGTTCAGAGGAGGGCTACTAAGCTGGTGAGGGGTCTGGAACACAGGCCTTACGAGGAGCGTCTGAGGAAGCTGGGATTGTTCAGCCTGGAGAAGAGGAGGCTTAGGGGAGACCTTATAGCTCTCTATAACTTCCTGAAGGGAGGTTGTAGTGAGCTGGGGGTCGGCCTCTTCTCCCGTGTAGGCAGTGACAGAACTAGAGGGAATGGTAGCAAGCTGCGCCAGGGGAGATTCAGGCTCGACATTAGGAAGCACTACTTCTCAGAAAGGGTAGTCAGGCACTGGAATGCACTGCCCAGGGAGGTGGTGGAGTCACCAACCCTGGGGGTGTTCAAGGAAAGACTGGATGTTGTATTGAGGGATATGGTTTAGTGGGAGCTAGTAGTAATAGGTGAATGGTTGGACTGGATGATCTTCTAGGTCTTTTCCAACCTTGATAATTCTGTGATTCTGTGAACTTACACCTAGCTCCCTGAGACACTTCACTAAGGGAAAAGAAGGAAGGAAGGTCTCTCCCTTTTTGGCCATTAGATTAGCTGTGGTAAGAATAATAGCTGTCAGGGTGGACTGCCATGGGCAACTGGCTGCTGTAAGGCCGTGCTGCCAAGGAAACAAACAGCCTTGCTGCTCCTGCCCAGTTTCACCCAGAGCTGTGAGCTGGAGATGATTCCGTTTTGATAGAAAGTTCAACACCGAACAATCCCTACCCCAAAAAAAACCCCCAAACACATAACCTGAAAACAAACCAGGTTGAATCAGCAAGCTGCTTTGTGTCACCACTCTGGCAGGACTGGATGGAATCACATCTATTGGCAGCAACAGGTACTTTGATCAGTATATGCTGACTGAGAAACGGGGAAAGGTAAAAGTTTCAGTTTATTTAGTTGTATTGACTTGTACTGAGCATTTCTCAGCGTCTCTGTACAGTGCTGAAGCTGTAATGGTATAATTTATCCCTTTGAAAAAAAACCCCAAAGTTTATCATGATCTTATTTACCAGAGTTTTAGTGCATTTTATGAATTCAACTTTATTAGGATAGCTTGACTTTCAAAGTAATTAACACACTACTGTTTGCCCGGTTTCCAAAAACCCTTTGGTTTTAATACTGCAATCACTTAGCTAGGGGAAGAAGTAGTAATTAAAGTTATTCTCGAGTTGCACTATTTAGTTTATTTAAAAATGCTTTATATAGTTTTTAGATGAAGTTATAAATGTTCACTTTGGAGCTACCTGAAGATTAATAGTGATGCATTTGAAATGCATTATTTTTTTATTGATTCTTAATGTAGTAAATTACTGAAGTTATTTGGCAGCAAACAGAAATAGCCAGTGATGTTGTTCACATTTATTTTCCTGATAGCGTCACAATTTGCATTAATTGCATTGCAGCTGCACTCACTTATATTAAAAAGCTTCTACTATAATTAATCCTTTTTATTTCAAATCATTTTGGCACAATTTCTAGCAATAAACACTCATAAAAGACAGACACTTGAAAAATAACCTACAAGTTTCTTCAATATACCTATTGCTGTTTTTTCCTGACAAGGAATTATTAATAGGCTTCTAGGATCAAGTGTTGCAAGCAGCTGAGACTTAAGACCCGTTTGAAAAATGCTAAGTGGATTATTTTGCATAAAAATAGACAGGTTTTGAATTTGTGTAATTAACCTGTGTTTAGAAAATACCTTGATTTATGTCCACATTTGTATTTCAGTTGCATACATTATGGAAATTTAATTTATAATCCATTTAGCTGATGTGATCATAGTTTTTAGTGCTATCATTTATTAGTCCTTGTATATTAAATGCTCTAAAGGCTTAAACCTGCCTTGTGTAAAAAATTACACCTCTGCATTTACATTTTATGAGTCATAGATGGAATTCCATTTTAAATTCGAGTAGCTTTGATATATTTAAGGAATTACAATGGCTTTATTGTTACTAATGCAGGAACAGCAAACACTGACCTTATACATTGCAAATTAATGATTTATCCCCCTAGTTTGCTTTTAAAGTCAACTATACAAATGAGGATTTCGACTTCTACACCTTGAATAAATCATACAGCTCTAAATATAATGCACCCTTTGGCTTTGAACTCGTTATTCTCAATTCTTTCTGCAAGGTCTAACTCACCTCATAGAAACGTTCTTTCAAAAGTTTGAGGAATTATGTATATTTTTCTTAACATCTTTTGTTGGGATACCTTTGAGTGATGACAGCTTCATTTATTCTTTGTCTCCCTTTTTTGCTCATTGTACTTCCTTTTCCAAGCTCGCAGCAGGTTATGGAGGAATTCAGTAATAATCAACTGCTGCTCTTGAAGAGTAAAAAGAGAGTGAACGATGTTATGTTGATCATGCCTTTTCTGATCACCCTGGCATCTTCTACTGTGAAGATTTGGTAGTCATTGTTAGAGTTGCTGGTGTGGCAAACAAGCAGGACAATGGCTGTGCACAGGCAGCATGTTTCAGGAATGGGGTTTTTTTTAAGGCAGCAGTCTTTTATTTTTTCCTTTATTCACATAGGTTTTCTCTAAATGACATCATGCTTTCTCTTTCCGGCTCTGAAGTTTCCATCTCTCTTTCAAGAGCTACCATAAGTACTTTTTTCTTCCATCAACAAGATCTCGTTACTTATTATATGAAAGATTAAAAAACCCATGAAAGCTGCTTTGCGTTCTATCCAAATGTGGTCATACGGAAGATCAACTGGGAGTGGCGCTGGTGGAGTTTTGTGCATTTCTGAAAATTCTTGAGGAAACTCAGTTGGCAGTAAAAATGCATTTTTCAAGAGTGCTGCATATTCAGGTCAGGCTCAGTTTTGGTTCAGTAATCTTTTGACAGGTGTAACAGTGTCAGGCATAGGAAGGATTGGACATATGATACAGTCATTAACTTGTAAGCTCGCAGCTTGGCAGTAGGATGGTTTGATGATGCTATTAAGCAATAGGATTCCCCCCAAATATGCAATGATGAATGTGTATAACATGCAAGAGAAACTGTTTTGATTAGTTCAGAATGTACGGGGTTTATATTCCTATTTTGAAGGGGCAGACTCATGTGTAGCAATTAATATGAGTGGAAGAATATTGCGTGTGATGATGCTAAGAGGGTTAGAGATGTCAACTTTTTTGGAAGCATTCTTGATGCAGCTGTGTTCTCCTTCAGTAAACTTTTCTTGACAGTCTGTGCAATTGATATGCTTCCTGTTTGTTGTTATAGGATCATAGAATGCTTTGGGTTGGAAAGGACCTTAAATATCACCAAGTTCCAACCTCCGTGCCATGGGCAAGGACACCTCTCATTAGACCAGGCTGCTCAAAGCCCCATCCAGCCTGTCCTTGAACACTGCCAGGGAGGGGGCAGCCACCACTTCCCTGGGCAGCCTGTGCCAGGGCCTCACCACCCTCATAGTGAAGAATTTTTTTTTTCTAATATCTAATTGAAATTTACCCCCTTCCAATTTAAAACCACCCCCCCTCAGCCTATCACTACATAATCTTCTAAAACATCCCTCCCCAGCTTTTTTGTAGGCCCCTTGAGGTACTGGAAGGCCGCTATAAGATGTCCCCAGGACCTTCTTTTCTTGAGGCCCCAACTCCCTCAGCTTGTCTTCATAGGAGAGGTGCTTCAGCCCTTTAATAATTTTTGTGTCCCTCCTCTGGACCCATTCCAACAGTTCTGTGTCCTTCTTATGTTGGGGACTCCAGAACTGGATGCAGTACTCAACATGGGATCTCACAAGAGCAGAGTAGAGGGGCAGAATCACCTCCCTTGACCAGCTGGCCACCCTGCTTTTGTCCAGGATATGGGTGGCCTTCTGGGTTGTGAGCTTGCATTGTCAGCTCATGTTGAGCTTGAGGCAAGAAGATTAATGACAGATAAGGTCCTATTCAGACACCTAATTAAAAAGGGATTATTGAAAGTTTGAGGCAGTTGGCTTCACAAATCCTGCATGTGTAACAGTAAAATCTAATGTGCTTTTAATTGCTTTGTTTTTCAGGCTCTGTATGAAAATATGCTAGTGGAGCTGCCGTTTGCTAGCTTTTTCCTCTCAAAGTTACTGGGGACAAGTGCTGATGTGGACATTCATCATTTAGCTTCATTAGATCCAGAAATGTACAAAAACTTGCTTTTTCTGAAGAGCTATGAAGGGGATGTGGAAGAGCTTGGTCTGAACTTCACTGTGGTAAATAATGATCTTGGGGAAGCACAGGTAAGAACAGCTTTTGCTTTTTTTCCCCTTTATGCATTATTGGTGAATCGTTACTACCCCGGTAATTACTTTTAAAATTTTGTAATTTGAAAGTGAAAGGAAACAACTGATAAAGATGCTGTTTGTTGTGAGGCATCGTAGGGATTCTGACTTAATATTTGGAATAGATAGTAACTAATCATGTACTTAAAGACTGACTTAAAGGTCTGGTCTTTTATGTAGCAATCTGTCCTGATTATTTTCAAAGTCATACATGAAAAGTTCTATTGCTGGAGATAATTTCTTGAACAAAATGTTGTATGTGGTTTAATTGCACTTCAGATAACTGCAGAAATGAGATTGTATTTAAACTATAGAAGTACTACCTGGTTTTGGAATCAGAGTTAGAAATCAGAATGGTTTTAAATAATAATAACCCTTTATCGTGAGGTAAGTGTTGTCTCCTGTAGCTGTAATTTTCAAAGTAGAGGGCCTGAAGTTAGCCCTTAGTTGTTTTTTAAAGACCTTTTTATTCTGACGGTCTTGGACACCAGTGAGTTGGAGAGGAGAAATGGGTGCTCAGTGCTTCTAAAAAAGCCATTAGTTAGGGCCTGTTAGTTAGGTCCTTAAGTATGAATTTTTACATGATTGTACTGTGTAACTTGATTATGCCTTTTGTTTGCTCTGTTGTGAGTACTAGAGGTAATTTATGCTCATAGTAGAAAATAAATGTCACTAGAGCTTGAAAAATGTGTCTTTGTGTGCTAATACAGTCAGTCTCCTTGGTTCAAATCTCTGTCATGCTTCTGCTTTTGGTTTTGAGATTTTAAAATTGTGTATGATGTGAAGCCTACTCACACTTGATTATAGTAGTTAATATTTGGATCAAAAAAGTAGACCTGACCACACTGTGACCTGCAGCAGCATCCAAATTGAGCCTTGTTTCTTGTGGAAGAAAGAGAGACTGTGAAAGGGGGTAAATAGTTCTCCTGTGTTAGCCTGTCGCTCAGGGAAGCCTGGGACGATGCCTATCTGGGAGAAGCAGGAGCACCGCTGAGATGCTGTAGCTAGTCCTGAAAATTGTCGCTTTAGTCGTCTACTACTGCTTAAATCCTAGAAAGCTCTATGTCCAAGACTTTGCTTTAACATCAGCATCAGGCTTGGACTCTTGTCTCTTCTGTCATTTTGGAAGATCCTAAAACCTGCATCGCATTACCGTTTCAAAACAGTATCCTCAGGTTTGGGGTTCCTGAATCATACTGAACGGGAGAACTGGCAATTGTCTGATAGGTCTACTATGAAACCTTACTTATATGCCACATGTCACTTTCCCCTGGGTTGTACTCCCTGTACAAACACTCCTCACCCCCACTGTCTGTGGAGAAGCACTCAGAACCTTGTGCTTCTCCATGGCGTGTGCTACCAAGGGATCAGAAGCAGGTTCTTAGCTCACCTGCTCTTGTACAGCATTGTACAGCACAGCATGTGCTCTTCAGTGGCTGAACCGAGTCATGGGTTACTAGGGTGCAAAGCACGCAGGATGGTAGTTCCCACGGTAGCCTAGGTTTTTCAGGGGGTGTATTCTAAACCCATTCATTCCAATGCACTTTAAGTAATAGTTTTGTTGACTGCAGCTAATACAAATACAGTTTAGTCTCTAATTAAAAATGAAGAGAAGCTAATGTCTGGATCTCCGGCTAATCTCTAGAGAGATCTTGGTTTCCATACTTTATACATTTACTCTGTATGCCCTCAAAAATTAGCCGTGCAAGTTAGAACCTACCTCAACAAGTAAGGTAAAAGGACATAGAAAAGAGAAATAGCTCAGAAGTAAAGTAAAAGGAGATCCAAGTTAGAGACATTGCCAGCTCTACCTACTGCTCTCAGAACTTGGAAAAAGAGCCTTCTTGCTTGGAAGCCTGATCCGTTGGTTATGGTTCTCTGAGGGCTATGGCTAGTAGTATCAAGACTTTTGAATTGTTTGACATAACTTTAAAAGTGAGTTTCTCAGTAACTAAATTAAATGCAAGTTAAATTAAATATTCTGATGCTGTTTTACTATGCTTGTACTTGGAGAGAGAACAGTACACCGGTGAAGTATTAACCGTCTTTTAATGAGACTGCATGTTAGTGTAGCTCAACGGAACTCACTGATTCTTGTCACAGGCTTCTGCGTTTTGATGCAGCAAGTTACTTTTTATACTTCATTTCATTACCTTAATAAACCTCAGATGGATAAATACATTTTGTCTGGTGTTTGACTCGTAACTGTCGCATACTAATTAATTGTGTCAAGGTAAGGCTAATTCACTTTGGGAAAAGAGCTTAATTTGCACTTCTTACGTTGAATGTACATTATCTCTGGTTTTCAGCTAAACAACCACTTTAGTGTCTAATAAATTAGTGCCCAATAAATGCATCATAAATCTATCATTGTAAATAGCTATCCTCATGACAGCGTCCATCCAGCAGTTGTGGCACAGAAGCATTATCTGCAATGAAAAGCACGTTCAAAAGGGGCTCTGTTGCCTCTGTCAGTAGCAGAAGGTGGAAATTCTATTATCAGTGTATTGATTCCAATCCTGTAATGTGCTTTTAGATCCCATTAAACTATTGTCAAAGTGCATTCACCACAAGTTGAAAAAGGTACTTAATAATTTGCACATTAGACCTGCTAATTAGGGGAGCTATGCCATCAGCCTTATCTTCCAATCCCAAATAGCTTTAGTTTTGATAAAGAACTATCTAATGTAGTGATACCAGCCGAGGCTTTGATAGTTGGTGGTCTGTAAAAAAAGTCTCAAAAGAATGTCAGCCTGTAGTTACAGGTGCCTTCAGGTGGCTTTGTATATTGATTCTATTTTTTCCTTTTATCTTTTAGATTAGGGGGTGATAAAATGGCTATAAAATGCTTGTAATAGTAAGGTTTAAGTCCAAGGAAATACCTTCTCTTTTCAGACCCCTCTCTCCTCACTCTCGGTGAGGAAAGGGAGTTTAGTGGCTGCCCAAGGGAAGAGAGGAAGATTTAAATGCATATTACTCTTCCTTCAAAAACGTGAGATTCTGTACTCCAGCCAGTCTTCTCCAACACTGATTCTTGAGATTACATGGGTCGGAACAGTTGATATGAGAAGTCTGCTGAATATCAGGAGTCTCCAGAAATAAAGCGTAGAAGTATAAATCCACAGGCGAATGCTACAATATATATGGCAGCAGTTTCTGTGAAATCCAAATTGTATAGAATTTGGTGTCAGGACACTGCTTTGGCTTTGTAGACACATGTGAATGCCATTGCTGTTGCTGACAATCTTGGACTTGGTCAAGGTGAGTTCTTTGCCTTTAAATTTCCCTGAGAGAAAATTTTGAAGCCTTGAAAATAATTCTGAAAGTTTCTGCTTTGGCAGCTTCTTTACCAGGATACAGTGGCTTAGATGAAAGATTTTGGAGATTTTGCAGAAGGAAAATATTTAAGTTGAGGCTGATCCTTCTCAGGAAGATTTACAACACTTGCAGCAAATGCATTTTTAGGTGTTCAGGTGCAGTCTGCTACCCGGAACTTCTGCCTCGACATCTGGAAGGCAGATGACAGGGAAAGAAAGGAAGCCTTTATCTGCTTATTTTCAGAATGGGGAAAAACATTAGGGGCAATGTGAAAAAAGTGATCGGAGTCCAAGAGAACAACCAGAATGTTTTAATCTGATCTAAAACCAAGTTTGTAAAGTTCTTGACTATGAGAGTGCTTTTTGAAACTGCACTGATCTTACTCCTCATACACAAAAAAAGAATGCCAAGTCCTTTACTCTTTCCTAAAATATTTCCCACTGTAGCCTCTAAATACTCCCTTTTCTCCAGTGTTTTGGGAAGCAGCTGTCACTGCCAGGTCTGTGTGAAGCAGCAGCTAGTATTGTCTGTCTGCCCATCATCACATTACAAAGTGACTTTACATAACAGATTATTACCAACAAGCCAGAAGATAAATCCTTTGAGTTCTACCTGACAAACACTGTTATTCACTGTTTTCTTGATGTCTGGCGTGTCTTTAATGTTCAAAGTAGTAGCAATGATAACTGAAAATTATTGTCTGAACCATTCACTTGAACTGCAGCCATACATAGAAGCATAGAATCATTCAGGTTGGAGAAGACCTCCAGGATCATCTAGTCCAACTATCCCCCTACCACCTATATTACTAACTAAACCATGTCCCTAAGTACCTCACCCACCCTTTCCTTAAACACCCTGAGGGACGGTGACTCCACCACCTCCCTGGGCAACCTGTTCCAATGCCCAACCACTCTTTCTAAGAAGAAATTTCTCCTAATTCCTAACCTGAACCTCCCCTGGAGCAACTCGCAGCCATTCCCTCTTGTCCTATTGCTGGTTATCTGTGAGAAGAGGCTGACCCCGTGCTCTCTTCAGGCAGTTGTAGAGAACAGTAAGTCCTCCCCTGAGCCGCCTTTTTTCCAGACTGAACAGTTCAGTTCCCTCACCCACTCCTTATAAGACTTGTGTCCAGCCCCTTCACCAGCTTAGTGGCCCTTCTCTGGACACACCCAGGGCCTTGATGTCCTGCTTGTACTGAGGGGTATAAAAGCCAGTATTGATGGTGCAGCCTCACTAGATAAAATACTTACTCTTTCTTTTTTTGTTCTTCACAAACTGTGGTGGTTTTCTTAGATAAGAATATAACTGTCAGCTGGGTGCTCTGTTCTAGTATGTACTTGCTGAAGCATGTTGAATTTACAGCCAGGAATAAGTGCATGCAACTGTAGTTCAGAGTGTATCTACCCATCAGTTGGAGGCCTAATCCTTCTGACACCGTACTGTAAAATGAAAAGCACCTTTTCTTGCAGCTTTTTCAAAAGACAGGACTTTCATATCCAGTTTGGAAATTTCCCTTTAATTTTGAAGACCTGCTTTATCAGTATGAAACCAAATCCAATTTTCTGTGGAAGTGAATGATCTGAATACTTATCTAAAGAATAAGTGTGATTTGGTTGCTTTTAAAACGTAATTTTTGATAATGAATCGAGTTAAAATGTTATTTTTTTTTCTTTAAACTTACGATCTACAAAAGAGAGGTACAAGGGGATGACACAAATCCCCACGCTTTGCGTCGTTCCTGTTCCCAATCCTCCTGTTCCCATCCCGTCTCACCACGTTACTATCCCGCACCATCTAGTGGCGAACGGTGATGGGTACAAATAAAACCACCAGCTGATAGATCGTTTACGGTGTAATAACTTGTGCTGTGGCCTTTCTGAACAGGAACTCTTCAGCAATTGCTCCTGACTTTCAGAGTTAAATGGGAATTCTACAGTTCCGTTAAAACACCATGCAAACATCGAGTAAAAAGTGAACTGTACTGACACTTGCTATAGTCTTACTACACCAACTGTTACTGTCTTCTGATTTACATCCTTCCTAGCCTTTATGGCGTAAGATATTTATTATTCCAGCAGCATTAGCCCTTCTGTTCCAGCCTGTGATGATAATTTGACTTAACAGTGGTAGAGTTAATCTCACATGGACAAACTCTGAAAATGGATAGTTAGATCACAGGAAAACCCCAGGAAATTTGGTTAAGTGAATGCTGTGGCCTTACTCATGGGGAGGACAGGGAGCTGCAGAGGTGTTGCTGGATTGGGAATCAAGGTTTTCTACTTTAATATATAAAAATAAAAGGAGAACCAGGATTTAAAAATATATGTTTTTTCCTGTTTCCTAAAAATAGTGATCAGAAAGGGGACAACATTTTTTTTTTTTAAGTCTGATTTGCAGGAAGACCATTACAGGGAAAGAGAACATCTTTTATTATACAATGCATAGAGCCTTTCTGACATCCTTAGACTGCTGTGGAGACAGTGCTATTACAGTGAAAACATAAACGAATCCATGTCCTGTTGTGTGTTTGCTGCCCTGCAGGGAAGGTTAGAGGTTTTACTTCACCTAGTGCTGGAAGGAATCATCAAACACAGCAGTTTCTCGGGCACCCTGCCGGTAGTTCCCATCTGCTGCTTTAGGAAGGGAGTCAGTTGGAGCATCTCTCTGTGTAAATCCTGAGCTCACAGGAATTATTGTACACGAAGGGAATAATAACTAGCAGTTAGTTTATTGTTGGTGTCTGCATTCTTAAGAGAAGCTTGGTGAGTTAGGTGATGCAACTATATTTTAATGTGGCCAAATTCAGCATGTGCTCGCCTCAAAGAGGGGAATTGTATTTGGTGAAGTAGTAACAAAAGAACAAGCAGTTATTCAGCTCTGCAAAACAAATCAGGCAGATGGCAAAGTATTCGTAGTGTTGAGGTCATGAGTGTTCATGTGGACCATCGCTGGTAGCTCTCATCCTCTGACACTGAAGGTGACAGGAATTTATGTAGTAAGAGAGAACTTTCTGATTGCATTAGGCTTTGTGAAAGGGTGTTTTGTAGGAGGAAATTATAGGAACCTGACTTATTTTAGTTCAGTGAAAAAGTGTCTGGGAAAATTAATGAAGTTGCTGCCCATAATGATATCCATGGTGCTTGAGGAGGAAGGAAAGAGCTGGTTAAGGTATAGGATGGTTTTGAAATAATGGTGGGTGTGAGCAAACTGCCCACTGGACTCACAGTGGAAATTAGAATGTTTCTTCTCGTTAGATGAGTCCAGTTACTCACAGGCCAGTGACAGCAGCAAAACTGCTGCAGAGGGGTGAAGCACAGCACCCCTAGACTGGGGTGTTGCAGGAGTAGCAGAGGAGAGAGCTTAGCAGTGCAGGGTCCCTTCCCATCAGCTATGTCCACCTAGCTATGGGACACATCCCAGGCTACTTCAGATATTCCTTGTGGACTTTACCATCCTCACCCTTGGGCCAGTCAGTGCTCCAGGTACTGCCTGTACCCCCTGTGTGGCGACCTGCATTGTGTGCCTGGCTCCACAGGGGACTCCAGAGACTGCTGTCCTGCCCCTCCTGTCTGTGGTTCTTGCTGAAGGGGACTTGCTCAGAAGGGAGCAAGCGAATGTGCACAGGGTATGAGACAGACAGGTAAACTGACACCTTCATTTTACTTAATTCTTCAGGGAGTAGGATTTAAGCATAGTCAGTACTCCCTGCACACAGACATGGTGGAGTATTGATGAGGTTTGGGTTTGTTTTTTTTTTACCATAGGCTTAACAAAAGCAAGATGTTTGTAACTGAAAGATTCAAGTAGGAAATAAGACATATTTTTAACACCTATTGTAATTCGGGTTGCTCTAGCTTATCAAGGGAAGTGGTAAATACTCCATCAGATGGAGCCTTTATACCAGGATTGCCTGTCTCTCTAAAAAATGTGCTCTAGCTCATCTGTGGATTTATTGAGTTAAGTACAGGAATCTCTAGACAGGATCCTCTGGCCCATGTTATCTGGGAGGTCAGATTCACAAATCTTTATGTTTTCTTTTGGCCTTAAGCTACGAATCAAGGAAAAATCTGAATGCTCAAAAGCACTGTGAATTTTTAATCTTGCCATGTTGCCTTTTGCTTCGTACTAGCACAGCTCAAATTATTAGGTAGCATATTACAAAAGAAGCTCTTCATGTACTCAATTCCCTGCGCTCTAAAGATGTGATCATTACCACAGACTGAAATGCACAGATGTGCAGACTGAAATTAAAAATGTGTTGACTCCAGAGTGTAGAAAAAAAGTGGGTTTTGGAAGGGCTCAGAGGTGACAGTGTTTAGCTTTTCAGGTTTTATTAGTACTCTAGTAATTCCCTTCCAGTTCGGCTGCTACTCAACAACTGACCTCATGTAGTGAAGAGCAAAATATGTAAAGGTCATCAGCATTGTAATAACAATTGCTATTGATCCTGCTTTGTATTTTACTGCATGTACAGTGTCTTTGGTTTGGGGGTTTTTCATTAGAAGTTCTTCCATGCTGAGGTGTCTCTGTGTACTCAAAGGACAACAGTTAAGCTTGTCAAGTAGATAAACAAGGTTTAGGCTTGATATTTTATTGATGGTTGCTTCTTACTTTTGTTGAAGGAAGTGAGCATGTATAACTTGGATATCCAGTGGTAGGAATTGTGGAGGCTTATTGCTCTGTAAATTAGGCTTGTATCAGAACCTTAATTTTAACCCATCAGACACTGCTTTTACTGTAACGTGACCCCGCAGAATTCATCATCACCAGATAGTTAGAGAAGAGCCTGGCCAGGCAAGCAGGGCACTCCTAATCCGCGTGGAAGGAGACTGCTCGATCGGAGCTCTGTGCTTACACAGGCTACTCTCTCTTCGGGGCACTTCCCAACAGCGGTGAAGCTCGGGGCGAGCTCACCAAGGGGAAGATTTTCACCCCGGGCTCTGCCTGAGTCATAGAGGTGAACGTGGTGTTACACACTGTCTCCTACAGCAGAGCTCTGACTTGGCTGCATCGCTTTCTAGTACTAAACCATGGGGCTGTGCTGTCAGCTGCATTAGAAGCTGGAAGGCAGGTTTGAAAACTGGATGCCATAGAACGTGCTCTTGGGAGTAAGCAGAACCCCCCTGCCTTTAGCACATCTCATCTTTTATTTTGAGGTGAATATTCTCGAGTATATTCTAGTAAACTACAAATACTTGTATCACTTACTAGAATGTTTTGCAGAGTTTTCCAGAATTAAAACTTACCAAGACAATGGAAATTGTTATGTTTCTAGGTGGTTGAGCTGAAGCCAGGCGGAAAAGATATTCCCGTGACCAGCGCTAACCGGATCGCGTACATCCACCTGGTGGCAGACTACAGGTTAAACAAACAAATCCGGCAGCATTGCCTTGCCTTCCGCCAGGGACTGGCCAACGTTGTGAATCTTGAATGGCTTCGGATGTTTGATCAACAGGAAATACAGGTATTTCTGCTTAACGCTGCAGAAAGCCATTGCTTTAAACAGAAATAAATGCTACTTTTGCCCTGTAATGGAACTGTGTGATTTCCTTTGCTGTTAGGTTCTGATTTCTGGTGCCCAGGTTCCTATTAGTTTGGATGACCTTAAATCTTTCACAAACTATTCAGGTAAGCTATATTTTACTGAAATTAAAATCTGGATCATGATCAACTCAGGACTAAACAAACTTGCTTTTCATCCTGGCTTTTTATTTAAGAGTTGTAGGGTTGTTCTTCTTAACTGTGGCTGTTAAACTTGGCCAAACTCTTTAGATGGGCCTGAATTGCAGATGGTTGGGTAAAATTGAAACCTAATTTTATAAATGGTGGGAAATACAGGTACACAGTTTGTTTTATTTGCACACTTAAATAGACGTTTATAGCCAGATAATTAGAGCACATATAATTCTTTTTCTAAATGGATGTTATTTGGTGGTTGCTGTGAAAATACATCTGCAAATAAATTTCTGATAGCTGTTCCTACCCCTGCATTCAGAGACGTACCATTTCTCAGGCAGCCTGAAGAGTGAGCTTGTGTTTTTCCTTGTGAGAAATGCAAAGTATCTTTCCTCATTTTTCCCTGCATTTATCATGAAAGTAATAAAAATGTAGCTACTATATCATCAGTTCACATCTGTGCTTACCTCACAGTAAGTTGATTCATTGAATAACATCCTGATTCTTGCAGATTTTGCAAACACTTGAAGTAACTTAAAGTGAATAGGGAACTGCTAAACTAAATAAAATTAATTTAAAGTGATGCCTCGGAAAGCCGGAATCAAAACTCACTAGCCTTGGTGACTATTAAGCAGGTGTCCTTTATTGCAGCGCTGGGCACACAGGGGATCACTCCTCCGAATGTGTGCTCCCATTGAAGCCAAATTTCTCATATTTATACAGATTACCTCTACATATTTATTATAATTTCTAGGAAAAGGCAGGGTTATGCTAATTATTTCTAAGAAGTTATTTACATTAACTCCTCCCAGATAGAGCATGCTCAGTGACACTCAGGGGGTCTTCCAGTGGTCTTCATGGATAAAGGCTGGACATCTTCCTCGCTCTCAGTGCATGCTCTTTACATTTCTCCTCCATGCTTATCTGGGCTCCCAACACCTGCACCGACTAGTTAGTGCTTCACTGAAAACAAGATATACTCTGTCTCCTAATTGGTCGTTAGTCTTATTATTTATGACTCCTCTATCTCCTACTTCCTCTAGTTTCAAGGCTGTTGTACTTTTATGGTTAAGTTTTGTAGCCGCTTTCATGAAACCGCTTGTGTGATGACTGCTAAAATCCAAAACTAATCTATTCCTAAAAACACACAAATTCTTACTTCTTTATCTTCAAGGCTGTTACTGTTGCATTGTTATGGTTAAGTTTTGCAGGTAACCTACACAGTTAAAGCTTTCTCCTAAACCAATCTATTCTTAAAACCATGAAAATTCTTATATTAAAGTTATATTAATTGTCTCTTAAGCAACACCTATATCAATCTATTAAGCATGATTACATTTCATTGAATCAAAAGTAAACAATTACAATTTAGGGAAGAAAACTGCACTTAAGAAGCTGCAGGAGGCAGTAGCCATAGGTAAGCACTGAATGAGAAACTCAAAATGCAGCAGTTGGCAAGATCTGTAGGGGCTGGAAGTCAGCAGTGGGAGCCTGCTGGTTATATTTTGCCCAAGCTTTTCAAGATTGATGCTAGGTTTTCTGAAAAATTAATTTAACATAAAACTATTCTACTTGTGAATCATTTAAATCTCATTATAGGTGGCTACACAGCAGACCATCCTGTAATTAAAATATTCTGGAGAGTTGTAGAAAGCTTCACTGATGAAGAGAAACGCAAACTACTCAAGTTTGTAACCAGCTGCTCTCGACCGCCTCTTCTGGGGTTTAAGGTATGTGTCTTACTCCTTCCTGGCAAGCTTTTGTAAATGCTACAGCTGGGGATATAAGCTTGTCTTGTCTGTAGGATCTCACCGTTTGAGAAGAATGTTCCTCTGCGACTACAGAAACAGCTTCAATGTTTGCATTTGTGGGTATAACGAGTATAGCTTTACAATGTTTAATGAAATGTTGTTTTGTTTTCTATTTTAACTGCAAAATTTGGTAAGTTGTCACACATATCAGTTAGAGCACTTACTCTTTGTTGTGGAAGGACCTGGCTGCTGTTCCTTGTTCCTGTGTGGAAGCAGCGTTGCTGTCGGGTTCAAGGAACCGCTTGAGTTAAGAATGTTGTCTTTAATATCAGGCAAAAGAGGATTTAGGATATGAAAGCAGCTGTTCAATTTGAACTTAAATTAACCATTCAAAGCAAGCGATGTATCGTGTTTACTTCTAATTACCATTTATCTGCTTATAGGGTCACAGCTCATTACCCTTGTCCCTAAGCATTTTGCTGCTATCTTTAGGTTGCTTTTCACAGTGAAGCACATTTTTGTTTACCGCTTGTAAAGCTAAAGAGAGGCCAAGGCAAGTTGATGACATCTTGAAACTGAAGTTCTGGGGATACTCTACCCATGAGTTTCAGCCAGGATGCAAAATGAACCAGCCACGGACTTAATTTCCTCTGAAATGCGGGAACCTGCAATGGTTTTCTGTAAGAAAATGAAAGAATACATTGCTTTGTAGCAAGCACCATCACCTTTAGTACAGTGGTTTGCTGTTGTACTGTTTAGTGAGACTAATGTGAAGGTGGGCTTACATGGAACAAATGCAGGCATCACATCATCCGGTTCCAGGGTGGGGGGGTGGGGTGGGAGGGGTGGGGTTTTTTATCAGCCTTTTAAAAATACTTGAAAGGCAAATGTTGGAAGGATCTCTCAGCTCTAGGAGTTGGGCCCTTTCCTGTGACATGGCCTGGGGGTGACACATGATGAAGATGTCAGGTGTAAAAAAATGAACCACCCCCCCTTCCTCTTTCATGCACTCAACTTAGAGGTTTGTAGTACTTACCGGTGTTTTTCTCTTACTGAATTACACAACATTCATTCTAGAATTTTGAAACTTCTGATTATTTACTTTTCATAAATACTGTTTTCCTCTGGAAAACAAACCAGACGACACTCCGGTATTGAGATCACAGTGGTTTCAGATGCAGCCCCCCAATTTAAAATACATAAAAGCGTATGTGGGTTGTCATACCATGGTGTGTGGATCAGTTGCTAGCGGTGATGAAAGAGTGCTTCTGGTAGCTCAAACAGGTTTTGTTTCCGGCTGCAGGGCGATTCTGAAGTGGAGTAGTTGTTCCTCCTGCTGCATTCCGCAGGGAAGCATGGCCCTTTGCCCTCCTCTTCCGTCAGTTCCCTTATGCTGCACCTCTGCGTTCTCGTCCCTCTTCAGTCCTGTTGCTATTGTCCTATTTCTTTACAAGCTGAAGCTGATACAGGTGTGATTGTGGTACAGTCATTCCGTAGCCCTCTGCAGTCTCAGCCTCCAGCTGCCGTAGCATGTGCTGTGGGGTGCTGTCAGCATGTGGATGGATGACATAGTCTCCATCTTCGGTATCTTCAGTATGTGTCACCTGTAGCTCAGCTGCAATCCTTTTGTAGGCTCAAGGAGAGGAGTTGGCACTGTTGGCCAGTCATTTGTCAGACTGTTCCATGTGTCTGCTTCAGATCAGTGGATCATGCCTTGAACTCCACAAAATTAGCATTGGAACGGGTTGCCCAGAGAGGTGGTGGAGTCACCGTCCCTTGGAGTGTTCAAGGAGCGGTTAGATGAGGTACTGAGGGACATGGTTTAGTTAGTAATATAGGTTGTAGAGGGGACTAGACGATCTTGGAGGTCTTTTCCAACCTTAAAGATCCTGTGATTCTGTGAAAATGTACTGACTAGATCCCCTGTCACAGTAAAGAGCATCCTGGGTGACTAGATTTGGATACAGAGATAATGGAGATGGCTGCCTAATCACGTGAATCCTATCTAGGGAATTCATTGATGGATGTGTGATTGATTGCTTGAAAGCCTGCAAGTATTTCTCTTAAACTCTCCAGGTCCATGTGACTGTCACTGTACAGTACTTGAACAACAAGCAGGATTTTATAGAACAGTGGGAAGAGCAATTAGAAAACAATGGGATGAGACCAACCTAGAACAGGGTGCATCAGTCGTGTAACCGAGGGAGAAGTGGGAAATAGTTGTGCAGGAGCAAAGCAAAGAGACGGCTCCATTTGTTGTCATCCTTCTTGACTGCAAGAGGGGAAGCAGGAAATGCAGCTGTAGCTACTCAGCTTGGAGGCAGCCAGCGTGATGCTTGAAGAGATGGAGGAAGTGAATCAAACGTCTAAAAATACTGAAGCTGACAGCGACACGTCAGGAACAGGATGGAGTGAAGCCCAGTGTGGAAAGCTGAAGTTTCTTTGTGTTCTCAGGAGACAGGCCACAGCCTGGCTGTAACATACTTGGCTAGGAAAAATCAAACTTAAAATAATCATCCGATTACAGATTAATTCACTGTACAATGGGCTTGCAAACTGAGCCACATGTGACAGTCTTGGCAACAGAAAGCAGAGTGTGAAGGCATTACTGCTGCTGTGCTGGGCAGCCCGACCGGGAGGTAGGTCAGTACTGGTGTGGCGCTGGCAGTAGGAACTTCTTAATGTGGGTTTGCCAACAAACCAGGAGTTTGCCAGGCAAGGAAGTGGGGTATTGGTATCATCATCATCATCAGTAAGGTATCGGTGGCCTCTGACAGTGTGGTATTTAGAGCTTTGAAAGTGAAGAGCGAAAAGCCTTGGAAGTGCCGAATATTACTGGCCAAATAACTGTCTCAAGACATTTATGCTGGTGGCAGACGTTAACACGAACCATCTTCAACATTTCTTTGCAGCTTGAATCTGGGCAGTACATTTTTCTGAGGGGAACACAGTTTCTGGTTCTCGCTCTGAAATCTTCTGTGTGCTCTATATTGTAGAACCTTTACATTTTCCTAATGTTGGTGCATGTTAAATTAAGATAAGGAAATGTCTTGACATTCCTAGCTTACATAGCATGTTCCAGCGTTGCAACATTTAAAAAATTTAAACTCTCCCTGCCAGATTTAGTCTCAGAATAACATTTACTAAAGCTAATTAAAGTTTAATAAGTTTAATAAATGTGATTGTTACGGACAAAAAAAAAAATCATTAAAGCATGGCTGAAAATTGTTAAGTTCCAATCAGGTCACATAATAAATTGATGATACTTTTCACTTCCAAACTATTGCAGTTTCCCGCTGTACAGTATTTAATTATGCAACAAATGGTGCCCTTGGCATGACATTTCAATTTAGAACTTCATTTTTCCATTTTTAAAGCTAAAGTGGAGGAATTCAATTAGCATTTTGAAAGGAACACTAAAAATGCAGCATTTTAGCCATGAAGTACTTTTTAAGGCCTCCATTTGAACAATAATTTAGGTTAGAATCTAATTGACCTTCTGCCTTTGGAGGTGGGACTTTTTTTCCCAGTTTCTAAAATCGGAACTGCTTCACCTTGGGTGAGCATTCGATAAAATGGATACTTCCTTGCCAGCAAAAGCAGCGCTCTAAAGGTAACGGGTATCTTTTTCACTATACTCCTAGAAGAAATCAGAAGATTTTAGAAAAACAATTAAATGTTGCATAAAAAATGGCTTAAAATTCTGTTCCTCAGATCAACAGTTAATCACATCAGAATAGTAATCGGTGTCTGACAAGTTTATGTTACTACAGAGCCGCTGTGCACATTGGTATCATCCCAGTAACAGCTGAGTTTGTAATTCCTCTGGGAAGAAACACCAAGTATAATTTCTTTAAGTAAAGTTAGACCTTTATTTGGAGAGAATAAAGTACCTCTTGGACCACAGCAATGTAAATACTTGCTTCATCTTACACATGAACAGATCCACGGAAGTCGTTAGTACAGTTTGTCTTGATATTCATGAATTGTGGGCTTGCCAACAGATGAGTTTGACAGAAATCCCTTCGGGGCAAGAAATGCCTTCAGCTTTGTTTCTGACAGTTGATTTTACCACAGAAACGGTCATTGTGTATTGTGAGTAGAAGGAAAAGGATGGCTTGATGCTCACGCACTGGAAGAATTTATTTTGGATGCTGGGGTATGCTAACAAACTAAAGCTCTAGAAGGAAAAGACTTGAAAGGGTGTGTTTGATCATGGATCGTTTGTTTGTTTGGAACTTTTTTTGATGTCACAAAGAAATGGGTTTAGTGCTGTAATTTGTACTTGGGCCTAGTCAGTCATTCATCGTCTTGCACCTCTGAGCGTCACTTTAACATGACGAGTAGAGAATCAGCGTAGCACATCACTTCGTTAGCCAGAGAGAAATTGCCTTTCTTGGGATTTTTACGTAAACAATGTTTCCCTGCCTGGAAAGCAAAACCCAGAACGGATGATTCTCAGAAGAAGCCGTGTCATCATACAATGAGAGATAGTATGTCATTCAGACATGACAGAACACCTCTTCCGTTTGCCTCTGTTACTGCTAGTGGGCTGCAGTTCCCTGCGTTCAGCACGTATGTCACTGGCAGGAAATTTGAGTGTAGCAGGAACGCTCCATTTTCCTGTTCCTACAGAGTGAACAGCATCTCTGGGTGATGGGGGCCTTTGTGAGGAGACTCTCAAGTTGTGAATCTTACTTGTTTCTCCCAAATACAACCACAAGTTTCTTGCATGCATCCATACTACTACTTCAGTTTTATATTTCACCGTTCTTGTAGCTCCATAGATGTGCAGAATAGAGTGTATGAGCAATATCAAATTCTGATTTTCTTCTCTAGAAGCAAATACATGGCTTTATGTTTTGCAAATGCATGGATCTTGGTGGGGACAAGGTAGAGGGAAGTGCTACAGAATTGAAGAGTGCTTTGGGAGTCACCAGGAATGAAAGAAAATGCCATTTGAATACGTCACTGTGACAGATTTTAGTCTATTTACTTCCTAGACAGCTGTGCCAGCTGTTAAAGGGTATGTTTTGGCCTCTCTGTATTTTTTGATGTTTTCTTTTTCCCTGTTTCATTTTTCAGGAGTTATATCCCGCGTTCTGCATTCACAATGGAGGATCTGATTTAGACAGGCTACCTACTGCCAGTACCTGCATGAACTTGCTGAAGCTCCCTGAGTTTTATGACGAAAATCTGATGCGAAGCAAGCTCCTTTACGCTATTGAATGTGCTGCTGGATTTGAACTAAGCTGAGTCAGACTGAGGTGTACTTGGATGACCTGCAGAGGAACTAACAGTGCCTACTCGATCAGCAGCACCCATACCTAAGCAGTTTTAAGGGAATTCTGTCTAGATTTCTGCAGCTCTTGTGTCTTATCAAAAGCCCTCAAATAGGTTTCATTTTTAAACACGATTTCTTAGTTAGCTTTCGTTAATTAATATTACATTGACACTGCTTTATGATTCAAAATGATGAATGCTGTGTGCAGTGTGGCTGTTTTCTGTGTTGATGCAAAGGAAGAGCACATTTAAAGAACAGCGACATCTCAGTGAAATTAACCAAAGATGAAGCTTTGGCTTTGTGCTGTTCAGACATAAATAATTTCACAAACTGGCAATAAAAGTTGTGTACCGTGCAGCGCATTGGGATGAGACTGGGCTAACATCTTGTAATTAATCTTTTAGATGGAAGTGAAGCAGATGTTTGCAGATACCCCAGAACTGAGAGGATGAAAACGCTCATTACCGATAACCTAACATCTTTTATTTACGTCGTAGGATTGTTTACAGATCATAGTTGTTGCAGAACTGATTTTGGTTTATACTACCTTCCCTCAAGATGGTAGGCACTGAGATAAAACATTTATACTATTCCATTTGTGCTTTCTGAAATACCTTGGCAAAATCGGATCCGCATTATTTTAAGCTCAACCTTTGGCTGCGTCATTATCACTTGAACACTCTCGTGAATGGATGTGACTGCCCATCTTTCCTCTGTTCTGTTTCTGTCTTTTGTGCCTGTACAGATTATTTTTTTTAATGTACCAGACTCCTACTGCATAAACAGTACGTACAAAAGTCATCACTTTGGAAAAATATACATGTAACAACTATTAAAATGATTTGAACCAAAGTTATCAGGCTTTATCTTTTATATTTGAAGCCTGTGGTGTTCACATTCCTTTTCCCTGTCATTTCTTTCCATCTCAGATACCATATCTGTGCTGCAGACAGTAGTCAAATTCATCTTTCTTTTTACTAAACAGCTTTTACATCCATCTGCCTGCAGTATTTCTGTTAAGAAAAGTAGGTGGGAATATGCTGCATAATATAATTTGATATCTGGGGAAAAAATTGCTTTCGTATGGCAGGAACCGCTCCTCTAGTTGTAGGCACATTGTTGGGTCTGCAAACTGCAGTCAGCTTAGAAAAGGAACTAGAGTTCAAGCTGTAAGATTCATAAGTTCATCCCTCTGAACGTTAGTATTATATTTTAAACCATCAAAATTTGCAATCAGATTTGTATTCGTCTCTTATGCAAAAAAAGGTAAATATTTTGCTGTTACTGGAAGCTCCAATTTAATAAGCAGTAACCAGCAACATCCTTTTAAATGTGGGGAAACTGAGTGATTTTAAGATGTTTACTAGTAACCATATAAAAATGTATAATTTCTTAATTTGGGTAATAAATGAAGTGTTAAAATACTATTTGTAGTCTTGATGTACAGAAATAAAATGATTGGTTTTCTTTTTGGTTTTGCTTTAGGCTTTTTATTTATGTTAAATGTTACATACCCAGACTATTCTTTATCCCCAAATTCTTTTCTTGTATATTTTTCTACATAAATTATGGAACTTGTAAAGAAGTTGAAGAAGAGATCAGTAATAGTGGAACTGCCTCCTCCTAACTGCAAAACCCAAACACTTCTTTTAGATAGTGCATTATTTATTTTAGAACCGAATGCTTTAAATATTTTGAAGTTATTTTTCAATTCCATTATTTTGCTACATTGGGTAGTGTTGTATCTGTATTTTGTAAAATTAAATTTAAATTTTCTATTAAATATTCATATTTTGAAGATTGTGTTGGGGTCACACCTAGTAATCATGGCTGGTAACATACGCTTTCTGCTTTGTGACAGGAGACAGGGCAGGCTATTCCTGGCTGTTACTGGGCGTGCAGGTTCACCACAGAGTGTAGGCTGGGGCGAAGCGTGACCTGCAGTCAGTGTGGCCGTGTAGTTGCAAGAAAACTTCAGTAGAGAGCTTGAGGTTGCTGAAAATACTCTACTGTTTCTTCAGCAGCTAGTGCTCGCTGGTGGTGGTGGTGGTGGTGGTTTGTATGTTCTGTACATTCAGGATGAAGATCTGACACACCCCAGTCAGCAGGAGTGTAGCCTAGGTTTCACCATATAGGAAATCAGCTGAAAGGTGCTGAGCAGCTCCTGCCACCATCAGTATCCAGACTGCAACAAGAGGAGGGTAGGGCTTCCGGTTGGCAGCAAGGGCTTTTAGTTCCGACTGTCAGCTGCCTTTGTGCGTTCAGGATGAAGCACAAGTCCTTGTTTTTCAATGATCTGTTGTTGGGTGTTTCAAGGAACAGGAGATAAAGGTTTGAGAAATAATATAGTTAGTTGTGTCCTGAGGAGCTCGGCGGTCTAAATGATCTCTCATAGCTCTTACGTAGCAAGTGTTGTTTATATATGCAAATGGATTTTCTGCTTTTTAAAAGAAGAGCAAACTCTCTCCGGTTGTGATGCTCCAGAGTTTAGGCAGGCAGAGACAGGAAGCACTTTGCACACAAGTAACCTGAAATATGGTAGATTCTGATCACCAGAATGAGGGCAGTAATAATTACGGGTGTGGAGTTGTTTTCTGTGCAAGACAACCCTTCCTTAAAGTCAGTTTCTGTACTTCAGTGTCTTGTCCTAGCTCAGTATTTGTGTTTTTGAAAAACGGCAGCCTTTTCTGTTTGTTTTTCGTTTTCAGATATTTGTGTTGTAACTTTGTAAACTGTTTTAAAAACATTTTTGTCAGGGTTTATCTTTATGATGGAGGGGGTCACAAATTCTTCTCTCTGAAGTTAAAAGGCATAAAACAGAATAAAAAATAAAAAATCCATACCACTTGGTCTGTTTATCTTAGAATTTTCCAGATGTGGGTTTAGTCCTACTAGCAGGATTAAAAAACCCAACAAACCAAACCAGAAATGATTTGCTTTGTTCCTTCATCTCAGTCGTCTTCCATCGTGGTCCTGAAAAGCCAGACTTGTATAAATTTCACAAAACTCCCTCAAGACTTCTAGGGAGAACGTATGTCTGTATGAGAGGAAAGATTGGGCTTCAGCTTCATGTGCAAACACTGAGCTGACACAAGTTGATGTGGATAACCAGGATATATCTTCAGTTATTTTTGTGTGGGGTGCTCCATGATTATACCAATAAAAGCTTCCGGATGCAATGTGGACAGGTGTTTGGCATCACGTGAGCAATCTAGCACAAACATCCTTATTTGACCTGTTAAAGGGGTTTGGAATTCAAAGAAAACACTTTAAGGAGGGGAGTGAGCTCATGCTAAATTTCAGTTTAAACCAAAACCTATTTGTTAAATGCCAGTGAGACAGCACATACTCTTTTCACTGCTGAAAAATGGTACAGCACAGAAACAAAATGGAAAAAACAAGAGCTGATTTTCTTGGAATGTTTTGTTGGAGCTGTAATTTTATTTGTATTTATAATTATATGCAAAAACTTTTAAAACATTTGCTCATACATGACTGTGTTAATAATGGTTTGTGATGTAAATGCTTGTTACTGTTTTTTTTCATGATGCTTTGCCTGTCAGTGAAGGAGAGAAGAAATGAACATGGTCTGTAAAACTGATCAGGATATCTATATTTTTATTGACTTCTGCTTTTGTGAATAAAATAAGTTGAGTTTTCTTGAAACTTGGCAGAAATACTCTTTTCTTTCTGTTATTTCCCCCAGGAAATTTGGCATTCTCTTGGTAAAGATCACTAGTACTGAGTAGGTTCTAGAGGGGAACCTAATGTTAACTGTTTGTCATGATGGTCACTAGTGCTGCTGGCTGATTGGCAGCTTCAGTTTTCAAGCTCCGAGGTTCTCACTCTGTCAAATTGCAGCTAAAGGATGTGCTTTGAAAAAAATTCTTCGGGATCTCAGGAAAGACCAAAACTCCCTCCTTGACCAAAACAGGAGCAGCTGTACTGCACGGTGCAGAATGCTACTCTGGCAGCAAACACGAAACCATCTCTTTCAGCTGCTTCTGGAATCTTAGTGCATATGTGGGCCCCTCTGAAGGTATAACTTGATTTTTGTCTCCTTTGATAATTGCAGTTATTTGCTTCTCGTTGTTTTTCTGTAAGTTTATTGTTAAATACGTTTCTAGTCCCACAATAGTATTTGTAAAGTTAATACTCTGTGTGTGTATTTTGGAATACTTAAATTTGCACCATGTAGTCTTCAGCTTACCCACAACTAAAAACATGGCAAACAGGAGATGACAGAAAACTCTACTTGTAGGGCCTTGATAGTTCATGGTGTGACCAGAACACAAAGGCCCAGCTATCTTGCCTGGTGTTCAGCAGGTATCTGGCAGTCTGGAAAGCTCATAAAATTTCTGGCGTGTGTAGAGAGACAACACAAGGCAAAGAGTGATTATGATGTTACACCAGTTGAATCCATGTGAAAGAAAGGATGGCTCGAGATCACCTAGGCCAATCCTCTGCTCAAAGCAGGGTCACAACAGCTGGTTGCTCAGGACCTTGCCTTATGGAGTTACGAATGTCTCATGGACAGTGACTCTGCAACTTCTGTGGGCAACCTGCTCCACTGCTCAATTACCTTTCCAATAACACGTTCTTAATGAGAATTAAACGCTACTCAGGTAAATACCTTTTGTGGACTTCAGTGTGACTGAGTAGACCACATGTTTTCTTCCTTGCCAGTAGATGTCTATAGTTGTTAATTAATGGCACTTGCCAGGTAAGGTTGGATTGGCTTTTTCAACTAGTGTGGCTTTGTCTTTTCAAGGATGCCCAGTAACAACTGCCAGGTAACAGACTGAGCAAAAATTGAGGTCTCAATTGTTTTTTCAATGTTTTATAGATCTGATGCTAAATGATGCAAAGACCACAGGACTAACAGTACTAAATGGGTATCTACTTCTTCCACCACCAACAGTATCAAACATCTAGAAGTGCCACTTCTCAGACACTTCCCTGTAATTTGGCTGTCTTCTACGCAGGCTGGGTGGCGCAGTGCAGCAAAGCACGTCAGACAGGAGAAACGTGGCACCAATGGGACTGCTTGTACGTCAAGGCACATACACGTGTCCTGTGGGACGGATTGCACACTGCCAAGGGGTGAATTCTTGTGTGATTGTTCCATCATGGCTACATTTCATTGCCAGAATCACTGCTCTCCAGCCTGGGACTAAGGTTACCTGTCTGTGCCTGTAGAAAATCTGTTGTTTGCAGTGTTAATGTACTCAGGAACAGCTTGCTTAAATGCCCTCTATTTCAGATCATTCTTTCCTGCAGTCCCAGAGCAGCTGTTAGTTCATTCCGTGTTAACATTTGACTAAAAAGCAGTTTTGCATTATTTCCATCTTATTCTCTGTTTATTGTTATACATAGCTCTTGACTGCTGAAGAAAGACACAGGCATTCACCAGATGGTGTTATTTCAGATCATCTTGCTACTTCTGCTTACCCAAATGTTTGATCTAGGAAAAGCATCCCTCATCGGTTGCTATGTAGGTTGCCTCTATGTTGTCAAACACACCTTCTGAAGAAATTAGTTCCTTCTAGCCCTTGTATCTTTAATTAAGAATAATTATTTTCATTACAGTTCTGCTTACTGTTTTTCCCCTCTGCACTCTCAGGCAAACAGCAGCAAAGCACAACGTTCTGCAGAAATGTTTCAGGTCTAATTATCCATTGGAACATTCTGGCTATTGATGAAAAATTGCACAGAATTAACTAATGTTTGCCACTGGCATATCCCTGATAGTGAACATAACTGCTGATCAAGCTGTCCTTCCAAGGAATAAGCGCTTGCCGTAAGGTGTGAGGTGATCTGACTGCCCACAACACTTGTTAGGCTGTCGTCTGTGCGCCCTGAATAATCAATAGGCGACATGTGATCCTTCAGGAGGAACTGGCAAGACACCAGCTTCCCTGAAACGGTTTAACCGCTTTCAAAGCATCCACTCAAGCTTTTGGTTGCAAAGAGGAGTCCAGATAAACTTGCAGCCTCTTGATCAGCTAAGAAGGACCGTACCAATGGAAATTAAAGTTGTGCTCAGCAGAAAGACTCTGGAGAATGCTAATGAGATTTGGTTATTTTGTGCTTTTAATGCTTCTACTTAAAGTTTAAACATTAGGTGTATTGCCTATATTTCGAGTCTAATTGTTTCTGATAAGCTATCAGCAAAAAGTTAATGCTTATATTTAATTAAGTGGCACTTTCCAGAATTACTTTGCCAGTAGTACTGTAATTAAATGATGTGAGAAGAGTCTTTGATACATGCGCTCGGATTCTTTGCTGCTACCGAAAATAGAATCTGTAAATCCGTAAATAGAAAAACTGGATGCATTAAGCAGCAGGCCAGAGCAGCAGGCCAGGAAGGCTACAGCCATTACCACATCAAAGGGACTAATATTAATTTCTCTCTAATGCAGCATTTTTAAGCATTTCTTGTGTTCTGATGGGCTTTTCATAATTGACCTGTATAAGTCATAAAAAATGATTAAAAAAATCTGGGAACTCTGTGAATTGCTAATACCTCCTGGAATGCTGCCACCTTATTTCCATCATGAGGTTATAGCTACCAGTTAGGCCTGAATTCATCTCACTTAACTTCATCCATCTGTAAGGTGGCTGTCGAGGCTCTTCCGATGAAACAGGGACACAGCTCCAGAGGGTGGTTCTTTACCAAAATACATCTCCAAAGTGGGGGGAATAAATCATGTCCTGGAGGTGCCCCCCCCCCGCCTCTGTCTTCACAGTCGGAGGCCTTAAACTAGATGCTTAACTTTTAGACAGCTGACGTTACTTGAAGCGAAACCAGACCTCTGCCTCACATTTGCAGGTAAGAGCTGGAAATTCTTGAACAATGAAGATCCTTCGATAACAGAGTTTATTCTGACTTGTGACTCAGCACTTGGGTACCAGCCCAGGTCTGCCTGGATCTCTGATACCAGCTTCAACAGACCCACCAGACTTGGTCAGCTTTTGTTATTGGAATGTTGATCCTCTGCCAGCAACAGATTTAATGCTCTTCAAAACAGTATTCCAGGCTTTTGCTGCAAGCAGCTAGCTGTAAAAATAGAATGCTTTTCCATTATGCTTTTGCAAATATTTTTGAAGGTTTTCTAAATCTAAAAGCTTTATTAGTCCTATAACTAGACCTAATTAAATATGTTAACCTCTTTCCATGAGTCCTGCCTCAAAAAATCTTTCCTGTGACATTACCTCTGATGAGGATGAAGGTGGTTTTGCCTCTTTACCTGATGCAGTTTCCCCCTTGTTTATCTGTGTTAATTTTTTACACAGAGACTGTGAGGTCCTTCTGTTGCACAAAAACCACTGACATGGGCAGTTCTCATTTAGGGACTTTCAAACTTTTGTAAGACATCTAAATATGGTTTAACACTGAAGTTTAAAAATAAGTCTGAGAAAACTAAATGAACATGAGTGAATAGAAAGATCAAATCAAACGGATATAGAGATCAAATCAAATGAGTAAATGAACATACGGATCAAATCCAACTGCCAGGCAGAAGAATTTCAATTAATTCTTAGGGATCTAGTCGGTTCTGTCCTGTAGAACTTGAACTGTGTAACTTGAATGAGAGAAAGGGGGGTAAAATGAGAGAAAGGGTTCAGCAGTACCTGACTGGAGTTACGAACATTGTTTATCAGAGCACTACTCTTAAAACCAAAGCAATCAGAGCCACAATACCTATTTTGAGCTGTGGCTGATCACAGAATGTCAGGAGTTGGAAGGGACCTTGAAAGATCATCTAGTCCAACCCCCCTGCCAGAGCAGGATCACCCAGACTAAATCACACAGGAACACATCCAGGCGGGTCTGAATGTCTCCAGAGAAGGAGACTCCACAGCCTCTCTGGGCAGCCTGTCACCCTCACAGTGAAAAAGTTCCTCCTTACATTCACATGGAACTTCCTATGCTCCAGCTTGCACCTGTTGCCCCTTGTCCTGTCGCTGGCCATCACTGAGAAGAGCCTGGCTCCATCCTCCTTACTCTTGCCCTTTACATATTTGTAAATACTAGTAAGGTCACCCCTCCAGGCTAAAGAGGCCCAGCTCCCTCAGCCTTTCCTCTTAAGGAAGGTGTTCCAATCCTTTCCTTATCTTGGTGGCCCTGCACTGGACTCTTTCAAGGAGCTCTGTGTTCTTCTTGAACTGAGGGGCCCAGAACTGGACACAATATTCCAGGTGTAGTCTCACCAAGGCAGAGTAGAGGGGGAGAAGGACCTCTCTTGACCTGATCTGGGAGAAGCAGAGACACTGCCTGGACACATACAGATTAGACCATACTAGCCTGAAAATATTTTGAGCTTCAGCTGACACTGAATACCTGGAGGGGTAAGAGATGTGTGTGCTGTCAGACTGGGCTTAGGCAACAAAAGCACTGGGCAGAGCAGCATGAAAGCAGCGTTTCCTTCACTGCTACTAGCAAGCAATGGTCTTCTCATCAGAAAACAAAGAAAACAGAAATACAAGACCATGAATGTCTAAGTTTTTGAAGCTACTCTATATTTCTCTGTTAAAATCTACTGGAAGCTGATCAAAAGGGATAAAAATGTGTCACTGTTAATCATGGAATCATGGAATATGCTGAGTTGGAAGGAACCCATAAGGATCATCAAGTCCAACTCCTGTCTCCACCCAGGGCCAGCAAATGTTTTTATAGATTCATCTTGTTAGTCAAGTGCTCCCCAGAGTACTCTTAACTTGTACCCCACTTCTGTGCGTGAAAAAATGCGTGGGGTTCAACCTTGTCAGGATGAGTTCCAATGCAGTGTTTGGTCAGGGGAGCTTGAACCACAGGTGGGAGGCAGAGACTCTTCAGCTGGTAGGAGCTGAGCAGTCTGATGGACGCTGTGTTAGAGGCACCCTCAGCCTGGAGTCTCTGGAGTTACTTTGCAGAAATCCCTTAGCCGTTACCTCTGTCCCTTGTTTCTGAACACCACCAAGTCCACAGAGGCCCAGTAGCACTCTGTGCCAGCCCACCAGCCTGAGCTGTCTCCTGCAGAGTCAGTGAGATTGGCTCCTGCTCGGGTGCAGCTCCAGAACTGACCAAACCCCATCCTTACAACGTCAGTAGTGACATCTCTCAGAAGTGGGGCACTGGGGACAATCACGTAAGCAGCTCTGCAGAAGCTGGTTCAGGTCTCCTGGGGACAAGCTGCAGTCACGTTGTTTCACTACAAGAGTTCTGGGGATACTGACTTGCAAGCTCACCTGGATCTCTGCAGTCTGTTCTTCAGCACACCCCGCAGTACCCCTTCTGACTGGCTTTGCTGTGTGCTGTGGTTACTGCAATCCCTTGCCTTGCTCTGTAGCCCAGAGAGCAGAAAATTAAATACCAAGTGCACAATATAAACAAACTAAAAGAAAGTTAAATACTTCTTGTTATCATTCAGTGGTAGATAATCTGAGCTATCAAAAATAGTAGGTGTCCTGGTTTCATTTGGGATAGAGTTAATTTTCTTCTCAGCAGCCGGCGTAGTGCTGTGTGTTGGATTTAGGAGGAGAGCAATGTTGACAACACACTAATATTTTAGCCGTTGCCAAGCAGTCAAGGCCTTTACTGCTCCTCACACTGCCCTGCCAATGAGAAGGTGGGGGGCACCCAAGAAGCTGGGAGGGGACACGGCCAGGACAGCTGATCCCAGCCACAGGGATATTCCATAGCACATGATGTCATAGTCTGTATAGATTTGAGGGGTGACCAGGAAGTGGGGTGTCTTGGGAACTAGCTGAGCCATTTGCTTCAGGTGGTGAGAAATTCTTGTTTGGTCTGTCATCATCAATCACCATCATCATCAATCATCATCATCTCCCTTTTCTGTCTATTAAAATGTCTTTACCTCAACCCACAAGTTTTACCTTTCTTTTCTTTCTGATTCTCTCCCCCATCCCACTGCTAGGGGAGGGGAGCAAACAGCTGTGTGGTTGTTTTGGCTGCTGGTGGGTTAAACCATGACAGTCAGTTATGGTTTAATAAATTATATTTGTCCTTGGTGGCTGTGCAAACCACTTGCTCTGCAAAGTCTCAGGAAACTCAGTGTTCATATCCCACTTCTAAGGCAAAGACAAGCACAAACCAATTAAAAACAAATACTTAAAATAATGACATAATAATTTTCTTCTTTCTATAACTTTGTTTGGAAATGTTTATTTACATCCTCTGTGTTTTGCTCTAGAAGGTCCCAAACTGGATCTCGTACTGCCAGCCGCACCCTCAGCTGTGAGCAAGGCACTTTATGTTCTCCTACCTTCCTTTCTTCAAGTGTAGCACTGGTCTCTAAGCCTCCCCAGACAGTATTCCTGTATCAGAGGAGCACTAGTGGAGAGCTGTGCAGTTTGGATTCGGAGCAGCATTACAAAATCTTCAGGCAAATTAATGCAGTGCTGTCACCTGTACAACAGTGGTGTTAAAGCAGCAGTGGGCCTGGCTGCACTGGAGACAGAGGTGCGAGTCCAGCCCTGTAATTCCATAGGGAATTACGCTGCTTTGCCACTGTTCTGCTTGTGTGGATCAATACAACATTTTATGGTTGGCATCCATTGTCCTGTAATATAAAATCTACTCTGTAAACAACTGAAGCAAAGTAGCTGCCTCGCGCGCTGCTTCTAGAGGTGAGAATTTTGAAAGACCGAAGCCTTTACATACCTTGTTCTTATCTGTCATCAGTTATGAAAGGTTTTGCAAAAAAACTATTTATTTCCACATCAAAAATTGTTTAAAGCACTCAATCAAAATTTTATATGAGCTCTTCCCAGACAGTACTGACCTGCTGCTTGCCTTTGCACTTGCTAGGCTGGGAGTCCTCCGAGGTTTGTCACCATTCCTCGCAGAAAGAGCCCGTCAGCTTTTATTTTCCAGGTGGATCAACAGTTCGGACTTCCTAGCTACGTGCCCATAAGAAGCTGTAATAGTACAAGGTGTCTCTTTGATCTGATTTTAAAGACTTGTTTCCATGACCACAATTTAACATCAATTCTCACAAACTGATGTTTCTTTTGAAGCTTGCATTTCCCTCAAAGCACCAAGCCTACCCTTTTCTTAGGACTGTCCTCCTCCTTGCCTTGTGGATTTGTGTTCAGCTTTCCTCAGCCACATTCCAAGCTTTCCTTTGTCTTTTTGAACCGATCCCACTCCCACATAAACACCTGCAAAATAATGAGTAGCCTTTTAATTGACTTCATTTGGGGAGGACACATTTTATGTGTGGAAACTCTCTAATTTCACCTTGCTAATCCATAAATCAACGCTTCCTCCAACTTCTTCAATAAAGGGCAAGAAATATAATTTTACAGCAACTTAAATCATGGATGAAGTCCAACTTTTTAAAATAGAATAATAACTTGGCCGCTTAGACTTCGCTCTCAGCCATGACACTCCGGAAAACCACATACTCAAATAGAACCCAAAGGATGCTTAAATATGTACACAGAGCACAAGGAATCTGTGTGGATGCCAGCTGGAAAGCTGTGAATCTGGCCTCGAAAGGATTAGGCCGCGAGGGTTAACATTTTTGAGGCTAAAATACAGGCACACATGGGAGCAAGAGATTGTCTTCCCACTTCCAGCAGCCAAGCCAGCGCGTCAAAGGGCGTTGCTTTGAATTACCGCTATTTTTCTGCTCGTTCCCCAACCCGCCCCTGGCAGCACACCCGAACATCACCGGGCTGTTCCCCCCCAGGGGAAGGCTGGGCGGTTTGCCACCCGACGGCCTGCCTCTGGGGGCTTATCCGGGACCGGGGTAACGGCGGTGCCAGTGCCGGGGGAGGCCGGGGCAGGCCGGGAGAGGTGGCGACGGCGGCCGGTGTAGGCCGTCAGAGGACGGGAGAGGAGGCGGAGGCCGTAGGAAGCCGAGGGAGTTGGCGGCCGGTGTAGGCCGGCAGAGGAGGCGGAGGCCGGGGCAGGCCGGAGCAGGCCGGGGGCAGGCCGGAGCAGGCCGACGGAGGCCGGTGTAGGCCGTCAGAGGAGGCGGAGACCGTAGGAGCCCGGGGGCAGCCGGGGCAGGCCGGAGCAGGCCGGCAGAGGAGGCGGAGGCCGGAACAGGCCGCGGCGACCTGACAGGGGAGCTGAGCGGCGCTCGAGCCCCGAGGCTCCGCCCCCGCTGCAGCGCCGCCGGCCGCCAGTAGGGGGCGGGCTCCGCTCGCGCGCAGCTGGCTGAGGGGGTTGGGGCCGCCGCGCGCTGTTCGAGAAACTTCCGGAACTGGAGGGCGGAGGTGACGTCGCGCAGGACGGAGCTTCCTGTTTGCGGCTGTGGCGAGCTGTCGCCGTTGCTGTTGTCCCGGGCTGCCGGCGGGGAGGGTGGCGGCAGCGCTGCGGAGGCACCGGAGCGGGTGAGTGCAGGGGGAGCGAGGTGGCTCCGGGCCGGGCCTCGCTTCCCGCGGCCTGGGGAGGTGGGGGGGTTGGCGGTGGCGAGCGGGAGGGGGCGCCGGTGTCTGGGCCGGGCCGCGGTTCTTAGCAACGATGTTGCTGGTAACGGGGTGGGCGGCGCGGCCTGGAGGAGGCCTGGGCCGGCGCCGCCATGCCGCGCGCCCGCAGGGAGCCGGCGGTACCGCCCGCCTCAGGGGTTCCTTTCTAGCTGTCGGAGAGGTGCGCGGCGGCGGCCCCGGCACGGGGCTTGTGTGAACCGCCGCCGCGCACCTCCCCGGTGGCTGGGACCTCCGCTTTTAGGGGCGGGTAACGAAGGAGCCACCCCCCTCCCGCCCTCCCTCCTTCTCGCGCCCGGTGGCTTATCCCGTAACTCGCAGCAGCACAGGTAGAGCTCGGCATCCCCGGGCCATACGATCCCCCGTCGCGTTTGCCTTCTCTTCGCCGCAGGCAGAGGGGGCCTAAGAAAAGAAAAGCCGCACTTGATTTTTTTCTTGTACTGGTTTCAGTTACCGAAAGGTGAGGGAGAGCCGCAGCTCACCGCTGGCTCTTGAACGTGTTGGACGGGCTCTTTGCTTAGAGCCCTTTGCTTCGCAGCGTTTCGGCACGCTTGTAAGCGAAACTTTTTTTTTTTTTCTTTTTTCCCCCCTCGTAGAAGTGTTTTAGTTAATTTTGTTCCGGCTTTATTAATTCTGAGTAGGGTCCTTGCTAAGATTTGTTGAGGGTGAAGGCAGTAGTGGTCAAAGTGTTTTGAACTCACCGTTGCCAAGTTCCAGCCTGAGTTGAAAAGTGTTGCTGGCAGGTAAGGGACATAGTTTGTGGTCGGTATTTGCTGGACTTCTGAGAGGGCAGCGAGTTGGGAAGAGAGATTATTTATGACTCGTATTCCTTTTTTGTAGCAGCACTTTATGCTGTATTGCAGTTTTGGCTGCTGAAAACCTGTGCTGCAGGCTCGGGCCGTTCTAATGAAAGTATTAGGAAAGATTATTCAACATACTGAGCAAATTTGTTTTGAATTCTGGTAATAGTGAACTGCTTATTTGGTTCTCATTTGGTCGCAGTAACATCATAGAAACTAAATTTATAACAATGCTCATGTGGGAATGGCCGAGCTTGTGGCATTGTATAGTCGGTGATCAAGCCCTGAGTTTTTAGGATGTAAAGTGTCAAAAAGTGAAAGAAAGGACAAGGTGTCGACACAGAGGGAACAGATGGAAGGTAGGCTTTGCCTCTGGTCCTCTGAGGTGGAAGGTAGGCTTTGCCGTTGTTATTGCTGCCTGCTGATCCTAGTTTTTGTTAGCTCCTCGGACTCTAGTTAGGAGGGATTTTATGTTCAGCTGATGATCAAGAGCCTAGTTGTTAAAGTACCATTCAGTTTGTTGGATTATGTTGTCAAAGAAGATTTGTTTAGACCAGTGAGTAAATGTATTTACAGATCTTGTCTCTGTGATTACTTTTCTGTGGTTTTTTTTTTTCCCCTAAATTTTAAACAACTGAAATGCTAACTGGTACACAGTGCTGGCCTGACTTTGTTTCACTCTTTTGGCTCTCATGCTGCCTTTTCAGCGGAGAACAAGATACCATTTGAAATGCAAGTTAATTAAGGATTAAATTTTCTTAAATGGTTTCAGGCATTGGAAGGGAAAAACTTTTTCTGCAAATGCTGTTTTAACTGCAATGGTAATAATATTTTCTCTATCTGTAAACTTCACAGTCCAGCTCATTCTTCATCAGATTTGTCTTTTTAGCTCTTGTGCTTGCTGACTATAGCACATTCTTAGAAAAGAGCTTTTCTATCTGGTGTTTTCTTCTGTCAGTCTTAGAGTGATGTGGTTTACTAATTTCTCGGCTGCATTTTGAGGGAGAGCATGCAAGGTTTCACTCTTTATTTGGCATTTTTAGTTGGAGGGGTAATACGTTTTTACTATTTCAGTTTTTTAATAGATGTATATATTTGTTAGTACCTACTGTACTCTCGTCTTTCATCCACTAGAAATTTTGGAAAGTACATAGAGGAAACAACTGAGGTTGAATCATCATCTCAGTAACAAGGATATACGAGTTCCTAATAGCATTTGGACTGGACTGTGGAAAGAAACACCTGGGTGCTTTTTTTTGACTGTAAAACTTTCAGGACTCGTATGTCTGAGCTTAGAGCTCAGGCGCAGATTGAGCTGAGGTCATGTGGGATGAGGGTGATGATTGTGTTTTGCCGTTGAAGTTCTAGCCTGGAATTGATTGACATGTCACACCAGGTTGAACTGGCCCAGTGCAGCCACCCGTGTTAGCTGTGTTCAGCTCTTGTGCTGCTGGCTGTAGAAGGTAGTGCGTGTCAGTAAACTGGACTTCAACAGATCGTGTTTTGAAGGGAATGTATTACCTTAATTTTCAATTTAGCTGCCAGTATTTTGCTCCTTGAGTAGGAAGTGTTCTGTTTCTCTAATAGCATTTATAAAGAACCTCTTCGGCTGTGTCCTCAAAACATTCTTCTGCCAACAGCTTTTTTTGGTCTTGATTTATTCAAGGAGTAGAAAGATTAGTGAGAAATTACTTTGCTTTGTCAAAACTTGCTGGATCTGATACATGATAACAGTTTATATCAAGATAGATTTTTAAATTAAAACTATAATTGATGATATTAGTAAGTTTGAATTTTCATCACTTCAGAATTAAATACTGCATCTGAATGGACATTGGATTTTTCTTAAGTTCAGACTTAATGAAAGCATTATTCTGCTTCTATTTATTTAACAGCTAGGAAAGAAATAATTCATGCATATGGATTTCACTTGTACAGTTACTAGTTTTAGGTTTCATTTATGTTTTCTATTTGTGCTGAATAAATACTGAAATTTCACTGATGTTAATGAGGACCAGCACTTAACAAGGATCTTACAGCTCATATGATACGTCTGGAGCCATTCATAGATAGCTACATGGCAGCTAGTTCTTGTTTAAACTCTGTTAATTCTTTTGGTTACAAGAAACTATTTTCTGACTTAAAATTCAGTCTGAATGTATGACAGCCTGTCATCACTGTTCTGAAAAAAAAAAAAAATTGGTGATTACTTTAACTCCCCTCCCCCCCTCCTCCCACCGCTTGGCTTAAGTAAAACTATCAGGACTCCAAAAACTACTTTGGGGAAGTAGTAGAGAAACTTTAACTGCTTTCTTTTCCCTGAAGGTTCATCTGGTTGCATGTGATTATTTGGCCAAAACTTTCTGGACCCAGTCTTTGCCCATTGAGGCTTTCACTGTTTTTAATCACTTAATCAAACTCAGATCATGCATTTTTTTAAAAAGAGTTAGGAATATTTTTACTTTGTATAAAATGGCCTTTTATGGTGAGTTTAGGAGGGTGCCAGTGTTCCAGATATTTGTGTGACACAGTTCCAAATTTGGACACCTGAGTAGATGTGTTTTGGAAAAATGTCGCTTTGCTTTAAGGCGAGATTGTGAATAAGTGCCCCTTGATTTAAGACATGCTCATAGATCAGCTAGATAAGCAGTAGGGAATCAGCCAAGGGTGTGAGGCTAACCTATTCACTGAGCTACTTCCTTTTCCAGTTTTTGTTAGCCAGCTTACATTTCTTTTGCAGACGAAGATTTTAGATTTATTCTGTTTCCATTTTTAGTAGGTTGATTGTTTTTTTTAAAATGGTTTCTTACTTGTCCTCTGTAGGCTTTCCAGGTGCCCGACAGTAATACAGACAGGAAAGCTCTGTAGTTCTTGCCAGTTGTCTTGCTCTCCTTGGAGTTATTTAGGACTTGTTGCCTTGAGGGAGTTGGTGACCCTGTACTGATGGCTCTTTCCCTTGTGGGCTTGTTGTTTTGCTTGGCTTTTTTTTTTTTTTTTTTTACTAGAAGCTGAATTGTAAGGTAAAGGAGTCAGCCTAGTTATCTCTTCCTCTATAAACTGCATCCTCTCATGTAATAACTGTAATCAAATTGTCTCTGTTTTCTAACAGAAACAGGATGTTTGGTGTAAACATGAGATTAAACTAAGCTTTTTGGAATGTTCACTTTATTAGATTCATCTCATGGGGATGCTGTGGTAGTATTAATGTAATGAGTATAAACACTGCTATTTAAGAACATTTTATTAACTTTAATTGTATGCTAAATTTACATTTTTCCATGAAACAATAAATTTCAGGAACCTGTGAAGGTAGTGTAACAGCTTTTCTAAGCTTAGGTAAGTAGAAGTAGTATCGAGGTTTCTAGTCTGTGCAGCACTGTGCATGTGTTAGTGTGAAGAAAAATGTGATGTTGGGGCATTGTTTAAATGTATTTGTCAGATTAATTAATCAAAAAACTTTATACATGTTTTCTTGCTCTGTATTGTTCATTTATCAGAATTAAGGAAACTTTCTGGTTCCTTGGCATTCTGAAACTTCCTCTTGCAAAGATTTTCTGGTATATAGTGTGAGTGTTTTTGTGTTAAAACTTATGCAGTGCTAGCACAGCGGACCTTTGCTAGTATAGTCAAGGGACTGCTTGTGTTCTCAGCTCAGTTGCCTACAGCACATCCCAGATAATTTTGCTGGAACTGACACAGGTCTTTTCATTTCATTGAGAGACTTGGCCAAGGTTTCAGGCCTTGTATAGCTTTCCTTATTGCTGAATAGTGTTCCTCTCTGAAGTGTTGTGGTGTGAGGTTTTTCTCTTTTTGATCAGGGCGTAGGATGGCACCAGAAGGCAGTTTCTATAACCAGTATCCGTGTTAAAGGCAGTGACCTCTTCAAGCCAGTGAGAACTCGTTGCGCCACTGGTACACGTATCTTGGATGCCTTGGCAAATAGTGCTTTACGGTTTGTCTTTCTTTATCCCCCTTTTTAGATGGGTAACTTAGAGAGATAGAGGCAAGTAATTACAGTTCCTGGATTACATTTGAAATCTGTAGCTTGTGAGCTACAGTGACTGAACTTCAGATGAAGTTTGTTTAACGCTGAAAGTATCTGTGTATATGTCTCTGAACTTACTGCACTGTAAATAATAAAAATCTTAGCAAAAGTGTCTTACCTGTATAGAAATCAGGTTCAGAGTTTTCTAGTATTTCTTAAAGTATGTGTGTTGCTTATCATTTGTTGTATGGTTCTGGATCCACAGCAGTATAAAGGCTACTGTAGTCCTGTTTGTACTTTGAAGGAATGTAAAATGTCATCAGGTCTGTCTGACATACTGCTTTCTAACAAAAACTCTTGGAATGTAGAAAATAATATTTATTTAATCATAGGTTGCAGTTCCCCAAGATCCTCAAGCGTGTTCATCATGTATTAACATACCAGGGACATCTCGAAGTTGCTCAGTTGCTATTGAGTGGGTCAGGCACAAGCTGAAGCTGAGGAGCGTATTCTTTCTTGATGTGTTGCTGGCAGGATGCAGTCCTTTAGCCGCGTTCATAGAAAGCAGGCAGGTACTAGGAATTGGAAGGCTGTGTGACTTGCACGGATGTTGATGACTGGCTGCTTCTGTGAATTGCATGAATCAGGAATTTGGACCTCCATCTCCCTCAGCCCAGGTGACTGCACTCTAGTTGCTAAGCTTCTGCTATTCTGGCATCTTTCAGGACTCTTCGTGCCCTGTTGCTTCATGGCCAGAAATAGATAACTTTTTTCTGACTAGGCTGACTGCAGAGGTCACATGTGCCTTGCTCTCTGAATTCCCTCCTGACTGATTTAAGGATTTCTTGTTTGGATACCTTCCTTCCTTCTGTATTTAGTTAGGAGTGTTGCTGTGTCATCCTTGCAGGTTGTGGATCTGATTACTTTTTTCCTCTCCCTTTGTCACCTGATGTTATAAAAGTTTATTGCTGTATACATATCTGTCTTCTTTACAGGAAAGTCCTCAGCTTCATAAAAGGCATGAGAAAGAATCAAAGGGAGTTTATGAACTGTCTTTAAGGATAACCTTAAACTGATATACCTTGGGGCTGAGCTCTAAGAGGGAGGTCTCCAGCCCAGTCCTGTACTCTTGTCGCTTGCCTCCTGTCAAGCAGCATTGTAGGAGCATTTGGGGCTCTGTAAGCCAAACAAAACTGACTTCTCCTGTGATGACCAAGAAATCCATGGACCTGCTGGTGCACATGAATATTTGGATGTTTGATTTGTTCACATTGTGAAGGAGGATAGAGTAGTTCATACAATAAACAGAGCACAATTATGAACACAAGTAACTGCAGATTTTTGCAAGCAAACACGAAGGCCATGAAACAGCTTCTTTCATCTGGAGTTCTTTTTGCTTGTGTTTTTCTTCTGAGACGTTGAAGATTTTCTGTGGTTGGAGATGGGAAATCAGCTAATGTGGGCTGGCTTCCTTGTGGCTTTGGAAGAAAAAACAACCTCTTGAGTGCCTAGTTAGTGAGGCTTTCTTGTGTGTTTTGAGACCAATTGCTTGACAGATTTGGAGTTGAAAGAAGATTTTTTGACATGTCACTTTGGTTGGAAGAGCTGAGATTTCCTTTTGCAGGAAAAGTATATTGTTTGTTGCTTTGAATCATCTAGGCATTTTGGCCATGCAGATTCCTAACAGCCTTTAAAAAAACCAATGTTATTTTATCTGCCATTTTCTGTTTTAAGTGATTTTCTTGAGTAAATTTAATTGTTTTTTTTCTTGGAAAGCTTGGAGGCAGGGGTCCTTTCTAGTTCATGAGTGGTTGATTTTGTTTTGTGTTGGTTTTTTTCCTTACTGGATGTTGAGCAAAAATCCAAGTATTTTTAAGGAACTAAATACCAGCTAAACTCTGTGACTTTGGATGTTTTGCTTAAGCTGGACAGAAGAAAAAAAACCTGCAGATGAATTTTCTTCATGTAGAAATTGGTAAAGCCGTTTTGCGCACACAAGAAAAAAGTTTTTATGACATCTAAAACTATAACAGTGCAGTTTATGTTTTATGGTAACTAGCAGGTAGAAATTGGAGATTAACTCTTACAGTCTCCTGAATGTTTGATTAAGAGGACAATACAGTTTGTTTTCTTTAGAGAGCTGCTGGCTCCTCTTAATTCCAGGCTTTATGTTAGTGGCAAGTAAAAAATGAACAATAACACGCTTGCAAAAGATATATGCAAGAAATATGTATGGCCCAGGTATTTCTTTGAAACAATTCCACTGTTCTTGGAGTTGCTTTTTAGGGTCAGAGTAATCTAGTTAGCGCTACTTGTTTTGCCTCTGCACTCATTTTTGGTCCCAACTTCAGGCTTCTGTTGTTTAGCATATATTAGGGTATGTATGGAGTATAAACTTAAAACACTGCAGCACTGTTTTCTTTAAACACTAGCTGTTTAAAAATGTTGAAGTCAATATGATTACCAGTGTGTGCAGAGTTCTCTAGGAAAATGTGAAGTATTTTTTAGATCTAAGTTGCTTTTCCTCCCTGCTTAGTCCTGCTAGAAGCTTGAGTTTTGAATTTTAGCTCTAAGATATCTGCCTTAACTGAGCTCTAATTCAAGTCTTGAATTTAAGAAAAAACATTATGATACAGAAAAAACACCTAGCAGTGTGTGCTGTTATGATGCTTTGTGGTTTACTGCTGCTAGCTTGCTGGTTTTAGGCTTGTATCCCTTGTTAGGAAGGGCTCTGACCTCTAGCCTTAAGCTTGACTCATGCTAACTCAAACAGCATTTCCCCCCATGCCGATTTCTTTATGTGAACAGAATGTCTCGTATATGCTCTTACTCATAAGGTTGGCTACAGAATTTGATAACATACTTAACCGATGCAAAACATGCTCCTCACCTGTGTATTCATAGAGCTTGTTCTCTTAATCATTGTTTGGGAAACAGCAAACTAGCGAAGCTAGTTGATAGCAAATGTAGATTACCAAAAACTCCCACAATATGTTTACTGATCTAACCCTGGCATTACTGTAGTAGCATTGGTATTCTAAATTTGCCTTTAAATGCATGTCTCCCAACTTCCTTTACTGTTTGTCACAAAATTAACTATACCCGTACAGTTTTTTTTTTCTGTTTGGAGGTTTCTTCAAAGGGCAAAGTCAATTAGAAGTCTGCTTACCTGCTAGACTTTAATTTTATGTTTGTGGATTGTGTGGTTAACTAGATTGTTAAAGCCACATGAATTTTAAAGACATGTAGCTCCTCCAATACATTTACTTCTGTAAGTAGTTTGGAGGGGGGATGTAGTGTGGTGAGGTATCTCTTAAAGTGGTTTTGCTATTTGAGGAAATGTGTGTGTAACCACATCCCTAATTAAAGTTAATGAAGTTTTAACCTACAACAGCAATGTATTTTGAAGATGTACCAATTTATTTCAAAAGGAATTCTCTCTTTAATGCTTGTAATTCTGGATGTGGAAAAATACATATAATACTAGTACAATAAAGTAAGAATATTTCACTGTGCTTTATCATGCTTGTTCTTTCACATAAATGCTGAAAGAATCATGAAAATGAGAATTTGCTTGGGCTGAAATGAAAAATCCAAAATGGCTTGAGGGATTTTTAAGAAAAAAAAGTGGTTTCAGTGTATTTTTTGTTCTTGATGTATAGGATAAGAAAATGTGACTAATACATTGCTGTAGTATTATGTTTTAAGTATATTTGGGTGACTTTGCCTGCAACAACTTGTTAACTCACTGGAAAGGTTAGTGTTGCCTTGTTCATGAAACTTGAAAGGAACCAGTGCAATGGTAGGATGATGCGGATGGAAAGGTGGTTGAAATTATGCCAGAACAGAGACTTGTTACAGTGGTGGGGAGAAGTCTTTGCATGAAAAGAGAAAATGTTCTTGACACTTTAGATTCTTTAATCTCAGTGGTCATTTAGTTGAAGTAATGGTGACTATAGCTGTTCTTGGTAATTATCCTCTAATATTGACAGGAAACTCCCAGTACTTGTGTAGGGTAAATACTTCTTCTTTTAACTTGTGTTTCTTAGGACTTGTGAAAAGGATTCTTTTATACTAAGAAACACAAGGTGCCTCTGTACTTGAGTTGGTTGGTTAACCTTGCAGTTTGGGTGGTCTTGCCTGGCTGTGTGCTTTATGTTGGTGAACATAAAGGAGGTAAATGGAATTCAGTAGCTTTGGCAATATGTTACTTTTCTGTCAAGGTTTGAGTACAAGAAGGGCTTACTCTAAACTAGATGTGGAATTTTAGATTTCTAAGCCCTGCACACGCATTGATTTTTTGAAGGGAGCATCTTGGTTGAAGTAATGTTCTGAACAGTAGATGTGAAAGATATGACCCTTTGTTTATGCTCATATTAAGACATGACATAGGTGTCAGAGATGAGACATAAAATGAATGATACATAATTTCTTTTGCATTCAAAGTTGTTAATATATGTATCAAAATGGTGACATACCCCTCTTAAATGTACTGATTAAATCTAGCTTTTCAGTCTTGATTTGTTTCAGGAACCTGCTGTTTACATGTGTCTCTATATTGTGTTTCAGTGGAATTAAAGAACATAACCAAAAATCAGAATCAAAATAATTAATCTGTCAACCTAAAATTAAGTGATATTGGGTTTTTTGGTGTTTGGAACAGTTGAATTTCTAAAATCGAGCTGTGCTCTCAGGTCAGGTTTGGTACTGGAGGATACTAGGTTCCTACCTGGCTTTTATGAAGCAGCATTATTGGACAAGTTTTATTTACAAGATTTTGTTGTTACAGGACTTGAAAGACTCAGCCATTGTTAACGAGACTACTACTGAAACATGGTGGATTATTATGAAGTTCTGGGAGTGCAAAAGCATGCCTCAGCAGAAGATATTAAAAAAGCGTAAGTATCACTGGGGGGGTGTGTGTGTGTGTGTATATATATATGCTGTGTATTTCAAGGAACAAATATCACAGAATTGTAGGGGTTGGAGGGGACCTCCAGAGATTGAGTCCAACAACCTGCCAAAGCAGGTTCCGTAGGAGAGGTCACACAGGTAGCTGTCCAGATGGGTCTTGAATATCTCCAGAGAAGGAGACTCCACAACCCCCCAGGCAGCCTGTCCCAGTGCTCTGTCACGCTCACTGTGAAGAAGTTCTTTTCCATATTAGTGCAGAAGTTCCTATGCTCCAACTTGAGGCCATTGCCCCTTTTCGTGTCCCCACAGACCACTGAAAAGAAGTTGGTTGTTTCCCTTTGTCTCCCACACTTCAGATATTTATAGACATAGATCAGATCCCCTCTGTCTTCTTTACTCAAGGCTGAACAGCCCCAGTTCTCTCAGCCTTTAATTACAGCCTATAATTACATGGTTTCTGGATCCTTACTTAGTCAATACTAGGATGAGTAGTAGTCATCTGAGGTGATACCTTGACTAACAGAGAAATATTCAGTGTTGTGAAGAAAAAGCAGTTGTTCATTTTTATGAAATTGGGAAGAGAATCCTGAGCGCTGCTGAAGTGAAAATGCTGTCAGTCACTTCTTTGATCACTGTTAAATACACTTCTCTATAAACGTGTCTGGTGGAGTGTCTCCGAACTTGATACTGTACAGTGACGACCTCTTCTGTGGCTGAACTGCAGTATTAGTCGTCCCCTCCATTTGCAGAGGTGCTTTATCAAAGTTATTAACAGGTACTTGGCACACTGCTTTTTTGGATACTAGCTCTTTCCTAACATGAAGTCTGGTTTTTGTGCTTAGATGTTGATGGACTGAACATCTGTTGCTATTAAAGAAACTCACAGCACGGTTTAAATGAAGAGTGTTCAAATGAAATAAATACTGTTTAGGTTTACTGTTAATGTGCTGTTTTAAGATGAGAGTTTGTAACATTTTCAAAAGATACCATTTACTTTTCCTTCAAACAATTGGGAAGAAACATTTCTGTAGTACACATTTCTAGTATACCAAAACTGTTGGACTTGATCTTTACGGGTCCCTTACAACTCAGTGTATTCTATTATTCTATGTTTGACAGTAAATTGCAATTCTAAGTGGCCTGGAAGTACTGTGTTTCTCTCTTGCCTTCTCTTCTAGGCACCTGAAATTAATTAATTACATTGCACTCATGCATGGAAGCTCAATTTATGTTTTTTAGCTCCCCTTTTCTTTTCTAAATCCTGCACGTGCTGCTTTGTCAGTTCAAACGTTTGAACTGTCATCTTGTATGTCTCTGTAAAAATGCTACAAATCAACCCAGGTGAAAGCTTAGCTTTGACCCTCTAAGTAGTTCTGAACACTTTACCTAAAATATTTTGTTTGAGGATAGGAGTTGTTTGAGCAGTCAAAGAAGTCACTGATGTTAGGATGCTGCTAGTTTGGTATTGGGGTACTTCTGGAGCTGTATCATCTTTGCGTATACCAGAAGAGTATTCTTGATGCTTTCCATGGTTGGTTGTAGTGTTGAATAATGATGGAGCTCTAAGGAAAAGCCAGTAGCAGAAGTGTTATAGAATGTTTTGCTTAGACCTGCCAGATGTTGATGCACATGAATAATCTCAAAATAACTGAAGAACACCAAACCTTTTTTCTTTTTTAAAGCAAATCTGAACAGATGGTTCTTTGTGTACCTGCAGAATCTCTTGTTACTTGTCTAGACACAAGATACAAAGCACTCTAAATACTTCAATCTTTGACAACTTTTTTGAAACATTTTGTGTGTATCTGTATAACATACTCCTTCATTTCAGAGTAAAATGTCCTTTGTTTTCCTTTCATTCAGCTACCGTAAATTGGCATTAAAATGGCACCCTGATAAAAATCCAGACAATAAAGAAGAGGCAGAACGGCAGTTTAAACAAGTAGCTGAGGCCTATGAAGTTTTGTCAGATGGTAAGTATTTTAACAGGGCTCTTGAACTCCAGGTCTCTAGTCTGGTTATCGGACTAGAGTGCTGACATATGCTTTTAAAGGGATATGGTACCTTTGGTTTACTGTCCAAAACAGCTCCTTCCTTTTTCCAGAGAAATGAGAGAAAAAGAAACTTGCAGGTAACACAGAATAACAGAAATTCTGAAACAGAAATTTAGGGTATCTCTAGATGAATAACCAAACCAGCTTCCTTTTAGAAACTGAAATCCTGCAAACTGATGTATCTACTGCTGGGCCTGCTGATTCTAGTTTTTGTAACAGTAAACTAATCTTGACAAAAGCCCAAGCATACTCTAAGCCTTGCTGAAAATTTGTATAGTGTCTTTGGGTGAATTCCTTAAACTCAGTCAACTGTGATACTGAGGAGAGTGTTTATATTCTGAATTGTTCTGAAGTGGTCGCTGAGCCTGACCCAGGTGGTGCAGGAATTCAGTTTATAGTTCACCCCTATCTTTTTGCTTGAGAAGTATGATTAACTTTTGTTGGTGTTCTGGCAAAAGCAGCCTGAATCATAACAAAGCGATTTCAGCTACTTTGATTAGTTTCCCCTGTAATTGGCTGCAGCTGTCTATGCTATTTCTGAAGTGTCCTTGATTTCACCTGAGACCAGTGAGCATGGGAAAGCTAAATTTAAAGCAGTAGCAGCATCTAGATTACCTTTCAGAGTTTGGCCTGGTTTATCAAGCTGCAGTCTTGTACACAGTGTTTTCTGTGGTTGGTTTTGATACTTAATTGACATGGGAGAAACAGAACCTGATTTCTGGGCAATTCATTGTATACTTGTCTTCTAGAGTAACTTAGCTTTCTTAAGCAAATTTTTGTGAGTAAGAGTAAAAATAGGATACTGGTGTGGTTGTTAGATCTTGAAGTTCTTTGGAAACAGTACACTGCTAGAATTTTAGAACATCTTCTGAAAATGCTGCCTGTTTTTGGATCTAGTCCAAATTCTAGGTTACTGGTTTCTTAATCATTTGTGCAGCACAGGTATCTGAATCCTGAGCCCTGTGGTTGAGATGCAGTCAGCTGTCCTGCAGACTTAATGAAATTTTCTGACACCATTACAGGCTGGAATGAAGACAGATTTTTGGCAGAAGAACAGTTTTGCTAGCGGTTATGTAAGCAAGGAATATTGAAACTGGGCGATCATAGAACACATTTCCCTTGTGGTTTCAAGCACGTTATATTTTTCAAGATGAACTTTAGGCTTTGTGAGCCCTCAGGTCTTCCTCACTGACCTGCTGCTTCTGGCAGTTTGTCTACCTTACTGCTTTGGTTATTTTCATTGGTGGGTTGTTTAACCTCTTTAAAAATTCTTTTCTAGAAAGGCAATATGGGTGATGTACACTAAGCTTTACTGGGGGTGTCTGAACCTATTGCAAGGTCCTGTTTCTTGTAGATGATGACCAGTATATAAGATTTTAATTCCTGTTAGTCAGAACTGTTTTACTTTTCAGCAGCTGTTTGAGGTAACTGCATGTTCTTTCACTGATGCTATTTACATTTCGAAAACATCTTTCACTGAAGGGATTCCAATGGGAATAGGATGTTAAGAGTCTAAACTTGGATGCCCTGTCTGGTTTTTGGCTGATGCTTCCACACCAGTGCAAGCAAAATAAGCTGACTGTCTGCCTCTTTAAGCTCTTCAGGTTCACTTCTAGTACCAAGAGCACAGTCTGATCTTGTGTAGTATTGTAGAGTTAGTTTTTCTCCCTTTTCTCATGGATACTGGAAGGCTGTGGTGCAGTGGAATTTAGTGAGCCATTCCAGGTCTTCTGAAATAGAAGAGAGCAAGCAGTTTGAGTCAAATCTTTCAATGGCACTTTAACATCATTCCCCTTCATTAAACTAGAAGTGATTATAATTATTTTAGGGGTTTTGCAGTCGTGCAAACACTGTCCTTTCTTTCACCTAACTCTGTCATGATGGGCTTCGTCTTGTGTGATAAAAGAAGGAAAGGAGGCAATGGTCAAGGTTTGCATCAAGGTAAATTCTGATTGGATAGAAGCCATACAGTGAGAATGCTTGAGCACTGGGAGTATTTGCCAGAGAGTCTGCGGAATCTTTTTTTCAGAGACTTGATGATGTCAGGGCTTTATCCAGCCAAGTTTTGACCAACTTTGTGATTAGACTTTTTTGGAGGAGAAAGTTGAATTCCAGAGGTCCTTTACTACCCAAAGCCTTCCATGATACCTATGGAAAGATGAAGACTGCAGTGTTCTTCTGAAAGGCAAACTTGTGAAGTTTGTCCTTGCACCAGAATTTTTTCTGATACAACAGGACCTAACCTTCTGCAACTGAGTAGTAGTAAGTTAGTACCTGGCCTTTCGGGACCTAAACTGCTTTGGCAACCCTCAAGAAGAATGTTCACCAGTTACAGAGCAGGACTTTAACTAAGCTAGCTTTGAGAAGATCTTTAGCTGAGCGTTAAGTCTTTTTGATTTCCTCCAAATTAAATGTACCTGTTTACTGACGTGATGTACAATTTCTCCTTGCAGCTAAAAAACGTGACATCTATGACAGATACGGAAAAGAAGGCTTAATAAATGGAGGTGGAGGTATGTTGACATCTAGCAGTTCTTTGCTTTCTCTGTTCTGGTGGAAAACTGTTTTCTGCTGCTTTCTTTTTAAGATGGGAATCTGTAAATGCCTTTATTAAGAGCTAAAATGTAATCTGAAACTGGAAATTCCAATTGTTTTTACAACTTTTCTAGTTGTTGTAAAAAGTATTACTGATATCTGGAAACAGATAAGAGAATTAATTATAAAAAGTATGTTGTGTACTTAACTTGAGCGATAACTGAAAGGGAAAGAGAATTTTTTTTTATTAATTTTTAAATGATTCCAATACTATATAGGCCTGAACTTTCTTGTTAGTAAGAAGGGTAATTGAAATTTAACTTATTTTCTTTATCTAGGTGGAAATCATCATGATAATCCATTTGAATATGGATTTACATTCCGTAACCCAGAAGATGTCTTTAGGGAGTTTTTTGGTGGAAGGGACCCCTTTTCATTTGACTTCTTTGGTAAGTAATTCATTGGGTTTACTTACGTGTATCCAAAATGTAGTTAAAACTTTACTTTTACAAAGAAAACTTAACCAATGCAGCTTTATTAGAAATAGCTCTGCAAATGGGAGGTAAACAATTGGTATTTTGTTACATTTAAAGTATTTGTTTTCTACCTGTTTTTTCTTAATTGCTTTGATAGTATGGAACAGGTGTGGCTTGCCAGTTCCTGTTTTGTTGGAAGGCTTGGTTTAAAAACCCATAAAGTTCTAGCTCATTATGTGTCTGTAGGTTGGAAGGCTGTAACGTTCAACAGAAAAAGTATATGCTGGAATATGCTCTCGAGAATTTGACAGGGTGAACTTAGCCTGCTGAATTTGATCTCTTTTAAAGATCTGTAAATATTTAATGTAGCTTTGAGGGCTTCTAAACTGGACAGGTTAACTGTAACTGTTACAATGTAGCTGTCAGTATGAACCTGTATCTTAGGCAGATTAATTTCTTGTATCAAAATAAGAGCAACTGCATATAATATCTAGACACTCTGATTCATGTCACATGCTTGCTTGGGGGATAGAGCCCCCAGAGGCTCAGATAAATAGTTCTTGAAGCCTAGATGCTTCATTTAGTTAAAGCAATATGTGATAAAACTGTCAAAGTAAAGTTTTTTTACCATAGTGCTTTACCATCTTTTGGCTTGTGATGTTGCTTAACTCTAGTGTATGGAAGGTTTTTTCAGAGGTGCTAGAGTTCTAACTCAATCTCTCTATGATGTTCTACTGCATAAAATGCTGACTTATAAAAGTGGAACAGGTCTTGTGTTTAGTATTTACTTACAGGAAGTAAAATGTCCCATATTGAAAACTGCGAGTTATACTTTGAAAAAAAAAAAAAGTCTCTTTCTGTTCAGGGTCTTGATATTGATTAATCTCTGTAACAATGTATGCAGATGTTTTAATATTTTTAAAGGCAATTTTTTTTGTTGCTGGCAGCATTAAGGGGCTAATGTAGCTCAGATTTTAATTATATCTTTCTTTAGCTTGCTATTCAGGGATCATAAGTTGTTGGATGACTAATGAAAGATTAGAAAAGGGTTTAAAGGGCTAGAGGTTGAATTCGGTAGAAGGTTAGTTGGGAGATTAGATGAGTAACTAGAGGAAGAATCTGGTAGAGGATAAACAGCTGAACCTGAGCAATTAGATCCAGCGGGAAATCATCAGGAGCAGTAAAGGGCAGATTGGAGGAAGCACCTAGAAAATAATGGGTGAGACAAGGACTGAACTAGGCAGATGCTACTTCTTCACTGTTTCCACAGCAGCAGTAGAATCTTAAGGAATACTAGGTAAGGATTTCAGTTTAGATGAGTGATCACAGCTCTGGTTTACTATGTCCAGTTCTGGGTTCCCCAGTACAAGAGGTAGAGGTACTTCACTTCTGTTGAAGTGCCATTAAGACAAACAGAGGACTGGAGCATCTCTGATGTGAGGAAAGGGCTGGGAAAGCTGAAACTGTTCAGTGTAGAGACAGGTCAGAGTGAGGGCTCATCTATATATATATATGTGTGTGTGTGTCTGTGTGTGAAGGGAGGATGTAAACAGGATGGAGCCAGGCTATTGTCAGTGGTGCCCAGTGGCAGGATAGGAGGTGGTAGGCACAAAAAAGATCACAGGAGTTTCTGCCTAAAGTTAAGGCAATGCTTTTGTACTGTGAGGGTGACTGGGCATTGGAGAGAGGTTGTGAAGTCTCCATGTTTGGAGATGATAAGTTGTTAGGATGTGATCCTGGATAACCTGCTCTATTTGCCCCTTGCACTGGGCTGGATCACCTGCCAACCTCAATTGTTCTGTGATAAAGTGGTAGAAAACCTAGAAGAATCTGAGCAAGGTATTGAACAGGAAGCTAGTGAGATGCTCTTCTGTTTATTTTTGAATCTAATATAATTTAAGTAAAATAGTTGGTTCTCAATGAAATATCTCTAACTAGAATAAATTGTGTATGTAAGCCATGTTCTAGCTTCTGGGAGAGTGACATAGCCTCAGTTTGATTTTGATTGTATTTACTTCATCAACACACAGCATTTAACTTGCTGTCTCTGAAAGTGTCAGTGTTTGTGACTAACCTTAAAGTGATGTTCTGCATGTTAAGTAGCTGTGGGCTTAAAAAGAGCTGGAGGACTTTTGGGTTCATTAGAAGGAAGGCTGTACAATGTAGTACGTAGAGCTCTCTAGGTTACCGAAGGGAAGGATCACTGCTGTCAAAGTTTTCCCAGGGAATTACAGCTACTTAAGCCTCTCTTGCAGAGGAATAGTGATGCATCTTACCTTGTGGATGCAGTGTGCTTTGAAACATACCTCTGCACTGAAGACACCCAGGAATGCTTCAAAAAACATCCCAGCTCAACACCCTGGTTTGTTTATTCAGAAGCAGGTTACCTAGTGCGTGTATTTATCATAGTCACTGTCAGATTTAAGATAGGAGTAATGTGGCACAGGCTCCACTGTTTGCAGAGTGAGGTTGTGGCACTGTCAGGGGTGTTGACATACACTCCAGTTGATGAAAACTAAGTTTCAAAACTGCCTCCACTTCATGTGATACAGTGACACCAGACAGCATCATAAAATCATGTGTTGTGCTTTGGATTCTGAGTAAAAGCTCTTGTAACTTTTCTGGTTAGAAGGCTTCAAAATAAGCATCTCTTTTAAAATTATTTTTTAATTTGTTTTAAAATTAAGACATTCTGTAATATGGGGCAGTGCAACTCTAAACAATTCTTCCACAGCTTTCTGTAAAAAGTGTTTGCACAATCTCTGCAATATTTACATGAATGTTTAGATAATACAACATGAAAACATGTGTGCCTTCATTTGAATGTAGTGATTTCCTAATGCCAGAATCAAGCAGTAGTATTGTATAACATGGATATTTCTATTGATAAAGTAGAAGACTTGTAGATTGTGTTGTGTTGAAACACTTGTGGGACAACGTCTGTCCTTAAGAATGAGAGAATTTATCCTCTAAAATGAGGAGTTTTCAACTTCTTGACTAATTTTCTGTGGATCCAGTGACTTTTTAAGGAGCTACTGAAGTTATAATTGGTTTTATAAGGAATTGAATAAGGACTGAAGTGATGCCTTCTACAAACGTACACTGGAGGAATCAAAGATGAAAGTGAATAAATACTTCAGAATTTTTGCACTTCTTAAACAGTTTGAAGTGATACCTTATACAGTTTGAAGTGATACGTAGTGAAGCCCACAGGATGCAGGTGGGATCTTCTATATCCTTATTGCTATTGAATATGTTAAAAAGCAACAGTCAGATTCATAATCCTTGTAAATTTATGGGTGTGAAGAATCTCTGAAATTGTACTATGAATTGCATCAAACTTCACTGAGCTGTGCTGCACTACTACTGCAATTACAGGAAGTTTTCTTTAGACAGAAGCATCTTTATTCATTTGTAGAACAGAGAAGACTTCTGCAGTGATTTTTTTTTTTCTTTAACTTATGAGTCCTTTCAGATGTCTGAAATTAACCTTTATAATACTGTTGAAGACAGCTCTGAATGCTTCTGAGTGGAGCAGACTTAATGTTATGTGCTGTGTGTTGCACTGGAATTAGCTCAGCCAGTCACAATTTCCCTTCACTGATTTGCAGGCATATTCTTTGTGAAAATAAGGGTGCATGAAGGCTAATAGTTTTTAAAACTTGATCTCATAAGAGGGTTAAACTGCCGTTGTATTAACTTTTGAGACATGGGCTCGCTTTTTATGACACCTTGTTTCAGCAGAATCTGCTTTTTCCTACTGAGCTCTTCCAGTGATAGTTTTCATCTCTTTGACATGTAGATGGATGACAATCCTTACAACAGGAAGGAAGGAAAAGGGGATGCTTCCTATGCAGTACTACTGTTTGTATTGCAAAGCACAGCCGTGGACTACTGATAGCTGGTTAACTGCTGTTGAGCACTCTGTACCATTTACCTCTTCTAGTCTCTGTCCTTTGACATTAGAACTGACTGCTCTCTCTTAATAGAGGGGTTGATTTCTCATTTCAGTAAGGTTGGTCTATACTTAAACTGAATCCTATTCAGTTTGTGTGTAGTGCTTGCCTTGATTTGGTTTCTTTGTGTTCCGTGTAGTGTTCTGTTCATCTTCTGCTTGTAAACTTTTCAAGGACGTTCTTCTGTATTCTGTTTGCAGTGAGGGAAGGCTTCCAGCCTTAATGCTGACAATGGAGATGTATTTGTTAATTTAAAGACTGCTGCCTCAAGCATTATGAGGAATAAATTGATTTGTTTTGGTGTATGCAAAAAATGCAACTGTGAGTCTGAGGTATTAAAGAAGTGATTTAGGTTTGGATTAGAGATGTCTCAGGTACTCGCTTCAGGAACGGGTTATGCATTGGAAGGGGTTATTAGTAAGGACTTAATTGAAAAATGTAGTGGGTATCACAAGAACATAACATTACTGAACAGACAATTTAGTAGTTCAAGCAGCTTGTTAAGTAGTTAGGTCATCTTCCGTATACATTGAGCTTTGCATACCCTAAACCACCTCAGAAGTTACCAGTATGTATCTGAAATGCTCAAGTAACTTCTTTATGGGCTGGAAAACACAACTTGATCTACAGCAGACCAGTATCCTCTGGCAGCAGTGTCTGGAAGCCAGACAGGATGTTTCAGGACAATTCAAAGAGTTTTAGATGCCTGTATATCTAGTCAAATGAATCCCATGAAAAAGTGCTTTTCTCCATGGTAGGTTGCTCCAGGTGGATGCTCCTTCTAGACTTGTCCAACAGAAGTCTCTTTCCATAATCTCTTTCCAGTCTTGTCAGTCTTGCTGTAGTTTCTAAACACTTTAGTATTCTCAGTGTACCTTCTGAGGTGGTATTTAATAAGTATCTTAAATTATTTTCTTAATTTGTCAAGTAGAATTCAAGATGTATCTTAATCTAAATTTAATACCAGATGGTGCGTGTAAACTATATACAGTTTAGGGAGGACTACACAGAAAATTCTGGTTCCATGGTTTATGTGGTATTTAAAAATCTACACTCTTGGAAACCAAAGGCAAAATTAAACTTAATATCTTTATATGGCTAGTTAGATATAAATATTTGTCACAGAGAACATCAACAAGCTAGTTATACGGTACGTAGTTTGGTTCTATCAAACAAAATTGCTGCAGCTTGCCTAATAGCAGTTACATAAAACGAGATGTGAGTGTTCTGGAAAAATATAGTGAGTTAAGTTTCCAGGCTAGAGTCTTCACCTGACAGGAAAGAGGAAAACCTATGCACAGTAGTCAATGCAAACTCTGTTTTACATCATCTCTCTTTGAGGGTGTTGTTTAGGAATAGGATAGTTTCATCAGTCACGTCATCTCAAGGACAGGAGGTTGTCTTGCTGGGGCAACAGAATTGAGTAAGAGCCAGATTATAGTTTCAATTTGTATGCAGTCCCAGTTCTGATAATTACAAAGTTTAGGTGCTCTAACACAAATTATATATGTTCATCAAATTGGTTCTTAAAACTGAAAATGGAAGTGGCTTTCAATTAAAATTACGTTGCACAACACTGTCCTCTTTGTAATTAATATTTTTGTGGACAAAAACTTGCAGCTTTTGGTATTTCTGAAGTGCTTAGAGATCACAGAATCACAGAATTGTAGGAGTTGGAAGGGACCTCTAGAGATCATCGGGTCCAACCCCCCTGCCAAAGCAGGCTCCCTAGCACATATTGCACAGATAGGCGTCCAGACGAGTCTTGAATATCTCCAGAGAAGGAGACTCCACCACCTCCCTGGGCAGCCTATTCCAGGGCTCTGTCACCCTCACTGTGTAAAAGTTCTTCCGCATGTTGGTGCGGAACTTCCTGTGCTCCACGTGTTATTCATTGCTTCAGTATGAATACACACTGTTGTATTCGGTAAGTCTTAGATCACAATTACCCACTGAATGGTCCGAATCTCACTACTGTGAATTTTTCAGAAACTGCTTGACAGGTTCAGAGCCAGTCTGAAACACAGGAATTGTCTCACCCAGGCAGCAGTGTCAGTCAGGACTAGGTAATGCTGTGGCTCAATAGGTAACTAAACTAATATATAGCTTCTTCTGCTGAAAGGGAGGAAGCTGCCTTCCGCATTCTCATCCCTGTCTTAAAACTTTAATGTTTGACTAATATCCTGTTAGATACATAGACAGGATGTTTGATAGCACATTGGCTGAGGGGGAAGTTTGTCTTGGGCATCCCAAGCCAGTTCAGGTTGTTCAATCCCAAGAAAATGGTTTGGTTGCTGGTGGTGGTGATGGCTAGCTAGTTACATCGCTCAGAGGACAAATGCTTGAACGTTCGGGCAGCAGTTTGATAAATATGAAATGCTGATTAGCGTTGGACTTACTGTACTGTAGCACTTGTAATTATGGTATAGATGATATTCACAGGTAATGTTTTAAGTCTCCTTTTTCTAGAAAATTACTAATTCCAGGATCTCTGCTGTGTATCATTTGAAAGACTTTCAAATGTCTCTGCTGGTTAAATGCTCTTAAATCAGTGGGGCAAGCATCTCTTTGGCATATAATTTGTGGAAGTGAGCAACTGTAAAAGACCACGTTAAACACTATAGGCGGGTGAATCAACAATGTTTACAACAACATCTTAGTGTCCCTTCTGAGTAAGTGGCATCAACAGTATGCTTGTTTTGTAGTTAAGAAAAAATTTCCATGCAAAAGTGCTTAGAGGTTTTGGTGGCCTGTCCAGTTCTGACAATACACTTTTTTTGCATGGGTGCTCTCCAGAGCTATAGCATGAGCTTCACTGTGTATTTACTGCAAATCTGCTTATTTGAAACTTCTCAAATATGAGACAAGATAGAAACACCCACTCCAAGAGTTCTGGTTTATTTTATGTATCATATATCTGTAGCCCTTTGCACAAACACATTGTTCAGGCCCCTGTTTCAGAGTCTCTTCTGGTGTGATCTATGAAGTCACGTAGAGTACACTTTAGATGTAAAGAAACGATGGCAGGCAGCCTGTAATGCTTTTGCTTACTGAGACACTGAAGACTGAAATACTCAACCTTGTTGAGTTTGATGCCTCCTTAGGTAGGGGCCATGCAGCCTTTCGGTGTTATTTAGCTCAGTGTGTTGCAGCTACCGTGTCATCCTCCTGCATCTGCAATAAGGGCATTCAGCTCATGTGTCATGTTTTGGCAGAGGCGATAGCAGTGGCTCTGACTGCAGAGAACAAAGGAAAGAATGTTGACTGGTTGGGGAAGTAATCCAGCTAGTGGTGACTGAGCAGTGATCCTGTTTTTATAGGGTAATGTTCCTTTGCATACTGTCCCTATAAGATTGTCAACATCTAGCTGCAGCAGTGTGTGCATGTGAGAACGTTTGCTGACAGTGCACCATTTATCTCAAGGCTTGATTTCCTGGAGGTGAATGATGGCATTGCACTGGAATGTCCTCAATGCTTTCATCAGGGCTTTCATCAGGGATAGTGTCATACTACAGCTGAAAGCATCTTCCTCTGCTGCTTTTGACCCTTGGACACTTACTCCTTCTGTCTTCCTTGTAACTAGCATGCTATGCTGTGAATCCTAGCAAAGAGTTGCTGTAGTGGAACTTCCTTCCACCTGCAATGCTCTTTTCAGCTGACTAGTTCCTGATGAGGTTCCCCAGGCAGCTGCTGGGGATGCAGTTGTCCTAATAGAAGTGACTGCCCTAGGAAATGTGGCACTTCCAGTTTATAGTGTACTGTGGTGATTTCAGATAATGGCTTAATGAATTTTGAGATTTACCTAAATCAGATTGAATTGCGTACTGCTTCAAATGTAGATACTTTGGGTTTTTGCTCCCTTTCTTCCCTTACTCTGTCACATGGTGCTTTTCCACCTGTTTTTTTAGATACACCAGTCTTGCCAGTACTGACTCAGAGTAGCTCATGGGTGCAACAGAAAGCTAACAATACAAATGCTGTCAGTGTTTTCTTTGTATCAATCAATTAATGCAAGTTGTCAGTTGGCTCTGTGATCACAGGTCAGAAAAGAGTGGTTGCATCTTTCCTGTAGTAGTCTGCAATTGGATTATATTGCTGGATGTGGGAAAATCCTGTTAATGTGATAGAGCTGAGGACTCTTGAGGGGGGCAGGGATCAGTCAGAATGTACCTTGTTTTGAACAGCAGGAAGATAGGCAGTATAGTTATTACTTGACTTTTGAGGTTAGATTCTTTCTTTGTGATTGCAGAAAAGCAGTGTGATATTCCATGGGCCACAGTGAGCTGGTTTACCCAGAGTAGTGAGATGCTTCCTGCATTTCAGTTAGCAAAGATTTTTCCAAACAAATTATTTTGGAAAAGTTACTTCTATTGTCATTCTTTTCAGACGGGTTTGTTAGTATACAGTCTTCAGGGGATTTTGTGTTCCTACATTCATGTAAACTTTTTTGCCTCTATAACTGCAGCGTTCCTACCTAGTGACAGCAAGAGACCTTCATTGTGTCTCTTGGTAACAGGTTACCATGAGTTCGAAGTATGCTCCAGTGTTTCTGTTGAAACTCAGTTGGATACTCTGTCCTCCTATAAGCTTCTGGTAATACCCAGATTAGAATAAACAGTGGGTTTAACTCCAAACAGGATATAAATGCTGATACTCTGAGGCACCACTGGTTTTCTAAAGCTTTCTAGTTGTATATTATTTATATAGTAACCTCCTTTTTTTAGAGTCCTTCACTTCTCTGGTTTTGGTTGGGTTTTTTTTTTTTTTTTACTGCTTCATCTTCTTGATCTGTTATGCTTCTAACATTCAGTAAGAATATTACATGGATTGTGAGTTGCACCAAAATGACTATTGTAAGAGGAGTCATTAACCCCCCCAGCACTTGGATGTTGTAATCCTCACTGCATTTGAACTGTTGGGAAAAAAGCCATCTATGTGAAAAGGTTATCTTGTATGGAAAGGTTTTGCTAAATCACAAAAATAGGCCTAACAGACTGAAATGTTTTGCTGAGTAGTAATATTAATCATCCTGATTCAGGGACTAAAAGCATAAACAGAGTAGTTTTGAGGCCGTTAGTTAATGTGTATTTAGTGGTGGATACAGCAAAAGGTAATGGAGAAGCTTGCTGCCTTCTCAGTGTTTTTTGGCAATTTTTTGTTCTGCATCCAGTACCTGGATGGCTGTCAGGATAGTAAGAAATATCCCTCAGGAAGTCCTACCCATTTTCCTGTCTGTGCATAGTCTATCTTGGGGAGCTTTCTGCAGCCTGCTGGAGAAGACTGGTTGGAATATCTCACTGGAGAGAAGAATACTGGAGGACTGTTAGCAAGGCTGCTAACGGAAATCACCTGAGGCTACAACACTAGCTGGCATGGAGTGTGTGACCTCTTTCTTTGATGTGTAGGGGTGCCAAAGGCTAAGAAGGCATGTCCAGATCTTGGTAAGGTTTTTGTGTGTCTAAGAGAAGCATTGTTGGTAGCAGTGATCTCTGGGAGATGCTGTGATCCTCCCTTCAAGACTCTTGCATTTCAGTTAGGCCAAGGAGGAGGGATTCACTTGCAGAATAGGTCAATACATGATATGTATTCATATATGATATACATATCATACAATATGTTATATGTGTTCATGCTCAATACATGAATACTGATACACTGAGGAGGATTAAAAACCTCAAAACTTACATGGTAGGTTGCTTTGTTTTTATTTGAACTCCAGGTAACAAAAAAGGGACTATAAATAGAAAGCTTAACAGTGGGAGTAATATAATATAGATCATTTGTACACGTGAGTGAATGACCTTCATAACTAACTAATGAGTCACTCTAGCGAGAATAAATTGGACTACAAAACAATTATCTCCAGTGGCTTTACTTGCTAGCTGATATGCTAGTCTGTAAACCCCTACCTTCCTAAAATGGGTGTAGTGCCTGTTTTGGAAATAGTAATTTTGGTGCTAGATTCCATATTTATTTTCTGTTGTTGTAAAGTAATAGCAGGTCATCTTTCTACTGACGAATACATGTTTCTCATTTAAAAAAAAAAAAAAGCACAAAGTGAAAAAGCACCCAATGTAGGAAAAAAACCCCAACTATTTGCTTGTTTGGTGTACGTAAGGTAAAAGTTTGCTCTTGTCTTGTTTTATTCAATAACCGTGAAAGCTAGGGGAAGGATAGGGTTATCTTTTGGTTGTTACTGGTATTTTATGTCTCTGTTAATGTCTGAACCTCAGTGGCTGCCTTTGTTCAACATAAATACACTGTGACTTTTTCACTTTGCTCAAGTAATTGCACAAGTATCTTTTATCATAATAGTTGCTTTAGTATTGTCACTGTTGTACTTGGGGATTTATCATAAGTCTGCTTGGATTTTTGTGAGAGTACCAAAAGTGGAATATATACTGTTTTTGACCTTCACTTTGTTTAGTTCTGAACAGTTGTTAAGGGACCTTCCTTGCTTTCATATTTCTGTTGCTGCTATCACCAGTTTCTGCATTTTTCAGTAAGAGCTTATTCAGAGCAGTGTCTCAGTATTTGTCTTTCAGTGTTTGTCTTTCAGTATTGAATCTGCTCTTGTAAAAGCTGGTAGATTTGTTGGAACCGTACAACACTCGTTCTGGGAAAGTTGTGATTCATGGAGAGAGTAATTGAAGTTCCTAAGCTTTTCTGATTTTAGTGCAAGCACTATGTTTATTGAGCATCTGTTACATGATTACAATTTCATATATGCTTAAAATAAAGAACACCAATGAAAAAGCAGTTTCCAGATAATTCAAATAATTCTACTAATGACTTTTTTTTTTTTTGGAAAATGTGATAAATATGGATTGCTTGTGTAGGTGTCTGGTGTGTTCATCCACACACCCCCCTTTTCTCCCCACCGTCTTTTGAAAGAGGCTATTGTTTTCCTGATGGTGATGGAACAGCAGCTGTTCTGAATGACATAACAGTTTTACTGGAATTTGAAATACCATTTTATCCAAGACCCCCTTTCTCTTCCTCCAGCTCAGTAGGGACCAAATGTCTCTTCGAACTGTGTATAAACCTTGCTGCTTCAGAGTATGTGTTTGAAGTGTCTAAGGTGGCAAGTGCTAAAATAAACATTTTAAGATTATAAGTCAGCAATCCCTGGCTGCTGGTTTTATATATCAATAATTGATACCACCTCTCTGGAAGTTACTTTTCAAAGGCTTTATCAAGGTGATCCACAATAGGTCTTGAATACAAATAAGCTAGACAGTTCAGGTACCTGTGTGAAATATTGTAAGACTTGTTACATTGAAAATTTAAGAGCTTAATTTGTTTGTTCTTTTATTCTACACCTTGGTAAACCTTAGTCTGACAATAGGGAGTCCTGTAAAGCAGTTGAAAGATTTGCCTTATCGTGGCTTGGTGTGTAGAGATTTGATTATGCATGGGAAAAGTGTTAAATCTGTCAAATGCTGCTGACTGGGCATGGTAAACTTCAAACAAGTGCTGCTTTATGTTTTTAATCGTATTTCCTGTATATTATGCTATATGAACATGTTGCAGAAATAATAACTATTTCTGGAGCTCTTTCCAAATCTATTACACTGAATAGTTTGAGTAAGTTTTAATACTAAACAGATTAAAAAAAGAAAATCAACTGCTCTTTATAATTATTTTTAAGTCCAAAAGTGAGACAGAATTTAGTCCAGAAGGAACACAGAAATTCCCTTTTTAGTAGCATCAAAGGAACAATCTTATCTGTAATTGGTAGGGTTTTTTAAATGAAGAATCCCCAATGATTAAATACAGAATAGAAATTGACTACTTCAGTTGGAAGTGACCTACAAGAATCATCTAGTCCGGCTGCCTGATCACTTCAGGGCTGACTGAGATAAAGTAAGCTGTGAAGGGCATTCTCCAAATGTCTCTGAAATACTGACAAATTCCTCAGTGATACTGACATCTTACATGTTGTCTTCTGTTTCATAGAAGACCCTTTTGAGGACTTCTTTGGAAGCAGGCGGGGCCCAAGGGGAAGCAGAAGCAGAGGTGGTGGATCTTTTTTCTCTGCCTTCAGTGGATTCCCTGCTTTTGGAAGTGGTTTTCCTTCATTTGACACAGGTAAATATCACAATGTTCAACAAGGAATGCAGTTTTTATTCACAAAAGATCTCAATATAAGAAGCTTATAAATATGGTTTTAAAAGTTGCCACCTTTGTTTAGGAAATTCCAAGGAGGTGTTTTGGTTTTTTTTTTTTTCTTCATCATTGTGTGTGTTTGGTTTGGTTTTAAAACTAAACTACTCTCTGTCAATAAAGCCACAGTTAAACTATTTGTCTTACCTAAAAGGTCATTACAAGACCTCTAAGAAGAACCTTTTGTGTTCTTAATTTTGGTTCTACAGTTTCTTTATAGCTTTAGAATGTTTTTTGTTCTTTTTCCTTTAAGGTGTTGGGGGTGATGCGTGCCTAAGCCCCATGTATCTTTTCTGTGGTAGTCACTTTGAATGCTGACATCTGTATCTGATTGCTGAGAGCTGCTGGTAGTCAGCATCCTTTCAAGTGTTACAATTATGGGTATTACTAGGAATGTTAGTGATAGAAGACTTGTTGTGCCTAACTCAGGGCACCCCAACATCTACATTAAAGCAAAAAAAATTTGCCAGCCTTTCCTTAGGTAGAAAGAATGATCATGTATTGATGCAACCAACTAAGGGCATCCCAAAGCTAGAATGTTGTCTGAGTGGTTGATAAACTTGGATCCCACAATTTTAATGGGTCTAATATCTTTTTTCCCAATAGGTTTTACTTCGTTTGGTTCGCTGGGACATGGAGGCCTTACTTCGTTCTCCTCTACGTCATTCGGTGGCGGTGGGATGGGTAACTTCAAATCAGTATCAACCTCAACTAAAATAGTTAACGGCAGAAAAATTACTAGAAAGACGTAAGTCATATAAATATATTTGTATGAAACTACATGTTGAGACATATATGACTGCAGTGTATTTATATGCATGTATTTATATAGATAAACATGTAGTGAGAAGTGTGTATGTGTTTACTTTTGATATTGTGGTTGTCATATCACTTGCATTTCCCTGGATGCTTAAAAAACAATTTAAAAGCTTTAATGGGTTCTCTTACTCTTGTTGGCACTGCTGAGTTCCACGCGAAGGGAAGATGGTGCTTTGGACTAACCTCTTGATGGTCGAGTTCAGATGTGTAAGACATGCTTTCAGAACTGCACTGATGAAAAATTAAGGTTGTGACTTTGTTTGGTGTTTGCGAGAGACCTGGCAGTGGAGCTCTTTCGGGTCATCAGAACCTCTCATGTAGCGATGTATCTTTTATTATGGTCCTTGACTGCTGCCTGCCAAGTCAGCTTGAGCTTCTGGAAGGGAAAATTACTCTCAGTTTCTGCTGATCATAAAGCTCTTGACATTATGGATCATGAACCAGTGTTCCCTAATATCTACTCTAGTTTGCTTTCCTAGGCCACGTTTGAGTGAAGTTTTTGTGTTTTTTTTTTAAAAAAGGGAATTATTTTATTTTTAAAGTGAAACAAGTGACTGAAACGTGCTTTGAAGAAAAAAAAATTTGTTGGAATCCAAATTTTCCCTGTACATGGGGTACCTTCTCGCAGTTGCATGTTTGTGTTGGGGAGATCACTGCATTTAGGAAACCCAAATATTAGTTACCTGTAGAGTAACCTACATAGAACGTTATGATCAATAAGTTACAGCAGTACTGAACAAATAATTGAACATAATTTCAGTAAATTTAAAAAAAATTACAGAAAATGGAGAACCAATTTTTTTGTTTGATAACCATGTCCCGTACCTCAGAGTGCAAGGTTCTTCTGGGTCCTGTTTTACTGGAGAGATCCTGTCAGACTGACCGCTTAAGGACAGTGTTTCATCACACATTAGAAGTCATGATATTTTTCTCTGAGTGTGTTCAGAAAAGTCTGAAAATTGCCCATTTTTGAGGGAATTGTACCAGGTGAGAGACCCCCAAAGCAAATGTTTATGCAAAAGAGGAGGAATCACCATGTTTTTTTTAATATTTAAAAAATAGGCTAAATCAGACATGCTGCTGTCATATCTTTTGTTGTATTTAGAAAGCAGGACCCAGAAATGTGGTTAGCCACATCTAGGAAGAGCATTTACTGTCCCTGAGAAGTTCTGTTGCTTTGTAGAATGTCTGCCCAGAAGGGAGCTGAGTCTGCTGGGATATGAATCTTCTTTATACCCAAGGAAAATCTTTTCTTGAGTAACACTTTGCTTCGGGCAAGAAGCCATTCCCTCTGGTTTTGATTTGGGTGTATTCTCTTCAATAAATTTGACCTAAAAAAAAAAAAATTTGATCCATCCATGTGGTTTCCTCATTTGAGTCATGAGGGGAGAATTCCCAGATAGTTTAAAATTTGGGCATGATTTAAATGTTCCAAAAATAATATGAGCATTCCTTATTTTCTCATCTCTAAAACAAATGAGATCCCCCAAACCCCAGACAGCTCTTAATAATCTCCCTTTCCAGTCAAGGATATTTAAATTTTACCTAGTACTTGCTAGTCATAAGCTTGGCATACAGTAGATCTCCAGATTAATTGCTTTGAGTGGATTGAAGAGTGTCTAGCATGCCTTACATCATGTGAAATTGGGATTGGATGTAGAATACTATGCATTTAACAGATGGGGTAGGTACTAAATGCAACATCAAGAGTGTACAGTTGATGTGTCAAAAGACGTTTAGTTCTTGATAACAGTGCGTTGTGTCAGTACAACTGTGGCAGCGTCTGAGGTGACAGCTGTAACTGTGAACTCTACAAACTGGAGGATTCAAACTTACAGAAAGCCATTTTCCTGCTATAAATAAGCAGTATCAGTGGGGGAAGGCAGATGGTTACTGGTTACAGCTTCTGCGCTGTTAAATATGCAAGCATGCCAACTACAGTTGCGTTAAGCAGGCAGTCCTCTGTTGTAGTTCATTATCTAAAAACTAGCTAGGTCTGGTGTGTATTTTCAAACTGCTTGCTGAGCTTTAAAAAAAGCTAACTGTGTTTTTTCCCACAGAATTGTTGAGAATGGACAAGAGAGAGTAGAAGTTGAAGAAGATGGCCAGTTAAGGTCGCTAACAATAAATGGTAAGGAGCAGCTGCTACGCTTGGATAACAAGTAATTCAACGCACGCATTTAACAGAAATTTTAAGCTATAACAACCACCATTTGAGGATTGACAGGAACATTTTTTGAAGATTTCAAACGAACTCAACTTTCTGTATATCCGTACTTAATCTTAAGTAGTATAAATAGCTCACCGAAGCTCGTATTTGTCATAGACTTTTGAGTTAATTGTTGGGACCACATCAATTGGACCATATTTTTTTTTTTTTGTCCTGAAAATTGTTGTAAATTTCTGTATGCACTTTTCTTTTTATTCTATATGATCAAGGTGAACCATGATCCTTCAGTAGTGCTAGGGCGAGATGTACACTAACACTAGCATGAATCTGCTTTTTACAATTTGTTTGAAATGTGAGCCAATTAGTAGTTTAAGTCTGCTGTGAAGTTAACATTTCCAGGATAACCTTTTTAATAATTTCAACTTTTTTTAAATGTTTAGTAGTAAACAATGTTAATACATTTCTGGTAATGCATTTCTGGTTTAAATAAATTAAGGATGTTTTCTAGTTGTGCATGAATGCAGACAACTTAGTAAGTTTTGACAAATGTTTAAATGTGTAATGTAAGCAAAAGGTAAACAAAAGTGAAGCCAGTGAGCTGGGTCTTTTGTCATTTGCTAAAGAAAATTCAAAATGAATAAATGCTGATGTTTGTTTGTGGTGCATTCTTTCATGAATGGCATTTGTAACCCTCTTGTGTCTGTGTGTGATTTGGGCAACTTGGGAAAACAGTGCTTTTTTTTCCTTTTTTTTCTTTCCCCCCTACCACCTTTTTCGTGTCTTAAGGATGAGGGTGAGGGCCTTTTTTCTTTGCAGATGTTTTCTTCAATGTGACTGAAAACATGGTACTTAATTTCTTTCCTAAACTTGTATCTGAAGCACCTATTTTTAAGAAGCATTCAGAGGCTGACTCTCTAACTCCATCTTTTGCCCTATTATATTTTTTTTTTGTCTAGGCCTGAAATAACTTCCCTCTGTTTAAAAATAAAGTTTTCTAAAGTTTAAAATTGAGATTATTTTTGAAGCAATCTGCAGTGAGCATAAACATACAGGAAAAGAATAATTAAGAAAGGCTTTCTGAACACTTAGGTTTTTTTGCTTATTTGAAGAATAAACATAATTGCTTTGTAGAATACTTGTACAAAATTTTTAGAGTTAAAATATCTGTTATTTTTACTCATCAACCAAAAATTGAAAGGTGGATGAATGCCTTTTGTTAAATTGAGTGGAGTGTTGATTTGGAGCTAAGACCAGATTTTCAGTGTGTAGTGAAAGATGACTTGATCTCTGTGTCAGAGAAAGCATGCACACAGGTATTGGCTTATGTTAACACCTGCCAGGTAACTTAATGCATAAATTGTGGATGTGCAGTTTTTATCTGTGCACCAGCTTTGACCATGCAGCCTTTGCCAAGATAGGGTGGCTTAGTGGTTTTAAAAAAAAAAGGCAAAAAAAAAAGCATGGAGTTTTCAAATGATCACTTAATGCCTTCTTGCTGAACACCAACAGCTTTGTACTAACACGTGTGGATTATTCAATATATCAAAAAGGATTTGCTCGAGTTTGCAGGAAAACCAAGTCAACTTAACCCAAACCAACACTCTAACAAACGGCCACAACAGTTTGTATTTACAGTAAAGTTAGTGTCTCTCACGCTTGTCCCTCCTCCATCAATGCTAATTTCATAGAACAAAACGAAGTAGCAGAAGAAGAAACAAATAGATGCATTGGGACTACAGAAGTTATGTAAATTTTCAAGTTCTTTGCAGAGTTCTTGTTACTTCAGTGTTGTATTTTTGGTGTAGAAGCACAAACTCTAGATCTGAACAGTGTTTTCTTGTCAATGCTGTTTTTTTCTTTCCCCATGTATGTTCCTCCTTGATCCAGATGACTAAATGGACAACTTATTTCAAAATCTGGCTTTGTTGTGATGTCTTCAGTTATTAAAAATGTTAATTTATATTTATAGGACACAGTGTGTTCCTTTAAGTTATGTAAACTGTAAAAAGTGCTTCAAAATTGGTTAACCGACTCAAATAAAATTAGGACAATCTAGAGCTGAGTTTGAATTCCTTCCTGTAGCTACCCATAGGTTTTACAATAAGCTGCCAAACTATACCCTCTGTTTTAATCCCAGGTAATCTTCTTTAACGTTTAAATTATCTAGCTAGTGGCAAATCTGTACCCATGTGCTTGCCTTAGATCTTCTTACCCAGAAAAGTGTGGTGGTCCTCGCAGCCTTCCATACAAACCATTCACTCCAGCGTTCTCTAATGAACTCTTTTTAATGCTGTAAATTTGGTGAAGATCCAGTGTTTTGGATTGGCCCTCTCTGCCTTCAGATCCCTGAAGCCACTTGGCATCAGAGCTGGACTAAATGCAGCATTAAATGACAGCACTGCACTTGCTTGGTAGAAAGAGAAACTGGCAGAAGGCAAAGAGAGAAGAACTGAGTCAACAGAAGGCAGGGTTTGTCAGGAATGATTCCTACACTAGTGAGTGGATACCCATGCATGGGTGTTCAAATAGGCTGGTGGTTGAACTGGATGGATTCGTGGGCTTGGTCCAAGTGTGCAGTTGCACTGGTGGTTCCAGATAGAAAAAACTGTCACCTTCTTACGTTTGACCGAAGCCTGATAGTCTCCACTGGTTTCAGTGTGTAGAACGCAAGTTTGTGGGGTTTTTTAAAATAACACAGCTCCTTATTCACACATCCAGCTTCATTTTTACACAAATCCTTGTGCTATCTTTATTGTGAATCCAATTTAATTCCTTCCTATTTACATATTATGTATTTATAGCTTAACTGTGCTGCTGAAACTTAGTAGGATTCCTCCAACAATTCTGTATCATTCCTTACCAAATGTAATTTTCACATGTGTACAAAACCTGCTCACTACAAGTAATGGATCATCAATGGCAGCAAATTCCTTAAACTTCAGATTGGGCCAGAATAGCACAGAATACGTAACAGCCAAGGTTTGTAATTTGAGCAGATTCTAGGCATCACCAGTGCAGTGGGGTGAGGTGGCTTTCACAAACAGGTGCTTCTTCATACAGGAGGGATGGTTTTTGAATGCTTAGGGCCACCATCCCATCGAAAATAATCATCCTCTGGAGAAACTAAGATGGAGTTTTTGAACCTGCTAAGTCAATCCCTCTCTCACGCTCTGCCTCAAAGTTCCTTGGTGGGATACAAGAACTTTGCAATGCTCTTGCTGGGTGTAGTCTCTCCTTGGGCTCTGGTGCATGGCAGTAATCTCAACACGCTACGCTGTTAACACTAGTTCCTCTTCAGGTTGCATGGCACCCACCCCTTTCACTTGGCTGCAGAAGTAGTTTGGGATTTTGCCTTCACACTTGAAAATATCTGAAGCTTTTATTAGTTCTTGGTTCTTACAATGCCTTCTCTGTGGGAATCGCAGGTGTTGTTTTGTGCTGTGACAAAGCTGCTCTGCAGATTAAGGGTACTTGGTGTTTGTGAGATGTATGCTGTTAACCAGTTTGGGATTAATTGATGGACTGAGTCTTAGAATGCTGAAAACAAGCCTGGAAAAAAACACCTTCCCCCCACTCCCCTCCCCATTATCTCTGGAACAAGCCCAGGGGTTTGTATCTGTCAGTGTTCATGTTCGGCTGTCCTGTTCGCTTTCTCCTTCAGTGTATTGCCGTCGGGTGTAGGTGGAGGTTTGTCTTTTGCATTTAGCTGTGCTCCTGTGTTCCAGACCGTCTCTGGGATGGTGTAGTGATAAAGTTAGATTTTATTTTTGGAAATGTGAGCTCTGTTCCTGATTTTTTTTTTCTGTTCTGTGTGACAAGTGAGCTTGTTTCTTACTTTGCCTTGGTATATACTCTGTGGTTGTAACAGGGCCACGTTTACCTCTGAGGTGGTTGTGTTACAACATGAATGCTGCAGCTGGAGGATGCTTATGGTCAGAGCACTTTTTGAAAGCACTCGATGTAATGCTTACTATCAGGGTTCCTGTTAACGTTTTTTGTGAAGGAAGAGAGAAAACCTCTCTCTCTGGTGGTGATTTTTGGATGTGTTCGTATTTAGGCTTAATTTTAAGTCATGGTATTCTCACAAGGTAGTTGTGATAGAGACATCACTTATCTGCCGTTCAGCAGTAACTGGACTTTGAAACTTTAGCTTTTTTAAGGTAAGAAAAGAAGCTTTGTTTGCACTGTCTGCTCCCTCTAGTCGTGTTTGCTTTGGGACTGGATTTTGACTACAGACTTGCTTTATGTCATACTCAGCAGAGACAGTTTGAGTTTTGTGTTGTTACTGCTTGTCTTCACGTGGTTGTGTGAAGTAAAAAGCTTTCTATGCTCCACCCAAAATGGTGAAATGGTCCTTATGTTGTGGTAGCATTGGAATGAAGCAAATTTACGTGATTGGTGTTACAACCTCTGCCTTTTGAATTCCTTGTTATGGTGGGTTTCCTGCTTGATCTGCTTTGGTTTGAACAGCTCGACTAGAGGTGGCTGTTGAGTGAAGTGCGATTCAGAAAAGTTAGAGCCGAGGATGGTTGGTTTATACTCTGCTACCTAAGTGTTGACAAAGCAGTAAGCCTCGCTTGTGAGCAGGTTTTTAAACCTGCTGTCAGGTTTAAAAATAAAACCAGGTAAAAAGCTAAAATGCTGTGACAATATGATCTGTAACCCTGATCCTGTGCAAGCTGGCTGCTGGCTCAAACTCATTGAAACTTTCTGAAAACTGTTCTGGCGGGTTTCGTGCTGGGTTAGGTGGTAACTTACAACAGCTGGTGGCAAGTTAATTGAAAACCCACGTGAGTGTTGTGTCCCCTGTCACGTGTACTGTGTCTAAAATACACATGGTAGTTTGAGTGTGATGGTACCCACATTGGAGAGCTATGAAGTCTTGGTGGGAGGTAGATTGCACTGGTGGCCCAAGTGCTAATTATCTTCAAGTCAAAGGAGCTAAAAACTTCTGCCTGAAAGGATGTCGGCTTCAAAATGTAATGGTGGGGATTAAAGTATATTTAATTCAGAAGATAAGTAGAAAGTTTTATTAAAAGGATGCTATTAGGTAAAATTGTCTCTTTAGTTCACCAGCTTTTTAAATAATGCCAGGTTTTGCAGCACAGTGGGTTCATTATAAAATCACTAAAAATAGATCATTTTTGAGCTTAACTTAAAATTGACAATCAGGAAAATAGATTTTTAGAAGCTTACAGTAATAACTCTTAAAACTTTGCTTTTCCCTATAGCTTACCCTTTATACCAAACCACAGATGAGAGCTCTTTGAGCTGTTCTTTTCAATGGAGCCGACTTTGAATGAACTTCATAAAAAGAGAAAAAAAAATCCCCCTGTAGCTGCTGGTTTACCAGAACTCTGAACATAGCTGAATCCTGTCATAGACCTGAATGTTAATTCTGAGAGTGATTAAATATCAACACCTAGTTTAAGGACCATGCTAAGGGTGCTCATCTTTTGGGTGGTATAACAAATGACATGGTATGTTGAGAAGGCTTCAATTTCTCCCTGTATTCACTGTTAAAAATCAGGTATGAAATCTCCTACATTGTTTCTTATTTGTAGATTTATTTGAATGAGTTACTGTTACAGAGAAAAATGCAGCCTGGTGACTGGCCATAGAATGCTGGTGGTGGAACAGATGTTCCTGACAACCAGAACAGAGACTTGTTGGTCATGCCTGCAATGATGCTGTTACCAAAACAGCTGAAGATGCAAAGCAGCAGCTCTGGGAAAGGATTCTTCTCTCTCAGTTGTAGATACAAACTTGATGAAAATGTGGCCCAGAAAGGGGGTTTACCTGAAAAAAAAAAAGGGTGTTAAGCAGTAAGCTTGCAGGGGCTTTGAGGCACCTGGTAGAGGAGTTGGGCAGATCCAGCAGTGTTTTGGTGTCTCTCCAGAAAGACATGCCACAGCTGTATGATCTTTGTAACGGATACAGAGATAAGATTAACTCATCACACATTTGCCTGTCACCATAGCCACCTCCTGCAAACCTTTATCCCAGGTGTGTAGTCAGAAGCTTTCTTTTACTGTGAGGAGCGCAAGGAGTTCGGGAACTAAATCTGAATTTGCTGTCCCGTTGTGCTATTTCTCTTAGACAGCAACACTGTGACTCACATGGTGAAGGGGCATCTTCTGTAGTATCTCTGTCATTCTGCCAAAGGGAGTTAGGCTGTAGGTGTCTTAAAAGTGTTTTGGACTTCTCTGTGAAAGTATTGTTGGAGGAAAATGGAGAAAAATCACGTGGCCAAGACTCAGCCTTTCTCAGCCAGAGGAAGAGAACTAGGCCTTTTGTCTTCAGAGGACTTTGGCCAGGCTTTCGTAATAACAGTCTCTCATCAGAAGGCACTTTGGTACTTTGATTTATTCGGACGTGCCCTGCTGAGTGGCCACTCAGACACCTCCCGGAAGAGTCTGATAATCTCAGTGCATACGTTTCTCACTGCTGGGTGCTTATGGGAATGCAGTCGGGTCCTTACCAGCAAGTGTCCTGTGCTTCTGTAACTGGAGGGTGTTACTCTGCGCCTGTACAAACTGGGAGCTGGATGTTGAGGAGAGCACTCAAGAGCTAGAACTTTTAAGCTGGTTTGGATGCATCTGTTGTTGCCTGCAAGCATGAGCAACGTTATCACAAACCTCTGCCCTCAGTCTTTGACTGGGCTTCTGAATGATGAGTGCAACATGGTTGAAGGTTTTTGGCTGGGGGAGATTAACCCTCTAGGTTAGGACAACCACCAAAGCGGTTCATTCAGTACCTCTAGTGCTGCATCCTTCTTTTTGGGGCTTCAGTGTTTTAGCCTCAAGAGGAAAGGACCTCCACATCCTTGATAGGCGCAATTCTTCTCTGCAGTGTAACTCACAGGCTGTGAGACTGGTAAGGGAGAAGCAGGAAACCAGTGCAGCCTGTGTTGTGCTATTGACAAATTCCAAGGACTTTTCTCCTCATTTGGCCTTTACCTCCCTCATCAGGAAAACCTGATCATGAGTTACCGCACTGAACGCAGAAGCGGTGGGTGTTTGCCCGCGTCTCCTCTTCATGCTGACCACTCCCTGCCCGCACGAGCTCCGTGCTGCCCTGGACGGAGCCTTGTTTCCCTGCCAGCACAGGCAAGGGTGGTGCTTCTGCAGCCCGAGGCTGGTGTGCCAAACTCCAGCTTGATTCGAAAAAAAATGTGTGCATCGCTAAGATAAAACTGTTCATATTAAAGGCCACCTTGTTTGGAAGAAGGGTATAAACATTTGTATAAGGCTAGACAAATTCAAATGAGAAGATAAACATGCGTTTTTAACACATGGGTGACTAACTGTTGGAGGAACCTGCCAAGAGGAGTAGTTTCTCCAGCTTTTGGTGTCTTCTGAAAATGTGTTTTAGTGGGAAGTGAGTGTTTGGGTTTTACAGAGAAGCAGCGGAAACCCAGGAGCCTGGGGCATGGATCGAGATGCACCATAGGATACAGTGTTCCTTCAGACCATTCTTTGTGTCTTCACTTCTTCCTCCCACCCCTGTAGTGCGTTAGCTGTACTGCACGGGACACATTCTCTTACCGTGATTTGGAGGCTGGGGGCTGCTTTTGAGATGAAGGAATTGGAGGGTTAGTTTGGATACAGGCAGGGGCCACCTTGTTGAGTGGAGCTGGGGGGAGCAGGGTAGCTGGGAAGAGAGGAGACAAGGCATATGTCTAGGGCACTGACTGGATTGCCTGGGGACTTGTGTCCTAAGGCATCCAGTCTGGGATGTGCAGGTGCCGAGACCCCTTGTGCACCTCCTCACACAGGAGAAGGTGTCCTGAGTCCATTGAGGTAAGTAGCTGCTGTATTGTGGCAGACAGATGGACAGATGGGGTGTTTAGTGACAGGAGGAGCCAGGGCAAAGAGGGGTTGGACCCGATGATCTCTCAAGATCCCTTCCAACCCCTACAGTTCTGTGATTCTGTGAGGGTGGTGATGACTGTCGCTGCTGTACAGTGAGCCCTTGTGCATCTCTGATCTTCTCACCAAGGACAAACCGCAGAGCTTGAGACAGCCTAATTTCTGCTCCTGAGATGAAGATAAGGAGATCTCGTGTTAATGCAATGCTATGGCAAAGAGTCATCTGGTGGGATGAACTGTTCCCTTTCTTAATTGCGGGCAGTGTTTTAATGATGTAAAAGTCTTTATTTGTAGTGTGTGTTCAATCTTAAGTGGATGGTGGTGTGTGGGTCTTCAATTTTGAGTGACTGCATTGAAAAAAGCCCGGCTTTTTGTACATTGGACTCTCTTTGGTAGTGTGCTAAATGCCCAAGGCTGCAGTATGCCAGGGAAATGTTTCTACAGAGAACAGCCAGAGAAGCATCTTCTGCAGGGCTTACATGAGCGAAAAAACTCCCTGTGGGTGCTTCCCTGGATTTTTATTTCTAAGAGAAGCTTGTGGACAGGCAAGTTCCAGGAATGAAAACTCGGCAGCATTTGGGCCATCTCACCACAAACCAAAGCTTGGAACAAACCCCAAACATAAACTCTGGTACGGCCGAGTCCTGGTATCTCTGGGTCCTTCCTGCTTGGAGAGTGCTGGAACTCCAGAACTAAGTCTGGGCTTTAACCATTTTTTGAGACCTAATACTCAGCTCTTAAAATAGCTTTTGGACAGTCTCCTTTCTGTACAAATGATAAAAGCCGTAAAAGCTTTTGCCTTACAGTGGAGCCCGAGCAGCACAGTGTTACCAGCACAGACACAGCTCTAGCGACAAGGGGACTTGTTAATGGAAAAGCAAACAAGTGTATGTGCCGGCCTGCTCTGCCCTTTTCTGGCTTAAAAGGAGTCTTGGACAGAAATCTTTCTGTAGTTGGCAAAGTGTGAAGCCAGCGTAAAGCACCTTGTGTGTGTTGACTGTTCGTTAGCAGAAAATCATTTTGGAACTAGTTAGTTTTAAATGTCTCAGAGCTGTAACTTGGCAAAGGAAAAGAATTGTATCAGGGGGTTTTATCTGTATTTTCCAAGGAGTTTCAGAGTTTTTGAGTCACATCGCACGTTGAATCTATTTCAGAGTTAGGGAATGCCATTCTGTTTGCTGTACAACTTGCTTCCCCTGCTACATCATTGAGAGGGACGTCACAGATTCACAGAATTACAAGGTTGGAAAAGTATCACCATGTGTTCTTGGGTTCTTTGGGATATCATCACATGTTCTAGTGCAGTTTTGCTAAAGAATTCTGGTAGAAAATGATAGTTTTCACCACTGCTAAGTAAAGGGAAAGTCGTGTGTGCTTTACTATACATATGCATATTTTGGAGGCATTACATCAAGGCCAGCTACTACTATGAGGTGTGTAACTTGCACCATTGATTCCAAGGGCATTGCCTGAATCGTTTCTGATTGACTGACTTTTGATCCATCCTGAAAGCATTGGCCTGAAGGAATTGTAAGATAGTCCTGTTTGAAAGGCTAAAAGGAAGCGGAGTGATGTGCCCTGAATCCTACCTGTAGCAGTTTTGTAGCCATTAATAGGTTCCTTATTAACGAGCACAACTCTGTTTTAAGAAGCATTGTGGAGCAAGAAGTGAATTTTAAATGCTTTCTAAGGCACTGAGTAATCAAGAAGATGCTTCTTGTAGTAACTCCTTAAAATGAGAAGCTCGGCTTGAGGGAATAAAAGGCTTTTCTGTGAAGGCATGGGTATTTAAGCCTCCCTGCTGCTCTTGAACAAAAAAGATTAATTGATTACTCTTAGACGGTTTCCACTCCTCCCTCTCTCCTAGCACTTGCTCTGAGATCACGTGTGCACTTTGCTCCCGAGATGTTTATAGGAGGAGATGACTACATCCCTGGTAACCCTTTTTGTAGGCTGAATGACGGAGGCGAGTGCATGCCCGTGCTGGGTGCCGTGCACAGAATAGTTTCCAGCAGTGGAAATCCGTTTTTTATGATGAGAGCTGTTTGAGGGGGATTTTGCCTTACGCCTCCCAGCTTCTCCTGAAAAAAACAGCCAACCCTTCATTCACACTGGGCTCCACATTCAGCTAATTGGGGTGTTTTCTGGGTGTGGTGGTAAAACAAAAACCAAATTATTGGTGTCTCCAGTGTTGGGCCTGTAAGTGTCATGGAGCCAAGCTAGACAATTGAAGTTCAGCTTTAATGTAGGGTGAGCTAAAGATTGCTAAAAGAGGTCAAAGCATCTCCAGTTTTCCACTTTTGTGACAGTTATGGTTAGTCTTCCCTTAAAATGTAGGTTTTCCAGATTTTCAGTTGAAATCCTGATAGAGTTGGATTCTCTGAAGTCCTACCCAAACTGTCATCAATACCCAGCATGTCAGTGTCAGAGCAGTGTGGGTTTATTTATCAGTTTACCTTCTCCATAGAAGTTTTTGCCAGCTTCTACCGATGCCTCAGAAAGCCGGAATCAAAACTCACTAGCCTTGGTGACTATTAAGCAGGTATCCTTTGTTGCAGTGCTGGGCACACAGGGGATCCCACCTCCTGGAAGGTGAAATGGCTGTGTTGTCTGCTGAAATGTTGTCTCCAGTCCTCCACTCAGCCTTGAGTTAGCAACTTTATCTTTCAAAAAATAGTTGTTAATTCTTTTCTTGAGTATTTTTAAAAATTACTGTAAAAGGAGATTGCTTCTACAGAGATTCCTGGCTGCATCCAACACCGAGGTCAGAATTTTAATTGGAAAGTGTTGAAATGTTGTCAAAGTCCAAAGTCTGGGACATTTTATGTCAGTCACTGGCTTGTGTGATAACAAATGTAGTCTTACCTGTTGTGCATCTGTTGTGGGTTTCCTTTCGATACCAAAGTGCTGACTGCAGGATATTTTCAACCCTGGAAAGGAAGCAATAATGATTGTACAAGGCCAAGCAGAAATGCTGTAGCCTAAATGACATTTGACATCTTCAAACTTAGTACAACTCTTGGCAAGTGTTTCCGAGAAGGCTTTGAGTTTGCTGGTATTGAAGAGAGAGGTGGATTAGCTCTGCTGGGTCCTGTACTTCGGTCTGCTAGGAGCACAAATTCATCTTTGTAGTTAAGCAGTTTAAACTTCTAAAGTTGAACTTTCAATGTTTCTAAAGTTTTTCAGATATTTATACCATGCTATGATGGGTGTGCTGACGAATTGTCACTTAAATATTTGGAAAAGCTCTCATTGCTGTGACAGAATTCAAGACATGGGCCTGTCCGAACGCTGGGTGATTCTGAGCAGAAGCTCATTACAGCAACTTCAGGCACTGAGCTTTTGTCCTGGTGTGCCAGTTTTGGTGGGCGCATCCCTTCCACGGGTGCATCCACCTCTCCCCTGTGAGCAGGTGGGCGTTGAGGTGCTCTTTGCTCCCTTCTGGCAAGTGGCACACTCCCATTTCTCTGCCATTGTGATGCCTCTTAAATACTGGTCCCCCCGTTTTACTTGGCCATGAAGATTTTGGTTGGAATGGGTTGTTATTGGCTTTGGTGCTTCATCACAGGGTAGAAAAAGGAGAGGTGGGATGGTGCTGCTGCAGCAACATAGGGCAGGAACAGCCATTGCTCTGGGCATGGGCAGCTTTGGGGGTGGCCTTCTCAGGAGATGTGTGGCTGTGTTGAGTACCCAGAGCAGGTACTAATTAATGTTGCTGTTTGAATGCTGCTTCTGTTTCCAAAACTCACAAAGCTCTTGGTAAAACGCTCCCTGTTCCCGCTGGATCTCTGCTGATGGAGCATGTGAACTGACTGATAGTACTGTTCCCAGGCACAAAAGATAATTGTAAGTATTGTTATTGTTGGGTCATAGTCGTGTTTCTAGTTTAGTGTCTTGGGCTTGGTTTTTTTTGGTTTTGTTTTTTAATTGAGAAAGTTTTAATTTCTGTGCTCTCCATTTAGTGGTTTTTTGGTGACAACTTTAGTTCCAGAGTATGCACGGAGCAATTTCTTTTCCTGTGTAAAACTCTCTGTCTGTACGTGTAGGTTTGTGTGTACACGTTTCCATGCATGAACATTTTGTCATGGATAGGTCTTGGATTTGCAAAATCACTTGTATTCCTAATCTGGGGTGGGTTTTAAGGCACGGGCCTAAGAGCTTGGCTGGGAGCAGAGAAAGAAAGATCATTTAGAAACTTTGAGAGTTCCCTGATGGATTGGAGATGCTGAACAACAAAAAGTGAAGCTTGGGAGGTACAGGCTTCTAATTGAATTGCAGTAAATAGTCAAGATTAGCACCGAACGCCAACTTGAAGCGCTATTTGTTTCAAATTCAGACTCCTCCTCAGTGTGTCGGTGTTACCGAACAGAACGCCAGGTATTGGCTTAGCGCCCGTGTTGTCAGGAAGGTGTCAAAGGTAGGATTGAGCTTTGTGGTGAAAGTTCATAAAACCTTTTGAACTATCAGAAGGGACCTCCTCTTAGCTGTTTTCAGGGTCAGTTAGGAGATGTGGGTGGTGTTTGTTTGTGGAGCTCTGCAAGTCAGGGATGTGAGCGGGCACTAGGAGCTGGGGTAAGCTTGCCCTTGTCCTAGTAATGCAGGAATGGATGAGGAGTGAATGATGTGTTGTGGGGTATATCAGGAGAGGGCAGATATCTCTTCCTTTTATTTAACTGAAACCCCCAGTGTCATATTTAAGGTTCAGGATAGAAGGGAGAACAATTTGCAAGTGATTGACCTGAAAAGATGAGAGCTTACAGACTGACCCCAGGCAGTGCAGTGTAAAACATGGCGCTTGCTCCTGCTGTCTCATGTCTGAGCTTTCAACGGTGTTAAATAGCTGTTCCATGAAAATGTAAACTTGGTGATTTGTGCTTCTGCCAAGTTACTGTGGAAGTGTTGACGAAAGAGCTGGGGAAGCTGTTCATCTCATTTTTCCGAAGTCACTCAGGAGATTCTTCTGTTTTTGAGTTTAACTGCAGGGTGCTTTGCTTTACTGTAAGAGGAAAAATAACATATAATCTGGGTTTGTACTGCACATGAAGGTTTTGAAGGTTGGTTTAAAGCTGATAATCCATGGGAAAATGTGTAACAGAACTGTAATTTGCAAATACAGATTTGCTCAGAACTGCTCTGGAGTTACTCCTTGAAGTAAGAGCCACTAATGCAAACAAAAGGTGTTGCCTTGATACTTAAAAACTCTTAAAAACTATTGAGTTAAAGATCTGTTCATCGGGAAAGTAGTAGAACACTTGTCCTCTACTTGCTGTCTGAAGAGTTTCTAATTAGAAGCCGATTTCTCTTGACCTGGTGATAGTAACTCCAAGGAGGCTGAAGGCAAGAACCAAAGTTTTGCCTTTTGGGGCAGCAAAGAGGCCGTTTTGTCCAGCACTGGGAGGTTCTGGAGCACAAGTGCGAGAGATGTGAAGGTCCGTGGGGCTCTGCTTGGGCATGAGGAGAGGGGAATTGCCAACTGGAAGGTGCCTCATGTCTGGGTACACGATGGAGGACCTGACTGGGCTCCATGTAGTTGTGTTGTGGGTATTTTTGTTTACTTATCTGATTTTCTCTAGTAGTGAGTATTACGTTGCCTTGTGAGGGCTGGCTCTCTTCTCAATAGGATTTTGGGTTGCACTTCAAAATCCAATTTCAAAGTGAAATGTGAGCTGTGAGACTTTCTCACAGTAGAGATGAAACCTGCAGGGATTTTTGCCTGAGGTTGAAATATAGGTCAGATGAAAAAACCCTCCGAGTACAGAACCCAATCAAGTATTTTGGTATCAGTGATACCAATTCTGGAGGAAGAGGGGCCGTGTAAGAGAGGGAGATGGTTACTGGGATCTGAGCCACATCCCACCTACATGTTGCTTAGGGAGTGTGTTGGGGAGAGAAGCCCCGAAAGTAGGAGCCCCTGCTGCAACTTTTGAGGGGGATCTGGCTGACAGCACCACAGCATAGTGGTATACAATGTCACTTGCAGGAAATGATGGTAGAGATCTGACATGACCCTGAAAAGAGTAGAAAGAATTGACTTCTGAGTAGTATCAATTCCTGGTTTATTTTTTTTGGAAATCAGGTCCATTTGCTCAGATGCTGAGCTTGAATCTTGCTAATTTGTATGTATATATGTCAAGCTGTGAAACTCATTTCGTGCTCTTTGCTTCCTTTCAAAATTCATGCAGAAATGAATAGAAGACCCCTGTGTGATAAAGTCTTTTAAAATTAATGAAATTCACTTTGAGCAGCAGCATGCGAATGGGGTCATCTCTCTGCTTGCTGGAAACATGGGGATTCACATTACCTCCCATGATTTGCATTTCCCACATCCCAAATTTTTAAGATGTGTGGAGGAATGGCTCTGTGAGAACGGCCACCTATTTCTCACTCACTACCCCTGCGAGCAAAACAGCCAGAATGAAACATCGCTCTAAAGGAATGTGGAGCTAGCAGCAAAGTCAGATAATGGGTTAAGGAGTATGGACAGAAGCTCCTAATTCTGAAACATTCCTCTGAGGCAAGATAAGATAGAGGCCTTGCACAGGTGTCCGCTCTATCGCCTTCACTGTTCTCACTCCCCTCCCCCGTGGTTCCCAGCCATGCTTTGTTAAGCTTGCTAGAGAGTATATAATCACACTGCTCTGTAGAATAAACGGACTGACTGCTTTTAGCCACATTGGTGTGCAGTCTGATTCCCAGCGCCGTCCCGCTCTTTCAAAGTCCCTGGACCTAAAAGTTTCCCAAGATCTGGATTAGGCTGCAGGGAACACTCAACAAGATGAGAGCAGCTGGTGAAATCCGTATGTGCTTCAAAGAAGCCAAATGACTGCAGAAGCCTCAGTGTGCTTGGCCTGCACTTCTCTCTGGCCTCAAATTTAATGTAGGACCGTTCACTGGGCTTTAAAAGAATGTCTGATGGGTAAGTTTTGGCAGCGAGGAGGTAAATCCAGGCTCCCTCAGGAACTCCCCTATCCCTATGTCAGACTGCAGAGACAGGGTGAAGCAGGAATAAGTGGCTTTAGCCCATTAGCCATTTGGGAGCAGCGCAGTGATGTCTCCTTTCCAAGTGCCCATTTGCAACGCTGCTGCAGTTAGTGTATGGTGTGACCTCATTTAATTTTCCCAGTGTGTTGCAGACAGGGTATCTCTGTGGTGAAGTGTCATCTCCTTGAGTAACTGGATGAGTTGGGAATGCAGGGTTCGTGTTGGTACACGCTGGGCTGAGTACAGGATATAATGGGGTTCTTGGGCGTGTATGGGGGTGGTAGGTAAAAATCCAGGTGGCTTAAAAAAAAAGAAGACAATCAAAAGGCTGAGCTATCCAAGGAGGCTGCTGTGGGGTGGGGAGGGTGAACGGACCCGATGTGGGGCTTTCCCTGCCCTGTGCCGCAGGGGTACAAGCTGGGTAGGAACAGCATGAGCTGGCACCAGAGCAGTTGGATCCAAGGGCAAAAATAAAAGGAGCAAGTCTGTTGCCAGCTTCTAAAGCCAGAAGGACAGAGGATTGCTATGTGTGTTGAGCAAAAAGTATTGAGTCCTGCCCTTTCCCAGATACTGGACGTGCTGCAGCCCTGGCTCTCCCAGGACAGAAATAGCACTGCAAGAGCTGCTGCATCAGTCTCTGTCCTTTTCCCCAAATCCCACCTCCTCTTTCCACCCATCACTTCCCAGGACTTCACCACCTGCTGTCTCCTGCCACTTTGGACTTGCTTTTCCCCCTTGCAGGAAACGCCTGGCTCCCACGGCAGGGAAATAGCCGTGCTGGTCCTGGCCTGGGAAAGCTGGGCCCAAATCCCCCCAAGTTATAACCTGAGTCCCAAGCATTGCATCAGAGCAGGGAGGCATTGCACACGTCTGAGCGCAGTGACATTGGTGATGGCAGAGCTGTGTGGTCAGACTTGGCGCAGGGTGTGAGATGGGGAGAGGAAGAGGTGGGACATAGCAGCAGGTTTCCACAGGGGGTGTGAATTGAGGGGTGAAGATACCTGACCAGATGTTTCTAACCAGCCAAGCGCTCTGGGCACTGCTTGGACTCAGTATTTCCTGCATTTTGCAGGAGGGATGCTGCAGGCATCGGTTTGCTGCCCCAGAGGAAACCCTGAGACTCTGTTCTCTCAGCACTACTGAGGAATGTTGCAGTTGCTCCAGAGGAAAAAACTTTGCTGATAATTGGTGAAAGCCACCGATTTGTGTGAGGTGACTCAAACCATTGACCTTCATCCCCGTGCTTTAGCTGATAAACCTCAGTGGTGAAATAAACTCCCCCTATGGTTTACAAAATCTCCGTCCCTAGAGGTGATGGTGCAGATGGGGCAGCAGCTCCAGCGTTCCCCAGATAGTTCCTGAGTGATTTCAGGCTCTTTTGGCTTTCAAGACTACTCACGTTTTGTTTTATCAGATTTTAAAATGGCTGCTTTTTCGCACAAGCATCACATCAAATAGCAAGAGAGAGAGTTTTAAGGGCCATCACTGTGCCACTCACAGTGACCTTTTCCAAACAGGACCTGGTGCAAGTTTGTTTCGAGTCTGACAAACCCAAGAGAGCACAGCCTGAAAGTGGGTTTTATAACTCCTGCCTGTTAAGTTAAGCGTTGCGGTATTAGTGTTTCCTGGCATTTAGAAACGAGTTTAAGAACAATTAATCAGAAGATCTTGCTCAACATAGCCTCCAGCAGTGCTAAGGGAGTGTTTTCTAGGCTGAGTACGTTGCCTACAATTTCAGGAGTGGGGAGTGCGCCCACGCACAAGCGGTTTTGTAAAGTACCCTGGGGTTGGTATCAGCACCCCTGGCTCCCAACAGAAATGAAAAGAAACTGATGATTCAGCGGTTTTCTGAAAACACCTTTCAAACTTGGTCCACCAAATCAGACCACTTCTTCTGAGTTTCTTGGTCTCCTGATGTTTTCACAGACTCACACAATGTTAGGAGTTGGAAGGGATCCCAAAAGACCAACCCCCCTGCCAAAGCAGGATCACCCAGACTAAATCACACAGGAACACATCCAGACGGGGTTTGAATGTCTCCAGAGAAGGGGACTCCACAGCCTCTCTGGGCAGCCTGTCCCAGTGCTCTGTCACCCTCACATGCATTTTCTCTGTGTTCCGAAGCTTTTAAAAGAAGATGCAAAAGAACCAGTTAATCTCCAGGAATTTTTCAGCCCAGGGTCATCCAGGCCTGCAGACAGGTCATTTCTTTTAAATAAGTTCTTGGCTTGAACGGGCTCTTCTAAAGCACGAGATTTCCCAGCAAAGGTCAGACTTAAGTTTTAGAAGAACCCTGGTATCTTCTGCTAAGGTAAATATTAATACCTGGGCTGCTATACCAGCAGAAATATTCATCAGTATAAAAAACTTATCAACAGATTACCGAGATCATAGAGCTATCTACTTCAGATAAATGTCTTTAAATGGGGATTTTTTTTTTCTTTCTTTCTCTTTGGGTTGCTCCTTTGCAGCTCAGTTCTCCTGGCAGCAGTGGATGTAGTTGAGTCACCAGAAACCCCAGTGCACTCCGTAGGCATGGGGTAAATTCCAAATCCTTGTGACAGGAGGGTGAAAAATGTCAAGCAAAGATCTTTTCTTTTGCTGTCTCTTTTTGTTGTCAGTCAGAATTAGGTCAGGCTAACGTGGTACTGAGCAATTTCAGTAAATATTTCCAGTTGAGTCCCCACTAGAAGCAGCAAGACAGGACCTTGCTCTGAGCTTCAGAAAATAAGCCAACTCTTAACTCTAAAGCCTTAAAGTATTAGAAAGACACTTTGCTGTCCATCATTCAAGAGAGATTTGAATGGAATAAGTTTCCTGTGAACTGTCCTTGCACAACCATCTGGCTGAAATTCAGCTCGGGCCCATCTTGTGTCACTAAATGAAGCCAGGCATCCCTCATCAGTTGCATCTTCTCTGATGCTGGTTACAGGAAGGGCTTTGTCGTGTTCGCAGCCTCAGGGCTGAGCAAACCGGTGCACCCACTTTTTGTTTCTTAGTACAGGGGAAAACCCTGAGATATATATATATATGAGGGGGGGGAGGGTTAGGTGTGTAATAAAGTATCATGCAAATGGTAAAGCTGCCATACAGAAACCACAAAGGCTCCGCTTCCTCTTGTACGGGAAGTGACATGGTGAATATACATCAGTGGTTTGATATCCTCAGGATGTTTACCCTGGTTTGTTCAGTATGTTTCTGTTAATTACTATCTTGTCAATAATGACTGCTGGTTCCAGATAGGATTTCAGTTCAGTTCCAGGATGTACATGGCTGTTAACTTAAACGTATCACAGAATAATGTAGCTCGTGCAGGGCTGCTCTTTGGAGAAGTACTCACAGAATCACGAGTTTGGAAAAGACCTTTAAGATCATCAAGTCCAACCCCAACCGTTCCTGTCCTATGCTAAACCATATCCCTAAGTACCTCATCTACCCATCTTTTAAACACACCCAGGGTCACTCTGTGACTGACCCGTCCCACCTCACCAGGAATACCCCCTGCCTTGGTGGTTTTATTCCCGAGTGTTATCTCCATTTCCCAGGAGCACGCATTGGACCCTTCGGTGTAGCTAGCTGGAGGCTCTCCCGAAGCACCCACCTTCTCCAAGGTTTGTACTGGGGCTTTGCCACAGACCCATCGAGTCGATGCGTGTCGGAGCACGAGCTGGAGCGACTGTTCCGATGTCGTTGCCCATCACGACAGGCAATATTGCCCTCTGCTGGCTAATGACAGGTTAAAGGATCCATGTTTTCCCCTTCCAACCCAGCAGCGCTTTGCTGCGAGAACTTATTTCCCAGCCCTTCTCACTCGGGACGGAGGGCAGCTTGGGGCCCTAGCGCAGGTTTTTGGGATGCTGCAGCTCGTGTTTAATTTCTCTTTCCAAGGAGTCGCTTCTCAGTTCGGAGTATCTGGTGCACCCAAACGCCAAACTTTAATTACTGTTTTTAAATGTGACCAGTAATGCTGAATCCCACATTTTCAGAATTAACCCTTACAGATGTGACTTCTTCAGACTGGTTTTGCAAGCCAAATAACTGCAAGGTTTTTAATTATTATTTGCAGTAGTAGAATAAACCCTTTTCCTTAATGCTGGCATCCGGATGCTGGTTCCAGCAGTGCCTGGTAATTGCCCCTTTCCCTTCCTCCACTGGGGCAGCCACACGATGAGCTGGATCCAGGCATGGAGCTGGGTTAAAAATAAGCTCACAAAAAAGAGTGTTATTTTTAACCTGGGTCAGTCTCCTGCTTGGGTCACAGTGCATATGCCCAGACTCTCACGTGGGTGTGCTGGCTTAGAAGCACAGGAGACGGCAAGAAGGGAGGAACCATGGGCTGTTTAATGCTGGAGCACCCCGAAAGTTGCTTCTGAAGTAGATACTCCAGCTCTGAACTTAGCTATGTACCCCCCACTCCTTACCAGCTGTCTTCCTAAAAGCCTTTTCCAGGACAAACATCACTGCTGACAAAGCTCCAGCAGTGTTTAAGCACTTTTTGATGGCGATGCCCTGTGTGGCTGACCATTCCCAGAGTAAATTCTTCTTTCAATACTTCAAGGGGGCTTGTAAGAAAGATGGACACAGGCTTCTTAGCAGGGCCTGTTGTTGATTTTAAGCTTAAAAAAGAGTGGATTCAGACTAGATATAATGAAGAAATTTTTTTACATTGTGGTTGGTAAAACGCTGGCACAGCTTGCCCAAGAGGTGGTAGATGCCCCCTCCCTGGAAACATTCAGGGTCAGGTTGGACAAGGCTCAGAGCAACCTGATCTAGTTGAAGATGTCCCTGCCTATGGCAGGGGGGTTGGACCAGATGGCCTTTAAAGGTCCCTTCCAACCCAAACCAGTCTGTGATTCTGTGATTTAGCTGCAAAATGTGTTGCCTGTGTGGTGGTGGGGAGCTCCTCTGCATTGCCGTGGGGTGAAGGACAGATGGGGGCAGGTCTGGGCAGCCTGGGAATAGACCACAAATTATTATTCTGTGGGAAAATGTGGCAACTTTGTAGTCTAATCAAAGTTAATGAAGTGTTTGCCTTCGGTTGCCATTGTATTATGTTTTGTGTCCTGCAGATGCAGCCCCTCTGGTGTGCCAATGCTTGCACATGTGCCCCAAGCAGGAGAATAATGTCAGCGATGGCTTAAGAGGGAATTTTCTTGCAGTATAACAGAGGTTAGCTCAGCTGAGCCAAAATGACAATTACAAATCCTCTGGGACAGAATGTTAGGGAGCTTAGGAGGAAAGGTTCAACACAAACTTCAAACTTTGCAGTCTTCAAACTCTGAGATCACTCCTTGCAAAGGGATGCTCATTCCCCAGGTCCAGTCCTGAGGCCTTGTGCTCTAGGCTTTAGTGTAGATTGCCACCTCTCAGGGCAAGCGTTTGCAAACAGCCCCGCCACCACTAGATCTCGGCGGGCAGTCTCAGGGAGTTTCATACTCATTCTCACCCTCAGCCGTGTGCCCTTTCCTTGTGTTCTAGCCACACAGCTGGTTGCTCAGATAAACCCCAAGCAGGAGCAGCCTGGTCCTGCCTCTCAGACTGGCGCCGGCAGAGCAGGCAGGCAGCGTGCTGGCAGCACCAAGCACAGACAGGGCTCTCCTGGGATTGTCGGGCTGGAGCAGAGCATTCAGCTGACGTGATGATGCAGTGCCAGGTCCAGCTCTAGGGGTCAGTTCTGGACCGTTCTTGAAGGAAAGATAGCCATGTGTTATAAGAATTCTCTGTTTGTGGGGGTTTTGTTGTTGAAGCATCATCTGTCATGGAGTAATGGAATTACGAACCCTGAAGGACGAGGGTGTGGATCTGAGGGGACAATCCTTGCTCTGAGCTGTTTGCAGAAGAGCCGCAGTCAGGGAACTCACCAACAAAGCCTTGGAGAGGTGTATCATGACTTTTCACAGACAAAAAGTGGAGTAGTTGTAAGAATTTGTCCCCAAGCTCATAGGAGGTGTGTAACAGGCACGTACCATAATTTTCCAGAGTCAGAGCCGTGCTCATACCCTCAGGACCTGAAAGCTAAAACTTGCTTTGAGAGCAGCTCTCAGGGGATTTGATAGAGTGGGACAAGATCTCCTGCCTCTTCTTTAGACTGCGGTTGGTTTAATTGGACAGTTGGGAGTATGGAGTATCTTTTGTGCTTTTCTATTGTATTTAAGTTGGGCTCAAGCAGCGAGTGCTTGATGGAAGATCTTTCTGTGGCTTTATTAGGTGCTCAGCACCGTGGGGGTGGTGGCACAGCTCAGCTCCCAGAGCACAGGAGCTCCATGGGAGCGTTCACAGCAAGCAGCAGATTAAGAAGGCATCAGGGTGCAAGCGTGCCAGCATGCAGTGGGGCTGTGGGCACATCACTGGGGAGGAGTGGGATTATTCTGAATTCTTCCAGTGCTAAACAGCTAAATTGGACTAAAGGTGTTGAGATGGATCTCTAGGGCTGTTAGGAGTAAATTATCTGGGTGTGTGTAGAGCATCTGGTATAATACTTAGCTGCACTGCGTTAGTATGTCTGATTGGGGTGTCTCTGCAATGTATGCACGCACACAGAGCTTCAGGAGTGGCCTCAGCACGTTTCTCAGTCCCACATCTGCTTGCCAATATAAATTTTAAACATGCAAGACTTTACATATTGAGAAGAAAGCAATGCAACTTGTGTTTCCATGGGAGGGGAGGGGTTGCCTATTTCTGATGCACTCTAATCTATTAGGAGGTGAACCCCCTCAACTGTTTCTTTGTACGTGCAACTGGTGTTTATGGGTTTTCTATGTTTTCTTTTTACTTGCGGTGTTTTATAGACTTTCATCCTCATAGACCTGGCATCACGAGACTGATACATGCTCTGGTATTTTTGGTAGAGCTTGTAAAATCCTGTAGCCTCCTACGGGAAATGCTGGCAATTCTGCATATGATGGTTTCTGAGGTTTTCCTTGCCCACTGTCTCTGGTAACCAGAGCGCTGTGTCCCACGTGAGAGGAAAAAAGCCATCCTAGATTTTACCATGACTTTGCGTTTTGTCTTGTTTGCTTGTGCCTTTGGAAGCACAGGAGAGTCCCAGGTGCAAAACTGTGAGCGTTGTGTAGGGGACTGGGTCTGACAGCCTGGGAAGTGGGATCCCCGCTTGCTGCCCATGCACAGCAGGTGCTAAGGTGCACGGCAGGGAGATGTCAGGCACGTCTCAGAGTCTTGTTCTCCTGCGAGGCCTCGGGTGCCACATTGCACTGTGAAATGACTCTTCAAACATACCTTGCCTCCTTTTCCTCATGCCCTCAGAAGCATCTCCCCATGTACGATTACAAGGTAAAGACAACGCAACCGGTTTTATGTGGAGCTGTGGGTGGTTTGGTGCACACAGCGAACTGGGTATTACTGGTCTTGTTGCTACTGCATACGTGGGGCTTTTTCCATCTTCAAAGCATTTTCCAGCCATGAACTAAGAGCACACGCATTAGCTGACAGCACGTGCCCCTCCCTAAGCAGCTGATGCTGGGCACATCCCAGGAAAAAAACTTCCAGAATGTGACACACCACTTTTGATGCAAATAAAATGATGCCCTATTTCATCAGCTCTATTAAAAGTACTTAAGTAATTGAATTAATGTAACTTTAAAAAGCCTTTAAGAAACAAATGGGGTACAAACATTCTCAGGGTTGGGTTTTTTTTTCTCTTTTTTTTGGTTTTTTTCATTCTTTTCTGTGTTGAATGTCTTTTGGTTTTCTTTTTATTTATTTGTTATCTTCCTGTTTGCTTTTTGATGTGTGGTTTTGCTGAGTTTTTATGCATTACGGTAGCTGATTTCTCTGCTTCGCAGCATTGGTACTGTTACGCTTTCCGCAGCAAAGGAAAACATCACCTGCAAAATAGCATGAGTATGACTGGAGTACTTCATCTTTCATACTGGTTTTTGTGAACATTGGGTTCCCATTCCCATTGTGTACATTCACCTTTGCTGTGCGTGCCTGCCTTGCCCCTGGACTGTGCTTACCTTTTACATATTCAATTCCATTCCCCATCTTCATGTGACCTTTCACACTTCTCTACCAACCTTCTGCTCATGGATGTCCAACATCCAGCCCCTCTGAACCTACGTTGGCTTTGTCTCCCTGTAGCCAGCTTGGGTACTTCTCCCTCCTTCCCCAACAGCTTTTCCTTGAGCAGGGCCAGCCCTTCCTAGGCAGACAGTCCAGGTGAGGTGGGATGAGATGACATGCCCTGCGCAGGACAGAAAGATTGTCCAAGGCTATGTTTCAGCTTGCTCACCTTGTCTTTTGGGAAAAAGGAAGCAGTGGCCCCAGAGCTGTCATACCTAGCTGACTTTTTTGGGTGGCTCCAGTGTGGTGAGAGGCCGTTGATGGAGCTTTCCGCTCCAGACACTCCCTAATCTCAGATAGACAGGAGTAGCTGTGAGCTAACCACAGCCAAGGCAGTAGTTTAGTGACACTTGATTTTTAGTCCAGTTTTGAGGGCTAAATTTCAGTGCACTGTGTGCAGCTGACTTTTCTTGTGCTCTTTGCTTTTTCAGGTGAGGCAGATGATGAAGCCTTTGCAGAGGAGTGCAGACGGAGAGGACAACACGCCCTGCCTTTCCAGCCCACCAACCCTCGCCTGCTGAAGTCTCACAAGCCTGCCAGTTCCCCCAAATATGTCTATCACTATAATAGCGATGAGGTGGAAGAACAAGATAGAAGCCGGGTTACAAGCAGCTTGGAGACCCCTTTTTATTTATCAGGTGTGCACAAGCATGTTGATGAGAAATGCGCAGAGAAGGATCCATCAGATAGTCAAAAGCCAAAACCAAAACGCCAAGGAAGAGGTTGCTGTGTGTTGACTTAATGTTAGCTCCCCCATAGATAGCAAACAGCAGCTTGTGTGCCTTTATCCTGCCTTAGCTCTGCTCCCCAATTTAGTCTAGATTCACAAACACCCATGGATATTCAAGGACCCAGGGAAAATATCGTTATGCAGTTGAGTGCCTATGCTATTTGTTCTTAAAAGTGAAGGCCTTTTAGAGAGTAACTAATCACAATACTTTGCACATTCATTTGCCAAAATTGTGCCTGGCTTCCTTGTCGAAGAAGTTGAGCAACTTGGTATTATTTCTGGAAGCTGCAATTTTAGGAACCTAAGTCCTAATAGAGAGGGCTGAGACTGTTCAGGAGAACATAGAAGCGCAGTGATTGTCCTGGTTATTTTTGGAAATAATTAGTCCTTTGATATATTTCCCATCTGTAATGTTTTGGCAATACAGTCAAGAGCCTATCCAGGACAACAAAGTCCTCCTAACTACTCGACTTAATTCGAACCTGTGGTCAAATATCATCCAGGTTTTTCTGAAGCACGAAGATGCCTTTCTACTTGGATATCCAAACCAAGGGCCCTTCTCAGTTGTGCTGAATTAGGTGAAGTGCGGGAAGCGTGAGCACATGAAGGTCCTCAGGGTAAATACGGTGCACGAAAAACATGCACTGTACCCCAAAACATGTGCTCATGTACTCCCAGTGCTGTACTGACTTCTGCTATGTCTGTGAGCCTTTAAATCTAACGCTGTCATCTGTACAGAAGACCTAGAGATATCATGTGGGATGACAGCTTGAAAAAAATAGAAGCATTCAGATAAACTTCTTCCTGATCAGTTGCTGGAAGTCTTGTCTCTCTAGGGATGGATAAGTTGAATCTTTTCTTAAGGGAAAAAAAAAAAGAAAAAGTAGTTTAAAACTTCTCTGCAGAAGCCTGAATGTAATCTCTGGGCTGATGTCCTGAAATCTCCCATGCAAATATTACAGGTTTTGTCTCCTGTGTCTCTAGCTGGCAAAACAAAATCTGGGCCCTGCATTTGGAGACTTGAGGTTTTCTGGAACCCTAGAAATACTTTGTACTGATTTCCAAAGTGCATCTGAGTTTGACATGCACCTTGCAATTTTTTTGAGCAATTTCTAAGGTTGCCTAGGACTTTTTTTGTTGTGAATCTATTTATGCTCCAAGACACAAGTTTACACTTAAAAAGAATTTTTAGAAGTATTTGTGCAATCACAAAATCCATCTACCAGTAGCTTGTGAGTTGCCATAAAAGATTCCGGGTGAAAACTTGATTGCAGTAAGACTAAGATTTTACTGTTGCTTTAAATATTTTGCTTACTGTTCCTCTGATGGACAGGGCTGCTGAAGGACTGGTCGAGTCAGTCATAAAAACCTACGTGAGTGTCTTAATCCCTCCCTGGGAAGTTTGTGCACGAGCCCTGGCCAGTAATGCCCTTCTCCTTCATGGGTGTTCACCTCTGCAAACCACCTTGCCCAGCAAGCAGGCTTCACCAGTGCAGCTCTGTAATTATATAGAACACTTACTTGCTCCTGCTTGGCTTCTCATTGAACACCGCAACAGTTGCCGTGCTTACATGGGCAGGCGTTGGGAAAGAATAGCATCTTTTTCTGCCTTGGTCCAAAGCCCACTCACTTCAGTGGAAAATAAAGTTTAATGTCCTCAAAGCAGGTGCTATTCCACCTCAGACCAGCTGGTTTTGCCGCTGCTGGCATGTGGCCCTTGATGGCGAGACTGCGGGGCAGTTCTAGATGTTGTCCCAGTTACAGCATCTCAAGCATCTCAGTCGTTACTTTTTCCCTCTCCAAGAGCAGGAGTGTTTGAGTTTTGGTCTATAAGTCTCTAGCAAATTTAAGTGCGAGAAAAATGGTTAAGTTTCTTCTTGACTATGTAGTAGGAATGGCTCTGGGAGTGGCTGCCTCTCTCTAACACCCAAGGAGAAAGGCTGGCCACCTCGTTTAGAGCTGGCAAGCAAGATCCAGAGGTGAGATGAACCGTCTCCTTAGTCAGGATTTTCAGTCATTACAGTGGACTTTTAATTAAAAAAAAACCCGAAACACACAAACCCAAAAAGTTAAATTTGATTCTCCATCTAATTTTGAACTCTGCGTTTTAGTAGAAATTGCTCAGGGTTTCATACTCCTCCTGGTTTCATAACAGCCTTTAGAATAAAACTCTGAAGTCACTGCGTATCTCAAACAGTGCTCTAGCTCCACCAAGGTAATTTTTAATAAGAGTTCAGATGCTACAAGTAATGCACTGCCTGGATGTGTGAAGTATGGCTGACTGGGTGTACCAAAGTGGTATTAGTGCCAGCAGAGATCTGGGGGTGTAGCCTTTAACAGTAGGGTTAGTGGTAACTACCCCTAAAAAACTGCTTCTCTGGATTTGAGGGTTTTGACCTTTATCTAGCAAGAATGATTGAAATGTCTGTTAAAATACTGAAAAACATGTGACATGAAAGATCATTATTTGCAAGATAATATTGCGAGGTTTGCTCTTCCTTTGAATGAACGAGTTTGCATTAACCTAAAACTTACATCATTAATAATTCATTTTTTGCTGCATTTTCATCCACCAGCATCCCTGAAAGGAAACCACTTAAGTGGTTAAGAACAAGCTTAACTAATCTTGATCCTTTCCTGGCATGGATTCCTCTGCTGGAAAGTTGAGCTCTTCATACTTCATTACCTCTTTAATGAGTTTCTGTTCTTTTTACCGATGTACAGCTTTCCCGAGTTCCACATTACTAACTAGTAAAATTGATGTGCTTGGTTATGCAAACTAATTATAATTCTCTCACATACTTGTATTTGGGTATGTAATGGAAAGAGAAAGGAAAGCAGAGCCTCTGTTTTCTGTGGAAATCTAATCCATGAGGAATGCCGGTGTGGAGACGGGAGCAAGTTCACTCCCCCGTTGGTCCACATCCCCTGACTGTAACTGTGTGTGAGTGGGATGGGTTACTCTTCTGCAGGCAGAGGGTGGGAAGACTGCCTGATGGATTTGGAGGCTGGCTGGTTGCTCCCTGGCTTAGCCAGAGCTGCCTTCATGCATGGTTTTTTGGCTGCTAGTATGAGAGCATCCTGTTACCTGTTGACTTCCCATAGAAAGTGTCCAGGTTGCACATGGAAGGGCTTCCAAGGCTGCACAGCCTTGCAGGCTTTTGCTTGCCGTGTGGGAGTAAAACCTTGGACTCGGTAATAGCGTTACCTTAATTAATAGCAGGCAAGCAGGTTGCATCTGGCTTGGTATGTTCTTGTAGAAATTCTAGGCAGAATTCGTAATGAAAATAGCATGGTGAGCAAGCATGAAGGAAGGCCCCAGTAAGTTGCTAATACTTTTCAGTCCCCTAAAACATCAAAGTTGGAATTACATCACTGGGTTGGACAGTGAAACCGGAGAACTCACCCCTTGGATTTAACGTGGAGGATAATTAAATAGTGGAGTGGCATACCTAGACGGGGTGCGATGTTTTGTCGCCTCAGGTCTTTACGTAAAGGCAAGTTCTCCCTCTGTGATGCTCGGTGGCATGAGCATGAGCTGTGGATTCGGCGAGAGAATTAGTAGGTCAAATCATGGTGTGTGCTGGGTGGTGACTAGGAGGGAATGTGAAAGTGTAGTGTGAAGCTGTAATTGTAAATTGGGTCATGCATGAAATTATACTGAAGTTGTGATCTGGGGGTCAATTTTTATAATGGCAAATGAAAGTGCGGTCAGTCTGAAAATAACAGGCGGTGGCTGCAACTCAGAAGTAAGATAGCTGCCTTGGAAGTGGCAATTTATTGTTTGAACTAGAGGGATAGATATTTCTAAGAGCAGAAAATTAGAAAGTGCACTACAGAACCCAACGCGCACGCACCCCAGTGCCCTGTTAAAGCTTTGAGTGTGTGTTGGAGTGATGGCTGCTTTGCTGGTCTGAAGCAGGGCAAAGGAATGGCTGCAATCTTAGCAAATGGTAGATCTTGAAAACTATTTTTTCTGGGACTTGAGAAGAAAGCACGAATCCCTCTCACCCCCAAACTCAGTGCTTTCAGAGCCTGAAAGTGGAACTAGGCTCCTCCAAAGTCTTGATCTCTTCAGGAAGTGCTCTGTAAAAATTAGGCCGTGGCCTTTATTACTGGCTGATGTGTGTCAAATCCTGCGTGTTAATTGTCAGTCGTGACTGAACACCCTGTTTCCTTCTGCTGACTCCTACGCTCTCTCTTGCTGGCAGAAGGAAGGTGGAGCACACCTCTGCATCCTGGTAGGCCAGGCAGATGTCAGGCAGGGCAGGAAGAAATAGGATACCACAAATGGGTTGGGTAGGAGTGTTTCCCCAGGACACTTGTCCCTTTGGATCGATCTCTCAATGGGCACACCTTTCTTGCAGCTGCTGCCCAAGAATGTGACAAGTTTTGTTGTCAGTGACTAAACAAACCTGTGACTTTGGGAGGTGCAGGTGATGGAGAATTAGTAAGCCAGAAGGAAAGTCAATCTGGAAACTAGCAGAGAAACTTCCCCATTTGTTTTGGTCCTTGATGAGTAGCTGAGGGATTTGCTTGTAAGCTGAAATAACTTCTGTGCTCTTCATGGTTCTTCTGGAGGTAGAAGAGAGGGGGATGAAATGGGAAAAGTGGGCCAGAAAATGTTGTTTGTTTTAGGCAAGAATCATCCAGGTTGTAAAATGTGTGTGATTCCAAATGGTGTGGATTCTTGCTTCATCCATCTCTGCTCCTGGCAGCTGATGAAAGCATGAATGTATCATGTTAGGCTGATATCTATCTGCATTTGAGTGAATCTGTGTTCCAAATGCCAAAGCTCGGGGGAGATCTCAGTGACCTACTGGCCCCACACCCTTTCCTAGGACTCCATCTTAATGTAACACCTTTCTAGAGTTTAGATAGCTAACAATTGCTTCAAAGGGTAAAAACTAGAAAAGCCCATCTCCAAGACCAGTTCAGCCAGGCACTAACTATGGGACGTCTTCATGACTGCTTCGTGATGCTGGCAACCCACCAGGACACAGGATCACTGCAGATTAATCAAATAGTAATTGGGCTGCTGCTTTCTAATTCAGATTTCATTCTCTCATTACTTTTGGGGCTAGTCTGGTAACCAAGGCAGCTAAATATGCTTTTAATTAGTGCTGGTTGAAGTATTTGAGTGAAATAAGCACCAAAGAGTTGCATCTTTAGCGTGCATTTTTTCTTTTTACTAGGAGCTGCTTCACTTGTTTGGATTAGGTTTTTGGCTGTTATCACCCAGCATAGCATCACTGGTGCTAACAGATTGGCAAAGTTTGACCTATCCTTTCTTCTTAGGTGGCAATAGAAAAGGAAATGGTTGAGAGTGAAATTATTTATCACAACGGGCTCGAAACAGAAGAGACCTGGCACTTTTCTCTTGAGGAATACTCAGTATTTGTGTGTTATCTCCTACTTTGGCCAATCTGTTTCTGTGTGTCAGTGATAACACTTGAAAGATTTCCACTTTTCACCCTTATCATTCCAGAGGCTGGTAGGAGACCGCATTGTCAAATGCCTAAATATCTTCATAGCACATTATTTTAACGTGTGAGTTGTTTCATTTAGAAGACAATGAATTATGTGACATTCATTTTAAGCCATAATTTACATTGACTCACTGTTTTTAAGGAAGAGTTGCTAGACTTGCTTTCAAAATCTCAAAGACCTGAAGAAAATGGACTGTTGCAAAAAAAAAAAAAAAAAAAGGTATAAAATACCAGTATCAAATACAATCATGCCTGTATGTGGAAGCCTTTAAAAAAATCCTGACAGTATTTTGAGAATGAAAAATAAGAAAATGATGAAGCTAACAACCTGTTAGGCTTTAATGATCCTTTCCCATCTATCTATCCCTGTTAATGTTTCGTAGTTATTACATGAACTTGTTCTGATCAGCTGATACAGTGCAGTTTTTCCCTCCAGTAAAAGGAAGAATTCTTTGAATAACACCCTTTGGATGACTGATTCTCAAGAGTCAGCACGTCCCTTCCGCCTCCATTGGCCTCTGTGGGAAAGCAAAGAGATGCTTGAGCCCTTCTGGGATGTGTCACTAAGAGCAGTAAATGAAATGCCAAGGGATCCTATTTTTGACAGTGCATAGGTGGCTGAGAGGCTGATACCGAAGTAAACTGAATGGATGGAGTTCTTAATTAAGAGATGTCCACACAGTGGCCCCTGGGACAGTACTGTGGCTCAGGAGGGTGGCAGGATGAAGGGAAAATGCAGTATTGTCTGCAATTCTTCAAAGCACTGCCAGTTTTTCTCTTCCATAAACAATCAAACTGGTTTCCACTCTAACTTTTCCCAGGCTAATTGCTCATGGCATAATTTCTAAATAAATATCCTGCTCCTTGACTCAGGTGATTGCAAAAGATGAAGTCATGCTGTTGATACAGAGTAGGAACTCAGGTGATAACTTAGAAACAGTTTTCCTTTGCTACAAGGGAGTGTATTTCCTCCAACACACAAGCCCTTGATAATGTCTCTAGTGATGTAGCCCAAAGGGAGTCTCATGGTTCTCCTCAAGTCTTAAACTGAAACTGAGGAACCACAGTTCTGCCGTGGCATAACCCTAATTGCACTTGGGAGGAGCTCTGATTAGGAGCAAACTTCAGCTGCAGCGTGGCTTCATACTCCCTCCGCTTCCCTTTCCCATCTTACTTTTGTTATTGGTGCTAAATAGATGGAGAACCGGGCACGGTGGTGACATGGCTTCCTCAGAGTCACATCTGCCTGCTGGCAGACAGAATGCAGGAGATTTCCAGGCAGGCCCTGTGCCCTTCCTGGGCTGTTCCTCTGACTCCCAGCTCTGCCTCTCAGCTGGCTTCCAGGGGCTCCTCTGCCGCAGGTTGGTCCCATTTGCTGGGCTGGGCTGATTCCCAGTGGCAGAGCACCACTGAGCTAAAAGGTCCCTCCAGCTATTTTGAAGCATCACAGGATGATTATCTGAGGGACATTTTTGCTAGCTCTGAGTTTAGATATAGAAGTGCACTTAGGTAACTGCGTGGCGTTAGTTCCATGCAGTTTGCTGTCTGTGCAAATCTCCTAGCAAGTTGCATTTTACTGCAAGTTCGGAGGAAAGAACAAGATGCAGAGCAAGGACTGGTTTTCATGCATCTTTGGGGAGGTGGAATTCATTAGGATGATGATCACATGGCTGGAAGCTTGTGCCTACTGAACGTGTAGCAAATAATGGTTGCTTGAACTTCATACTTCCATGTACCATTGGAGCCACAGTACAATATAACTTATGGTGCATAATTAAGTGTGAGCAGGCTGATGACCTGTATTAAAATGCATATTGGTAAACGCTGAGCACCTTATTTACCTAGGATTCTCAGCATTCCTTAGTCTTAACATGGAGATGCAGATATCATGGTAACTCTGACTACTGTGAGCAGGGAACACCAGTACTTCAATAGTTCCTGCTGTAAAAGTCTTACTTATTTTTTCCATTTTGAAAATTAGTCTGGGTTTGCATGTGCTCTGATTTTGAAGCTTTTCCTGAATGGCTTTGAAGTCTATTGAAAGTTCTCCGGATCTTTTCAAACTTCAAAGATTGATAGTGTTTTCTTTCTGTCCTATATAAGGGATGTAGTAGAATGGGGGGATACAGTAGAACTGATCGTATTAAAAAAAATAAAACATATTAGAAAGCCAGACCTTTTCTTTAAGATTCTTTAATCCATTCAGAGAATGTGCTTTTGCTAGAGGGAAAAGTCCATGAATGCTGTGAATAGTGTTTTACAAGCCATGTTTCCTCAGGACACAAAGAAGGCAGCAAGAGGAGGAAGCAGAAGCAGAGAGAGGAACAGAAGAAGAAGAAGTCAACCAAAGCGAGTTACTAAAATGGACTTCTCTGCTGTGCCAATACCTTTACAACAATGGCAATGTTACATTTGAGCACACCTCTGTTCTGTATATTTTTTGATTGTTCACACTGCTAGCAAGGAAGTAACTCATGTTTAAAACTGTACTAAAATTGCACTATGTTATCCTTTTTAGTTTCACGGAGCGGCTTTCTTGCCAGTCAGGTTAGGGAATTCGAAGAAGGCTGATCTTGGTTAGAAGCATGCTATGTTTGAAGATTGGAAAGCACTACAGAATTTCTTACCTCTTCCTTCCCTGGGACTAAAAAGGCTCTAGTCTAGTGTTTGTTTGTTTTGTAGGACATAAAGTGTTGTGCAAGTGCCTGTTTGTTTGATCACTCCGGCATCAGCGTCAGGCCTGTTGAAAGAAGAGTCCTATTCACTCATGTCATTGGGGATAGGATTGAGACATGACCTCTTACAGGGTAATTTATGCAAGATTAATAAGTGACTTTTATGGTTGATGGGGTTTTTTTTTCCTGAAGTTGGGCAGCAAAGGTTTGTCCCTGCTATTAAAATATGCCTTGATTTTAAATTGTATCATGAAGTTATAGCCTCTGATTTTAAGCAACTTAGTGTAACGATGGTCTTCTGCAAGTACTCCTACCGATTTCCAGAAGCATAGTTGACTCCTGATGAATCATTTAGTGAAATCATTCCTTATTTTAAAAGTTTGTTTTCAGAACCTTGAGACAAATGATCTGTTAGTTTAAAATTGCTCTTTGTTTCTGCTGAGTAAGTTTCAGGAAACAAACAATTTTTTCAGCATCCGTATCAGATTTTATCAGCTTGTTTCTGCAAAGAACTCAGACCTTTACGTATGAAAGCAGTTTGCATTGGTTTCATTGCAGGACTATTTTATCTTTTTTTTCTTTTTTTTAGCTTGAAGAGATGTCTTCCATTTAAAAGAAATATGTATTTTATGGCAAGATTACTTCCTTGCTTCCCATACTTGTCTCATGTGCATGACACATTGCTTCTCTTAACCTTTTAGTTTGTCCAGAGCCCTTCTGTGCCTTAAGCATTTACCCGCATGTTTCTTGTCAGTATGTTGCCACCTCTTTTTAACCTCCAGGTAGGAGTTATCAGCTTATGGTTTTGTTCTGTTTCTTTTGTCTTCCTCTTGCATTGTTGGTGTAGCAGACTTAAACCTGGCAATATTGAAAGTCCCCAGTTCTTGGAGAAACTCACTCATCCTGAGGTTTAAAAGACATAGCAATGCACATATTGGCATAAGGAAGGAGCTAAACAGAAAAATCAAGTCTGCACTCTAGCATGGTTTGCTATAACAAGTTCTGGTGTTGTCTGGTATCTGACTGGTTTAGCTTTGAATGCTTACATTGCCCAGTGTAACCCTACACAAACATATAACTGTACATGAACTCTGTTGGGGTATTTAAATTATGGTTAATAAGAAATAAGACTGAGTACCGGTTTTCTGTCACTTAAGTACCACTTTTTATTTTTTATTTTTTCCTGTTTTGTGCAGTGTTACTAATATTTAAAAATAAAGAAAATTCTCCTTTATACTTTGTCCTCTTGCACTGTACTGTAGGCTGGACCTGGCATCAGATGTTCATGTTTAGCTTCCATTCAAGATTAGGCTGCAAGTACAAGGGGGAGAGTCTGCATCCACGGAACGCCCACAAGCATACCAAGTTGTTCCTTTTGCTAAATCCACGAGCAAGTCGATACAGTCCCTTTGTCAACTGGCTGGTACTGGAAGATGTGGGCTCCTTCTGACCAGAAACATCACTGTAAGGAACATACACCTCCAGCAGAGCTTGCACAATTGCTGTGCAAGGAATATTCATGCTGGATAATAACCAACTCTTTGAATTGTGTCCCATTTATTATACTTTCCATACTTTGGGAGAAGTCTGCCCCAGTATGTATGCCAATTTTAAGCAATTAGTGCTCCTTATTTGTTGGGAAAATGGTGTGTGCTTTGGAAAAGCAGACATGGAGGAAGGGAGAGGCGACACCAGTGTAGGGTTGGTCTCCCCAGGCAGTCCCTGCACTGTGAGCAGCCGCACGTCACAGGACAGAGTGGCTCCAGATCAAGAATGTGCCTTGAAGAGTTAGAGCAGACTGGGATTTGGTACGTAAATATCTTCTTGACTCTGATCCCTGTGTTAGGCTTGAAGGAGGAGGATAGAGCATGAATTAGTTAGGAGACCTGAAGGGAGGCTCTAAATTAGTTAGGAAGCCTGTCTTACCAAGAGCATCCTTATCCCACTAGAAAGGTGCTGTCAAGCTTGCAGCTGGGCTCCTACACCCCTTGCTTCCTGTGGGGAGAAGGCCCCAGAGGAAGGAACCATGGGCATAATCTTTCCTATGACTGTCTATAACCTACCCAAGCAAGAAACGTGGGCCTATGGCCATTGAACCTAATTCCTTCCTTCGGCCTGATTGGTTATGGGTTGACCACCACGAAGCAGGGTTGACAGCCCGGGTGTAGCACTGTGCTCACAGGGCAAGCTGGATGTGGTGCCACATCTGCCACGTAGGTATGAGCAGGCACATACCTGAGGTCTTTGTATCCCAGAGCATCCATCTGCCAGTGGTGAAGGCTGTGTGATGATACGGTTACTTAAAGTATGTGTTGGGGCAGGAAAAATGCAGGTGGGTGTACAACTGATAACAGATGATGCTGGCCCAAGCGTGGCTGTGAATAAATGTATTGTGAAAGTTGGAGAAAGATTCCTGACCATCCTACAGCACTTCTGAGGAAGAGCTGAGGACAGAAACAGTGCTAGTTTAAATACAGACCTGACGTGATTTATAAAGTGTATTGCAAAATGCTTCTTCACAGAGTAGTTACCTGGGCTCAGAGACCCAAGGTGTTTTCAATCCCTTTTAGTTTCCATAAGAAAATTAAATTAGGGTAAAGAACACAGTGAGTTGAGAAACAGCATAATTAAAATGATACACTGGAAACAAAACAATTTTATCTCAAGATAGTGGGGCGCCATCACAAACAAGCAAAATACGGACAGATAGGGATCCTGCTCCTCACTTGGAAGCTGCCACTATGGGAAAGGTTTAAATTCAGTTGGTTTTCCACACCTTTTAGAGATGTGCAGTGTCTGCTCTATGCTCCTTTATGTCCAAATTTGCTTCACATTTTAGTGTTCTCTCACATTGCTTTGCCTGGGGAGCACCTTACTCCCTGTAACTCACCTATTGACGGGGCGGATGATACACCTGGCCATGATTAGGTATATTTAACTCTCCTCTTCCCAATGAACAAGTTGGAATCTGGTCTTAAGTGACATCTTAACATTATTTGCAAAACTTTGTTCACTTCTACCTGTAGCACTGAAAACTTTAGGCCAGGCAAGGCAGTTTTCCTCTCCACTGATGGGAATTAAAGAGGGCACTTAAAGCCACTGATGGTCAATTTTAATATATGTTCATATTTGAAACTATGATCGATTCAGCTGCCTTGTGTGAGCACACTTTGACTCCTCACAAGTTTTTCTAGCCAAAAAGGATTAGGTGGGATGTTGGGAAGTGCCAGTTTTATTAAGTAACTTGTTGTCGCCTCTTCGGCACCAGCTGTTCACTACTGAGGGCAGGACAGCACTTCCAGAGTGGCTGAGCTGACCCAAGATGATGTTTCCAAGCATGAGGTAGGTTCCCTTGCTACTCTCATCACAACAAGCAGATACCGCCCATGTCATTTGGCACATCTTGAACCACAGCATGAAGTATCCCAGGCTTTCCTTCCCCCTCTTCCAGAAGGCCTCATCTTGTCACTGCAAAACCAGCCCAAAAAGCAAGAAGGGAGTGTGAGAGGATGGTGAAAAGACGTGCTCTTGTAACAAGTCTGAACGCTTTGATTTCAGGAAAATGCCTCCACGTCTGCTTGGAAGTGATCACAGATTTTCTAGGATGTCTCCAAGGAGGGAACAGGACCTCACTGCACTGGCTCGATGTTTAATTGCATCTCTTCAATGTCTGTTTCCATTGGCAAGCACATGCACCTTTCTACTTTAATAGTGTGCGCAATGTTTTCCATCCCTTGTTTGGGAAGTGCTCGTCCTTTGGTCGATGCAGAGCAGCTTGCTTGTTCTTTTGGCTGTCGGTGATTGCAAGTTAATGAAGTTTTATGATATGACAGGTGTTCTCTTCACATTAGCTCAGTAGTTGAGAGTCACAGTTGAGACAATTTCTTTAACTTAAAAAGCTAAATTTACTTCCAGGTTTTAAAGACAAAAGCTAAAAGTGCAGAATGTTAGATTGTGCAAAGCCAGTAGGCAAACACACCTCTTAAATGTGTTAGGTTAAAGCCTGCAAAGTATATCTTTCTGCCTGATTTTTGAAGCCTCAGTGTGTGACACCTTTGGATATGCTACACCAAGCAGTGCTGGTTGCTATGTGAGACCTAGAGGTAGTCGGAAGCTTCTTTCATGGACAGCGTGCTCAGAGTTGAGGAAGGGAAGAAGCTCTGAGGGGACATTAAGGATCAGCAAGCGGACGCTTCCCAGGGCACTTGAAAGGGACACTCAGCAGAGGCGCAGGACTTGATCCTGGCAGCAGATGCAAGCCACAACCTGTTGTACTAGTAGTGTTGTGACCACATGGGCTTTACCACTTTAGGATTCAAGGCGAGGAGGTAACCAGCACTGGAGCCTTCCCAGTGCTGTGAGTCACACTTCATACCCATAAAAATGATTTGTCAGCTACCTGGCCCTCTGTCCTGTCTTTGATAGTGACTAATGGTGGATGCCTAGGGGAGAGCACAGGAACAGGCTAAGTGTGTAATTATACCTCACCAGAATGTTTTCCCAGCTGCAGCACTCTAGGTCAGAGGCTCCTGGATCCAGAAATGGTCTTTCTGTTGCCCAGTATGTTCTTTCCACGGACTTGTTCAACTGCCTCTTACACTAGAAAACCTCTCAACACCTAGTGTCCCATGTCAAAGGGCTTCTCATTTGACTCGGTTGGGTAATGAGATAGGCCCTGTGTTTTAAACCTCTCTCCTAGAGTTTCCTTTGTTTTCCTCCCCGCCTTCCTGACACTGAAAGAGGCAGTGAACATCACATCCTCACTCACCTTTTCCATGTCACTCATGATTTAACACCTTTTGCTCATGACAGCCTTTGGTTAAATCTTCTGTGGCTCAAGAGGTCCTGTATATTGAACTATTCCTCATAGAAAAGACTTTTCCTGATCATCCTCTCAGGTTAGGAAAGCTCGTTAAACAGCATCTGTCTCTCAGCTCCATAAATTGTGATGACCACCTGGACGAGCACAACTAACATTTTAGCAACTTGCTAAAACCCCGTTATCAGTCTGACAGCAAAGGGCCATGCAAAGCCCAGGATGCAGGAAGAGCAGACCAATGTTTGACACTCAGCTCTGATGCCCTCAGACTCAGCAGGATCTCATGAGATCTGCAGTGAGAACATATGAGCTCATGGCAGTGATGGTATCACCAGAGCATCGTGCTGCATACCTTCACCCACCTTTCCTCCCCCTCAGCCAAAATTTCATCACGGGGCATTCCGTGGTGGCTGGTGGGATGTGCTTCTTGTGACTCAGGCACTGCTCCTGCTGCTGCTCATTTCTCCAGGGGCTGTGAGCACCGACTGTCGGTACCTGCTTGGCTGGCAGCACACAGACTCTGGGGTAAGTGCTTTCTCTAAGGAGTTCCTGGTGCTGCCAAGGCCAATATACCTGCTCCCATAGAAAACTGGCGTTGGCTGTTTGATCCCTGCCAGCCAGGCAGGGTTTGGTAACCTTGGGAAGACACCTTGCTCCTGGTGTGATACGTCCCTGCAGGCAGCTCCTGGAGACATGGGCAGTGTGACTCCACATGTCCCTGATTTCTGCAGCACTGCCCCTGGCAGCACAACAGCTTTTCTACTTCCAATCCTTTTTTGTCCAATCTGCAGATGATATTTCTCAACCGTAGTCATCTGGGCTGTGACATTCCCTACTCCCCTCAGCACCTTTTGTGCAGGGGCAGCTGTCTGCAAGTATTTGCTTACTGGGTTTTAGGGTCACTGATGTCATCTGAAATCTTAAATGGCTCATAGTTATGTGGAAACACCAGTGATAGTTGGGAAGATCCAGTGAGATGGCAAGGTGCAGGGTATCAAGAAGGTGCACAATATCAAACACTGATTGTTAAGGTGCTAAGTCAAAATTTTCCCGTCAATCCAAACCACCTCCAAAAAAGATGTGTCAGGATCGGTCAAAGCTGAGAGTGTGTCTGGCTCTGCAGTTCTTGTTCGGATCCAGCTCCACTTTAGCTATGATTTTGCCCAACAGTTTTTCCATCTGAGCACAGACGTAAGCTGGAGAGACAGGTAACCTGTCTCTGCTCTGGCAGATAACCTTGCTGTAATTTGCAGGAAGGGGTTTTTTTGGATGCACCTGGCCTCTTCTTTCTCAGCAGGATTCAGGTTTGGTGGTGGCGGGATTTTACTCAACAAAATGATTTTCCTTGGAACCACAGATTTTTCTATCATGAATACTTAGGAAAATATTATTCAATTCATGTGTAATGTGAGTTGCATTAGGAGACGGGATGTGATAGAACATGATGGTAATGAGTCACCTTATATCATGTTTCATTGTGATGTGTCAGCTGAGAAAGCTAGAGAGCTATAGGTGTTCCTACCAGCTAATTATGAAACAACTGCTGGTTCATGCAGAGATTATTAAGTTTTTCCTAGGGTAGTTAGCAGATAGGTTTAGGTCTGTGGTTTAGCAATGTTTTGTTTAAGTTGCTAACAATGAACTGCATCAGACTATATTTTCCACCCAGAAAAGTCATCAATCTCTTGTTACCAAGGATTAACCTTGCTCAGAAACTCCAGTCATCAGGACAAGATTGTCTCTTCCAGCAGAGGGGAAAGTTTGTGAGATTCTCTTTATTTTCTGGTTACTTTCTGCTGGCATTGACAAGAAGAGGATGATGATGCCATTGCCTTTTGCTGCTGTAGAACTGAGAATATGAAGGCACGATTTGGAAAGCCAGGATCTTAGAGGCTGGTCTTGTACTTCTCAGTTTAATCCAGAGTGAGACAGATGCCCAGACACAGGCAGAAAAACTCAAAGGGTTTTCAAGGTAGGCTTTTCATCTCCATTACTGCTGGTAACATTGCTGGTGGTCATTAAGAAGAAACAAATGGGACCTTTCAGGACATCACACCAGCACTGGGTATGAAATTGTGTCTATGAGACACAGGGGATGGTACTGGTGGAGACCAATATGTCCCTGTCCCTCTTGACCACTGGAGTATGACTCTCCATCACTGGTCTGGTGAGACTTTCAGACAACTGCTTTGCCTTCTGCTGAAATGCCCATGGATTTACCAAGGCTGCACAAACAGCCACTCAGCTGGGCATTCTGTAAGTATCATCTGCTGTACATGATCTGCTATGGTGATATAAACACTTCTCCTATGAAGACAGGCTGAGAGAGTTGGGCTTGTTCAGCCTGGAGAAGAGAAGAGTCTGAGGAGACCTTCTAGCAGTCTGCCAGTATGTAAAGGGGCTACAAGGGCATGGAGTGATGGGCAAGGGGGAATGGCCTTAAGCTCAAAGAGGGCAGATTTAGATTAGATATGAGGAAGAAACTCTTCCCTGTGAGGCTGGTGAGGCCCTGGCACAGACTGCCCAGAGAAGCTGTGGCTGCCTCCTCCCTGGCAGTGTTCAGGGCCAGGTTGGATGGGATGTTGGGCAACCTGGGCTAGTGGAAGGTGTACCTGGGACTAGATGGGCTTTGAGGTCCCTTTCAACCCAAACCAGTCTGTGATTCTGTGGTGGATGAGGGTTTTGGGTTTTTTTTTGGTAAATGTTTAGGTAAATTTTGAGAATAAGGATTTATATGTTCAACTTTTCTTGTGCTGTTTATTTTGACTATGAGTGGACTCAGTGGAAGGGTTGGGGGGGCTGCAGTGTCTAGCCCCTCACACAGGGGATGATCGGACAGGTCTCCTCTCCCTCAGCCCTGTGGTTTCTCCTGGCTGCGACTCTTCAGCGGTCCCTGTCCCTGCAGCCCTACATCTCTCTGCAGCTGAAAAAGTCAGTTCAGTGAAATGCTCAGGGGGTTTTGCTGTGTCAAAGAAGAGAGACCAGGGTAGGCCCTTTCCCTTCATTTTTGTACTGCAGTTTGAACTCTTGTCCTCTAAAGTGTTGGTCTCATGCCATTAACCCCTTGCAGCCCTGGTTTGAGGAGAGCCTTTCCTAGTGGGGCTGTAAATGTTTGAGGGGAGGCATCTGGGGAGGGAAGCTGAATAATGGAAATGTTAACAGACCTTTCATTACACACCCGATACATCATTACTTCATTTCTTTGCTTTTGTCTTCTGTTTTTATAGGTTTTGGTTTTTCCCCCTCCCCCCCGGATCAATAGCATTCATCCTACTCAGCGAACAGGCTTGATACTGTTTTTATGGTGTGAAAATTACTGTTGCTTTGACTGGCTCCTATTACCAGGTGACACTGCTTGGCAGAAAACAATGAATCTTCCTATTATTTGGAAAATAAATGTGATTTATGGGAGCAGCAATCGATAGTGGTCTGCGTCTTGCCGTCAGAGCGCTTGCTTTCTTGAAATAAGCCTTTTACCTTTGGAGTGTGAGGGCTGTTTGTCTAGTGCTGTGGAGCAATTTATAATACATATTTTCTAATCTCAGCTTTTATTAAGAATATTTAAAAAGATGATGATAAAGAAAACATCTGTTGTCTTTTTAAGGATTTGATGCCTATGTGGAGCATCAAATGGGTGTGAAGTTAAGCATGTTGGCAGGGAAGGGCACATCATGGACAACAGAAATACTGGAGGGAGGAGGAGGAAGGGGAAAGCCAAGCACTGAGCACCTGCTATTGCTTCCCTTCATTCACTCAAGAGATGATGGGTCAACACTGCGGATTTGTTATTAACATCCCCACAACGCTGGTGACAAAAAATAGACCAAGTTCAGCTGCAGGGAAGCAGCCTTTTTTTTGTGGGCAATAGGGTTTTATTATGAAAATCTGATCTGCTACATTACCTGAGTCCATATAATGTCCCTTAATGATTCTTGCATAGAAATTATTATTTCATGGCAAATCCAGAGTGTATCTCATCGAGAAACACCCAGCCACAACTGGCATAATTACATCTTTTAAGCATCACTTCTTACAGAAGGTACTTCAGTTTACTCAGGTCTTCAAACAGCAACTTCTTCCAAGCAACTCCCTGTCTGGCTGCAATGTCTTTACCCAGGTAGGATTGTCGCTGGCCAGTTTTAACCAAAGGGTTTGTGCTGAGTTAGCTGCAAGGAATGAGTTTTGGTGGGTAAAACAGCATAAATACAGCTGCCAGGGCAGCTATAATTATTCAGACTTTGATAAATATAATTGCACTGTTGTTAAAGGGACTTTGGTGTAGTTTATTTCTTCAACTTGCAAGAATTGGATAGAGATAGAGAGCTGTCAAAGGGAGTGCATGGTTTTGTTTCCTTATCTGAAATGAGAGCCCCAGGACACAGCTGTACTCTTGTACTGTGAAGATTAATTTAAAATAAATACCATACTTTTTATATCAGACTCTTTCCTTCTGTCTGGGATTTTTGGCATGTGCATGTACTTCTTGCAGGTGCAGCTCTTCCTGCTGTCCCACTTTGGAGAGGATGTGTTCACATGTATTTGCCTGGCTATGGGTGCAGGATTCAGCACTGTGTGTGTTAGCACTTTATTTCTAGTGAGAAGTGTCTATACTGGGATAATGTCACATGAACTTGAAGAGGTGTTATATGTTAATTATACCAACACAGATAGGCTGAGGTATAATTCTGGACTTGCTTAAGGCTTTGCATATGTAACATAATTAAGCTATTGATGTATCAATACACTGAATCTCACTCTTAAAGGGTATTTTACTTCCACTGGGAAATAAAATAGCCAAGTAACAGGAGTAATATGTTGCTACCTCAGAATCTGATCGTACCTTGATGACATTATCAGGATGTGCCCTATGAAAGATCCTGAAAAAGTCTTCCTATTTGCATTATACCACACCACTTTTCTGAACAGAACTAGTCATTCCTTCATTTAGCCTGGCAGTTGCTGTGCTGTTTGCACTAATATATACAGATATGCAGTGAATTAAATCGTGATGCATCCTTCCAAGTGCAGTGGTGAATGGACCCCATCAACTCACATGACCTTAAAGCAGTCTTTGCCATCTAGTTCACATTACTCCCAATGTGGAGCACTGTACTGTGATGAGTTAACTCCAATACTTACATAGTAAACCCCCAAATCCTGCTATCATTTATGAGCCTAGAAGGAGCTTTGCTCCACTAAGCTTAATGTACTCCCGTCAGGTTCTTGACTTCATAAATAAAGCAGTGCTCTACTTTTCCCCTAGGAAGAGGTGGTTGTGTTCCTGACTCTCTCGTCAAATTTAAACCGTTACTAAAGCAGCTTTTTGGAATCAGCCAAGAGCTTTCTGCTTTGTAAGCTACCTCATCCTCATTTTGATACAGCTGAATTTCCTAACACATTAGCCTAATATTTATCAGCTTTGTAAAAAGCCTGTTACTATTTCTTCTTTAGAGTCCTTCTGGTTTTCTGCAAATCCTGAACATTTAGGGCTGCAAAGCATATTATTCTGCAAGCACAATTTTTGCTGGAGGAATCAGCCCTCACAGATATGAAGTTCAAAGTTGGAAATTTGCTGGAGTGAGGGTGAGCTGGAGGCAGCAAGTGGTTTGATGTATGATGCATGGCCACATTACAAACATAACTCTGTTCTTGAGAAGGTCGCTTTCATGGTTAAGAGAGTAGCCTGGGACTTAGAGTATCTGCATGCAGTTCCTGACTCTGCTCCTGCCTTCTTGAATCAATCTTAAAATGGTTACCAGTCATCCTGTCTCTCTGTTCCCCCTAAATAAAATAAGGTAATTTAATCCTTTTCTCTTGCACTTCATTCAATCCGTTTAGATCATTAATTCTTCAGACCAGGAACTCAATCACGCTGCTTCACAAGGAAAGCACACAGAGAAATAATGTGGAGCAATACAGATTAAACAGTCTTGTAGCTTATAAAAGTTAAATTCAATCCTACAGAGTAGCCCGCTCACAACCAATACCGAGACAACAGGGCTCTCCCTCCCCGCTGAAATCTGGACACATGGGATAGAGATGGGTGAGGTCTGCTAAGCACCCCGCTCCACCCTCTCATTGCATCCCCTCTCACTCTGCCTAATTGTATTTGCAGTGCAAGTATTTGTACAACCACAGCCGTGCCCGAGGGCTTTCCCAGAGATAAGGTCTTTTATTTCACTTCCATCCACAGCTATCTGCGAAATAATGTAATTAGTTTATCCCATGTTTGTCAAGAGAAAACAAAACTGAACAGCTTAAATGGCACTTGGAGGAACAACACATTCCTCCCTTTGGCATAATTCAGCCTGTGGCTCTTTATCCAGCTCTTCCTCTGCTATGATGTCCACCACTCTAGAGTGTGACACTGAGCAGGGCTGTGGGAAGATACTTTCTTGATTCGCAGGAAAATTTCAGCACATCCACCACAGGAAAAGTTATTAAAAGTCTTCAGTTATTTATCTGCTGCATTTGTAACCTGCCCTTTTGTGGGTACTCACATCTTCAGGGTGTGGGTTAGTGCAGGAGCATTGTCACCCGTCCTCTTCTGTCTTTCCTTCAGCTCTGCCAGCAGCATGCTGGATGTGAATCCCACTGGAGTGGAACAGACCCTGTAACTGCCCTCTGTGAGAGGTTTAAATATATTTTCCCCTCTGTTAGACAAACCTAATGTAACCCTAACTATCCAAGCCAACTACTGTGGTAAAAAAGATGGCGAAAGATCTCAGGAATCCAGAGCAAAAGAAGGAACATTTAAGAAGGCCTCCAAACCAGCTACCTTTAATGGAATTAGATAGCTTAGCTAAATAAATAAGAAGCTATTGCCTTTGGAAAAAAAAAAATCTCAGTGATTTCCCCTGAGGTAAAATCAGTAGAGCAAAAGAAAAAATAAAAAGAGGTCTAAAAAAAAATATCCCTCACCATAAATCCAAAGGGACTTGTCAGTTCTACGGCAGGAATTGGAGAGACCACTCAAGCAAGAAGAGGATTAGGCTATCTCCTATCAAAGCACGCATGGATTTTTACAGCAACTTAAACAGAAAGTGATGGGGGTTTGGTTTATTTTTTTTTACCTTTTCCATCTGTGGCAAAGATTGGAAGAAAAATACACACAATACCATCTCTAAGTTTTTCCAGTGGGACCAGTGCCCACATCTTCCTTCTAGGTTCACCAACTCTAATAACACTACAACTCTAATAACACTACAGCTCTAATAACACTACTCTGCTTTGCACAGCAACCCCAAAGGCAGTGTGAAACATATGTGCCTTTGGTTAAACCTATGGAGACCCTTCTCCCATGGTGCTGGACATGGGAGTGAGCTGGCCTGGATGTGAAAAGGAAAGGACGTTGTCGGTGATGAAGAGTCCTGGATGCCGCCTGAGACAGGAGAGCTGGAAGCAGCTACACTGCCACGAATCCTGCCTCGTAATCCGCTCTGACCTGGGCTCTGGATCCCAGACACATCAGCACTCAGCTATTTTGAATCTGCTCAGGCTCCCAGAAATACCAGGCATGCCCTGAGCATACTTGCATTAGCTCAGCCTCCGCCGTGAGAACATGGTGCGAGCTTGTTTGCTCCATGCTAGGAGCACTGCGTTTGCCTGCTGTGATGCCTCCGTGCCACCACAGGACAGTGTGACTGTGTCTACAAATAGCAGAAACTGGGCAAATTATTACTGGATGTGAATGATTATCTATTAAAACTCAAATATTTTTCACTCGGCCTTCCTCTTTTCAGACTGTGCCCTGGCTCAAGTGTGTAGTTGGCTCTAAGCATCGAGGAGAGGGCATTGGTTGCATTACTTGGCTCTGGCACAAGTTACCTCATTGCTCTGGTTCTTTTCTTCTTTATGAGGTCCTTCCAGGTACCGTCTCCTCTAGGCTCAGTCCCACTCCAGCCCTCTCTTCTTCATTCCTGCATCTCTTTAGGTTGGGCTGTTGGCAGCTTTTGAGGGCACAGACAAGCTCGTTGCCATTTGGTGCGTCCCTTATCTTTCTCATGATATGGCTTCTGCAGTCATTTCATAGCAAGCTATGCTGGGGCAGCATAACTGGGAATCTTCACTTACACATCTTCAGACCTTCTGGTACACTGTGTGTTTGGTGACCGGTCCTTCACTGTCACACTGTGATTCAGTCCTGTTCCCCACCATCTGCTTCATGTCATTAACCAATTTTTCCCTAAAGAGAAAACAGATATGGTTTTAATTTGGAGTCTGCTGCTGTACTTTCAGCTCACTCTTCTTAAAGTTACTAACTCCAGGACAGACACAGTCTTCTCTCCTTTTTTCAGCCTCACATTCTGGTGCTGTTGAGGTAATGTGTCTCTGTCTAGCTTTTAGTTACAAAGCCATTGCCACTGTATAACTTTCTCTCTTTCTTTTTTTTTTCTATTAAAAAAAAAAATTCCTTGCCACTCTATCAGCAGTTAGAGAAAAACTGTTATCTCATCCCTATGGGCAAGGCACAAAGAGATAAAAAAGCAATTCCAACACCAAAGCTTAAAGTCCACCCGCCCAGGCTTCAGCCATCACCCTCCCTTGGCTAAACCTGACAGTCTTATAGAACCACAGAATCACAGAATAGAACTGTTCTTGTCCAGGTTGGATGGGGCTTTGGGCAACCTGGGTTAGCGGAGGGTGTCCCTGCCCATGGCAGGGGGATTGGAACTAGATGGGCTTTGAGGTCCCTTCCGACCCAAACCAGTCTGTGATATCAATCCAGCTTGAATTTACATCATCCCTTTTTAACCTCGACTTCTAAATACAATTGCCTCAGTATATTAATATTATGTTCCCAAACGGTAGTTAAGGATGCTGTCAATCTGCATCTGGCTGTCTCAAGGCTAGCTGCAGTAAAGAATTCATTGCTCAATATGTAGGTAAAATGGATTCCATATCTTTGTAACATTCAGCCTCAGGCATTTTATTATGACTGGGGCTAATGATAAGCTTTCAAAATAAACATTCATGTATTGTTCTATATCATTAGTAAAGTGACCGCACTCCCTGCTCTGCCTAGTTTTCCTGTTTTAATAATTCCTCTGACTGGGATTTTGTAGACTAGTACTGCCTTCCTTATTTCAGATGAATCATTCTGTTGCCAAGGAAAAATTTTACTGGTATCTCCCTCACCCCCTGTAAAATCCATTCATATTTTAAAAACTTAGAAGAAAACCAGAAATTTGCCAGTTCCCAACTATCATTTGCTCCTTGTAGCCTACTTTTGGAGCATTGCCAGAAGATCTCATCAGTCAGCTTGAGATGGCTCTTTCAGCATAATGTATGGCTGTGGATAAGACATAGACACATGAAAATAACGGCTGCTGATCTTGCTATCAATATGCTCCTTGACCCCTGTCTGGGAACCACTATAATATTAATTCAAGTCTCATGTTGTCTCTTCTCTTTGCTTGTAATATGTTTGCTTTGTAGGCTTTATTACTGAGTTGCAGATTTCACAAACTGCACATAAAACTCACACTGTTTGCGTGACACCCCCAAATGCCAACCTGTCTGCTGGGTTCCTCCTGGGAGCTAGTTACTCTTTGCATGACCTCAGCATCTTTCTACTCACTCAGCACAGGAGCAAAACTAACATTAGAAAGCATTAAACTTACTTTTAGTGTAGGATCATTTTATTTAAAGCTACTAGCCTAGACCCCAGTTGAATAGATTTGCCAAGACACGAGCCTTTGGCATAGCACAGATACCATTTTTTGTGTGAAAGCATAGATTCTTGCTTAGAAAGATTTATCTGATATTAATGACATAGCTGCATTCAGATTGCATGAATCAGTACGTGCCATAAACTGCTTGAAGACTCGTTAAACCTGATGAATTAAATAACCCTCCTGGGCTGGAGAGAGATGTTGCTGTTATGGTTTATGATATATCATATATCACATCTGTTTGTTATTGTTCTACCCGTGTTATTTTATGTGTAAAAAAGATCATGCCAGCAGGAATAAGTCCGGCTTATTTAGAAAAAAACAGATGCTCTACAAACAGGAGACAGTGCAAAAAGCCTGGAAATTGGGAAATCTCCTGGAAATCTCTCTGATAGCCTGAGGAAGCGCTGGAGGACTTGTTTATATGGAGAAAGAGCCTGAAGAATGTTATTATGGAGTAGTTGTTATGCTATGGGTTGGTTTTTTTTTAACAGTAAACCAACTCGTATTCTGATTTTAATTTATTTTGAGTGCTTTCCCTTTGGGTATGTTGCCACAGGGGCTGGTTATCCTCTGCTTTGGTCTCTTAGGTTGGAGTCTGGTACTCGATGATACTGATATGTGGTGTTTCTTCTCTTCCCAGGGATCACTGGACTGGGGCCCAAATCTGCATTTCAGTGGCTCTCTAAACCATTTAAGGCTTGAGCAAAGGTAAATCCTCTTCAAATTGCAGGTCAAACAGCATTCGCCTTGTGTTATCTATATAAGCTCTTTTTTTTTTCTTTTTTTATAAATTTTTTTTTATTAGCTGGTAGCACAGCTCCTCCAGTTCTCAGGTTTACACTCTTGGTCGGTTATGTATGTGTTGGCTGGCAGAGAGCAGCTCCTATCAGCCTGAACCAATTCCCGATGGAGTCAGCGGGTTCTGAGCCAGGCCAGCTGCCCTTGGCTGTGAACTGTAAAATAAATATTTCTCCTAAACACGGAGGATCTCAGCTATTCCAAGAATGTCTCAAAAGCCGATCTAGGCTATGTCAGCTCTTCTTCATATGCAAAGGGGAAAAACACGTTCAGAACTGAAGCATGGGAAGTATGCAATGCTGAGATGTGTCATTGTCTAAACTTTGGGCAGGGTGGGATGTTAGGGAAGGTTTCCAGGGAACCAGAAAAACTTTCACCAACTTATTGGCTGACATCCATGGCAAATGTCATTCCAGATATGGCTGAGAATTAAGCAGCTCTATAGCAATGTAAAACCACATCCAAAAATAAAGATCACAATACTTATATTTTAATGTTAAATGGTAAAAATTCAAGTGCTGCAAAAGGCAGTGAGACTGGGGAAGAGAGTTATAATCCCTGGAAATATTTAAATGAGCAATTTTCTGTAATTCTGGTTAAAAACAAGTTAAGTGTTTAGATGCATTTCAGTGTGTGAGCTGCTTCCTGGCTTTAGGAGGGACTAATCTTTAAGTTATGTAAAATGTGTTTTGCTAAACTGTGGATGAAATTTCTCTCACTTGTCCAGTGATGGGTCCTGCTGTGATGTGAATATAGTGTCTCTGACTTAAATGGTCTGGTTTAAATCTCATACATAGACAAGCACAGCAAAAAGCTACCTTTCAGAGAAATCCATCTAGGACTCAAAAAAATCCTCACTCAGGGTACTATAACATTGTAAAAGTAAACAAGTATTCCTTAACTCTTACAGCTAAAGCCCTGCTGAACTAGAACCAAATTAAACACAAGATTTGTGCTGCTCCATACAAGACATTGTCCTCTATGGATTCTCTTACATGTCCATTTGCTCTTTTCTCAGGTCTCTTTCTAACTCTTTCTTGGGCATCGTTGGCCTTGACTCCCAGGTCCAGTATTGTCTCAGTGCTCACAGCTCTCTGAATTACTGGGTTCCTTGGGTGGCAAGCACCTGTAGGGAGCCGGCTAAATACCTACTGCATTCTGTGGAGCTCTAGTCAATGCAATTCATTGCATAGGAATATTTGAGCTCATCCTGAAGTATCTATGGCCATCTGACTTGTCCTGTGAGCTTCAGTGGTCAGACTAACATTGACTGTAACAGCATCCTACACACCAGCCACCCTGTCAGACACCTCGACTTCCGTGTCCTAAGCAGGCTGTGAATCCTACCTTTGCTGTCCAGACTAAATTCCAGGTGTGACTTTGTGAGTGCCCAGCCATTAGTTTACATTCAGTTTTTAATATGTTCTCCCAATGCTTCCTTCTTTCTACATCCTTTCCTAATCATGGCAGGTGATAACCCTATTCTCCCTGTCACTCAGGCTCCCAGCCTGGCCATCATATTAGCTGGGATTTAGCTGAGCTATGATTCATGAAATCTCAGTTCTTCTTGACTGATGGCTTCTCCAATAGTCAATCCTTCCTAGCAAAGGACACAGGTTAATCTCCCGTCCAGACACTCAGCGTTTCTCATCTAGGTCCTTAGAGGTTCCTTTTCCGTGCCCTTGAGAAATTAAATCCTACCCTGCTCCTACCAATGGGCTATCATAGGTCATTCTCTAGCCTGGATCACCTTTCACCTTTCTTTTTCCCCACTGACACCTTTCTCTCAAATAAACCAAACATAAGCTTCTTACTTTGGCTCTCAGGGTGCAGCTTGGATGGTTCCTTACAGTCTGCATCAGCTTTTGTTGCCTGCCAAGGCGGCTACTCCCTGCCGAGGTGCCATCATCCCCTTGTTAAAATTTCCAGCAAGCACCCTTATACTTTCTTCCATCAGGCCCCCAGGCTTGGGAGAGACATCTTGCAAAGAGCCACAAAGCTACATCATTACCTGCCTTCAAAGCTCTTATTGAAATTCTGCTTTGCCATAAGGCTTAAGAAGAAAACCTACCATCTTTGACACTGCACAGACTACAAGACTGTCTTATACTAAATAATATATTTGTTTGTGATTTTCCGCATTTCCTTTACCTTTAGTTGTTACACTTTGATTATAAACTCTTTGGGGTAAGAATCGCATTCAGAGGTTTGTTATTAGGACTCCAAGATCTGAGAAGCCATAAAGACATCACAAGGATAAATATGGAGAGCACTCAACTTACTCTTTTCTATTAAGGAGAAGGACATGCCTAAAATTCCTACATGTTGGATGTTGTGAACTTCTTTGGGCGCTGTGAATGTTGGCATCAGTTTGCCTAATTCATTGCCGTTTTTTTCTGAGGTCATAAGGCTTGTTGTTACCTTCAGGAGACGTGGGAGCACCTAATTTCATCCAGCAAGTACGAATCAGCAGCTGCTTCTCCAGCGCTGCATTTTGTGGAGAAGCCACTGGAGGGACACCTCCACTACAAAACTAAAACCGGCCGCAACCTGCTCCAGCTCTTCCAGCCCCATCGCTCCCGCTCTGTCTCCGATGGAAGACTCCAAACAGAGGCCTTGTTTTGCGGGTTACAAATTATTTCTGGTTAAAAATTAAAGGCCTAACATGTCCTAACATTATTAGTTCTATAGGCACAGAATGAAAAGAAAGAGTGGGAAAAAACGCTTTTGGGTTACTTTGGACTAGTGTCTCACGTCATGGGGAGACATGAGAAGGCCTGCTCCTGCACAGCCCTGCTTGCAGAGCACCCCCCGCTGAAGGGAGGCCAGCTCACACAACAAAAGGCTGCCAGACCAGGCCACGAACACCCGTAGCACAGTCTGCAGCCACTGGACACGTGTAGGCAACCAAGTCATCTCGGGTAGCCAAGCTGTTCTGCTTGCTGCTGTGGGTTTTTGGGAGTGACGGTTATAGCAAGGCTGAAACCATCTCATCCTGGGCCCCTGGGAGCTGCAGAATTTCCCTTTTCCACATCAAGTCTATTCCTGTTATTGCAAGCTGACTCTTGCCAAACTGCAATTTCTTCTAAGCTAAATAAACTAATATTTATGGCTATCCACTACTTTTCCATTAAAAAAAAAGTCACTGAGAGAGTGGCAATCTGGGGAAGACATGCCAAATGTGTCTAAAACTTCCCTCTGTGCAAATATGATTCTATTTTTGTCTGAAACAGAAGGCAGGAAACATTTATGTTCCTGAGTATCTAATTTTATCTTGAAAAGAATATTTATTAAAGTCACCATAGAAACAGAAATTTAGAAGTATTAGGCTTATTCCAGTTGTTACAATTACTATTTCCTCCACAGCATGATCTGTTATATAGCAAATAATAAACAGCTCAGGATCTGTTATAATCTTATTCTAGAGATTTTTGATGGACCTCCCCCCTAAACTGTGACATGTAAAACTGTCCTTTCACATCCCTGCTTTAATTTACTGAACAAAAAGAGAAAAAAACTTGGAATATTTGCCTGGAAGTAAAAATGCAAGGAAAATTTTGAATGGGCGGTGCACAATTTTAGTATCTAGGAACGTTTTTCAGATTTAAAAATGCTTTTTCATTATTGATTAATAAGCAAGCTCCATGGCTAGCTGTACAGTTATTGAAGAGTCTGCTCTATCTGGTGGTCTGGTGGTCTCTAGATCACCAAGAGTTGTCACAGTTACTGTTTATAAAGCCATTTTAAAAATGACCCATCACTTGCAGCTGATAATTTTTGCAGGGCAACTTCTTTAACCACGTCTTGACTTGCTTTGGATGTGCTCAATGTGGGAACTATTTTGGTTAGTGAGCTTTTTATAAACAAGCATCCTACAAATACCTAACTCTCAAATAACTATTTTTGTGTGCTGACACCCAACATTTACCATGAAAAAGGTTCTGTAATGAACCAGTTCATGCTCCCACCCTTACTTGGCTCAGCCTTTCACGCAAGCTATTTAGTACAGCTACTCCAGATTAACAATAAGAGTTTCATCGTTTATGATATGGTTCCATATGCATGTCCTATCATGAAAGCTCCACTTTTTCTGACTGGATGTATTTTCTAAAAGCGACAATGTAATCCTGTATGCACAGGTTATATTTATCACAGCTGGCTTAGGCAGAGACAGAATTAATTAGGAAGTGTCTCAAATGTCAGATCATTAAATGAAATTGTAAAAAGGTAAATTGTAGTCTTCAGTGAGCAGATATCTCACAAAATGATCCTTGAAAAAAATTGCAATTGCTGTAAAATATTCATTTCTTCTTTACAATTGCTTATAGGGATAATGTATATAGTTCCATATAAATACTAAAACTTCCTAATCTGATGTGAAGGTCAGCATAGAGGTTGTGATGAAGAATTTCTTTTAGTCTCTGTGGAATGACTAAACACTGAACAAATATTTAATTTGCGTTTTACATTACTATTGAGTAGACTTTTCTTCTTCAAAAAATCCCCTTAGAGTTTATTTCAGTTCTTTTCCTGTGAAAAAAAAAAAGGAATAAAGTGGGGGAAAACAAGGTAAACATAACAAGCAACTTACATTCAATAAATTCTTCCCTTTTTATTATTTTAATACAAAGGAGGTATTGTAGCAGTGAAAAAAAGGAAAATGCAGCATATCTTTCACTCATTCCATCCTAAAGTGGCAACTTCTCTAGCCTGAAATCAATATTTAGGCTCAGTAGTAGGCATGCATTTTAGTTGGAGAAACTCTTGTAATATACTGAATATCATGAGTGTGAGGTCTGTTCTTTTAATGCACTATTTGATTCCAGGGACTCGCAGGAGATTTCTGTATCAGGATGCTGTTAGCTGTGTTACAAAAGATAACAAATTAAGACAGAAAGCAGCATGTGGGAGATAGCATATTATTTTCCTCCCTTCTCCCTCTTTCTTCCCCAAATCAATCTATTTAGACTGACCCAGATCTAGCTGCGGTGTCAAGGCAACACGTTATGAAAAAAGATGCTTTGAAGGGCCACCCCCTCGCCTCCATTTACCAGGATATTTTCTAGGCCATTTTGGAGACATATGGACCCTTGTTGCTTCCTGACTTTGCAGTATTGACACGTTGCAGAACATGCCAATGTACATGTGCAAACAGAGGTGGGTAAACAAGCCCTTCTTGCTGCAAGATCTAGTGTTACGGAGCTGCAGCGAGGGGGAAGTCACATTAAAAGCAAGTAAACACTTTCTTCCCATTGCTTCTAGTGTCTGAAGGACGTATCTGATCCAGAGGCAAAGGGCATGAGGGGGTAGTAGCAGAGGCAATTAGTATGTCAGCACAGCATTGAGCTTCTATTATACTCATGTTAAACACAGTATCTTAAAGCGGTGGTCCCAAACACATCAGAATTTATTTAAGGGTTTATTTATTCATTTAAGCTTGCTTCTTTTTAAGATTCCCCTCAACTCTGCAGCTTTTCTGTGGGCACCCAGCTACCTGACCTCACCGTGTTAAAATCCGTGGGTCTTACACTTCCCACGCCAGTAACTGAGAAGAGGGGCTTGGGGTTGGCCACCCTCTCAGGGACCCTTCCCTGAGATTTCTCCTCAGTTGCATGGTTGTAGAGATAGTCTCTGCCCCATCTGTTCTTCAGAACAGGTTGGAGACCCTGTTCCTGAACTTAGTGAGTGCTTGGAATGTGAAGCCACCTATGTGGAAGGCCTCTAACTTTTTTTTCCCCTATAAAATGTTGTTGACAGCATCATGGCTGATCCCTCCCACAATCCCAGTAGACTTTGGAAGAAGGGAGCTTTCAACAGAAAAGTGAATATGAATATAATTCCTGTGCTGCTGTCTCCTTTGTGCAGTGCTGGAGACAGGGACTAGGCTCTGCCCCATCCACTTTCCCAGTCCTAAATTCACTAAGTGCGAGGTGGTCATGGCTTGGAGAGCTCATGTGCCTTTGCACTTGGTACTTCACTCTGGAACTGTACCAGAGATGGGAAGGGACAAAAGCAGCCAGTGTACCCTAGGTGGCTCTGCACTGGTGCTCAGGCACCAGCATGTGCAGATATCAAGCTGGATAGCTTTGAAATTCAGATGTCGAGGCTGCCCTTGTGACTTACCTTTGTCAGACTGTGTCAGCACATATTGGTACCCACAGGCATATGTACGGTACCTTCACCTAAGGTACAAGATGATACTTGTTATGTTCATCACCTGCAGTAATGGAGAAAGTCTTTCCACCTAGGACTTGGCAATTCTCCACTACGACATCAGACACACAGCACTCAGCGAAGCTGGTAGTATATGCCAGAATAAATGTCTGTGTGCTTAAAGGAATCCAAAAGGGACTGACCATCAGCCCCTAATCTTCCACCAATCTTGCTGAATTACTTTCATACAATCTCCCTTTGTGTTCTTACCTGATATCACACTTACCCCTTCATGCACGTTCTTCCTATTGAAAGCGTGAGCCTTAGTCATCTGTTAAGAGGGTACAGTGAATGTTACATGAGTGTATTCTTGGATTTTTTTTTCTTTGTGAACTGTTAAAATTGCTTCTTGAAGATGTGAATGCCTTTTCTGGCTGTCTCCACTCCTCTGTCTTCATCTTCGATGCTGAGGACATTTGAAAAGTACAGGTCATATTGCATGGGATCATGGGATGTAGGAAGCTTAATGCATGAAGCACAGTTGTTCTGTTTTATTCATAAAGGACGAATAATTGGGGATTTTGTTTTTATTTAAATGGGTCTTTTGATTAACAGGCTGATGGTAGGCATTTTTTTAAAAGGAGTATTTTTTTTTTGAGACAGCAATAATAATTCTGTTTCATATTATACAATGATTAGCCTGAAAGAGATATCAATTATATTTCTATAAGAACATTTTTTCTCACTGCTTTTAGCCCTGTGTGTTGCACTGATTAAGGGGAATTGATCTTTGCTGCCATACGAAAATGGGAAAACAAACACAAGCTCAGTGATTGTATAAGATGTGCTCGAGGGCCATAATTCGAGCCAAGAGGAACGCTTTGTGGCTTAGTCAGACCATGAAGACAAGTCTATCAAATGTACAACGTGTCATATACAGATTTCTGTTTAGTGGACCTTTGTGTCCCAGCCTCCACATTTATCATTGTCTCCCTGACAGGAGCTCTGCCCTGTTATCCTGACTTGTATGTCATTTATCAGTGTTAAGTACAACAAAAGAGCATCTCTTTAAACCCCCTTTACCCTTTCACATGCTTCTACCCTTGAATAATGATATCTGTCCCTGCAGCCACAAATATTCCATTTCATCCTTTCCTTTGTATTATGTTAGTTGCTCAATAAATGATTAAAATGGCATTAATGCACTTTAAAATGAAAATTATTATATTATTGTTGAAGTCACGTGTAAGAGAAGAGATAAAAGCCTTTGGGTGCTTTTCCCCCCTTTTTAGGCCTGTCAAGTCAAAAGAATTTTGTATGAGAAATCCTCATCCACAAAATCAAAACATGGCAATACCAACACAGCCTAGATCACACAGCCCCAAGCCCAAATCTTAATTTTCAGCTGTGGGTATAAATCACCGGGTCCAAAGCAAAAAGAGTGAAATATGGCATCGACACAGAAATTAAAATAGTATTAATGGTCATTGAACATTCTTTCACATAGGACTATTCCATTTATTTTATTCAAGAACAACGGGGAAGGTGGGAGAAATGGGCCACAGCAACCTTAAAAAGGTTACACAAAAGGTGAAAGCAGTTGCTGGAAAAAAATATTTCCAAGCAGCATTTCATGGCCATGTCTGCTGCCATGTTTTATAATAATGGACCATCTTTGTAGGAAGTTGGTAACACACTGGAAATCATAAGCTTCGCAGAATTTATATCTAGCTACTGCCTCACAAGACATTTTATAGAGATGTGTTAGCAGCTCTGTATAACAAGTATGGTCTGGGCTCAGGTTATTAATTATAGCTTGGAGTTTCAATTTATAATCAATAAAAAACCCAAAGCAATTACCAGTTTAAAACTTTGCTTCTCATTCTCTCATGTGTACATACACATAAATCATGTGGTTCTCACACCCCTCATTTACTGCTCCAGCTCTGTTTTCCAGACCTATTTCCCTGTTCTCTTTATGAAAGAGAGAAAACACTATGTCCTCTGTGTTTTGCTCAACCTCCTCATGCTCCTGGCTCTCTTGAGCAGCACTACCTCATTGCTGTGCTGTACCCTTTTGGGCATCACTTAAAGGATACTGAGACTTGCTTACTACTCCAGATTTGGGTCCTGAAAGAGTTACCAAGATCATTTGTGTTTGTGTAGCATCTGCCAAAGGCCCTCTGACAAAGATGGGTGAAAGATGGCTGTAGGGTGAAAGATCATGATGCTGAAGGGATGCCCACAGAGGAGTTATTGGGTGAAAGCCAGGTCACCAGCTCTAGAAGCTGCCAGGAATACGAGAAGTGGAAACAGCAGAGTCATTTGGAAGGTAAGTTGCCTCTGCAGATGACAAGGCTCTTGAGGAGTGCAGTGGTACAGCCCCAAGGAGTGGCTGAGCACCACAAGCTACTCCCAGAGGAGTTGGGATAAGGACGGTTTCCTGACAAAAGCACCATGAAAGGGGAACAATAACAGCCCATGGCAAATTACAGTCACACCTGGTGATAATACAGAGTGCTGCATGATGGGAGGACTGCTCCAATGCCCAGGCCACACTCAGCCTGCCCTGGAGGCACCAGGAGCACCCCCTTCCCCAACCAGCCCCTTTTATGGGTGAGTGATGTCAGGTGGTGTGGAAACAGCCTGAGCTGACTCAGCTCACCTGGGCTGGCTGCTTGGGGAGGGTTACTCTGGTCTGGCCACAGCCAGGTCAGGGAGTCTAAGTGTTGGACGTTGGTTGCCATCCCTGAGTAGATTTGTCTTTTGTGTTGGTCTTTTTGTGACCATTTGCATTCAATATGGTAACTAAGAGTCTGCCCACATATCTTCCTAATTGCCTCCTTTCTAGTTTTGCTATTGAGTTTACTTGGTCCCCTGTGCACACGGGTCTTAAATATGCTTATCTGAAAATCAGTAGATTTTAACTGAGTAGAGGAATCAGGTTCTGGACCAGGTTTTTGGTAGAGGGGAAAAAACCTGCTAAGAAGTTTAGAAAAAGGACCATGTGATGGTGTTTGCAGCACTTGTGTGCTGGTATATCAGACTCTGGGGAGTCCAAGTCTTCCCTGGAGGTAGGGTAGTGTCTGCTTCTTGTTGACAAGGTGCTATCACAGACTAGAGATACAGGAATAAGTCTCTCACAGAGGCTGCCACCTGACAGTATGTATTTTTCAATTGGCAAGCAAGCCCAAACCTCTGACATCCCCAGCAGCATCTCTGCTGGGCAGCAGGGTGGTCTGAACACTCTGTCTCTGGTTGCTCTGCAAAGATACCACCAAAAGTTCCACCCTTGTGTGACAATGTTTCAGATGAGCTCTTATCCAAACAAAACCTTACCTGACATTATGGCAGCAGTTTTCCCAAAATAGGATGCGCTGACCTAACAGCCACTTCCCAGTAGGACTATTACTTTCCCTTTCCCCCACCTCTGCTCCCTGCTACTTGCTTTTGTCATTTACCACACCACAGATCTGGGTGTCTGCATCCCTCTGTAAATGGATACAGCTCATTAACTCTGGAAAATACTTTCTTTTTACCTTGGTTACCAAAAATTGCAGGAGACTGGGCTGACAGGCAACAGAAGACGATGAGAAAGGTCTGAGGAAAGCTAGAGGTGGTGCACAGGAGAGAGTGTGAGCATGTGGCTGGGAGCAGGAAAAGTGCACAAGACTCATATCTCCATTTTTGAGGCAGTATAAGCCATTAGATCAGCCCACCACATTATGATACTACTTAGCTTAATACTTCCTTAGCTCTCCTAGCAATATTCCTCCTGGTACAACTGATGACAACCTTCTCACAGGTGCCCATACTGGTGGCTCACGGCTGCCCTACGATCAACTCATGATCTTTCAGTCATTTCCCAGTGATGAGCTTCCACCTTACCGTGTGTGTTTCAAGTGTTAGTTCCAGATGTATCAGTTAGTGTTTTGCACCTTGGATGAATTTCACCCTATTTCAGTCCAAAGTGTCATGTAATTCCCACTGCTCAACATACTGTTTCTCTTTTTGGGAATACCTCCCAGCTTTCTGCCATCAACACACATCATCAATGTGCTCCTGACATTTGGGCCAGATTAGCATTTGCATTTAGGCTACATTTTCAACAAACCACATGCTACTTCATATACCCTGACGGAGGATGACTTAGCCCCACGTCATCGCTTTGTACAGATTTTGATGCTAAACACCCTCTCGGCAGGATTGTTCTATCCTCTACTGAAAGCAAAAGGGATCTTTGCACTGATGTTAGCCAGGCCACCACCCCAAATAGATCTGAAAGTCTAAGATCAATAAATCTAAGTTGTGAAGAAAAATGTTTTGAATATGCCAGTGGCTTTTTAGGGTAAATTTTGTAGCATTACATTTGTCGATACAATGGGGGAAAAAACCCCACCCTGCGTTTAAACAAAATCACGGTGAATTGCTCAAAGGCAAAACAAAATTCTCTGCTCAGCTGTTTGGCTCACATTCATCTCCCTTTACTCCTATAGAAGTGACATTTTAATTAACTGTGTCAGGTGGATGTGTAACATCTCTGCTGAAAAGCCTGTATCTGCTCAGCTGTGTGTCATAGTTTCTATACCAGTAGCATCTACAAGAGGTCAGGCTTCTGTGGCAGGAAGATCCAAATTCTAAACAATACTGTATAATGCATAATCTGTCTAAGCTTTTCTTCTACTTGCACGAATCTATGGAAAGTGGTGATTTCCTTGGATTATTTAAATACACAATTGTGTCTGTGCCCAAGTAAAAAAAATCCCTATAGTAGGATCAAATATCAGTTCTTTGTGGGTAACAAACAGTGTTGCGTGGGACTGGCTGGCTAGATGGTAGTGATTTTGTTCCTCAAGCGAGTGCCTTTAGCTATGAATACCTAAGTGTGCAAATGTAAACTGCTGCTTCTGCAAATGTATGTGCAGCTCCGAGGTTCACTTTCCGTGAATGTTAATGGACACAGAATTTAATCACATGAATATTCAAAGAAAGAGAACACAAAAGCAGCACAAGTGTGGTTGAAGCGAATGGATTTCAAAATGTAAGCCAGAATCGTGGCTTCCCCACACCCCCGCCCTCAGCTAGTGTGAGTGCCTGAAACTTTGAGAGCTTTACAGTATTGACCGGGCTTTGAATTTTCAGGTGAATGTAATGTGATACAAGCCATGAGACTCCACAGCCTTATGAGGAACATATCGTTTGTGTCACAAAGTTTGATTTGGATCTGAAGCTTTCATAGTCAACTGTCAGCTTAGACTGAGATGGGAATGCTGTGGAGTGGGAAATACTTCTGCTGGGATGACAAGGAAATGGTCAAAGAAGAGGATCACTGGCTTTGTGAGGGACTCTTGTCAAACCAGGACTCTGGGTGAGCAAGCAGGCAAATAACATGTGAAATTCTGTGAAAGGTGAGGGATGAAGGTGAACAATGCTTTGATTTTTTTGAAATAACAACCTATGTTGGGGTTTAAATTGCAAGTGTGTGATGCTTTTAACATCAGTGAGCAGGAGGGAGAAACAAAGGAGGCATGGAACACTGTATATGCACTTATAGATGTACTTGAACATATATTCTCAATCTGTCACCTTAAGATGTATCTGCTACTGTGAGTGGGAACTCTGAAAGAGTCACTGAAGCAGGGGTGGGCATACAAATATAATTAAACTCCAGGAGGCAGGAGCGCTGCATTTTGTTATTCTGGAACTTTCCTGATGCATTTCAATTTTACCCATTAAGAAATCATGCACAGGCACACTACAGGGAAAGAACGTTGGAGGTTATGAAGGAAACCAGTTAAAATTAAAGACAGGCAATTCAGACCTTTGGAAAAGCTAATGAAATTTTTCCAAGTGCATTATGAACATAAGATCAGTGGAAGCTCACCACGCAACTGTGATGTGAGTAAATGGCATCTCCCCCAGTGATAACGGGGAAACCGAGGCACGTAGGTGATTCTGCAAAGCAATTCATGTTTCACAAGTGGTTCATTCTCACCGATGGTAAGCACTGCTTTCATGAACTTAGAAACTGCTTGTCTCAAAGCCCTCCTCCTTAAAACAGGGATTATGTGGTAGCTATGCCTTAAAATTGGCCTATGATTAGAAATTAATGTATGTTATGTACTACTTCAACACAAGTGGGACATTCTAGGGAAAGACCTGTTTTCTCCCCTCATTCACTTCACAAAATGGACAAGACATAGCAGGGCAGAAACAGGACTCTTTCTTTTCTGTATCTTCCTTTCTAATCCTTTCTTAAAACCCAAGGCAAAGCTGCAGTGATTAGTGCAGCCTCTATGGTCAGGATCTCCATTTCTTCATGCCACCTTCATTTATACCACACAGCAACAATAGCTTCAGTGGAATATGGATTACGTGTATTTATTTGGCTAGTAGGGTTTGGGTAATGTAGTCATTCTATTAGATCGTGACACCTGTTCTAGTGTCTTAACTGACAACAGACCCTTGATAATCAAATTTAAATGCATTTTCAAGAAAATTAAATACTACCTATTTTTGTATCAAAAACAGTGTGGCCAGTAGGTCTGGGGAGGTGATTGTGCCCCTGTGCTCGGCACTGGTGAGGCCGCACCTCGAGCGCTGTGTCCAGTTCTGGGCTCCTCACTATAAGAAGGACATGGAGGTCCTGGAGCGAGTCCAGAGAAGGGCAACCAGGCTGGTGAAGGGGCTGGAGGGCAAATCCTATGAGGAGCAGCTGAGGGAGCTGGGGCTGTTTAGCCTGGAGATGAGGAGGCTGAGGGGAGACCTTATCACCGCCTACAACTACCTGAAGGGAGGTTATAGAGAGGTGGGCGATGGTCTCTTCAGCCAGGTGACAGGTGATAGGATGAGGGGAAATGGCACAAAGCTGCATCAGGGCAGGTTTAGATTAGATGTTAGGAAAAAAATTTTCACTGAAAGAGTTGTGAGTGCCTGGAACAGGCTGCCCAGGGAGGGGGTTTAGTCACTGATCCTGGGTGTATTTAAAAGATGGGTAGATGAGGTACTTAGTGATATGGTTTAACATAGCATGGGGATGGTTTGACTCGATGATCTTAAAGGTCTTTTCCAACCTTGTGATTCTGTGATTCTGTGACACCTTTCATTATACTATCTGATGGCCATTGTACAGATACTCTTCCAGAAAAGCTAGATCTGATTAAAAAATTGCACTTTGGTTTACATTATTTATCAGAATTTTAATTTTAGTATTCTGTGGCTGATTCCATGTATATTTTGATGGCAATGACTACAACTCAATGCACAGTTGCATTTAGACCTACTAAAATTATAGCACAGAAGCTCACTTGCTCTCTGTGTGGTTCCAACACAGAGTAACTCTCTCTATTTCATGCAGTGTTAGCACCCTCTGCCTCTTCTGGAAATGCAACCAAATGACTTGGAGGTGGTATAAAAATATCATGGAAATTAAATTACGTAAAAGGATTATGAACCTTGATATAGGGGGAGATTTGCTTTGTCATTTAGGGAAAATTGCTGGAATGGCTGGTACTGCCTACCTGTTTTTCCTTTTTTCTTCAATGAGAGGATTTGGTGAAAAAACAGAATTCGAGTAGGTTTTGTCTCCCCTGAGTCATTTGGGAAGCAGACACATAGTCTACAGCAGCCACGTGGGGTCCCTCTACATTCAGTGAAGAGGAGAGACACCTTCATCCCTCTTATTGTGGGCTCTCAGAATTTATGCTGAGTGGCCACTCTGTAATTTTGGACAGTACCTCCTCGGGAAGACTTACTTTTCCTTGGCTGTGGTTTGCCAAAAACGTTGCCTAAAAAGAAGAGAAAGAAATTCTGACAAAAAGATTCTCTTTAAGTGTCCTTTTCATGAAAGCCTCCATTCTTTGAAATGTTCTGATCCTTCACTTTGAACAGTATCCAAACACTGAAATAAAACCTAAATAATGCCTTGTTGCTAATTTTCTTTTTCCATATCCCAATGCTCCCTGCTTTCTCTCCATTTTTCTCTTTATTTTCCTTTGCTTTTCCAACAGAGAGAAAACAGAACAGAAAATACAGAGAGAGCGGAAGATTAAGCCTATTTAACTACACTGTTAAAGGCTCTCTGAACACACAGCCAAGGACCCACTCAGGACTCTCAGGGTGAGTATGGCTTCACTGTAGGATATTCTCTGCAGAGTTGTGTGGGATTAGGGGAGCAGGGTTACCTCTCCGCTTTCTCCTCAACCATTAACCCTCGGCAATCTGCTCTTCATACTCCTGGGCTTCTCTGAGTTGAAGGGATAAGAGAGAATTTACGGGAATGGTTCATTTCTGCCAGATCTGGGCCTTGGTAGCAGATAGTTGGCTCCTTTTGTCAACCTGGTAACTCAGAGCAGGCAGGATGCTGCAAGTCAGACAGAGCAGCCTGGCTGATTATTCTGCAAATATTTTACTTTTTCAGATTTGCTTACATATCAAAATGTGGATTTAAGTGATAAAAGCCAACAGCTCCATCAGAGTCCATTACAGTCTATCAGGCAAATACTCTGTAATTTCCAAATTAGCCCATGGACTACAATACATTCAAGTGATCTTTATAATCTCTCTTGTAAAAAAATCCCCACCGTTACAAGAATTACCTAAACATGGATTTACCAGGCAGATAGCTTGCAATGTAAATGACTTGTGTTTGGATAGGTAGAATGCATATCAAAATGCATGCTCAAATGAGAGACCATATTGACTCTTTCCAAGCTGTTATGGTCTATTAGATAAATATTATCTTGGTTCAGGACTGTGGTAGTTTTCTATACACACAGTTTCCTGATAAGCCATATGGACTCTCAGATAAAATTGTGTCTTCAGATTTAGAAAGTGATATGGCTGAATAGCTGTAATGAGTATGAGGAAGCTCCTGTTAACCAATTAATCAGAATATGTCACTGAATACCTCCTCCCCTTTTTGTGTTAGTATGTGCTACAGTACACATAGTGTATTATACATTTTGTGTTAGTATGTGCTATAATACACATGATCTGCTGGAAGGCAGGATGGCTCTGCAGAGGGACCTGGACAGGCTGGATTGATGGGCAGAGGCCAACTTTACGGGGTTCAACGAGGCCAAGGGCCAGGTCCTGCACTTTGGTCACAGTAACCCCAGGCAATGCTACAGGTTTGGGGCAGAGTGGCTGGAGAGCTGCCTGGAGGAGAAGGACCTGGGGGTGTTAGCTGACAACCAGCTGAACATGAGCCGACAGTGTGCCCAGGTGGCCAAGAAGGCCAACAGCATCCTGGCCTGTATCAGGAATAGTGAGTGTGGCCAGCAAGAGTAGGGGAGTTATATTTCCATTATACTCAGCTCTGGTGAGGCCGCACCTCAAATGTTGTGTCCAGTTTTGAGCCCCTCACTACAGGAAGGATGTTGAGATGCTGAAGTGTGTCCAGAGAAGGGTAGTAAAGCTGCTGAAGGGTCTGGAGCACAAGTCCTGTGAGGAGCAGCTGAGAGAACTGAGGGTTTTTAGTCTTAAGAAAAGTAGGCTGAGGAGAGACCTTATCTCTCTCTACAACTACCTGCAAGGAGGGTGTAGAGAGGTGGGGGTCTGTCTCTTCTCTCAGGTAACAAGTGATAGGATGAGAGGAAATGGTTACAAATCACACCAGGGGAGATTTAGGTTAGACATGTGGAAGAATTTCTTTACTGAAAGGGTAGTCAAGTACTGGAACAGACTGCCCAGGGAAGTGGTGGAGTCACCATCCTTGGAGGTATTTAAAAGACATTTAGATATTGTGCTTGGGAACATGGTCTAAAGGTAGATTAGGCAGGGTTAGGCTGTGGTTGGACTTGGTGATCTTAAAGGTCTCTTCCAACCCAAGTGATTCTGTGATTCTATCGTATATACCCAGCGAACGGCATTGCTCAGTGGTATTTTGACAAAAACCATATGCCAATGGCACAGAAACCAACCCTTGTGCAACAGTTGTGGTTATATTTATATCCCTACACTACTGTGATTCCAGTCATCTTTCTGATTACTTTCCATCTTGTTCACACAAATGGACATCTACTTAAAACCACGGCCCACCAATATTAACAGAAAGAATGTCAGTGATTTCAAAGGTATGGATTTTGGTCACACATTGCCTTTTCTCACTTCAGAATAATGCACCAAACACATTTTTCAATCAGCAGCAAAAATTCAGTGGATTTACATTTCACCTACATGGAATGTAAGCTCCAGGGATCCCAGCATAACTTGTAAAGAGTTCACACAAACTGACCAAGGCTGAGGCACAAACAAAGAGGAGAACCATCAGCTGCAGCCAGGTCTCAGCTTTGTAGGTGACACCCCAAGCAACTTCTCCATCTTTAACAAACATGGGGACTTGTCCAGTGTGTTTGTACGCTATGTTGATGTGAGAAATTAGGTGGTAAATTCCAGTTCGTATATCGTAGAGCTGACTTTTTTTTCCCATTATTGTACACTGTGCAAGAGAGGTCTCTTTGCTACTACCCAAAAAACCGTTACCAGAGGAGGACAAAATAAGACATTATTTATGGATAAATAATTTTTTTTCTAGCTTCTCCTCATAGTTACTTTCCCCTGAAAAGCAACACAAAGGTGTACCTACATGGTGTAGCATTGCACAAATATAACCAATATAACCAATATAACCAAGGTGTCCCCATGGCTTGGTGTTGGGTCCAGTCCTGTTTAATATCTTCATTGACGACCTTGATGAGGGAATAGCATCCACCCTCAGCAAGTACGCTGATGATATAAAGCTGGGAGGGGTGGCTGACACGCAGGAACACTGCGCTGCCATCCAGCGAGACCTGGACAGGCTGGAAAGCTGGGCAGGGAGAAACCAGATGAGGTTTAATAAAAGCAAGTGTAAAGTCTTGCACCTGGGGAGGAATAACCGTCTGTATCAGTACAGGCTGGGGGATGACCTGCTGGAGAAGAGCTCTGTGGAGAAGGACCTGGGGGTCCTGGTTGATGACAGGTTGGCTATGAGCCAGCAGTGTGCCCTGGTGGCTAAGAGGGCCAATGGGATCCTGGGATGCATCAGGAAGAGTGTGGCCAGCAGGTCTAAGGAGGTGATCCTCCCCCTCTACTCTGCCCTGGTCAGGCCCCACCTGGAGTATTGTGTCCAGTTCTGGGCTCCCTGGTATAAAAAAGACAGGGACCTCCTTGAGAGAGTCCAGAGAAGGGCTACGAAGATGATTAAGGGCCTGGAACATCTCCCGTATGAGGAAAGGCTGAGTGAGCTGGGGCTGTTCAGCCTGGAGAAAAGAAGACTGAGGGGGGACCTAATTAATGTTTATAAATATCTTAAGTATGGGATGCAGGGGGAATTGGCCAACCCCTTTTCAGTGGTCTGTGGAGACAGGACAAGGGGCAATGGCTGTAAATTGGAGCACAGGAAGTTCCGCACCAACATGCGGAAGAACTTTTACACAGTGAGGGTGACAGAGCCCTGGCACAGGCTGCCCAGGGAGGTGGTGGAGTCTCCTTCTCTGGAGATATTCAAGACTCATCTGGACGCCTATCTGTGCAATATGTGCTAGGGAGCCTGCTTTGGCAGGGGGGTTGGACCCGATGATCTCTCGAGGTCCCTTCCAACCCCTACGATTCTGTGATTCTGTGATTCTGTCTTAGGATACCACAGGCTTTATAAATGACCCCTGGGGTGCTTTACCACAACTGTCACTCAGAACAAGCAGCATATCAATGCATTACTGTCTTGTAAAAGTTTTTTTAAAAGATGTAAAATTTTCTCCCAGAAAAAGTGTCACATGACTGCTGGGTAGGATGTTCCCAGATAACTGAGGTTTGAGGAAGGGATGTTCCAGATACAGGCAAGGCCACAAGGGCTATTTTATTATTCCTGAAAAAAAGGCTTACGCGGCTTTATTTTAGACCATTGCTTATTTTACCTTCTAGAAGACCCTAGAAGCTAAGGCAACAGATGGCATATTAAGAAAGTAATTTCAGCAGGTGAGGAATGTAACTTCACTTGGTCCTCTGTTCCATGGCTTTCTTGTTACCTCAATATTATTTAAAAGTAGCTCTGCTTTGAATGGCTAAATTCATTCTCTGAAGCATGCTGCTGAAATGTAAACATCATACAACTTTGATTTCCTATGAATAGAGAACACATGCTGTTACTGAAAAGAACATACAAGATTGCCACGCTTTTAGAAATCAAATGTTAATTATGAGTCGGGATTGGAGGACACAATAAGCCTTCGCCCATTCATTGTGGCCAAAGATAATTTCCAAGCCTCTACAAAAGCCGTACTTTTGCAGGTCTGTTGGATTCTTGTATTTTATCAGGAGAGCATATTTCCAGTTCCCAGTCCTTGCAGAGGAAACAGTGACTGTGGGCATTGTCTAATGCTGCTGCCTACCTCTGTGAAGAGGACATCATCGGCACTGTGCCCGCGCTCATGTTTGCAGTCATCCTCCATGAATCAGTGTTAAGATGTTCAGTTTTAAGCAACCCTGCCATGTTGTAAATGTGGTGCTGCTGCTTTTGCAGGCCAAATTACATTAGTGTTGCTTGGTGGGGTTATTTTTGGTGAAAACATTCCTCTTTCAGTATATATTAGTCTGTATGTAAAGCTTGGAATCTGACAGTAACGCGGTCATGAGCCTGAAGCATCAAGAGCTGTCAAAATAAAACCAACCACAAGCAGTTGCTTTATACTGGTAAAAACTGGAGCAGAGGCCAGTGAAGTTGAGGTTTTCAGCAGCGACTGGATCCACCAAAACTTGTAACTTATCAGACCAAAGCTGTGCACTTCAGATAAGTTTTGGTTTCCCTTTGATTTTCAAGGCTCCAATATACATTGCAGCTTATTTTAAATAATTGAAAAAACGGGAAAGGGCTAGGGATTGATAATGAAGTTTCAGAATACTCCTACAAAACACTGTGACTAAAAACATTGACCCGTGAAACCCTAGGTAAGGGCACAGCCTCCCCCATTTCCAACTTGTAAGTCATCTGGGAGGAGCTCTCAGTGCTGGGCAGAGCACAACTGGCAGGAAATAACACAGCCTTTATTCTTGCTGTCACACTGTGGGTTATTACGAGAACTCAGCTGACTTTATTCAAATAACCATTTTGGAAACAGGCAATGTTTCTGCACCTCATGTGTACCTTCTGCATTTCGGTGTACCTTTGGCATTGTCAAACTCCAAACCAGCAGAGCACTCTGCAGCTGGCTGTTCTGAAGACAGCAATCCCTTCCATTCTCCGGGGAACACTGTTCTCATGAGATTTCCAGCACAGCCCATGCTCTGTTCAAAAGGCTTGGATAGGCTTGAATAAACATCTGACCTTCTCGTGGAAAAAAATGTAAACCTCTCTCCCCTCCCACCCCAGCTGTGATTCTTTTGAGATTCTTTTCTACTATTTGTCTTTATTTATCAAGCAAAGACAATATGTTTGACCCTATATTAGAACAGAAGACTTTCAGACTTAAAGAAGCTTTCAGCCACATTGGAAACATGCAAAGAAGTTCAAAATTGTGAATAAATATGAAGTTTTGTAGGGAGGAAGTTTTTATTTTTAAGGTTTTTTACACTGTGATGAATAGACAGAATAAATAAAACCCCTCGTGCTTCTAGGTACACAGCATATGATGAGCCCCATCCCCAGCTCAGCTTGACAATTGATTCTATAATTATATTACAGGTTTGTGGAAGAAGTGCAGAACTGTGTGGTTTGATCAGTTGGGCTTTGGAAGGTCTTTCATGTTTTTATTTTACTAAGGCTTCGCTATTTTCAGCCAATTCAAATGTGTGCCATCAAAACCCGTAAGTAACTTAAATAAATGTGGCTTTTCTTTTTTGTTAAATGCATGTCTTTTCACTTGCCTTTTTTTCCCACTGAACATTTAGTGTCCTCCTTCAAGTTGTTCTAGGTTCAGGCTCCATGAGAGTAGCAAGGGAAAATCAGGCCATTTAAAAATAAAATAGATTACTTCTGCACAGCTTTCTTTAATCAAAACCATTACAACTGATGGCTCAGAGCCTTGATTACACCTCTTCAGAGGGCACCCCTTGATTTTGTGCGACATCCCTGATTATTTTATTTACTTATTTATTTATTTATTAGCTTTTACTTTCTGCCTTGATTTCTAGGTCACCAAGTTGAAGCTCTTTCTTGCTTTAAATGGACTTGCTTGTTTCTCACTGGCAGGTTATTTTTCTTACAGGGGCTATGAAGTAAACATGCCCCTTTTTCAGAAGACAAAAATTCCCGTGATCACATATTCCTGGAGTCCTTTCTCTTCCTCCCCGCCCCTCCCATCCCCCGTGGAGAGCAAGATTGGACCAAGAGTCATTCCTCCCGACCTCTCCCGAGCCCCCGCAGAGCTCAGGGCCAAAAGGTCATTTTCTCAGGTTCCTTCTGGAGGGAGAATCCAAAGGTCATTCCCTCCCTCCCCAACTCACCACAAGTGCATCTGAGAGACATTTAAAACTCCTTTGAAGAGGAAGGGGAGAAACCGAGTCCATGTGCTTTACCTACTGCCCCTCAACAGCCAAGAGATGTGAACCAGGACTGTACATGGAACATCGAAATGTTTACCATGATGCTCAAACCTACTCAGGCCTGGCCTCAGGTTCAAGGTTTTGCAGGGATGGGCAGAGATTGCTCACACAGCTGAGAAGTGGGCCTAACCCCTTCTGCTTTCTTTTCTATTTTCTGAACAAACCTTCTTCTTTTCACAGTCCCCAGGACCCTACGTCCCCTCCTGGGTCTGGGTTTCACTAGGAATTGATCAGATGCCATTAGGAAGCGGTGCTAAACAGCTCTGAACCTTCCCATGTGCTTGGTTCTTGGGAATGGAGCTGCAGGGATCATATTTTGAGTCCTTCTAGGAAACAAACCCCGATAGAGTCACACAGCCTCACTTTGAGCTGCGGCTCCTGCTTGCTGCCCTGTCATCCATGAACCCTGTGGATCAGTTTGGGAACCACTCTGTGTTTCCCAAGACAGAAGTAAATTGTCAAGGTTAGCGCCTTGACACTTCCTCCTCATCCTTTTAAAGGAATGAAATTCTTGCTCTCCAAACGATGGAGAGAGAGATTTCTCATCGTTAATTTCTTTGACCTACCCGAGGTAGGAAGGAAGAGAAGAGCAACAGTTATTTCACAAGGTCCCCTGCAGAAGGGGGGCACCAAGGGTCACTTCCTCTCAATCTGTCCCCTCTGAAGGAGAGTGGTGAGGCTGTGTCAATGCCATGGTCCCTTTGTGGCAGATAGGCAGCTGGAGGTCATCCCCTGCCCCAGCCCTGCTCTTGCTGTGGACGCACACGCTCTCCTGCACGCTTGCTTTCTCTTGCGCATGGGGGGCAGGGGGGATTAGTCCTTTTTTCCTCTCTCTGCTTTGTATAGAGGGAACTCACAAGTCACTACCTGGGCCCCTTTCAGGAACAGACAATAACAAAAGGGCAGTTCCAAGGGTTTTTTTTTCTGAGGATTTTTCAGGCTGCTGGGGGATGGTAGAATTAGCTGAACAAAGCTTTAAAATCCAAATAAAAGCAAAACGCTGAAATATAGGTTTTGAGCCACCTTCCAGGTTTTGGTGACACTGCCCAGCAGAACTGCAAATCCATGGAAAGATTTCTACTGACTTCTGGGTACACATAAGCCCTAAATCTGGAGAAAAAAACCTAAAGTCCTGTGAAGCACTGCAGGAAAGCAAGGATCATGTGAAATAGACTGGAAAATTCAGAGTCTGTGTCGTCAGACAGGAAACGATAAATAAAAACACCTGTCTTGCTTGTTGTTTGGGGCTTGAACTGGTGACTCCTTCAGGGCCTGATCTTAATCCTTTGAAATAATGCAAGCGTTCTGGATGAATTTCATGTGCTTTGGCTCAGGCCATAACCAGGCTTCTGTCTTTACATTAGTCTCTGTGAAGATCTTTGAGGAAGTAGTATGGAATCAAAAGTCCTTTTCACAGGTCATCTTCCAATTCTTTCAAGTCTTGGGCCAAATTTTGTTCAGAGATAGAGGTTTGCGGCTCCCACTGAAGTCAATGAACTTGTTTTTGCTACCTCCAAAGCACAGAAAAGATGAACAAGAATCTGGCCCTGAGATTAATGTAGAAAACACACTTTTACATTGCAAAGGGATTCTATAATTTCAGTCTTATTTTAAATGACAGGAACAGCAAGCTGCTCAGGAAAGATGTCTGGACTTTCTACGTAAGACTGGCTGAGTAGAGAAATTCGTCAGGGTCACATTTTAATGTGTAGCCAGAGCCCCCATGTGAACTTCTTAGCAAGATTCAAAGGTCCTTTTAACACCAAGACCATTTGCAGGAGAACAAATTGTAGTCAAGACTTCTTTCTTTCTTTTCTCCTCCTCCCCGCGTCCTCTGCAAAGTCAGAATGATTTCTCTTAAGGCAGATATTGACCCCGGGTACTTGTGATTGCAGTCTGCGCATTTCAGTGCACTGAAATAATTCAGGACTTTCCCATCCAGCTCTTGAGATAGCACATTGTTTCTATAGAAGCAGTAGCACTTCAACGTGTAACAACACAGTTTTTATGCCCTAGGTGAAATCTGCCTCTGTGACGCTGTGAGGCATGGGCAGCAAATGGCTACAAAATGCTGTGAGATCCCTGTGTTAAGTGTGTAATGTTGGTATTCTACAGCACCTCACCACTGTGGAGTTCAGGACTAATGCCGTTCATCAGTGCTTCTGTTGTTCCCCTTCCCGCCCCTTACAAATGAGGGATTTATCCTTTGAAATAGGAGTGAGATATTATTCTACATACTGGGTTGCATGTAGGTGGGAAGCTGGTCCTCTGCACAGCACTGAGACTTCTGCCTGCATCCAGATTCATTCAAGGATGTGAGGGGGAACGGGGTCTGTGCTCCTGCAGAGACTTGCTGGATTCATTCAAGTGTGATCTCTGATTTCCACCGGTGCCCATAGACCTGTGGCTCTGCCTTGCTGCATTCCATGCTTCAAACTGAGCATGCGAGGATTCTTTATTAATTGTGATGATTTAGTTATTGCTACACAGTACTGCTTGTTAAGAGGAACACAATGAATTTCAGTCATTGTAGTATCCTTTCCTCCCCTCCCTCCCCAAATGCAAAGTACAAATCCACTTAAAAAGCGGAGATCTTTTGACTTCTAAGAGAAACTTTTATCCACATAAGAGGATAAGAAATTCATTAGCTTAAGTTGTATGATCGTAACAGCTCATTAGAGAGCACTGTGCCTTTCAGAGTGAGCATGCCTCCAGCCCTACATTGAATCTGTCAAAGTTAAGGATAAAGGTATGGGACAACTTAACCATTCTGGAAGGCAATTTATTATTTTTAACTCTGCAGAACACAGGCTTCATTAAATTATTTTAATGAACAGTCATAGGCCTAACTTTCAGATCTTTGTTTGTGTCTAATTGCAAGCAAACTACGAAATTTCTAAATTGATCTTTCTTACAAAAATCCCTCAAACAACAAACTTTAATTTACAGTCAATAATTACGTTTTCAGATTGTTTTTGACTACATCTTGTTGTTTGGGGTTTTTTTAGGGTGAAATAAACATTCTGATTTCAGATTTAACTGCTGCAAAATATGGCTGTAAAAATTTTAACATATCTTCTCTTCAAACAAGGGAAATCTGCCACTTCTAAACAGAAAACATAGTAATTAGTCATACGGATTTGTTGAAATAAGTGAATGATAAAGCAGAGTTATCAGCTTTTTCTCAAATCAAGAAAGTTAGTGATACAGTATTTTTTCATCTCTAGAGTCTGTGAAGGCATAGCCTTGACAAAACAGGTAGCTTGCAACATTTTATAAAATATATGAGGGGAGATTGGAATGTATTTTTCAATCTTCTCCTGGCAGCCTTCACAGCTTTAGTCAATTTATGCATCATCTGTTAAAGTTCAATACGGGGCACTGGGTCCCAAAATGTACCTTGAAGCATCCATAGCAGATCTTCTAATCTCCGCTTTCACTATCTGAGCAACATATGCATTAGAGTGGAATTTAGGGTCGGCTTTTAGGTTGAGGGTTGAAACGTTTACTTAGATAACCTACAGTATCTCAGCTTCAAGTGTAATGTTCATGTTCGGATAAATGATTGCTTTTCATTTTCCCCAAAGATAAATGATAAAAGATACAGTTTTATACCAGGATTTATAGACGCCTGTACCTGCATATACATGGACATCAAGTATTTCTTAAAAAAAATGTACGTTAAGTACAAATACTGTAAACCCAAGTCTTTCCTTATGGTGTTCTGAGAAAAATGTTGTTTTACAGAGCGTGGTGGTTGCTGTAACCAACCATCGTGTACCTTTAGTGATCAATGAGCTTTTCTGGTTTCACTATTCTAAAGACAGCTCAGTACCTTTCTTCCCACTCAAAGAAAGGAAATTACACATTTTTGTGCGTGTAGCAGTACTATGAGTTTACACCAGTTAACAAAACTCCACAAAAGAATTGCATGCGAGAAGGCTCCACGCTTTCTGCCCTTTTGTTTCCAAGTACAGCTTCTACTACAGCAGATTTCTTGCTTGCTTTTGCAACTGTTCTGTTTCCACACTTCCTGCATTTTTGCTTTGTTCTCCCATATGTCATTTGAGAACAATGATTCTGTCGTGTGAGGTAAGACAAGCTATTGGCATGGAAGGGCAAAGTTACAAAACAGTAATTAGTGGTGCAGGGGGCAACTGGGGAAAAAAGTAATCCAATTTTTAAGCTGTTCCCTTCAAAAACAATATCGCAGTTACAGAGTGTCGCAGTGAGTTGTAGCAGCGTATTTACACTTCATCATGATGAACAATACAAACTTGTGTTTTTAGAATTATGCAGCTACTTGCACTTTGGAACCCTTATTAGGAAAAAGGAATTATGTAGGTTTTGTGCTAGGCAGGTACAAGGCGTTTTCTCTCAGGAAAGCCCTCCTCGATAAGTATCTTAAAATACATGCACCTGTCTCCTGCCACAGAATCAATCATTATTCCACTTCCTACTGATCAAAACCCACTGCGTCTTTCAGCATCAACACACATTGTTAAGGCTTGGCTGGACAGGCTTTGAAAATTGCCCCATACCCACAAACTGGGCTGGAGCTGCTTCCCTGTGCAGCCCTGGCCTACCACCACCACCACTGCCATTACCACCACCATCACCACCGCCCTCAGCCACCGGCCAGCGGCGCAGGCTGGCGGCCAGCTGCCCGTTGGGCCACGGCACCTCCATCTCTTCTGCCCTGCTGGATTGGCCAAGTGGCGTCAGAAGGGTGGTGGCTGATTGGCTGGGTCTGGCTGCTGTTGCTATGACTCTGTTGCTAGGGCCTCGGCCCGTCTCCAGGCCCTGCAGGAAACATGTAATGAATTATGGATGGCTGGTTTTCTCAAAGAGGCCTGATCTGTAATGCAGATGAGCTGCAAGGCCCCCTTTTTCTTCTGGGTTCTTAAAAAAATATATTAAAAAAAAATCAAAAAAGGAAAAAAAATAATCTGAGTTTTAAATCAGAATCTGGCATTTACGTCGTCCCCAGCCACAGCAGTGACTCCTGAATACTGATGTCAATTCTTATGCAAAGATGGGGCCAGAGGTCACTATCTGTTATTTGTTCAGGAAAAGCTTGTAGGATTTTCACTGAACTCCGTGACCCGTTGGGGTATTATTTTTTTTCCCCCTCTTTGATTCAGAGACAAAATAGGATACAAACACCAAAAGTGGTATTTTCTAACAGTTGGAGAGGAAATTGTCCCCTTGGAACATGATGGAGCTGGAGGAATCCAGCAGCCAGCTCGGACAGCTTGCTTGACCTTTCTTGCCTTGTAAAAGATGTCTTTGCCCAAATATGACCTAAGACCTTCCATTGGCGTTGTTTGTGCAGTTTGGGCCTTCATTAACAGTTCCAATAGCCTTCGGCTGAAGAGAGGTTCCCTGTGACCACCACATCTATAACATGCCTGCTTCACGCAAGTGCAAAACTGGATGTTGTCACCCATAGATCACTACCCAGCTGGAACTCACCGGGTCAACAAAGTCTCTAATGCTTCATACCTCAATAAACAGGTTGCCACAATTCGTTTAATTTACCTAATCTTCATCTATTAAGAAGTACAGTGGCTGTTACATTCCAGAAATGATAATATTGTCCTATACTTAGTGAATACTGACATTAGAAGGGACACCTCTCTTGTGCTCATGCAGAGTGTAGGTCTGGGGTTTTTTTCATACTGGTGACAAATTATTTCAATCCTTTCTGTGTCAAACCTCCGTAGACAATTATGAATTGAAAAATTATGAATTTTAGAGAAAATAATGAGCCCAATCCTTATTTTGAGTCAGATTTAAGCTTGTGTAATTTTGGCCAAACTGTGCGAAGTTGTGGGCATCCTCAGCTGTACAAACATTGATCGCAGCACAGGGCTCTTTGTGCCTTGAAGGTTCGTGACTGGTGTGGGGGACGAGAGTCTTGCTCCTTCTTAAAGCCCTGGTTTTAAGGCAACTGCATGCTAAGTAATTTACTCAGCAAGGAAATTACAAAGCAATTAAAGAAATTTCTCCAAATTTTGGTTCATGGAGTTTGTACTTTTTACACCTAAAATCCTGACTGGCTCACAGCTCTTCCTCAGGGAGAAGTAAATGACCTAAGCATGAGCTCTGAGATGAAGATGAAATCTATCTGACCCACCTGTGACCCAGAGCAGAAAGATATCTTATTTCTAGGATTATTAAACAAAATATTCTGTTTTGTAAAAAACAACAAGCACTAAAAAAAGTGAAGAAAGTCTGGAACACTGCATAGAGTAGTAGAAAACACGCTCAACTCTGGCCATCAGGCAGTCCCTAAGAGCTTCAGCTGCAATGGCCCGTATGTTTTCATTATTTTCTGTTATTAAAATGTTTTCTCTTGAAGAAAATGGTTAAGGTGAAACTGTATTGCCTATCCCACCTATTTCTGACAGAGCATTCATCAAACTCCATTAAAGAAAAAAATCCAGGCTATGGCTGTGTCATTAGAGACCCAATGATGCTTAAAGCTCAGAAATGTCTGAGATGCATTTTCCTGAAAACACAGTATTAACATTTGTGTGAATGTGTTAAATTTGTTGGTTTTTTTTTTGTGACAGTGGTTCTGTGCAATGTACTTTAAAATGAAAAAAGTGTTAACAGTTTGTACTTGCAGGAAATATAGGTCATGTTTTTGCAAACCTAATAATTGTGTTTTAACCTTTTCATTTAGTGACCTTTATTTTTGTATATAACACTCTATGCCTAACCCATTGGAAGATAATTATTCCCACACTTATATAAATACAGCATACACCATGAGATTTGGAATAGTTAAATAAGAGACAGCAAATGACTTCTTAAATTAGTGAAGTTTTTAAAAAGTACCTATTTCCAGTGCTATAAATTGCCTTAGTATCTCTCCATGATTTCTGTTGAGGAGGCACAACAGTTTCAACCAGCATCAGCCTAGGTCTTTTCTATAGCTATGCTGCCAGGTTGTAGAAAAGTCTTAGTAGACCTGGGCATTGTAATGATGTCTGCAACATAGCTTTTGCCTTCATGCTTTGCTCCTAACTTCACTTGAATGCTCCCTCAGTAAGTTTGAATGCTCCCTGAGTAAGTTTGCAGATGACACTAAACTAGGAGGAAGTGTTGTTCTGCCTGAGAGTAGGGAGGCTCTTCAGAGGGACCTGAACAGACTGGACCGATGGGCTGAGTCCAATGGGATGAAGTTTAACAAGGCCAAGTGTAGAGTGCTGCACATGGGACATAATAACCCCATGCAGCACTACAGGCTTGGGGGGGACTGGCTGGAGAGCTGTCAGGCAGAGAAGGACCTGGGGGTGTTGGTTGACTGCAGACTGAATATGAGTCAGCAGTGAGCCCAGGCGGCCAAGAAGGCCAGTGGCATCTTGGCTTGTATCAAAAACAGTGTGGCCAGTAGGTCTAGGGAGGTGATTGTGCCCCTGTACTCGGTATTGGTGAGGCCACACCTCGAGTATTGTGTCCAGTTCTGGGCTCCTCACCACAAGAAGGACATGGAGGTCCTGGAGCGAGTCCAGAGAAGGGCAACCAGGCTGGTGAAGGGGCTGGAGGGCAAATCCTATGAGGAGCAGCTGAGGGAGCTGGGGCTGTTTAGCCTGGAGAAGAGGAGGCTGAGGGGAGACCTTATCACCGCCTACAACTACCTGAAGGGAGGTTATAGAGAGGTAGGTGATGGTCTCTTCAGCCAGGTGACAGGGGATAGGACAAGGGGGAATGGCATGAAGCTGTGCCAGGGCAGGTTTAGATTGGATGTTAGGAAAAAATTTTTTACTGAAAGAGTTGTCAGGGCCTGGAACAGGCTGCCCAGGGAGGTGGTGGAGTCACCTTCCCTGGATGTGTTCAAAAAAAAGGTAGATGAAGTACTTAGGGATATGGTTTAGTTTAGTATGTGAATGGTTGGACTTGATGATCTTAAAGGTCTTTTCCAACCTTATTATTCTGTGATTCTGTGATTCTGTGAAAAGAATGCTTCAACTTGTAGGGCAGAGAGACCTCATCTCCAGCAAGCCTTGCATCTCCCCTAGGATGTTTTGTAGGCAGCTCCTTGGGAGGAACCTTGCTGAGTTCTCCTGATTAAGTTTTTATAATTCCCTTCGCTGTCTTTCTGTGCTGAGGGGCAAAAGAGGGGCTAGAGGCCTTTATGGTATGGACCTAACAACCTGACTCAAACAGATACATTTTATACTGGACAACAGCTCAAGTGCAAGAAGGTCTGAAGCCATCAACAGGGAGAAAAATGATGCAGGAAGCTTTCATAAAGGAAGCAGCTCTTAAGGAAAGAGCTGAATGAGGAAAGGGAACTTTTTGGTGCATGATGAGTGGGAGGTTGGTGTGTGGCCAGGGTGAAGTGGGAGGCAATCTTCAGAAAGCAGGAGTGGTTATGAAAAAGAAAGGAGTGGAAGGTTTATTTTTTGGATTTTTATTTGTTCCTTTATATCTGTAGCATCTGATTGAAAGAAAAATAAATCTATTTCCATGGAAAATATCAAAGTTCTATTTTTCTTTTTCCAAATTTTCAATATTATAGTTTCAGTAGAAGTTTATTTTAGAAACAAAGGGCTGCTTTCAATTTGCTTAAAAATGAAAACTTTCCAAGGGCCCTTTTCTATTAGGTACTGTATAAACAAAAAAGCTTTGCATTTTTAACAATAATAGTTCTAAAATACTGGTTTAGCACAAACATATCCCTTGTGTAGATCCTTCTATAATTTAAAAAAATTTTCTGCTACAGTAATTTCAACCGGTTTATGCTATAAGTAATCTTAATAGAGTTTACATTAATCCACAAACATTGTATAGTGTGATGAAGCAGATGAGAATCAACAAAGGATAAAGTAGAGTATTGCAGCCCAGATAAAGAAACCCACTGTTTAATGCCAGCTGCTCAGGAAATGTCAAAAGTAAAGTGAGTTTCAGGTCAAGGGCACTGGGAACACTGTTAGCAAACTCTAAGACAGGCAGCTCTTGTTATTAGTATGAACAAGGATGTGGTGAGTCCTTTATAATCTGTCCCTGGGCCTCTTCCCAGCTTCCCAGACACAATTGTGGCCCATTTGGTCTCACCTCTGTGGGATTGCTGGGAGTTTCTAAAAACATACCTTCTTTGGTCTTTCTTATGTCCCACATCAGATTTGCTAAAGGCTGCGATTTCAGTGAAAGTCCTGCTCCTAGGAGACATGTGGGCTCAGTGCCAGGCCTTGAAAGTGCAGAAAATAGTGGGCAACTGCTCTTGTTTTAACCTTCCATAGCAGCGAGGATCTTCCTTCAACCCTTGTTTTTCTCAGTTTTAACAGTACCAGTGTCAGGCCTGTTTCCATTTTGCACACCTTTGCCTTCAAGCACTTTGGTGTGCTATTCAGGAGCATTTAGGTGGTGGTATGGTAAGTGTCCCTTGTTTGTCACCAGTTAAGGAAGTCATACCTCTTGCTACAATGCTAAATTGGCAGGTAAAACTTCTGAAGAAACAGGACCAGGGTGTGGGCAGGTTAATAGCTTGGTAAACCTAGCTATTAACTAGGTTAGCTATTCACTAGCCCTTTCATAGAGGATGGGACTCTATTCCATGTAACTAGAAAGCAGAGGCTCTGGTTTGGGAGAACTAACATGATATGTGCTGACACTGCTTGACAAAATGTCCCCAGTAAGGTGCTGTGAAATTAGAAGAATGTTGACATGCACTGTGGAATGAACAGCAAAGCAGCTTGGTCCTGTAACTCTAAAGCCATAATAGATACTTTCTGTACTTGAATTTCTTGTTGATGTCCTGTAGATGTGCACCAAGCATTTTTCAATAATTGTTCAGAATTTTGCAGGCTAACACAATGGTTTAACACTTTCTTTACTGATGTTTTTACCATCTCTGTATTTTCAAGGATCCTCAACATGCATATTTAGTCCTTGAATGCTATACTTTGTACCAGAGGAAAAATCCTACTAAAACACTGTGCAATAGACTTCCTACTGTGCATGCTGGTTACATGCAGTGAGATATGGAATGTACATTTTCATGGCACAGCAGTAGAAATCAAACTTTTTTAGTACAAAGTCTATAAGCTCAGCCAGGGCACTGGTCAAACTGATGAGGCTTAGTTGTTAAAAAGTTGTCATAATACACAATTATGTTGTCACAGTTTATTGTCTGAATAGTGGATATTGGGAACTATAAATTTGGAACAGAAAACTGCTGGTGCCACAAATTTTTTTGCACTTTATAGTAAGGCAGTGTTTCAGAATTAGTCCTGTTTGCAGAGTAATCATCCTTCAAAAATGAAGAAAGAACAGCCAGCACAATGTCATCTACTCGGGATCCAAACCTTCACCTTCAAGGAGAAGGGTCTTACATGTTAGTTGTTTACGGAAGAGACATCCTCAGCAGATCTAGTAAGCCCAGGCATTGGAGACAAACATCCCTTTTTGCATATAATTCATTTGATCTATTTAGGTCTTTCTCCCTCAGTTTGAGAAAAACGTACATCCTAAAAGTATGTGTGTTGGGATCACAAGGCTGAAACCAATATGCCGAAATGATGGGCTGTGGTGATCTAGGCTCTTCAGGAAACTCACTTTATGCCTCCTTCAGTTGAGCTCTGTGTGATGTTGAAGCATCTCAGCCATGTCAGTCTGCTGTCTGGTGCACAATCCTCTTTCACACGCAACTTGTTTCTGAGCCTGGCAAGAGCCTTTTTCTGAATGAGCCAAGAACAGTTACTCCAAAGCAACTGGTTACTGGCCTTCCCTTCCCAACAGCAGCTGTTGGTAGGATCACTGCTAGTGTAGCCACAGAAATTGCTTTAAAAGCAGCTTGGTATCTGCTGCAGCTTTCCAAGTCAGCTGGCAGCTGACTTGGGAAGCTGTAGCCAGCCGGCAGTGAGATGTCTCATACATCTCTAGAAACCACTGTGTACTTGCAGTGATTACCATAGTGACACAGCACGCTGTTTTGTCCATGTTCTGTGGTCAAATAGAATAGGTCAAAATGTTGCCATTTATCCAAAACTGAGATAAAACAATGACATAAAGAGGAATAATGGGACTTTTGATGTGGATCCCATATACCGTAATTCTGCTGGATTACAAATAGCTTCTATTATCTACAGCCTGGAAAGAAAAGGTACCGTGATAGATAACATCTTTCTCCAGAAAGAAAGGGCCATGATACCAGAACTATTAATGTTTTATAAGGAGTAAATGTCCATGTGGCAGAAACGTTGATATGGTAGCTGGCTGTATGAATAAAGGTAGCATAGATAATTAGTGTGTAACAGTTAATGTTACTCAGTTTATTTGCAAGCAAAAGCTCCAATTCCCCTTCAGCAAACCCCGGGTAATGCAGTGGGCTGCTGCTTTGGGTATTGTTTGAGCTTTTCAAGGTCTTGAACTCACAGCTGTTAGCAAAGTTGGCATGTTTGAATCCGCCTATGCTAGCTTTGAATTTATAGGAATTTTGTTGTCGGTGGTATCAAAATTCATATTGTGATCAACAGAAACAACACTGAGCCTTGATTTTTTATGAGTAATTTCCTCCAAGGTAAGAAAGCACCATAAGGTCACCTAGTGTGATCTCCAGTGTATTCACTTTCAGACGATTGGCATATATTTTCAGCATGATGATTTTAGCTAGATTAAAAAAATTATGTCTTCAGGGGTAATAGTTGCATGCCACAGGCATAGAACTGGAAGAGCAAGCTGTAGTGCCAAAGTATGTGTGAGGCCCCAGCGATGATGGAGAGTTTATTAAATGGGACATGCCTAATTGATTGCAATTAGTGAAAGCAATACCTTCTCCCATCTTTTAACTAATTTCTTTCCAATTAGACCTGAGAAATTCTTTCCAATCTTAAATCTGCCAATCAATATGATTCTGTGTGTGTAAGCCAGAAATACAAACATAGAATCTAGGAACGTTATTTGTTCAGAACACAGATCTAGTTTGTTTGGTGCTTCCTTGTCAATTATGGCAAGTCTGTAATTTTGAAAAAAAAACCCCAAACCCAGACACCAGCCATCAAACAGGCAAATAAACAAAAACTCCTAGTCTCCAAACCCTCACTCATCTCCATTTGGCCAGTTGTGCATAAGAGGGAGTGGGAATCTATCCTATCCTGCCTTGTCCTGAGGTTGTACTAAGCCACTTCTTTTCAGAAGGTATAGAGCATAGCCATGAAAGCTCCAGCCAGTAGTGGGACCCTCACCTCCACTGCTAATCTTTTAGTGTTTAATTACCCTGTCTGCAAGAAAATATGTCTTGTTTCAAGGTTGTATTTGTCTAACTTTAACTTTCAGCCATTCAATCTTGCTCAAGATTTTGTCAACGAGATCGAAAGCCCTTTATTAGGTATCTTTTCCACCAGAAAACACCTATATAAACTGATAGAATCATTCTATAAGGACACTTACCTCAAATTCAGCCTCTAAAAAGCACTTCCCAACTCCTGCTTTCCCTGCAACTCCCTTACAGAGCTTCCTTTCTTCTAGATGCCGAGTGATCAGAAAACAACAGAGTCCTCTAGCAAGGGATGAGGAAAGAAGAAATTATCTAAGAAAGAAGGAGAAAAGGTTCAAAAGGGATCACTTGATGACTGATCACTGTTTATGTATTTGGAAGAGGCATTTTCTCTTGAAAAGAAAATCTCTGCTAAACATTCCAGATCATTTCTACAATACTGATATCAAATATTTGCAAAGCAATGCCCTGTCCTGCACCCCACCTGACATAAATCAGCCAACCTCCAGTGAAGTCAGTTCCTGCCAGGGGAGCTTTCTATCTTTTGAGGATGTAGTAAGTGCTTTACTTGGACGTTAGGGAACATTGACTAAAGCAGTGATAACCTGTAGCATCCTGTGTGATGTTTTGTGTCCTTAATTCTCCTACCTTCAGCAAAAATACAGCACCCTCCAAACCTTGGGTGGGGAGTGGAGTCACAGTGAAATCAAAGAAAAACCCAACCACTTAACGTAGCAAGTCTGTATTACACATAAAGGAATGGTAAAAATTTCATTACCAATCTTCTGTGGGGAAGTCTAGTTTCTCACCCTGCCCATCCACTTATTCATATATTTAATTAGCGCTTTACTTTTACATTATGAAAACATGAAGATAGACCTGACAGTCTAGGACATCACTTGATTAGGACAAAAATGTAATGCAGTCCCCATCCCAGGAAGTGTGTGGGACTGTAATATAAGCTATTTATAGCTGACTAGATCAAAGCATTTAGCGTAGAAGGAACGAGGGATCCAAAATAAGAAGGTGAGTACAGTCTTCCCTATGGAGGAATGATGATCAGAATTCATTTGTCATTGGTGCAGTTTCTGTGTGTACTGTACAGGGGTAAATTCTGCAGCAGTGATTTATTTCAAACATCTTCATTTTATTTTTCTCTCAGGATGAAGCAAATGTTTTAAATTACAGCTATAGCATGGAAGAGAGAATTTAACTAAAGCACAAATATGAGTCATGAAAGCGTTCGTGCCTTATTTTCAGGGTAATAACTAAACACCTGCTAAATTACATTTCAAAAAATTACCCAGTATTTCACAGTGGGTTTTATCCTTTTGGTATTTTCTCTCTTAAGTTCAACCCTCAATCCTTGATCTGTGTAGGAAGACTGCCTCATCCATGCAGAGCTCCCAAAACTCAGCAGAGCTCTGCACATACTGATGCTCTGCCCATGCAGGGCTGATTGCAGGACAAGGGCTGAGGCTTGTGCAACAAGAACAGCACCTCTCAGGGCATTTAGGCAGAGTCCTGGCATAGTGCTGAGTGTACCAACACAACACGAGAGAAGAGATCATCACCCAGAAAAACCCCACGCTTTCTTTGAAAGCTTAATAAATTAAAAGTGACTCACCCTAACCTCTACTTTCCCACATGTTGCTGTTTTCTTCTGTTAGCAACTTTAGCTAGTAGTAAAAGCATCTCACTGAGGAGGAGAATGCTGTAGATGGGTGTTAGCTCCCCTGAGACGTGGAGTGTATATTCAGTTACTGAGCCTCTTGGGAACATGGTGAAGGACTCATGCTTGGTTGTCTGTTTTGCTTTTTATGTTTTCTTTAGTTGTTTCTCATTCTGGCAGTGAGTGAGCAGACAAGACTCTTGAACAATCTGTAATTACATAGTGTCACAGTTGATGAGGTTACAAAGGAGTAAATATGTAGTTGGTATTAGAGAGGGTATTTTTAACAATACTCACTCTACATCTAATAGAGTGCATCTGTGTCCTCTGTGGGCACTCTGCCTTAGATAATAGAAAAGGAAAGCAATGGGGAAGAGAGAAACATAATAATATCTGCATAGTCTTCAGCGGAATCAGTTTCTGCAAATACACACTTGACATTTGAACTCTTTCATACCAGTGCATCTTTGCCCTTGAATAGGAATAGGATTGAATTCTGACTGTTGAATCTCTTATGACAAGAGAGGTGGAAGTTTCCCAGCGTGATCTGATTGCCATAGTCAAAGAGAAGGGTTTTATTAGACCATCGTGTCAATAATTTTTGACCTGGGGTCATGACTGTGTCTCAGGGAGGCACAGCAACTCTCCCTTCCTTTCAGCTCACAAGGAGAGAACAACAATCTGATATATTTTTCTGTTGTAATATGGGTCACAGTGCAGAATGGAATAGTTTCATCAGCCTATCTCTGCTGGGTTGTTACCTGCTGTGTTGTCACTTTTGCTATCCAGATTTTGGCATCTAGGTGATACAGAACAGCCTGATCTGGGCAGTAGCATGTCTAAAGTCGTGAAATCTTATTGCATTTATATCACTCAGAGCTGATGGAAATAACCTTTTAAAAAGTAATTTTATTTTATGATGACAATATGAAAACCCTTGTTTAAAAGGCTGTTGCATTCATTCTGATGCTTGATGGTCTTTGGTTGAAACAGTTACTAGACACAGGCTTGGTCATCTTTATTATTGGTACTCCAACAGCACCTATGAATCGAGCCAGAAATGTGCCCTCGTGGCTAAGAAGGCCAATGGCACCCAGAGGTCTATTAGAAGGGGTGTGGTTAGTAGGTCAAGAGAGGTCCTCCTCCCCCTTTAATCTGCCCTGTAGAGACCGCACCTGGAATATTGTGTCCAGTTCTGGGCCCCCCCGTTCAAGAAGGACACAGAACTCCTTGAAACAGTCCAGCACAGGGCCACCAAGATGATTAAGGGAGTGGAACATCTTTCTTATGAGGAAAGGCTGAGGGAACTGGGCCTCTTCAGCCTGGAGAAGAGACCGAGGAGTGACCTCATTAATATCTATAAATATGTAAAAGGTGAGTGTCAGGAAGACGGAGCCAGGCTCTTCTCAGTGATGTCCAACGATAGGACAAGGGGCAGCAGGTGCAAGCTGGAGTATAGGAAGTTCTGTGTGAATATAATGAGAAACTTTTTCACTGTGAGGGTGATGGAGCACTGGGACAGGCTGCCCAGAGAGGCTGTGGAGTCAGTCTCCTTCTCTGGAGACATTCAAACCCTCCTGGATGCGTTCCTGTGTGATTTAGACTCGGTGATCCTGCTCTGGCAGGGAGGTTGGACTAGATGATCTTTCACAGAATCACAGAATCACAGAATAATAAGGTTGGAAAAGACCTTTAAGATCATCAAGTCCAACCATTCACATACTAAACTAAACCATATCCCTAAGTACTTCATCTACCTTTTTTTTGAACACATCCAGGGAAGGTGACTCCACCACCTCCCTGGGCAGCCTGTTCCAGGCCCTGACAACTCTTTCAGTGAAAATTTTTTCCTAACATCCAGTCTAAACCTGCCCTGGCACAGCTTCATGCCATTCCCCCTTGTCCTATCCCCTGTCACCTGGCTGAAGAGACCATCACCTACCTCTCTATAACCTCCCTTCAGGTAGTTGTAGGCGGTGATAAGGTCTCCCCTCAGCCTCCTCTTCTCTAGGCTAAACAGCCCCAGCTCCCTCAGCTGCTCCTCATAGGATTTGCCCTCCAGCCCCTTCACCAGCCTGGTTGCCCTTCTCTGGACTCGCTTCAGGACCTCCATGTCCTTCGTGTGGTGAGGAGCCCAGAACTGGACACAGTACTCGAGGTGTGGCCTCACCAATGCCGAGTACAGGGGCACAATCACCTCCCTAGACCTACTGGCCACACTGGTTTTGATACAAGCCAAGATGCCATTGGCCTTCTTGGCTGCTTGGGCACACTGCTGACTCATATTCAGTCTGCAGTCAACCAACACCCCCAGGTCCTTCTCTGCCTGACAGCTCTCCAGCCAGTCTCCCCCAAGCCTGTAGCGCTGCATGGGGTTATTATGTCCCATGTGCAGCACTCTACACTTGGCCTTGTTAAACTTCATCCCATTGGACTCAGCCCATCGGTCCAGTCTGTTCAGATCCCTTGAAGAGCCTCCCTACCCTCAGGCAGATCAACACTTCCTCCTAGTTTAGTGTCATCTGCAAACTTACTGAGGGAGCATTCAATCCCTTCGTCGAGATCATTGATAAAGATGTTGAACAAGACTGGACCCAGGACTGAGCCCTGGGGGACGCCACTCGTGACCGGCCTCCAGCTGGATTTTGTTCCATTCACCACCACCCTCTGGGCTCGGCCATCCAGACAGTTTTTAACCCAGCTGAGAGTCCATCTGTCCAGGCCAGTGGCAGCCAGTTTCTCAGTCAGAATGCTGTGAGAAACTGTGTCAAAGGCTTTACCAAAGTCCAGGTAGATCACATCCACAGCCTTCCCCTTGTCCATTAAGCGGGTCACCTTGTCATAGAAGGTGATCAGGTTAGTTTGACAGGATCTACCTTTTGTAAACCCATGTTGACTAGGCCTGATCCCCTGGCCATCATGCATGTGCTGCATGATAGCTCCCAAGATGACCCTCTCCATGATCTTCCCTGGGACTGAGGTCAGACTGACAGGCCTGTAGTTCCCTGGATCCTCCTTCTGACCCTTCTTGTATATGGGTGTAACATCTGCCAGCCTCCAGTCGACTGGAACTTCCCCGGTCTGCCAGGATTGCTGATAGATGATGGAAAGGGGTTTGGCAAGCACATCTGACAGCTCCCTCAGTACCCTTGGGTGAATCCCATCTGGCCCCATTGACTTGTGGGTATCTAACTGGCCAAGTAGGTCACTAATCATTTCCTCCTGAACCATGGGAACTTTGTTTTTCTTCCCCTCCCTGTCAGCCAGTTCCTGAGGATGAGTACTCAGGGAATACCCTTCTTTACTGTTAAAGACTGAGGCAAAGAAGGAATTAAGGACCTCAGCCTTGTCCTCATCCCTTGTCACTAATGTGCCATCAGCATCCAATAAGGGCTGGAGATTCTCCTTGCCCCTCCTTTTACTATTAATATACCTATAGAAGGACTTTTTATTATCTTTTACAGAACTGGCCAGCCTGAGTTCCAGATTAGCTTTAGCCCTTCTTACTTTCTCCCTACATGATCTTATTAAATTCCTATAATCATCCCAAGACACCTGCCCCTTCTTCCAAAGCTCATATTTTTCCTTCTTTTCCCGTGTATCAGCCTGAATCTCTCTACTCAGCCAGGCTGGCTTCCTAGCTCGCCGACCCCTCTTCTGACTGATTGGGACAGCCTGTTCTTGTGCCACCAAGATTACCTTCTTGAGGAGCAACCAACCCTCTTGGGCTCCTTTGCCCTCAAGGGCTGCCTCCCATGGAATCTTATCGAGCAGCTTTCTGAACAGTCCAAAGTCAGCCCTACGGAAGTCTAAGGTGCTTGTTCTGCTGTCTCCCTTCCTTACTTCTCCCAGTACTAAGAATTCTATAAGCTCATGATCACTATGCCCCAGGCATCCTCCAACCTTCACATCCCCCACCAGGTCTTCTCTATTGACAAAAAACAAGTCCAGCAGGGCACCTTCCCTTGTGGGTTCATTTACCAGCTGGGTCAGGAAGTTGTCTTCCAAACCCTCCAGGAACCTGCTAGAACCCTCCAGGAACCTTTCGAGGTCCCTTTCAACCACTAACATTCTGTGAGTCTGTGTGAATTCATCTATCTTGTTCAAACAGAGAGAATGACATTACTTGAAAGCCTTTCCAGCTTTCAGGGCAGGTGTGGGGACAAGACAGACATGGTTTCATTGAAACAGTGTCAGTTCACCTCAGCCATTGCTCTACTCCTGTAACCCGAGGATGTGACTCAGGCTGTTGGGAACATCTCCCCACCCCTCAGCTTTGATAGTCACAGTGTTGCAAGTGTACTGACCTTCAGCAACCACATAACGTCACCCTGCACATTACAGTGAAATGACAGGACTCCACTGTGTATCGGGATATTATTGTTTGGCTTATAGTGCAGCAGTAAAGGGAAGACCATGTTTAAAAATACCTTTAGGAAAATAATACAAAACCAGACCAACAGTCTGCTCAGTTTGCCAAAACCTGCGCAGAACTGCAGACCTGTACAGTTTTCTATGGTCACTTGCTGAATTCCTGAAAAATCACTAATAATTTGCTTTAATTTCTCTTCCCTTGCTCTGCCTCTTTCTTCCTCAAATCCTGATGGCTTTCAGAGTCTGACAATAGCACCACCTACGCAATACAGCAGAAATGATCAAGAAGTGAGGGGGGGTGGTGGTGGTTAGATGATCTGCTTCTTGAGCAGCCTACAAAAAGCCATCTTCTGTATGAATGAGAGAAGTCAAACAGACACAGTACAGGAGAAATCCAACAGAGCTGGATTGGGGTTTTTTTCCCCCCTCTTTCCTCTAGCCATGAGAGCAGTCCGAAGCAATGACAATCCCTTGGGCCTGTCGTGGTGAGGAGAGATTATCCCTTCCCCCTGCGTGAGGGGTTATTTCTGACTTTATCCTTTTGTCTGCCATTTACTCTGTTTTCCCTGTCTTAAGGTTTTCCCTCTCTCATTTAAACAGTGTTGCTCTGTTTTTGGCAGCAAGGTGTGCCGGACATAACAGAGGCAGGCCTGCCTTCATCTAAGAGGCAGAAAGAAAACAATCCTTTTCCCTTCCACTTTCACATATTTTGTGGGATCTCTGTCCGACCTGCACCATTCCCTTTCTCTGCCTCTGCTCCTCCTTTTGGTGTGCCCACTCACATGTCCCTCTTGCTACTCTTTTCCCCCCTTGTCATGTAAAACCTCAACGTTCGGGTAACGAATGCCATCTCACCACTTTCTCTTTACTCGCATTTCTGCGAGGTGAATGAACCTGCTGAAAATGGAGGGAGGAGATAAGAAATCCCCCACAGAAATATCACGGATACTTAAAATAATTTGGAGCAAAAATCCCTGCAGGTTTATTGAAAACACTCCCCCTCGACACCCAGAGATTTATTTATCTGCCGTCCTGCATTTTGCTTACGTCAAGAGCTGGATTGCTCCTGTACAGCCCCCTCGCCAGGCAGATAATTGCTACATATTCCTTTGTATTGCTGCCACCACCTCCACCATCGGGCGCTTTCTCAAACAATCGCCTGCGCAGCCTCGGAGCAATCCATCTCTCTGCAGACAGTAGTATAACAGTGCTTTGATATTAGGGGTCTCCCAGGAGCAGGTGAGAGTCTTGCCTCTTTTCTTGAAAATCAAATGAAGTAAATACCATGCATTTCTCCTTCCTTTTCCAGATCATTAGCAAAGATGTTAAATAAAACCAGGCTAGCTCTGTGACAGCTCCAGCCTCTTCTCAGTGGTGTCTCGTTGGCCGTCACTTCCACGCAGACACACCAACCTGATGCAGTGTCATTTATCATTACCTTTTGTTTACAGCTGCTCAGCCAGTTGTCACTCCATGTGACAATGCCCATATTCAAGCCAATATGAATTTATTTCTTTAGGAAAGACTTTCTGAGAGCAAAGCTTATGCCTTACGAAGGATCCAGCTATAGTGCGTTACAGGCAAGACCTTTTCCTTCACCGTCACCCATTATATTTCTGATTAAACAAATCATAGCATAGCCTGGCCTCTCTGTTCTTGTTATTTACTGCCTGGGGTTTCTTCCACATGCTCGTGTTTATCTTTTCAGCTGGATATTCATTAAATTCTCTTGCTACGTGTTTAGGAAATTATGATTTTTAGGCTTTCTTTGATTTTATCCACCTGTCCCCAGCTCCTGAAGGCTGGTTTCCTTCTTAGTAAATGGGACTGTCAGATTCCACCAGCTGCAGGCAGCTGGACACCCCAGCAGTGCCAGGACTAACCATGGACCCCAGTTTTTTCCTAGGAGAGGGATGCCTTTAACAAACGTTATGTCAGTATGTGTGAAGCAAGAGATAAACAGCATTTTATAGGTCACGGTAGCCGCAGCTGCTTCTTTTTCTACTCTTCCCTCTTCCCTTGTTGGCTCAGTGAAGTTTGGAGGAGAAGAGCCAGATGCAGGGCGAGCATCTCAGGGAGAGCTGGGCCACATATGGTTATCCCTTTCCTCCCCGTAGTGGTGTGGCCGCGAGCAGGTAACATTGTCTTTGCCACAGCTGCACATAGAGGCAGGAGGACATGCTCACCCACTGGGTTTGCTAAGGTGCCTCCTGGACAAAGGCAAATCTGGATGGAGAAAACCTGCGGGAACTAATAGGTTCCTGCCAAGGCCATGATGCATGTCAGAAGCCCATTCAGCAATAGTTTGTTATGCTGTAGACAAGTAATGACGGTTGCTTTTTTCCTATCCTTAATACATTAATTGCCAAAGTAAATATTTAATTTCCTGTACTGATGCAGCCCAAATATCACTTATTATATGTATTCCCTCCCTGTTGTCTCCTACCAACAGCACAAAATATATACTTGCACAAAAAAGATTGGCAGACTAGAGACATATCTTAAACTTCCTCCAATCTGTCTACAACTTCAGAATTACAACAGGAACCAGATGCAGACAGAACTGGCTGAACTATTTTATGTAAAATTTCTGGTGAACCAGGAAGATTCTATGTAACTACTTAGTCCAAAATAAATTTTGTCTCATTGAGATTTTTTTTTTCCATTTAATAGAAAATATACTTCTTCTTAATAGTTCCCAGGTAGTATATTCTATTTTTTTTATATATTGGAAAGTACATTTCAGCTAGAAATGACATGAAAATTTATTTCAAAAAAGTTTTAAATTCTTAATATCAAATGGAAAATAAATTATTTTGATATGTGAAACATTTTGTTTCACCCCATAAAATGATTTTAAAAATATTTCTCTATTTGCTGGTAACTAACAAACCAGTTTGGAACGAGACACGGTGATTTCAATGACAATTTTCCAGAGCTACTGGTGAGATAAAAATCCATTATCCGTAAAGCTCAGAGCAGACAGCCTAAGTCATGAATGTTATGTTGAAAGAATCTTATGATCTTTAGATGGTAGATGCTCTGTGCTTACATATAGCATATGTGTCTATATATATATATATATATACACGTGTATTTATATGTGTGTGTGTGTATATATATATATATGAATGTGTGAATGCATATCTGAAAACAAGTACATTGTACCATAGCAGTTTTGCCCTAAAATACAGTAGCTTAATATAGCTTATGGAGAGGCATGCAGTCTGCATTATTATGGATATTATATCTTTACAACTTTGGACGTAGTCCAAGATTTAAGCACATACTTATGTTTGAGTATGTCAGTAATTGCTCTGAGCTTTGCTTGAAAGTTTTCCTTAAGCCTTTCCCAAAAGTCTCCCTTGAATATACAGTGCAAGATTTTGTTACTAACCTTTTTAATAGTCCCCTATATCCCCCATTTTCTTCTGTTTTGGACACCACCATGACACAACGCATGTATTTGGGTGCTAGCTTTCCTTTGGTTCCGTTAAACAGGACCACTTCTAAGTGCAGACGAAACAAGCAGGGCTGAAGCCATGGTCCAGATGTCTTGGAGAGCAGATGTGCCACTGCTGCCACAGTGTACAGTGTGTTGAGGGCAGTAGCTACTGTTTGAGGTGAGAAAGACACAGCTCTTGGAGAAGGCGTGTTTGCTACCACCCCTGGAAATACCAGGATTGGTAAATTCAGCTCCAAGCCTTCTATGATGGGTGTGGATACAGCAACCTGGCCCTGATTCTTCATCCCCAAGGCCAAATCTCAGTTTTGCCTGCCCCCTGAACCAGATTGAGCCACTTTTAGCTATATATACAGGTAGTATATGTTGAGCAAGAAGTGCAGCAAGACCAGTGCAAACCTGCTCTGTCGGGGCGCAGGTGCCACCTCCTTCTGTAGGTGCCTGGAAAGCGAGTGAAAAGAAGCAGATCAGCCTTTGGCTGCACGGAGCCACAGATCAAGTCCCCAGTGCCCAGCTCCCCACTGATGGACAGAAAGGCATTGTGGAGGCAGTGTAGCATAGCTTGTTTAATGCTGCATTATGTTAATGCATACGAGAGAGCCATTAACATGGGAATCTTAGATTTAAAATATAACGAACCACACGATGAGATGTTCTGTGGCGGTGTGTACTCTGGAGTCATAAGCACATAATTTTTTTGATCAAGTTTCAGCCCAAAGCAAATTTTCTCAGCTAACTAGCTCTCTAATCTATCTATCCACAAATATACGTATTTGTTTTTTAATAACATTTATTAATATTTACCAGACACATAATGGTACTCTTATTTTCACCCAGGGTGCATACTTTACCTATTAAATGTTATACAACCTTTCTAAAACCAAATTAAGTAAAAACATTAGCATCAATCCATTGAATTCAGGCGCTATTTAAAAAATGTAGATGTTTTCAAACACTAGAGTGAATGGAAAAATATTGCTGCCTTGACTGTCAGATTACATTTCTTTCCTATTGAAGCTAAGTGGGTTAAATTAAGTGATTAATTAACTATGCATCTGCACAATTAGGTGGGCATTTTTATTCCATTTAACTTATATATTTATTTCTGGCTTGGGAAGAGAGGAACCGTAGCAAGACAAAGGGAAGAACATCTACCAGAATTAGAGACTCCCAATAGCGCTATTGTGGTATGGATTTTACTATCATTTTCACTGTAGCATTGTGAATGCATTTGGTTTATAAATCAGGCATGAAAATTTCCTCTGTAGTGGAATTTCTCAGTGGAAATTTTGCTAGATTTTATTGACTGTTGGGTTTAGACTAGAAAAGCTGTAAAAACAGCTATCAAAACTGCCTTTGTTGCAGGTGTTCTGAGTTTCTTCTTGACATGAACTCACTTGGCCCAGTGTTGTTCTGCAGACCAGCTCCTGAGCTGCTGTCTGGACTTCCGTCTGTGGTGAGTAAAGGGTGAGTAAAGGTGAGTGTTTCTTTACAGCAACTGCTCAGATGTCCAAGCCAGCCTGGGGCAATAGCAGCAATCACAAGTTTGGTTTCCTCACGCCCCCTTCCAAACTGCATGCGGATATCCATAAACCTGCCGCTATTGTTCACGAGAAGAGGAGCACCTATGGCTTCTCTCGGGATAAACCGCCCTGCTTCCATGCCTTTCATTGTCCCCTCCCATAACTGCAGCTGGATGCAGACTTGTGCTGGATTTTTCATCGAATTCCCCCTGCACAGTGAAAACAGAAGTGCTTTTCAGTGCTGCTGTTTGCTAAACCTCCTTTCCGAGATGGTTTTTATCTCGGTCCCTGCCGGAATCCCGGTCACTAGCTGGTACAAATGCTGTAAATGGACTAATGTGGACCCAGCAAGCACTGGGCCTACTGCTTTGAGCTGTGCCTTTGAAAATAATGAGCTGGATTGTCAGAGCCCTCGGTCAGCAAGGCGAGAGAATGAGAACCCCGCTGCTCCCCTGCTCAGTTTGCAACTCCAGCTGCCGGCAGTGGCAACTATTCAACTGAAATTCCCTCCAGTGAGAAAGGTCTTTGGCAACATGGAAATGTTGGGATTTCCCCCACCACCACTCCCTTGTAACTTTTGTTTTTCAGCATCAGCTGCCTTGTGTCCTCATACAAAAGTTCTTTTCTTTTCTTTTTATTTTTCTTTTTTTAAGCTGACATTTTGATTCTGCTTTAATTAAACCACTTTGGAAGCAGCATGACTCTGTTTTGGAATGAGTTGCACTGGTACAAGTTATGTGCAGAGGCATCTCTATTTCAGAGTGACTACATCCCTTCTGACAGTCCTCCCACAGCTAGCCCACCTTGCCTTGCTTCAGGCCTCCATCAATCTGGGTTTTTTCTTTTCTTACCTGCGTGAACCTTACTGATCTACAAGCATCCTGACCGGATGTCAGAGGGTAGTTTATGTGCTGAGAGACAATCGTTTTCGCTCTTCTGCTTTTCTGCTTGCCTGACACCCCTCTTTCTCCTCTCCTCCTCCTCCCCTCTTCCACTCAATTACTGACCCAGTGGGGATGTTGTGCTCCAGGATTTCTCGGGGCTTTTTTCTCTCCCAGAGGAACAAGTCCAGTCTTCACTAAGACAGCTATTTGCTGTGCCATACCAGTGTCTGGGGCAGAGCATGCAGAAGGAAAGCAGTTGTGGGAGTAAGGACCACCCCCCCGCTACATCCAAGGAACACTGCTGGCATTACTGCAATACAAGGGTGCTCTCTTAGTGCCCTCTCTACCTAAACTTCTGCACCTGCTTTTGCAAAATTCTAAGTGGGTATAAATACTGTTTGTAAGATCTGTGATTCTTTATTTCTGCTGTTTCCCTTCAACCCCTCCCATCCTGCCGTGCTCATCTGGTGCTCCTACAGCTTGATACTTTTAACAGCTTTGTTTCATTCAAAGTGTCTAATTTTGCAATAATTGGCCAAATGTCCCACCTTTTCCACATGTCCATGTGCCTTAACTTTCTCTGTAGTGCCTGTGTGACCACTCCTCCCTTCTCCACTGAACACAGTAGGCATTAAAGTATCAGTATTTTGTATGGCATATTTACCAGCGTAGAAAAACCCTAAGTTCAGAAAAACCCCACAACCCAATGAGTGAACATTCGATTAGTTTTTTTAACTACATTTATAGTAGAGGAGGTAAATTGCCAAAATTAAACCATGACAACATTACAAAAATCCGTGGAGACGATAAGACAGAAATTCCCAGACGTTCTCTCCTACAACTCCATTTCCAAGTACATGAGCTCATTCCCACCAGCATTTCCTGTTTGGGGTGCATGCCTCAAGCCTGGAAAGCTCGATTATAAGGAATTCTTGGCTATTTCTGGTCAGATTCTTGGAATTTTTAACAAACCGAGATCAAATCTATTATTATAAACCCTAGTTATTTGCCAGTGCACTTTTTATGGTTGAAAAACGCATGGGAGAGGATTTAAATAAAGAGAATTAGTGCTAAGTTTCAGTGCCTGGATTACAGAATAATACACAGCCTCCCCACAGGGTTGTGGTCCATCCTACCCCAGCAAAACCTTCCAGAGTGCTAGCCTGGTACATGAGCACAGCTCCATTTTCCAGGTTTTACTGAGCCTTTTAATGTAATACCCATTTCTGTTTTGCAGCCGAACATTTCAAGACAGCATTCACTTCCAGAAAAGAAATCCAGAGTGGTTAAGAAATAATTAAAAAGTAACTATTATGATTACAAATATTTTTACCCTGTGCTGTTGGCTAGTGGATTGAAAATTGAGGTGACTTGGATGAATTAAATGAAATGCAGGAGGAAGACTACTGGGAAGTGATTAGCAGTTCCCTGTGTCCTGGAAGTCCTGCAGTGCTATACCAGGAAATTCATAGCTTCCATAAAGCCAAATGGCTGTATGCTGGATCACGGGATATCTTCCTAGGACACTGCACAGTTACTTTGGATATATCCAACTCTACAATAAGCATAAAAATGCTCTTAAACTGGCAATAAAAATCACACATACTGAATATGTTTAAGAAAAGTCTTCTATCAAATATATTTTCTTAGGGATAAGACTGAATTGGATAAGATGGCAAGCAGAACTAGGTGGAAGGAATTGTGTGGAGCCAGGAGTTGGACTCGATAATCCTTATGGGTCCCTTCCAAGTCAGGAGATTCTGTGATTCCCTGATTCTAGGTGATCAGTGGAGTTCTAGCTTTGTGATCTCTCTTTTATGAAAGAGAAAAGAAGCAGTTTAATTCCAGGAAAAGCAGCACAGTGAATGTTTCCCCTTTGAGCAAGCAAAGAGAGGTGGGAAATCGTGATCATTCCTTGTTCTGCCCTGGCTGCAGGGCAGCTACAAGCTGTCACACAGGCTGTGAAATTACAACCTAGTATAGCCTAGTGCTCGATGCCATAAAGGCTATGTTTAGTGGTGGGTATTTTCAGAATCAGGATTTTGTGTTGTAATCCACGTCACACAGCACCTGACTGGCAGATGTCTGGATACACAGCGAGCCTTGGAGGAATCAGTAGCTTGGAAGTGCTGGAGATTTTTTGGACCAGACTGTTTTGATTATGCTGTCTTTATTCCAAAAGTGAATTTCTAACTACAGCCACAGTTCTGGGTCAGCAAAAAGCACACATAAAAACAATCCAATTTTTAAAGTTGTCAGAATGGCAAGATCTTAAAAAAACCCTGTCAGCTCATTAACATATAGTAACCCCACGCCAACTTGCCTTGAAATCATTTCACAGATAAGATCTCATTTTGCCGATAGTGAAATTAATTTTAGAACATTCAAGGTGCTGTTTGGTTTAGTTGTTTTGTTTTGTCTTTTTTTTTTAAACCTTGTTTTCATTTCTGATTCCTCGTAACTGTTTATATCCGTTTAATAACTAAAAAAGCATGTCCACAATCTATCCCTGGCTGAATTTTTTGAATAGTTCACTCGTTCGGAGCAGTATTGGCCCAGGTTGTTGGTTCAGTGATCAGCACGATTTCTGAATCAATGTAACACAGGAGAGGGTTTACATTACTGCTGCCACAAAATGTAATCAACTGCCTAGCATATTTGTCTGAAGAATTATTAAAGCATAGAATGCAAAGTGGCAGAAATAGAAGTATAATTCTGGTAAAATCATCAAAGGATGCAATAACCGAGTTAGAAAATGCAGTGACAGATCTAATTAACGAACTAAATTACAATTCAGTCCAAAAATAATTGTCATTAGAACTAAAATCACATTTCTGTCTGAAGCGTCTCAGCATGTTTGCCATAGTGATCGGTAAAACTAGAAAGAAACCCACTCTCATTATTTTTTCAATGCAATTATTACACTCAAAAATCAGTCATGAAATCGAATATGCCAGTTTAGCAAACTGTCCTCAGTTAAGAGCTGTCCTTCTCACACCACAACATAGAGGTTTAGGCTAGGGCTGCTGGATTCCTACTCTCCTTTTGTGCTCATGTTGGAGTCAACTGTATTTTTGATCTGATTCCTTCCTCCCAAGGAATTCTTAATTTTTCTGTATTGAAACAACAGACCATTTAATTTTAATATTGACCTAATTGCGCATTTGAATCAGTTGGAAGCTGTCTGACAAAAGGAAAATACTAATAGGACATGTGCCAACTGCAGTTTAAGTTGGACTGCTTTTAATATAAGCTGAAGAGCTTTTGTATTAAGCTCTAACAATGGGTAATACAGACGCCAAGCTGATTACTTAAGCAACTTCTGGATATATTCACACAACAGATTTGAATTCTAAGTATTTTGCATACTGTTTCCACCTATATAATTGTCTGCTGGCCCTTATCATTATTTATTATGCAAAAGTGAATTTTTTTTGAAGCATGAAGAATGAAGTAATTTAGTATGCAAACAGTTAAAACTCTCATGTGGATTCCGATTTTGTATGTGTTGATAAATTCACTTACGGTGACTGACAGTGTGAGATTTTTTAGGGTCATATCGGTCACTCTTTCCATGACACTGATGAAAATGATAAACTAAATGCCAGAAGTGTCCCTGGCGCATCATAGGATGAAATGTGTAAAATGTCAGTGTCTAGCCGGTGTCTATTAATAACTAAATATGATTGCGTGTAATGAGCAGAGATTTTCATGTTGATTGAAGTATGATTTCTTTTGATCTTCCAGATGTTGCTGCTTAGAAATTCATATTGCTCTTTTGCTTCTAAATGCATAATGACCTTTTAAAACCTTTTAACTGTTAAAAACCCTATTATTTTCAACAACGAAGTCAAGCTTCCAGCTTTTTTTATGTTGATTAGAAGTTCCTCTCTCTTCCCGTCCTCACCTTCCCTTTTTGCTTTCCCTGTTCTCCTCTTCCTCTCTCATTTTTCTACCCTTCTTTTTCTCTAACACATTTCTCTAGCACAGTTCCTGACAATGCATCGACTCAGAGGGGCAGGCAGCTTGAGGCAGCTGGACCCTGTCACCACTGGAGTCACTGCAACTCCCTTACAGTCCCAAGGACTTACTGGGCACTGCTGGGAAATTTGGCCCGAGCAAACGTTTCATGTGAATACCCAGGTCACCTCGCTTCCGAGGTAGAAAAGAAACAAAGGCAGGTGTCAGAAATAAAGAATCGTGTAGCCGATGTTGATAGCGATCTGCTCTGAAGAAAGGAATCTTGGAGCATTGTAAGCTCTCCGCATGAATAATGCATTCGTGTCGCTCATTTTTGGGCTTAGTCACACCCTGCCTTCCACATTTGGCCCCTTTATGGTTGCACCTGTGCATGAATGGTGACTGCCTGAGAGCTTGCGAGAATAAAACGAGTCCCCGAGTAAAGGCGGCAGCGGCAGTGTAAGCTTCCCTTCATTATTCAGCTTTTGTGCCAGTCCCGCGTTAGAGGAAGGCTGCCTCTGGCCTCTGTGACTCAGCCATGTTAATGCAGGGAGCTGCTTTCTGAGCCACGAAGCTGTTTTAAGCTCATAACTGATTCAGTTAGTGGCCACTCTATGAAGATGGTAAAGAAGGGCGTCTCTACTCCTGGTGCTTTTGGCAATATGAGCTTTAGGATGATTCAGGACCTCTGAAAGGGCTTCAGGACCTCTGAAAGGGCTTCACAGTGGCCAGATATCATCACAGCACCGTCTCAGCATCATCCATGTACTGAAAAGTGCCTTGGGAGACCAGCTGGTCCAAACTCCCACCCCAAGCAAGGCCAGCACTATCTTGAGACTAATTTTGCCCAACCCATTTAAAGTGTTTTGGGTGGGTCTGGAAGGAGAACTGCATCTGACATGTTATGTCAGATAGTTATGTATATGGTATATACTCAATGGGTTAAGGGCCAAAACCTTTCCATAGTCTCATGCTGAGCAAAGTTTTCAAGCAGTATTTACTCCTGCAAACTAGCATATGGACAAATCTACTCAGAACAGTTTCACCAATTCACTGTAAAAGTCCTGTCCTGTCCTTTCCAGGTACTTCCCAACCATCCTTTAGGCCCACTGCCATCCAGCCTAGGAATCGGTTCAGCATTTCTCATTGCTGGGTGCTGGTAGGCGAGGAGAAATTACCAAGGGAAAGGCTGAAACCCCAGGTGATCCTGAGGTGTTTCATGGCCTCTGAAATGGGGACAATGGCACATGAATCTGCTTTAGCTGTTGTGCAGGGGCAGGAATACGTATCGCTTCTGCGCAGGCAGTATGTAGATAGAAAAGACAATAAAGACAACACAGCAAAGTAAAGCACCCAGCAAAATAAATGCCATCTTGAAAAGTTATTGCACTTAGATCTGTTCCTGGAAATGTTCAACATAAACCAAATTATTCTGGTTTTAACTCTGGATTCTATGGCAAATATGCCACACAAAGCCGAATTCCTAGATGCTAGACTCTTGTAGGATCAAGCCGAGTCTTCCATGGCACAGGTAAAGAGTGGTTCCAGTGGTCACTGTTATCAGACAAGTGAAAAATGCTGCCCACCGTATGGTATCTTCACAATCTTTTTGTGAACATGGCTGCATCTTTTACCGACTTCCCTGTGGATCTGTTTGTCACTAATGCAATGGTGACAGTCCTGGGGCCCTATTGCTCTCAGCTACTTCTGGTTCCTGTGCAATGTACTGTGTCATTCATTATATATGCTGGTCCCATCTGGTCTGACAAGCTTTCTCCATCCTCAGAAGCGATTACAAATAATAATGATGACAAAACCCAGAGAATTTTTGCTGTATTTTAAAAATGATTGTTTTGTGTTGCATGAAGGCGCTTCCCGCCTATCTCCAGGGTCACCTGGCAACCATTTGCTAGCCTCCTGCCATCAGATCCATATCAAGCAAGGGCATCTGGAAGCTCATTTGGGATGGGAGCTGCTCCCTTTCACCATCCCTGCTGGCCTTCTATGGGCAGACTCGAGGTGACTGTGCATATGACAGTTTCATGACCATTACACTGATAGGGGCTATTTAAATATATTGTAGCGGTTTCATTTGTGTGCTGCCAAAATATTAAAAGAAAAGCTGATGCTAATACAGTATCAACCACCAACACTGCATAATTAGGCATGCATTATTTGCAGTTGTTGTTTGTCTGTTTAATAGAATTAAGGATAATTAAGAGAAAACAGTGAGAAGATATCACTGCACAATATAACAATCTACCAAAGCAAGTGAAGCAGTGAAAGCAATGTCTCTGAGTTGGATTGTCCACCCTGTGTGCTGTTTGTTCCTTTGTTTCTTTAATGGGTCACTTAAAAATTGTATTTTAATATGTATATACATGCATACATATATGTATGAGAGCATATATATATGGATTAAATGAAAAAGCAACAGAATGTGGTGTGGGCACGTTAGGATTTTAAAAGCTCTCCTTCAAGGGTACATTCAACTTTTGAGAGCAGAAGCATTTGCCACATACAGCTAAGATGGACACATCCCAAATTTCTCTCATCCAGCATCCTTTCCCTTTGTTTACACTGAAATGCCCTGTGTCTGTTCCTGTCTGATCACGTTCCCCACTCTCCTCACCCTGAAGCTAACAGCTCTGAATTGGCTGGAGAATGTCCAAAGGATGTTAAACTCTGGTTTGGCCACCAGGTTTTGCTATAGGGGTGAAAGCGGATGAGGAGTTTGTGCCAATCTGTGCTTTAGTAAGAGCATCTTATTTTGTTGTCCCATCTTGGTGCTAAGCATCCTCCCTGGCTGTGGTGTTTCAAATATAAATCACCTTTCTGTTGGTGGGTATCTCTTTGCTTCAAGGGCCTGTTCCTTTAATCAAAATCAGTAGGAACAGCAGAGGGAGTGTGGCTAAGGATGCATTTACTTGAAACATCCAGAGCTCTGAATATATCACCAGCACAGGCCAGAATGGCCCGAGGAACATCTGTGCTTCAGCTTTGCTCAACAAAGACAAATATGTCTCACTCAGTGCTTTGCTCTTATATAAGTTTCCATATCGGCAGAAATAATTCAATGTATCTTGGTAATTCTGTTAAGGCAGGCTCACCACTTCCCCCACCTCAGATTCAATAGTAATTGGGTTGATATTACCTGCAGGTATCTTTGTAAGAAGATGCTGTTAATGTCACTACTCCAGAAGCTTTATCAATACATTAATTGGTGCTAGAAAGTTGACAGCCTGCCCTTATGAGAGTCTGGCTTTGAGCAACCTGAAACCTATGTTATTATTTGAAATTATTTTTGTTTTGGAAGATAATGCACTACAGAGGGACAGTAAGAAGCAGCACCCTTAGATGGCACCAGGGGTTGATGAATGAATATTAATGCAATCACTATTTTTATTTGTTCCTGTAGCGAAGGCACACCCAGGGGCTTTGGTGAGGATTAGGGCCTCTGTGCTCAGTACCATGTACAAACAGCTTGCAATCGAACGTGGATTCATATATAAGAAAATGAAACCAGCCATTCCCTTTCAGAAAAAATTGAATTTCCTTCCCAACAGGTCGATACTGCAAGCTCAGAGGGTGGTGGTTGAAAAGGATAGCTGCCACGGTGCACAGTGAGCTTCCCTAGGTAGGTCCCATACTTCCAAAAGGCTCTAGCAAGACAAATCTCTGCACCAACACAGAGCTTTTGGGAAAAAAAATTATGCTCCTAGATAGAAATTATCTTTAGGGCCACCTTTACAGACAGGCACAGTTGGAGGTTCCCTGCAATAGCAGGGGCTGGCAAACTGCCTTGCCTGGACAAGGTATGGAGTGTAGCACTGCTCCAGTCCCCAGTCTGGCCAGTCTCTGTCTGCACAGCTGCTGACAGAGACTGTAGGAGACAATGATTACTATTCTGGGGGTCAGCTTCCCCCCTTCACTCCTCTTCAGCAACAACTGAAGTAGCAAGTCCAGCTCTCCTTCCCAAGGCCTGTTCCTTCCCTCTCTCACCTGGTCCAGCATCTGTCATTCCACACTTGCAAAATGTTCAGGCAGATCGTCCAGCAGCCCAGAGAGAGCTTAGAGAAGCGGTCTTCCCACAAACTGGTGTCTCCATCTTTTTCTGGACTCTTCCTCCAAATCCACTCTTTGCTTTTTCAGAGTTGAATATTACCTCTAGTAAGGATCAGCCTTGGGCTAGTGTTGGACTCTTAATGCTCTGCTGAGAACTGATCCCAAAATGCACCTTTCTGCCTGGATTTTGCAGAGCTCTCTGAGGTCTGTTCTTCCTGGCACTGCACAAAAAGACCTGATGGGTTACCTCAGAGGTAACGAGAACTACTGCCAGTGGCATGAACCCAATTGGTCTAATTTTCATGCATGACTGAAATTTAAGGGACTTGGGAAGAAGGAAAAAGAAAGGGATACAGTTACCTTAATTCAAAGGCATAAGCAACTATAAAGACTTGTGGAGGTTGCTCCTGTCTCCCTTACTTGTAAGGTGTAAGGAAAGTAGGGGGGAATCTCCACAGATGTTAGCTGTCTTCATGCCTTTGAAATCTGCTTCATTACACTTTCCTAAAGACAGGAATCTAGCATGAGATGGTGCCATTTCTTATGTTTTGTACTATGTGGCAGCAGTTAGGCCACCGACTTAGCAATATACCTAGCTGGAAATACCTAGCTCTCAGCTTTCTTCCATTGGAGGTAGGAATGTTGTCCCATTTCCCAGATCTCCAGAGTGCCCCAATCAGCAGACCACCCTGTATCCTAGACGAGAGCAGTCACCAACGCTTCTTTTCAAGCCAAGTTGCTGTCCAGCCAGTCTGTCAAGAGCCACATGGAAGGGAGACAGCAAGCAGGATGGAACCGGGCAGCAGCTAGCAGCCAGGCCCTCATCACCCATGCAAGAGCAGTGCCAGGCTTTGCCATGGTTTTCTACTGGTTTTTATCCAGTGATGCTGAACTACAACAACAGAGATGCTCCAGCATGCTGCAGCAGTAACAGCAGCAGGGAAATGACTGTCCCAAATTGGTGGTATAAAAAGTCCTGACTCATCTCCTGGAAACTGAGGCAGGGTGTAGGTGCCTGTTTGCCAGCACTTGGGTTGCTTTAGGATCCATAGCTCCAACCATGCCACCTGCACTAGCAACTGCAGCAAAGAGCCTGGACAGCAGTCAGGCTAAACCTGCACAGGTTTAGCTGTCAATGTCCACATGCATGTCTGTTGAAAAGGAACAGTTTTGACAAACTGGACCAGCATCTGATATTTGTAAACCAGAGTGTGTCTGTGTTTGTATTTATTCACACCGTTCTCCAATGTTCCAGTTCCTAGACCGGCGTGAGGCTAGTTCCCTGGAAATTAATAACAGTTAGGGCTCCATGGCTCAATGCATTGTTTACTTCCTTACATAATTAATACTACCCTTGTAGGGAGAAGGAGGGTTGAAAATAATAAATGCTCTTTCCTTCATTAATATGCTGAAGACTATGGGAACAAAGGCAAGACGTGAGTGCTAGCTACCATGGGCCTTGAAATACACAGCTTCCAGCTGGTGCGTCAGGCCATGCTCAGATCTGTTCTTGTCACCATAACAAAAAAGTGGTGTAATTACACAAGCCCGAGTTTGCATCTTTTCTGGCATACTGACTCCTTGTTGCCCGTCTCCTTCTCTGTATGTGTGTGGTGTATACATTGCTTAGACAACACGATGGATTTTACATGTTGGGCGTGTGCATCATTTCTGCATCTGATTGGGAAATCACCCCTGAGAACTGGTCTTTGGTGGGGCTGATGGTTCAGTAGGTGGCACTATTTCCTCTCGATTTAGGACCAAGCCCGAGTCCCAGCACAATGTGTGGGGAGCTGTAAGGCCGAAATCCCTGTCTAAGTCCGTTATTGGGGCTGGTTGTTTCTGTACAAGACCTGAAGCTGTGTTTCTGGCCTCAGGTGGGAGGAGGACTGACCTGGGCATCATAGTTCAAATTCGTTTGTGTAATTGCATTCTAATTCTATAAATCTCTTTTGCACATTCAACTGGGTATTGTATTGTTCTTACTTTCCAGCTTAAAAATTGCTGCCTGGTATTCAGTATGTTGTAGAAACTCTCTTAAACCAGTTATTACTGTCTACCCCAGAGATGGCTGCAGTTCTACAGTGGAAAAGAAAGGTGTCCCTATGCAGTCTTCCCGTCAAAATGTTGAATCTTAATTAATCACCACTTATAAAGTGTTTTGAGTTCCCCAGAGGAAAAAAAAAATATCATGGAAGTGCAAAGTATTTTAGCACTTTAAAAGCATGAACCTGGCCCTGAAAACTAGCCTCAAAAATGCACTAATTCCAAATTCTGTATGAGAAAATTCAAGGCCACAAGGGAATTTGAAAGGTTCCTAATTAGGCAGAATTCACAAGGCAGACAAAAACAGGAAGACAGAGGTTAAACAAAAGAGGCAAGTGTATATTTCACAGGAATCCAAAAGACAAGTAGAGAAATGCAGTGACAGACAGATACTTGGTCCAGACCACAGACCAGATGCAGATCCAGCTGGAGAGATGCCTGTGCATTAGCACGTACTGCACTGGTAAATGTACTGGGCAAACCCATGCCTGAGGTTGCTGAAGCAACTTCCTTGGAGTGACACCAGGGGTCTGCTTGGCCCCTTTTGTTTAGCTGATATCACAAGAGGAGAGATGGGGAATTAGACTGACTTTGATAACTGCCTGCCGTAGCATCAGGGGAGAGAACGATCATTTGTGTGCTGCTGGCTCTGCCCCATAAAGTGTTTGGATCTCGAGGGGTTTTTTCCCCCCGTATTATTATTCTGACTATTTTTAGAAAATCCTGGGGAGAAGGAGCAAGTGGTTAAAAACACTGACTTAGAATAAAAAATGAGCAACAGCCTTGGGGCTGGATTTACAAGGACAGCTCAGGAAACTAACAGCTATTTTATGTTTTAAGTCCAAATGTCAATTTTCTAACTCATTCTTCTCACCTAACAGGAAATATTTAATGCATAAATACCAACGTTGCCACTAGTAAAGTTTTCCAGGTGCCATGGCACTTGGCTTTACCTAAATTTTGATGACTCCAAGTTGTTTGATATGTTTCACTGATAAATTTTTACCCTTTCCCAGAGGAGCGGGTCCTGCAGCCACACATGCAGCCTGCTTTCCCCCTACCTCCCTGATCCTTCTCACAAAACACAGTCCAACACCCCTTCCAGCTACACACCAGTTCTTCTGATAATCCTAGTCTGTTTTGGGACAGAAACTCACGGCCAGATTTCCTCTCTTTCTGGAGACTTCCTATCAGTGGGGTATGGAGCAAGATAGGATGTCTTTGCCTCAGTCAATCCTCTAACAGCTATTTCCAATTTTCTTTGCATTGGCAATTCAGTATTCACAGACTAAGGGACCCAGTCCCACTTCTCTGCCCCCCCCATGCAGGTAAGAATCCAACCCCCAAGGCTGCAGAATCAACTCTTTACGGTTCCTTGTTCCCTGTGACTTAATGAATATTTATGTCTTTATTGCAGCGTGGAATAGCTCAGGTCCCATGAGCACAGCGAGCAGGGGAATGTTTGATTTGTGAGCCTGAGATAGGGAGCAGCGGTAGCTGAAATTCAGGTGCCATGGGGATTTCTGTAGAGGAGGGGAGAGCCCTGGTATCTATGTAATTTAGGCACCAAGGATGTCTGGAGGATAGCGGTTTTGGAAGTTAGCACACAGAACAGCAGTTAGACACTTCCGACACCCCAGTGAATCTAGTTCCAGAGGCTCCAGCAAAACATACGGTCCATATTCACATATTATGATTATTCAGAAAGATTTTACTTCTCTGAAAATTAGGCACAAAGGGTCTATTTCTAGATGCTGCTGTGATACAACTCTTGAGAAGTATCACTGAAGCCACACAGCAAAACAGCTATTCACATTTGCCTCCCTGAGAACAGGATTTGCTCCTTACCTAACCAGATAACACTCTTCTCATCACACTAATCCCTATGCCTGCAGAAGAAAGTATCTCTCTTGTTTTACCAGTGCTGTAGCATTTCCTCTTTGGACATTCACTGCATCCCTAAAGGTGCCACAATTTACACAGAAAATTGAGAGCTGCTCTTTCCTTGCTAGTCTGTGGCTCATTTTACCTGTGCTCTGGATGCAATAGTCAGTGCTCATATTCTTGGCCTAAGAAACAGCAGATAAGTGTAACGTCCTTAACAGAATACCACAACCACTGTATGGAAGGGTCCAGCATTTCCCTTTGGGCTGGATCTTTACTTAGCACATGCAGGTTTTTAATGTTAAATGTTCTCAAGAAGATTTTTAAGACCAGAGCCCATTTCTTCTGTGAGTGACAGCCCAGGTGCTTAGGATAAGGTTTTGTGAGACAGCTCAGACTTAGAGCTGCAAAATCATAGTCTCCTCACTGTGGATCCTGTGGTCTGACTGTTCCCCTTGCGTTTACTCAGCTCTTTATATCCAGTCTGCATCATCAAAGAGGCAGAAGATCAGCGCAGGGAAAGAAAAGAAGAAATAGAAGTTTAGATTAGTGAGCTGATCTGTCTCACTGTATTCCTAGCTGAGCCGATGCGAGGGACAGGATGAGGCAGCTCTGCCAGCAGCAGGGGGATGCTCAGGGATGGGGGGGTGCTCCCCCAGAGCAGAGGTGTGCAAACTTCCCTATCTGCCTGTGAAACTTCACCCTTGGAGGTGAATAGATGGCATTCCCCCATGTGACCCACCCCACAACCCTTCCAGCAGAGCTCTCTATCTATGCAACAAGCTAGACGCAAATGCCTTAATTAGAACGTGCTACCATTGTGAACACCACAAAGCAATCAGGGATGGGGGAGAGAAAGGACCTAAGAAGTGATACTGGCTGTGGCAGGAGAAAATGGACTGGTTTCCTTCTGTGTTTGAGCCTAATTATTGTACCGAGAGTCTGTCTTTGCTGGTGTCTTGGAGATTTAGGGCTCTGTGCTGAAAGCAGGATAAGTGCCAGTAGCAAACGAACAGGGTACTCAGTACCACAACAACAAAAACATCTTCATGAAGGCAGTGACCTGCAGGGCTCTAATTAGCTCTGGTAGCAGCAGGACCCAGCTGTGATGCTGAACACAGATCTGAAGCTTGAAGAGACTCTGGCCAGCCACAAGCAGGCTCCGTAACTGTGCCAGAAGAGAAGGGAACAGAGGAAACTTCTGCCATGGTGACATGAAAGAGTGCTCAAAAGGTGTCTCATGCTCTTGTGCCAGCTGGCTGAGTGGTTCCAGAGCCTAGGTACTGAGACAAATTTCTGGGAAACATAAAGACATCTATGTTTAATATGGGAGTGTGTGACTCATTTTCTCTATTTACTACCCCAACTGCACAACCAAACACAGAGACTCCAATCTTCTTTCTTATGACCTTCAATCATCTCTTGGAAAGTCACATCATTAGCATGAAATTGGGAGAGCTTATTTCACAAATTTAACTAGCTGAGATGAAGGAACTTCTGTGCTGAATTTGCCCATCTCTCCTTGAAGACCAAAGATGAGGAGGGTCACCCAAAAGGCAGATTTTTCCATTATTCTGACCTTACAGCACAATCTCCATATTTTCTTGAATGCAGGAAGCCGATAACCTTACCCTTGTTGTGTTTTCACAGATCTGGGCCTCCTTTCATCATATTCCTCTAGGCAATTCCAGATCTATTTTCTAGTCGACCCCACAGTTTTAATTTGTATGGCAGGTTGCCTGTTCCTTTGCTTTTGCACATTTCTTTTGTTTAACAAAGAATCCCATCCTAATCCCTTGAATTTTCCCATGATTCTGTTATTAAACCCTAAAAAAAAGAAAGGGCACAAAATGTAGAGACTATCCCGGAACGCATAAAAACTGGTTATCATGAGGAACATCAGTGCTAAGCACTGTTGTTTACCCATGCACTCCAAACACATTAATAGGTTACAAGATGGAGATGAGTTTGGGTTAAACAGACAGCTTTGTCACTTTGCAGATGACAGACCTTTAGACTCACAAGATAAATAAGACAATTCAAGCGTGGCTTTGCCACTCAACATACTTCTCCTTATGTTCCTACAAAAGCTTGTGCGATTGAGTATTAATGTAAAAGGCACTTTCCTTCCTGTGATTATTTATGTAATCAGTAGGAAAAAATTCATGATGAACTAGACTCTGCGGGTCAGCCTCTGATCACTCTAATTTGAATGTTGGATGAAGAAAAAAATGTCACAGGCAGCCAATATCCTGAAAAAGAGAAGATCTGCAGGGACACTGACAGGGGACTGGCAGTGAGTTGTCACAGTAGACTTTGCTGGTTATTTGCTGTCTTTCTCTCTGTGTATCATCTGGTCTTTTGCCCCTGAATTACTAGCTTAGGCTCCCCTGCATGCAAGACAGATGCCTAATTTGTGGATACCAACAGGAGTCGCGTCCAAAATAGATGTTGAATTGCTCAGACTTGCTAAGACTGAGAAACTTCTGGGTATATCTAAAAGTAGGAACATTGGTGCTCGAGGCTGTGATGCCCACAGATTTTCATGTGCCACCACGTTTCATGAAGGAATGATTTGGGGGTACCGCCTTTTTGGTCTCAAGCCTTAACAAGATTTAGTTGTGGTGTGGGCCCATAAATCCTTGTCATTTCTGTGCAACTCACAGGGAATGCCTCAACTCTGAGAGCTCCATGTTTTTGGTGTCTCTCCAGTTGGGGTCGGTTACAGGGATACAGCATTTGGACTTCTGCTGCACCCAGGTGCTGTATGAAGACATGAGGCATCTGACTTGGGGGTGGTCATTCCTCTGTATGTCAGGGTATTCGGGTGCAAAGCTTGGTTCCTAATCCAACCTTCATGTTCTTCTATGATAAAGCTGACCACAGTATTGATGCTCTCTGTCCTGAATCTCTCCCCAGCTGGAGTAAGAGGACTGGCAGAGTTTCACAGCATCCTCGCTGCACTTCAGGAAAGCAGTTTCATTGACATTTCTCAAAGAATAATTGATGGCTTGTTGTCAAGCTGCTGGCCAGCAGTAGAGTACTGGGCTCTTGTGAAATCCCATCTGTGATATTGTGTTTGGTTTGGGCCCTCAACTGAAGAGGGATAGGAAGAAAATGTAGTGGTCTAAGGGAGAACTACCAAAATGGCATGAAGACAGGAGCACATGGCTCACAAGGGGAGGGCTGAGGTAGTTGGACTTGTTCTGATTTTGAGGAGAGGAGGCTAAGGGATAAACTGGTAAGTATAACAACTTGATGGGCAGCTACAAAGATGGAAGACCAAAACCCTTCTTGGTAGCACCAGGCACTACAAGAACAGCAATGACCACAAGATGCAATTTGGGATTTCAGTGTGGACATTAGGAAAACATGCTTCAGCAGGAGGGCACAGCCATGGAAGGGCTCATCAGCAAGGTTGTGCAATCTCCATCTTTTGAAGATGCAAGTCAGCTAGAAAAAAAGCCACACACCTGGTCCCATGTGGATGATAGTCCAGCTGAGTAGGAAGATGGAGACTGGAGACCTCCAGATGTTTGTTCCAATCAACATTTTTGTGATTCTGTGATTTACGTGGTTCTGGGCATTTTTGTTACTATTATCTGTAGCACAAATGCAGTTCTGGGCTTCTGAACTGAGACTGAGTCAGACCAGGAAACTACAGCAAAAACCTCTGAGAGCAGAAGTTTTGCTCTAAAAAACAATGTGCCAGAAGACTGGAAGAATTATATCCATATGCTGGTACAAGATGAAGACCTGCGTGTTCACCACTACATATGAATAGACTGACTGTGAATCTCTTGTCATGGTACAAAGAGCTGTGGGTAACTTCAAAAGGAACCTACTGGAAGGAGACTCAGCACGCTCAGGTAGTGAAGTGCTGCCTCTCAGCTGACAGCAGAACAAAGTCTTCATGCTCTAAAATGATTCTTATAGAGACCGAGGACCTACTGTGTGCGTGGAGCCCCATTCAGCTCTTGACAGTGGTAATGCTCTGGATTAAAATGTTAGGAAGGAAATGCCCCGAGGAAAGAAATCAGCATTTATTTTACTGTTACTGGGCTCAGGGAGTGAGTAATACCGAATTCTCAGGCTTGCAGCCATCCATGGAGAAATAGCCCCCAATTTAGTCTGTAACAAAGAAGTCTGCTGTCACAGACACACACACACACATCTACACCAAATGCCTTCTAGCTAGGCTCACCAGTCACTTCCTTTGTGATCAACACATTCCTGATGTGTGGGCAAAAGTAGCATTTCCAGTTTTCACTGTGCAGCAAGTCTTTGACCATGTGGGCTGACTGCTGCACTGAGCACATAGTGCATCCCTTTTCACCTAATCCCATGTGTGAAACCAAAGAAACAGACTGAAGCTATGGCAGGCACACATCACGGTGTGCATGGATATGAAACCTCCCAAACCCCCCAAACTTGTAGATCTCCATGGATCTATTTGAATACAATATTTTATTCCATTCTGTGGAGCTTTTAATACTGCTCTCATCACCATAGCAACAGAGGTCCACCTCTTTAAAGGGTATTTAGGTATCCTTCAGCATCAAGTCTACCGGCTGGGTGCTATTGCAGATGCAAAAGGATTGCAACGCTTCCACATACTCTTGTGTCTGTCCAAGGTGCCCAAATACAGATGTCGCCCATAGCTGAGAAGCTGTAAGGGCTCCAGCTCAAGCCAAAACAGGACCTGAAGACTGATCCTCAAAGTAAGAATTTCCACACTTGGGTCTCCAGTGCCTTTCAAGCACCCTGGGAATATGGTTAGATGAGCTGTGGCTCACCTGGTGGATAGCCTGGGTACAGGTATGGCCATATATCCATTTCTATATCTGCCAACCTGGAAGGCCCATACAGCTTGGTGGTTAAACCAGTGATGTGTTCCAGACAGGTTCAAATTTTACTCTGAATCCTATGAAGCAGAGAAGTACACCTCCTTGTCCCATGTCCTACCATAACCCTACATCCAGTTCTCATTGTTTGAATGAACAGGCTGAAGAAAAAAGATTTCTTCTGCTGAGCACCCTTCCCCCAGGGAAAAGTTTGAATTTTGCCTCAAATGAAGCAAAAGCAGGGAACTGAGCTAGTTTCCTGCAGTACAAGATTAATAATCATCTGCCGTGGTGTGGTTACATTATCTTTTTCTAAAAGGAGATATGTGTGTGTGTGTATTTCCAAAATATATGTATTTCTGTGCATATAAATTGCATACTTTTTAGCATGCTTCTACTTAGATGAATAGTGTGTGTAGGCTTAGCAGCATTGTACAGATAGTGCATGAATAAAGGTTGTTGTGTACATTTTTTATTTCCCCTCTCTAAATACCTTGATATATGTTGCATACAGTGATGTTTATGTTCAGTCAGTGTGCAAGGCTGTGCGTGCATGTGCCCTCTTTGATGGGGGAAGGGGATCTCCTTGGCATAATACTTATTAGTATCATCAATCATGAGGGGTGTCATTTCCAAATTCCCTTTCCCTTACCTAATTTGCTAAACCTAATTCTTTATCACACTACAAAACCCAGCATGAGAGATGGAAGTGATAATGAGAGGTGGCTTGCTCATCCATGCTCCACTGTACAGAGGCAATGTCAGCCTGGCACCTTCTGGAGGGATTTCCCGTTTTCATTCTCTTTCCATGTATGGTGCTCTCTCTCACTTCCCAATTAGTAGCCCATTGCATCCCTATTGCACTGTGGCTTTATTTACTTCTGGCTCCTTAGAGTGCTCTTAAGTTGTTGGGAGTCCTCAAATCAAGCATCTTGCTCCATTTGTCCCTTGGTGCTTTCTTGGCTTAGATACATTTGCTAACGCATCCAGTTCAGGACACCTCCAAAATGTACTTCATTAATCTCAACAACCTAAGGTTATATATTTTTTTTTTCCTAAGTATGTACTAAATTAGCAAAAGACCTTTATCAAAAACTTGCCTTATTTAGTTTGTCAGTACTGTTCTGCTTGTGCAAATAATTGCATGTCGTTAAAACTTGGAGAGAGGGAAAAAACAAACCATGAGTGGAATCTAAACTATGGACTCAAAACCCCCATCCCTAACACAGATAGGGCCAGGATTTCAACCTACATGAGCTGTCACTCCCATCCCATATGCAAGTCCTGTTCTTGTCAATGAATTTAACTCACCAGAAGTCATTGATTTCCCTGGGTTTACTCACAGGTTTGTCCTACACACAGACTGCTAATGGAATTAATGGATCTGCATCCTACCCACGTAGATTACAGCAGTAGATTGAGGCCCAGTTATTCCTTGATATGACTTTATTTCACCATCAGAACTTTAAAATACACAGCCACTTCTCTCAGCTGTTGTAAAGAGTATGCCATAGAAAGAAAACAGAAACTTATGGAAATAGTAATAAGGCAGGTGAGGAACCCTAGCAGGAAACGACCTTCAGAACCTCATGCACATTAAGGTGAAAAAAACCCCCAAGCTGTTTTTCATAAGACAGTGAAGGTACGTCCAGTGCATAAGGCTTTTAACACCAACAAAAAGAATCAGTGAAGCCTGACTTTTCTGTTTGATGAGGAATGAGTAAGACTCAGAATACAAAGATGTCACCAATTAACAGCATCTCAGCTAGAATGGGAATATTTTTAGAAAACTGAAAGAATGGGAGACTTATTTTTAAACAAATAAGAGATTTTAATCAGATGGAGCAACAGATATTATGGGGGAAGCATTACAAAAATCCTCTGGGAATTTGCTTGCCTAGTGCCAGGAGGAATGGTGTTGAAATTTTTTTTTTCCTTTCTTTTTTTTCCCCACTTTGGGTATCTGTGATTCTCCCCCTGACAACACAGTCAGTGTTGTCACAGTGAGCTAGACCATTCGGAACTCCCTGTTCAAATGCTGCCACAATGACATCAGTCTTCGTAGGAGCACAGGAAATAGCATCATGGATGAAGGCACACAGTACTGAAGTGTCACTAAATCCAGAAGCTTTAGGCAAGTCCAGTAAAGCAGACTATTTTGGGAAGGACCTACTCAAAAAGTGAAAAGTCGCATGAGTAACTGATGTCAGCAGTCAGGATTTATCAGAAGATTGGAAGAGAATGTTTCTGACACAGAAGTTGCGATAGCAGGAGATGTAGAGTGAGGGGATTAATCTCATAACTGGATCCATAGTGGTGCACCTTACCTACCCTGTGTGTCTCCCTGATGCAGGCAGACAGGCAGAGAGATGTGCCCCTAAAGCTACATCACTTGGATGCCCCATGTGCAGCAGCAAGAATCCCAGCCATGACCTCAGATATTTGCTCAGGGGGCCTGAGACTACAAAGACTGCTTATACTTTAGAGAGGAGATACCTGCTTGCTCAGTTTCCTAAGTGAAAACTGTGTTCAGACAGCTATAGCTATAAATAAAGGCTTAAACAATGGTATTCGAGACTGTAAAAGCTCTTCTGAGCAGGGATTGACTACTGCACTGACCCAATGTTCCTTACTCTATGCTTGGTTGGCTTTTGGACCCCTCTGTAAAATTTATTCTCCAAGGAAAATACAAAAACCTAAAAGACTAGAAAACTGCAATATCCCTGTATAAGAAACGTCAAGTGTAAGGAAGAACCTGTGCTTGTTACAACCTAGACCTCTGTGGTAAATCATGCTCTGACCTGGTGGTTTCACACCCAAAGGGATCATGCCAGTGCTGATGTCCAAGGAAAGGTACCACCAGACTCCTTGTGTCCCATTAGATAGCCCATAAATAAACTTGCCTGATCACATCCTCTTTTCTGTGAGCTGTGAGTACCAGATGGAAAAGGCTTTTAGCACAGTGAGGCTACAAGGAATGAAATAAGACTTTGGCACTGAAACTGCAAGTTGCTGGTCAATGACTGTCTTCCCAAAGCCAGAAGTCCAACTATCCCCCACACTAAATGCTCCAATATTCAGATTGCCTTAGAATTATGAGCATTTTGTTAGCCTTTTGTAGCAGACCTGTAGACAAAGGAATTATAAACTAAACTTTAAGTGTAAAATTAAATGTGTTTAGACACAGGCAGTAAGGCTCAATTCCTGCATATTCCCTGAATGCTGAGAGAATTCCTTTTCCTCCCTTACACACTAAAGCTGTCCTGTTGGCTGTGACCAGCTGCATGTCTCACTGACACATCTTGTGCAAGTCCCTGGAGGAGCTGAAGGATTTGCAGCTTGAGCTACAAGTCTTGGCAGCTCAACTCATCTCCACATGTGTGTCACATTATAGTACCCTCCACAGCAGAACGAGGTAGTCACTTCTCTGACACAAAGTCAGCTGACTGCTCTGACAAAACATGGGCTTTGTTGGAATGTCATTTTGAGGCTAATGTATACCTATTGAAGAACAATTTTAGTTGACATGGTGGCATTGAACAGATGGTTGGACTTGATGGTCTTTTTCAACCTTAAAGAGTCTATGGTTCTGTGATAACTTATAAGTAGGTATCAGTCAAGATTTGTTTCAGACTCCATATCTGAAAGAACCTTCCCTAATGGCTTGGCAGTTCCATTATATCTAGTATTTCTAAGGATCCTATCAGTACTGCATGTGAGTTAGCTCTCCTACCCACTAGCAACCTCAGGAATAGCTGTGCGTGTAATCTGCTGTGAGAAAACATTTAAGAATGTTTTACTGAGTGATGTGGCCATTTTCTCTCATATACCTATCAGAGGTGAAGAAGCAACCCTGATACAGATGACCAAGAGCTACTGAACTTAGTTGGACCATAGCAGCCAACTGCAAAGATGGATGAAGGTCTTACTCCCCAGTGTCTGGGTTTCCACCCCACCAAGGCAGGCAGAAGTTGGCCAGTTCTCAATGCTTTTCAGTCTGTAGAATTTTAAGGAAGTCACCAAATTACTGCAGGGATAAATCTTTTGTGCATACTTTGAAAATGAGAAATGTTATACTTCAAGGGAGAGACTTTTTTGACAGGTAAGTACCTTATGGTTTACATTTTACTTTCATAAATCATAGAAAACAAATCAGGTAAGGCCAGTCAGTACTATGCTTGGTAAATTTTCTCAACAAGTCTCCAATAGTAGAAACACTATTGTATATATTTTATATATAACTGCCACAGCCACCTACAATCGGACGGTCTGTACTAGGAAAAGTATTATTAGTTTTGCAAATTGACTGAGGTGCAATTCAAGGTAGGATGTTATGAAGGCAGTTGTCACTATGCCCCTGATGCTCAAAGGTTTGTGTAACAATTTGGTCCTGGGAGACAGCTATACACTGGGTTAAAACACCAGCAGTTTTCACCTTGGGGTAAGGTTTAGTGGAACTCATTGTTTTTAATTTGCAGCTTTGAGAAGTGTAACCATCTATGTTTTATCGATTTTTCTTTTCCTATGAGGGAGCTCATCAACTTTGATGTCTGTAACTATTGATTCTCTGTATTAAGGGATTGGTAAAACAGATTAACCACAATAGCATGTTAATTAAGACCATGTTTCAGCTTTCCAAAACTACTCTCTTTTTGCAGAAAGCTGATGAATTGATTGGAATTAGAGACCATCCAAGCCAAGGAGCCAGAAGGTATAGATCACAAGGGAAATCGTCTGCATACCTAAGAGAAAGTTCGGAGACATGGCAATCCTGTTTTCACAACATCCTCTGTGGGGCTGTTACATCCAAATCTTTAGTGGTGCTAACAGGATACTTTGCATAGACAGAGCCCTGTCAGATCTTCAACCACTTTAAGACAGGGTTTGCTGTGCATGTAAATCACAGGATCAGTCAAGACTAGGAATGAGACCTTGCTCGCAGAAAGATGTTCGGCCAAGCAAGCCCAGCCTATCAGACTGGGAACCTCTTCAGATTTTCTCCATTAACCTTCAGCTAAATCAGTTGTTCAGCTCCTTCCATCCTTAACTTTCATCTGTCTTGTCCAGTTAGGCTTCAGCCTTTGGAGCAGACCCTTTTGGGAGTTTATGCCTGGTACAGAGGGTGCTAATCTGACCTGGGGAATTATGGCTGCTCTGGGTAAATCACAGGTTTCAACTGAAAGGAAAATGCAAATGTCTTGTGTGTCCTTTCTCCCAACTTGGTGCTCCCAGACCCCTGCTCTGGGGGAAAGACCCTCTGTCTGCCTTTCACTATGGCTTTGCTCTGCCTTTCCTAAGCCCCAATTCCGAATGCACTCTTACCAATTATTTTTTTTTCTGAGGCTGTAAATCTCAGTGTCAGCTCAGCTCGCATTAGTGTCAGAGAAGTATCTCTTGGCAGTTTACAAAAGAGAAAATGGAAAGTCGAGCATTATTTAATGTGAAATGTGGTAGGGTGTCTATGCTGAGCTTCTCCGAGGGGCCTGAGGCTCAAGATACCTGCAAAAGCTGATAAAAGCTGCCGTCATCTGGTGATTCAGTTCCTCTCTCTACCATGGTATCAGCCCCCCACTCTGTGTGGGCAGCCACCACACACATGAACTCTGTTTCTGATGCAGACTGTAAATTAGCAGGACTATTTGCCCAACTTTCACTTGTCTTGAATTGTTCGCAGACTTTTTAACTGCCCAATGCTCTTCTGGAGATGTATTTATTCAGGAAAATGCCTTGAGTTTGCTTTTTATGCAATGATGTGGGTTGCTTTTTAGCTACTCTGTCTGGAAGTGAGAAAAACTGACTTGATGCCCAAAGGGTGTCTCTTGTGCTAGGTCATGCTGGTCTGATACACTCTCAGAAAGGGACAGTTACTTTCTCTAGCAGGCAAAACCCCCAACATTTCTCCACCACCCCTGTTACGGTCAAGGATACCCAGCAGACTCTGTCCCTTATAGCATCATGAAAGCTTGAATGTGGGTTGGATATCCAGAAAGAAATATTGTTAGTGCAACTCTTCAAGGCCATGTACACACTTATACCTAGTTAACTTCATTTTAATTTGGGTGTTGAAAAATTGAGGAATGTGAGATGTACAGTTTTGGAATACTGTTTAAAAATGCATCTTTCCTTGGTAGATGGGAGTATGGAAACTGTGGATACTTTTTAGAATAAGCATCAGTTTTCTTACTGCTGATTTCCCACTTTCAGCATTTTCTGGAAGGAAGAGGGATATTTGGTTCAGAAGTTATTTTAGCTGGTTATATCCATTTTGCTGAATTCCTCTTCCCCCCTCTCAAAAGGCTTTCTTTTTAATAACAGCTGTTATTTCTTTCCAGGTGCTGGGAAAAGGAGTCCAATAAACTCCTCCTTGGGTTTTTTCCAGAAATAAAAACATTTCAGCTGTCATTCAGGCCTTCCTTTTCATTAATTCTATTTCAATGTATTTTATGTGACCGTGTATCTGCCTTTGCAACAGCAAGGAATCTCAGTGGGACAGAGCAGCTTAATCGATCGGCAATCCTGGTCACCCAGAAAGAGTGTTAATTGGCCTCAGTACTTGAAGCATGTGACACTGCCTGACCTAATAATCAGAACTGGAAAAGTCAATAAATTAGAGGAGAAATGCAGATGGATAAAATAAGGACCCAATTCTGTACAACATGCTGTGAGCGTTATTCCTGAAACCTGTGGTGCAGTATGGAAAAGCCAAGTCAAGCATTTGCTGGGTAAGTCTCAGGGGAGCTAAGAGCAACAATAATTTTATGTTTGCAGAGTTTCACCTTTTAGTCTTCCGTCACATGCATTTGATATGTCTTAGCAATCTGCCTGAAAGCTCCTAACTGAATCTGTGAAAATTATTCATTCCCCCACACTAATAACCCAGTGGTGCAACCTGGCTTGCCCCATGGGAGGGATTGAGGCCAGAGAAGCCAACCTGACCTGCTCAGGGAACTAGCAGGGACATGCTGAGGCTCACCTCCCTCTGAGAGAGGAGTGCCACTCCCACAAAATCTGGTGTCTTGGTTAAGTGCCGCAGGTGAGATCTCAGCTCCCTCAGCGGCCTTGGGGGAAGGTTTGCTTAGACTCAGGCTGCAGCCAGACCATTTACCTCCAACCACTGATGAGCTAATAACTTCAGGCTGCTAATTTAGGCCTGTAATTTAGACACATGAAGAAGCTGGTGTGAATACCTCCCACAGTGCCTGCAGTATTAGCCATCAGCAGCACCCGGGTGAGGGCTGAAGGAGGGCGGTTTGCCTCCAGAGGCCGGACAGCCTCCCTCTACCTTTATTACAGTGCTCCATCCTTGTGCTGCAGATGAAGGACTTCAGTCCCTGGAGCTGGCAGGGGTGCCTTTCCAAGCGTTGAGTGCAGAGGAATTAGCATGTGCGAGCACCCGCTGTCCTGATGAAGGGGGGGAAGGATTACCCTACATAGCCAGGCAGGGCTGGAGCACGTGGGCTTTTGGCAGGCTGCCAGGTCAGGCGGAGCCTGACGAGACAAAAGAGTGTCACATCCCAAACCTGTGTGGGGGCAGAGGCCAGTGCACTCATGCAGGATGGCTGGGTAGGGATAGGACACCTAATGCCCCTTCTGTGGGATGAGGTGGTGTCAGGATTGGATCTGAAGTAATAAGACTCTTCATTCTGCCTGCTCCAAAGGCAGCAAGCATGGTAGTGAATCCTAAACCTTCTCTTAAACATTCAGAAAAACAAGGAAATAATCAGCAAAAGCACCTGGCAGGCAACGTGTTAGATAGAGGGTGGAATAAAGAGCTGTGTTCATGGTGAAGCATTAGCACACCAGCAGCACTGGGCTGCACAAGCTCCCTCAGAGCGGGTTGTCTGGAGGGGCAGAGGGCCTCATCTGGCAGGGCTGTGTCTGCCCGATTGTATCTGTTGGCAGAGCCAACAGCCCTGGGACCTTCCTGGGGATGATGCAACAAGAAAAACGCATGCAGGCCTTGCTTGGGGTATGATCCTCCTGGCTGCCAGCTACGGACACAAGTGTTTAATGTCCACTGCTGTCTTCTCCTGTTTGGACATGGCTGGTGACACAGGATTGTCAGATGTGGGACTGGAAACCCCCAGCCATTAGGACTGAAGCCCCAAGGATAAGGATGCTTAAAATGACATCTATCACAACCTTGTGAACACTCATTTGAGTTCTGAAATGCCTCCTAGTTTTTGTCTTTAATGTCAATGGCACACAAAGTACAAATGGTACACTATAGTCACAAATACTCTGCAGCCATGAATCTCCTCAAAGGCTGAGGTGATTTTGTGATTAAATGTTTCTGGTCATGGTAGGTGGTAATTTTTTCCCTCAGAACCCAGCAGGTGGCAAATGCACAGAATCCAGCTTGAATTTTTATGTAATGAAAAGTAAAAAATTGAGAATGAAAAGTGAAAAAGTGGAAAGTTTCTTACTCAAACCAGAAACTGTGAAGACTGGGCTAAGTTCTCAGTCTGAGGTAGCCAACCTCAGGAAAGGGTCCTTTGAACCAGCGGGTCCTGAATAGTAAGTTTTCAGTGACTTTTTTTCCATAATTTCTTTCACCAAATATTGGATTTTTTTCAATAAATATCTGTAATTTTTCCAGTTGAATCTCAAACGAGTTGCAAAGTGGACATCTTCAATTAAAAAAAAAGAAAAAAAAAAGAATTTCCTAATTATTTCTTAAATTATCTTCAGGGATCCCTATAGCAACTCATGTATCTTTGTATTTTTCACCCTGACCCTCTGTATAGCCACACAAAGGCGAGGGAAGAATCAACTGCAGGTTATGCCCCTGTCCTAGAATCATAGAATTATTTGGGTTGGAAAAGTCCTCTAAGGCAACCATTAACCTAGCGCTGCCAACCCCACCACTAGACCATATCCCTAAACACCACATCTACATGACTTTTAAATCTCTCCAGGGATAGTGTCTCAACCACTTCCCTGGCTAGGCTGTTCCAATGATTGATAAACCTGCCTGAAGAAATTTTTCCTAATATCCAATCTAATCCTCCCTTGGCATAACTCAAGGCCATTGCCTCTTGGCCTTTCATTTCTGACTTGGAGAAGAGACCAACACCAACCGGATTTAACTCCATTCACCAGATGTGAATGCATAACCCAGTAGTCAGCAACAATGATCCTATTTTATATGTGGCACAATAAAAGTGTTTAACCTTGAAGCTCCTTTAGGAAACCAAATTTTCTGACTTTCTCTTTGGAACTTTGTCCCTAACCACCTCTTTTTTATTAATTTAATCACATAAAAAATCACAGCTACAATGAGAGAGATCTTACTGGGAGTCTATTTGATTTGCAGTTTCCTACCAGTTATAACTACCTTGTGTTGGTGGAGTCAGTGGAAGGAACTGGTGGGAGAGCCACCACTGCCAACCAGGTGCCGAGACAACAGCAGAGACAAAATGACTCCAAACTCTTGGCAGAGCTAAGATGGTAGCGAAGGGGTGGACATCTCCTACACCAAATCTATAGATGCCCAACCATGAGTAAGTGAACATGTGCCTGGTAGGAGTGCTGTGACGCTATTTTATCCAGAACAAATGTCTGGAGGTACATTTATCCATCTGTTGGCTATCCACATAAAGATACTCTTGAGTTGTTTTCCCTGTTGTTATTGTTTATGTATATATATAGACTGTATAGACCTGTTATATATATAGATATAGATCTATATATATCACAGACACGGAGGTAGCTGCACAGAAAAACACCTACAGGAAAGGTATGGTCCGCAGTGAGAAAAACCCACTGTATTCGTGGAGAAGTTAAAATAAAAGTGCAGTCACATGTTGGAGGCACAGTCCTTTTAGCTAAAACTGTCCAATAAAATGCATTTTCAAAATTAAGCAAAGCTTAAAAAAATAAAATAGCAGGAGGAAAGTTAGCAAGGCACTATGGACTCATTTTGTTGCCCTGCAAGTGCCAGAAGGTGTTCAGAGACCGGAGAGCTATTTACGTTAAGTCAAACAAGGAAGGAAAGTGAACCAGATTTTAGTAGCCTGGTGGACAGGAAGGATAAAGGACATAAGGAATAGGAGCCTCCAGAGCAGCCTGGTGAAAGGTGCAAACCTTCCTCTTCCCCTTTTTTCCATAGCTCATTTTTTTCCCAGAGCCAACAAAAGCGATCTGTACTGCATCCTTTATCTGCTGGCCTTTCAGTGGGGAAGGCAGGGGTTTTAAATCACAATATAAAACATTTCCATTTGTATTTTAATAAGGAAACATTCCTTTTTATCAGATTACGAAGCCTGTCATGATTCACCTCCAAGCCCTTCATTTGGCTAATGAATTTATGCCCCTCTCTCTAGGGGCAGAAGATCTTGTCATTCACAAAATGATGCCATTATCAGCATATCTCACATGGAGACAAGGCAGGGAAAGAAATCCCCGCTCAGCTTCGTTGGTCTTGGTCTCTCCTTCCTTCTGTGCTCAGTGCTGTAAGAGGGCAGGTCATTGCTTAGCTCTGATGTTGCTCTGCTCAGGGCCTGCTGCCCCATCTCAGAGTCTTTGAGGTCAGGAGGGACCACAGTGTACTATGAAGAAATCCCCACACCTTTGTCCTTCCTCAGATCAGGAGCTGCTTCCTCTGATCCAGTGCAAAAAGCTCCTTCATTGATTCAACGTGTGCAAACCGAGCGGAATCATAGAATGGTTTCGGTTCAAAAAGACCTTTAAGATCACCAAGTCTAATCCTCTATCCAGCCCTACTAGGTCCCACACTAGACCATGTCACCAAGTACAATGTCTGCTTTTAAACACCTCCAGGGATGGTGACTCAACCACCTCCCTGGGCAGTCTGTTCTAATACCTAACAACCCTTTCAATAAAAAAATTTTTCCTAATATCCAACCTAAACTTCACCTGACACAATTTCAAGCTGTCACCCCTTGTCCTGTCACTAGCTACCAGGGAGAAGAGACCAACCCCCACCTCACTACAACCACCTTTTACATAGTTTCAGGGAGCAGTGAGGTCTCCCCTCAGTCTCCTTTTCTCCAGACCAAACAATCCCACCTCCCTCAGCTGCTCCTCATCTTCTAAACCCTTGACCAGCTTTGTAGCCCTTCTCTGGACCTGCTCAAGCATCTCAATGTCCTTCTTGTAGTGAGGGGTGAATAGGCTCTCCTGTGACCCAACATGACACATCCTACACCTAAAAGTTGAACAAGGGTAGAAACTGGCCCAAATGTGGTCAAAAGAAGGCTGGGCTTTGGTTGCAATTGGGGCAGGAGGTGATTCTGCATCTCTGGTGTGGATTGCGTACTAACCCATATGGGTGCAACATCACTCAAACTTCAAACTTTGTTAGAGACAGAATGCCTTCCATCTCCATCTATTTCCCACATGCTAGGTCAGCTTCTCAGCACTGGTTCAGGACCCCAGAGGCACTGTCCACAGCTGCACTCCCATCATGAATATCTGGCAAACTCCAGTTTGAAAGTGGCAAAAGAGCAATCATGTCACAGCACATGGGACAACACTAAGAGTTGGAACATGTCTGGTATTGTTTTCATAGTCTCTGGCTAAAAAGAAAAACAAAACTCATGGGGTTTTTTTCTGATGCAACATCAAAAAGTTTATTATCCACAATCCTTGCACATACATAGCTTGTATGTGGCAGTCCCTGCTCTCAGCTGTGTGCTGCAGTCCTCCTGCCAATCAGGGAGGGTTTGTGGGAGCTGAGTCTCCCAGTCACCTGTTGTCAGGGTAATGCTGCTCTAAGACATGTGCTTTCCTTGACCAGAACCCTAGGCACATGGGGGACCGGCAACTTTCAGGGGAGAATTAAAGCCCATACCCAGGAGGGAGTCCTTCTGCCTGCCTACCTAACAGCCAGCCTGTATTTTCCACCAGGAACAGTATTTTTCCACTTTCAGCCCCCAAACAATTTTGGGCTAAATAACTTAGCACTGCTTATCTCTCTCTGCTGATTTGGGAAGAAGCCGAACGGATTAGTGGAGACTACCTCTTAATTTTCAGTTGGCTGTATTAGGGGAAGCAAATCCCACCCTCTATGCCTGCACTGTGGACTAGAGCGTTGAGGAACAGATGGGATGGGGAGACGAAAATGTGTGTGTGTGTGTGTGTGTGTGTGTGTTTAAGTGAATATCTATTAGAGGGTTTATAAAAGTATCTGTTACTAGTACACTGCAGTGTTATTATCTGTCATCTCCTGGAAGGTTTAACCTGCACAGAGGCACTAGGCATACCCCAATCCTGTATATGGGCAGAAGGAATTTGTCAAGATCCTGGTGCTTCCTTTCCCTCTTGCTCAACCCTCCATATCTCATTGTACATTAAAGGGAAAGTTGGACAACTAATTAAATTACTTTTCCCTGGTTTAAAAAACTTAATAATATTAAATGAACTTTTACAGATGCCAAAAGTAAAAGCAATAATGGCATTTTCAGCTAGCATTAAATTGTTAATTAATTGACATACATTAGAAATACTGTAACCCATGAAGCATCAGCCGTCTATTCAGAGCAAACCTTTAAAATGTGATGGCCTTGGTGACTCATGCTGCTCAGACACAGCTAGACTTATATATACAGCAGCAGGAGTCTGCTTTAGGATGGGAGGAATAGCACTGGTTATGTATGGAAGGGCTGTTTGTGCCTGTTGTTTGCATAAGTCCTGCTTTTACAGGACTGGGATTCACCCAGGAAAATTGAGAATGTTTTTATGAATCAGTAGTATGCTAAAAAGGAGTTTTGTGGACATTTGCATGTCTTTGTGCACACTGGATGTTGTGTTAGCAGCTTACAGAAAAGCGATGTTGGGTAGATGTAGAATAGGAAGAGTTGTGAAGTTCTCCCAGCATAAATACCTATAGCACTGACAAAAAACCAAGACCTTTTTCTTACTGAGAAGAACAAGATTCTTGAGATTGGAAAATCTCAAGAGATTGGAAATTTCCCAGGCAGTGAGATTCCAACACTGTCAGATCACTACAGAAGTATCCATCAGTCTCATTCCTTGGCAAATGTCATGATATGGGGTTACTGCTGTAACTACTCTTCTGTAGAGCAAGGACCCACACTTTCCTGCAGGAAGCATGTTAGCAGCTTTCTTACCTTCAAGATTTCTTATGCAAACACAGCTATAACAAAATCTTTCAGAACATGATACTTGAAAGCGTACAAGTCAGCTGTACATTAAAAATATTTTCTTTCCCAGGTCATTAAATCATCATGTTGATAGTGTCTTTCCTCCCTCAATCTGAGAGAAAAATACAGAAGGTCATTTAACCTAACAGACATAACCTCAGGGCTTCTCCAAAAGGCTCAGCATTTAGTGCTGAAATTGCAAGGGAGTCCAAGTCCTATCTAACTGCTGAGGAACAGAGTCTGGCTTGGTTTTCTGTCTGGTGCCTCTTTGCAATGGGAGTAGATGGGATGGGCAGACATGTAATTAATTTCAAATGAATCCTAAAAGATCCCAACTTGTTACTTCAGCTTCTTGTCGTGCTTTAACCTCTGCAGGCAACTAATCACCACACAGCCACTCACTCACTTCTCCCTGGTGGGATGGGGAAGAGAATCAAAAGTGAGAAAACTCCTGGGTTGAAATAAAAACAGTTTTGGAAAAAAATTGTAAGGAAAAGAAAAAAAAAGAGAGAAATAAACATCAAGAAAGACAAATGATGCAAATTAAAACAAGTGTTCACAATCAACTGACTGATGCCAAATCAGTCTCTGAGCAGCGTTAGACCTGCCAACCTCACCCCTAGTTGTATTGCTGACTATGACGTCATGTGGTATGGATAACCCTTTGGTCAGTTGGGCTCAGCTGTCCACCTCCCAACTCCTTGTGCACCCCCAGCCTCCTCGCTGGTGGGGTGGGGTGCGGAGCAGGACAGCCCTTGGCTCTGTGTGAGCACTGCTGAGCAGTGACAAAAACACCCCTGTGCCATCAGCACTGTTTTCAGCTCAAACCCAAACCACAGCCTCCTACCAGCTGCTGCAAAGAAAAGTAACTTCTCCAACTCAAACCTGCACCCTTATATAATACCCTATTAAAAAATAAAAATAATAAATGTGGGCTCTTCTTAGGATGAACAGCAGAGCAGATAAAAATATATCAATGCTAGAGACCTTCTGTTCAGTAAGGAACATCTCGTTGAGTCATGTCACTTACCCAGCTCCTTCAACCATGCATGGCTAGACACACCAGATGTTAAATTAATCTCCCTTTTCATAAAAGAGATGTGTGTTCCTGCTCATGGAAAAAAAAAATCTATAAATAACCAAAAGGTAATTCTGGAAAAAGTGGTGGTTTGTTTTTCCCCTTCAGCTGCTCCTGAGAGTACAGGTTTCTGCTCGGGCTCAGACTGCAAAGCTGTGGGTCCACTTTGGATTCTGCCCAACAGATTAGGTGTCGCATCAGTGACACTGCAAGAACTGGTGGTGCTCATGCTCACTCTCTATCACACTATCCATATGCAGGAACAAACATTTCTAACTTGAACAACACAAACGGAATCTGCTGGAAAATGGAGCAGATGTCCTGTGTGAAGGAAATGGATGCTGCATTTAGAAACAAGTGCTACTAGAACACCGCTATTTACTAGGGTTTGGGGTTTTTTTTTTACATGAACTCAAAAGTCTAAATACTATGGTTTTGGCTGCTTTTCCCCTCTTGTGCTGGAAAGTGACAATGCTCCCACAAAATGCTGTCACTGGCTCTGAGGTCCACAAAGCCACTAAGTGGTACCTAAGCCACCAACAGAGCTTCTCTACAGTTGTCAAAGCTGCAGTCATCACAGCATCTTGTGTGTGGGCTTGGGCTTATGCTCAAGCAAAGCTGTCTGATGCTGAAGTCCTACCTTCAACCTAGTATAAACAGATGTTCAAACAGGCATCATGAGGAGTTTCAGAAGCTGCTGCCTGTTTGGGAGCGATGGGCTATGTCTGGGAATCTCCTGCCCTGTGAAATAGCCTCCCACACCTTGAATTTTGGTTGAAGCTATGTAATCCAACCGGTAGACGCATGACGTGGGATTCAGTTCCCTGAATAGGCACCAACCATCACTTGTGGCACCTCAGGAGGTTTAAGCCACCAGCATAGGGCTGGCAAACAAAACATAGGACTGACTCAGCCATTTGGCATGAGCGCAGGAGGTTAGGCAGGGTACCCACAGCATCTGCTGTGACATCGAACACTTACGAACGAGCATTGAATCCTGCCTGGAGGGCAGGATTCAGCTCATGGATTAAGATGCTTAAAAATAAATGTCTTCATGTGTGCTACATGCCTGAGTGTCCACTACAGTAAAGAAAAAGCTTCTTGGTGGAGCCTAGAGATGGATTTGGCTGTCCAAGCGTAGGCGTCTCCTTTTGCAAAGCTAATTAGCAATCAATCTGCATCAAGGGAAATTTCAATTAAGGTCTTGAAAACATATTTTTCACAAAGAGGACTCAGAGGAATCTGCATCTCTTGAGATACTAAAAACTCATCTGGAAATGACCCTGAGCAATGTGTTTTAAGTGCTGAGTGGGGGGTTGGACTAACGAACCTACAGAGCTCCATTTTAAAGTCCATTCAGGAGCTGTCTGCTGACACCAAAAAGATACCAAAGCCATTTTAGTAGGTGTCTTACTCCATAAGCTGCATCCACCCCGTCACATCTAGGTTAAAAGTAACTGATGGTGTAAAGGGGTGTTTGCAGGGGGAAGCCGTGTCTCGAAAGCCTGCTAAGAGGCTTTGAGGGGATCAGTGAGCGTGTTGATGTGGGTGATTTACTTGATTTGGCTTTCCTAAAAGTGTTTGGCAAAGGCTGTCTCATGAAAGGTTCTTACAGAAACTGAGCTGCCATAGGATTAGGGGCAAGTTGTTTTGTGGATTAATGAGTGCTTAAAAGATAAGAAACAGGTTGTGGAGAAAGGGAGAGTGTTTTCAGTGGTGGTGATTCCCCAGTATAAACACTGTGAAAAAGGAGGAGGTGATAGTGAGGTGGCAGAGTGTGGATGACACATATTATCTAGGGCTGTAAAAACAAAAGTAACTGAAGTGTCACAGAGAGATCTTGTGATAATGCTGGACTGTGAAGATGAAGATTATTAAATCACTGATGATAAACATAAAGTAATGTCCATCATTAAATACATCCCTAACAATAAAGATGTAGTGATGACCTCCGGGCAAGCTATCACCCTGAAGAGAAGGGTTTGTATTGCTGCAGATTTGGTCTGGGAGTGCCAGCTCAGAGCTCATCAGTGGGGAAAGGTGCTGGAGTGTTATTAATTCCAAAGAAAGGAAAGAAAAAGAAAATATTATGACGTGACAGTGGACACCAGCCTGGGCCTGGTGCACTTCAGAACAAGCATAGCAGAAACAGAAATGGAAAATGTAGGCTGAGGGGTAGCAAAGGTGATGAAAGGCACGGGACGACTTCTCTAGAAGAAATGAGTCTTCAGTGTGGAACAGAAAAAACTGAGGAGGAATAGGATAAGGATGTCTATACATTCATGGTGTACAAACCCAGAAATTGCTTCTCTTTTTCTCACAAGTGATCCAATGCAGTTATGAAGGAATATTTTTGCAGTATCAAAAGGAAATGCTTTTCTACCTAATGTATAGTTAAACTTCAGAACTGTTTCAGGCAGGGTATGGGGTGAGTAGGAGGATTTACCTTATGGTAGACATCCGAACCAGATTAGATATATCACACCATAGATCATCTGTAGAAATCCATGCAAAAGCTACTCAGAGGTTGGTTAAGATGAATCCCACCTCTAACCTCTGCTGGAAAAGATGGAGTAACAAATTTCTCTATCTTTGAGAACTGTGGCCAAAGGTCCTGCAGGAAAATCTGGTGCACAGCAGTCATATAATCCAAAACCTAGTTTAAGTCTGTATCTCCTAGGATGGTCATCCAGGTAGACCCTTTTTTGTGTTGCAGATGTACCTGTGTTTGTTGGTAACTGGTGAATTCTCAAGGGGAGAAAACAATTTTTAGCTTAACTCCACTGGAATGAGAAGAATTTCCCCAAAGATTTAGTTGTTTCAAGCACATAATGTGCCAGCCCTATCACTAAACCAAGAATAAACACAGCCTGTTGGTTACCCCTCCCTGTGGGTGTGTAGCTCTGTATTTGTTCAGTATGCAAAACACAAACACCAGTCCCATCACTCTTGATGTTTTACCAGTGCTGAAAGTAAAACCCCAAGGAACTTTGAGAAACCTGAAAAGTTCCTGGGTTTTATATTGTGTGAGGGACTGAAGTAGTTCAGCTGGGAGCAGAAGCAAGTCTCTCCTCTCATGCTGGCAGCAAGCAGGGCAGCAGACGGGCAGCTCTTTCCTCCACTCCCAGAGTTTTCTGAGTCCCGTGTCCTGCTTTCCCCAAAGCATGAACATCTCAGGCTCAGAGGAGGTGTGTTACCACAGCATGGGCTGCACAACAAGAGTATTGAGGTGTGCTGGGATGCAGTGGCCACCAGCACTGCAGCAGGGTTGGATAGCATCAGGAGCAGGATGGTGCTGCAGCTCCTGTGTGCTGCTGCTGGGATCCACGCTCCCAGTATCGCTAGCTGGTACTGGAACCCTGCGCTTTCCTGAGCCCTACCAGAAACCAATACCCAGTCTGCTGTGCCGATAATGAGCTAGAGCCATAAATACCAACCCGAGAGTAACAGCAATAAAAATAATGCCCCTTGGCAGCAGCTGAGACACAGCCTACAGCCGGAGCACCGGAGGGAGTGAGGTCTGCGTATCATGAAGCAAAAAAGCAAGTGCTGGCTGCACAAATCAACGTATGCACAGCTGATGGCTTTCGTGTTTGCCTAGAAGATACATAATGCTCCAGTAGTTATATAGTTAAACATATTTCTCTTTTTGTCCTCCATGTGATGTTACCAGAGGCTTCAGAAAGCTATCTTGGAGATGAAAGACCTCCTAAATTACACCACCAGGAAAATAACTATAATGGTGCATATATTTTGCTTCCGAGATGAAAGTCACCTTCTTACACTGAGAAAGGCACGGATATTAGAACACACAACTACATAAACAAGGTTAAAGAATGTAAAATGTGATTCTTCTGATAGGAAGGGAGTGAGCTGGACAAGGATGGTTTCTACCTTTCTATTTATTTACATGTTTCTATTTATTTCCAGGTAACTGGCAAACTATTTTAAGTCTTCTTCAAAACATAAGTGAAATTTTAGCACACAGCACAGGACCATGGAAATTGCCACACTAAGGCCGTCTAATCCTACAGACTGCCTCTGATACCAGCTAACAATAGATATTTCATGGAAAGATACAAAGCTTCATATAATGGACAGTGCTTATGGGAAAATTACTTCCCATCACCCAGGGAAAAGACTGGTTATTTTATTCTGTGCTTATGTGGGAACCTTACACTTTTATTCCTCTTAACCTTATTTAATGTAACAGTGAGTATTTTCTATTACCCGTTCAAATCCTTCTGTGAATCCTGCTACTATTTTAGAACTATAAATCCTTGGGCAGCCCATGCCATGCATTATGTGATGCTCTGATCCACCTCCATGTCCTCCCAAAAACATTTTCCTGCCTTTAGTTTTCCCGAAAGAGGGTATCATTTATTTCATTGTGTAACTTGCATACTCCATGGGCCAAGATTTTTCACTTCCCAGCTGTACCAGGAAGGTGGCTGTAACTGGTATTTTTGCCTGCTTGAGTCTGCCTCAACTGAAGTGCTGGAAGCTGCGATGCCCCAGGCCACACACCCAAGCTAGAGATGGCTGCAATCTCTTGTGCTCAGAGCAGATTAAACACGGACCTCTAAGCTGTCAGCAGTGAGGTGACCCTCTTTGTCAACCCCATGTGCCCACCTCTGACATTCAGAATCCAGCTCTCCAGCATCGGGTGGAGGTACCTCTCCCACCCCTCCCCAAATAAAATCAAGCACCAGCCAGGAATGCTGTATTCACAGTACTGTACTCCACAGACAATGTGACTTTATTCACAAATATGATTTTTACAGAGGTAGAACAAAATACTTTGTATAATCTTTTTTTTTTCTTTTTTTAAACTATATACATATAAAGAATATTGTAGAATGACAAGAAAGAAAAGGTTGTAAACAAAACAATATTATGCCATCAAATACAGTACAAACAGCATGCAAGAACAGCTTCAAATAAAATCTTGCTGGTGTAACTTTATTTTATTTCTAATGTGGTAAATGAAGAGTAGTAAAGAGTCATGCTCTAATTGGATTGAGTATGCCACAGCTCTGCAATTTTGTTTTAATCATTTTTTTTTTTACAATAAACCAACAGGATAGCTTTCTTTTCACTGTGGTGGGGAATGCTTTTGTAATGCCCAATGTAATCTTAACCGAAAAATATAATAATCAAATCTACAAAGTGTACTCTCATTTAAAAAGCAAAACCATAGAAACTGTACAGTTTTAAAAAGCGAATTATCTCGACTGCTTCTTAAGAGAATTTTCTAAACAAAGAATAAGATATGCAGAATAAAAATCAGGAGAGCTATTGTTCTGTAACAAAGCTAATCAAATACTTGTTTTCTATTCCAATAAACAGTTTTTTTAATTAATGACTATTCTGGAAATTATGAAGTGGGCTGGATTTTATTAATGTTCCACTTGACTAATAAAGCATGGACTCCTTAACAGGTACTATAGCTGTCATTCCCTTGGGGATGGATGGAGATCAGTTCTGCATGCATGCAAGAGACAGGAACAAGGTTTAGTCATTGGTGTAGATTTAAAAATATTTTTAAATGTTTTAAATGTTTAGTAGTGCCTACAAAAATAATCTTGCTTGTTTTGCTATTGGAATGAGATTTGGATACAGGATTTTCTGCTGAAATTCCTTCTTGGCCTCACAATCGCCAAGGACTTCCACTGAATGTTACCTGGCCTACACCAGGTTCCACAGACGATGGTCAGGATCAATACTTAGAGCTCACACCTAAAACATGTGAAGCCAACAGCAAACCCCACAAAGCTTTCCCTGTGACTATGGCTGAAGCTCAAGGATCTGGGCTTTGGGAAACTGAGCTGTCCTGTCTCTTTGTCTCTCCAAATTCCAGCCCATGTGCTGGGAAAGGTGACTGTGCTGTTACTCCTATGAACCATCAATGTTGGTGACAACCACCTCTTCATCTCTCGTGTCTACACCCACCAGGACTATGTAAGCGCGGAGTCTCGTCCAGTCACTGCTGCCCTGCTCAGGGCCAGCTGCCGTGTCTGCTGCCATGCCTGTGGGAAACGAGGTTTTCTCCCTCTGTCACAGGCTTTGACCACTGAGGCTGAAAACTGTGAGCTCTAGGGTTAAACCACCCTTCTGCAGCTCCCCTAACTAAATGTCATTTAAAGATTCAACCACACAAACAGTACCTGTAGATTCAATTTGTCTTTCTCAGGAACATAAGGATGGTCAATATTAAGCACATGCTGTTTATGGCCACACATCAGGCACCAGCCCCAGCTTCAATCGCAATCAGTTTACTAAAGATCAGGCAGAATATTGAACAGGGAAGGGCTGTGGGTCTCATTTGACTCTGGGCTGTCAGGTGATCCTGGCTTCCAGGAAGAAGCTCAACTCAACCTGACAGTGAACATGGGGCAAGTCCCATATCCAGCGCAAATGGCCAGGGGTGGCCCAGACAACGTCCTTCACCAAATCCCAAGGATTCACTGCACAGCTGTAGTGAAAAGGGTAAAGAAATTCCTTCCCTGCATGAGACACCCATCTCTGTGGCTCCATCTATGGCTTTGGCATCTTCCTAGGAAATGGACTGTCAACCCCCTCCAGATAGCCCCGGTACAACTAAAACCTGCATTTCACTAATAGGCCCTGCAGCAAATTATTACCCCCAGAAGTAGGGTGTTTATCAAGAGGTGTGAACAGTATGCTACCTGCATGGACAAATACTCTGCATGACAGTTTACAGTCAACAAAATAAGGCTGGCACCTCTTTGTGGAAGAACTCTACAAAACACAGCTGAAATAACAGGATTGTCATCAAAATTCAGTGGGATATACTCCAACCCTCTGAGTAAGACTGCATCTTTCTGTTGTGTAAACTGGTCTACAAGTATGAATAAAACAATATATCCCTGCTCCATTAGCCTTGGGGAAGATTAATGCCCTCTAATCTACGCTAAATAAACTCCAAAGCATGAAGACCAATATTTAAGTCCTACACTCAGCTGCTTGTGAATTAATAGGGATCACCCTGAAATTGGTATTACGAAATGCAAATATTTGCAAAAGAACAATTAAAAGATATTCCTGAAGTGCAAGCAAAAGGCTCCTTGGCCATATTTGTGGAATGCACAGGGACAGTCAGAAGGCGAACACTAATGAATCCCAGGGCAGAGATCTGTGCTAAAAAACCATGAGCCCATTGGCAGTAGGTAATGGCACAGCATCTTGTACTGGGAAACAATTCTCCCCGATAATCCAAGGGCTTGCCTTAGGATGCCCTAATTTTGATTCTTTGGACAGTTTGTTTGGATATAACTACCTGTAGTTTCAGAAAGCTGCAGTACATGGCTCACAGTAAATCTACTTCAAACACTTGCTGATACTGCTCAAACTGATCTCATCTGCCCTGATCTGCAGTTTTGTGTTAGCTAAAGTAATAAAAGAATCCTGTTAAACCTAAATTATCAAATGAAAAAGGCAATTTTCTCATTCATACTCCATTAGTTTTTTTAGTTATTGCTAGGAAAGCTCTAAAATGCTTAGGCCATAAAATAAACATGTGGCTTAATGTACAGTATGTGTACTTAAGAGGATGATGGCATCTGCAGTAACTGCTCTGTACTGCCATCGTAATGGGATGCACAAATTAAGCAATGGCACACACCAAGTAAAGCATACAAAAATGTATGGCGAAAAGTAACAAGCTTTCTGCTTTTTTTTTTTTTTAAAGTAACTCTTTAATTGCTCAAAGGAAGAAATCACCAATATCCACACCTACAACACAAAATTGGAACATGGTTGATTTTGATAGATGCCTGTTACCTCTGTGCCAGTAAAACTCTGTGACATTGCATCTTTAACATTCTGCTGATTAGAAGTTTATAAAAGCTTCCCCTTCCCAAATTACATTCAGTGATATATTTTCCAGTGCTGAAGTCATATGATTAGCCTAACATGGTTTCAAGCACACAACACTGTTAAGATTTTGGAAAAAAAACCCGTCCCAAAATTCTTAAATTTCCGAGATGTAGGAGAGCATATGAAAAAGTGTTCAGCTATTTACTTTTGCAAATGAAATTGTAAGCCCAGATCACTTAGGAACCTTTAACAATTTTACTCGCAGGCCCCTTGTTCAAACATATCAGAGTACTTTCTATCAGTCATTCTGGTTCCTTTAGAAGAGTACCACAACTAAACCTGTGAATTGACATAAGCAAAATTGCATAACCAAACCATTCCTGGAGATATTTTAGCATTACTTTGCGACAGTAGGCATTAGGATTTTGAGAACACAAGAACCTCTGAAATTCAACCCGTGTGCTTCTTTATCCCTTAAAGGTTAGTTAAAATAGGTATCATTCAGAACAAGGAGTGAACAGAGCCTCTGCAGAAAGGTGCAATGAACGTCTGGATCAGACAAACCCGATGAGGATCATAAAATGCAGACTGGAGATTTGTCCTTCAGCCAGGCTTTTACACAAATATATTATCCTGGCTAAAAAAGATGGCACAGCACAGCTTTACAGATGGAAATGCAAAAATATAAAGAGGAGAGTCTCTTTTTCTTCCTCAGCAATCCCATAAAATCAACGATCTGTTTCCATAACAGCTCCAGACATTTACCTGCCTGCTGACAGGGCCTTTCCCCATCACCTGAGGTGAGTCTACACTCTCCTTCTCCGCACTGCCAGTGGTAGGTACACGGTCAGAGTCATGCTCGTTATCCCCCTGGGTTCCCATTAATGTGACTAACTCGTTCTCCCCAGCTGCAACAACTATGCAGGCCTATTTACTTATAGTTCAGATTTTCTTCCATTCATGGCACAAAGCTGAAAAGTAAACAACAGTTAAGAAAACATTTGCTTGCCAGTGCCCAGCATGAGAAGGTGCAAGCTGTCTTTGCCAGAGCTTGGACCTGTGTTTACTCACACCCTCAGCACTGTTTCATGCTCTCGCTCGGTGTTGTACAGGAACAATCCCCATCCTCTTCAGGCCCCCCACTCTTATTCTGCCTCTGAGAAGTTACAAAATATAACAGAACACTGTTTTCTGAGACTATATTGACTGCACTAATTACCCACGATACTGTATATTTGCTATTAAGAACATGAATGTGTGCTTTCGAAGTGTGACATTCAGGGCTTCGAGGATGTGGAAGGAATTAGATGGATTGTTCTGTCACTTAATCCGAGGCTTCGATGTAATTTTAAAAATTTGTTTAAAACCCCAAAAAACAGAATACACATTTTAACTGTTGAACTTTTACCAGCTAAAGGAGTTTGTAAGGACCCTATCACTATGTGGTTACAACAGAAGACACACAGTTAAGGTCAGGTCATGGTTTCCAAGAACATTCACAGGGACTGAGGATGAGGAAAACAATGGACGTTTCCTGCGGGAACCTTTGGGAGACTGAGCCGCTCACTGGGGAAGTGCCTTGAGTATTGCATTCACTTCCTCTGCAACCGCCGTCAAAGCAAACTCAAACTGCTCCTGCAGAGAGAACAAGTGCATACTTTGAATAATAAAACAAAACACTTTCCAAAAGCCTGGTGCACCTTTCTGCAGCCAAGCACCCTCAAGACATTGTAAAAATATGAATATGCAGGAAGAACTGTACACCGCAGCGGAAAGGAACAAAATGTTCTGGGATTATTGATGCCATATAACATGTTTGACAGCCTCTTGAAGCTGGAGTCATTTTAATGGAGAAAAATGTTGGTAGCAGAAACTAAGCTATTGGGACACAATGATGTATTGCAATTGCGTGGTCAGAAAGGTTTGGGACTAGTTGATCACCAGTCATTTCCTTCTGACACAGAGATGGAAACTTGTTAACATAATTGAGATATGAAATAGGTGAGATGCTGCAAAGCAGAGCCTTTGGCTTTTCTCGGGACTGTTTCTAGTTGAAATCAGCTAGAATAAATGTCTCCTACCTTCTATCTATTCTATAAATCAGTATCTGCCTTTTCGTTTACCTCTTACTGTCCTTTTTCAGTCTTCCTTTTTAATGGCCTTTCTGCACCCATGAATTACCTAACAATGTTTAGATCACCCCTATTCAAGTACTGGCGGCAGCCTTTCTCAGCTACTAGTTCACTGAAAGCATAAACCCAGAATCACTAACAGGCTTCTGCACTGGGTTGGCAGATGTGTGAAGGACACAGCCATGAACGGCCACCTCATCCATGTGTGTATCTAACACTACTGAACCATGTGGTCCTACTGAAGGACACAGGAGTGTGACTTCCTCAAGGTCAACTGGTGTTAACGTTTGTAAGCCAGTAATTGTTCTCAGGAATTTAGCTTCCTGAAATATCTGGCGGGTTGATTTGGTGTTTGCAGCTTTTCAGATGCGAAAAGAAATGTGCGCAGTTTATTCAGAGTCTAGACAAACCAAGGACAACAGGCAAGGCCTGTGGAGGAGTTTCTGCATCTTCTAGAAGTACTTGAGTGGTGTAAGCCAGTCAGGATCAAGAGCCACTGAAGAACCAACTTTGAGAATGGAGGTCTGAGATGTACCCTGCAAAGTACCCTGACATCACTGCTGGGATACTACTACCTGTGTCTCCAGTTAGGAAACTGGTGGTCTGGTAGGTTCCTCCATCCCCTCAGACTGCCCTTCCAGGGGATGTATGGCATGGCTGCATGCATGTACACAGAAGTGGTGGGTGCCCCAAAAGGTAATTACTGGAATAATAGCATTCATATTCCACAGTGTTTTGCTTTACTGCAGGAATCTGCAGGAAGGATGAAGGAACAAGCCACAGATGTGAAACTCAGAGGTCAGAAAGACGGCTGACTTCTAGTTCCTACAATACAGTGCCAGTCTTCTCTGCCTTGTCTTACCCCACTGCAGGGTCATCTCCCATGTGGAGATGCCTCAGAGAGAAGCAATGACTGCAATAGTTCCTGAGCAGCACAAGAACAAAACAGAATGATTTCTCAGAGACACTGACATTCAAGAATTCTGCTGTCTGCTTGGTGCTGTCAGAGTGGCAACCTTGTACATTTGCTGGATTGCAGCCAATAGTTTTTAATCAGACATCAATTCACCTTAAAGAGTAGGACTCATCCTCATTAGACACTGAAAAAGCCTCCCCGCAATCCCCAAGGTCTCTGCAATTAAAGAAAAGCCTGGAAATGCTGTTGGTTACCCAGAACATCAGTTGAATTTTAACTGGAGACATCAAATGCATGAGAGGAGCTGGAGGGCAGTGTAGGCAAAGAGGGCACTCATCTGGACATACTGTTCCAGAACCAAACTGTGTGACTGCAGAAGCTCAAAAAGCTTCAGGAAATTTGGGCTGATGCATGAGGAGTGACTGTTTCTGGGAAAAAGAACCTTGGCAGGAAGAGTCGCCAGCTGCCAGACCCCATCAGTGCAGTCCTGTAAGGTGAGAGACCTGTGGAGCAGCCTGGGCAGGATGGGAGGCCCTTGTGCTGGGGCTGGCAGAAGAGGGGCAAAGCGGGTGCTCCAGCACAGCGATACTAAGACATAAGCAGGACAGCTGGTCCCAGTTGCTGCCAGTCCTTGGAGCATGGGGAGCACAACAACAGAAGAGGCTGATCCGAGCACTATGGGTTTGACATGGTGATGCAGCCAAGTTTTGGAGATGTGCAGATGCCTCTTCCAAGATGTGGGCGTCAGTTCGGAAGAAGGGAAGCTGCCCATGGTAATGAGGCTACCTAATGTGCTCTTCATCTGAGCATTTTATAGTCAGGAAAAGCCTGTAAGATCCGGGACTACAATATTAGTCCCATTGCTGAAAATATCATTATTCTAAAGTTTATTCACTGAGCAAATCTGCTCCTTAACTTTGATGGTCCGAGATGTGTCCCCTTACTGTGAAAATCTGTGAGGCTGGAGACCACCTGAGCTGCGAGAGCCTTTACTCCTCATGGAGGGATACCCCTCCTGTAAGCATGGGGCATCACTGCACCACCTGAGGTAAAGTGTCTCTCACCCGAGGACCATGGACTGATCAACATGAACTCCAAAGTTCAGACATGGATTTTGTAGACAAGACAAGCTAACATTACCTGTGACCCTAAATTACTGAGGCAAACCAACTTAAAGAGCATAATCTTTACAGCCAGAGCTCCAAGCTGATCACTGCTGTAAAGGGGACAGCAAAGCAGACACATGAGATGTACGAGGACTTGGTCTTTCTGGCATGGTGCAGTGGAGCTCTTCCCCCTCCTTTCTTCTGTGTAATATGGACAGGTGAAATGCAGACAGTGCAGCTTCCACTGATGTGTGTCACCCCCCTCCAAAGACAAGCCTTTGCGTACCTTCCACACCTTTCCATGAGAACAACCACAGTTAGATCAAGTTAATTGCAGTAACTGTTCAAGGAGCTCAGTGTGTGGTTTTGCTCAGCTACACTGCCATTTGCATATGCTACTGGCATATACCAAGACCGACTAGAGATGAATTTTAACATCTAGCTTGGCCTAGACATCAGAGCTGGACAGGTATTTTGTGGCAGCAATCTGCCTATAATGCAGAGGTGACAAGTATAGATTTAATAAAAAAGTCATAAGTGATGTTTCATCAAGCCTACAAATAAAAAATTCTGGGGAAACAAAATGAGTGCATGCAGCATACGTGAGACAATAAAGAATCTTAGCTAAATATTATAGATTGTGAGAGGAAAGATATAGAAGGGGGAGAAAAAAAGAAAACATCTATTTTTCCCCATCACAGTCAATATGCTTCTTCCTTCATTGCTTTTTCCTCTCACATGTGGCATATCAATTCTATTTTATGATTCCCCTGCAAAAAAACAACAGAACCACAAACCCTGTATTATGTTTCTCCAAAATGCAGAATGTCGTTATGATAATTTCATTACCATTTATTATATACAGTGCTTTTGAATTAAAGATCCTTTCCAGAAGACAAAATGTTGCAAACAAATCTTTCACATGCTTATTGAAAATGTGGAGCGCTGCCTGCTGGAAACACAATAACATTGCTGAAGTAAGTTGGTGTTTATTTTGCCCAGGGATATTCTGTAATTGGCATTTCTAACCTGACTTTTAATCCATTGTTTTAAATTACTCCAAGAGCCTAATATTCCTCATTTGTATTCAGCTGGGAAAGCACAGGGGTTTGTTTAAATCCATCAGAAAAATTCTCTGGGGATCGTGCATTGCTAGCATGTAACCAGATATTTATAATGTGCAAGACATTAGCTTGAATAAGTGATTTGGGTGGTTTTGGGAAAATGACAATGATGGAAGAAGGAGCAAGAAGAGAGATAAGCAATATCCTGAGAAAATGTTTCATCCTGGATGAAAACACAGGATACATTTATTTTCTAGAGCTCTTCCAGATAAATGTTTGGAGGGGAAGACCATGTCTTAAGTAAGACTTTCATGGGATTTGGGTAACTATTTCTGAGCTAAGTAAGAGAAGCTGTTTGTATAATTCTCTGTTTCTTTGGTGTTTTCTTATGTTGAAGTTAACAAGCTGCAGTTACTCTGCCCTGAGAGGCAAACTGGAATCTGGGCTCTGTATTTCTACAGACCTGCCATGTATTTTGGACGCATTTACAGAGTAGTTCAGGACTTACCTCAGAGTACATGTATGTGACACTGGATACTGTGTGCTACGTACATTATTTTCCCAGTCTGAATAATCAAAGCAGAAGAACACTTTGTGCAATTTTATGTCTTACTTGCAGATAAAGATTAGTTAGCTTCGCCTGGCTCATCTTTATTTTTCCTGTACTTAATAAATAAATAATAATTGATGTCCCAATTATTCTCCAGTGCCACTTCTAGCATTAGTGGGAAGATAAAATGATTAGGAAGAGATTCAAGAAAAGCTATGAACCTTTTATTTCACCTTTATCCCTCAGCAATTTCAGCTCCCTAAACGCTGCAGTCTTCCCTACCAGTTCCAGCCAGGCCAAGAGGTAGTGCTGTCACGTAGCTCTCGTAACTCAATTTGGGGCTGTAATTCTCGTTCAATATTTTACAATGTCATATACAGATTTATTTGGTCTCCATGTCATGAATGAGTTTCTTTATTGTCATATTTGCAGCTCTTAACTTGGAGTGAATACACCAAAATATCCCTCCACACATCACTGAAATCGTTAACAGCCAAAAGTTCCATTTCTAATTTAAGGGACTACACTCACACCACCAGCTATTTTTAAAAGTTTTACATTGTGGAGAAATGTCAAAACTATTACAACTGACAGGAACCATAGAGTAAGATGTTCACCTCTCCAAAGGCTACAAATACAGTCACCATGCTACATCCATAAAGGACATGGCTTTAGGCACTGTGCAGGCTCTTGTGTTCAAAGACACTAAAACTATATTTCCTTTAATTCAAAAACTTACTTTTTGGAAAACAAATCAAACGCAGCAGTTACATTCTCTTTAATGAGTTGAAGCTTTAAAAAAAATATTACATGCACAGTTAAGCAAAGATACTCTAAGAAAGTAATCCATATTTCAGGATGAAAGCAAGAACATTCTTTCAAATGCACATTTTCTTGAGTAGGCTATAGATTGTTGTCTTGACTGCCCTTCATATATGGTAATCAAGATAGATGTTGGAGATGTTACAAGAAAGAGCAGTAAACGCCAAAGAAAGTAGCCTAGATAACTCTTCAGCATAAATAAACCTCTGTTGGTAGGGAGCCAAACAGAGTAATCAGCAAGCGACCTGCGTTAAATTAGGTCATACCCTCTCTCTTCTGTCATGAAAACAACTACTGTGAAAGACCTTTAATGTATTTAAAATCCCAGTGGATTTACTGACAGTACCTTTGTCTGGACCATGCCTGGTCTCTGGTCCCTCAAGTGCTCCAGGGTAGCAGCAATATCAATCTCTTTAGCACCTGCAACAAACCACAAATTGGGCTGAGTTCAGAGCACAAGATAATCCATGCTGCATCTGTCAATCTCTTGCTATCGGGTTCCCTTTGGGCTAACAGTCCAATTGAAAATTATTACATCCATCTCTCAGCAGACTTGGCAGGCAGCTGCAATTTTTGTGTTCATATAGAAAAATAAGAGGTTGGGGCAGCTTTTATTAACATTAATTCAAGAAAAGCCAGAGAGAAACAAATTCTTAAAAATGCCTCTGCACCTTGAGCAGAATATATTTTGCAGAACCTGAGGGTCCATCATGGCAATGCCACTGAGTGCCCCTTCGTCACCTCTAAGAGTATGCACTGAATTAAGGGCCTGAACCACAGGAAGATTTATGTTGTTCAAACAAGAGTTATGTGAACTTCTGTCACCTGCAGCTGAGATCCAGAAAAGCTGTCTATGGCTCCCCAGCTCAGGACCTGCTAGACCATCTCGCTGCATGATTGCTGTTTTCAACCCAGGGTGTTTTCTTTAGGTTATACTTTGGGACACCGCTGCTGGGTACTGATTGTCGGCACCAGGATGCAGAAAATGAGCACATGGAGCATAATGCTTGTGGGGACTGCATCCCTTCCTTGGTGCAAATGGAGGTGCTTTCTTTTCTAACATGATCTGTGGAGAGCAAAGCAATTGTGCCTCTCACCTTATAATAACCCAGTCTAGACAACCAAAGGGGACAGGGACATGTTGATTTCCCCTTAATTTCCTCCAGTTTGAGATGTTTCAAAACCACCCTCCTCATTTTCCATAAGTGCCTAATTAGATATACAGCTTTTGAAGGCATAGAGGAGCAATCAGGATTTTGGTCCCTCCCTGTTAGTCCCTGTATGAACTCCAAGAGTAGAAATCCATCTGAAAACCTTTTGAGCTGAGAAGTTCAGCTACAGAGCGTGTTTCTCTCACATCTATTCTCTTCTGTGCCTTGCAGGAATGTTGCACAGTGCCACAGCACCATGCAGATGGATGGAGGGTAACTCTGGCCCAAATGTGACTGCCCCATCTCGGCTCCCCTATTCCCTACTGCCCCAGATGTTCATGCATTCTTCTAGGGCAGATGTGTGTCTGCAGCCTCTGCAGCTCAAGAAGAGTCAGAGTGGTTCCAAAGAATGTTTATTAATATTGTGATAGGTGCTTTATATATATATATTCATTATATATATATACACAAATATCTATATAAATATATATATATATATTCAAATTCCCCTCTCTTGTACATTCACTTTTATCATCAGGTTTATCAAGGACAGGAAGCGACTACATTTGGATGAAGTTACTACATTTCCATTTTGAAGGATACTCAATGGTGTGCTCTAAAGAGCATGGCCCTTTGACAACTGGTTCCTATTGCCTGGCCCTGGGAATCTCCTGGCCCAGCCTGTGCCAATGTGGGATTTCCTTCTGGAGGCATTTAAACTTCTCCAGCTATTCAAGGGGCCTCGGTGCCAAATTTAGGAGCTGCACACCTGAAGTGTGCAATATCTCACTTGTACACATCTAGAAGATATACTTGGTTAGCTCCCAGGATGGATTTGCAGGATTGGACCCAATGCTTACCAGTCTTCCCACAACTCTTGTAACTGATGGGCTAAAATCTACCTGTAATTAGGTTCATGTCAATGTTAACATCATGCATGGTTACATCTCCATGTTTACCCAACTGAACTTTTTAACTCTGGAACATCTTAAAAAACCCCAGAAAAGCAACGAATAGTAAATGATTTAATTTGGTTTCCTTTGATAAAATGCATGAGAAGATGTTTAAAAATATCATCAGTTCTAAAATAATTGATTTGCAATACGTTCTTCATACTGATGAAAATACTTTCCTCAGCTGTATCAGAAATGGAACGAATTCATTCAGTAAATGTACTGGTGACAACTTAGGAAGGCTATCTGACAGGTATTTTTGCTCATTACCATAGTTTGGGGCATTGAATGGCTTTTGCTTCCCCACCACCCACTGACACTGTACAGGATTTTACAGGCAGGGATGAGCTTTGGAAGAAAACCAGAAAGTTTTATTTTAAAATATCCCCGCCCCCAAATGTCCATACAATGGAGGAAAGCAATACATACTCACATACACTGTAAAATCTGGTAACAGTGACAGTAATTACACCCGGTGTCTGCTGCAGGTTTCTCAGTGGCAGCACATCTGGCAAGCATCATAAAGGTATGCTCTTCGTAAGCCCTCGCACTGGTGTGACATGGTACCTCACTGCAGTGTTTCGTCTCACACCTGCACGTGCCATTAGGTGGGAATTTCCTGTCCCACTGCCGACATCTGTGGGAGCAGCGCTGTGGGGGTACCACACATGCTTTACAGCTTTACTTGTGGTTTCATTAGATTGCCAGGAATTAAAATGTCCCAGTAGCATCCTGGCTCAATGTAAGAGGAATTTTCTCTTTCAGAAATTAAGATAAGAGAAAAATTTAAGACACCAGCATCCATGGATGAGGTTATGCACAGTCCTGAGCTGGTCCCTGAGGTGTGCTGAAGGACAAAGCTGGAGATCCTCCTGGTGGAGCTGGCAAGCTGAAGTTCCACATGGACTTCACCACAGCTGCAAAAAAGTACGACCCCCCTCCAGTGAGGGATGGTCTTTATTTGAAACTACTCTAGCCTCAGGCTGGGGCAGTAGCATATTAGGTGACGGAAAAGGTTCATGATAAGCCCTAATAGCACTCTTTAATGGCCAGACAGGCTTCTGAGCTTACCTTTGAAAGAGTTAACTCCTCCATTTCTGTGATGCAGATTGCAGACATCTACTAGAAAACTGATGCTTGCTTTTTTATCATCATTAACAGAATGACATGTTTAATAGTATGAACAACGTCTGGTTATAAAATCCTGATTTAGCAAAACGCCAAAGCATATGCTTGCACTGGAACACAAGAATAGTCCTAGTGAGCCAGGGTGCTTACTGGGAGGCTTGTTTTGAAATGTTTTATCAGCAGAAGTCCCTGAAACATCAGCTTTTACTGATCAGTGTCCCCCAGCCCATGGTCTGTGATCAGCACATCACCACAAGCACCTCTGATGCCCTCAGACACAGGTGATTAGAAGGAAAAGGAGAGCAAAGTATGATTTTGCCCAAAGCACAAGTGCTGTCCAGAGGCCAGGGGGTTGGAGGCAAGGTGAAGCAGAAGCAGGGATTGGTTTGTTACCTCCTTCTTTCCATTTCTGAATGCCTCTGAGACTACGGTGATGGGAACTACCCAAGTGCCTAGAGAGGCTGATCAACAAAACTTAGTGTTGCAAAGATGGGAAGTTGTTTTGGAAGAAAAGTTATTTAGAAGAAGAAAATTCACAGGGAAAAGGGTGAAATCAATGGCATAGGATAAAGCCAGCACGACTTGTTTCCCCTCTCCACAAGCAAGCCTCTCTTCCTCCCGACATCCACCACTACGTGTTTTGCATCTATTCCCTCATTGTGCCTAAAACAAATGATTTTAAATATATATATATATTGCTAGTCCACTATTAAATCTCATTTTGTGATGAGGGCTTCTTTTTCTATTCAAACTATGCTAGATTGCTGTTATATTATGTAAATTCAGCTCACTGCCACTGATGTGTGCAAAGCTAATCTGTAGAAAGTTCTCCGGTGACAGAGATGGACAAAGGAAGAGATTTTCAAGGCACAAAGCGAGGTCTGAACCCAACCTGCATTCACAGGTGACAGGAGCTCAGGGTTTAACTGCAGTGGAAGCTTTCAATTCTCTTCGGAAGTACTTTGTGAAATATGACACAAATTCAACATCATCTTTGCCATGCTGAAGCTTTCTCTTTAATCTGAGAGTACAACAGTATGGGGTAACATTCTATAATACCCAATAATACTTTATTTATGCTATTGAGACATTTCAGGTGGCAAAAAATGCAGCTTATGCTACATGATGTAGCAAGAGAGGGATATAGCATTTAAGGACATCAGGCTCAACTTGTGCTCTTACTGAGATGGCTGCAAAAAATCCACACACTGTAAAGGTATTTTAAACATTGCTTATCTGGAAAGCCCACATACAAACTAGGTTTGATACTCTATTTTAGAGTAAGAGTGGAAAGAACATGACCCACTGATTCCAAGAATATCCTGTTACTGGAAGGGTTAAAAATACTAGGCTGGAGAGCACTGATAATTGGAAAAGCAAACCCAAAATGTGTCAAAATGGCAGCATTTTCCATCTTTTCTCCACACCAATATGTATCTGTTTAGCAGCGCTTCTAGGTTCAGAAAGTAAAGAAGGGGCTATAAGAAGGAATGTTTATTGACTAGAGAACTGCCTTTTCACCTTTTGACTGTATTTTATTCTGTAGGGAATAAATTTGGTTTCTGTCTGTGACAGGTTCCTTTTTCACACCACATTTCATTGCTGGTTTTAAATGAACGTAAGGATGTAACTTAGTGTGAGACTGAGTTAATGTTGTACCAGCAGTATTGTGAAAAATGACTGTGCAATGTTGTTGGGTCTTTTTTTAAACAGCACTTGCCTTTGCAGTAATTCACTGTGAGTCAGATACTACCAGCTTCCCCCTGCCCTTAGCAGCTCAGTGAGCTAGCCGAGCAAATGCCTCCGTGAGCACTTCCACTCCAGTGCAAGGCAGATTTTAACTTCAGTAATTAACTATCGTCTTCCTCAAGGCTGGAAGCATTCACAGTGAGCGCACAACAACCCACATCAGGAACATTAACTGGTTAAACTGAAAGAAAACAAGAGAAGACGCGAGACGAATGATATTTTGCCCCTAAGGAGAGAAGCGGTTTCTGAAGTTTAGGGTCATATCCTTTTCAACCCTTCTTCTGCCCGCAGGCACCAATGCAGGATGCATGCTGGCACTTAACAGCTGGTGCTCCTGATTAGCAGATCTCAAGGGGTTAAAGTGTTTGCCCCTAGATAGTTGCGTAAGTGGAGTATCCAGCATGTCATAGAAACATGGGGAAAAGTTGAATTCCCTTTTCCTCCTGCAATGAATAATGAGCTGGTTAAATTCTGTGGCAAAGGCTCCATGAGGTGATCATCAGCAGCTCGCAGTATTTAAAACCATTATGAATGACTTAATGTTAGTTTTAGGATGATAATAGCGAAATCTTCCCCCTCCCCCTGAAAGTGGCAGGGGACCCATTCTGATCAGCACAAGACACACAAGAAACTGTGGAGGATAATCCTTTCCACATTGCAGCAGCATTGCTGTCTGCGATGGTACAGGGATATGACAGACAAAGGTTGTCAAGAGGGGTAACATTTTTCAATGCATCAACTGGGAAGAAAAAATGAAGGTATATAATTAAAAGGTGGGTCTCAGGTTCAGCACACTACAGAACCTGTGCACCTGAAAACGTGTTTTTTTGTGGATTTTTTTTCCAAAGAACAACCAGCATTTTTTACATAAATGTATGAAAATTTTGGCTTAATTATGGTAAGCTTTGAGATTTTATTTTAGCTCAATAGGCTTGAACATACTTGCACTGGAAGCAAAGTCAAAAGTTTTATTTTATTCATTACAAATGAAAAGTGCAGCATAGATACTGTGAGACTGATAGAATTTTATATTAAAGGACTGTATTAAAAGGAATATTTTAGATTCTAGATGCTCTGAATTTTCTGTGTATTTATAAAAATAAAATGATCCTTAAATACTTCATCAAAGCAGTTATTTGTGGGGGGTTTTGATTTAAATAACCCAAACTGAAGAGTTTTCTTTGTGATGTTTCACAAATACGTATCACTCATAAATATTAAATTAAAAAGGATTTTTCCAGCTAGGAACAACTTTCAGATCTACAGGCATATATCCTCAATAAGATATGGTTATAACTCTGCAGAATGGCTATAAATTTGTTAATGTGAGTCCAAAAGGATGGCTTGGTCATTAGGTTGCTATGTTTAGATACATTTGACTTCTCTTCCAGGCTGGGGCTCTGACTTCCTGCACCACCTTGGTTAAATCATTAAATTCACCCTTTGTTTCATACCACCATCTATAAAACGAACCATCTTTTTCCTACCAAGTAAGTTGTTATGAAGGCAAATCCATTAATGATTACATGGTGCTTGGACACTAGAGAGGCGAGGACTTAGAAAGATACTCTGGTTTTTTTTTTCCTGGTACCATTTGCACCTTTCTCTGCCCTCTTTCTGTTCCCCTTGATCATGAAGTGATCACAAAGCTGAATATATGATGTAGGAGTCATGCTGAGCAGTTGTAAATGTGGGTTTATAAGTGCTGTTACCATTTCTCCTTAAGATGATGATGATCTGTGTGGGAATAAGCATTTATCCCAAGAGAAAGAAACAGAGTACTAAGGGGAATACAGAAATGACCTGTCAAGCGTCTTTCTTTTTGCAGCAGTAAGTATTCATTCTAGTCAGATATTACCTGCTTAATGCATCTTTTTATATTTATTATATTGTATAGATTTTGAATTAGGCCTTGAAGGGCAAAGGGACTTGTTAGGTCAGATTAAAAACTGTCTTGTTAAAATCTCGAAGGCAGAGTCTCTAATACAGCTCTTTCCACTGCTGTTGCTAGAAGCTGAAAAAGGGCCAATTAATATTTGCAAGATGCTGCTGATCGGCAGCCTGTTAGCCTCAGAGCCACACACGCAGGCAGCTGGGAGTGCCACGAAAGAATCACTTGTAATATTACGCAACAGCAAAAATACACGTGAGAAGGAAAATAAGGGCAAAAATACAGTATTCAGCAAGGACAATCAGCTGTCTCATCACAGCGTGTCTGTGCTTAGGAAGAATACAAGTGATTTTCATGTTTGGGTGATGACTGCATGACTCACACCTAAAAGTGATGCTTCATGGTCAAAGCAAAGTCGGGCACAGCAGCTTTATGCTGCCTTTCTTCCCTCCCTGTGTAAGGACTCTTTGATAAATAGGCTTTCTTGGGTTTATTACGGCATTTTCTGGCCCTTTTCTACAGTCAGCTTTGCTTTAGCAAAAGGTAAACAGTGAACAGTAAAGACCCAAAGACAGAAATCTCCCAGAGAAGGACAGCTAGTAAACAGATCCAGGTCTGTCAGGAGCCTAACACACAAAAAAAGGTCCATCTATGCTTCTGGCTGGGATAATGCACAGAAACAGAAGCGTGCTCTCTAGGGAGTTAGGAGGGTAAATCAGCACTCGTGGACTATTACACTGTCATAGCTATGTTGCTTTCAATGCCCAAGCTAGCTGGACATAGCACAGATATACTATAGATCTGCAACGCTCCCAAAGTCCTAGATGCCTCCAGCTTCCCACTGACAGCTTCTAAAGGACAGCTCGCCGAGCTGCTCCAGCAGATGTTTGCCCCATTGAGTACTTAACGTTGCAGCGAAACATTTAATCACACCATATGAGGGGCAAACTCAATCTGATTAAAGAAGAAAGGGTCATAACTGGGGGGAGTGTAACACCACTTCTTCACTGACCATTAGGTTTAATGGCATACCAGTAATATTTACTAACTAGCTTAGTCTCAAAGGCCCAGCCTCATCTCATCTACTCCAGCCATCCTTGAAGTTCGAATCGGAGTTAGTCATCTCCTCTCCCAACAGCTAAGAGAGACAGGGGAAGCTCTGATGGGCAATTCATTTGCCTGAGAATTATCCTCCAGAGGTGCGTATCGTTCTCCATTGATGACCGAGGAGACCTAGACAACTAGGTTAGGCGAGATGTTTAATCCTAGGTGCTTTATATGGTTAAAGTTAGACGAAATGATCCTGGACTGAAAAGATCTGAGTTTATGCACTGCAGTTTCAGGCTCCTGAATGCTAGAATCTGCCACATCTAAGGGCATTGGAGATCTGTGTTTTGTGTCTGTTGTCTTCCTTCACCTCCCAGTTTGGCAATCTTGATGGAAATAGCAAAAGAAAAAGCAACATGGAACCAAACTGAAAGGACAGACTAGTTGTAGTATAATGTAGGGAAGGCTATGGAAGTAAAAAATGCTTTGTAAGGACTTCTGTTTCTGTAGGGCTTTGCTGCAAAGAAACAAGAGTATTTTCTTGCTTCAACTTGCACTGTCTAAGTGCCCATCAAATAAAAAACACTTGTAAATATTAGAGTTAAAAAAGGGAGCTGAACAACAGCTAGAAACTACCAAAATAAAAGCAATTTTCATTTGTACTTATCCAGATGTCTGCTGCTGTGGCTGCTGGAATTCTGCTATTGGCCAGGAGGATCATTTAATGCTTTTCATGGAAGAGAAAAGCATCAGCCAAAACCTAGCGAGGGACACACTTTTAAAGATAACAAAAAATATAAATGTATTTAGGCTGGCATTTTCATTAAAAGCTTATTCTTTCTCTGAGATGAACAAAACCTGTGCACATGCATGTATGTACTTAGGGATGGACCCAACATATACTTGGGTCTGTGAACTGCCTGTAATTTCAGACAAAATACAGAAATGCTTCTATATGCCTAACAAGGATCCAAATGAAAATTTCACTACCTTTATTAAAAAATACCCTAACCAACCACAACAAAAATTCCCAATGGGCAAAGCGAGCATATAAATGGAAAAGGGAGGACTTAAAGTAATAAAAGCGAAGTAATGAAAATTACTGTGACAGTCATACACACACAGAGTGTATACACTAAAGAATGTGTTATTGTTTACACATTTAATATTAGTACTTGAAAACAGCATGTTATAAATGTAAGTGATATGGCTTTGTCAGAAAACAATCCAAAGGAGGGTGATACCGAAGATGGAACACCTATAACAGCCTTATATTTTCTAAACTGCTGCAGGAGAATAATGCTTCTAAGCTTACACTGATTTCAACAGTGTCACAGAGATAGCAATTCACTCCTGACATGGCAGTTTTGAAGCTAACATCCTTTGTTGATGCAGAAGAACCACGCAGAAACCACTCACTGTAACTGAACGCAAATGTATGCTAATTTCAGGCCCAATCCTTCCTCACTTGTGCTGTGCATGAGAACAGCTCATATCACATTCTTAAATCCAGATTTCCCTCAACCTCCTCAGAAGTTAAAAGGAGTATGTCTGAATGACTATGTGCAAGAACTAGAATTTGAGTTGTATTCCATATGGGGTAAGATATCCCATAATCACCTATGGTCGCTCTAGAAAATATCAATCTGTGCATCTAAATTTAACTTACACATGCCATGCACATACTTACACGCGCACCTGCGAAGGGTAATGACAGGAAGAATTGTGGATGTGCTGCTACTGCCTGTTTATAGGTGTTCCCCAGAACCAGCTCCCATGGAGCTCTACAAAATTGGCTTCTTTTATTACCTCTTCCAAAAACTGCTGGCGAATTACCTGAAAGGCAGTTCAACTCCAGGCACTGAATCAAACACAAACAAAGGTAAGCTTGCAAAAGTGGCACTTCTGAAAACATATCTCAGTTTATCCTAAAAAATCTTGGGAGTCCCCTTTGGAAAACACAAATTTTCTTTAAGGGGGACACACAAGTAGCTCACCCACATGAATCTATTAAACTGTAAGAACTACTTTTTACATTACTTCAATTTTATGGTGCACGTAGGTGGCAATGCTTTCACAAGACAGTACATGGAGTGACCTGAACAAAAGATGCAACTATTATGGATTCATTCTTTAATGGAGTTTATCCTTAAAAGTGACTAAACTGTTCCAGCTATAGAAGTTGTGGAATAATTACATTTTAGTTAGGTAATATACATTGTACCCTTTACAGCCAGATGACTACCATCTGGTCAATTAAACACTTCTCTTCAAATCCTTCTACGGACTGATGCATGAGATTAGCTACCAAAAAAAAAAAAAAAAAGTAGTTCTTTACTGTGTATATAAACCTCCTTTTCCAAACATTTGCCCAGCTGCTTCTTGAACCGATAGCACGGTACTTCTATGACCAGCTTTTCCACTTTTCCATATTCTAACCTACCCATTGTGTGAAAAAATGCCGCCCAAATTCCTTATCTGCTTGTCTCCTCCTTAGTTTCAGTCAATGACCTCTTGTTTTCAAATTAGTCACTATCTCAAGCTGCTTACTGACATCAATACATTCCTTTCAGGGTCTTCTAACGCTCTATGGGGACCCCCCTTCGTGCTCCCTTTCCCAAGGAATAGCCCATGTCTGATCAGTCTTTCTTCACAATTCATTTGCCCCAAACCCTGAATAATTAGTACTGCTTTCTACCACACTTTCCTAGTCCCAATTCTTTTCCAACAAAATCCCCAGAACCGCAAATAACTCAAGAAATATGGTTCTTTTAGTGTAATCCCTGACCGCTAAACTATATAAAAAAGAAAAAAAAAGCCAAGGAAGTTGCACCAATAACTCATTTGCTTTTTGCTTGATATCTCCATGCCATAAAGAAAACCATCTAAAAATGCAGTCCATACAACTTATATCAGGAAACATCAAGCAACATCACCTTCCCTGTGGTCCCTAATTCATTCCAGAACAGGAGGCTGAAGAACATGCCACATTTTTAATCTTCATTTTATTAACTAATAATTGATGAATCTATAGTGTCAATAATGTGTCAAAATCTTTAAAGCTTTATGTGTCAAAATGTGTTTTGCAAAGGAAATAAAACACCATTTTACGTAGTTTGTTCTAAACGGTGAGAGTTCCCTGAACATCACAGGCTGGACCGTAAAAAAACGTCCTATACATTCCCCATACACTTTTGCATGTAGCTCGGGGCCCAGCTCTCATTGTGATTAATTATCTTCTGGGAAAGGCTGCAAGAAAGAGTGCTATTTGCCTAATTGTGTTTCCAGGGTAACTCATTACATAAAAGTTACAATACATAAATGCAGCTCATTTGAAAAACCGGCCTTATAACGTATGTATGTTTACATGGACAATAAGAACTTCCTTCAGAAATTGAAACAGCAACATTTCAGATTTACATAGTCAGCATTATTGCTGCTGAGAACTGAGGCAGTCTTATAGGCAGCACAATAGTGTTACAAAGCAAAACCTAGTTTTTTGCCTTTACCAGCCTGCATTTTTTCCCTTTTCCCTAGAGATAATAATCTATCTCACTCAAACCTCAAAGACCAGGAGTGTGATTGATTCAAACTTAGAACATGAAAACAATTGAATTTTTAAGCCCTGAATTTTTCTGTCATAAATTTTCTCCAAAATACTACCTATTTCTAATCCCAGTTCTTGCCCTCTTACCATTACATGCCATTAAAAAAAAAAAGTAATTTCTCTTTTACACTGTGTATTCTCTCAACCACTGCATGACATGCTCAGTTTTATTTTCATGGGAGAAGCTGGAGCCTGGGCTGAAGAAATACTCCCTCATTCACCAAGAGCATGTCAGAAATAGTCTGCTCTACACTTGTATCAGCGCAACGGAACAATAGAATTTTCTCAGACTTTGCATAGGGACTCAAAAATAAGCAGATTGAATCCATTGTAACAGGAATATGGGCAAGCATTTTCTTTCATAAAATCCTTTCAGAGAGGAGCTAACCCCACAACTTCATTATGATTGTTAAATCCACACAGCAGATAAGCAAAACCTCAGCAAGGGTTCAGATTAGCCAAAATCATTTGATCACGATGAGTCAGAAGGCGAATTAAGGAATCTTTTGTTTTGCCTTAAAATGTCACGGTATAAACTGCATCTGCTCAGGAGCTGACTCACAAGACCCTCAGACAATAGGGTAGCGGGGGCAAGGAAAGGACTTGGGGAGATAACCTCTGCAGCCAGCCCAGGCCAGAGCGTGTGTGCTCATCAATTATAATCCAAGCTTTTGAATGCGAGAGAATAAACCGTTGGTTCGGCTTTGCTAAATCGAATCTTTTTGCTGGGTTTTAGAATTTAGAAATCAATACTTTAAAAGGATTTTAAAATTCATATTCACCTTCCCTTTGACTCATCTCGTTCCAGCTAGTTCAAACACAAGAAAATGGACGGTCAGCAAACCCCAAGCAGCTGCTGCTTGGATTAATATCTAAAAATCAAACCATTATCTACACTATCCAAGCCTCTCAGTTCAGAAAAATGAAAGTGGGAAGACTCATAATCTCATTTTTTTTCTTTCTCGTGCCAGAAACACTCAATAAAAATGTCTTGCAATATATCAAACTTTTAGTCACTACAATAAGCCTGCAGGAAAAGACAAGAAATGAGAAAATTTTCAACTTTTCTCTAGATCACAGAAAATGGAAAAAAACCCTGATCAGCTCAGAGTTACTGTGAGTTTGGGGTGAGGAAGGAATATCAAGTAGTCTAAATCGAAGTAATTTTATCTTCCTTAGTAACAAAGGATAAAACTTGTAAATAAATCAAGAAGGCTGACATTCTCAGCAGAAATCAGCCTCAGAAAAGCTCTCTGTCAAAAATGCAGCAAGCATTGTTATCTACAAAAACAACCCATTATAATTTTCTGTATTTACTTAAATCACGGAAGCATACATGGAGTTGAAATAAATCACTTCTCAACTTCTCACTCCTAAGCTTTGTCCTTAGCTTAGGACTTGTCCTAAGCTTTCTGCCAGGAAAATAAGAGGTGACTTGGTAACTATCTTAAAATTGTAACAGCCTTGTAGAAAGAATATCCTAGTTAATGAATCGTCACAGTTAAGAGACATAAGACTATTTAAGCGTGTTACTGTAAGGCCAGATTCAATGCCATTTCATTTTTGTTATTACTTTGATGGGTTTAGGATGAGGGTCTTGTAACTACTCTGCATATGAATCTATCAAGAAAAATAATTATAGTAGTAAACTACATGATAAATAGCAGCACTAAATTACTGGAACAACTAAACAAAAGGATACACTTGCATTTAAAACTTTCTGCTGACATGACACAGGAATGATAGCACTGAATAGACACCGTTGTTCTCTGACTGTTGCAGTATCTAATAAGATTATTTAACGTGGCATTTGGAGTGAATGCACAGATGCAGTCATTACATTTACAGCACAGAGGATAGTGAAATTCATTAAAATGACCCAACAGGAAATTCTTCCTGCTGCCATGCAAAGCCAGAGGGAGTCCCACAGGCCGTGGCTTTTGGGCAGCTGGGGGCCAGGATGCTGTTTGCTGAGTGAGGGGTCCAGGAGAGTTCTCCCATGTGCTCCTGCCTGCACAGACCCCCCAGGTAAACTGAGGGGACACTTCTGCCCTTGGTACTAATGATTACTATCCTGCAAATGCACTCAAATAGAGTGTTTCGCCTTTAAAAAAAAAAAAAAAGAAAAAAAAAATCATTTCTGCTTTCTTGAAGGGCTTGGGGCTGTCAGGCTGATGTGGTGAGTGTCAAGCACAAAACCCTCCCAAATTTGGTTTCTCTTCCCCTGCTTTTGGGTTTAGGAAGAGGTCCTTCGCTGGTGGTGTTCAGCATCTAAAGTGAGGGATGGCAACATGCAAGATAGTAGAAGATATGAATTTATAATGTGTTTAATAGACTAAGTGTTAGCAGTAATTCAATGAGCAGTAGGAGAAGAAATTGCAAATGACAAAGGCATTTACAGTTAACTGTCTAAGAGAATGCAGGGAAGTAAATCATTACATGAAAAAGGAGCTCCTTTTCTCAACCTACCCTATTAAAAACCCTACTAAAGAGCTAAGGCAGTTATTGATTGCTTTCTACTTTCCCACTGCCGAAACTAAGTACTCCTCTATTTACTTTGATTTAAAAATGCATTATTGTCTACTTTCTAATAAACCAGACAGTGGAACAAGAAACTCAAATTATTCTAAGTTTATTCTTAAAAGTCCTGGTTTTGGGGTGGGTTTTTTTTTTTTTGAAAGACTGAAGGCCTTAATCCTTAAAAGCCTTTTTGAAAGAAATGTTACTAGATGCTGGCCTTGCAGCTGGGCCCAGATTGAAAGTGCACTTACATTTTTATGTTTAGCGCTGAAGGACTCTGAAGTTAGCCCTCGCACTCCACATAAAAGCTTTGGAAAGGGCATTCTTTGCCACTCGTGCAATTCATTCTCTAAGAAAAGGAAATGGAAAGAAAGATTTCATGTCCAGGGCTTCAGGCCTTTGATCATTTGATGAACATTGGATCCTCAACCTGGGCCTCCAGCTTCTCAGGCCAGACAAAGAGGGCCCCGGCCGCACAGGCTGGGCCTCGGTTCCCGCCCGAACAAAACCTTTGGCGGCCGCACAGTATGACAGCCTGGGAAAGGCCCACCTCAGCAGGGCTGAGATGCCCGCTCTGCCCTTTGATCTTTCATTTAAACCCCAGCCAAAGCACCAGGTCAGGGGATTTCGCGTCGCACACCCCCATGGGCAGAGGGGAGCAGGTCAAGAACAAAATGGGGGTGACCGATCTCCAAAAAGCCCTGTGACGCCTTTCTCTGGCCAGTTTCACATGACTTGTCTGGTATTGTGCAGCACTAAGCCCACACTTAAAATGGAATTTGACATTACATGGTACAATGGAGTCAATAAATGGCATTCTTCAGTGCTTTTACAACAAAGTCAACCCTCCCTTAAGTGGCTGAAAGCCCCAAGCTAGAAAATACTTCTCATTTACTTCTTTATGTGACTAAATTGCATATACTTAAAATCTAGTTTTCATTACTGCTTCTTATTACTGATGACTGAAATGAGCCGAACAAATACCTAACAAAGGTCTACATTAATTTTATGATGTACCATTGCTTCTATATTTAAAGACAAGGTTTTCATGTGGCATGAAACAAGCATTGGAAATATCTCCACATTCCTTCTCGGAGTGAAAACCTATTTTCCAATGAGCATGAAAAACTAATCTCATCCCACTGAAAAAATTATTTTCAGTATAGTGCTAAGGAGAAGGCAAACACACAACTTCTTTTAACATCAGCGGCAAGTTCCATAGGATGCTTGTGGGTAGAAGATTAAGTCCATGTTTGACAAAACATTTAACAGAATATAGGGAGGAAAAAAAAATTGCTAAACTCCTCTTTCTACAGGGACAGGATGCTATGGTGTCCCACAGGACTGGGATGTTCAGGATGCAATAGATGACTGCAAAACATGGAGTATATTTTTAAACTACATATAAAAATATGTCTATGTTAGAGGATTTTAAAAAACTGTAGAACTCAAAGAACTAAATGTAGTTTCTCTATATAAAATGATGTATGTTCTTATGATGAATCATTTTTCTTTAAATATATATATGTGCATAAGGCCAGATCGAGATAGGGTAAGTACTCACCTTCAGAAAGGGAAATAGCTAATATTTATTTTTACCCTCACAAGATGTATCTTCCTCTGAAAATACAGTTCTATGAACTTGTGATACAAACATGGCCAAAGGCAGGGGATAGGGGTACAATATATGCATAATGGGCTATTATGCCTTGTTAATATATGATCAGGTTTAAAAGTAGGCAGTACATGCCTAATTTTACCCTGCTTCCTTTGGAAGACAGCATCAGTACTAAAAATTTGGTTTAGTTCTAACATGTAAAGATTATTTCAAGGTATCTCAAGTACTTCCCACCATGAACCATTTACTTTTTAACAAAAAGTAAAGGAATAGTCCCAATCTTTAGAGAATCTATAGATTATATATAGAATTTTAGATTTCATTTTAAACAAGCTACAGTATATATTTATGTTGACAGATGATTTCCAACGTCATGAAACTGCATCTCACCGATAAGGAAACTAAGGAACAGAAAAGTTAAATAAATTTTTCAGTATCAGACAGACAGTGGCAGATTAGCTGATTTATTTTCAGTCCTCTATCCTGTTCATTACAGACTATTTCCTCCTAGGAGGCAAATTTGCGCAACATATGGGCCCCTATTTGGGGCCAGATCTTCTAGGCCCTTTGGTGGCAATGGGCAGCCACAAAAAAAGTAATTGTGTTTGACCATCGTTTCTGGGTAACTGACAGGGGCAACAGTCACATGAAGCAGGCAAGGACCTAACTCATGTAACCACTAAATAAGGATTGTACAGCCTTTCAGTATCTTCTTCTGGAAACTGTAATGTTACAGTTAAAAAAATCAAATACTTCTCAACAGCAGAAAAGACACCTGCTCATTCACAAAGCATTTGTGTTCAGGTTTGTTGTTTGAAATCACTGTGAAAATAAAACTTAAGAATGTTCAGGAAAGAGTACAATTTGCCTCTAATTTATTCTCAGATTTTCTGTGAATATTGCTCCCCATGTTGTCATGGCAACACATGCACATCTTTCAGTACTGAGGAAGTAACAAGCCTTTCGATTCTCACCTTTGGCCATTTTATTGAGAACCATGTCAATTAGAATGTAGGTTCCACTTCTTCCCGCACCATCACTGCCAACAGAAAGGGAAAAAGAAAAAGATAAAGCCTATCAATGTGCATCGGGACTCAACATGAAGGTACCTGCCCTTAATGTTATGCTGCTACACATGGGGAGATAGGACAGAACGGGGGGCTAAAATAGGCTACTCAGAGAGGAGAGAAAGCCTGCACTGAATTAACACAAGCTGTTTGTGGAAAATGCACTATTAGTCTGCACGGGTAACAGATTTTCAATTTTTTTTTTAAGCAAAATGACATTTATGCAATAAAAGCATTATAACAGTGGAACAGTGGAAAAATACGTAACCCTAAAAAGAGGACACCATTTCTGTCCAAAAATGTCACAAAAATGAGCTTATAGTAACTTGCATATGAGACCAGAATAAGCTTGACCAGCACATTATCCAGAATGATCCCCAAATGTTGCAGATTGCATTTAAACGCAGCGGTCAGAGGGAATGTATACCAAGACCTGTCCAAGAACCAGTATATTTGATTACTGAGGGACTGTGATCTTTCTTCACTAGACATCAAAAGTGATTTCTTTTTACCTTTCCCTTTAATTCTTCCTTAGTTGCAACAGACAGAAAAAGTACTATCATGCAATTTCTGAGAAACAGCTTTAACTTTAAAATCAGGCTTGGAGAAGTGAGACCAAGCCTGGGAGGGGGGAAGCTCCCTAATCTGAATGCAGCTTGTGTCCCTTTCAGAGAGCAACGTGTAATTGCCAGCGTGATGCTCTTTTAGAGCTGCTGTTAGCAAACATAATTAAGACTTTAAGTTAAATCTTTTTTTCTTCCTTCCCCCCCCCCAAATTTTTACAAAGGTGCATGTGTGACCAATTAGACTGGTATGTAGTTTTATTAATTAAGCCATTATTTTTATTGATAGCTCAATTTCTGTACAAGAATTAATGAAAGGAAAAATAATAGAACAGCGTGAAGCGCATTATTACATTCTGTTTATAGGCAGGCTATGAAACTTAATTTTTGTTAAGTCTCTGTAGACAGAGGGGTTTTTTTCCTTTAGTGACTAGATCATGGCTTAAAGAAAGGGAGCTGATGGTAATAATTTTTTTTTATGTCTATGAACGGAACAAAGACACAATCTTATTAGTTAGCTGAATAATGAGAGACAAGGCAGCGATCAGGCCCAATAAAACCAAAACCTACTATCTATCTATCTATCTATGCATCACAGTAAGGAAAGAGCAAGAAACTCGGAGGCTCTTTATTCTGTATCAAATGTTTCTTTCTGAGGCTTCCTGAAGGCAATGTGAACCAGCCTGCTCCAGAGCATTCACATCTCTGCAGAGGGCCTCTTTGTGTCCCATGGAAGGTGACTGCTGAGCCACAGGTGAGAAACATGTCCCTTCCTTCCTCATTCCCACCCTATGTAGAGTACCACATATCAAAAAACCTGCCTCTCAGCTGAGATGGTTTATATCTTCTTTATCTACAAGAATATAGTTGATAAGTATGTGCAACATTATCCTTATAACACAGACCCTCCAACAGCAAAACCCAAATGTTAATGTTTGTTAATGTTAATGGTAAAGTTTTCCATTAACCTGCCCAGTAACTTTCATGTGCATCTATCAGACTGTTGGGCCTAAAGATAATCTGTGTTTAAAGGATTACTTAATCTCTGGGTAGGTTTCCACTCCCTGGCATTGCCCTCTTCTTACCATGATCACTAAAAGCAAGGAAAGAAGAAATAAAACATAACCGAGTGTTAATAAAATAAAGAAGACTAACTTGGGAGGCAACAAAAAGAACCACTATCATTTTGAAGGACATTTAGGAAATTGAAGTGCCACTTATATTGGAAAGGGTGGCCATATATTGTTAAGACATGACACAGTATCTATGTAGTCACAGAAAAGGATAATTTTCTTATGAAAACAGAGCCTAAGCATTAATTAGAAAAAAAACCAGTTGAATTATATTTAATACCCTCAGCCTACCTTGCTGTTTAGTGATTCATCTAAAGCTTTCGTTTGTCCATTTTTTTAATATCTATATTAAATTTTTACACATACAAATCTCTCTAAAGCTATTTTAGAAATTGTACTTGCCTGCAATGAACAACTACTGGACAAGAGCGACCCCTGTAGCACTTGTTTACTTTTCTGAAATAAAACAGACACAAAGAATTAATTAAGCATATTACATACTGTTTCTTTAGCCACCTGTCAAAAATAAGCAATAAGAAAAAGCAAATATTGCAGTCTTTAAGAAATGGTCAGGTTGACAATTTCCTAATACAACAAGCACTTATTACATACATAGTCTTGTTTAAAGTCTGCTTCTGCTTTGTTGATGTAGAAATCCCAGAAAACATCCCGTTACTGCTGTTGGCTAGGCAAAAGAAATGATCTCTTTTCTCAAATGGCTCATGTCTCAGCTCCAAAATAAAGATTATCATGAGGTGCTTTAACTTGAAAACCAACATTGAGTTCATGAGTTTGCTCAAAGACATATCGAGGGGCATCAAACCGAGTCCAAAGTTAAAAAAGGCTATTCTGATATACTTTATTCAGTGCGTGCTGATTTGTAAAACCAGTTCTCCCCAGAAAGGGAAATATCAAATTGACTGGAAAGCCTCTTGCAAAATTATAAAATGTAATCTATTATGGCAAAAACCTAAACCCATCAGTAAGCTTTGCTGCTTTTGTTCTAGCACAGAAGTCTCATGTATTTAATATTTACACATTATTGTCTTCTCCAGCTTTCTGGTTAAACATTCTCAGTGGCAAGAGAATATATGAGTCAATCAACAAAGTACAGCTATAGAACAGGTCTGATATGTAAACTCAATGAAGGAATTAACTAGTGCTGAAGCAAAGAAAGATACTCAGTCTAAGAATAGACCCCACAAAATTGGTTTAAGTCTACTTAAATTGCCTTACAAAAACCAAAATCCCAAACCCTCTCTTCTGCTCTAGGATATATTTTGCATGTCAAGTATGTCACAGGCCCAAAAACCATAAAATATGCACCCATATGTTAACAAGGCAAGATGAATAAAGGCTAAAATGGGAAAGCATTGCTTCAAGAAATCAAAACCTTTCATACAGATTCCTTGATGAGATGATTGAGTTTACTGGAGCTAGGAGGTCTCCTATATAACCTCTTTGTGGAGCAGGTTCCAAGGGGTGCACAGACCCTCTAATAGTCCCCAGCTTAGCACTAATGTTACACAGGATCCTGACTGCTAAACCAAGTGAGCTGCTGGAATTTGGCAACTGTGGTATGATGTTATTATGAATTTTAAAGCGTAACTAACCTACTGAATAATTTAGTTCTTGGCTGTTCATCTATTCACTAACATCTGTGCTGTGAAAACATGCATATATCTTTAAACATTGCTTACAGTATAGCCTGAAGATGCCTAAACGTCTAAATCTGACAGGGAGCTGGGATACCTGGAACTTGACCCAAACAAGATACAGTGATGTCCCATGAAACTGTTTCCCCATTCTGCTTTTTATTATTTCAGGTTCTAACCACACTTGATGATATCATTAAGTTCTTGTAATGATTCCCTTCAAACATTAGAATTCAGGATTTTTTCACAGTTCCTACTCTTTTGCTTACTAATGTAAATCATATTTGCGGAGACATTCTGTGTCTGTTTATGCTCCTTTAATGTAAGTAATTAATTCAGTGGAACATTGTTCTATGCAATAAGCGGTAAGTCACTGAGAAGCACCTGAATTTAGGAATTAAATGGAGTATTTTTATGTCCATAAATGCATATATATGCAGGTACTACCACGCAGAACTTCAATGACTTAAGCTGCAGTAGAATTTTCACATGAATGAGTCATGTAATTTTTGATGGCCATATTTGAGGATCGACTCCTTGTACACAATATAAAGCTCATTCTTTTTCTTTTGTTTTGGGGTGTTTTCTATTGTACAGTAAATGATATTTGAAATGTCTGTAACAACATCTGATACAGTCAGCCTGCATTCCCCTGTGTGCAGCTGGTCATCCTCCCCCCAACCCTCCACCACATGCCTCGGTAAAGAGTCAGTTCTGCATTAAAAGCACTAAAGAAAAGCTACTAAGTGCAGAGGGCTTTTTACCATTTCTTTTTCTGCTTGTGTGGCTCCTTTGTTCCTTGTATGGCACTGCTAATATGATATTTGCATGTTGTGACTAGCCACCTACCGAAGTCCTAATGTAATTTCAATGACAAACTTGATCTAAACCTATCGGTAAATCAGACCTCCCAGTAAATCAGACAGCCAGAGACACATGTTAGGGAAAGACACCTTATGTTTGTCAGTTTTATTGAAGGCGTTTCAAACATTTTCATTATCACACATTTCAGAAAACACATTAAAACAAAGGGTTTCGATCCAGCTGGTTCATAGCTTTGTCTATATATAGTTTGTGAAAATATTCAAAAGTGCAGCAACATCTCATTTCGTTCTTAGTTCTGGCTAATGAGAGTGAGCTGAAAATTCTCCAGTAAGCAAAGTTCTCGAATGTTGAAGAAAATATATATTTCATATATATATATACACATATACAGGAAGAATTAACTTAGAAAGAATGATTAGTAATACAAACCAACCCTTGGCTCATTGAGTGAAAAAGAAATCATCATGCAAACCATCAGCAAGCAAAGGTCAGAGGTCGTTAGAGGCTCAGAAAAGGGGTTTCCCACATTGTCCCTGCAGCAGAGTCACAGTTTCCAATGATCACTTTTGTGACTATGCAACTGGGCTCATATTACTAGCTGCAACATCACAAAAATGACACTGGCAACCGCTAATTAGCTGGCAAAATAAGAATTTGTCCATTTTTAAAGTGAGCAGTGTTAGTAAATGCCATTGCACACAGCGAGAAGTGATAGCATAATAGATATATATTTTAAGCAAAGCCCTCACATGTGATGCTAATTATCTTTTAGCTTAGCAGTCCCTTTTTAAAGTGTAAATGTGCTCCCTCTGGGCTCAAGAAATATTTAATTACACATATCAGTGCATGACTAACAAGCTAGTCCAGAGCAATAATGATTGGTCTATTGTTCAAAATGAAATTAGGACTACAGAAGCATTTAAGACTGACCAGTGGTTTCTCTAGTAGCCTCACCTCTCAGGGACTGTCTTTTGCACAGATTTTTAAAATATGTTGAATAATCTCTTTTTGGCAATTTATACCTACATTATGAAAGTATGATAGATTATTCCGCAAGGTTTAATGTATCTGCTAAATGCAAAATCATCTAAAACTGTCTGATGCACAGTAAGAAGAATGTAAGCTTTCAGTTTTCAAAGAGACTTGCAAAATTTACTTCAATAAAAATTTTAAGGTCCATATTTCCACAGACTCTGGGCAAGGTAATTTTGGGAATCCAATTTTTCTTGGTGATGAATTATAAGAAATTGAGGGTTGGTTATGTATATGCTTAATTTCATATATGTATGTGAATATATAAATATACACACATATCCATATATATATATACAAACACACTGAATGCACATAAAAACATAGATAGATTAAAAGAAATGAGAGCAGCCCCTTCCCAGCACTACCCTACTATGAGTATGGTAGCACTGTCAGACGTTTATTCTGGGGGCTTTATGACTCAGCTGTCGTAATCCAGCAGAGTTTGTACTTTAAATAGGAAGCTTCAGGTGCAAAACACGTATCGTATAAATTAATTCCAAATACATTATTTCAGCAATAGTGCATTACTTTTTTTTGTCGTTAAAAAAACCAGCAACATCAGATGACCAAGAAAACTGAGATTCATAGACCAGCTATTGTGCATGCCAAAATTCCTTTTCAGGCGGAATTTTACTATGCATTCAGTATTATGAGTTCATTGTACAAAATCCGCACGTAGCAAATGATTACAGTACCCTACACTGGACTGTGAATACATATTAAATGAACACTCGGAATTCAATTAAATCTTAACAGGTTCATTCCCATACTGGCGTTAAATACAAAGAATGGCAGCTCCACTACTCTTCTCATCTAGTTATAATTTTTCTTTCTCAAAGTATTGCAGAACACTTCTTCAACATGGCTATTTAACCCTTACACAATGTCACTCTAAGCAGCGCTTTCTTGGCGAGGTGAACCATGATTTACTGTAGACCTAATCCTGCAGTTCACACAGGGACCTCAGTTTGTACTGAAGCAAGTTGGAGTCGAGGTGCTCCGAACTTCAGTGTCCTGGCTGTAAAGGCTCATTTATAGTCTGTTTATAATTGCTAGCAAGTTTCCCACTAACTTCAAAAAGGGCAAAATCGGATGCTGCATTGGCTGTGCTGCAGCTTCGCACGGCTTAATTGAACCAATTCAGAATTTTCACTACAGAAATCCACTACAGGCAACTTCCACCACACCACAACTAAAGGGAAATCAACCTATAAAAATCACATTTAAGTTTGAACCCAGAGAAGAAAACCTTGCAAATTCAATTCCAGTTTCATCTCCATCCTATGGCCGTGCTTCCTTCCTCTACTACTGCTTTTGCATCATGACTCTGTAGCATTCTCACCTAGCCGTAGCTCCTAGTGACTCAGTACAGCTGTACACCCTTTACTTGAACTGCACTGCATGAGATGACTCTCTGCTCTGAAAACCCCTGCAATACGTACAAGAATACTGATGTTAGTGGAAGAAATGTGGCATTTAGTCCTAAATTTTAAGGGTAAAATTTTGCCAACAGACAACTGTGCAACCAGCTCCCGTTGGATAAAAGGCAGCTTCTCCCCTCAGGTGCAGATGCATAACTTTGACTGGCATCAGTCAGAGCTCCCAGCACTTACTGAAAGAAACAAGTCTGGACCTTTTGAGCACTGAGCCCCTTATAATCACTTTGGGGGGCTGTAGATAATATTGTAGTACAGAGAGGAAAACATGTGATCCCACTGGCCACTTGCAAATTGAGAACCAACTCCCCAAACCTCCCGGAGATTCTTTTCATTAGTCATAAGCGCATCGCTGTGGATTAGCTGATACACGCTAACACCTACACACAATGCACTGGGCACAGTTTGCAATCAAATGAAGATTATTTCACTCCAGTATTTACCATGCATGGCTTTAATTTTCAAATTAAAATTTAGATAGACACAGCAAACATTAGAGAAGGTGGCAAGGACTTTCACAAGTTTTGCCTCTCTATATTTGTATTTTAAAGCCACGTTGACTTTCTTTAAAATTCCAGAGGGTATGCTTTGTCAACATTTTCATCTGCTTTCTCAAATTTCCACCTTCCTGCAGCCAAAGAAAGTCTAGAGTCCTCACTGTCTAATCCTTACAAGCAAACTCTCCCACAGGAATGCCATTGTCATATGACACAGTCGTGACTTTTTTTTCCAATCATGTTCATCCTACATAATTTATATGTGAGATTCCTGCAATATGGATCATAGGGTAGCCACACAAAATGCCTGGAAGTTGCAGGATGGATAAATACTTGGAAAACAAAGAAATACAGAAGCACTGAAGAACTGTACAGAGGGAAGAAAGGTGTTACTCTCTAAATGAGTATGTTTTAAAACCAGGCAACACCTGTGTGTGAGACAACACTAAGCATCAATCTACGGCAGATTTGGATGTTAGTTTAGCATTGTGGCATCACAGGCTGAGGACCTCCCTTTCAAACCAGAAATATTTAAAGGACGATTAAAAGGATAGAGTTAGTTCCTCAGATCTGTATTGTCTTAAATGAGCTGTCATACTTTGTGCTTTACCTGCGGAAATCCAGAAGTGATCTTGTGGAAGCAGGAACCCTCTGATCGTTCCAGCTGAGGAAGTGGAACTGCGTCACTGTGCGCGTCTCGTTTGTCTGCAGGTTCTTCAGGTAGAAGCTCCTCACAAGGAAATCCTCGCACCAGATGTGCTCAGAGACAAGGTTTACCTACACCCCGCAGAAAGAAGCAAACATTGATCAGCAATTTCGCTTGCAAGCCGCGCCTCCAGAATCAAAGGTGTAAAATACGTGGGATGAAGGAATTGCATGGAAGTTTCATTTTTATTATCGAATTGGGCATTTTAATTTATTTATTTATTTAGGAGTCAGTGGAGTTGTCAAGAAGGGGTTAGCTGCCACTGCTACTTTACTGGAAACAGGGAAAAAATTCTCAACAGCTTTGATGGAAAAAGGAAAAAAATATCACTAAATTGAAAGTTTGTATTGTTATGTGAATACAAAAGACATGGCCTGAAAATGTGTTAGACCACCAGTTCCTTTCTGTTTGGAAATGCCCACAATGCGCTGCCCAGGTCACTCTCAGAAGTCTCAAAAATCTCAGAGATCAAATCGCAGAAGTGGAAAGTCAGTTTCTTCTGCTATGTAGAAAAATAAGCATTAAAAAATGCGGCTTCTTTGCAGAGTTCATCTTCTTGGAAAAACAGTTTGTTCATATTTTGGGTTAAATAACTGTATTTCTTCACATTTTCCTGTTCTTAGTGTTTGGCATTGTGGTATTATTTTCTTCCTCTACTCAGCTGGACAACTGGAAAAATCTGACAGCCACTGTCAATGTTACATTGCAACAAAGCTGCTGATATGATATTTTGGGCTAGAAATGTAAGGCAGCAAATAAAAATATGTATTTGTTGTTATGACTGAGGCAAGAAGTAAAAATAGATAACATTAATTACTAAAGCTGTATGGAGGCTTTTCTACAAAGATATATGTATGGCTTTCCTGAAGCAAAATTTGCTATTTCCAAAAATACTATTTTCCTATAAAATACAAATACACGGTTTTATATTTCAACCACTTGCAAAGCTCTTTGAAAAGCAAAATTGCTGTCCTTTTTTCACTGTAGTGCTTGGCTCATTATTTACTAGATTTTATTCAGCAGAAACTACCTTGCTATTAAAACCGCGCTTTGAATTGTTCCATATAAAACTACTCAAAGGCACACCCAGTATATTTAAGAGCCCTCAGCTCAACCTCCAGGTTAGATTGGCTAAAACACCATTTTGCCCCGTGCGAAATCAAGCTGTACACTTACTGTCACGTTTACAACCAGATATTTTGCTTAGGTACCTCGTAGATGTGGTAGAGGTTTGACCCTTCGTCTGGCCAATAGTGGTAGCACTGTTTGACTCCGTTTTCCGCGAGGGGTGTCAGCATGACAATAACGACACAGCCGTTCTCCCAGACCATCTGCAGACAAAGAAAGACACCGTGGCCACATTGTGACTGCCTAATTACTGCGTGACATGTATAATTACTGCACTCAGACACACAATCAAAATTTATTCCATTCACAGGAAATTTATTTCATTTTCATTAGACACTTTTACTCTGCAGCTGCTTTCAAATCCCTGAATAAACTGGCACCGTATTTTGCAGGCGCCCATGAAATATTAAAGTATTTCCAGCGATTTCAATTCGGGTCTTCCACAAAATCTCTCCTCATTCTTGGTACCGTGTTCAGCTGCTTTTCTGTCAAACTTTTATCCACAAAGGAAACACTGAAGGATGCTTGCAGAACCCACAACTTTCGGATTTATACTAAACAGCCGGGACCTACACAGGTCACTTGCATTGAAACCTGTGTGTGCCCATAGGTTTGTCACATAGCAGAAGTGACTGAATCGCTGCATTGCTGAAACAATCATAAAAGTTGCATCTAAACAACAGTAAGAGGAAAAGGCAGGAAAAATCCAACCCAAATCTGTTTTTCCAGAAACATTTCAGATGGAGAAATCATACCTCCAAAAGCACATTTATAAAAATTTGTTGTAAATGGGCATTACTTTATCTTCCTCCTTTCCTTTGATTTTCCTTCCTTCTTCCTAATCCTTTCCTTCCTTCTTCCTTCCTTCCTTGCTTCCTTCCTTCCCTTCTCTTTTCTATCTCTCTTTTCCCCTCTTAATTTCCTTTTTTTTTCTTTTCTGGAGGTAGGACAGTCCAACTCCTGCTGCAGCCCACGCACCCACAGAGCAGAGGTGCAGCAGGAACAGAAGAAAACAGGTTATCTTCACTACCAGCATGATCGCTTAATAATTCAGAACTGCTACAGAGTAGGATACAGGAATCCAGTGCATCCTCAACTAAAGGATCTGTGGATATCTCCCACAAAAAAGAGAACAAGCAGAGATGCTCCGGTCTGGCATATCTCTGTTCCAAATACAGCCCGTGGCTAAACAAAAAAGCTCCTATGAATTAATACCAAGCAGCATAATCACTAAAAACTGTTATTATTATGCTGTACATTGATGTTATATTTGCATACAACTTTCATTGTCTTTTTGCTAGCATATAAAATTACTGAATGAAGAGCAAACTGCTCTTTTTGTGAAGGGTTATGTTTATTTCACAGAAATATTTATAAGCAAGTGTATTGACATGTAAATTTTGTAAACAAAAAAGGCCTTTGTCTAAACTGTGCAAAGATGAGATGATACATTCAATTCAAGGATTATTTTTTTTAATTACATATCAAATAAAAAGGTTTCCCATTCATGGATAATGATGTTGTCTTCTCTTTTAAGAATAGCTTGCATGTAGAGAAACAAATAACATTTTTCTTCCCTTTTTTTTTTTTCCATTTTGCAACATAATTAAAACAACTTTTAAAACCAGCTTGGAACTATTTAGAGAAATGAATCTAGGGTTTGCAAAGAACAGGGTTGTTTATAATTTTGAGCAGAAGTGGGGGAAAATTACAGTTGAATGCAACAAATCAAATAATCTTTCTTAACTTCTTCCCTACCAAAAAAAAAAACCCAAACAAAAAAACCAAAAAAACCTGTAATCCACTCATCCTCCTGTTAAAAACTCACAGTACCCCAAACACAGCAAAAATACATTGACAGATAATTTATTTTATAGACAGATGCAGATTTATCATTTGTTATCTTTTTTGTATTGCATTTGTTTTAGGCCACAGCTGGGAACCCTCCTTGTATGTACGGAAGATGATGCAGATTTCATTCATCCTAATGTAGTTTCACCTTTTTTAGTCAGCAATCAGACTAAGATAAGAATTCAAAACATGATCTTTAAAACTAGCCCCACTAAATCAGTACTTTCATCACATAACGATTTAATGTGCCTCTAGAAGGTATAGAAGCTCATTGAAGCCATTACGAAAATGAGGAGAAACACAGTTTTTATGAGTGCAATAAAAATACAATGATCTAGACCATAAACTAATCATCTAGCACTCTGCTTGTGCCACCCAAGTGTAACATTATAAAAGCCCACTCGTTTAGAGAGGAATCCTTACAGTTTGGCAACCGTGTTCATTGGTTCAAAGATAGAGCATTTCATTAGAGAGGGGCTGTCTGCATCTCTGAAGATTTCATTAAGCATAAATCCAAATGAAAGTTAATTTAAACAAACAATTTCAAAGTTACTCTGGGGTATAATATTTCTTTTAGGTCATTGTGTGAAAATGTAGAAGTCAAGTCTACCTAATCAAGAAGGCAATACAATCTAGTGCTGTCAGCCCTGTTACAAGCAGTTGTCACCTCATCTCATGTGCTTGAGACAGGATTTTCACTAAGACTCACAACCTGTGACTGGAGGACTACAGGCTTTTCTTTGTTTCCTTGATAAATGTTAGACCACCAGGCTGTTCTCTGGATTTCTTTCCAAATAATGCAGAAGTGGGATGATTCAGAGAGAGTTCAAAGAGTTTTATATCATTGCCTGTTCACCGCTTCATCTTTAACATGGTAATAGGTTTTTCACAAGCCACATCTCCCAACACATAACACTTTGCTGTGCTCAGTGTCCAGGCATGGCCACGTGCTAAGAAGCAGCCCCAAGGGCTGTGTCTTCATAACCTATGAAGGAACAGGTAGGAGACCTGGTCTGCACAATCCCAGTACAGACTTCAGAGAAGGGCCTCTGGTTACTGAAGAGATGTTTCAGCTGGGCTTGAAGAATAAAGGAGGAGGTTCAATTGCAAACTCACAGTGATTCACGTAATTCTGAACACTGTAGGTCTGCACAGTTGAAAATAAGATATAAGAATAAAGAGAATATAAGGTCCACAGGACAAAGGTTTTTCTTTTTAGGTAGACCCCAACAAAATTAAGCCTTAGATGCTAAGTACCTATAAAAACTGTACATATACATATATATATAACCCTAAATATATATATGTGTATATATACATATACACATTATATAATACATATAATATATTAAACTAAACTTACTAATGCCGTTTCATTATTGTAATTTATGGGAATACTTCCAGGAGAAGAAAAAACGTTGAATAGAGTCTTCTAAATGGAAGCGATAAAGTCTGAGTTTTCTATAGGAGCTCAGCACAGAGCCCTGCAATACATGCTTTGCTGAAAGGGGAAGACTGTATAATTTTGTGTGATATGTCTACCTCCAGCATATGGGCCTAGAGAGTAACATGTTAATGATTTTTAATGAGGTTCTGCTGTATGCATCATGCTCAAAACATCTCTTAGACAAGAATAACACCATCCCTCTCCTTTTATTGCAAATTAAAGGCTGAATCCTGCAACCCGAAGATGAGCAGTGCGTTTGACATCCGCAGGATTCCCTGTTGATGAAATCCCCCATGTGTAGAGACCTCATGCTGTGGTTATCTAGCATGCCAGTCCCATACAAAGGACTTCCACATTGAGATGAATTATATTTCGTACGAATTACTTGCAAAGAAGCACAGAATTGGTTTTGCAAGTAAGGAGAAAAAAATAAAACCACAAATATGACAATCAGTGCCACAACACTGCCACAAATCTGATAAACCACCGGTTTTTAAAGCTTGTATTTTAAAAATTTCCTTGGTTACTAGTTTGTAAATAAAATGGTTAATACAAATCTTTTTTTTTTTCCCAGACACTTCGTCATTTCTAATCTTTTTATAATGAATGACCCATTCCAAATCCCTTTTCCAGTAGTTTTCTTCTTTAGTTTAGTGATGGGGAAATAACAAGACATGTGCTCCAACCAGACACTCTTCTTTCGGCGAAGACAGCTCAAGTTTCTAAAATATGATGACTTAGAGGTAGAAAATAGATGGGGTAATCAGTTAAGTCCAGGCTGTTCACTAAAAATAACAGGCAAATCACACCAGCTGCTTTCTGGGAGAGATCTCTAGTAAAATAAATTCACCTTTTCAAGTCTTTAGGCTTCCCAAATATTTGGTAAATGCTATTTGGAATAGCAGGCAAACAAGTAAACAAAACCCAAATAATTTCTAATGATAATCAAAACTCAACAAGAATAAACAACAACTCCTTAACCAACAACAAAGCGAGGTAGTAACCCTTGTTAGATCAGATAATACTCATCCTGTTACATATCTTGAAAGTAATTAACTCAACTGTGACTTTTGTCAAGTTCTCAACTGGAAATAGGGAATACTGTATTCAGACAGTCAGAAAAATGGGATTTTCTGGAATATTTTAAAACCAAAGCCCAATGTTTTAATGGGTAAAAAAAAGGGGGGAGGGAGGAGAAACCTTTTAACTGAAAGAACCCAACTAACCAACAATTGGGGGGAATTTATAATTTTGTTATCAACTACAACTTCACAATGTTGAAGGTTGGCAGTAAAAAAGCAAGCTTTTTTGCAAAACATTTTGGTTGAGCATGACTTATCATTTTGATATGAAATGGGTCAAACCTGGCAAAGTCAGAACTGTCATTTACAAAGTCATAGCTGTGCCTGGCAGCTAAGCAAATCTGTAGGTTAAAAAATTACCCATCAATAGGTTGTATTCAATTAAAAAAATATCTGACTCTTGCAGTTGAGAAGACATCTTCGGAGAGGACTATCTATAAATATGTGGTCGTCAGACTGGCTCCATGTGTTATGTCCCCGCTCTTGCAGCCATAGCACTTGTTTGAATTCATTGGAAAAGGCAAACTCAAGATGACTGTATGCATTGCAATAACTTCTGCTTTTTGAGAGAGACATAAACTGCTCTTATTCTTCTCAGTAGACTCCTAACTCATGCCTTATTATTAAATAACTTAAATATTAATACTACATAGTATTGCAGTGCTGACAAAGCCATATTAAGGAGGGACAGTTCACCAAAATCACCAGTAATTAGCTTTGCACGTCAGTATTGGAAAGGTGGAACCTAAACAATAAAGGGACAGAAATTTTAAAAGGACGACTTCTAAGTACCTCCTCCAGCCGGAACCATAATTAGAAGTAAGCATGGTAAACACACACTTCTTTACTGAACGCCTATGGAATTCCTAATGCTGTATTTATTTCACATGGCTTGACAAGTTTCTAGAGCTCTAGGGGCTACTGTTCTGTGCCTATCTCTCCCTTGCTGTTTTTCTTTTATTACATTAAAATATGCATATTTTACACATTGAATTGCTTTGTGTCGCTTTTCATCTGCTCTTCTTTCTGAAGGTGAGAACTGATTAGACATGCAGGAAGTCCCATTCCAAGGGAAATAAAACTTGGGAATCAAGACTGCTTGAAAGCAGTCCTGCACAGAACAAAATGCAGAAAAATAATTTAGCCTGCAAATTAATTTCAGCGCTCACAAAACATGCTGAACTGGGAGCACAGAAACCAGCAATTAGAGCAGGGGAGGGTTTGGTACAGTTGTTCTTACTTAGCCCATGGGCTTGGAACACCGATTTTGCAGGGAGATGCATTGAACTACAGGGACATGGTCTTCTGCCCACTGGGATTTGCCCTTGGAGATCACCAATGACTAATCCTTTTGACACAGGAAACAATCAACTGACAGTATTTTGTATTTCTTTTGTTGAATTCAAAAACTGGAAGAGAAAAGCAAGTGCTGCCAAACAGACATGCAAAGATTGATCATGTCCTGAAGACTGCAACTCAGGAATTGGGTTCTTAACATGCTGGTGTGATCTGGGAGGAAAACAATAGTCAGTTTTTGAACTGAGACTGATAATATACTCCTGAATATGGGTAGAGAAAAATTATTCTGCAAATAGTTTTAGATTAAGAAATGCAGGATCGAGGGCAATGAAAATCAAATGGCAACTGAACTCCCTGGCACGTATTAGGGCTCTGGTCTTTATTCTTGGGACTCTTTCTGCATTTTCCATTTAATAGTCTGAACATAGAAAATAATCAAAGGAGCAGACATGAGGTCTTCCCACTCCCCATAATCACAAGAGTGTAGCCCTCTACTCCAGTGAGCTTTCTTTTCGTTAGTTGGCAATGCCCAACAAACATGTTCACCAGTCTTTAACAGGAAGGGTGAAAAGCATTCCCAATTTCAGGAGTTATTATTTCATGAATTGGCTTATAGTGGAGGAAAGATAGGGTAATGAAAAGCACAGGTTTGATTCGGAAGATGTAGGATGAAGCTCTCACTTTGTAGAGCAGCATTCTAACTACAAATGGGCAGCACCTGAAGCCTGCCTTCATGGTCCTGTGTCCAACTGTTCACGAGTGGTATCTGATCTACCATCCTTGCCAGACTAGAGACCTTCAGGGACTAAGGCATTTGGGGAACTACATAGCCTGAGCTAAAGCCAGGGAATTTTCTGGTCCAAACTACTAGGGCTGACTGTTTTTAATCTCATGGTTTACTGCTGTAGGTGCTTTGAACCTTACTGAACGTCTGAGAGACGAGGAAAATCGTATTTCTCTACTCCTTCCGTAGAATTTATATAATGTTCATACACTTATTGATTACGCTGGTCACGGAGAGAGGACATCACAGAAAGACAACAAATTCTTACATAAATATATATCACATGGCAACTAAGAAGCATATCTGCTTAAGCCCCTTGGAATTGCCTGATCCCGCTCTCTATTTCACTGAATATGGTAAAATAAAAAACATGAAAGTGTGCTTTTCTCTACAAATGGGGAGGGAAAAGAAGGGCAAATGTGGGTAGATTTATGAAAGCAAGGCACAATGTGGGGTGTTTTCCAGAGGGAAAAATTATGGCCTCCTACATAAATCTCCATTTGGAGACAACGAACCTTAGCAGACATGCAATTTATAAACCTGGCATAATTAAGAACAATTTTTCAGTGCAAAGACAGTTGGTTCTAAATATCCTAACTCCTAGGAACAGTTCCTGTATATTATCATCCCTTGCTTTTCAGAATAGTTTGCAAGTTAAGACATGTACTTCATGTCAAATACTTCATGGAATTATAACCCAGCACATACGGAAAATACTAAAATTTTATGCCTCCAGAATTATTCACAACACAGAACTCCTGCTGCGAAAACTTGTTATAGATCAGAAATGTTCTACATCCTCTTTCTTTTGAATTATGTTCAAAGAGATGTTGAATTTTAATAGTGCTGTGTGAAAGAGCTGAGTGAAATCTCACTGAAGCTGCTGGACAAAATCATCACCTTTCATTCACGATAAATGTAAGAAACAAGCAAACTCTTTTATGGACCCTGATAACTGAAATTACAGAAGTTATCAAAAACAAGAGAAACGTGAAGCATATGGACCCATGAGTTTCTCCAGAAACTGATATGCTTAATGCAGAGAGAGAGGCATTAATCAAGGCAAGATGATTAATCCAGATAAGCAGCAAAAATGTGTAAAAGGAATAAAGAAACCACCAGCACAGCTCGACAAACTAGCATTGTGATCCTGGTAGAAGAAAAGCTGAAAGAGAGGTTGGGGGTAAAACACTGGGTGAATGAGGTTTGGAAAAAAGAAGTTATTGCCTGTTATTTTATTCTGCCTTTGTTCAAGGAAATAAAACTCTGTACTTTCTTTGTAAATAAAATGGAACTGTATCAAAGCAAAACCCTATCCTGAGGATGAATTCTCTTTCCAGCTGAGAAGAAAACAACCCACAGACCTGGCAAATTGTTTAACCACTCAGGTAAAAATGGATTAATACCACGTGAGGAGAGGCATCCAGTTTTCAAGAAAGGGACTCGTGAGGTGGAATTCCCACTGAACCAAAATAGAATCAATGAAGGAGGTAACTCTCAGAAATAGTAATTGGTAAAAAGAGATGAAAACAAGACCAGATGAAATTAAAAGAAGACTTAAATCAGCTGGAGGCTTTTCAAAATTAATTAAAGTAGTAGCTGGAAAATTTCCAGAGCGGTCTAAGAGATGACATGCAGGCAGAGATGAAATCTCTGCCTGAGCCGCAAACACAGAGTATCCAGACAGATTAGGAAGCCCTGTGGCAAAACAGATCAATGAGATGACTGACAACACAACTCCTGCAGGCTAGAAAGTTTTCAAAGAAATAGGTAAGCCAGGAAAGTTGGAACTAACTTGGCACTTGCTGACTTAGAGGAGCTCTGCCAAGAATATAAAGAGCTGGAGAAGTAAACTGGAGGGATGCAGACAGCTGTGGAAAGCTGATGCCTTACACCAAGAGAAAAGCCAAAGCAAGGCTCTTGCCTTTTTTACCATTATTACTTTTACAAGATGTACAAAATTCATTTGAACACCATTTTAAAATTACCAAGATACAGTAGTTTGGACTATCCAGCTCAAAAACTGCATCTTTGAAACAAAAACAAAAAGCTAAACTCTCTGGTCAACACACAAACCGAAATTAAAAGAAAAGGGTACAGAAAATGCTGAGTCTAATGGGCAGCTCACGTGGCACAAGTTAGATGGTACTGAAGAACAACAACTGCCTTTCTTCCTCACCTTACCAAAAAGGACATAATCCTTCCAGAAGTGGAAGCCAGTGAGAACTGAAACTGGCCTCCGTCCAGTCCCATAGTGGTACTAGGCACAGATCTGCTCACCAGCAGTAAGAATGCTAAACAAGATGAGCCTAGACAAAGCATCATCAATGTTTTATGAAAAAGCTTTGCCTAGTTTGGGAAGGAGAAGACACTGAGCTAGCCATGACCTTTGCTCAGATCTGGGCAACTTGAAAACAGTAAATGGGAATTTGATTGCTGAGTTTCTAATAGCATTTGCACAAAAATACTGGGCATTGGATCAACATAGCAGATTTTAGAGGGGACTGCCAATAAAACTAGGAAAAAAGATTATCCAAAACTGAATCGTCTATTTGGTCTTAAATAGAGATAATGGATGTGGCCACATGATCATGTAAATGACAGACATGAACAGTAACAGACACTGCAGAGCAGTGTCAGAGCTCAGGACCTGGGTTCCTTTTGGAAGAAGCTTCCTCCAGACATGTGTAGCCTTGTCCCCCACCAAAAGGCATTTGGTCCACTGGACCACTGACCAGTTGGTCTAAAGCAAGGCCTACAAAGTAAATACCATGACACTCTGCAAATCCATTCCTAGTGGGCCACACTGCTTGCTGATGTAGATATATTCACTGACAGGTGGAAGAATCTCATGCAGGCTTAAGGGAAATTAGGTTTAGAAGCTGTCTCTGGAATTTGACCATCGAAGTCAAGACAGTGAGGACAGATCAGGAGCACTTTGGATTCATTACAGATATCAGCTGTGAGGTAAATGCCAAGAAAGCTGTATTACACTTTCAAGTAAAACAAATGCTTTGTAGACAAGTGTTTTCTAGAAATCATCTTGAAATGCCTACGGGATTGGAGACAAATATAAGAGTTTCTTGCTGGGGTAGCCTTTCAGTCAAGATAAAATGGACGGGCTGATGCCCACCAAGCAGCTAGGCTCTTGGGAATCTTAGCAGCTAAGTCTCTGCAAAAATAGGAAGCAATACATCTAGTATATATTGCCATAGAAGGTGACGCCAAGCTCCAGGAGTTTCTGTTGTACTTGCTAAAGCATGACACGGTGCATTTAAACAAGGAACAACGGAATAGTCCCAAGTCTCTCTGGAGTCAGTCACTCTTCTCACTATCAGTCAGAAAACTGCTTCACTGAGCACACAAAAGGGAAAAAAGCAACACAGCTCAGCAACAGCTGGTATTAAGTGGGGGAGGGAGAGGGAGGAGAACCACTGAGAACATGTATCAGGAATGAATAATTGAATCTTTAAACAATCCCTGGTGGCAGCACCATGGTCTGTATAAACCACATTCAAGTAAACATCAAAGGATCCTGCCCTGATCAGAGTTAATGCTCCAATTTCCATAGCAAGTTCAGCTTTCCCTGCTTTAACATAAAATAGGTACTATTAGGTATGAAAAACTTTGCTCCTGCATCTGGACATAAACAGCAACAACTCCAAGCCATGGCTTTTGACTTGTACAATGGACCTCCTACATTTCAGTGGCTACGATGCAGTGTTCTGTGACGGGACAAGGTCTCTTGGCCTGTTTCTGACACCTGGTTGATACCCTGGGCGATGTGAAGAGCTTGGGATAGGAACTTGCACATTGACACGTGATCTGTAGGAAGTTTAAGTTTAAGGAAAATAAGAGATTGACCAATCTGACACAGGTAGTTATGTTGAGTAACAGTCATCATCAAAATAAACGTAAGAAACAAACTTTGCTATGGAACCTAATAGAAGAAAATAATAAAAGAATGTCACATCCAAAATGGACACACAGCCACACTTGAGCAGAAGCTGAACCATGGTTGCCAAAGGGTAGAGATGTTTACAGCAAATATGGTGGGGAGATGGAGTGAACCTTCCCTGATGGATAATCAGGAGGAGAAATACCTAAAAAGAGCAGAAGGAAAGTGAAGGAAAGTGAAGACTCTCCACTCACAAATAGCAAGAAGAAAGTCAAGAAAGAGACCTTCTGAGTATGAAGTTGGAATGAAGAAGATTGGAAAATGTTTCAGTTCTAGTCTCTGTGGCTGTGCAAACAGGTTGCCTAACTGTTTAAGTTGGAATGGGAGAAGAGCAAAATACAGCCTTCACACTATGTTTAAATGATTCATTCTGATTTCTGCATCAGCAGCAACAGTTATACAAAGTGTGCCCTTTGAAAATGAGACCATCTGTTTTTTCAATAAGTGAAGGTGCAGTTACAGGTAAAACCATGCAAAATATAAATATACAAATAGGCAAAAATATATAATCAAATATATATTTATGGAATAGCTAATATGGAATTTGATTTTGCATGTTTAACATAAGAAACACATTTTCAAATACCATGCCTGTCATAAGGAATCCACCTGCCAAGGAAAAAAAAGATCAGTTTTTCTTCTCAATTGTGTCTATCTACCAATTAGTGAAGACAAAAAACACAAGTTACTAGAAAATTTAAGGCAGACCAACAGCCAAACTGATTTCAAGCAGAAAGCATTTGCTCTGCACTTCTAAAAACTAGTCCCAAAATATCTCAGACTAAGCATTTAAATATCCAGGCACTTAAAATCAAACAAACTTTTTGAAAATGTCCCTATTCCTCATCCAAAACAGTAGGAAACTGTGGCATGAAAAATGCCTTCAACGGGGATCAGTTAACACTATAATCATGGAGCAAGTGATGCAGATGGATAGAGATGATGATTTCCGCTGAACCAAGCTCCTAAAATACAATGGCAATTCTGAAATTTTTAGGTAGATATTCTTTATCTTCAGAACAAATTTTTCTAAATTCATAACACTAAACCAAAAAAATAAAAACATACGTTCATGTTGATAATAAGCCCCAATAGGCCTCCTCCCCAAAAAGCTTCAGTAAGCTTTTGGGTGCAATTTTGGACTTACAAAGGGATGTCTAAAGCAGCATATCCATCACACATTGGCACACACCTAGCCTGGCAGTGTGTGTATGTCCAAATCTGAGAGTGGCAGAAGCACATAAAGAAATGAACTCGTATTTGTGCATCAGTAACTACTACCTTTAGCCCTAATCCTGCAGAAAATTATGCACCTACTTAATTTTATGCAGCCGTGTCTTAACTTCGCCTTTAACTCAGCTACCTCTGGTAGGGAAAATACATAAGTATTTAAGCATTTTGGGGAACTGGGACATGTGAGAAGTAGGCTTCAATGGAAAAATTCATGGCACATAGTGTTAGGTCCTTTTTGATCTGGAGAGTGACAACCATTTCTGGCTACACGCTTAAGAAGGTCAGGACCTCTGAAAACCATCCAGTCCTTGGCAGTAGTCTAATTACAGAGACCTGGCACTAAAATATGAATACTATGGCCTGAGGTTTTCAATATAATTTCCAGATGAATTGTTCTTTAGCAGAGCCCATCTCATACATAAATGGCTTAAATATCCATATACTAGATTTCATGAAGACATTTGAACAAAGGTTCTTTCACCTATTGTGTCTCAAGCACAATATATTTTTATTCTCCTTACATTTCTAGAAGCACAAGAAAACATTGACTTGTAACATAAATTCAATTTTCAGAGAGATATTTAACTTACCTGCCAGAAGTCAGCGACAGTAGCAGGGAGAGGGCCCTGAGTGGCAATATACGCAGGGTTTCGAGGGTCATGGTCCATCTGGAACAAGGAAAGAGAACACATACTAGATTTATTTAAAAGAAAATCCCTTGCTGTGTCAGAGACAGAAAGTATGCGAGGGCAGAAACAAGGGACTTCCTAAAGGACCGTCGTGTCCCTCCATCCTTTACTAGCAAGCAAAGAATTTTCATACTATTTATAAAGTCAGAGGAGAACTTTTTCTACAAAAGACTGATGCAACCAGAGGAATATCAGCACACATGATGAGCAATGTCCCATGTCCTCAATATGTGGTGTAATATCATTTATGGGGGCTGACAAAGGCATTTATTTGAGATCAGCACTTGTGGTTTCATAGCAACCTAGGAGCCATTTGAAACATTTTTCTACACTGAGTGTTAAGAATGCTCCACACATCAAAATATGTTCTCCATTTCCACCGTGCCAGTCAAGGGCACATGTAACTAAAAACCAGCAAAAATGGGGAACAAATTCAGTTTCTGGCTTTTTCTGGTTAACTGATCTAACTAAATGCATGGATTTGGCCTCAAAAGAGGAAGTTCTGCTTAAAGACCTTAATTATTACATTTAATTCAAGGAGCAGAAAATTCACTGAGCAGAAAAAATAAAGAATCTCAGAAACAAAGCCATCAAGAGTAAATAGGATTAGTGTGTTACAATGAATGTTTTTGAACTGATGGGTGGTTTTCTTGGTTCACAATCTTAGGATCTATTCTGCTGAAAAAGAAGATCTGCTGATAGGATTAAAAAACAAACAAATGCATTCTAACCCTGAACTGGGCAAGACAAAACTTTGAACATAAAGAAGAGAGACCCAGTTCAACTCTCAGATGTGTGGGTATGACTCAGTGACACTGAAGTCGTCGAGAGTTAACTTATACCCATGTAGCTGAAGGCAGAATTTGTCTCAATACTCAATTCTCTTCTATAAGTAAAGATTTGAATAAGAATGAATGTGAGTCACATTTGCATTAACAGGCATCTACTGAATTTATTCATAGCCTATCAAAATTTTCAGTGATGGTACATGTCAGCGTAAAAGAAGGCACCTCATAATTATGTGCAACATAAAAGAGGGAAGAGCCATAAAAGAACAGATGTAAGTTATTCTAACAGAACAACAATATGATGAATGTTGCAAAAAGGAAGAGAACACTTTTATGTTTCTAATTTTCTGATGTATAATTAAGCCGGACTTAATATTAAAATTCTCCATGACAACACAGCACAGGTAAAATGGAGTCACTGAATCCCTTTAGAATAAAAGCTTACTTCTGATTCACCAGCCATAGTTATAAAAAACCTTGACCAGGATGTCCATAATACCATCATTTTATTCCAAGCTTCATTGAGATGCTTCTCTTATCAGTAAATAACTCTTCATAACAAGCAATTGCTCACAACAAATCTCAACCTTGTTTTCTTTGCCTTTTGACAAAAGCAGTTCTGATATCAGGACATTTACGACTGGGTATTTTGAGATCAGGGAAAAACTAGCTTTCTTCAGAAAGGAGTATTAGCAAAAAACCCACCCCAGGAACCATTTCAAAATGGGCAACTTTTTTGTCTTCGTAAGAATCGAGACACTGAACTAAACACAGCTTCAAACAACAGAAAATGTGACTAAACCAAATCAGGCTTAAAGGTGGTTTTTTTTCTCCACTATGATTGAAATAATTTCTGTTGTTTTGTTTTGAATCCCGCAGAGATCTACAGGATTTAATCATGTGCTTAAATGTTTTCCTATGCTGGAACTAAGAATCTTTGCTTAGAAAAATTGACCTGCACTGAAGAATAGCGCTGGCTGCTCCCAGTGGAAACTGTTGTGGGCTGCATCTACCTGAAAAGAATGTCTAACATGTGAGAGCTTGACTTGGACATGTAACCAACACTGAATACATGAGACTTTAGAAAAATAACAATTTACTTTTAATTTCTTCTTAAATTAAATTCTTTTGTATGTAGACATGCCAGAAAACAAAAGCAGAAGAAATCAAGGATGATGCAAATAGTGCTGTCATGGAGGAAATACTTCTCAACACTCAGCTGATAAATCAGGAATAGGCCAATCTTGGCATTTCAGCATTAATCAACCTCTGTCACAAAGGTGCTGTTGGAACGTGGCAAACATTACAATAAGCACAGAGTAGTGAAGTGTATCAGCAGTTTAACAATAATTCAAAAGACAATTACAATTATTACATTCCAAGCACATTGTGTTGCATAGAAAACAATTATGAGCAGGAACTCTTCTTGCTTGCAGCAAATAGAAGATGGCAGAAAGCCCTATCACACTATTAAATGATCTTTAACTGAACAAAAATAAGAGCAAAGATTAAACTAATTAAATGAAATTCCTGGTTTCATCAATTTTCTATTATATGTACTGGTTTAAAGGCCACATATTTCAAGAAAACGGTGAAAAATCACTACTCTGGTCACATTCAATTTAATGTGAGTAGGTGACTTCAAGGGACGGGTCTTGAATGTTTTTGTTATGTTCTGTTTTATTCTCTCAAGGTCACCGAGAACACCAAGAGCATCTTCATCTATCAAAGTTAACAAAAGTTTGAATAAAGAAATATTCAAGTCAGTAATGGGTTTTAAACTAACTAATCAAGGATCAAGGAAAGGGCTTTTTTTTTGTGTCAGTAGTCATTATCTTCTTTCAACCATCCCTCAGATTTCTCTCTTCACGAAAATAAAACAGAAAATGTATTCTCCAGAGAAGAATAGAGAACAGCAGGCTCCATACTATCAAGTATTAAAGCAAAAATCAACTGTTTGCTAACATTTTACATCAGAACAGCCTTCAGAAATCACCCTAATAGTAACTGTTCAAAAAGAACACGGGTTTTTTCCCCTCTATGTCCCCATCAAAGCACAAAGTTTACAAAGCTTACTTCAGACCTGGATCGAACAGCCATTTTTGGAAAGAAAAAGCTGCAATTATTACAACTGTTCTGCTATGGTGGAATTCTCATTTTCTGCTGCAACACAACAAAGTCAAGTCTGCTGACAATGTTTCAATCTGTTTTTCCATGATGTTGTATTAGGGAAAGAAAGGGATCAAGGATTACCATAACTGGCCATGTCATTGACTGTAGTGATTTCTATCACCACCAATATCAAAATCAAATGAAAACAAAAAGGAGAAGCATTCAGATTTCTTGTTGGAAGAGAAAAAACTACAAAAAAACTTAGGCAGCAATGACTTGTGCTCTTCCAGAGGGCTCTGTAATGTAAGTTGACTTACAGTATGATAAAGGAGGGAAATATATAAAGAACACGGTATCACAATGAGTTGGACTTTTGTCAAATTAGTATCAGAGCACAATCCCACCTTTGCTTCATTAGAGAATAAAAGCTATTTGTCTATTTTTCCTTCAAGAGGTCTACTATCCAGTTGCTTTACCCTAGGCCTTTGCAAGGATTCCCTGAAGAACTCTGAATTTTGTTGAATTTTTAGATAGAGATCGTGCTGCTGCATGATTTCACTGATAAGGCAAATGAAATACAGCAAAATCAATACATTCTGGGAGTAAATCCCTAAATTTATTGCATTTGGACTTGAGACTGGTACACATAGATTCTTGTAAAGTAGTATCCTTAAACTGTAAATGGAAGTAACAAGTGTCAATAGGCATCAATGGTAATTTTTAAACCTCATGTCAATGATACACTGATTCATTCCTGCCCTTTTTCTTCCTCTCAGCTTATCAGACCCTTACTTTCCCCACAGACAGATGCTGGGTGAGATGTGGTCTCAGTCGTACCATATTTACATTGATCTAAATCCTCTGAGTCTAGCTGAAATATTCCTAAATCATACGTGAACAGGATGAGATCCAGTGTAGACTAAATATGATGGAAAGTTGAACTCTGATTAACACCTTAAAAATTTGTATGGATTCAAGCTGCTGGGTAGTTTCCAGATTTAATGTGTTTGTAATACCAATAAAATCTACTTTCCTACATGTATTGATTACACTGAGACAGTCACTAAAAGTTAAAAAAAAAAAAATTTTTAAAAGAAAACATATCCAGCAAATGCAGATGAACTTTGCAATCACATTCATCTCAGCTTTAAAATTAAAAAGGTAGACTAGTCCTCATCTTCATTTTTGAATTAAAATTTAAAACACTTTTTAAATCCTTCCTTTAAATCCCCTAATGGAATGAAAGAAGTAAATCTGGTTGTGAATGCCATTATGAATTTCAGAGTCTATTCTTGGTGATGAAATTTGTATGCTGTGTTTGAACAAACTGTCACGCTAATGACATTCCTCAGTCTGGTGTCTTCAATAATAAGCAAACTGAGTTTTTAAATGTAGTTGATGGGATTTTTTTCTCTCTCAGACACCCTATGAGGAAAAACAGAATTCCCATTTACTTTCATGACCTCTGATTTAAAAGCAAAGATTGCACATTATTTACTACTGGATGATTTTCCCGAAATTTAATGAGGACTAAGTACAAATATGACAGATGTAATTATCACAGTTTTATTCTGCACAGTCAGGGTCTCCTTGTGCTGTAATTGCAAGCCTTTCATTCAGCTGCCGATAGGAGAGTTATTATCATAGTACTTTATGTTATTTCAGAGAGGAGGGAAACAGATTTCTACCCCACTTTTACCCTGCAAATTCTCCTAAGGACTCATTTTCCCTGGCCTCATGCTACAGTGAAATTAAAGACCTATGGGAAGAGCTTGGACTACATCTTTGCTGATTCTCCTCACTCACCCCCAGCCATGGCGAGGCCATCAATCTAACCCCAGTTTTCACAGCATACTGGGTGGAAAGGAGGACTTGAGGGCGGGTAGCATTTTTTAAAAAGGAAGAAACATGTGGGCAGGTGGCCAGCTCATTGTCTAGCACAGGGATTTTTTTACGGCATACTGCTGCACTCATTTAGACTTAAGTTAAGGTTGAGTGAGCCCCAGCTGGAGACTGGACCACTGACCCAGAAGCTGGAGATACCCAGCGACATGTACACGACTGGAAGCCTCCCTCTCTGAAGCTCAAATATAATTACTTTATTTTACACTCTTCCCTCACCAGACAGCTCACACGTGCAGAGAGGAAAAGTCCTCTCCCGGTCAGTTCAGACTGTACTGATCCCGTGCTATTAATGCCCATCTTGCAGCTCACTACAGTGCTGGCTCCTAACCCAAGCACTGCAAGGCGCAAACGCACCGCGAACATCACTGTACTGACATGATAATTACTGAGGTTATTTAAGTTGAAAGGCAGCCCTCTTGAAGGAAAGGAATGGTAGGGTTTTTGCGAGGGTGAATAAAGGCAGATTTACTGGTACTCTACATCCACTGTACGCTTACAAAGACGTTGATTAAATGTGTGTCTGCAAACAGAAAAGATATCCAATAAACAGCAGTAGTAATAGCAGGTATGCTCAGCTCAAGTGGCAAGAGCTGTACAGCCAAGGTAAGTATTGCTGAATTAAGTGCCCAACATAATATTCCAGTAGGCTTCTGAGGTGGGGAGAATGGACTGAACGTCTCTGCCGCCCCTATATTCTACCTCATTATTCAAAAATTATACCAGATTAACAAATATGTTTATGTTAACCTGAAGATATTTAATTTGTCTTTAAATGAATCAGTTTTCAGGGAATCTTTACGAACTATGGGCTTGCAAAGTACTGGTTTCCTCCTACTAACCTCCCACTGCATCACCTTCAGGAAACACACATTTTGTCTACTGCTTTCAAACTAACAAAATGGTTATTGACTTAGTGAAACAAACTCACAAAACCATCCAGAGTGCCTCTTTCCTTTAAATACAGGCCACCTACACAAACGTGGGCTGTGGCACTCCTTCCCACGCAGCAGGGTCCCTATCCTACCACGATGAAGAGGAACTCAGGAGTTTCTCTTGGCAGTATTTTATTTCTATGCAAGAGACTAGGTGCTTGTCCCAACCCAGTGAAACACTGGTGCACCCATATATCTCTGAGCACAGAAATATTTCTGTAAGAGATACCGAGGCAATCATAAGAATTTTGCTACATCAGTGGGACTTATTGGACAAAACTCCTGAGCCTGGGAAAGCTACAAAAAAGAAATACCTTCTAACTTTCCATAAGAAAACACCTATAAGAGCTGGACAGCAATGCAAGACTACAACCCCTTGTAAAACCAGGAGAGTTAAAGCTGTGGAAGCAGACACCCTCTGCCTGCATTAGCTTTGGGCATCCCGACAAAGCAAATCTCTTCCCAATGATGCCAATGGGATATCTTGCTTCTCCCTCTCCAACCCCAAACTCTACCTAAACTAATATTTTTCTCACTGGTTTAGTAAATTACCTGAATTACAATTGCAATGGACATATACACACATGTGAGAATTTTTCCCTCCCCAAATAAATTTGTGTACTAAACCCAGTTAAGCTGTATCTTTGCAGACTTTGGAGCAGGTTGCAGAAGCCCATCTTGGTTATTTGGTAAAAGCACAGCATCTGTATCACTAACAATGCTGAACGTGGCTTAGCACTGTCTACAGATGCTGTAATTCCACTTCTGCACCACGCTGAAGTCACGTGAGCTACAATCTTAGAAGAATACAGTATGTTCCAGTTAACACCACTTGCTGCAAAACCTCTCAGCTTCCATTATCAAATTATGTCTTGACTGAATTTAACTCACTGAATATGCCCTACAGACAGGCAAAAAGAGCCCTGGGGCCCTGGAGCTAGGCCATTTTGTATTACTTTATAAGCAGGATATATATTCCTTGAAGTGCCAAGTTACTCTAATGTTCTGCTGATCCTGAGGCCAGCAAGAGCTTGGTCTAGTCAGGGACAAACTTAAAAGTAGTCCTGCTCTAATCTGCTCTAATCTCTGTGCATCTACTTTGTCCTCTAAAATGGCAGCTGGCAGTCCCTGAAGTGAAGATGTGCTTTGGTTTATCCTCCACCCTAAGTCAAAGTCAAAATCATCATGAAGATGTTTGTTGGGTTCTGTGTATTTTTTATCTCTTTGAATAAAAAACTTTTTTTTTTCAAGGAAATTAAGCTTTTGAACCCTGCTGAAAGTAACAAAAACAAAGCTCAGGGAACAGTTTCTATGTAGTTGTGGGCTTTTTTAAGAAAAAAAGTATTGTCAACAACATTGGAAGGAAGCAGCCTGTAATTTCATGCTGTTGCAAATTGTCAGCTGCCTTGCCCACACAAAGTGATTTAACTGGGGGAGTGATACTCCCCAGGAAAATGAGCCAGTAATGGCTTACACAGCCTACTGCAGAGAGATCTAATTCTCCATCCTAAATTCTTTCTCCTAAAGTTTCCCCATAATATTTTAGTGCCTAGTTAATTTGACTAAGAACCAACAGTAAAAGCAACTCCAATGCTAGCACTCTCACATGTTAAGGACACAGTGCCTTTTCCCCATTCAAATGGGTATCATGACAGCCATGCGACTAGCTCTACCACATCTGTTTTGTCTCTAAAAATAGAGACCTTTTCCCCCCATCATGTTCAACAGACAAGAAAGGATTCATGCTCAGCTCTCAGCATGAGAAAAGACAGCCAGGCCATGCTGGAGTATTTGGAGTCAAAAACTGGACTGAGCTATTCTGCAGTTTGAATGAATACACAGGTGGTAAGGGATCTTGTTCTTGCTTTCAAAACAGCAAGCTCAGAGAACTGGGAGTGCTACACAAACACCAAGCTATGTATCTGTAGGGCAACAGAGGATGAAAAGTAAGAAGAAATGTCATGTCCTGATGCATAATAAGTTCAGAAGCCTGTGGAGCTCAGCCCTTCATGCCTTCGGGAACAATTCACCCCGTGACTGTAGCTAGTAGAACAAAGTGAAAGAGAATGATCAAGTTTTCCCTCCTCCTTGGAGGAGGAAAAGCTCCACTAAGGGTATATCACTGAATTTACAATCTGTAATTAAAAAGTATTACAGAAAGGTAGGGGTTGGAAGGAACCTCTGGAGATCATTTAGTCCAAGTCCCCTGCTAAGGCAGCATCACCTACAGCAGGTGAAAGTACAGAAAACCTGACAGTATGATGAGGGAGACTGAAAACTACTTAAGTGACTTTGTTTTCTTAGTTGATAAACTTCAAGGGTATTGCATGCACATGTAGAAGATTTATTTCTCTCCAATTTGAAAGGACAGCCTGAGACATCAGAGTTGTGAGGTGCTCACAACCTGAGGTTGCACAATGTGAGCAGCAAGGTGCCTCAAGTCAGCTTATTTTAACTTCAAGGAAAGATAAGGACAAGCTATTTGGATTATTTCCCATAGGTTACCATACTTACAATTGGGCTGGCATTGATGTAGTCTGAATTGTCGTGGCTGTTTTCACCTTTCAGACATATCCTGGAATGATCATCTGCAAAGGAGAAAATAAGAAAGAGTCTATACAAGTGTTCTACCCATTTTATGTCAAACAAGTCAAACTGAGGTTAATGTGCATTTCAAGACAGGCAAATGGTAACTATCAGAAAGGAGATCTCCTTCTGACTCCTGAACTAGCACAGCCTTGATACAGCCACAGCATCACTGCCTGACTCAGGAATGAAGCACTCAAGTATTATGGAGGCTCAGTATCATAAGATCACAGAATGACTAGGTTGGAAAAGACCTTTAAGATCATTGAGTCCAACCATACATGTCCTCTACTAAACTATATCTCTGAATACTTCATCTACCCATCTTTTAAACACACCCAGGGATGGTGACTCAACCCCCTCCCTGGGCAGCCTGTTCCAGGCCCTGACAACTCTTTCAGTGAAAAATTTTTTCCTAACATCTAATCTGAACCTGTCTTGGAGCAGCTTAGTGCCATTTCCCTTACCTGTCATTTGGCTGAAGAGACCATCACCCACCTCTCTACAACCTCCTTTCAGATAATTATAGGCAGTGATAATGTCCCCTCTCAGCTTCCTCTTCTCCAGACTAAACATCCCCAGCTCCCTCAGCTGCTCCTTGTAAGATTTGCCCTCCAGCCCCTTCACCAGCCTGGTTGCCCTTCTCTGAACATGATGCACCATAATATGCTACAACCTCTCATAGGAAAAAGGAGAATCTCTACTACTTTAAGATTTAAGACTTTAAGATTTAAACTAGGCAAATGGCTAGGAAAAAAATCAGTATTATGGAAAACACTCCTGTGTTTGCAGGATCATGGAGGAACTAAGCGTTGTCTACCTGGCTTCTCTGTAAAATCAACAGCAGGAATATCAACGTGTAGTTGAGAGCTGGACAGTAAATTAATCTGTCTCAATCAAAGACCAGTGCTGCATGGTGCTATGCTAGTGACATAGGGACGTGATATGGCTTGGAGATGATTTTGGGACAGAGAAAATGCCAGTAACAACTGCACCTAAACGTATGACTGGGACATATATAGATATATTGCACTGTTGTAATGTAATGTAGCTAGTTCAGACACCACTAGTAAAGAAAACGGTAGTTCTGGACATAGGAGACTTATGTTTGCCCATCATCAAAATTATTTTATTGCTTTTTAACTTGTATTTTTCCTGGTGCTAGCTCAATTTTGTTTAGAGCTGCTACACTCCAAACTCTAGTCCTTTTTTTTTTTACTTCAGGACATATGTAATGGATGGGTTTTATTTGTCTGTATTTAGACAGTGACGATGCAGAAGTCTGCATCTCTTCCAGTCCTCTAGATTCACTCTCTTCCAAGAGAAAAGAAATACTTCTCTGTTATGAATCATCTCATCTTAATTTAGCTGTCTCAAACAGGCCAAACTGCACTCGAGAAATGCCTGTTTCTTTACATTGACTAAAGACCAAACCACATGCAGATGATTTATGTAAGAGATATCTCAGTCTCACATAGGCATCTGAAACAACTTGCACCTGACACATAACCAGCACAATTTACACTTCATGGCAAACCTGCCCTGAATATTGTGGTGAGAGGTTGTGGAGCTGCCCTTTCTGTAACCATCTACAGCCAAACATGGATAGTGATGGTTTGAGAGGATCTTTCCACCAGTTATTCAAATAAACAAAATAAGAGTACAGAAATGCACCTTGTCCTCCTTCATATCTCGTCAGCAGAATTACACATTGGCTTTTAAAACTTTTAAGTGCCATAATTATTTTAATAATACAGAACAATAAATGAATTATCAAACATTTTGAGTACCACACAGGAAAGCTCTGCTTAGGTTTATTCACCAGTCATGACAGTTCAGAGAATCACAGAATGGTCTGGGTTGGAAGGTTCAATATGTGAGCAAGACAAAGGTGTGCTTTTATGAGTGTTGTTTATAACAGTCACTCAATCTCATCAGCAATATTTAACCCACCAATGTGAACAACCTTCTGGAATAAGAGTACAGATGAACAAGTCATGTGAAATGAATGAAGAGCAATTCTTTGCTATTTGTATAAAATTACTTCTTCTGGTAAGGTTTCAACACAATAGGAGGATGAAGATGATGAGAAAGGGAACGTGCTCATGAACATTATTCACTTCCACCATACTTTAGCACCACTGCACAAAAAATCAGAAATATAAAAATTAATTTGTGGCATCTGAGATCTTGGGGCTACACAAGAATATGTATGGGAAGCTTTACAATAAGCATCATCATAGAGTGTGTGAAGAAGTACACCTTTGAAACCTTTTGGCTATGCAGGAGATACACAGGTTACACACACTGAATGTGGTCTCATGTATCTTAAGCTAAGGAAACAGTTAGGACAAGCCTCATTCATTGGATAGCAAAAGTGTTTGAACTAAGGACCAAAGAACACATGTGAAAAGTTTTCAAATGGATGAGCTGGAGAGAGCAGACAGTGATTCATCAGTAATTAGCAAATGGATGTCAGTGTGACAGTGTGATTCTCCAATAAAAGTCAAGTGTCAGATCATATAAAAGAAGTCTTAGAGAGCACCAGCAACCAGGAGTGCTGCCAGCAGGGTGGGCAAACAGGGTACGGCACATCGGCAAGGCGATGGTGCGGCAGTTTGCACAGCAGTTTGCTGGGAAGGGCATGCAGGGAGGGTGCTGAATCTCTGCCAGCTCAACCAGAGAGCAACGACATCTGACTGGCAGAAAGCCATGGCCTTTCTATGCTCTGCACCCACCATGACTGACACAGCTTTCCAGACTGAGCTCTGGTGGGAAGATGCTGCCACCCAGGTGGTACAAGGGAAAATGGCAACAACTTCCTGCCCTGTGCCTACTGCACCTTCCCAGGTGTCCTGGCATACAGGTATGACGTTCTGCAAGTGGAACCAAACAATAATGAGTACAACGGTTCATCTAGCATGGAGGTGTTGTCAAGGTTAAGATCATCATCCTGTGTCAAAACTGCTTCCTTCCGTAAAGGAAAAAAAGGTGGGCCATTGTCATAGAGGCTTCCTTCTGAAGTGAACAGAAGGCCCGATATGCAGACCGGACACAATTCTTGTGGGTCCACAAGAGTGCTGCAATAGATGTCTATAAATTGTTCAGGAGGGATAGGCAAGAAAGGAGAGGCAGTCCCCATCTGGAGCTTTGGTTGGAACTCAGGAAAAAAAGGAGAGTTTATGGCCTTTGGAAGAAGGGGCAGGCAACTCAGGAGGTCTACAAAGATGATGAGAAGCTATGAAAGGAGAAAAGTAGAAGAGCCAAAGCCCAACTAGAACTTAATCTGGGCTAGCAGAGTTTGGCAGGGGGTTGGAACTAGATGACCTTTGAGGTCCCTTCCAACCCAAAACCATTCTGTTTCTAAAATATATTTATCAATGATCTGGATGAGGGGATCGAGTGTGCCATCAGTAGGTTTGTAGGCTACATAAAGTTGAGTGGGAGTGTTGGTCTGCTTGAGGATACAAAACCAGTAGATGCAGTGCTTAGGGACATGTTTTAGTGGTAGAGTTGGCAGTACTAGATGATCTTAAAGGTCTTTTCCAACCTAAACAATTCTACAATTTTATCAACAACTTCAGGATCTTTTTTTATTAAACACAATGTTTTATCCAGACCCTATGATTTAGTGTGCCGTATCATTATCCTGCTCACTTGGAGGGTATATTCAGAAGATGAGACATGTTAAGGCTTCGGTAGAAAAAGGTGGTGAGACTTCATATTTATGCTCAGAAAAAACAAGTGTGCAAAAAGGGTTGTACATATGTTTTCTGCATATATCCAGGGTTGGTACCCATGTGAGCTTCAGTTGCAGCACGAAGTGTTCATATTGACAGTGAACAGATTGTGCCTGTCTGTGCCTGGTATCACCTCAAAGCTTCTAGGAACTATCATAATAGCTTTTCAGAAACAGGCAGAAAAGCAAGGAAAAAAAAAAAGAAAGAGAATACCATGGACACCAGTTTGTTACGTCAACAATAAGTTACCAGGGAAAATGCCGAATGTACAAGGTTATTCTTTGTTTTGTAAACTGCATATTGATTATGTTAGAAGCAAGGAAAGAGAAGCAGGAGAAGCAGGAAGCAAAAGGAAGGAAGGGGATGACAGAAAAAGAAGATATATAAGATCAATCTAAAAAGCGGGAAAGAAAGATGAATGAAGAAATAGGAGAGGAGAGGAATGGTAATAAGGAAGTGAAAAAAAAAGACAAATGCTACTGCAATCTGGCCAAGCTACTCGTCATCATTTCAAATATCTACAATAGCTACTGCTGAATGCTGAACTACTTTGCATTTCTATTGCTCCAGCCAAACCGCAGCTGAAAGAAAAGCAAATCGTACAGACTGATACATGTGGCAGAGAGAGGCTTCCTAAACCAGGAAGCAAGTACTAACCCATAGCTGAGGAGAAACGCAGTACAATGTTGTATTTCATATACATATACAATATTAACTAAAAAATACAAAGTATAAAATATAAAGTATGAAAGAGAGAGGATAAAGGATAACATAAAGCAAACTCACATGAGTTCACAGTATATAAAAACCTCAATTTCTAGACCAAGAAAGCTAAGTTTTGGAGCTGACATAGATATCTTCACGTGGACTAGGTTGCAGGTAATGGGGCTTGATTTAATTGGCTAAACATGAACACGTCATACCACTTGAGAAAGTGTGGATGGGACATTGTACAAGAATACCAGGTATGACACAAGACCTAAATACTTGCATCCTATTGGCCCGGTACCTGAAGCTCACATGGGGTATCTGAGGCCATCCTACAGCTGTTCATTTCACTGTAAACCAAAAACCTACTTTTGGCCATTGCACAGCTCTCTTGACACCACTGCACTGCTCTTCACTAGCAGCAACGAGTGCTTTCACATCTGGCTCACCTGAAGGCAGCTACATGGAAACACATTTAGGCATCTTAATGTACAATTTCACAGAATCATTCCCAGAGAACTTGATTCAGTGCCTCAGTGTAGGTTTCCAGTGCCATCTGAGGTGTCCTAATGAGAGTCAGGCTAGCAGCTAGGAGGGCACAGGTCTCCAATAGAGCCTGTTTTATACCTACTAGTTCTACATGGGACCTTGAATACTTTAGGCATCTCAAACAGCACTAGATTTCTATTTTTAAACAAGCAAATGGACTACAAAATATCATATATATATATATATGGATTATATAAACAGCGACCAATACTACAGTAGTATGCCATCTGAGAGTCTTCTATTTGTCTCAGTCACCCTGCAACTTAATGATAAGACCTATTACTTTCTTGGTTTTCATAGGAGGACTGAAAGCTTGGGGAAGTAAGACACACATCTTCCCTAATGACTTCTGTCTTCTGTTTCCTTTCAGTCAGGTACTTCTGAAAGAATAGAACCAACAAGGACTGGACACAAGGAGTATGAGCCATTTCGGCTTGTCTGAATCCAGGCATCACAGAGCAGAGAACAGCTCACAACACCCAACCTAGCACATTCTTCCTGGATCAGCATTCTCCTCCTTCTAGGTTTAATTTTTTTCATACAACCACTATGCAGAACTACACTGAAGTAAGAAAGTGACTCTTGAGGAGGAAAAGCGGAGCAGCCTGAAGACTGTGAAAAATGTTGATTACGATTATTTTGCCTATAGATTATTTGCACAAAATGGAACTCTTCTGAGATCTGAACTGAAATCAAGTTCATTTATTCCAGAGCACCATTTGTATGTGTATTACTGGTATGGCTAATGCACACACCCAGAGCAAGTACCCTCTGCTCAGGTGTATGTCCTCTGGCTGTGCTCTGACAGCACACAAGCCTCAGGACAGGGCACACACTCTGCTCCCAAATGATTTCCTTTCCTTTGAATCTCAAGCAGCAGTACAAGTTAGGGGCTGTCCTGGGAAGCTGAACTACAGAGAAGGACCTGGAAGTCCTGGTGGACAACAAACTCTCCATGAGCCAGCAATGTGTCCTTGGGGCCAATGGTATCCTGGGGTGCATTAAGAAAAGCATAGCCAGCAGGTTGAGGGAGGTTGTCCTCCCCATCTTATCTGCCCTGGTGAGACCACATCTGGAGTTCTGTGTCCAGTTCTGAGATTTCCCAGCTCAAGAAAGATAGGGAACTACTGGAGAGGGTCCATTGGAGGGCTAAAAAGATGATGAGGAGACTGGAACATCTCTCAAATGAGGGAAGGCTGAGAGAGCTGGAGCTGTTTAGTCTGGAGACCAAGACAGAATCTCACCAATATTAATAAATACCTAAAGGGCAGGTGTCAGTAGTATGGTGCCAGGCTCTTCTCAGTGGTACCCAACAACAGGAAAAGACATGATGGGCACAAATTGGAACATGGGAAGTTCCGTCTCAAGATGAGGAAACACTTCTTCACTCTGAGGCTGGCAGAGCCCTGGGACAGCCTGCCTGAAGAGGCTGCAGAGTCTCCTTCTCTGGATTCAAAACCTGCCTGGACATGAACCTGTGCAACCTGCTCTAGGCGATCCTGCTTTAGCAGAGGGGTTGGATAAGATGATCTCCAGAGGTCCCTTCCAATCCCTGCCATTATGGGATACTGTGATTCTGTGTGAAAATGAAAGCACAGAGGTAAGCAGGTTGCTCTAATCTATACCATGATCCACAGACACAGCTATGGCAGACAGATTTTGATAGATGTTCACTGCAAAACGTTGTTTGTCAAACGTTTAAAATAGCTGTATGTATCTCCAGTATATGTAAATGACTACATACAGTACTGACCCTGCTGAGATGGTTTTATTTTGCAGAAGTGCAAAAAGGGAAAATAAAGTCTGGAAAGCTTTTTTTGGATGTTGACAAATGGAGCCACTCCTGTGTTCACGCAGAAAAGAAGGTATCTCATTGCCCTAAGTTCCAGCAACCTGCCTGTTGGCTAGATAAAACGATGCAGTTTTCTTAATTTAGACAGTACCAGTTACTTCTTCAGTTGTTAGAATATCTTAACTAGTAATTAATTAAGTGCAGTGTCAAGGTGTTCTGCTACCAAGTATTTTAAAAGTTGTTTGTAAATAGAAAAGATATGTATAATAATAAGATATGATAAAATAGTGAGATTAAAGAAAATGTTAATCTAGAAATTACATCAGTTATGTAATCAGCAAAAATAATATATTAATTTAAGACTGGTTAGTAAAGGAAAATGCAAAGTAAATACAATATGATATTAAAGTTTCTTTGAAGCCTTCCTAAGATGAAATCTTTTACATGAATTGGCAATCTTGTTCTACCTTGTCAAGGTGATTATGACTATGAAAGGGGTAAGGAAATGCTAACAAGGCATTACTCTGTGAGAATACTTTGAATGTAGCATAACAACTTTGTAGCATATCAAAAGCATATCAGCTTTGCTTCGTAATTTATTATGAAGCAAATCTGTGGCTTTTTGCTATAGGTTTAATGTCAAGCATAGTAAAAAAAATAAAGTGGGCAAACTGGGCTGTTTTTCATCTCAGTCCAATTTTAAGAATCTGCAATAACCATTACCTTATCAAAATTTAAGATTGTTTAAACTCGATGTCACATTTTCTACCCATCATCAAAGTAGTTATAAGGGCACAACATAGCTGTTTACCAGTGCACAGCAGCTTCAGAAAGTGAGGGCAGGTAATTTTGTGCCATTCAGTCAAAAAGGAAAGTTCCCAGTGCACTAATAGCTATAACAGAGGTTTCCACATACACAGCCAATAGCACTCTACTTGTAAAAGTTCTAAGGGACTTGTGCTAAAATACTTCTAATTAAAGCTTCAGATAAATTGCAACTACCCTACCCGTGTCCAGATCACAGAATCACAGAATTGTAGGGGTTGGAAGGGACCTCAAGAGATCATCGAGTCCAATCCCCAGATAGTACTGATTCAGTCTAGACTCAGCAATAGGAAGAACAGGCATAACAATATGCTGTGGAAGAAGAGACTTGTCAAGTGAGGGCTGATCAGTGTAGGCTGATTTATCCACACGGTACAATATGATGAAAACAGACAGACTCTCTTAGCTCTAAAATAGGTCAAGTCTCTAGTGCGGTATGACGCCCAAGCTAAAAATCTCTGCTCCTTAGCACTGCCGCATCTTACTTCTGGATTCAGAGCTAGAACAGTCTAGTCTGAGGGTCCTCACCTTATTGCTCATTGCATCACAAAGACACGTTTCCTACATCGGCTCAATAACCAGCATCAATTTGTGGCAACACCTGCAGCTCCCATGCTGTCTCCAAGACAGCACCCTGAAACAGTATGGCTTAATTTATGAGCAGGGTCTTGGGGCAGCTAAAGATGGTCTGACTGTAAGTCCACATTGAAAAGAACACTTTAAGCAGGAAGATTAACTTGCATCAACACACATTACCATGGTGCAATTTCCATTTCCTGTCGTGTCGGGTAAATGCTATTTTTCTAGGGTGGAAAAGAGCACAGAAGTTTTGCACTCCTCTAACTGTCATGGTGACTTGATGACCTTTCAACAGAGCTGATCCCAAAACACTTGCTGTTGCCCCAAAACGCTTTTGATCAGCTGAACTACTGTAGAGCCATGACATACGCAAGAGAGCCAAACCCCGCCGAAGCAAATATGCAAGGACTGATGGGCTCAGTTAAATTATCCTGTACTTCCAAAGAATCTTCACTCTAAATCTGGCTCTGACATTTACTTAACGTGCTACCTGTCACTTCCCCATTTCTAAAGGAGGAATAGTACTTAGTCAAGGCTCTCATAGGGAAAATTAATGTTTTCAGGGCACTTTAAAAATTAAAATAGCTATACGTGTTTGCCAAGCTACCCAGCTGGATTGTGGGCACATTGATGGAGAGCATTTTTGTTGCTGTGGACTATGCATATATTCTCAGTTTCAGTTTTGTTACATTGGTTGCTTAATAAAATGTGTGCCACAGATTACTGATATAATCTATGAGTTACATATAGAGTTACATAGCACAGGGAAAAATATGTTGCTTTTATTTCAAGCTCAGAATGGGGGCTGCTTCCAGAAAAGAGCAGATTCTAGGACTACAAACACTGGGTGCTTTATTTTTTTTTTCTTTTTATCCTAAGCCCAGCAGAGAGAGAAGCAGTTTGCAAGCTTACCCACTGGAGCCTAAAGGGACTCATTCAGTACAGCTGAGTATCTGACAAACAGATCATCTAGCTCTGATTATAGACTACTGGTATTACTGTTGGATGGACATGATACCAACTTGTCTAAACACAAGCCAAACTTCTTTCTGTCGAACGGCTACAGATGCCACTCTTGTACAGAAAGTATTCCAGCATGGAAAAACATCCTGGCTATTGAATTCCATGAGGCAGCACAGCTGCAGCAGCAGTGCTGTGCAACATAGTTGTACATTTCTGTAACATATATGCAACTTAGAAGAAGATAAACAGTATCTGACGTAACAACAGAACAGGCACCCAGCCCACAGTTGTAGCTACAGTCTTCTAGTACACACATAAGCTTCTCTGTTTTCTGCTTGCCTGTCCTCTGCAGCTTCCAAACAGCTGTGCAAAGGATACTGAGAAAAGTATTAAGAACTTAAAATGCAATCATCCGAATTAAAGCATACATACATGGTACCACAGCCCGGGAGCGATTCTTCTGGATATTGTCCTCCTGCTGTGCAAAAGTGGCAGCATTGGGCTCGGCCTGATAAGCACACAGAGCTTCCCACTCTTTCTCCAGACGATTCTTGTTTTTCAGATGATCTTCCATGTAGGACTGGAATTAAAAGAACAGTGTCTTAAACATTGACTTAGCTACGCTCAAAGCTAAGCTAAAAGGATGTATCTCAGGCTGGAGAGCATAGGAATCCTGAGCTTTGGGGACAAAACACACTCAGGCTTATGGCTAACTTCAAGCTTATTTGTGCTGTAGAAAATGATAACGCTAAGATGTACCAGTGCTAACAGAGGAGAAATGTTGGAACTCCCCAGATACTGAGCTTCAGGAGAAAATGATTTCTTCTTCAGTACCCAGAAAATGTAAGCCCAAATATCTCTTTCATCAGGCAGTGAAACAGAAATGAAAGCTCATCGATAAAAATTACTTACTACGACAACAGTTCACATCAAACCAAGGGCTTTTAAAACTAAAGTTCAAGCACATTTGCAAATCACAACAATACAGCTCCCGAGAATGAAAAAATTGCCAGGCTGAAGTGTCATGGCTCAAGTACTGGGTCATTAGGAACTCGTCCTGCACATGAACTGGCACAGAGGAGGTCTTCAACTGAGAAGGTGCTGTTAATTAACATTAATATATATGTTGCTAAAGATTATACCTGGCATTCAGTGAAGTCGAGAGTGTTAGGTGAAGCATCACCAAAGAAAAATTAACTGTCTGTGGCAGGAATGACAGCTCATCAGAGTCTACTGGTGCAGGTCTTAAGTTTTTGCAGATGTCCCAAGACTAGAGATTCAGTACAACAGCGGATCATGAATTCCAAAAATTTGCCAAAAGTGAACTAAAGCCCTATTCCTTCAGCCTGTGGACCTGAAAATTATCTGAGTAGGTGAGAGGAAGATAGCAAAAAGTAGGAAGGGTGGGGAAAAACAAATCTTTCCCTCCTTTTAACATGAAAATCAAGAAAGCAGTCACCTGTTACTGTAAGCCTACCTTTCAGAGCCTGTCATCTTCTCCTAGAGAAAACAACAATCTCACATTACACCCAGTTCCTATTTGTAAATTAAATTCCATACTACCTTTACAAGGTAGGTTGAAGTTAACATCACTGAACAGATTAGAAAAAGGACAGACTGTTTTGGGTATAGGCTCAGGGTCTGGATGTGGACTGCGAGGAGAACTATGGCACCCATAGCTCCAGCCCAAATATCAGTCAAAGTGGTTCCTGCTGGAGCACTTACTAATACAGCCCAATCTGTAGCAACACTTGTCTAGAAAAGGCTCCTGGAAAGGATTCACTAAAAAGATACAAAAAGCAGTTTACTTGCATAGAAAACCTTTCCCATTGACAACCTCTGTTATGTTGAATAGTTCTCCCCAAACATGCTTTAAAGAAGAAAGGCTCTCATGCCCTCTCAGCAGGTTTAACAGAAGGTGCAAAAAGCTTGCAGCTTGTCTTCCGCCAAATGGGAGCTCCGCTGAAGCTGTCGCTCCGCCGCGCCTCCCACCCGGCCGGCGAAGCAGGATGCTGCTCTCTCTAGCAGCTTGAACGGCTTTTCGGTTACGAAAGAGCCCCTGACACACGGCTTTGTTTTGTGCAGGGCTTGTCGGGTGTGTGCGCCTTTACACAAGGTTTGTAAATCAAACCTCTTACTGAAAAGCAATTCAAGAAGCCACGCTTCCAGAAAGGGTATCTTTAAGGACACGGAAATACATCGGGTTAGAAGAAAGGTTTCTACAGGAGGTAAAAAATAATGGTGTCCTAGATGCAATCAAAACACCTACTGTGTGATTGCTTCTTTTCTAAAATGAAGGAAAAAGCACCGCAGTGGACAGGGGCGTGACCTGATGGAAGGGGAGCCAGGAGAGCTGCGTGGCCCCGTCCGGTGTTACGGGAGTGCATCAGCTAACATGTTCCCAGCCCTAACCTGCGAGTTAATGAGAGGAAACCATCCTCTGATGGCTTGCTTGCCCTTCCCTTTGCTACTGGGGAAAGGAGGGAGGCTAAAGATCCCATTTTTTTCTCCTAGCAAGTCTGCACCTGGACATGTATACTGGACATGATAAAAATAAAGATTATCCCTCCTGAGCAGAGAATAGTTGGTATGTAAGACTTTAGGAGGCAAAAAGCTAGCAAAATCTTACAGTAGGACCGAGCCAAGAGTCCTGGCTTCAGAGAAACTGTTTAGCATGCAGCAGGCAGAGGTCAGGCAGTCAAGGACCAGCCCACAGCATTTTCTTATTTAAAACCACAGTTTTATAACCTGATTCATTTTGACATGCCCATCACCGATGTCCCATAGACATCAGGGATATTTTATGCAGATACAGAGATCTGCCAACACTGAATCTCTCCAAAATATTGTGAGATCCACAAAGCTGTACGAAAAAGCCATAAACACTCGATTCCTAAGGCAGGGTTGTATGTAGCAAGGAGCTTTCTTTTGCCTCCAACATGTCCATTCGATGATTTCAAGGACTGTGCTTTAAATAGAAATTTTATTTTCCTTTAAAATCATCACATGTGACACCATTAAGGTAATTTGCTTTTAGTGCACACGATTATTTAAATAACTCATCTCTTTAAAAAAGGAATACTCCTTTTACCTTCATAGAATGACAGACTGGTTTGGGTTGGAAGGGACTTCAAAGTCCATCTAGTCCCAACCCCCTGCCATGGGCAGGGACACCCTCCACCAGCCCAGGTTGCCCAAAGCCCCATCCAACCTGGCCTTGAACACTGCCAGGGAGGGGGCAGCCACACCTTCTCTGGGCAGCCTGTGCCAGAGCCTCACCACCCTCACAGGCAAGAATTTCTTCCTTATATCTCATCTAAATCAACGTTCTTTCAGTTTAAGCTCATTACCCCTTGTTGTGCCACTCCATGCCCTTGTGAACAGTCCCTTTTTCAAGGGCATGTAAACCCCTTCCTTTTTCAGGGAATCCTGAGTGTAAAGAAAAATGAATGTTCAAATGAAAACACACAGAAATCTTTTCTTTAACCAGACAACCACTTTTCATGTGGTCTCAACACCTGCATCACATGGATCAGATTCATGGGGCACTTCTTGGTCGATCTTGAAAAGGTGTTTGACTATTTGAATCAACCTGTGTCAGGCACTGCACAGCATCAGCATCTGCTTTACATGCATTTTAAAAAGCTACTGAGAAAGAAGCTTGCTTCAAAACATTCAGAAGACAGACAATTCCCTCAGAGTTAAGTAATCTTTCATTTACAGTCCTTCAGAGCCCCTACGCTCATCCCCATTTTGCTAAACAGAAGCTTAGTGATTTTCAAACACTCTCTTGGGAGCTGCTGGATGTACATTAAATTGAGTGGAACTTCTGATATTTTAGAGATTGTATGTCTACTCAAATCCACTCCTTAATTAGGATGTTTTTATGAGACATTCTGCAGCATTTGGCTGGTACAAAATAAATTCATTACCAACATGTCAAACACGCACATGATTTTCCTTGTCCCAGAGCAGCAGGTAGAATAAATAGAGGTTGTCACCACTGTTACGGTAATGTTCCTCAAAGCCTGCTGAAAAAGGTCTGGTCTCACCAATATGTCCACATCAAGACAAGTCCTGTAATCCCGAGTATATGCCATTATTTAAACAAACACAGAGTATGAAAAGACAGAGAACAACAGCCTGGCTCAGCTTTGGTAAAGCTTCCTGAGTGCTCAGTTGATGTCGCAATATGGTGCCAAATCACCTTGTTTTTCTTTAGTTTTTTCTTTCCTCACAGAGTGACAGCCAGTGTGTGCTTTGTGACTAAATTAAGGTTAACAAATACAACAATTAAATTCTAAATGTCTGGTCAATCTCCAAATACCTTCTTCAGAGATAGTATGGTTTGCATCTGTCAAGATATTTGTTTTAAAAACGTCTATTTTATTAGCTGATGTTCATCTAGTACATAAAGCAATTATTTTTGACAACATACTTCCAGTACTGAACTTGATTAGACACTCTTCCCGTGGCTGAGGATGTCTCTTTTAATGAAAAGACGGGCAACTCTTGAATTGACAGACCTTGACAGGTCTAATCGAATCTCAAACGTCAGCTGAAGAAGTGGATGGGACATTATCTTAATCCTGGTAAATGGTGACCACTCAAATCCACCCCTTCAACCTAACAGTGTGAGACCCACTGCTTTCAAACCACTGCTGCTTCTTCCAGAAATGCAGAGGAGGACCCAGCAGCGCTGTGGTGTTTCACTGGGTGCCTCTGATGGAATTTGGAGAGGAGAGAATTTGACTTAGCTATTAGCAAACTATGCACTATTACTAGCAAATTGTGCACTAAATGACCATATTTGAAACTAGTTTTGCTATTCTCTCCAACTGACTTAAGTAAAGGCTTTTTTTTGCCTTTGTTCCTTGCTAAGTTGTAGGCCACATTGTTCTGGCACAGGACACCCCAGCATTTTTGCTATTCTGTTTGAACTTTGTCTTCTTCAGTAAATATTACATTGACTATATGCAAGAGGAAAACTTTTCTGTGTAAATTCAATTTACTTTCAACACAACATATGATTTTCTCCTTCCTTTTTCTGGCTTAATACCTTATCATTAGCAACTTCACAGTAATTTTTTCTGTTCCCACTCATATTTCTTGCAGTGCTCTGGAAGATACAGGCAGAAGAAACCTATCTGATTACCCACTCCAAGGTCTTCAAATAATGCCTTGCTTCTTGTACTTCACTAAGAAACTTTACTAACATTTAGGTGTCCTCTGTCTAAAGCAGAAGCTTAACGCAATTCATGACTATTCCTCGGGACACAGACTGTTCTGAACTATACATTGCATTCCTGGAATACTTAAATATTTTCAAGAAGTAATCATAGTCCTCATTTGAGATGGCTTTTTCAGAAGCCTGTCAAGAGTACTGGTTTTCTATTGCAAACTTTATTTGCTACCCATTGTCACCAATCCATTATTTCAACATTGTTGTTCTGTGCAGTTTCTGTTTGTATGTATTCCAGTGTCTTCACATATCACAAAGTAATAGGTCTATGCAAACGACAGACAGCTCTTCTTGCAGCTCTTTTCTTCAAAGATAATTTACTTGTCTGTGTTTTCAGATCTAAGGTTTTCAAACTTTTGAATTACTCCCCCATCACCACTTCTATGCCGAACTTTACACCATGATATTGCTTGCAAAAGTCATTAAGTCAATTCCATCATCCACTTCGAGATCATTACTTAAAAAGTTAAATACAATTGGAACTAACAGTAATTCCTGTACTCTGCCAGACACTCCCATACATAGCTTTTCATCATTACTCTTTGTATATCATCCTGTAGCCACATTTCAACCCACATAATTGTCTTTTAAAAAATTGACATTAATTTTTCAATTAACTATTCATGAGACAGTTTCAAGGCTTCATTAAAATTTGGATATATTACATCTGTTGTTTTCACTTCATCTATTGCTTTTGTAATTTTAGTTAAATAGAAAGCAATCAAGTTTGTCCAGGCAAGATTTATTCTTTATAAAATTATGCACATTCTTACTCATTGTGCAGCTATCCAATGGAAAGGATGGAGATTAGCAAATGCACAAAGGAAAGACTCCAGCCTTCCCTATCCTCTTAAATGAGACCCTCACACTTATCTCCCTTTTATGCCCTTGAAAAATCTCTTGCTAGATAATCAGCAATTTCTTTTTTAATATGTATTCCATTATATTCTAGGGCTGGAGTCTGGACTCAGGGAACAGCAATAGAAGGGTTCATTTCTCTTCTCTCTCCTTCTCCCCACTCCTCTTTTTACAACACTATGATCGGTCTTCTATTCTGGTGCACCCGTGTTTGTACAGATCTGCTTAAATAAAGCTCCTTGGTAGAAGTGTCACTATGAGAAGAGCACCACAGCATTTCTTCACATTTTCTAAGCATTTTTCACATCTCCTTCCACAGCCTCTGATATAGTAATACTGAAGTTACTTTAGCCTCCTCCTTGTTTGCAGAAGTTTTCTTTCTCTCGGAACTGCCATGGTGTTCTTGCAGGGACTGAGGTCTGGGAGCTCACCACACGTTTTCATGAAGAATGCTCTCAGTGGTGCTCCATGTGGAAGAAAACATGGGAGCAGAGCCAATCTATGCCCATTCCTTTCCTACCTTTTTTAACAAAGCAGACCTTAAATAAAGAGAGGATGTCCTACCTCTACTGACAGAAGTCTTACAATCAAATAACACATTAAGAAAATCAGAGTTTTCTCCAAAAGTTACAGTTCTGTTGAAGTACCATAGATGTTTCTGGTGCTAGGATCCAACCAACCCCCAATAATAAAGAGACTACTGCTGTTACCAAGACCAGCTCCATCCCCAAAACATCATTCCATAACTATTGTTAAAAACACTAGTTTTAGTCACAAAATAGCAAATGAAGTTTTCAACATTAACTGTAGAGAAGTATGACTTTATTGGGCTAGTTACGGTGAGTTGTACATACATATAAGACAGGCTGTGAGAGTTGGGCTTGTTCAGCCTGGAGAAGAGAAGGCTCTGGGGAGACCTAATTGTGGCATACCAATACTTAAAGGGGTCCGACAGGAAAGTGGGAGAGGGGCTGTTCACCAGGGAGTGCGGTGATAGGACAAGGGGGAATGGCTTCAAGACGAAAAAGGGTAGATTTAGGTTAGATGTTAGGAAGAAATCCTTTATTTTGAGGGTGGTGAGGCACTGGCAGAGGGTGCCCAGAGAGGCTGTGGGAGCCCCGTCCCTGGAAGTGTTTAAGGCCAGGCTTTGAGCCACCTGATCTAGTGGAAGGTGTCCCTGCCCATGGCAGTGGAGTTGGAACTAGATGATCTTTGAGGTCCCTTCCAACCTGCATTCTACTTGGCAACTACTTGACAGTATCTCACAGAACTTATACCTGTAAGAAAACTCAGCTAGCTATAATGTCTTACATACTTTCTATCCTGGGGAGCATTCTTCATCCACTACTGTCAATGGCAACGCTCCTGACTTTACTTGAGCCAGGATTTCATCATTTGATTAGTCATTTCAGGTTGGAGGCACCTTTCTCTTCTAACTGGTCCTGATCTTACCAGCAAAAACTGTCTAAAGTAACCACAAGTGAAAAAAAATTAGGAAATAAGAACCTGGGAATTTGTATTTTGTCCTTATAAAATACACTGATAAATTATTTTTCCTCCTCAGTATTTGGAGGCATATTACTACCATAGTGCATTTTAATCTAATTTTTCTCATATTTCTCAGTGGTTTTGAAGTAGTTTTTTCAAGTAGTGTTTTTGAAGTAGTATTTCAAGTAGTTTTGAAGCCTTTTCAATTAACTATTGAAAACTACTATGAAGCTTTACTAGTATTTTGGCATAAAGCACTACTAGTATCATATGTAATAAGGTAGGTGACGAAGGAAAACTTAAGGAGATGAAGGAAAACTTAAAAAATACCCCAAAAACCCCAGAGGGAGGCAATTCTCTGACAAAGCAACTCTTCAGCCTGGTTGAGAATAATATCCCTAGACTGTTTCAAATAGGTTGTATTGCTAGGAAATAAATTAACTTCCATGGTGATGTCAACCAACAATAAAAAATTACATCACATAGAGCCAGTTTTATATTTTTAGATGCAAAGATGTAAACAACTAAGGGTGTACACAGAGAGCAGAGTCGTGCTTTAAGCACGCCTTCTAAAATAACTTTAAATGATTGTCCTTGGGTTTCTTGAGATGCATCATCTTTGCATGAACAGTGTATGACATCATCTATCAAACCAGACTATCATGCAACTTCTGCGAGAACGACTGTAATTCACAAGTACATTAAATGGCAACCTATGCTCTGTTTACCTAAATTAATATACCCTAGATGTCCTGTACATCACTGCCTCCCCTCCTCTCTTAATGCTCTGATAATAGAGTTTTGTAACTTGTAAAAGGATTACTTCAATCCAATCAGCAGGTGCTGGGATCAGTGTGTGTCAGACAAACACTCTCTAATCCCTTTCCTTACAGCTCCCAGCTGCCAAAGGTGCTCGATGAAATCCCAGTGAAATGGCTGGCTACAACCTGGCGTGGACTGACGGAAGTTTTCAGCTCTGGAGGAAATCTTGGAAAATACATGTGGTGCTGAACATTGCTTGAATCGGGAATGCTGGAGGCAGGGAGGCTTTTGAAAGGGAACGTAGCTAAGAAATTAAACATTACAAAAATTAGAATGCTCAATTATGAAATATTTACTCTACCTGGCTCTCTAAATATAGCGGAAGATAAAGAAATTCACTCTACAAAGAATCCCTTCTCAAAGACTATCAACTACTTAATGGTGTCTTCTAGGTCTTAAAATACAACCACCCCATCTCCTCCTCCTTACCCCTTTTCTTGAAATTTAAATTATGCCTATGAAGTTTCACCCCTGCAATTACTTTGCTTTAAATAAACCTCTACAAAAAGGAGATGACTGCCATAAAAGGAATATCATTTGCTCCCTTACAATCTTTGTATTTCTATAGCTCCTTCTGTCCAACTGTCTGAAAGCACTCACATTACTTCTGCAGGGGAGGTAAGTATCAGTGCTGTTTCACAGACGGGAAATGAAAGGGCAGAAGCTTCGAAGTGGATTTCCTGGGGTCACAGAATAAGCTCCTAAACCACTTATTTTGCAGGGAAATTCAGAACTCAGTAGTCTTAACTGCTGTTTTTTCCTTTCCCCATGATCATGTTTATAGACAGGGCTAAAGGTTGCCCAACGATCATGAACCCATATCTGATACATTTTTTTGTGATTAGAGCGTACCAAACATTCTGACTCTAACAGAACAGGTTTTGGTTGAGGAGGGGTGTTTGTTTAGAAGCACAGAGTTTAAGTGGTTGATGATTATTTAAAAATTTAATTTATTCACATTAGATTCTGTTTATATAAAAGATGCCAAACTAAATAATAAAGATTTAAAATATTAATTAACCAAAATCAGTTTCCATTCCTTCCGTACTTCTTATGGTAGATTTCACAATTAAAAAACCTTTCATAATAAATAGTCTTTAAATAAAGGGAGTATGTTATTTCAAAAGATGGGGGACTAGACCTCTTAGCCAAATGCTGCTATTTCACAGCATGGGATATGTTGTGACATTTCTTAAAACCAAAAATAAATCCAAACCAACGACAACAAAAAACCCCCAAACCTCCCCATTAAAGACAATTCTGCAGTGCAGGAACTGACGCCAAGGGTAGTGTCAGTTGAATTCATCAACTGAGACATTTTGGGAAGTGCTTCTGGTAGCTTTATTAAAAAGCAAAAGCAGAAGCTACAGAGCTGAATAAGAAGTAGGATAAAAACGGTAAAAAATTACATAAATCAAGTCCTTTGACTCTTTGTGATAAATACTGACACCCAATTCCATTCTCACAGGAAACTGTGATTTTCCTCTTGCACATTAAATGCATTTTTCAGATGATCCCTTCTTCTCACATTATTTTTTTCTCTAATGGTTTAAACATCATACCACAATCCAAGAGATATTTGTGGTTCATTTATATGCCTGCTAATGATATTTTATGTCTGAAATGAAAACTTAAAAAATATATTACTACATACTAATTACCTAGCTGAAAACACAAAACCGAACTCCCTGCCTTCTTCGTCTCTAAGCCCCGCTAACTCAATTAAGCATCTAAATTTGGGTTCCCGGTTGGGTACTGTATCTGCAAATTTAGATTTTAATGAATTAAAGTCTGTGTTTCTTTTCAGAGTACTTGTACAGTCATCTTCATTTACTATATATAAAAATCACCAAGAGATAAATATAGAATTCTGAAAACATCATGTTTAAAAATAATCTCTTCAAGCGTGGTCAAGTTCTTCAGAGATAATGAGACTAGGAAAACCCAGGCAACCATGACCAAGTACATCAAAGTGATACAGCACATGATGTGATTTATAGGTAGTCTGGCAAAATATGCCTCTGCTAGACAGTGACCATCTTGAGGATAGAAAGGAAAATATTATTTCTATAGATATAACATCCTTACTAGGGCAAAGGGATAAGCAGTAATACTCTTACTACTCTTGTTAAATATGTGAATAAAAGTGAAAAGGTGCTTCTCCAGGAGAAAATCATGTGTTAGAAAGGAAAACACCTCTGCCTTTCATTTATTTGGGAAAAAAATCCCCTAAACCCAAACAACCTCCCTACCTTGATACCTCCTCCCCAAGATGTTCAAACTTACAAGTGAGAGCTTGTACACACACACACACACATGAAAATTGAGAATATGCCATATGAAATCAAGTAAGCCTTGCAATCCACACTATACCCACAGCCTAGTGACAGAATGTAGAATCACAGAACCACAGACCGGTTTGGGTTGGAAGAGACCTCAAAGCCCATCTAGTCCCAACCCCCTGCCATGGGCAGGGGCACCCTCCACCAGCCCAGGGTGCCCAAAGCCCCATCCAACCTGGCCTTGAGCACTGCCAGGGAGGAGGCAGCCTCAGCTTCTCTGAGTAGTCTGTGCCAGGGCCTCACCAGCCTCACAGGGAAGAGTTTCTTCCTTATATGCAATCTAAATCTACCCTCTTTTAGTTTAAACCCATTGCCCCTGTAACCAGTCCCTCTCCAACTTTCCTGTAGTCCCCTCTATGTACTGGCAGGCTGCTAAAGGTCTTCCCAGAGCCTTCTCTTCTCCAGGATGCGCAAGCCCAACTCTCTCAGCCTGTCCTCATAGGAGAGGTACTCCGGCCCTCAGATCATCTCTGTGGCCCTGCTCTGGACTCACGCCAACAGCTCAATGTCTGTCTTGCACTGCAGACCCCAGAGCTGGATGCAGTACTCCAGGTGGAGTCTCACAAGAGCACAGGGGCAGAATCCCCTCCCTTGACCTGCTGGTCACACTGGTTTTGATGCAGCCCAGGACACAGTTGGCTTTCTGGGCTGCAAGCACCCATTGCCAGCTCATGTTGAGCTTTTCATCAATCAATAGTCCCAAGTCCTTCTCCTCAGGGCTCCTCTCAATAAGCAGAAGCACAAGCGACTATACAGTCACCTGTGAAAAAAAAGAACAGATTGTATAATCAGCCTTTTGCTCAGAAAACTCCCACAGCAGCCAGAGATGGGAAACTTCAATCGCCACAAACATTTTCCATGGTCAAATCCTCACACTCATGACAATTTTTGGAACCACATCCCCAACCTTAGGAGTTACATGTTTGCACACTGCAAATGTCAGAGAAGCAACCCAACTAGAGTAACTGCCAGTGGGGACAATAAGCAATGAATAAACTCTTTTTCCACAGACATCCTTTCAGAACTTAATGGAGATGACTGTGGGGGAAGACACATCTGACTTCTGCCCTATCCCTTTCACGTCACACTCAGCCCCAGCCGAACATGCAGCAGGAGACTGAGCAATGCTGGCCACAAGAAAGATGAAGCTGGCATCCACCCAGCTCCCAAATCTAAAGGAAGTGTCCCATTTTTAGGTAACCATTGATCTATGCTCCATGAGACTTTCAGCTGAGGTTGGTGTAGCTCAGTAGTTCTCAAATTCTCAAATATATTTTTCTATGAAAGCATTCAAAAGGGATTGTGAAGTGATGGTAGAAAAGTTTTAGAAATGTGTAAGCTGAAGACATCCTACCTACTCCTTGGACTCTTGGGTTTCTATGGAAGCCAATACGGGATAACACATTAAAGAAATTTGAGGAACACTGGTCTAATCCACAGATGAGAATATTTGAAGTAGCAGAGGGCAAAATAAGAACAAGGGAAAGTCGGTGTGAAAGAGGACAGAAAAAGAAGCCAAGAACAGACTGTGGAGGTCAACAAAGAACTAAAATGATGAAAAAGGCATTGTACTAAAATGGAATAAAATCAGAAAAACCTAACACAGAATACAGAAAATGAAGAAAAAACTATGGAAGGAAGCAATTTTTGGTCGTAACTGGTAACTGTCAATATTTTCTCACGTGCTGTTTCTTTTCCTTGGACCATTTCTCTTCACATACTGAACCCAGGAGAAAACTTGAGAGAAGAGTGACAGTAGTTTTGAGTAGACAGTACAAGTACTGGTTACTGCTAAACAGAAGGAAAAAGCAAAATAAAGGACCAAAATTTAGTGCATGTGTGTGTGCATGTGTGCGATGGCTAAGGATCTAGCAGGTTGGGAATATATTCGTGAAGAAAACTGCTATTGATTCAGAAGGGTCTCAAAGAATGAGTAGATTGCACCCTTTTCCATAACAGAGGTAACTAACTATAGACTGAGCATCTTCAGTTTGGTTTCCACAAGCTTTTCCAACATGAATTTAGTATGTTTCAGCCAGCTCTCCCAATATGGAATAGTTTGCTCTTAGATAATGAGGCCAAAACTAAACTTGCAGAATCAAATCTGACAAACAGGCTGTGAGAGTTGGGCTTGTTCAGCCTGGAGAAGAGAAGACTCCAGGGTGACCTAATTGCAGCATACCAATTCTTAAAGGGTTCTACAGGAAAGTGGGAGAGGGGCTGTTCACCAGGGAGTGCGGTGATAGGACAAGGGGCAACAGTTTTAAGCTGAAAGAGGGTAGGTTTAGGTTAGACATTAGGAAGAAATTCTTTACTATGAGGGTAGTGAGGCACTGGAACAGGGTGCCCAGAGAGGTTGTGGAAGCCCCATCCCTGGAGGCATTTGAGGCCAGGTTGGACAGGGTTTTGGGTAACCTGGGCTAGTGGAGGGTGTCCCTGCCCATGGCAGGGGGCTGGAACCAGATGATCTTTGAGGTCCCCTCCAACTCAATGCATTCTATGATGCTATGAAATCCAGGTGCAAAATTCCTCTATACTTTCATGTTATACTTTCATGTCCTAGAAAAGACTAATGAGGGACAAGAAAGGGCAAAAATATTATCCTTCAATACAATCCTTTTTCTCTTAAAGCCAATATGATTATTCGTGATAGTAGAGCACAGGCACAGCTAAGAATGGGGATCTACTCCTTGCTCTGCTTCTGATCTTAAGGTTAGTCTTGGTCAAGACAGTTCCTTGTCTGTGCCTGAGCTTCCTGGACTGAAAAGGCAAGATAATGATATTGTCATGGCTTAACCCCAGCCAGCAGCTCAGCACCACGCAGCCATTCGCTCGCTTCCTCCCAGTGCAATGGGGGAGAGAATCAGGAGTAGAAGTGAGAAAACTCCTGGGTTGAGACCCAGACAGTTTAACAGGTAAAGCCAAAGCTGTGCACACAAGCTGAGCAAACCCAGGAATTCATTCCTCACTTCCCATGGCAGGCAGGTGCTCAGCCTTTCCCAGGAAAGCAGGGCTCCATCATGCATAACAGTGACTTGGGGAGACAAACGCCATCACTACGAATGTCCCTGTCTCACATCAGAGCAGGTACATGGGGGTCTGCTTTGTTGATGGCATCTTTATATAAAGTTCATCTACTTACACGAATAATGTCTTATTCAAAGCATTTAAATGATCTCTATTCTGCTGGTAAGATTTGTCACTGGCAAAGATGTGACATCTCTTACACTAGTCTTTTTCTGTAATGGGACACAGGCGAATTAATAGTGTTCTTTAGCATACATCTCCTCCAGTACTGATGTGGCTGAGACCACTGCAAATTAAATTTTGTAAATTATCACTGCTTTACTTTTCACCATATATGTCACCAAATATTTGTAATTTCCTCATCCTGAGGAGTGAGAACATCCTTGTCACCTTCATTTGTACGCTTCTATTAGAGACTGCAAATATTGAAAGAGAAAAGGTTTAATTTTTTTTAAATGCCAAGTAGTTTTTCATTAACATTTAAAGTGTGTATATTATATTTCTGCTCACAAATATTTATCTATACTTACATGAGGATGCTGTTGCTGTACATGGTATTTATACACAAGCATACAGGTGGGTATAAAGCATCCACCACTGAATAAACTTCTCAAGGTACCTGACACTAATAAAAATATATGAAAACAGAAAATATAACAGCATTTAAAGGGCTAAGAAGCCCTGTCTAAACACAAAGTAACATCCTTACCAAACATAATTATAGGCTTTTTCTCTGTCATAAAAATATTGGCAACACCTAGGGATTCTGACTGGGCTCCCAGTCGCCATCAGCTGTGTGCACGTACAGCCTTGGTGTGATGTCAGTTCTCAGATTTTCCTGCTGCAGGCTTTTTTCTCCTTGTTATCTCAGCAGACGTCTTCACTTTGGTAAGATGGATATTGAACTCCCATCCACATTCCAGGAATATGCACACAGCGAGCAGCTCGGCATCAGCTCACACATGAACAGCCTTAGCTCCCATAAAATATTCATTCATTTAAAAAATATTTGCACCCTGCTGTCAAACTTAGACAAATTCATACTGAGCTTCAGAAAATAGCTGTTTTAATGGTAAATGATGTTCCAGAAACCTCTTTCAGGCTAAACACTCTCGTCAAAATTATTTTAATAAGAAAGATTAACAATTTCAACATTAGCTGCTAATCCCCTTTCATTTGAAACTGTGCTGATAAAATTCTTTGCTTGTCATTCAAATAGTAAGTAATAATTATAGATTTGGGGCCTCCATCTCTTGCTTCATTAATAGTAAATTGCATGGAAGTCTGAAGCATAAAGTCAGCTTTGATACATCTCAAAATGCAATTTCCATAGCTTTCCTTAGCTATGTACAATTAATTACAGAGTTAATAAGGGGAATATGTTAATGAAAGGGAAATTATTCACTCAGACCACCTGGTCTTATCAAATTTCTTTAATATGTTTCCTTCTTTCTGTGAATTTGGGTGACAGCAAGAGCACAAATCACGGCTTGCATTGCTAGCCCTTTAGTATTTTTATTTGCAACCACTTTTTATTTGCAGTCCACTTAAATTAAATATGAAAAGAATGTAAGAAGGAGTCAGTCCTCAATGACTGCATTTATTCTCTCAGTTCAAAAAAAGGTTCAGTACCTTTTTCTAATTTTAAAACAAAAACGCTGAAATGGTTTTATAATTACCAGCTTCTCTTCAACACTCAGAGTATAAATATAACGTATCCAACATGGAGAGACTGCCATTTTTTGTTTATTTTCTTTAAAGAAGTGTGTTGCATGTGCACACATATTTAATAAAAGAAGTACAGAAACGTGCTTTGGTTCACTGTGCTCTGACAGCTACTGGAGGTCAGTTGCTACAAGCAGTAGGCGTATTGGGTTTTCAAGGGAATTTTTCAGAGAGTACAAGCAGCCTGGTCAGAAGGAAGCAAATCTTCACATAAGTCATCTTAAAAATAGCGCAGTTGTGATGCGTAGAGAAGCATTTTTTAAAGACCCGTCAAATCCAGAAACCAGCCATCTTCAACAGACATTAATGGATTTACTACTAACCAGACTGAGGACAGAAACATTTTAGGACCTGGACTCCAGCTCTTGTAGTCACTCCAAAAAGAAAAGGGCAGAGAATGATTCCCAGAGAAGTAAGAGGTCATACTCGAAGGAGGGGATGCTTGTGAAGAGCTCGTCACCCCTCCCTCCCATTCCTCGTTAAATGCAATGGCACAGCAAGCAGCCAGAAACAAGAGGCAACTTGTGATTCTCCCCAGCCATGAACAGGGTTTTCTTGCCCAGCTGGGAACCTGAAGCAATGTTAGCACACGAGTTTAAGACAAGAGGACGAGGGAGATGTGACAGCATAGATGGAGAGCCACCACCAAGGAAAAAATGAGGATATTAATCTAGCCTGAAACAAAAGAAGATATATAAAAGAGGGAACTCCATAGCACAAGTACATATTTTATAAAGGCAAGTTGGTGGAGGGGCATGTGTGGAATATTTGAGGGTAGTAGACTTTCACATTATCTGGTTTCGACCAAAACCTAACACAGTCCTCTTTTATGGAACAGCAAATGCTGTGTCATCCATAGGCGAACTTCACAGATTATTTTAATGCTTATCTCCTTATTTTAAAATGTTTCCACAGCTGCGTTGTGGGTGCATATGCAAAATTTTATCATCACAGGAGCATTCTGTCTGTGTCCTACACATTAAATTTTCCAAATACCACCCAAATTCTGATACCTTACTCACAAAACACTGCCAAGTTAAGGCCTAATCCCAGAAAGAGTTGCAGAAGTTTATTTTTTTTTTTATTCTTGCCCCGAAGATGAGAATAAACAGACTTTGTTGCATCAATGGGGGGGTCAAACTGCCTTCATTACCAGTAGCATCTTAACCACAGCATTTCTGAGAGCTTCTGCTGGTGTAGCCCACGTGAAAAGAAGGAGGTCTCCAAAATACCATTGGAGTTCTCCTGGATATCTTAAACTACAAGTGGTATAAAGGTGCAAAAACATAGTGCCAGTATGATCTCCCCTTTTGCAAGCACCATGAAGCCGTTCCAAATCTCATCCTGAACTGTTACATGTTTAGTAGCTTGAAATCGTAGTCACATGTACAACTCATTTGATCTCAGTGGTGCACCATGTCTGACAACCTGCATAAGCTGTTTCCTTATCCTACAGTGAGTCAACACTCATCTCCTCCTCATGACTGAACTCTGCCACCAGTTCGGACATACATTATAACATGTATTATCATCTTGGGCCTCCAGTCTGAGAAGCCTTCCTGAACCACCATCCTTCTCCTCTTCTCCTTCTAAACAGGCATTTCCACCTGTTAGATCCAAAATATGATTAACTGCTACATCTGCTCCAGTGAGTTATCAGCGACTTAATACATCATGTGAGCATGCACAACAGGATAAATACAGCAAAGATAACTTCATTGCTGAGGATTCACATCTGGAGCCAAAAGACAAGCCTCCTGGATGAGTGTTCCTCTCTGGTTTCTGCCACTAATGCAGCTCTGAGAAGCAGCTGAGGACCCAGTAACGTCCCTTGGCTTTAATCTGAAGTACCAAACCCCAGATCTTTTTCATTAAATGACCTGCTAGCATCTCTTGGTACTTGCTACAACTGTCTTGCCTTGACATTACTGTGCTGCCATTCAGCGAGGCCTGGACAGACTGAAAAGTTCCTCCTGGGTGGTAAGGAATGTAATGAAATTCAACAAGGACAAGTGCAGACTCCTGTACCTGAGCAGGAATAACCCCATAGGACCTGGGAGTCCTGACAGACAGTAAGTTGACTGAGGGACCAAGGTGCCCTCATGACTAAGGTGGCCCACGGTATCCTGGGGTGCATTAAGAAGGGTGTGACCAGCAGGTCAAGGGAGGTTCTCCTGCCCATCTACTCTGCCCTGGTGAGGTCTCATCTGAAGTATTGTGTCCAGTTCTGGGCTCTCCAGTACAAGAGAGATGATAGGAAAACACTGGAGACAGTCCAACAAAGGGCTATGGGCATGATTAAGGGAATGAAGCACCTCTCTTACGAAGAAAGGCTGAGCAACCTGGGTTTGTTCAGCCTAGAGAAGAGAAGGCTGAAACATCTGATCGATGTGTATGAATGTGTATAATCTGTATACACGAAGGGTGGCTGTCAAGAAGATGGGGCCAGTCTCTTTTCACTGGTGCTGAGTGATATGACGAGGGGCAATGGATATAAACTGTAATATAGGAAGTTCCACCTCAACATGAGGAAAAATTTCTTTACTGTGAGGGTGACAGAGCCTTGGAACACACCACCCAGAGAGGTTGTGTAGTCTCCCTCTCTGGAGACTTTCAAAACCTGGATGTGTTCCTGTGTGACATGCCCTAGTTGAACCTGCTCGGCAGGGGGTTGGACTAGATGATCTCTAAAGGTCCCTCCCAACCCCAACGACTCTGTGATTCTGTGATTACCTGGATGTTCTGTAGATATGGAAAAAAGCTGGGAGAAACAGAAAAAAAGTTCCAACAACCACGAAGTTTGGTTTCAGCGGTGGCAATGATCTTTTCTTGTGCACGGAGTTGCATAAGCTAGTTTTGTGTCATATTTTTCTCCCAATGTAACGCTTTTAAAATTAGTACTCTAGAATATTAATAGAAACGTTTTCTTCATCTTTCTACTAAAAGCCCTAGGAAATGATGTAAGTGGTTAAAAGTGTTCAACCAAAGTAGTTCAAACAAAGCTGGAATAAATACCTTATGCTGAAATTGCAGACCAAGATGTAGTCGCAGAAATTTGTGAATTATTTCTAATCATGAATACATTTGGGGAAAACAACCGACAGGGAAGAATTTAGGGAAAAAAAATTTCTAAAATTAATTTCATACTGCGTTCAAGAGGAATGTTTTTCTTGATTTAATACTGACTCTGTAATTGTCATTATTTCCTAAGGCTCACTCAACAAGATTAATATAGAAAAAGAGAGGCAACTGAACATGAAACAAATAAAAATGGAAGAATCAAAGGGTAACCTGTTCATGAATATTTTTTCTGAGTTTTATTGATGAAATCTATGTAGTACATACATTCATTTATTAGATTTATGGCTCTATTAGTAGAGCTGGTTTCATATGCAACGAGATATTTTGCACTTTTCTTTGCAGCTTTTCTTTGTTCTTATATCTCAAGTCCTGGCTTTAAACAAACAGAAGCAAGTGTTTCAAAATAACTTAAACATTTAGGGGAAAAAAAAGATGAAGGGATAAACATCATTTCATCAGCAAATCTTTCAAGGAGGCAACCAGCTCCACTTGTCCCTAAAAAAGCAGGACAACTCAGGGAGAGAGGGGCAAAGATTTTACCATCTACAATATTTATGTCTTTTGGGGATATTGGCTAGCTCATCACTGAGTAAGGCAATACACAACAGCCTTTTCCCTTGTGACTCCTCTCGTTCATGATGAAATGGCTTGTAGGGCCAAAGCCTTATTGGGACTTACACTTCATGAGACTCCTACAACTATTTATACTGGTGGGACTGGAAGATAAGTTGCGATTTAGATCCACTTAGTACATGCGTAAGGAGTTTATGCTTCTAGCTAAATTTTGCTACTGACTTGTTTCCCTTCCTGTGTGAGGGAGAACTTTTTTCCTTAATTTTTCAATAGCGAGCTTTTAAAAACATATTATTTCTGTTCTTGGAATTCATAAAGAGATAAATTAATGGTGGCAGAAGGGAGTGTGAAAAGACCCAACCCCCCCCCCCCCCAAAAAAAAACCCCTACTAAATAATCAAACACCCTATAATAGTGACAAAGACCTACTTTTCCATACCTGCAGTCATCACCTTTGTCCCTGCTAGCATTAATCATTTCCACAGCATGTGTCCCCAGGCAGCGCACTGCCCTCACACACCGTACATCACACTCCTTTGCCCAGGAAATGTTTTGTATGTATATGGATTAAGCTCAAGGTGGAAAGTACACCTGCACCCAGCCCAGTGTTATTGGTCCTCACAAGCTGTAGTTTATTTATTGAGAAGAGTGTGTTTAGATGTCTTTTGTTCATTCTTTTACTGCAGCTTTAAGAATAAAATCAAGGGATTTCAGTAAAATGCGGTGCAGGATTTAACAAATATTTTTTCTTGCTGGAATGTGTCTTCTATCGCACAATCCCCCACTCTTCCATGCTCAGTTAAAAGAAAATCGATAGCTGCTGCCCCATAGAGATAATTTCAAACAGAGTTTATTTTATAAAAAGAGACTGAGGGAAAATTGCTTAGAAACCACCAAAAAGTTGCTATGGGGAGACTACAGGATACCAACGTTACCAAAAAACTCAGGTTCAACCTTGGAAACTATTCCTTGTACCCTTCTCAGTCCCACAGCAACCCTGCCACTGATCCAGCATCTAAACTAAACTGGATGCAAAATTCAACATCTTGCATTAGACTGATGTTCCAGCAGCAGGTCTCTGTCCCATGTGTCCCTAGTTCAGGTAATGTCCCAGGAGATACTCACAGGTGCCCACTCCTCACTCCTCTCTGGAGAAAGTCCTTTTTGGTTTTGCACACAAATTGCCAAAGACAAGGGGATCAAGTGGACTTACACCTCCTGCATGCGAGGCCATTTCAGTCTCTAGTTCATTTCCTCCCACTGCCTCATTCAGCCCAGTTATTAAACTTTCTTCTCATTCTGAAAAGTCCAGTACACACAATCACAGACTATTATTATTTTCAATATATACAGCAGTTCCATATTGTTACGGAGAAGAATCTTTGACTTTCACCTTAAACAAGTGCTGAAGAGGACCTCCTGAAAATTCACACTTTCTGAAATTCTATGGAAAATACTCCAAATTTTGCACATCTTTACAGGGAAAAAACCAAACAACCCAAACCAAAACCAAAACAAAAACCCATCTCTGCTTCTGTATATATATATATATATAGGGTATTCAGATAACAACTTCAAAATATTGTAACCACAAGCATACTCTCCCTTCTTGTGTACACTCCTTACTGTTCTTAATTTAAAAACTCATAAAAGATTGTAATTATTTTAACCAAACAAGAGTGGCAATACGTGAAGCAGATGTGGGATCCAATCTATGTAATTTACGTGCTTCAGCATGAACAAAACCGACTCCTTCATCCACACTGCAGATGTCAATGGGATGGTACAGGCACAACAGGAAGGTTCCCAAGAGAAATCCTCTCTCTGCCTAATTGTCTGGAGACCTTCATTGCCACCCACTCACATCACGAACTAGAAGGGAACTTTACGGACTCAAGTCAACACCACCACTTCATTATGTGCCTAAAATGTAAATGTAAGTTAGGAGCCCAAGTCAGATAATTAAATCTCCCTTGGACACCTCAAACCCACCCTGGTTATCTTACTGAACTGCAAAGGCATGCACTGTGTGTAATTAAGACTTCTCTTTGCACTTGAAATATAGGTGTGTATATATATGTGAATAAAGTGGATGGAAATCCACTTTTAAGTTCCTACTTTTTCCCTTGCTGTGACCTTCCAAAAACCAACTGGTTTTTTTGCAAAACCAATGGTGACCGAAATGAGGGCAGTTCTTTGTTGTTTCCGTGCTGCAACCAGCCAATGACACAAACATGATTGCATAAAACATGCTCCTCTAATTACAGTTTTCAAAGTGCTTGGATCTTGTAGAAAGACAGAATCAAAAAGTGCCATATGGGCCATCCTCCTGCTATAAATGTGAGGAAAAAGAATGCGAAAAAAGAAAAAAAAAATCTCTGAATGTTGTTATCGCTGTCCTTCTGGGCCTCCTGAGTCCTCCCTGCTTCCTCCTGCCAACAGCACAAACTACCTCATGCTACAGTCGGCAGTGCAGAGACATTGTCTTTGCTGTACAGGAAAGTGGCACAAATGCAGGATTTTTCTCTTGGGAAGACTGGTTTCAGTGTAAGTGAGGAGATTGTTTCACAGCCACATGGGTTTGGAAGATTCCTGGTTGCTCTAGACCTCAAGATGGACTAACCACAAGTAAAACAGCACCTGTGGCCAACCACAAACTCCAATAAAACCAAATCTGAGGTGGCTTGGATACCATTTCAAGTGCAACCTGCTAGCATGTTCCAGCTGTACAGAAATGTTTCTGACCAATGCTATCTCTGAGCAAGATTGCATAGAGTCATTCAGCAGTCGCAGACACCTTTCTTCTAACCTACATTCACTGTGGTTTTATTCTGCTTATAAATAAAAATAAAATATTTCTTGATGCCACTTTATATAATAAACCATTGTTTTATTTTCTCTGGGGAAGTCCTGGCACCTACAAACAATAAAGACTGAGGAGCCTTAGCCCAGCTAGCTGCTACTTCACTGCACACTGTGGAGCCAAAAACCACATTTACAGAGCTGTAAGTGCATCTCCCCTGCAAAGCAGATGGCATTTGCCATTCCTACTAGGCCTCTGGCTAATATTTCTCATTGCTTTTTTAGGCACCGAGATATTTTTCACTGAAAATATCTACCAGATTTAAATGGTAAGAGGATTGTGGCAGCAGGAAATAGGAAAAACTGGAAAACTTCTTGTATCCAATGGTATAAAAGTTGCAAAGTGGCCCATCGCTCTCCTTGACTTGTAGCTGCAGGGCAAGGGGAGGGCAAGGCAAGTGTCTTCTGTTGCTGAAGTCCACCAACCCACAGAATCTCCAGAGGGAGAGAAATTCAAGCATATAAGGTATTACAGATATGTGCATTTATTTTTGAGTAACACATAAATTTCCGATCAAGTTCAATCAGCTGCTTCAGTGCTGTAGCCGAGCAATGCCAATATTCCCATGTAAACCTCACCCAGCTTCACCTTCTGCAAATCTTGAATTTACAGTTTAACTACTTCCCTTAAACATCCCACAACCTGCCTGATATCCAGGCTCAATGCATCCATTCGATTCTAACTCATATTTTCTTCCTAATTTTATCATCTGTGTCTATTAAGAACAATTTTTCCCCAGCCTGTGTTTCAAAGCAGATAGGCAGGCTCCCCTGAATCACTGATTTTTGTTTCTTCAGTTTAGACTAAACAAATTATCTATTTTTACTCTCTCCGTGTGGTTTGTACTCTCAAGACATTACAGCATTTCTTTTACCCCTCTTTGAACCCTCACCATCTCAGATCTAACACATGCTGCTAGATAGCTAACATATGTATGAGTTCATTCAGGGTTAAACAAGATTGACTGAATTAAGAGCACTGAACACCCTAACAGTGATCTTGACCAATCTGACCGTTTTTTAAAGTTTATTTATGGCCATATGAAAACAATTCTTGCTTGCAATTTTGCAGAGATTCCCAGAGCCAGAATAAGTGGTTCCCACGTGCAACTTTCTCTTCTTTAAGCTTGGTTTTGTGATTTTTTTTATTTTTCCCTATAATATAATTAGAAACAATTGTGCTCAATTTACAGTAGTTGAAACTGTTTGCAAACATTAAATGCCTATTCCCATCCATGTAGGAAACTTTGCTGTTATTTCCACACAAATATATTGCCTTAGAACCTTTCTGAAAGCATTTCAGATAACTGTGAAAGAAAATCAAGTGAATTTTAATTCCGGTCAGGCAAAAGTAGGACAATAAAAACTATGACAAATGATTTCTGTCATGGGAGCTACCCTTCCAAACCGCACGTGTTACACAAGATTTTAACATGATACTTATTTAACTCTTTTTTTTGCAGGGTGGGAATAGGCAGGGGCCAGGCAAGAAGTATTTACTCAGGATGACATACTGTGATGAAGCATTTGGTTTATAAACCCGCCCTGCTTTTGCTCAGTTTTATAGCTGACCTGATCAAGGCTGAAGGAGGTCAGCAGCTTGGGTGAGGTCAGCTTAGCTCTATGGGTTTTGCTTGCCTTCACTCCAGTCTCCGTTATGTGAGGTGGTTTGTAAGAACTTGAAAAATATGAGAGAAAATAGAACTTTCAAATATAAGTCCAGAAAAAGAGAGAAAGAAGTGGAAAAATTATGACCCAAAAGTATCGCATGGTGAAGCGAAGTTTTCTTCTAAGAAACCCCACTGGTGAGTCTTCTTAGCAGCACGTAAATAAATCAAGAGGGAAGTTTCCAAAAGCCTGGCAACACCACCAACTCAGAAGGGTGTTTACTTTAGATCAACCATAATAATAGCTAGCAGAAACCAAATATACAAAGCAAAAGAACACCGGTCTCATCATCTTCACCATCATCTAACTTCTCAGCTAATTTTGATGCTCTCTACCAAGACAGCAACTACAAGGAGGAGGAAAATAAAGCACAAGACAGACAACGGGGGGATTACTCCACAGCTCTCCCAGCAGGACTCTCCCAGAGAGACAGACACAACCTGCAGCAAGTCCCAGGCACTGGACTCTGTCTATCATGAACTGCTAAAACACAGACCTTCACGTGCCCATCTTCCATACTAATACTGGTCACAAGTTGTGTTGGAAGTAAGTCAAGTTTCCTACTGCATACTCTATCAATATTATATATTTTGACCACTTCAAACACACGAGAGATCCAGCTTTGAAGAAATCCAGTCAAGGACAACAAAATTCAGGCAAGGCTCTGAATTGAGATCCCTTTTTTAACATTAATGGAAATAAATTGTTACATATCACTAATATTCTGTTGACTTCTCAACTCAGATACCTCTGCACACTGAAGAAACATGAGAAAAAGCAGCAAGCAGATCAGAAATTTAGCAGCTTTCTTCAGTTGTCCAAGCTGAGGTAAATATAAATTAATATAACAAAAGGACAACACAGGGCTTATCTCTTTTAAAGCAAGCACATAAACAATTCCTATGTCCAAGATAAAAGAATGTTCCCCAGAGAGGGAAAACCTCCCAATTTAATGAAAAAGAACTGGAAATAAAAATCCCTTTAGTTTTAATTATACAAAACTAAGATTACCAACAAAGCTCAGGAATATTTTAACCCGTGAAAAGACAGCTTCCTTTTCTTTAAAAGTTATCTCTTTCCAAAAGCTGATCGGGTACCTTAAATTCTGATGTCATTTCTCATGCTGTAAAGACAAGAATTCCTTACCAAGATCATGTGACCGGTGGAGATGTCCATGTTGGACTGGACTGGCTCCTCACACCAGGACGACGTGCTGCTCCGAGCAGAGGGGCTGGGAATGGGCCCATCACTAAATTGTGAAGAAACACTATTGATTCGAGAAGCGTGCAGGGGCTCCGGGCGATCAGAGGTTTTCACTGCCATGCGCTGACGGCATAGCTCCTGGAGAGAGAAAAAGGAAGAAACAACCTACAGTTAAGAGTAATTACAACATATAGTCTACTAACGACATATGATTTACAATATGTTTCCAGGGCTGGAAGTGTTTTCCCCCTCGCCGCAGTGATTTTTGGGGAAGCTGTCTGTTTTGTTAGGCACATCTACCAAGAGATATTCAATGAAATTACTATACGATGACTACCCTAACCTTTCAAAAGTGTAATTATGACTGCACGCTCATCTCCTTTCAGATAACCAAAAATAGTATTTTGGAGCTTGACTTCTCTATCAGATATCCTTTTTTCCCCTTAATATCGTGCTGCGTTCTGCGAAGCCACTTTTGAACTGCGCAACCTCCTGAAGTTAATGGGGTTGCACGGGAGTAATTGAGAGCGCTACTTGGCCCTGGATATGCAAACTCAGCAAGCTCAAGGCAACTGAATTGATGTGCTCTCCAGCATAAATCCTAGTTGATAGATGCCTCATTTCTCTTCATTAAAATAGCAAACTCACAACACTTCCTCCCTGATGTGGGGCAGAGAGGATGAAGAATGACATTAACGAAGAATAAAACAAAAAATCTGTCACTGTATTGTTTAAGCAGCTTTGGTGAAGAGAGAAAATTCAAGCTATTGCACACGCTAATGCAAGCCATGTTAAAACACTGAACTCGATCGCACTGGGAATACATATTTTCAGTTGCTCCCATGCATAGAATTCACGTAAAAATACAGACTTCTGGTTAGGTAACAGGAAAGCCTGCTGATAAAGCCAACTCCTTACAGCAGAAAATTCTGACTCTAATGGGATAAACAGACCCACAGTTACACCGTCATTGTTATCATGCTTTTTAGAATCAGCTCTGTGCGGTGAAACCCCAGACAGTATAATAAAATTATCATTTTTTAACATATGTCTATTGTCCATGAGAAATACTTGGCTGCCTGTGGCGCACAGCAAGACTGGCTAGTCCGTAGTATCTGGACATATTGCACATGCGGTGTGGCTACACATTTGTCTTAGATTACTCATTCTGCACAGACAAGTACTAAGAGCACAGTCTCTTGCCTCAGGCTAACAAAATGATACAGTCTGAAGAATTCATACTATTGAAATGCCATGGCTTCTGTTTTCTTATTTATTGATAATATAGTTGCAGCCCAAGTACCATCAGTAGGAGGATCTGAAAAACTCCATAAATCAAGTGCAGTAAAATCTCCTTTTCAGAGAGGAGTTACAAACATAACTTTATGGGTTTGCTTTTTTTTTTAACCTTGCAAACTTTAGGACACTGAAGAGGGATCCTAACCCATGCAGCAGCAAGCATTCAAACGAACCCACTGAAACCATTACATTGAATCTCCTCTTGCTACCACATGGCAATATTTAAAGACCTCTTCCAACATTTTCTTCTCCCAAAGCTTTAGTTTACTTGCTATTAGAGATGCTTATGTGGAATTTTGCTATTTAATGGTGCACAGTACGTAACAAATACATAAACATACATATATATATATGCACACATGTACACTGAGACAAAATTTCTATCAGATATAAACAGAATATTTTTTGTTGCCTATTAAAAAACTACAGTCACCAGAAGTTTGGAAAGCACAGCTTACTCCTTGTATGTGGTGTCAGTTGTTGGAATAACTGTACAGACTGGCCTGAATAAAACCGCTACCTGACTCCATCACTGCATTTTCTATATTTATTAATTTTGTTCACAGCATGTAAGAATTTTTTTTTCCAAAAAGTAGTGGTCTTTTTCACATTTGACTAGAATGTTTTCTGTCACTTCATACTTAAGTTATCTGCTGTTGACCTTAACAGGAAAAATATTGCAAAAAAAAATAATTAAACTTCAAAAATACTTTGAAATGCAGCCACATATATTAGTGTTAGATAGGCCAGTTAAACTATCCGTACTAAGCCCAAGATATTTTAATAAAGGAAAAAATGTTATTGTGGAGGGTTTTTTTTTTGATAGAGGGACAAAGAAAAAATCTCTCCTTCTCCTTCTCTCTGAAGGATCGTGCACATCGTAAGAAAAGATATCAATAGTTCAAAATGGCTATTAATAACCTCGGACTGACCTTGTGGTAGTGGAATTTCAAATCCCTGCTTTTAGCAGATTTTGGGAAAAGTATAACAGTGCGGAAACTTTTTAGACAGAAAAATAAATCTACAGCAAACCAAAAAGCTGTTCAGATGTTTAAATATCAGCCATTCTCAAAAGGAATGGTTTATTGGATTAGGCAAAAGTATAATAAGTAAAGGTATAAAAATACGTAGTCTATCACATAACTGCTAAAAGGATGTGTCTTCTGGCCAGCATGCCATGTGGTGTAGATATGAATTTATTATATTCTAATAGACATCCTGCCACTTGACTCACCCCAGCTCTGTGCTAACAATAGCATTTGTACTCAAACAGGATCTTTGTTTTTAAGTTGATCTGTTCCTGCTGCTCATATCCTGCCTCAAGTCATAATCCTCTGCTTTTACAAGTGGTTGCTGTGGAAAGGATTATAGACCTCTGCTAACAAAAAAGAATCAGGTTCAAGTGAACTCTAAGAAATTAATATACCATTTAAACACAAATGATAATGACAAAAGAAGCAATATTATAGCTAACTGGTTCTAGAATAGATTAACCTGCAAATAAAAAGAATGTTTTGGAAATAAAGTATTTAATATGTTACTAAGAAGTGGTTTAAAACCAAGTTTAACATGTTCTTGGTCCTCACGGAAGGTAAGGTTGAGAAACACAACAAATGTAAATAAGTTTAAAAAAAAAAAAAGCCTGATTTCAAATATTACCATATTTCTTTCCTGACATACATAAACCCAAAACAATTATTCCCAGAACTGCCGTAAGTGTCAAATGCCTTAAACAAAGCAAGCACGTCACTGCATGCTGCCATAAAATATGTTTAATGTAAACAGGAAGGTCAAACCATAGTTGCAGCAAAAACATCACTGAATTTCTTGATTGGTGTTTTAAATCTCCAAGACAATGGGGTTTCCCCTGCCTGAAACCAGAAAGTTTTTATTTAAATTTATTTCCGGATTGGTGTAACAGCCCTTGACAGCCCTTCCTTCCTTACTCTCAGTCAGCCCAGCCCAGGTTGAGGAACCTGCCCCATCCCCACATGCACATCAGCAGGACACCCAAGGCTTCTGCTTCTTCAAAGCCACCTCTCTTGTTAGCCCAACCATTTCGACTCCCATTTGAGATTTTAGTGCAGCGCTCTACAGATAACATAGTTAACACCACCACTTATAAAAGTTTTGACACAGGGGTGTTTTGGGGAGCCAAATGGGTTCCTCTGGACATATCATAGAATCATTAAGGTTGGAAAAGAACACTAAGATCATCAAGTCTGTCTGTCCAATACCACCATGTCAACTAAACCGTATCCTAGAGTCCCATGTCTACACATTTTTTTAACACCTCCAGGGGTGGTGACTCCACCACCTCCCTGGGCAGCCTGTTTCAGTGCTTCTTTCAGTGACGAAATTTTTCCTAATATCCAATCTAAACCTCCCTGATGTAACTTGAGACCATTTTCTCTCTTCCTGTTCCTAGTTACTTGAGAGAAGAGACCAACCTCCACCTGGCTACAACCTCCTTTCAGGTAGCTGTAGAGAGCCATCAGGTCTCCCCTCAGCCTCCTTCTCGCCAGGCTAAATCCCAGTTCCTTCAGCTGCTCCTCCTAAGACTTGTGCTCCAAGTGGACTCAGTATGGACTAGGGAGGTCCGATTCAGAGCAAGGAAATGTCTAAATGTGGATTTGGGTTTGCTCATCCTTGAGATGGGCAGCTCCGGCCCCTTCCTGTGAAAGGCACTGGGAATAGTGTGGGGTGCACCACATTAGGTGTTCGCAGGGAAACACCTTCCCTGGGAACTTCCAGAGGTGGCTTCACTTCAGAAGCACACAAAGCCCTGAGCTGTTAAGACCCTCATTAAGATGATATCTGTTACGTGTACAGTTTTCTGCATGCTCAGGTATGCTCTGCCCCGCTCTCCAAAATCTCTACTCTCATAAGAACTGAGCAAATCAGCCACCTACCAAACCACAATTAGAATTTAAACTTGACACAAATGTCAAAGCTGCAAACTGTGAGAGTGACACGAGCTGTATTTCTGTACCCTCTCAGCATGTACACCATTAAAAATATTTTCTAAGAATGAATTCAATTTACTGCTGCACTTCTATATTTAGCCGAGTGGCTGAGGCTATTTCTGCTGTACTGCGACTCAGTAATGTCTAGCCGTTGTTTGTGTATAGCTCGAGTGCCATTCTTCATTTAAAAACATCATTTACACCTAAAAAAGCAATCATAATGCATACAGTGAAATATGAAGAAATGATCCTCCTGACCCTTCGGGCTATGATCTAATGGATGGGTTGGACGTAAACATTTATTTAAAAGGTAATTTGAAGTTTATGACATTATTTCCCATCACATGGGAATTGCTATCATACTGAGGCACTTACTCTGTTTTTTATTTCCCAACATTTATTATCAAACTTATGTGGTGGTCACATGCAGTATATAATGGAAAAGTAATATTGCTGTGTGACAAAAACTGCCATAACCAAGATAAATATTCTGTAAATAATGTCCAGTTAAATGAGTTCAAAGTACAGCACAATGATCATCTGTAGAGAGCTTTTTATTTGAGACATAATTGATAACCTTAAACAAACCATAAACAGTATTCTCAGAAAACCCCTGGACCCCTTCCAATGAGGTTTTAAAGTGTTCCCAGTACTTGATTGTCCTCACAGAGACAGGGAGAAGCACGAACCAACAATTACTTCCTCAGGTACAACAAATGGATTTTCAGATCCATGCAGCCTGCTTGTGAGTGAACCACACTGCGACATAAATGTCCCTTATCCACATGCAAAGGAGACTCGTTGTGCCTAACGGACAATGAGCCATGTGGATGGACAGCCAGCCTAACCACTGTGTTTTGTTAGATGGGTCTCCGTAAGAGATGAAGAAACTCTCCTCTCCATCAAGGAAGCATCAAGTCTGTTCAGAAATGAACCCCACAGATACCAGTCCCAGCCACCAGAACTGTTAGATGTCCAGCCAGGGACAGCAGCAGTGCTTGCTGTCACTTGGCAGCCATCAGCATCACAGAAGGGCAAGTGATAATTTGGAGAAAGTTTACCTTCCATAAAGTTCAACTAATACAGCCAGTATTTGGAAAATCCATTAAGACCACACAGATTACTAAAATGCTTGGGTTTGGAGAGAAAACTATGTATATACCCTCACTAGGACTACAGACAAGCATGGAACTAAAACCAGTTGGAACTGAGGCTTCAGTGGTCAATATTGACTCTTTCCCCCTGTTTTATTTGCAAAAAATGGGATTTGAAAACCACAGGACAGCACATTGCAAGCAGGAGATCTGACCTGAGCATCCCAGATAAGGGATGGCCAATAAGCAGCTCGCCTTTCCACTCATTACTCTTAAAAATGAGCCATTCCACCCCAAAGCTGCCTCCAGTGAGGATGTCAACGTTGATTAAAATATATGTGCTTAATTCAAATGCACTATGTGTTATCTTCAGGTAGTTCAAGTCCAGTCACCGACCATGGTACGTGAATTGTTCTCATCGAGCGGGTGCCAGGCACATTATAAATGAAGCTGTTAGGACCAAAGTCAATGAAAATAACTTCATATGCAAAATGCTGCTCTTCTTCCCCAGTCACAGTCATTTCAAATCTGCTTGACAGGAACCTGGGATCTGAGGGAAATTCCAACTTTCCAGTTTATTTAGAAAAAGAAATACAATTGCATTACTATATAGTAATGAAAACTATCTATTTTTGTAACTGTTGTCCAAATTTACGGAATTCCAAAAATAAAGTCCAGGAAACAGGCCTGACATTTCCACACTTGAAGATCTTTGGCTTAACCGATTCAAATGGGAATCACCTGAGCTAGTCCAGAAAAAAGTGTGGTGCAATTATTTTCAGAATTAGTAAAACATAAGAAAGAATAAACCCTTCTGTAGTAGATAATTATTCCAAAAATGCGGGCACATTAAACAAAGAAATCACTGTTTATTAAAAGTGATAGCCGAGTCTACACCAAGCCCTTTCAACCTGACCTGCCTAATATTCTATCAGAAACAAATCTGCTGAAGCAGGCATGATCACAATAACATTTTACAGGCAAACCAAAATTGTTGTGTAGAAATTGTAAATTAAAAATGCTGACTATTAATGCTAAAGGATTCGAGGCTATACTTTAGAACAATGTCATGAAAACAAAGGATATATGTAACCTTTTGTATGCTAGGTATGGAAGAATAAGGTCTTTAAAAATGCTTTTCTTCTCAGCTTTAATACACTTAATTAAACAGTAGCCTCTGTTCTTTAAATTAAGGGGGCATTATTCAGAGGATGAGCTGAGGTCTGCATGTACAGCATAGGTTTACTACAGATGCTAGAGATGTGGTCCTAACACTGTGAGATTTAAAAAATGAAAAAATAAGTTAAGCTCGATTTTTTAAACAAATGAATCTAGGACTACAAACATCATTATTCTCTAACTAAATTTGCTTAGTGTTACTACAGGGTGAAGCTAAAGTCATTTGGTTGCCTTTGTTTTGCTTTTGCATATTTAATATGCTTGCAGGTGTTATAAATTTAACTTTAACTTATTTACTGTGTGTGTAGCTTTGGGGATAATTACAGCTTTATTACCATTTATTTTTGAGTTATTGAAACATACTTTCAAGCTTTACTTTCATTTTAACATACTTTTTGTCCAGGAGTAAAAGAGCTGTTTACATCTGTGGAATATTTGTACATATATTTTCTATCCTGGCCAGAAAAGGCAACTGCTGAGATCAGTATGCCGTCAGAAAAGGAACAAAGGGAGATGCTGGAAAAATGATTGAGAGTGATATTTTGGGACATGCAGCATCAAATGTATCATTACATATCCATACTCTGCACAATTCATATTTATCTGGACTTCTATGTGATACATTTTCAGGGGAAAAAAGAAGAGGAAAGTAAAATGTATTTATCTGACTGTCAATATTACAGCCTTGGTCTACCCAGTTCAGTTTACAATCTGCCCTCGTCCTGCACCGCGCTCTGCACATTGAGATGTCACTCGGAGTCTGGGTGTAGGGGTTTTGCTTTCTTTGGCTTTTAAAGGCAGGGCTGCTGTTTCACTTTGGGACCACTGCGCTGAAACACAGGCTTGAAACTCATTTTTCCTACCAAAACCCTAATTTTGGTTATGGTCTGTGAAATGAAAATTTTCAATTGCAAGTGTTTTCCTGGTGGTGACTCGTGTAATTATGCTTCCCCTTTCTCCATGTACACAAAGAAAGCAGGGGCCATGCCAGAGGGGAAAGGCCAAGACAACATGGCTATCTTTACAGGAAAAATGACTCTTCCTTTATTTGTATTGATTTGGTTTATTCCCTCTCTTTACATTCCAACATTTGCACAGTCTTATCCTACCAGATCAAACAAACAAAAAAGCCCTGTCACACTCTTGTATACATCTCCAGAAGCCTGGCAGATGTGAAGACTTCTGGCTCACACAGAACTGAGGACACTGACTACGCAATACAGCTTAAGGAAATCTTTTTACTTTAATTCTTTTGGTAACCTCTCACCAATGAGGCAGACATCTACATAGCCTAGAAGCTCCTGAAGGTGGGAGAGGTCTTTACATGGCTCGTGTCGCCAAGGAAGAGGTGACAGCATAGCATTAGTGATACTTCCCTGAAATAATAGCTGTGTGCTTTCCCTGATAGCTATGCCAGGAAAGCACAGGAGTCTTTGGGGATAATCCTTCTTTCCAAAGGATCAATGAGATTTGAAGACCATGCTGGTGTTACTCTACTGGGGATGTTTCTCTTATACAAAAATACAAGAGACCACTCTAAATGGGACTGTGCAAGTGAGTATCGAAGTTTATATCCTTGATTTCTAAAAGAGGGAAGAGTTTTATGAAACAAACCTAACATGACTGAAGCATGCTGGACTTCACAGATAGAAGGTATTTGGAAGAGGTTAATGATCCTTTAAACCAATTTGAATGGGTATTTTCCTTATATATTGTCTTCACAGCCATAATGTGCTCTCTCTAAGGATTTAATGACACAGTTTGGACACTACCAAGGAAACCAGGGACAATCGCAAATAGGAAAGATCTACAAACCATAGCCCTGAAGTCGCCTGAGATCCACTGGTGTAAAAACACCCAGGTTTGTTCTCAGGATGTCCCTGACAGTGTCTGAGCATTACTGGCCCTGCACTTCAGACAGCTGTAATTCTGGAAGCAGCAGGGAATCTGGTTTACCTACCGACCATGGGAAAAAAAAGAGAGAGAAAAAGAAAAGATTTTAAGGAGTAACAAGGACAGAGTAAGATCATGTATAAAGCAAACCTCACCTTTTCCATATTTCATCTTAACTCAAACACATGCGCACGAGGGCACAGCTGCTCCTCAATATGAATTTACACAGCAAATTCACTGCTAGTGCAGTGAGAGCCGTGCAGCACAGTATGGGTTACAAACACACCATAGAAATGATTGAATTAACCTGAAAGGCCATGCAGACCCATGTGCAAATTCATCATGTGTTCTGACTTTGTCTAACCCACCCAAAGCTCGACCAGCTTCCAGCAGATGCCAGCACTCTAAAAGATAACTGCCACAAACGTTCCCTTTTCCACTCCCAGCGTTTATAGTTGCCTGGGGCCCACAGCGGGCAAAAAAATGCAGTCCCAAGGCAGCTGTAGTTTCTCAGGAAAGCCATACATTAAGGCTGTGTAGTCCACTACTTTATTGCCCCGCAGGACTGAAAATGGGAGATCATTTCTGTTGGAAATAAGAATTCCCAGCTCACCGGCAGGACTCAGCATGCACTTCTACCTTGGAAAGAAACAAACATACAGACACAAGTTTATGTCTAAAAACTTTGTTTTACCCCATTGCAAAGATTATTATTACTTCTCCTAAAGGCTCTGTAACTGACTTGGTAACAGAGGTACTAAAATCAGGCAGAGTCGCAAAAAGAAGTCCTAGAAACTTCTAATAACCTCAAATATATTTTGTTTTTCATAGAAGATGACTGTACACAGAAGAAGCGATGCTGGGATAAGGAAGTATTTATCACGGATGGCCACCAGCGACAGGGTTTTTTTTCATCACTTCATTGTCATGACAGTTGAAATTGCCAGTCATTACCCTCTCCTGATTTGAAAACTGAAGTCATTGCTCTCCAACCATTCTGCACAGAAAACAAAAATGAAAGCACTCCAACTCTGCTAGGAAGAGCAAACACAGACTTTGTGAGCAAGTAAACAGGGTAAGAAAAACAATCTGTAAAGCACAGAGTTGCTAGTTAGTCAGAGCAGGTTATTAGGAGCCAAAGCTTTAGTGAGAAACTCTACTAAACCATGGGGAAAAATAGTATGCATGTATGAGTGACACTGTATCTCTGAGGACAGATGTTTCTATCACATGCCACAGTGGTCCTCCTGGATTAAAAATGTTGGTCAATATTTCTACAGGTTCACTTATTAGTGCCACAGGAGATACTGGAAAAACTGAGGAGGGTTTAATACTCAATGCTGATGGTCAGAGAGACAGGGAGACTGTACTTTGGAAAAAGCAGGAATAAGAGCGAAAACACATGTTTCTCTTGGGCTCTCCCCTCTACAGCCACACTCAACTGAATCGTGGTGTCCCCTGGTGCTGCTGGCCCAGAGAAGAGCTGCAGACCTCCCCACCATCCCCACCCTGCCCCGTGGCACTGTTTCCAATAAATACCCCACAGCAGTAGCAAGGAGTTAATGTCTGTGTTTGCTTTCAAAGAAAATAACTAGTTCCTTGGCCACGCCTGAAGCTCCTGGGTTTCCCTTGCCAACTCAGGCAAGCACAGGGGTTGTTACGCCACCCTTGGACCTCTCCACCACGCACCAGTTTGTCTGTAAGAAGCACCACAGAGACAGCAGAGGAAAACACGTACAAGGCAGGTATGTTCCTAGAACAGCCACTTCTTCATTTGTGATTATTCAAAGACCTGAGGCATGATGTTGTAGACATCTTCCAAAACCTTAGCAGCTGTTTTATTACCTGGAATATTTTTTCTCACGTGCTTCTTTGGTTTTTGAGACTCTTTCCACGAGCTTGTGCATCAACATTCTGCAGAAACAGTGTTACACGTTGCAGCTGTATTATGCAGATAGTTTTTCCTCTGTAGTCTTTTATCTATGTATTTAATATAACTGAACATCTCTGCCCTGGTGTAAGGCAGAAGAGAGAGCAGGAGTTTCACTCTTTTGTCAGATCATTTTATATACTTTTTTTCTTTCCCATACTGCCACTTGTGACTGTTTTAGAAGAAATAATCTGGATTGGGGTTTTTTTTTGGTTTGGTTTTGTCAATTTCTCTGCATATGAGTTTTCCATGGCCTTAATCATTCTTGTCACCTTTTCCTCACTCTCTCCATTCCTGCAGCATTCCTTTGGAGATGGAGTGACCAGCACTCACAGAAGCCTCAAGCATTGATTTATACTTAATTAACTTCTAAAGCCCTCAAACAAGCAAACAAAATTACTAGTCATCAATGCCTGGAGAGCCACTGGGTTGACCCAGAACTTCAAAAAGAAGCTGAAATTTGGAACAGCTTGCTAGGCAACCCTTCTGTATGTCTTAACTTCACACCCAAGAGCTTTCCAGTGAGTTTAATTAGGAATTGCAGCTCTTTATTTCACTCTTGTGGGTGATGGTATATGGAATTTACATGCTCACATTCCCATTTCACTGTATATATTATTTCCCCAGAGTACAGAGGGAGATTCTGTATGATATAATTTCACTAAGTAACATGAATTTACCTATGCAGATTGTTCTTGCTCCTAAACCTGTGTTAATCTCCATCACATTTCTCCTCCAATCTCAAGTGGACAGCCAGCCACTGGCACCTTTCACTGTGATCCGCTACAAAAAACTTCTTCCAGCAAATCACACCTTTTCACTCCAAATGAAGCATTTTTCTTTCACAGGAAGCCAGGATGAACTCCAGTTGAGTTGCTAGGAAAAGGTAAAATCCAAGTTTCTCTTCCCCCACACTGTCAGAAAAGCAGCAGCATACTCACTTTTTCCTTTTCATCTCTCCCTCATTCTTCTAATCACAGTTAGTGGGAAAGATCAGTATTTCTCTGACGTGAATATTCTGCCTGATACGTTTTTGAAGATGAGGGCAATGTTCACACCAGCAGTACTAGAAAATGGGTAGGGTTGGCAGTTGTGGCTCTACTACAGCCCACTTCGAACCATATACCTCTGCTGTTGTCAGACAGCATCGCCATGGAAAAACCTTCCCACCTGCATGAGATGCATAAATCTCCAAGTTGGGTAATGTTTGATATGGGGAAGGGGGGCTCTAATCAGTCAAGGTAAGCATGTAAACTCAATGCCAAAATTGAGCTCTCTAATGATAACGGTGAGCTGTTCCTGCTTTGGAGAGTGAGATCAGCCACTTCTGACATCTCTGAGATGCTGCCTGAACACAGTTCTGCAAAGCAGCAGCAGCAGCCTTATGTAGAAGAACAAAGAAGGGATCATCAAGAAGCCTGCAGCCAGGTTAGGTAGACAATAACAGAAAAATAAAAACTGCACCAAAAATGAATAGGATTTTATCAGTCTGAAATACATAAAAAAAACCCCCAAACTGTTTCCCTGATCAAAATCTTTGTTTGTTCAGAATGCAGTCATCCTAAGCAAACACTGGTAAAATGTCCCTCATTTGTCTTTAGAAAAAGTCTAGAAACTGGTCAGCAAAGCTTAGAGAACACCTCATGCATCTTCTCCTTTGGCTAAGCCACCTACACTATCTTTGATTTTCTCCAATTCAAAAGCTGTTCTCTCCCAACCCTCTCAAATTAATGTTGGTTCTTTGAAAGATTTAACTTCTAGGGGGGGAGAGTTCTTTTAAGGTCCTCTTCCAGAGTCTTGGTTTAGTTGTTCTCTAAGAATACAAGCGATGAAACCTGGATCTGCCTGTCGAACGCTCAGAACCTGAACGGGAAGGCGAAGGGCTGCAGGAATGCCCCAGCTATTTACACTGCAGTGACATGCACCAGTGCTGTGACAGCATGTACAGCAACAGTCACCACACAAAGAGATCAGCTGAGCTGCCTCGGTCCTTTGCTGTACCTTGCTGCTGTGCATGAAACCACTCAAATTTTCTTGTACAGTTCTTTGAGCTGCTACAAAGTATTTAGAGCTCTCTTGTGCATGTAAAAATAAGTGAAAAGGAAAATAGCTTGGAGAGGAGGTCCTCATCCCTGGGGCTGCAGCTTTGGCCCTGTTGAGAGGAATGAAATGAGGCTTCTTGTCCAGTCAACATAAATCACATCCTCAACATCTAACTTGCTGTGGCTCTGCACACAGGCTGTCCCCGGGTCCCCCTGCCCTCATGTGTCACGTGCGGTCCTAAGGTTGAGATACTGCCTCTCACTTGTGCCTTTGGGAAGCCCGGAGCAGTTGAGCAGTGTGACTCCAGAACTCCAGTCTGCTCTACCCAAATTTCTTCTCTGTAGAGTTTATACCACAGTAGAATGAGAGAAAACATCACAGTGTGGCCCCCAATAGTCAACTTGCAACATGTGCTTCCCTGCAAAAGCAGCACAACAGGGCTGTGGGCAGAGGAAATTTGAGGATTTGAGACCTACTTTTGTTCATTTGTCCCACAAAACAGCCAAGTCCATATGGATTTACCAGAGTAAAACCTTAGGTTGCTGCAGTCAGCTTCAAATCCTTCACTGAGGCCAAGCACAAACACACAGGGCAAGAAGGACAAGAGGACCCTGCAGCTGAGATCTTGCTGGCTCTGGGCAGGACATGGACCTGCACAGCACGTTTTACCTGCCCACACAGAGGAGAAAAAAATGAAGCGACACCGCATCTCCCACTCCTCTTCCCTTTCACTGCCCACCGCGTGAGACCAATGCACAGGATGAGCAGATGTACCCAGAAGAAAACAGTAAGAAGAATGCTTTTTATATACCTTGCAGACTTGAGAGAATAAACTGCAACCTGTTCCTGCTTGTAGGCAACGTGGTCCTACAAGAACCGACAAACATCATCTACAACAGTTCTTTGTATACACAAAATTAACTTCTACTCTCTTCCAGGGAACATGACCCTGATACAAGATTCATTCTGCAAATAAAAAAACCCAAAAAACTTCCCACTTAAAAACTTTTAAAAATGTATTTTTTTTTCCTAGTGCAGCTCTCTGAGGGAATATGAAAGGCTCAGCAAGCCAGATCGCAGCGTTAGCTGCTGAGCGCTCAGAGAATATACAATAGAGGAATGTGTCAAACCTGAAGCATGATAACAGAGCTGCTCTGAAAGAAAAAGGAAAATCCTAAAACAGAAAAAAGGGCAGAAGTGTGTAAGAAAGACAGGCCTGATTATCCTCTACATTACATCAGACAAAAATGCCTCTGAAGACAGTATAGTTATTCCAGAAAGAAATCAGGACACTTGAGATGATGTACTGCCTGGGACTGCAGATCAAATACTCTCCAGCCCATTAGGCAAGGCTGTGGTTATCTTTGGCTTTTTTATAACGTACAGGCACTGGGACACAATCAATTTACCAGAGGGAGACAATCCATTGTACTTATCCAGAACCAGCCCACGCTCAGCTGGCAAACAGCCCGTGGTGCAGCAGGGATGGGTGGAAGGGGCTCTGAAGCAGGAGCAGGATGCTCGGGAGCAGGATGCTCGGGAGCAGGAACCCAGACCTCAGCAATCTAGGATGGAGAATTAGGACAAGAGTAACTCACACCCTCTAATATGGAGTGGCCAATGCCAAACTATTAAGAAACCTGCCTGGTGAATGAACATACTTCTTTTTCTTGGCCTGTGCTAAACATGCCGAGAAACTGTTTGGGAGAAAGTTGAGTGGCTTGGCCTGAAATAGTGCCAGGGCCATTTGAACAATTTACTCATTTAATTTCGCAGGCAAGACGCAGCCTGCAAGTCCAGAGCACCTCCAGCATATTTCTAAGAAATGCCGGTTTGGGTAAGGACTCTGGATTTCCCAGTAACTAAAAATGAGTCACTAACTTAATTTCCCCTCCTATTTTTTCCTTACTATTTTCTAACATCCTAAATACACAGAAATTATACTGCGGATACTTGCAGCACAAAACACCAAGCTCAAACACCATATTCTTTGGACAGTGAATAATAAACAAAGCTGGGTAAGGGGAGAGGGTGGACATCACCTCATCACCTTCCCTCTACCACTTTCCACTAGTCCTATGCAGACAAGCAGACAACTACATTAAAAAAAATGGGTTATATTACTCAAACTTAAATCCACATGGCACCTTCTCATCCGAGTGCTCCAGGCAGATGCCACATGTCTACTAATTTTCCTTCCATGCCTTCAAAAAAATCTCTCTCTCCACTCTATATGTAAGGAGTGTTGCTGCACTGTCACTTCTGCAGCAACCTAGGACCTGAGCTGCAGAGGTAAAACCTCCCTCTGTTCAGGGCAAGTCCACTTCTCCAACACTGAGTAATTTACAAAAGTTACCTCCTTAGCTAATAAAATCTTGGAGGAAGATCATTTGTAACAAGCCCAATGAACCTCTCACGCAGCCAGCGTGGTTCCCATGGGGCTGCCTGTGCTGGACCACTGGGCAGAGCAGAGCGGGAGGCGATGGGAGAGCTCTGCCCCTCGCAGATGGACATGACAAGCCAAAACACGTATTTCCTGAAGTGTCTCCTGAAATCCGTGCCAGTGAGCAAATAAAATGGGCATTTCTCCTTAAGCAGTATTTTGAAGTTGATTTTAATGCTAGGGATACAGTAGCAAACACGCCCCTTTTTTTCCCATGTATTTATATCCCAATTCATCAAACAGGCGCGTTAGATAAACAGGCACATTAGACAAATTTCTGCTCTTTTACAAACTCACACGTTATTCTGAAATGCTATTTTGAACATTACTACTATTTAACCCAATTTTATGGCTACCACAGGAAGCCAGGTTAGGGAATGACACAGTTTACTGCACTATGGGAATTGTGGATTATTCCAACCTCTAATCAGATAAAAAACAGATTAAAAGTTACATCCCTATTTGCATGCCTCCTGTTTTGCCTCACTCTGCTTCGGCCATCCACTGCCTGACTTCAAGTGTTCCAACATGACGTAAGCTCTCTTCTGATCACCCGAAAACACTCCCTGCTTCTTTCTTCTCTCCTGTGATTGCTAGGCATGGCTACTGTGTAGAATATAGATTTTGGACATCATGAAAACTGTCTTATCTTAAAGTACAGTGATTTATGTAACAACATCACATAGGAAGTATTTACAGGTTCCTAAGTATTTTAAGAGAAAATTGCTACATATATACAATAAGCAGACTTAAATGGACAAAAAAAATGAGTCTTCTGATATATACATCTCCCCAGGTCAGTCTTAGTACAATTACGGTTTGTCCCGTTGCTTTACATAGTCACACGAGGTGACCTTTTCTCTTTTAATAAGGGCATAGGAAAACAAAAGATTGAAAATGCGTTATCCCCTTTGTTTTCCCAGAAGAAAACACAAGTGAGCCCTCTATAGCATTCAGCCCTGAGGCAAAATTTTCATCTACACAAAACCCTTACTAAATGTATTCCTTACTGGAACGTTCACCAAATCCTCGCCTGACTGAATACACTTCCTCCTCAGTGAGATCTTTTTTGCTTAAGTGTAGCAAGAATCCTTGTAAACAACAGTTTTATGTAGCTATGAGGTAATATGGTACTGATTGTTTCCCAGCTTACTTGGGCCCCGATCCAGGTGACAATTTGAATATTAGTAAGAACTTGATAAATAAGAACAGCAAAATTTCCCTTTCTTTTTTTTCCTTTTCTTTTTCATTCAACTTCATACCAACTTTGTACGGAGTTGATATGCAGTATTACTGTAACAGCCAGGTCTAATACTATAACAACATGTTTGCTTATGGAAGTTAGTCTGGAGTGTAAAACATGAAGCCATATTCGAGGTAATGAATTACCTATATTTAAACACACACAAGAGGTGGGATGGTTAAGGAGAGGTATGTTGCCAGTGGATTCTTTGAGTTGGAGCCTTTTAAAATATTTGCAGCAAAATATTTATTGGAAACATTGTAAATATTATGTTCTTAACATCTCTAATCAAAACTACCAGCAGGGTCAAACCTTTAAAAGCACTGGGAAGTTTTTAGTGGCTTTGAATCCGGAAGGATCATGCAATTAACAAGCCTGCATTTGACAAAGGAATATATAATTTATATATAATATAATACATGTAATAATGTAGAATAGAACATATAATTTACAATTATATGCCTGCCAGATCAAGTTATTTGAAGAAGTTTTTGAAACAGCTGATGATGTAATCCAGCTGCACTGACAGTGCACGGCTCATGTAACCTTGAATACTTCAGGCGGCTTAAGAAGGAACTTCATTGTAAACTGCTTGGTCTTTGCCCCCTCACTTTTTAAAGGAAGTTCTGTTGGCTGAGATGAAGGAAAATTTAAAAAAAAAAGAATGTTACTGACATAAAATATTAAAAGGCAGGCTTTCTGAAGCCAGCTTCAGTGCATTTTCGCTTTTGCCTTTAAATTCCATTATGGCCAACATTTTGCAGAGCATTATCAGTGATGCAGAAGACCATGCTCAAAGTAAAGTTCTGCAGCACAAAGTGTAAAATACGCTGATGATTTAACATCTCGCACAGCCCAGCGTTCCTCACACAGGGGGGTCAAAAGCCAGGGTTCAGCTGGACTCACAAATACATCACCCCGAATCAAACAGAGCATCCCTAAATAGTAGCAGTCACTAACGTACACTCATTACATTAATAAATTGCTCGCTAATGGGAGCGGTGACAAGTAAGATGTGCACTTAGTGGCCCTGTTTGCAGCCCGCCCCTGATGTCTGAATGCCCGTTTTTGTCTGGGTTATGTTCTAAAGGCTTCAAAGTGCACGAAGAAAATCTGCTCAGTGTTGTGAAATAAATCAAAGAGTGTCTCTCGAAAATTCCTAAAACACTTCGGCCCTAATCTCCCAGACCAGAGAGTGGGCTTGCAGAATGCTAAACTTGCTTTTCAAAGAAGATCAAAGCAACACGAGCAACAATTAAAAACACGGGTGGAGGTGTGCGCATGCGCAGGCGCATCGCGGAGGCAGTAAGAACCTCTTTTTAGTCATCCCCGAACGCTAACCTTGACTTATCTAATCACTACACGTGCGATTTGAAAGGACAGGAGATGTCTCCAAAAGGTACACAAAAAATTCCCTGCCTTTATGTACAAAATGAGCTCTAGGCACATGCAACGTTTTCCGAGATACGCTCCTTCCATTAATTTTGAAAAGCTCCTTAGCTGCTAATTAAACCAGCCTAGAATTCTGTTGCTCAGTGACTCAAGGATAAATGAAGCTGAATTGTGCAGCTACCCTTCCTAGTGTTACTTAGTCGTTAACTAGGGTTTAGTCTCCCAGACCTCACTGAACCCCCTGAAAGCCAGCTGCTTGCCTCACCAAACATCTGAAGAAGCAGGCTCACCCCCTGAGTGGTATCGGGCCGTTTGGCAGCTTACCAAAGCCACCGCAGAGATCTGATTTCCTTGCTTCAACTTTCAAACGGCATTGGCTGTCCTGCCTGAGGCTGGTCACTTCTACCCGCACATACACCAGAAATACTTGTGCTAGAAGAGAAGTGCACTCACACAAGAACTGCTGGTGCTACCAGGTGAGTGCCCAAGGGAGAGTGACGTTGTATGACAGGCAATACGCCTCCGGTGAGGGGGGGACGACACAGGAACGGGGGACTTTGCAGCCAAGCTGCTATATCCCTGACAATACAGTTTGTCTGTTTTTCCCTTTTCAAGCTGGTATTGCACTGTGTGAATGAGAAAGGAAGGGGGGAAAAAAATCCCCAAAAACAAGGACACACACCCCCCAACCAAAAACCAAACAGCAGCTGTGGGAAGAAACTCTTGGAAGTTCACAGGGTGAGTAAAGGAGGAGTAAAACCCCGAATGAACTCTCCTGGCTGAACTGGGTTAGGATGAAAAATGCTTCTGCTAAATCTTGAAAATTTAGGTCAGTCTTGTTTATGTGAAGACATAAACCACTGACATTTTGAGAAGCATGTGAATCGAAGTGATATTTCAGAGTTCTCTCTGAATCACTTTGGGCCACAAGGCCCTTTTATACAACCAAGTTCCCCCCCCTTCAAATTAAAAAAAAAACCAAACCTGAATTGTGACTTAAACTGTATGCAGCCACATAGTGGAGTAGTGTGCTTTAAAGTCTAGTGGCAGCAGCTGCTGAAACATTTCATATTTTTAAAATACACGGAGTGAACTGAGTAGATATGTGGGAAACATTTAACAGAAGAGAACAAAGTAGGTACAGTTTTCAAAGCTATCTGCCTTTTCCCTCCTCTGTATTAATACAGGCTACATTATACCGGTGAAGATGAAGGAAAAGATAATTGATGCTTTTCTGAGACCAAACTGATGTTATCCAAAGCATACATCACACCAGATATCCATTGCATTTAACACAGCTCAACGGAAGGGGATTTCGATGGTGCAAATAGGACTCAATCCCGTTTATCTTCAAATCCACGTGAATACTTCAAGGCTCCGTGAGTCATTTTGATAAAATGTTACTTAGCAGCATCAAAACTGCCCGAGTATTTTGTCTGCCTGCACTGGGGCCTCCTACTGCTGCCATTGAAACAAATGGCAAAATTCCCATTTACTTCCAGGGGAGGAGAGACAAGCCCTTAGAAACCTTTGTATTTAAGGAAAAAAAACCCAAAACCCACAACATTTTTCCTCCCACTCATGACTACAGTTCCCCTGAAAAGCCAATGAAAGTCAGGTTGTTAGGACTGGGCCCAAAGGTCAGGAACAAAGAACATTAATTAGTACAGTCTTGCTGTTGTAAAATTGAGAAGCATCATCGAAGCGTCATCATTGTTTTTAAACAGAAAAATGTCACTCTCAGATCTAACTAGGAAGATTTTAAAATATATATAAATCTGGGAAGAAGAAATGAAGCACACATTTCATTTAGTGTCTGGATTACAGATTCTTATTAAACAAACCAGAGCTCATTATAAAATCAATATCAACTTAACCACTATACTCCCAGGAGAAATGGCAAAAAAGGTCACTCCAAGAAATTCAAACAATTTTCCTGCTGGAAGGGCACGATTTTAATTACAGATACTATTAATTAGAGCTGTCAGTAGGAAGATTGTCCTGTTAATTATCACAAATTCAGTTTCAAGTGTGATTTTGGAACCTGGAGGGCTTTTAAAAAAAAATTAAGAATTCTTGTATTCACGTTTAACAGGAGAAAAAGACTACCTATCGCCTCTGTTGCTTAAGTAATCCAAGGCAAGCTCTCTACTAAAACCAAACAAAAATATTTATGGCCATGGTCTCTTTGGCCAACAAAACTGATCCGACAAACTGCTGTTTTGTTCAGACTTGATCTGGAGGACACTCCTTTTTTCCAATGGAAATGCTCTTGCTCTCTCTGGCTTTGCAAGTCATTAAAGATGTAATTTTTTTTCTTTTTTTTCTCAGTAAACATTGCAATTAAACTGAAAATTGAAACCATTCCTAAAGATACTAATTGTTACAGAAACATTCATATTTATCATTCTGTACCAAAATCTCCCTGGACCCAGCCTGTGGAGACACACTTAATACATTACATCTTTTACATGTAAGAGGTACAGGCAGACCCAAACTTTGTGAGGAAATATGAGTTTATTCCCGTATGACTCCCAACTGCCAGTGTTAATCCATCTCAACTCCAGAATTCAGAAAGGCCATAATGTCTGATCCTAAGCAGAACAAGAAGGTAAAATAAAACTTGACAGAAGAGTGCCATTAGCAAGACCCTCCGGGTGCACAAGCAGACAGGGATACTACCGCAACAATGTTTACACATTCTTAAATTCTTTTTCCTGGTTGCTCTCCAAATATTTGAGGATAGCAGACAGAACTGTGTGGTATACGACCATAACACATCCATTACCACACCACTAACACACCAAGAAATAAGTGCCATGATCTAAAACAAACTTAAGGAGGATGCAGAGTGTCTCTCCACCCAATACTTTTGAAACCGAAAGAGAAAGCTGGAGGTTTCTGATTTACTTCAGGAAACCTGAGTGCAGCCCTCCCGTATTCCCGGGTACGTATCCACTACCTTTGTTCTCCCAGACCCAGTCCTGGTTTCCCTCCCCATCTATCAGCATTAGATTTCATTTTATTTGAATAATGGCAGAAGGTGGCAACAGATCGGGTCAAAGGCTCTTTTCATATCAGACCCTGAAGAAGTCGATTACTCAAAAAGAGAGACATCTTCAGATAACCGTGCAATCCGTTCCTCATAAACGTTAAAGATTTTTTGTTATTAATAGTGGCAGGGGTGACAGATTATGGATATTAATGTTATTTTTCAGAGAATTTCAATGGCAAGGGCTGCTTGCTTTCTTTCCCCCCCGCTCCTTTTTTCTTCTTTCTTTAATGTCTCTAATTAGGCACGCATTTACAGCACCCGCCAGAACAGCCAAGATTAACACCCAGCAGTAAAAAGCTGCTACAGTGAATCCAAGGGAGTATGAATGGAGCGGGGAGGAGGGGTGTGGGGGGGTGGGCAGCGTCGGAAACAAACCCACCCCCTCGGCTCCCAATACGAGGAGGGTCCCCCCGGGGGTCCGCGGGGCATCCCGCGGGAGCCGGGCCGGAGGAAAGAAGCTTGGTCCTTACCTGATAAGCAGCGGGGGCGTCGGAGCCGGCGTCAGCCCCCAGGGCCGAGAGCTTCTCCTTCAGGCGGTGATGTGCGCGGTGGCGGAGGCAGTAGGCGACCCCCGACGCCGCCAGGACCCCGGCGATGCAGGCGAGGGAGAGAAGGGTGAGGAGGAGGTATTTGGCGGACTCTGCCTCTTCCCCGCGCTGCGGGAGCGGCGGGACGTGGCTTTTCTGCAGGGGAGGAGAGAGAGGTAGCGCCTGAGTTGCGCGGTGGCGGAGAAGCGCGGAGGGGGAAGACCCCGTCGGGGGAAACCTTCGGCAGCGCTAACTTTCAGCCGAGGATGGAGGCGAACGGACGGGCAGGGACAGCACCGCCGACATGCCCCCTCCATCCCCGCCCCTCCCGGCGGCTTCAATTTAACTACCGAAAGGCGGAGGCGGGCGCGCTGGCTGCGCGCAAGCACCGCGGCGCGCTCCGCAGCTCCGCGCCCCCCCAACCCCCTCCCCGCTGCTTCCCCCTCACAGCCCCGCAGGACTGCATCCAGGGCCAGGGGCTGCCGGGGGGGGCAGCAAGAGAAAATCCGATTATTTTTTTCTCTCGGAGTGAAAAATAAACCAAGGAACAAGAGACCAAAAAAAAAAAAAAAAAAAAAGAAGAACAAGAAAAAGTAGGTGGCGGTCCTTCCTTTTGTCTGTTGTAGAAGGAAAAGGATAAAAAAGGCCGATAGTTTCAAACTCCTCCAGATTACTATTATTTTTGCAGCTATAGGAGAGAATCCTTCTAGTGCATTTCACTTGTCTCCATGTGCTAAAAAGTTGTACAATAATTTCCCCTCATTAGCTTCATTATAAGCTATATTAGCAACAATTAAAAACGCAACATGAAAATGAAAAGACCAGGCGCGCAAATTGCAGCAAGACTCATTTGGCCTGCATTCCCCCTTTCACAATTACCAGGGAAATGAATTGAAAAGCACGCCCCTGCCTCAGTCCTGGTTGCTACAAGATGAGAACAATTAGCAAACTCCTTTCCACCACCTAATTTCGCGTGGTAACAAAATGGATTTTTCCCCATGAATGCCTAGCCGGCCTATTCATTATCTCTCCTCTATTAGTAATTTTCTGCTCCGTATTCAGCTAGCCAGCTCTTAATTTCCTCCTGTCTTGCAGTGTACACAGTGGCTCTTATGTCAGGCCCGGTCCATTTTTATCTTGTAATCATAAAGGCCACCAAAGCAATTATCGCTGGTCTTGACTGTAAAAGCTTGTCATTAATTAGCCTCCTTGCCTTCAGTGCTGCGGATTAGCCGGGGCTGAGGCTGAGTTAATGGAAATGCAGGTTCAATAAGACTCCCGGATTTTCTTGCCTGGATGCGCCGAGCGGAGGAGGATTGCCGGGTTTGTAAACCCCGGGCGGCGGGGGGCGGGCGCAGGGCTCGCCAGGGCCAGGCATGTGCCGCCCGCCTCCGCGCCCGCGCAGCCACCGCCGGACCCACCGCCTCCCTGCCTCCCCTCCCCTAAACCGCAGCCGGCCCCTCCTCCAAATCCCAACAGCCACCAGGAGGACGGGGCTCCCCCCGCCCCCCAACCCACCGACCCGGCCTCGGGGGAGGGGGGGGAGAGGGGGGCTCCGAGGCCGCCTTCCCGCGTCCCGTCCCCCCCACACCCCCTCCCCGGCTCCGTGGCCCAGCTGGGCACCTGCCCCGGCCGCACCGCGGGGAGCGCGCCCTCCGGACCGCGCGGGGGAAGAAGGGCGGGATGGGGGCTTGTAAAGGAGACCCGGGAAGGGCAGCACCGACGGCAGCTCCCGCCGCCTTGGCCCCGGGAGCCCGGGGGGGTAAAGGGCTGCTGCGCTCTGCCATTAGCATCTCCGTGAAAGGCCGTCGTCCCCTCGGGGCCAGAGGTCGCAATCTGCATCTAAATAGGCAACGCCCTCGAAAGTGCCGGCGCCCCCTCCCCAAGCGCTGCGCCCCGGGGCGTTAATCCGCCTCGCCGCGGCGTTTGGTCCCCCATCAGCAAGGCAGGGACAATCCGCCCCCCTCTGCCTTCCCCCAGGACCCCCCGCGGACCGGCCCCGCTCCCCGGACGGCTCGGGCCGCCCTCCCCGCGTCGGATCCCGGGAGCGCGCAGAACATCGCCGCCGGCGGCAAGAACAGGCCGGCGGGTAATTTCGGGCACTTCTGCATCTCTTCTCGCTCTTGCTTTCACAACCGCGGCTTTAAACCGTTTCCCTTCTCCGGTTGCCGTGTGAGATCCGCACAGGCACCCGGGGAAAGAGCTGTGCGAGAGAAACAATGAGAGTGATGGGAGCAAAGTGCTGTCAAATGCCCCGAGTAAACACGAGGGAGAAAAAGGGCGCGCTTGCCTTTCTTCCCTGTAGTTATAGTGATTTTAGATGTTTCCAACTTCCCGGCAGCTCACCGCCCTTAACAAAAGAAGCGCTCGCCGAGACACCCCGCACGGCCCCCAGGAACGGGAAACACGGGAAAGAGTTTGAGCCCTTCCGTGGGGTGTTTAAGCATTGTTAACACACCGGTAAACATCCTCCGTGGGCAGCCAGTGTAGCCGCGTCCCTAGTGATGGGCACTTGCAAAGAGCGGCCCGTCTAGGGGACCGGCGCCACCGCCCGCCCGACGCTCCGTGCCCTGGAAGGGGCTGGCAGCTCCGCAACGGGAGGGAAGGGGAGGACAGGCACGGCCGTTAACCGCTGCTCTCCGCCTGCACGGCAGCACGGCGGCGTTCGCCACGTCGGAGCGGCTGGCGGGGAAGGGACAGGGGCTCTGGCACGGGACGGCCAGTCCTTCTCCCCGCTCCTTCCTTCCTCCCGCTTCACGGGGAGCGCCTCCAGAGCCTCTGCCATCGGGGCGCGGAGGGCTCCCGTCCCACCCTCCCTCCGGGGGAGGGGATGGTTTGATGCTCAGGGGCACCTCGGGAAGCCCACACGACGCACCCGGGAAACACCCCGGTGACTGCTTCCAGCTGCGAGACCCCGCATAATCCTCCGGGTAAAACCGACGGTGGAGCCCCACCGCCCGGCTCCGGGCTGGGGGCACCCGGAGCTGCAGAGGGCAGCGGGGGGTCCCAGCCCCCCCCGGCAGTGCTCCATCAGGAGACCTTCGGGAAACAGCCACCACTGCCCCCAACTCAGCTGGAGAAACCCTCTGCCCTTTCATCCTGCTTGATGTCTGTCCAAACATCAAATTACAAAACGAGTAAAAATTAATCCGAGTTAGTTACCAGCTTCCTCCCTCCCCCCAGTCAGGAGCACAGATTTCCCCACCTCACCTAGACCCCCGATTCCTCACTGCAATAAGGCCCCAGCCTGAAACGGACCCCAGGGTTAATTAGAGGCGTCCTGTCAGACTTGACTTGAAATTGAAAGAAAATGTTTAAATATTTATGAATTTGACATTTACAGTCGGATGTCTTTTAAAGCAGAACACCTCTCCCTGTGCTGGTTGGGGCTGCCATGGTGTGTGTGCCTGGGCTGGAAGGGGAACAATAGCTGTTGCATAACAAGAAAAACAAATCACCTTCTCCCCCCACCCCCCCCCCCCAGGCTTAACAGATAAATAGACCACATAAATTACACGTAATTAAATATTAAACTCAGCTACATATAACTGTGCATTTTTAAAAACTTTATATAACAGAATATATTGACACTTCTGAATGATTTTTCTCCTTGGAAAATTGTGTGGTATCACAGAGAATCAGAGACGAAAAATCAACTCATTCCTAAACGGATGGCTTAGGGAAGTGACTCTACATACAGAGGTTTTGGAGATGTTCAGCCATTCCCTCCATGCTTTTAAATGACTGGCCTGAGCTGAAATGCTAGAAGGCAAAGATTTACCCTCAGAACAACATTACACCTACCACTTACACTCAACAGCGTTTGCATGATGTACCCGCTCCTGTCACGGGTTGTAATTTTCTATTTTTTTTTCTAAAGGGAAGAAAAAATGCCTAGAATCTGTTCTCATGTAGGCTTTCCCAGTCCCTCGACAGCACGTTATTTTATATATACACCCAAAAGTGAGTCAGTAACTAGAGCAGCCATAGCGCTGGAGTCACAAATCACTGTTCTAATCAAAGAGCAGTGTCCCGTTCTGCGGTGTCATCCCATGATGCAGCAGAACAGCCGACATTTCAAACGAATTCCAGGCAAATGTCAGTAAATATTTAATGTACGCCTTCATGTAAATAAGTTCTCACACCTATGTTGGAAGTGCGCAAGAAACTCTTTGTAAGAGCGGAGAGGAGCTCCCCATGCAGTGATGTGAAAGCTCACCTTCCAGATGCCTCAGCAGAATTACACTTCATTATTTCCATTAGGACACGAGGCCTGACTCTGGTCGTTGCTGAAGCAAGACTCAACTGAACTAGAGGTTTTGTTTTGCTTCATAAATTAAAAAAGACATTCATGGTTTACAACCCAGTGTGCCAGTTACTGCCCCTGACCTCTTCCAGTTTGCAAGAGATTGGCTATACGATTCATTCTAAAAAAATCCCAATGCCAAGTTGGGGTTTTTTGCAATTTTCACATGCTTTGGTTTTTACATTTATATTAGACAGCTTTGTTTCTAAGCAGTAATTAAAAAAAATTTCAGATTTCTGTGTAAACATGGGCAAAAAGATGAACTTCGGGATAGGATTTGTTTCAAAATATTAGAATGTTAAAAAACTCAAGAGGTGCTATTTTTAATTTAGAATTCACTATAGAATCTAATAAATGAGAGAAGTGAGGTGGAAATAATCATGTATTAATTCTGTGCATTACAAAATCTTTTCAGAAGCTATTATCAGAGCAAGAGGCATTGTGGTTTGGATTCAGGGTGGGAGAAATCCTTTGTGCAACTGAAAGCTATTGTTCCTCTGTGCAGATGAAATTGTACTTGCAAATCTGCCATTCAAGGAGGGAAAAAAGTGCCTAGGCAGAAGAATTCTACAAGAAAATCGTTATTCTTAAAAATCAACTTCACTAAAATAAGTTTTAGTTCATCAGGTTTTGGTGTGTTTTTTTTTAAGAGGATTCTTTGCTAACAGTTGCAGCCACTGACATTAGAACAACCCATAAAGGATATGTATATTATTTCCTTAATATAGAAAGCGTGAAGAAAGGGATATGTGTGGGTGTGTATGGAGATATATATATAATATATATTCATATATACACACACATCTGTGTATGTCTGCTCGCTTAAATAAACCTAAATTCCCTCCTAGTAATTTCCCTATGTAAGGTTAGCTGGGACATAGGCTGAGATACACTATGCTGATTAAGTTTTGTTAGATCATTAGAAAACCAGAGAAACACTTTACGTCAGGAGGAGCCCAATCTGGCCCCAGGAAACCTACAGATTTCCCCCCCTACCCCTTCCCCAGTAAAATAAGAAAACAAACAGAAGGGAAAGCAGCATCTCCCTTGGTTTTGGTTCCTGCTCCTCCTCCCCTGCTTTGCGCTCCTGGTCAGGTTAGACTGGGGCAGCAGGGCCTGAGGGATGCCCAACCTTCAGGGGATACTGTGTTCCCTGTGCTTGGCACTGCGCTCCCAAGCTGTACCGGCTGGCTACTTGTTGGTGGTTTAAGGTACTATCTTTAGAGTTAGTAAGAGGTTTCTGGGGCCGCTGTCCTCTGCCTCCCTCTTCACAACCTCCCCCAGAAAGCTCGCCTGGTGCCAAGATCACTTTCAGCAGATGTCAGTTCATCACCTGAAATGAGGTCAATTTAACGCTTTTACTCAGGAGGATGAAATCGGATGGGAAGGTACTTTTTGCTTCTTTTAGGGGTCGGAAAGATTAGACAAATCGACAAACACAAAAGGCAGATGGATTTCTGGGAACTGCAGCTTATTCAAATCACTGAGAAAGGTCACTGCAAGAGCCGCAGATCTATTCATCTGTAGGGGTACAATGATCTTTCCACAACCTTCAACACCACAAAGCACTCTGGAGCGTCTCTATACCTTTTAGTAGGATTAATACCACGAACAATGACTGAATACAATCAAGAATTCAGCGAGTTCAAAGATCCCTTGATCAATGGTAGGTATTTTCTTCTGGCTTCCTAAAGGCAAACAGAAGTGAAGTCTCTGGTTAGAGTTACAAGAAATTATAGCTCTTATCCTGAATCCCACTACAAGGTGATGCTGAAATGCCAAAATGTCCGAGAACCCCAAAGAACTTTGTGGCATGGAATGAGTAAGGTTGCAAAAGACGAAATTTAGGGAGTGTCAAGATTCTCCTGAGGATTTATTTCTTTTTTAAATCAGCATTTAATTAGTTAAAGAGTATGGCACAAGAGACTACAGCATCTCTGAGACGCAGTAGGGATAACGCACAACTCGGGAAACCGGACAGCCACATCCATGTCTGTGGAAGAGGTGGGTGAGCTGGAGCCGGAGAAGTGTGGCCCGTCCTGCCCGAAGCCGCGCAGTGCGCCTCCGGTGTGGCAGCAAGAAGAGGAGAGCATGGAGACACCACGGTGAAGAAACTTCAATTCCCATCTCTAAGGACTCAGGAGCAATTAAGGGAAAGCAGCAGAACGGTAGCACCAGGAAGCAGGTTTCATCCTCAGCCCAGGCTTTGTAAGCCAGAGTGAAACAGATAAATTGAGGGACTCAGCAGGTCCAAGTCTCAAAGTGTCAGAGCCCGAGCCGAGAGGACGGTCAGTGATGGCCGGGCTTAATCAAATACCTTCGGCAAGCAAGCAAAACCCAAGCCGTAGTGCCAGCGCTGATCTAATGCTGATGCTGAAGGCACATAATTTAGGGATTAGATAAAGCTCCCTTAAAACCGAGTGCCAAAAGCGAGCCGTCTCTCGGTAACACGCTGGCAGAGCCCGAGGGCCCCTCAGTGGAATAGCCGCCCCGTCTCGCAGGGAGACGGGCCGGGCCCTGCGGCTCCCAGGCCGCCCCCGCCCGGGGACGGGGGTCCGGCTGTCGCCTCCGGTCCTCGGGGCCCCAAGCCGTGAGCAGGCCGAGGGGAGCGGGAAGGACACGTCCTCGCCCCGCCGGGCCCGCTGACCCCTCAGCCCTCTCTTGTCTGACGGCCCCGAGTCCGGGGGCACCCCTGGAGCACCCCTCGGCCGGGGGCGCCCGACGCTTTCGGAGCCGCGTCCGCAGAGCCGGGAGGAGGCGAAACGGCCCGCCCTCCGCCCCTCCCGCCGCCCCAGCTCCTCCGCGGAGACCCGACCCGGGCGGCGGCGGTTATCCCCATCCCGCCCGCCCCCGCACCCTCCGGCCCGCGCCGCGCACACGGCTCCCACGCGAGCCCTAGCCGAGCCGCCTCGAAACACGGCGCTCCCGCCCCCCGGTCCTCCGCCGCATTTACCTGCTGCCATGGCGCCGCAACCGGTGTGCCGGGACGGGCTCCTCCCTGGGAGGGCTCGGCGCACCTCGGCGGGCTGTAGCAATCCTCCTCCGGTGCCAAAACTTGCCCCTCTCCTCCCCCCACCCCCCTCCTCCTCAGCGGAGACAAAGGCGGCGGCAGGCACAAGCGCTCCTCGCAGCCCGCAGCCGCCTCCCGGCGCGGAGCGGAGCGGCGGGGGGAGCCGGCGTCCCCGAGCGGCCCGGCGGTCCCCGCGGGATGCGGGCGCGGGTGGAGGATGCCGGCGCGCCCCGGCGCTGCCCTCCTTATATCGGGCCGCTTGCAGCCCCTGCCGGCTGCCGCACATGGCCCATCCACCGGTTGCTATAGCGATGCCTCCCCTCCACATGTTGCTGGCGGCAATTGGCTAGGGAGGTCTGGGCTGTTCAGAAGCCCTTCGCCGGAGTGAGGCAATGAATGGACACGGGCTGTGTCACTCATTTGGAAAAGCTGGCTGGGGTTTCTGTTGTGGATGCAGGTTTGGGTTTGGGTTTTCTTTCTTTTTTTTTTGTTTTGTCTTCTTTTCTTTTTTTACGCGTCCCCCATCTATTTTTCTTTTTTCATTTTCTTTTTTTTTTTGTGTGTGTGTGTACTACTCTTGCAAGATGGAAGTGGAGGGTAGAAAAATGACAGAAAGCCAAAAATAAAATCAAACAAGGGCAGCAAGGAAAATCTAAAGATCATTTGCATGACAATACAGCATATAAGCCCACAACGTTTATTCCTGAAAAGAATTTCCTCCGTAAAAAAAAAAAAAAATTAAAAAGTCACACAGCGTCAAGCGAGAGAGGTCCAAACTTTTACCCCTCCCGTCCTGGTTCTTCAAATAACACAGGACATCAGGAAGAAGCAGTATGCTGCGACCAACCATGGGACAGTGGCGGAGTCCGGTTAAATAAATCACAGCAGGGACTGCTGAGAGCGGGCGCGGGGCCGGTGCGGGCGAGCGGGGCCGCGCTGTGGTCGGCGCTGCACACCCCTAGCTCCGACTTCAAGCCGCTTTTCCGCGCTGCTGCCCGGGGCAGCACCGACCCCTGTGACGAAACCGACCTCGCACTCTTCCTCGTCCCCCTCAAATTACAGCCGACAAACACGCTGCGGGGGCACCCCAGGAAGCGGGAGCGGTGTAGAGTGCCCCGGCTGCGGGAGCGGGACAAGAACAAGCGGGGAGCAAGGAAGGGACTGATGACATCTCCTTGGGAAGACCTTTCAGGCACCCAATGAAGCACCCTACCGCCTCCTCCTCCCCGTTATGTCCCATTGCCCCTGCAGACAGGGCAGAGCGGCAGAGGGGGTACCCCCTTTTCCCTTTCCCTTTCCCTTTCCCCAGTCGTCCCGCCCCCCGGCCGCCGCCGTGCCCCAGCCTCCCCCAGCTCCGGCGGTAGCAGCCCCTGCGCGCCCTCCACGGCAACACCCTTCAGAGCCGAGAGACGCAAATGACGGAGGGGGCGCCGCTCCCCCCTCCGCTGGGGGACACCCCACCCCACGCCGCTCCCCAGCCGCAGGGCGGCCCCGCCGGCGGCGGGACGGTGCGGAGGGGGCGGCGGGAAGGGATGGACGGGGCGGGCCGGGCCTCCCCCTTCCCCACACCCCCGCTGCACAGGCAGCCGGCGGGGGCGCGGCCTGGGCAGCCCGCCCGACCCCGGCGACCTCTGCCTTCCCGGAGGGAGTTGGGGCTCGGGCTCATCGCGGCTTCCCCGGTGACACTGCAGCAGTCCCATGTAGCTTTTCCTTTTTACCCCCTACCCCCCCGCCGCACCCCCTCCGCCACGTACTCCTGTTCGCTGCGCCCCTCTGAAGCCCGCGCCTTGCTAGGGACACGGGCCTATTTGGGAAGCCAAGGAGAGGCGACGACTGCCTGTACACACGAAGCACGTGTCCCCTCCCCCCCCCCCCCCGCCCCCACGAGCGACACTTCATGTCAGTCATCACCATCTACCGCCCAAGGTTGTTCTGCCATACGCAGAAAGCACAGAGTAGCTGTGCCACAGGCTCACCCCGATGACCACTCGCACACCGACCCTTCCAGTTCCATATGTAGGGAGATGCTCTTCCCACCAACACCCTTTCTAGCAATATGGTTTCCAAGGAGAAGAGGTTCTCCTCACCCTCCTACCTGGTTTCTGCTCAAGGAAAACACTTCACGTTCCCACCGGTTAACACAAACTTGGCTTCTTCAAACATTTAATCAACTCCATTTTTAGTACACGGCATCAACTTATTACTTTGTCAGTCTGTCATCCGATAGCACTCCTCTTCGTCTAACATTATCCTGCCCCGGTAAGAGCCACAGCATACATAATTTACTTACTAACCTGTATTACTTAAGTTGAAAGATAAATGAACCCGCCAAGAGATTTCATTAAAGGGACACGTGTGTTTGCATATTGATCCTCCTAATGAACTGTCTGAAACTGATAAATACTTCCATTAGCTTTGTAGTTTATATTTCTTATTTACAAATACATTAATTATGATTTCCTGGGCAAATACTGCATTTTTTTCAGAACTGTCAAGTGCTAGACTGGTTGAAGATTAAGTTGACTGGCCAAAAGTGTCAAGAGACAGCAAAACACTATTTAAAATACATCTTTTTTTCAACAGTGAAATTTTGAGAAATTTGTAGTGAAATTTATAATACTTCTCATTATATGTAATTTTCATTACTTTCATCACATGCTAAATGCAACCTTTGAAGGGATGGCAAATATCTTTGAGAATTATGTCACAGGAAAGAAATTTAAATATAGATGATTTAATATGCTTTCATTAAAAACATAAGATGTGTTGCCAGATAGGAGAAATAATTTTCAATAGTTTACTAATTTAAAACTTAAAAACTGCTTTTAAAGTTTTCATAGTGGTGTTACTCATGGCTCACTTGCTGCTACTTGGTAAATTTTCACTTTCAATGCAGTAACTTACATCTAGGTGATATAAATACATTTCCTTGTGATGCATTGTAAATGGGAAAACAAAAAAAAAAAGTGACATCAGCAGCATTTCAGTATAAAATTTGAAGAAAGTTTCACGACTTTTTCTTGGAAAACACTTGAAATTGAAAGTAAAAATGAGTTTGAGGCAGTTTCTCTGCTTTCAGCGCATTTAAAATACAAGAATTTTGAAGATTTGCATTAACATTCCTCGAAATTCAAGGTCTGTATTTGAGCTACGCCTAAACTAAAAATATTCTAGATCTTGAGATTTCATTGAGAATGATGCTGAGACCTATTTCCAGTTGGCATGGAGCAAACCTCTTGCCTGAGATCCTGCAATGTTTGTTCGGACTCCTTAAAAATCTCTTCTTCAGAAGAGGATGCTGAAAGCCACACTGACTTTCTTGCCTTGATTTCTGACTACAAATTTTAAGTTTAGTCACATCTTTCTGCAAATGTGCACAAAATGTATAGTATGGAATAGATTTGCTTTCTTTTAAAGGATGGGTGATAAAGCTAAAAGGCCATTTAATCTCATTTGTTGTTTGTTTAAAAGCTTTATCTACCTTGCTCCTTAAATACAAATCCATATATGTTGCAGAGGATTTCCCACAGATTTTCTGTCCGTGAAGATCTTAAGAATAATGTTGAATTTCCTTCACCTCTATGAACAGAAAGTCTATTCCAAATATTAACTTCCTACAGATGTTTTTCTGAGATTACCTCAACTTTAGGAATACCTGTACTAAGAAAGGGACAGAACACCCGTGTCTAGAAAACACCACACCTTTCTTATAAATAAACCCAATCATAAATCAAAAATGGGTTTAGCAGTATTTTAACCACGAAACTTCACTGAGGTTTATGCCTTATCTTCTCTTGCTCATCTGTGAGGATCAGCACCAGACACTTTCTACTTCCAAGCGAATTCTAGAGCTCTTAGCTTTATTAAGAAAATTATTTCATTCTGGCTAAGATTTGAATCTAATTAATCTGTCTTGCATTTAAAAAATGATAACTACATTCAAGCTGCATGCTAGTCTTCAGAGACAGCTTAAAATATTAATTAAAGAGTGCATTTTCCATTTATTTTAATTACATTAATACAGTTTCAATAAATAAAATAGTTCCATGCTTCATCAAATCAAACAAACTTGAATGTATTTTTTTCTATTGATTAGTGATCTTTTCACATCGGCCCTTTTGACTGTTTATTCTTAAATAGGAAAGAGATGCAGAAGTGTTTGTGGGTTCCCATTAGTGAAATGAGGTCCAGGGGTCTGAAAAGGTCAGCTCAGCCTTCTAGGAGGCTGATACAGCCCTGCAAAAGCGTATTTATAAAGGTAATCACTGATATATAACTGGATGCCTTCATGGACTTTTTTAAAGAAATGAGGTTTTTCTTGTATTACTTTTTTTGGGGGTAAATTGAAAAAAAACCCAACAAACTGATAGATTTCTATGATCCACTTGCCTGTGATGCTCACTGATCCATAGACAAAATACTGAAAAACAACTGGATGTATCATGCTTTTAATGACATGTTCTAGATTTGCAGGTGAACCCTTCTGTCGATACAAACCACAGGGCAAGGCAGAGGCAGTCTAGTTAGTAGCTACGTCAAAAAAAGTGTCATTCTTCCTAATTCAATCATAATTCTATCCTTCAAATATTTGAGCAGCAGCATCAGCTGAAGGAAAACTAAATACTGAAGAAAAAGTTTTTTAAAATACCCTGGGAGTCACAGCTGGTGTTTTGAAACATGTCCTCTATACATTTCATGACAGCTTGAGTCCCCCTGTAATTCAGGGCCTAATCCTGCCCACCTCAAATGGAGGAATTCATTACAAGTCAACAGAAGGAGTCAGAACAGCAACTGGAACACAATATTTCCAGGGTCTGCCTTTATGTAAATCAATATTTCATTAAAAAAAATACTTGCAATGTTAAAACCTTAATTGCATTGCGATTAGGTTTATATTCACGGAACATAGATAAAAATATTAATTTAAGTTTTAACATGAGACTAAATACTGTTATCATGAAAGACTTATTAAGAAGCTTCTATAAAAATGCCAACTCGAAACCTGCTTAATGGTAAAACATTATGAGAAATGCAGGATTTTACACCGTGATCTTGTTACAGTAAGATGTGGCTATCATTGAAATGCTGCACTTCTTTTACTCATCAGTACTGCGTGTGCCAAGAATTCAGAGAAGTGTTAGCTGTCAGTTTTCCCTACTATAACATCAGCAGATTAGTTTTGTTAAAGTGCTATTTTAATATTGTTGTGAAAAGGGTACTTATTTCTCCTTCCCTGAGATGAAAACAAATTTGTAGAGTTTACATGTGAAAAAGTATTTTCAGAATAGTAGCCAGTGCTGCAAATCCATATGAGATCTTAAATCAAGATGTGTTTTTTTCTGCCTTTGACACAAATATTGCTCTTTCTATCTTATCTTCTAATACTGGTAGCCTCAGGACAAACATAGATTACGTTAGAAAATTGTCCTTCATTATATTGATCGAAATTCACTTCCAACCTACCTGAATCTGGTGTTAGAACATTTTTATTAGTTTTAAATTGTTTGTATTATAAATTCAAAATAACAAAATGCCTTTATAAATAGTTTAAAGTTCCAAAGCAGATGGTTTACCAAGTTCCTACATGCTTCGTACAGTGCCACTGAGTTTCCTTTTATCCTGATCTTTCATTTCCAAGTGCAGAGCAAGACCTTCTTTGTGGAAAACACAGCAGTGCCTCTTACAAAAACATATTAGGACAGCATTTTAATTGGTTTATGAAGTTTCAGCAATTGTCAGAATTACGGAGGGCTGTTAGACCAGCTGAAGTTCATGCACCAGTAGTAATCCACCTTATTTAAGATTTCTAGTTGGTGCTGCTGTTGCTTTAGCATCTCTGATAAGGGTCTTGTTTTTATGTTATGACATATAGAAATGGTGGAAGCTTGAACAGCATTAGAAATCACAGGTATTATTATCACCAGTAATACTGGTCCTGGAGCTGGGCTTTCACTGATAATTTGGCCAAGATGCCAGACACCTAGCGAAATTCTTCTTATACTTTCACTAGATCTAACAAAGACACCACCCCTTTTCCCACCCTGATTCTCTATTTTAGAAAGCATCTTGCCAGGGTTTTCTTCTTTTTCTCCTCCTACTGAAGGAATAACAAAATGCCCCTTTGCTGGGAGCAGTCTCTTGGTCAATAATGCAAGTAATGCTATGCATGTGCGTGGCATTTTTAGTCTAACTAGATTCTTGAAAGTATGAACACTTACCAAATGAGAAAGAAGACCCTGACACATACAGGAAGGAGGATAGAGACTAGATAACTTTCCGAAAGTCCCTTTTCTTCTCTGAGTCATACAAGCATTCAAAAACATTGAAAAACTTCGCCTTTTCAGGCTGTAGGAACAGGAAGGTGACTACATCGCTTTATGCAACCATAAGCTATAAAACCTAGATAAATAATTACGTGTGACAGCACGGTAAAATGAATGTATCGCACAGTCATTTTAAAATACGTGCTTCAAATTTATGCCTTCAGATTACATATGAAATCAGAAAGATTGTTGAAAAAGTACTTATCCTATGTTTTGCATTTTGCATGCAACGGAGCAGGCGTTTAGACATTCATTAGATTTTTTCAATTAATTTCAAAACAAAGTTTTTATAAGTGTAGACTTAAAATTCCATTTAACTCACTAAGACTTTAGAATCACTGCTTTATCGACACAGGTGTGTCAATTTACAGTAAGCATAGGTATGGTCCGTAAGCTTTTACCTATACTCTGACACTTAATGTTTGAAGCAATTATCTCTGGAGTCCCATTTTTTTTAAAAATGGAAGGAGAGCAACTGTGCTGATTTATACAAACAGCAGCTTTCACCCTTCAATACTGGTCTTAGAAGTGGCACTGGAAGCTATGTCCATATGGATTCCCATAACTGTGTCAGAGTTTTGGAAGGGCAAGGAATGAAGGGGTCATGCCAAGGCTTGATAAGACAGACACTGACAAGCCTCTCAGGCAAAGCTAATTTCAGAGGGAAAGTCAGAGCTTCCGAAAAGAACTTCTGTTTATCACATTTTTGGTGATTTTCTCAGGCTTTTGAAAGAAAAGACCTCAAGTCTCTCCTTTTAGTCACTTGCTCTATGTATGATAACTTTGTTCAAAAGGTTTTCCAGTAAGTCTCAAAACATCTCTCTTAATTCAAGATTGGATTTAAACTGGTCACAAACAGGAATGATACAACCCTTTCATATGCAGAGCTCAGGAATATTTAGGAGCTCACTGTCCCAAACAACATACTGAATTTAGTCTTCCACAATGAATTAGATACTCTCCTAAGTTTGATGAGTTACATTTCCTTGCAAATTCAATGAAATTAATGAGAAACAGTACTTATGGACAAAATTCCTCTGTAAGTCCTTCCAGACTCCCTCTGACCTTGTCCTCAGAGCTCCTGAAGGCACCGTGGAGATCTCGGGATGGACTTTAGCACACCCAGGGAAGAGCTTTTGTGTATGAAAGTGTAAAACTCCCCTGAGCACGTGAGAGACCAGGAAATTAGTGCCACAATCAAAGCTTACACCTTTTCCTACTACCTAGCCCTGATTGTAGGACAAAAGCTCACTAGGGTCTGACTTTAGGAAACTATACCTTAAAGTATTGCATCATTTAAAACCAGTGTACCGGAGGCTTTTACAGTTATAACTATGATGAATAGAAATGTAATGGTGTTTAGCTATTTGAGCAAATGGAGATGATGTTGTTGAGAAAAGGACATGTGAAGGCATACTTGAAGGTCTTAATTTCCCATTGCCATTATCTCTAACTCATTATTTTTCATAGTTTTATTCCTTTAAGTTAAACCTTGGGATTGATTATCCTGCATTCTGTTTCACTAAGCCAAACATGACCTGGCAGTACTGAGGACTACTTTGCTGCAATGCCACTATCTGTGATCCCGGATACATGCTTGTGCCTTTCACCCTACTTTCTTGCTTCCAAAAACCCAAATCCATGAGCCTCAGAAAGCCCTTTAGGCCACTAGGTAAGGGCTTAAGTGGGGTGCCTCCAGTTCTTTGATCTCTTGCTGGTCTGAAAGGGCTCATAACAAACCTAATTTCTTTTCTTTCATGTTCAATATATTCATTACTCTACTGTTGATCACAATTAAAAACCAACTGAAACAAAATATCGTCTCTTTAGAAAAGTTACCATAGAAACAACACCAGAGAATTCCCTTTTAAAATGTCAAGATTTCCCTCACATTTAAACACGGACTCCCAGGCATTACTCATGCACCATTAGAAAACTGCAACATATCCAGTGAGTCATTAGTTTAAAAATATATCCATAAACATGCACACTTTCAAAGATAGAGTTGTTTTTGTCTCAGTAAATATGTATCACGACATGACCCAACTATTGATTTTTATCTTGCTCTGTTTTACATCCCCAGAGAAAACTTGAACGCTAGTGTCTCTTGTTCAAACACCTGATTGAGGAAGGAAAGAACAAAAATCAAGAGTGACAAAACACACAGAATGTGAGAAACACCAGCAAAAGGCAGTCAGAGAGGAAAAATAACTCTGAATGCATATTTACATGGTAGTAGAGGAGCTGAATGGAAAGAAAAGTGTCTGAACCGAGACACAGCACAGGCATTCTCCACACACGGAGAGAATTTTAGCGTGTCATAAAGTAAGAAAATTTTAAATGGAGAATTTTCCTAATTTATACTAATCAAGGCTCTAGTACTGTGCTATATCAGTTATTTTCCATTTCTTTGTGCCAATCTGTAGTATAACATTAATCTCACATACTTTTCTGCTCCATCCTTCTTCCGTGGGATAGCTGGCAAACTCTGACAGATTTTGGCAGAGGAGAAGCAGCTCCATCTGCATAAGACACTTTGATCATATGGAAGCAGAAGAAAATATACTGGAGTCAAAGTGGAAGGTGCTCCACAAGTAATAATAATGCAAATTTAAAGAAAATTCAGAATTGGCCACAAAGAAAGCTGATAAATAGTTTATTCATAAACTCTTGCATATTTAAAGGAGATAATAATATAAAGGCACTGTGCCTTCCCTTTGCATTACTAGCTCTGCTGTAGATAAATAGCATGGCTGAATGGAACCAGATTAATGATAATAAAGACAGTTTTCTCATTTTCTTTGTAGTAGAGCCAACCTGAAAATGAGGAAAAACAACAAAATTGAACTAATTTTTGTTCTGCAGGCTCTTGTAGAAATGTTTTAGTTCTTTCATTTTCTTAATGCAAGGAGTCTTCAAAATTCACTTCTGAATTTTTAGTGGTAGAACTCCTCCCATTCCTGCTCAGACCTATTTTTTTCCTTTTTTATCCTTCTTTCTCCTTTTCCCCTCCCGTTTGTCACATATTCAGAGAGAGAAATAAACACTGAAGGGCAGATACAAGAAAAACAATAAATCCAGTTTAAAAAAAAAAAAGCCAAACAAAATTATTTTTCTTTCTTCCCATGCCCACTTTCTGCTAAGCACTGAAATTTGTCCAAGATGCTGCAAACCTGTCCCACATTAAAGAGAAATTTAAAATACAATGTTTTATCACATTTTTAGCCACTTATTAATTTATAAAATCACCATACTCTGATTGTTAAAATATACTTTTAGGTTTTTGCTGTCAGAATTGTGTTTTCTGTTCCCACTTCAACTGAATGGCATGAAAAAAAAGAAGAAACACAGGGAATGAAACTGAGACTATGTGAAGGTGAGGAGAGGTGCAGTGTCAGGGCAGGTGTATGTAGAAGACGCCAACAGAAAAACATATTCTGGAGTGACACCACATTTTAAATTAACTTTTAGATTTTGATTATTACTTTCCTGTCAATCAGAATGATAAACACACGTAGTGTTTTTCCTCCTAAAGCCAGGAAGGGCAGTGCATTATACAGCTGTAACTGAGGTATCTTTGCAATCTTCCTGCTGATTTAATTTTGTACCATTTTTAAGAAGAGAGTGTAGGTTTTGGAAATATTTAGATATCGCTTTTCACCAGCACTGCTCTCATGAACCTCCCACATTTAGCCCAAACTGTGCCTCAGCCACGCTGATAAAAGGCTTTGCTCAGCCATGACCATCAGGAATGCAGGAAAAGGTTTAGATATGAAACACAGGCGTATTGTGGCAGAGTTTTCAGCTGGAAGTTGATTTTAAATCTTTGGTAATTATGTTTATAGTCAGTGTGGTGGAAGGAGTTTCACATAGAAATAGATCTGCTTGTTTCAAACCCAAGTTGCCTGGATCAGCAAAACATGTTTATTGGTTTATGGACTCAGAGCCATAACGTTACAGGGTGCCCAGGAGAGCTGGACTTTGGATCTGGGTATCAAAGGTAGGTGATTAACGTGCTGAAGCTGCCCTGGCAGAGAGCTCCCTGCTGACCACACATCTGAGCACTGGCTATTTTTATGTGAAGTGTGAGATTTGCTCAAGGAAGGTGCTAGTTTCTTCAGGAGACCTCCTCACCTTGTTTCTTCAGCAGGATGCATTTATGTTCTCTATTGTGAGAATTTCTCCACGTTTACCTCATCATTCATCTGCCTTTAGAAAGAAACAAATATGAAATGGGACCAACACAAAGTCCTGAGCTTCAGCCCCGAAGTCCCTTTGGCAATGTCTTGTAGCTTTGCCCCGTAGGAGTAACACAGCTCACCCTAAAATTATGACAAAAATCTCTTTGCTGCTTCTCTGGTCTTCTCTCAGAAAGACAAGTTGCTGGAGCTGTAACGCTTTACACTGGGGAAGGTCTGTCCTCGTCTATTTTTATTCACACGTATGAATCACACTTCCATGCACCACAGCTAGAAATAAAACAGTAGTCCACCTCAAAGCTTTAAATTACTTACAGCTTAATTAAGAGTATGATAGAACAGAGAGGAAGTTTAAGATGCAGTCAGTGGGTAAATTAATGTAGACACAAGCTCATGTGTCTGCTGTGTACCTCAATCTGGTAGTTTCATGCAGAACAAATTTCCCACCCGTTTTTCCCCCTAGACATAATGCAGAGTAGTGTAATAACTATGATTACCATTATATGAAAATTAAACAATTTTGAAATTGCAGGGTTTGAAAACAGGACTATCACATGTACGACAAAGAAAAATGATATATTTCTACATCAGTTTACCTCACACATGGATGAGGGCTGGATCTTGGCCCACTCCAGTCTCTTCGTTATCATCTGCAGTTTTCAATAACTGCAGCGCTGGGGTAGGCAGGTCCCCAAGCATTCTCCTGCATCAAAGAGGCAGAAGAGTGGCTGTCTATCAGTTCTTCACAACCTCTATATAAAGGCCACTCCTTCAGGATAGGAATGCAACATGAGTGCATTAAAAGAAGCAGCTTCTTTTTAGAGAGTCCCCTTTCACTTTTAATTAGGGGTGATGATGGGTGGGTGGTCCCTCAAAAGGGGAAATGTCTCAGAAAGACAACTAAAGCTCTTCCATCTTCCCCATGTGGGACAACCTGTGAATCCTGCACACTCTTCACAAACTTGAACATCTGTCTGCATGGAAATGTGAGCTGGAATGAGGTTGCAAATTACTTCTCAGCCATTTGATCTGGCACTTCTTTTCAGCAGGATTCTTGGTTGAAATTGGACTATTTTACAAGAAAGTTCCCTGTTGCACTTGGTTGGTTGCAATAAATGCACAGTTGGGCTAAAATGCAGCATGTTATCCAGTTTCCTTGGTAGCACTTTGGTTCTGCCAAAGTGTTTACTCCATAGCCCCTGTTCCTTCCTGTTGATGGAGCAGCAGGGGGAAGATGCTTAGGAACAAGCTCTGCCTCTTTGCCCTAATATCAGACTGGCTTCTATTTCTTTGCAGTCCCCATTCTATCTTACCACTTATCTCTTTGAAACAAACCCTCCATACCACTTTGGATTTTCAAAGACAATTTATCTGCCTGAAGGATAATGAGCAGAAAACCAAGCAAACATATCATCATTATTTATTTTTAAGCTATTTCCTTTCTGTGGGTCTCCCACTTTTGCTCTCTGTTGCTGTGTGGAACAGAGTTTAAAGAGAAGATCATGGATCTGAGAATGAGAAGGTTCTGTTGCTTCAGACCCCATCACAACGCTAAATGAAGAGATGCCAAAGTTTGGCTTTAGTCCTGGCTGCGTCTCACTGATGACATGTGGTAAGGAGGGAAGAGAATTTCTTGAGACTGTGTTAACAAAACACAGTTTTGATTGCAATTTGTTAACACATTTAACAAAATGGATGTTACACAAAATAAACTCTACATTTGGCCAGAGAGCTGGACCTCATTGTAATCAAGAGCTAGAGAACAAGAATGCTATAAATTGCTTTCCAGTGACTGAAAAAGGGAATAAATCCAAAGTCCTTTTTATGGGAGAAGAAATCAGACATCTGTACTATTTCACAGTTACAGTGTATGGGTTAGGGCTACAATTACAAATCATAATTTTCAAGGGTAAGCTCCGTGAATGAAGAAAACAGGCCGAGCGACCGCGTTCCTCAGCTGCATGCTAAGGAAATGTACCCAGATGGACAGTACATCAGCTGCCATCGCTCCCCTGCATCAGCAGGTCATTGCTAATTGCAGGTCTGAAAAGCGATGCTGTTCCTCCCTACTGCACACTCATTGCTGGGGACACTCCATCCAAGGGAGGGCTCCTTGGATATTTGAGATCTGCCTTTTGGCAGAAGAGAGAGAAGATTGCTGGAAGCAGACATGATGCTGTTCAGGAGGAGGTGGATCCCAACTTCCAGGAACTCACACACCTGAGATGAGTCCACAACCCCAGCCTGATCCTTCTCCTAGCACAGCCAGGCACCTGGAGCAGAGAACCAAAGCATTATGGTGCAAACTGGTGCATAGGAAGTTCCATGTGAATATAAAGAGAAACTTTTTCACAGTGAGAGTGACGGAGCACTGGAACAGGCTGCCCAGAGAGGTTGTGGAATCTCCTTCTCTGGAGACATTCAAACCTGGCCTGGATGTGTTCCTGTGTGATTTAGTCTAGGTGATCCTGCTTTGGCAGGGGGGTTGGACTAGATGATCTTTCAAGGTCCCTTCCAACTCCTAATGTTCTGTGATTCTGTGATTCTCTGATCACCTTGGTGCCATCCTTCATGCCTCTGAAAGAAGCTCTCAGCCTCTGCTCAGACCTAAAATTGACTTTTTGTCATGTGCTAAGGGTTGTTCATTGAAAAACTTAGTAAGGTGGAGTGGAGATAGCTTGGGCACAGCTGGTAGCCAGCCTGTGCCTTAGCACACCTCCAAGCTCTCACACAAAGAAGTGGCCATGCCTGAGCACCAAAGCCCACCACTATCCTCCTTGCAGAAACACTGTATGACCATCACAGTGCAAGAAGGCCAGACAGGCCTTGAAGAGAGACCTGATGTGGATCACACAAATCATTGCACCTGGAGGCGTGACAAAAGTTTGTATTTTCTTATAAATGCAGAACTTCAGAGTGAGTGCTGTGCTCTCAGCTGCCACAGACAAGCTTTCCCAGAGCACAGTGTGTCCTGGGGCAAAGCCCAGGTCCCCACGTGCTGGCTGAGGCCAGGCACCCAGCTGCCCTCACCAGTCTAGATCTCTGTGCATGACCACTGAAGAAATCTAAACCACGTTCAACAAGGCCTTCACAATCACAAAGAATTATGTGTAACAGTAGGCAATAACTGAGGGAAAGAGATGTGAGGGCAGTTGGATTGGAATTCTGGTGTAGCCACTTCTCAGTGCAGGCCCCTAAACTCTGTGCCGATTTCAGGGGCAGCCATTATGCAATTTCCCTCGGAGTGCCAGCTCTCAAGCTTGTAAGAGCAGGACATTCATCATCTACTGAACTGCTGGATTATTTATCATTGAAGAAAATCAGGCACTCTTCCTTATACATTAATTTAAAATATTAATATGAATCTATTTGTCAGCAAAACTCTCAATGGCTATGAAGTATGCGAGGTGCTGCAGATTCTCCTTACAGGAAGACAAACCATACCTTAACATCTCTCTTTTTATGGAATTCAGCTATAAACTCTGTGACTAAGATGTGCTTTGACTTTAACACCTCTCCAGTGGCTTGCTGCTTTTCTTTATTAAAAAGGATCCCAGCAGAGTATTTTTTCTTGTTATAGATCACTTTTTGCCCCTCACAGTAGAAAATGTGTGCTCACACTAATTTCTATATACCAGGTTATTATTATTAGTTTTCGTGATGATCAGATCTGAACAACTTGTCCTGGCAGAATGATTTCTGCATCTCATTTCAATAAGAATAAGCATCAATTTGAGTTTAACAGAAATATGGGATTTTAAAAAAAAAAAAAAAAATTTTAAACAACTTAAGTGGAAGAGGATTACAGAGGCCTCTGGAAAAATAAAAGATGCAAACATTTTATTTATTTCCTTACATTTGCCTAATAAGATCGTCAGCACTACAACAAAAATAAAAAGTTTATTTTAAAGCCTGGAGGATTTTAACACAGTTGGTACCGTAGGCTTTTAATGGTAGGTATAGGCTAGAGCTGCTAGCTGGGAGGATTTGGGCAGATGGGAGGGGAACTGGAGATTTTATGGGCTGATTGGGCCATGAAGAGGAGAAATCAAGATGCCTGTCTGGGGTCAGGTTAAGACACCTTCATGGAAAGCCCTGTTCATCCTCTCATGGCCTGGCCACACAGGGAAATTCACATCAGCATAAAAGATGGACCAATAAACCCATAATGGGGGTTGGTATCAGTGTCCCTAAACTGGGTGCAGGACACAACCAAAAAACTGCAGGGCTTGTCCTCTCTGGATGCTCCAAGGTGCTCACCCCAAATTAAACAATGTATTTTCAGTACATAATACTGTCCTTTTGAAATTAAAATATTTTTTGGCATATGATGGGGTAGACAGAGAAGGAATAAGCGAGAAGAGGACAGGGTGATCTCCATCTTCAGACTCATGCCAGATCTCATCAGAGCAGCATACAAAGCCCTCCAGAGCTAACAATGACAGCAAAGCTGCTCTACAGATTTCCATACAATTTTGGACCTTGGGAAGGTGAAGGGATAAAGTGGGCATAGAGTTTCTAGTTTTCTTTCAATGTTCGTCCACAAGACTTGGTATAATCTTTTGCAAGTCATTACATTTATCAGTTCCTGAGTTTTCTTATTTGTAAAATGGACATAGCAGAACTTCAATCCCTCACAAGGTTGTTTTAGAGTTTAATTCATTAAAATTTGTAAGATGCACTCAAGTCTTTAGCCAAAAGTTGCTGTATAAATTGCAAAGCTTGTAACATCTGTTTCCCTACATGGCTGAATACAAACCAGAAGGAAAAAAAAAATTCATGTATACAGGTTTCCTTGCACTACCATAGCCATTTTCCATCTTTTTCTCTATTGCAGAAGATAAAAAGTTATAGGTAGGTATTCAAAAGTGGCACATCCTTTTCAAATAGGGTGTGACTGCCCCTTAGGAGCTCCAAAAGAGACGTGCCTCCAGATTGTGCCCAGCTTTCTAGCTAACAGACGTAGCATGAACTCACTGACTACAGGGTCAGAGCTCCAAGCACACTGCAAGACTTTGACACCATGCTGCTAACAAGAAGTTGAAAATCAGACTGGGCACTGGGAAAATAAAATTAAATTAGACAAGACGTCCAAGTATTTTTACCCTGGCTAAAATATAAGCAAGAGGCCACAACACAGCTAATTTAAATATCACAGCTGATAGACAGATGTTCAGACAGATTCCTGTAACAAGTGCCATAAAGCAGGAATAAACAAAGGTGGCATTGTGAAGAACGTCTAAACCATGACGATGCAGGGGAAATAATAAATACATTTTTGTGGAGGGGAAAACATGTTCTGTCTGTTCTTCAGAATGGCTCGGAGTTCACTCGTGTTGTAGTGCTAACAGCACAACTTCACGATCTTCCTAGGATCTTGTGCCATGGATATGTGAAGTCAGACAATCCCTCTCAGCTCCGCCCATAAGACATGAAAAATCTAGAGTTTAATGAAGTGGCTGCTAAAGGATAGCTTCATTAAACAACAACAGCAAGAATAACCTTTCATTGCAATGCAGTCTTGGGGGGAAGGAAGAAAAGAAAGATGTGAATTGGTAGGCAAACCCAAAATGTATGAGTATCTAGACAATTAATTTGTTACCTGCAGGCTGGTCAGAGGGATGAGCTGCTTGCTCCAGCTAGGTAAGCCTGGTGTCTAATGAGAGTCTTACATTGCAGTATCATGAAAAATAACCCAACCCCAAAACCAGAGGGGACATTGCACACAATCACTGGTAATTCAAGTAGGACCAGAACTCCCAGGCTCTGTCGCTAGCTCTTGACTTCTCCTGGGCATGCAGTTTAACCTCCCTGTGAAAGATTTTTCATAAGCACCAGAGGGATTCAGAATGCAAGGCTAATTAATTTTCATTAGACTTGTGCAACTCCACCCCTTGGATTCTTCGAAAACCTTTCTTCCTGTGTTTTTTAGTTGACTTCCCTGTTAAATAGGGATAATAATTACAACTGATCAACCTGTTTAAATAATACACTTATAATATTACTATTATCTTCACAGATTATATTCAGCACTGAAATAAATGCATCATAATAAATAATGCAGAACTTTAACATCTGTTCTGGTTAGTAAATAATTCACAAGTCAATAATTAATTTTCTAGCTGTTCATTTATAATTCATAAATATTTGCCAAATATTCAGAATCTGAATTTTTTTATCTGAACTATTATGTGAACTTTTCCTTTTAATTATTACATACTAGCTATTTGTGTCATTTAGTTTGGCATTTAATTAACACAGTCTTATTTTCTTTATCCTGACTGAGTAAGCGAAATATTTCAAATGTTGGAAGGAAAGTCACTGTCAATACTGAATCATGAATATTCACTTAGTATGACTTTTCAGTGCCCACAAAAATTGTCAATGCTTTGAGGACTCACCAGCATTTTCATGAACGCCATGATTGGTGGAGTCAGTACCTTTATTCATGTTATATACACTCATACTATTTGACTTCATCTGCCAATTCTCCAGTCTACTCCCAGTGTTTGCCTTCTTCAACTAATTAATATCTTCATGATGATTTGGAGTTTGATGATCAAAATTTAGGTTGGAATACTTTTTAAACAGTACCAGTATTTACAGAAAAATATACCTTTAAAGTATTCATTGAATAATTCCCCAGGAACTTAAATGTCTTTTATAACCCTGTCACATTAGAACATGTGACAAAGGCATCTGTGACAGATCAGAGCATGGCTGTCTTAACAAAAAAAAAAAAAAAAAAAAAAAGACAACCCCAGAGCTCAATCACTGTTTTCTATTCTGCAAAACATATATTGCTAAATATTGCAAATAAACATTACCATCAGCGTGTATTTGTGACAGAGCTTAGCAGCAAAACACCTGAAAGACTGAGATTATCCAGCCTGAGGCACCTTCCTTGGCCAGTTAAATTAGGCAATGAGTTTCTGTAGCCTATTCAGGCTCCAGAAAGCGAGGAGGCTGCTCTATAGGGTGTTTCTGGCTGTGGGCTGAAATGTTTTGAGGAGACACATCTTGCTTTTACTCTGGTGGCTACACACAGGGCCAGAGCAACTTTGCTCTTTAATCATTTCATGGAGAACTAAAGCCCTTAACTGCTGACTGAAGACGTTACTGTTGTTTTAAAGGCAGGATAAATAAATATTCACTTGCTCCTTTACCCCTTGAAAGGGATCTCTGCATTCACCAAATGTTCCTGATTAAGGCTCTGAAGCAGCCTAGAATCAAAATGGATAGTTTTAGTCCGGTTCTCCAGAGGACTGGAAATATGGAACTAATTGACACCAAATGCTTGTTCAGAGCATTCTGCAAGCAGAGACATCCAAGATCATTCCTGTTTGGGTGCACGGGCAAGGGTACAGGGCTTAAAAGTGGGACTGGAAGACTCTGGGCTCTGGGCATAGCCTTCTGTCTGCGGCACCATTGGCTGCGCCACTTTCACTAATTAGACCTTGATCAGATTAATCATGTATGCAGTCCTACTGAATGCAATGGGACTACTGCTGGGGACAAAAAATAAAAAGCAAGTTTAAGTGCTGCAGGTGGTTAGATCGTCAATAACTAGAGCCAGAACCTTTCATATAGCAACTCAAGTAGGGAGAAGCTATCTTCTGCCCTGCATTTCCATACCTATTACTTCACCCAAACCATTAGGATCGTTACACAGTGAATATCCCTGAAACAGCAAAGTATCATTATAATGGATTTTTTTGTTAAGAGTTCATAGCATCCATAAGCCTATTCACACAGCAATGTGCAGCCACAAAGCTTTGAAGAGTGGGGTTTAGAGAGTGGAAAAGTAGCACAGAGGTAATTCAATAAGATGTTGGTCTCACAAACAGTATCAAAAGACTAACTTCTACACAGATCGTGACATTTACTTTTAAAGTTAAGAAGATTTTCCTTGTTCATATTATTTTCATTAGGAAACTACACTTATGGATTTTTTTCCCACTCAAGCATAGGTGAATGAGACAAAAAGGCAGATATTTAAAACATTAATATAATGGCCTGATACCCTGTAAATAAAGCTTTGTCGATTATCCATTTGCTCTAAGTGCCTCTTTTGTTAAGCCACCATTTTTTAGGTCATCTCGCAGTTTAATCCAAAATAGCTCTAACAGGTACTAGCCCTTGAATATAAGCATCACCTACAGATGTAGGAAGCAGATGGCAGGTGTGTTCATTGTACTCCGCTGTGAGGATCTTTGCACCTTTCAAAAGGGATTTGGTGCAACCTAGGATAGGGTCTACATTGTTGTTAATGCTAAAATAAATTAAATTTGCTTTGAAAAAACCTAAATACTCAGTAGTATGTGTATCTCCCACTGAGATCCCACTACTGAGGCTGTCAAAGGCACTGCTACCAGTTTTCTTATAACTTATACTGGTCTAGTAATTTGTATACTTGTTTAGCAATGGACACATACAGATCAGGGGGCTGGAGCACCTCTCCTGTGAAGAAAGTCTGAGAGAGTTGGTTTTTTTAGTTTGGAGAACAGAAAGCTTAAGGCTTTGTTACAGCCTTTCAATCCTTAAAGGGGGCAGTTAAGAATGATGGAGAAAGACTTTTTATTAGGAACTGTAGTTGTAGGACAAGGGGCAATGCCTTTGAAGGAGGGTAGACTTAGATTGGATATAAGGAAGAAATTTTTTCTGAGGGTGGTGAGGCCCTGGCATGGGCTGCCCAGAGAAGCTGTGGCTGCCCCCTCCCTGGCAGTGTTTAAGGCGAGGTTAGAAGGGGCTTTGGGCAACCTGGGCCAACAATTCCATAAATCTATGATTTGATGATACATATTTAATTATTCCATGTATGATGCAACAACTTTAATAGGACGGCTTGAAAGAGCACATCTGAAAATGCTCTGATGAGTTACAACATCTACCAGGAGACTGGACATGTCAGTATAATTCCCAGAACATGGAAGTTGAATTTGTTTGTCCCATATCCTTGGTGATCAACAGGACAAGAGGTAAGACATTGGCCATTGTCATTGTCTCCAACTTCTGCTCTTTTTTATTTTTCTTGAAAAAAGAAAAAAGGTAAAAAGCTACAAGCAGGAGGAGGTCTAGAGCTTTAATTCCCATCCAGATCTGCTGATTTGCTGTATTTCCTGGGAGAGATGTGGCTTCATTCTCTTTGGCCCCCATAGGCAGCCCCCTGCTCAGCATGCTAGTTTTATGGGGGATGTATTATATACGCAAGCCCTCCTGCTCACTAGATGGGTAACCTGCACGATGAATTTCTCTGTGACAGTGGGCACCCGAACAATACACCCAGAGGCACAGGTGCTGAACTTGTCAGAATGGGAGGGTTATGTCATTATTTTTAGGGTTAGACTTAACTGACTTCCCTGAATCAGAGCAACATTTGAATCTCAGCCTCATGACTACTGTGCTACTATCACAAAGGACTACTAACCAAAAGACTACTCTTCCTTGTCCTTTGCAAACTCCCTACCAACACACCTATAGGCTTGGGTAATAAACTAGTTGATACAACATGAGCTTCTTTGACTGGCAATGAGTAGATGAAAGTTTCTTTCAGAAAGAGTGCTTATGAATCAGTCCTCATTATTCTAACCACATTGGTAAGTTAAGGCTAAAACAGGATACACTTAATTAGATGAATGTTGTATCTAAAGAAATAATCTAAATCACAAATAGGTTAACATACTTCAGTGCCCAAAGTATGAGGACTGCTGAAAAGAACTGATAATAAATTCTGTAAGTACACAACCATCGATAAAATGACTATTTTGAGTAAAAGTATAGGCAAGCTGGCGTTGGGAGCAAAGAAATTCATCACAGTTTCCCCAGCATCTTCTCATTTCTTAAATGACATGATTTGAAATGAGAGTAAGTAAGTCAGCATCTCATTATCTGATGTACCCTCCTCTCACGAGTCACATCAGCATGCAGATTCCCAAAGCGCTAATTCCCAAAGATGCAGCAGACTTGTCCAAGCTGTTACAAGTATCAGGAAACGTTTTATACAACATGCTATAGGAAATAATTTCACACACAATGTCAAGTTCATCCTAAGCATATTGTGTGGCAAGAATTCCTAATAAATTATACGGCTAGGGATGCCTAAAGAAAAGCAGGCTTTGTAAGTTCTTTGCTGCAAAAGGACTAGCATTTTCTTTTTCTAAAGTTTGACATTTTGCTTTTGGATAATTTTCTTGGCAAATACTATAGACCAGTGTCAGAGGGGGAGGAGGAAAAGAGAGACTATACAATACTTTCTGTTATATGCATCACATGGTGTCTTTTGGTTCAGTAGACATAAACAGCTTAAAAGTTCAGGGCTAATTCAAATTGGATTTTAGAAACACAAAGTCTTAAAACATTTGCACCAAACTAAGGGATTACACTCTTATCTTATCCTTAGAAAAGCTTCCGAAAAAAATATGGTAGCTCAGATTTTAAATTGGGTCTTCAAAACCCTCTTGTCTGTGGCTGTGTCATCTGCTTGGTTGCCTATTGTCAAAAGGTAAAATGTCGTATGGAGAGAAGGATTTGCATAAATTGCTATCACCTGCTGGCCATCCCAGGTTAATGAAAGTGGGGAAAAAATAAATGCACGAAGCCTTTGAGCCTAATCTTTCTTGACTGTTTCTATGCCAAAACAGATGAGCCAAATATTACTGTGGTTGTCTTCTTAACTTGCAGGTCATTTACAACCTGGGCCCAGTCTTACCCTTTGCTATCATCGAAATCTTTCTCTCCACCTACTGGAATCACTCTGCAGAGGGTGGAGGAACCTTTTCATAGTACAGATGCTTTTAGCCTTCTACTCCCCACACGCGCCAGAAGAGATGTAGTACAGGTAACTGTGGGAACAAGCTGTACTAAAAGAAAATTACCCCTTAGTGGTTTGAGTAGCACACACAACGATCGGACAGGCTAGAAATAACACATGAACAAAAAGCATATTAGGCAAATGCTCATATTCTAAGTTTATCATACATCTGGTAAAGCGGAGTTGAAAGGGCAACCTATAGCAGCCTACAGCTACCTAAGGGGTAGGTACAAAGGTGGCAGAGCCAAACTCTTTGCAACAGTGTTAGATGACATACTGAGGACAACGGTTATGAGCTGTGGCCTGGGAGATGATGACAGCCGAAAGAGGCTGTGAAATCACCCCTGCTGGTTTTCAAGCCAATGGGATCCTGGGATGCATCAGGAAGAGTGTGGCCAGCAGGTCTAAGGAGGTGATCCTCCCCCTCTACTCTGCCCTGGTCAGGCCCCACCTGGAGTATTGTGTCCAGTTCTGGGCTCCCTGGTATAAAAAAGACAGGGATCTCCTTGAGAGAGTCCAGAGGAGGGCTACGCAGATGATTAAGGGCCTAGAACAGCTCCCGTATGAGGAAAGGCTGAGTGAGCTGGGGCTGTTCAGCCTGGAGAAAAGAAGACTGAGGGGGGACCTAATTAATGTTTATAAATATCTTAAGTATGGGATGCAGGGGGAATTGGCCAACCCCTTTTCAGTAGTCTGTGGAGACAGGACAAGGGGCAATAGCTGTAAACTGGAGCACAGGAAGTTCCGCACCAACATGTGGAAGAACTTTTACAGTGAGGGTGACAGAGCCCTGGAATAGGCTGCCCAGGGAGGTGGCGGAGTCTCCTTCTCTGGAGATATTCAAGACTCGTCTGGACGCCTATCTGTGCAATATGTGCTAGGGAGCCTGCTTTGGCAGGGGGGTTGGACCCGATGATCTCTCGAGGTCCCTTCCAACCCCTACGATTCTGTGATTCTGTGATATGATGGCTGACCTGAGAGTGGGTTGGTAGTAGCTGTGGTTTGAGCTGGAGGTTGGCCTAGACCTGCTCAGGTCCCTTCCAGTCACTATTTCAATGTTCCTATATAATGCTAAGCATGAAAGTTAAGAAAGTGAATTGTAACTATTTACACAAAAGATAATAAAAAATAATAAAAAGTATAGCAATTGTGAAAGCAGTAATTTTGTTCAGAGGGATAAAAAATGGTTCTGGCAGTTTTCTACGGCAAAAGGTCTTTTACCAGTCATGTCAAATGAATTAGTTTTTATAGTGTCTGTTCTTACCTGTTTAGACAATTCACAGGAAACTACCATTAATATTCATGGTGATTTTGTATTTACATCAGAAGAACAGATGATAAAATAATAGACCATGCTTTTACCTCACCTACAAGCGAGGTAATTTTAAAAGGTGTCTCCATGCTGCACTCTATTGTCTAACAAAGTTTCCCAAGCATTTAAATTTCTCATAGTTTACTCCCTTTGTGCAGAAGAAGAAAGGGGAATTTGGCTTATGGTTGAGGATATTTAAACATCTGTGAGACTGACCAAAGCATTGCCTGGAAATCTCAGAGGAAAAGTCACAGTACATGTTCCAGACGGTTTTACATGCTATAACAAATACATTACTACATATGTTAAAATACATTGAACTACGAATTATTATCATAGTGAAACCCCAGATTATGCACTGTGTAGCTGATCTATCCACGAAGAAGGGGTTTGATGTACATTATTACATGTGGGCAGATTAACTATGCTGTGCTGATACTGCTGCTCTGTTTATCTCAAATGCACCCAGCTCACTGCATGTGCAGTGCAACAGAATGCATGTATTTCTTTCAGGGAAATCTCTGATTGATCTGTAGGAGACTTATACCTGACTATATGAATGAGCATAAGAAGCAGTCTTGTTATACACACAGTGCAAGGGATGCCCACAGAAGGTTAATCCATTCTCAGAAGTTGCTAAGTAACAGTGCCCTGAGCTCAGGATCACTAATTACTCAACAGCTCATCTCCAAAGACTTTGACTTGTGTTTTATTGGCTGAACATCACTATTTCTTGATAGTCTATTTGGGCAGTAGGGGTTGAGGGGGGAAGAGAAAGCACTGAGTTGATTTAAATCAGCGGAGAATCTGACTTGTCTCACAGTTTTGAAGTTTGAATTAACATCTCAGTAAAAACTCCCTAGTCATGAGAATACTTATCGACTTCTGGACCAGAATATATATATGCCAAATGTTATTCACTTCAGCTACAATAGCAGTATCTTTTTGAATGCTCAAAATTCATTAGAAGGCAGGTGGAAAAAATTTGATTTTGATTTTGTCAAGCTAGCATGTGAATGCAGTATTACACAGAGGATGGAGTGCACTTATGTTTTGCATATCCTAGGCATGTTATTTCTGTTTGCTGGAGGTTATTTTTTATCTATCAGGGATTTCCCCCCGTCCCATTTTTAAAGAAAGAATCAATCAAGTCCCCCTCCCAGCACATAGGTAAATAAATTTGTACCAACAATGGGATTAAGGTTAAAAAAAAATAATCAACATTCTTCTGTAAATATCCAGGATTAAAATAAAGGTATTTTTATTAATGCTGTTAGAAATCTCTCCAACATTTGAACGCTGTGACATTTGAACAATAATAATTCTGCCTCTCACAAAGATGTGCATTTTTGTTAGAAAATACTGTAATGCATGGCTTTAAGATTCAAAATAAAGTTCTAGCTAAATCTTTACATAAATTAAGAACAAAACCAAAGCCAGAGGACCTGCATTTGGTTCACAGATGTCATTCTAATATTAGGGAGTAATAAGGTACAAAAAAAGAATATCAGCTAAAGCTTATTTCATCTAATCACAATAGCTATTTCAAAACAATATAAAATATACCAATTAATGTAAAGCATATTTTACAAGAGTTTGGCAGGGAGTGCATCTTTAAATGAAATAAAAATAAATAGAATTTGTTGCATAACTTAGACATAGCTTTATCCACTTCTATTCCAATTAATATATGGGTTAGCAATTTATATGCCAAGTCTCAGCTCTCAGGGATTAGAAACAGCTGAGATATACTACAACATTGAGGTTTATGATGTGAAAATGCTGACAGCCTCAAATAAAATGGCACCGCTGCTACATCAGGTGGGAAACTTGATCCATGAACTATTACTGGTTGTGTGTAAATGTCTGAATCCACAGCTTCAGTCAAAAGGGTTCAAGTTTGCCCAGGAGATGTTGCCTAGCCTATATCTCTTTGTTTACAATACTCTTCAAAGTAATATTGTACCTTAAGGTAGCTTCAAATCAGCTGCTTCTAGAAAAAAGTACGCTGTACTGGATCACCAGCCAAGGCTTGCATGACAGCTGAGCCTGCTTAACACCTTAAAGAAGGGATTAACAGATGTATTTTCTCAAGCACTGTGTGAGCCTCCTTCCTTCTCCTTCATTTCTGTCTCAGGATGCTTAGCACTGGGGTCCCTGCCCCACTCTGATACTCCTATGCCTGACACAGCTGGTTACAGGACCAGGTCTCCACCAAAGGCACTCTGATGGAAAATGATGTTCTTCCCAAATATAGTTATTTTTGCTGTGGCCTTTCCTTTGCCTAGATTATGCAGAAGCTCACGGCTAGACCTCAGGCTTATCTCTCTGGATGAGGGTGTTGTGACTTTCACCCAGTAAAGCTTGTTGTCAAAGTCACTTCACAGTGCAGCATGTTCTTCTTGCTGAGGAGCGAGTCCTGGCCATCCTGGGCAGTCATAAAGGAACAAATCAGCCACAGTCCCTCCATTTGATCCCCACAGAGATCATTATGTTTTACTGCTTCCTCAGGCCACAGTTAAATAGGGCCTGTGGTGCCTTAGGATTATAAAGACGCATTTTTCTTTCATTGCACATCCCTGCTTCCTACAATACTTCCCCAAAGTACAAAAAAGTTGTGAAATAAAAGCAAAATATAGGGAAGGAGACTCCAAATGCTGTACTAGGCATGAAATTCCCCAAGGTGTGAGGTAATTGCAGCACCTAGCTGTCATGGTAACAGGCACGACTGCAATTAATAAAATTTAAAGTGTGCTCTATGTGGAAGATGTTAGGCAGAAACCTCCACAAACCCGTTTGTTTAAAGCCACTTGCCCTATCTGAAAACTCGCCTGATGCATCTCAGCTGGGCACTGGGTTTTCTCCTGCTTTCAAACCTTTGTGCAAAGCCCCTGCCAGCCGTTCATGGGCAGAATGATACTGAATTTCTCTGCCCTAAGGAGTAATACCAAACACTTATAATTTGGAGAACAGAGCCTCCAGTTTTCTATAATGTGTGCTCTTGAATACCAGGAACTAATCTAATATTGCATAAACCTCCTTTCACTGCTTGGCTTTGCAGCCCTCACATCAGCATGGTTTTCTAGCCAATGTCATGCTGCCCTGGAACTGAGAAAATCAATGAAGGTTAAAATCACACACATGAAGGCATTGTGTTGTTCTGCACTGCCATTAATTTAAACCATTTGGGGAGGCTAAAAAGCAACCCAATTATTTTCTATTTGCAATTCTAGTGTGGGGCTAATACACAGAGCAGTATCTAGTATATAAGGAAATGTAAACCTGTCAGTTTACTGCTAAGTGACCCAGCTTATACAGATGTAATTAGAAAGTTATTAAAACAGTCCCTTTAGCCATGGCTTCAGCTGAACAGCTTTGCTACTAATACTATCCATTAAATTGCATCCATTTATAGGTTGAGCACTATCACTTTTTAATAGCATTACTCCTAACAATCAACTGGCATATGCTGTTTTGAGTGTTAATCCTTGCCTGCCATTGGCTACTTATAAACACAGTATAAATTAAAATTAAAAGAACTGTAGCACTACAATTGCAGGTTGTAATTAGGTGGCAGACCTCTTTCGGGTGTGCAGGTGCCAAAGGCCAGACTTGCTCTCTCCTGATCAGTCCATGAGAGGCCAGAGGGACCACACAGCATAGCTGGATATGTGGTAGCTCACCCAGGCTGATGTCCCACCTGGGGTGCAGGGCTGTGCTGTGCCACCCATGAGCAAGCTGGTGAGCACCTTACCATCTTGGTGGCGATGCCTTCTCCATAGAATCAATAAATGCATTAGGTTGGAAGGGACCTTAAATGTCCAACTCCCCTGCAGTAAGCAGGAACACCGTTAACTAGATCAGGTTGCTCAGAGCTTTGTCAAGCCTGACCTTGAATGTCTCCAGGGATGGGGCCTCTACCACTTCTCTAGGCAACCTATGCCAGTGTCTCACCACCCTCATAGTGAAGTTCTTCCTACTGTCTAATCTAAACCTACCCTGGTCTAGTTTAAAACCATTGTCCCTTGTCCTAGTAACCAGTCCCTTCGCAGCTTTCCTCCAGGTCTCCTTCAGGTACAGGAAGGCCACAGTAAAGTCTTCCCTGAGCTTCTCTTTTCCAGCCTGAACAACCCCAACTCTCTCAGCCTGTCATCTCCAGATGCCTTCATGCCCCCTTGCAAGAGTCTGTGGCTAAGAGAGGGCAAACTTTTGCAGCAATCAGCCTGGTAACCCTAACATCAGGGTGCAGCTCATTTTCTTCTGGGAGAATTTTTGCCCCATTCTGTGAAGAGCCTGTAGGATTACAGAGGGAACCTGATTCGAAGCACAAGTTAAACACGGGGATTTGTGCCATGTAACCAGATATCCAGTCTCCTCTGTCTAGTCCTTGAGAAGCAATTAATCTTGTCTCCAGGAAAGATGTTCTCACTCCACCGACCTGTCCGGACATTTCTGAAATTTGCACTGCTATGCAGAGTTCACTAGAACCACAAAAAAAATCTTCAAAATAGATTCAACTGGAAATGCAAATGAAAGCCTGTGGCAAGAAGTAAAATTCCTTCTTTTTGAGTTGACCTTTTCTGTTTACATCTATACTGACTGATCTGTATTAGCATAAGAAACAGTGTAATTTCAATTGCAGGTCTTTTTATAATCAGGTATTTTCCTAACTTCCTGCTCTCTCTGTGGGAAGATACATTTACTAGAGATTAAATCTAGAAGCATCCAGGCTTCTGAGGTTGTACTGCATGGAATAGTTTAATTAGGTAATGGAACATCAGTATTTTTAGGAGAACTTTCATTTATTACATGGAAGTGATCATAAAAGTTGCATGAGTTCTGGAAATAACTTGTTCTTTTATGAGACTATTCAAAACCTCATCTTTATTTTTAGATTTAAGATCTATATTAATTTTAAACTGTATAGATACAGTGTACTTAGAACATATATAATTAGAAATGAGAAGTCTAGATTGCTCTAGATCAGGAGCCGTAAAGTTTTCCTTAAGAATGATAGTTGCAATGAGTGTAGCTTTTCATTGGAGATGAAGTATTTCTTTATAATAAAATGGCTTGCTTCTCAAATTCTTTCAGGTACAATCATTCATCAACTGGGTCTGCTGGATCTATTCTCAATTCTATAGATACCAAGACAAACAGAAATGGAAGAATTCTCCTCCTTTAATAGCCTGTAGTCTTTTCTCCCAGCTTTCCCTCTAGCATGGGATGTGGTGTTGAACTCTAAGCCCAAAGGGTGCGTCAACTACTCATGACTGTACCCGCAGGTCCAATGCACTGACAGTCCCACTCTTCCCACACATCTGTGCAACTTCTTTCACTTCACCAGATACTGTAGAAACTGTGTTTCTGATCATGTCGCTTTCTGTACCGATTTCATCTGAAAGCTCGCTCACTGAGACTCAGGCATTTTTAAAATTAAATTTTTCAGCTCCTATACCCCTGGTTTCCTAAAGCATTTCTAAGAAAAGACCACAAGTCCCAGCAGGTAAGGCTCCCTGGCATTATGCAGTGGAAGATCATAGAAGTAACAAATCAAAGAAGTTGTGCAATGCTGAAATACTAGTAACTGTACCAGAACTAGGTTTTGGAGCACTAAAAAGGATATGGGCACTTTCTCTGCAGAAATGGTTAAGTGTGTACTGAAAATACTAACGTGGAAAGAATCAGTATAGAAAAACCTCAGCATATGGATAGCTCTAACAGTGGAGAGGAGCAATCTTTAAACACAGAGGTAAGCAATCTTAATAACCCCATCCCTTGAAATACCAGCAAAACAACATCATAGACCACGATGCAGCATGATTTTAACTAAGCCACATAAAATTCTTGCACTGTTGGCTCACGATTCTGTGCTCTAGATGAGGCACGTATCAGAAAAGAAATTTTTTTGTAGGAGAATAGTCTTCTTTTCAATTTTTATTTGTTGAATAATGATTCCATTGACACTGAAGATGCTAAGTGTCTTGCTAGATTAGATCTTTTACAGTTACTCATTATAGCAGTTGACTATATATATCCAAACATATTAGAAGAAAAGGACACAAAAGGTCCTATCTGAAGAGAACTCCTGAGCCTGCATATTACCTCATTATAATCCATATAACCAGGTCTGACCTGATGTGGCAGCTTGCTGATATATTGCCGTAGCAACTACGTATACACATTGTAATACAGTTCAGGCTATTACCAATAAAAGTCAGTTATTTGGCCTCTAACATTTATAGAAGTCATAAATATCCAGAAATAAGAAAGCTAGATCTTGCATTCCTAGTCTTGTCTTCCTAATGATGCAGATTTTTTTTTCAAACTTGTTAACAAAGCTGTGTCCAAGAGATGTTCAGCTCTATGCAGTCATTGTGCACATTTCCATTTGTCTAAATATGAAATTTTCACTGAAGCTCTTTAACAGCAGTTCTTCCCTCTGTGATTTTGACACTTCAGTTATACGCTGTCTTGCAAAATGAAAATTCTTAGATAACCTGACACAAAACAGTCTAGTTTTGATGTTTGTATGGGTACCTGCTTTCCTCCCAGGAATCTCACATAAAGCCAAAGCTGGTACAGCAGATCAACATTCTTTTTATATACTGCAGCTAAAACGTTGCAAAATAAAAAAATAAATGTACAATAAAAATACATTCTATTAAACTTTACAAAGTAGAAATGTAAGGTTTTTTTAAAAAAATCCAAATGTCCTCTATATTGGGCACACTTTGACATACTCTGTTTTACATTGACTTCAGCCACTGCAACTGTTATTCCCAAATCTGCACAGGCATCCATGAAAACTTTAAATACTTCCATTCAGCCTTGGCACGAGCACCTCCTAATAGATGCATTTGGAGGGTTTGATGCATTTACTACAACATTTTAAGTTACTTGCTTGGATAAAATCTCCATAAATGGAGACCAGCCTTGTGTGCCATACTTCAACTGTTCAATCTCAGCAGTCTGATCTCAGCACCAAAACTCACACAACTCTGCCCAGCTTTCTGATTTAAAGAGCTGGTAGGCACAAGCAACTCTTCATAACTTGAGGCATGGGGTGATGAGCGTTTGGAGAATTACACCTGCTTTAACCCCTAAATGCAAGCCTTGCTGCCTAACTCCACTGCAACAGTTATAAAGGTGAGTTTGTAGCTGGAAACCCAGTTGAAGCCAAAGCCCTGCAGAGAAATCTGCACTCCAGATCAATGGGGATTTACTTAAGCATAAATGCGGTGTGTAAGGATGGTGTAACAACCTATTGCCCAGCTGGGGCTGACACATCTTTCCAGGTGGCCATTCACTCTCTACTAAATTATGTGGACATCACCCAAACCCTATTTTAAACTAGTGAACATGAAACAAGGACCTGTGTGGAGATCACCTGCTTTGAAACCTGATGATGCCTTGACTACTAGCTTCAGACCCTGATATTACCTCCTGCAGATAGCCCTGTTCATCTGGCTGTGGATTTTAAATCTTGTCCTGTCTTCTGTGCTGCCATCGTCATGTTTGTTCCTGCACCGCCTGCATTTGTACCCAAGCCTCATCCTATCTTTCTGCTATCTGGAATCCTCATCTCACACCAGGCTCCTGCCTTGCCCCGTGGTTTGACTCTTTCATGACTTCTCCAGTTCTTTGTCATTTTTGTCAAGGTTTTTCTGGACTTCTTTGACTCTGATTCAGCTGAGTTCAGCCAACAAGCAGGACCCACAAACTGCTTCAGACTACAGCTTGCTGCATCTGCTTCCACCAAGTTTGGGAACCCTGACTACTGTAAACATGTAATAAAAGAAACTTGGTGAGACTGGGAGTCTCTACCCTCTACTCAGTGTCATTTTTTTATTTTTTCATTGAATGTAACATGATGAATTTTAGGAATGGCACATCTGCTCTCCTCCACAATTTCAGGGAATGTTGGAGGCAAGTCGAAAGAAGAAAAATGTATCAAAAGCTATTAAACACAAAGATACCATCTGTGATTCAGGAAGTCCCTGGACTGCAAATCACTGAAGGCTGGGGAAATAAATCAGCAAAGCGTCACTACACACTGACCCTACTTCATCCTGCTGATGCCTGCAGTTGGACACAGACTTACACAGTCCAAGAAAGATGTTTTTATATTCTTAGGTATCCAGGGGAAAATAATCATCAACATTTATAATCAACTGTATTTATTGGGGGGAAGGAGGGGAGGAATCTGGAAAATTGAAGGTGGATCTCCTACCATCTGTTTAGTAGAGTCACCGCTTCCTTCAAGTAACTGCAATTGCTCAATTGCCAAAGAACTGACTGATGACACCAATGAACATCTTCCAGGACAGCAATACCCCTTTATGGGAGTCTCCCCATAAAGTTTAAGGTAGTGCCTTTCCAAATTACCTGCCTCCTACTCAGAGAGAAGATGATGGGAGTGGGAAGTGGGATGTAAGCCCAAGCACTCCGTCAGAGGATAGGCAACAGGGGACCCACAGAGCCCACTGGAGTAACTGAAGGATGAGAAAAGGTGACAGCCAGAGTGAAACAACCTCCCAGCCCAGCTAATAGCATATGTGTTTTTTGCATGGGTTAGAGACACCTCAGAGCCCGCAGTACCCCAGGCATGGAGGGAAAGCTAAGTTTTAAGGCCACCGTAAGCAGAGACCCTGAAAGGATGGTCCCTGAGCTGAACCATGAGATTAGATGACAGATGTTCAATCAGAGATGAACCTCCTGATAGATGGCATATCTCCCCAGTTCCAGAAGATGACACTTTTTGAAGCTTCCCTAAAGGGGAGTGCAGAATTAAATAACATGTGGAGACCTCCTAGAAGGCTAAAGAAGATCACTGTTTCTGAACAGCCTGTGAAACACTGATGGAGCAGTTGAGCCTCTTTTAGCTTGTAGCAAAGAGGGACAAGATCAGACAGGATTTGAGCAGGGGTAGCACAAACCCTGAGCCATAATCCTGTGGTTTCTGAAAGCAGATGTGTTTCTTTTATGCCCTGAATGTGCTTGGTCCTCAGTTCAAGCCCAAAGTAGCGAGGAAGGGAGTGTCAAAAGGACCCAGACAGGTGGTCAGGAGGGGGTGGCTACAGGTGAGGAGGTACCATGGCATGGGTGACTGACACGTGCCCCAGCCTGGAGCTGTCTGGGGATAACCTGAACATCTGGCAAGTCTATCTGCAGCAATGTTCTACACCATTTGTCCAAGACACTCTCTTTTCTCCCTCCCTATGACTCTGTGCAGTGACCTAGTGGACCCCTAGGAAGAGTCCAGCTCCAATGCAATTATCGTGAACATCAGAAAATGTCTCCCTGTCACACAACTCCATATAACCAGGGCACAGCTTGAACATGTTTATTCTGTGCAAAGCTTATGAAGAATTTGCATTAGAAAACAGAGACAAATGGAAATTTTGGCTTCGCTGCTGTTTTTAAAGCAAATGTCACCTGAAGAGCTATTTACCTATTATCTAGATTCTGTTGTTGATAATGCTAGCTGTGCAATATGAATTTTAAAAATTTATTTTAAAGCAATATTAGGAAATGCATTTTGTACCATGTAATTATATTAATAAAGAAATTTGTTTGATGTTAAATATTTATTCTTCTCTCACTGTAATCATACATGCTGCATACATTTACAATGAAAAAATGCATTTTCAAATGTCTTCAACCTGGTTTTATGATTATTTGTTAATCACAATCCATTAAAACCTCAAGGTTTTAAGTGGAGGGTGTGGGGTTTGGTTCGTTTTTATGTTGGTTTTTTTTTTTTTTTGAATGGTCTGTTTTGCATTGGTTGGCACAGTGAAAAGAAAAAAAAGTAATTTGGGTTTAGCATGTAGAATTTAACTAAGCTTTATTTATTTTATTGTCAGAAGTAATAATAGGGAGTAATTTAAGTACTTTGAAGATGTGCATTTAGTGGTCTTTGAAGCATAATCCCATTAAGATTAATAATGAATTACATCTGAGAAAGACTATGTCCCTTAATGCTAATGTCTTTTGCAAGGTGGATAAATCGCTCAATTTAACAGAAGATGAATGTGCAGAGGAGCTGTAGTTGGACTGGCTTATTTGATGTTGGAAGATTCTACTTGTGAGGTTTTTTTGTTTGTTTGGGGGTTTTTTGTTTTGTTTTCGTTTGGTTTGGTTCTGTCTAGAAGATCGAGAGACTCATGGTGACTGAAAATGTTTGAGTAAAGCCACACCCAGGGTTGACCAGCTCCCATAAGTAATTACCCTTCCCCTTCCATGACCACAAACCCCACTGGTAATAGTTCCACCATTGCTGAAGACTTTAGTTTTTCTCAGCAGGTCCTGGTCGTGGTGTGCACAGGAAGACTGAAGCAGCCAAAACGGGCTTAAGAGCTAAACTATGAAGAGAATGTAGGTGGCCTAGTTGTAATTTGGCTCAATAAACCACACCCCTGAGAGTCCCATGGTCTTTCACAGCATTCAGAACACCAACTTAACTCAGCAGTGTGGCAGTGCTCCAGAGGGAAGAGATTCTGTTTCTTTGCCTGGAATAGCAACATTTTAAAAGGTAGGTAGGTGTAAAGCATGGCCTGGCTCTTTTAAGAGCAAGAGGGATGCACCCAAGGACCAAAACAGCCTGCAAAGTAAAGCACTGTTGCGGCTCACACTAGCCAGATCATACCAAGGAAGAAGCAATGTCCCCACTCAGTGAGGACAAATGTCACTGACAGGACACCGGGCAGAACCTCCTCCAGTACCCTGCTATTACATGTGTGTCAGTCAGCTAAGTCTTCATCCTGCTTAATTTCTAAAGAGATCGCATCACACACCAGTACAACCACAAAATCAGTGCTGCTTTGCCCAACAAATAATGGTTTATGTTACTTCTGATTACAGTTGGTCCAAGGGGGCAACACTATGTGCTGCCTTTAAAGCACCTATTAAAAATACATGTCTACATTGTAATTGCTTACTGAAATAGATGCATTGATTTCTTTCCCTCACATCTGAGAAGAAACTGCACAGACTTCAAGAATTCTCAAGAATCCTCATAATATACTTGAAAAACTAAGCATGAAGAATCAGTTTAGATTTCACTGAGTGTGAATTTGGGAAGAAAAATTATCCCTCCACCTTCTCACTACTAATGCAGTAGGGTTTATTTTTGAATGAAGGCAATATGAGCTTAAATTAAATGTCAAATATAATTTAACATTAAAGCATGAAGTGGCTGAGTGTGTGCGTGTCAAAACTAGCAGCTTTTCTGAGTGGTTAATTGCTATCTACAAAATAATAACCTATAAAAAGATCTCTCATTTTCAGTAGTGAGGCTTAAATTTACTGTACTGGAATAATTCTAACAAAATAGAGCTTAGAGGCCTTTTTAGTCACCCATGTCACATGAAGACACACAATGCCAAATAAAAACATCTGCAATCTGGCTGCCTACTTCTCTGGGAGATGTCTAGACTCCTTTTATAGTCAGCAATGAGAAATAGACACTTCTAGGCTGCAGTTCATCTTGTCCTAAACTGGGTATCTAAAATAGGCCAGAAGAATCACATCTGAAAAGTGCCTATTTCTCTTCGATGACTGTAAAGGAAGCCCAGAGTGATTAATTCAGAGGCAGAAAGCTACAAGGCAGTGTGTAGTTTTGACATTTTCTGCCAACAGGATCAACTGACCAACGTTGCAATTATGTTTGTACTTTTTTTTCACTGACACCTCATTAGTAACTACTACTAGTGTTAGGAAGTGGCTATTGTATGCAACGCACTGCCCACTTTAGAAAGTAGCGAAATCCTTGACAAAAGAAACTCCAGGTCTGAAATTTTAGCTCTGGGGCTGGACTCCAGAAAGACATTAGAAGAATCAAAACAGCTAAAACTGAGCAAACTGCCCCAATGGACCAAATGTTCTCTACATTTGTACATTGACTTAATTCTAGGTATGCAGATAGTCCCTGATAGATCTAGATGACTTTTTAAATAAGCTGTTGACTATTGATGGGCAAAAGGCTGTATGCTGTACTACAGTGGGCTGGCTGGAAGCCTTCCCTAAACCAGTGGAGCTCTACTCAAAGGAAGGGGCAGTTTCAATAGGGGAAAACAGAGAGGATAACATATGCTTTTTATATTGGTATACTTCCTTCTCAAGGTTAAGTTATGACTTAATTTTCTTTTTTTTCCTTTTTATTTTTTGGTGGTATTCCTAAATATGGAACAGCATAAATAATATAGAAACTCTGACTCAAACACATTAGGAACAGCTAGACAAAATCCTGATATGTGTGGAGTTTATGGCAAAGCTATCACTGATTTAAATTGATTCCCCACATCAATCCTTCAGAATCTGTAACAAAAAATCTAAGGTGGTTTCCAGAATATGAAATAACAATATGTCATTGTAATACCTCTATACAACTATTTCTGCTAGAAAAAGGAGTAAGAGATTTCAGATAAGAAAACCGAGAAATTTTGTAAGGGCATTATCACTGGGGTCTATTAATATAAACTGATAAACTATAATTTTCATGATGATTTCTTGTCTTTAAACTTACATTTCAGAAGCGTAACACAGTTGTCTAATTTCTGTCGGGTAACGGGAACTTGCCATGTTTGTTTGGGCAACAATACAGAAGTGTTGATATAAAAGTTCACACAGGTCATGTAAGTCACATGATGGAGAGTGTTGGAAGGTTAAATTAATAGAGCAGTCTGAACATTAAATATACCTTAGATAGTGTGAATTACTGTGCAGTCAGAAAAGCATTGAGTTAGATTTCTAAATGTTGAGTATAATATGGGGTGGGTGGTAAGGATGGAAGAAGTGGAGGGTAAGCAGCCAGGAATCTCAAGGGAAGGAGCAAGCAATTCTTGTCCAAACTTTTCTACCAAACCAAATGCACCTCAGCTCTACGAGCTGCCTTTTTACTTTAGGAAGAAAAACTTGGAAACACAAGCAAAGCTGACGTCTCATTGAAAGTTGCTGTTTTGCTTGTTCCCCTATGTTCAGAGTGGGCAAGCAGCCTGATATGGGAAGAGGCCAGAGATGGCTCATGGCTCTGGTAACGGTCACACTCTGCATGGCCATTGCCAAATGTGCAAATCTGCAGGCAAGTTTTACACGGTGGCATGAGCCTTGGGCATGGTGCTAACATTGCAGACCTCCTGCCAGCTTGGCCACCGCCTGTCCTCCCTGCGGATCATCGGGTGCCAGCCATGAGCTGTTTTGAGTGGCTCCCAGCTCCTTCTGCCTGCTGTGTCTGAGACGAGGTGCTGCCGTATTGGCAATGAAATCTCAGCACTGTCAGAGAAGCCCTGAATGACCTTGTTTGCGGCAGCGGCAGCACAGGTCTTCGTTTGCCAAAGCAACAGTCACTCTTTGTAGCTGGGAGCAGCCATAGGAGATTTGTAGCATGGCAGTGGCCATGGGGGAGGTTCCTCACCCCTGCGATCTCTAACTGATACAGACTGAATTTCAGAGCGCTTTTCCAAGCCCTAGCACAGTGTGAACAGGACAGACCTCCTGTGCTGCCATCCTTCCCCTTGACATACCATGGACAAGCAGAGACTCTCTCCACTGAGGCTGAAGGTACAGGATGTCGATGTAATCCTGATTTCCAGTCTGGCTGCCAGTACAAGCTTGCTGATGTGGCTCATCCTCCACAAGTCGCTTGTGTGAACACTTTTACAACTCCAATGCCTTTCCTGCACTGTGACTTCTGCCTGCTTTCTGCTGTCCTGGATCACAAAAGGACAGAAGGACTATCTGCCCTGTTAATAGGCATGGGGCCACTCCACAGAAAGCACGAGCAGAAGGCAGCCATGATAATCATATCTTCCTCATTTCAGAGGTATACCACACATTGATCTATCTGTATACACTACTCTTGCCAGCCAAGACAAAAAAAAAAGCCAAAGAAAGACTGGTATTTTGCTGCACTGGCTAGAAAAAACACCTATTCAGATTGCTGAAAAGTATGGTGTGACATCCAGGGGATGCTGTAGCAATGTGTGGAGTGACTTGCATTGAACTTACATTGCGTTAGGGTTAGGGCAAGAACATCCTTGTGCAGTGTCTCCAGTGAGCCCTCATGGTACTGTTCAGCTATGGCCTTTGGGTCTTCTGCCGCTGTAAAGACCTGGAAGTCTCTACAGCTGCTACCTAAAGTCTGGTAGCCTTCTCCCATTAGTGCCATGATGCTTCATGAACATAATCCATTCACCAGTAACTCTGATTTTTGTGTATTTGAAGTAATAAAGAATGTTTTAAAATAAGAAATAATAACTTTGTCCATCAAGGCAGGATCTCAATACCTTATAATAATGCTCATCATTTAAAAAAATCTACCTGCAGTATTTGTTGTATGGTCTCCTTCTGCAAGCTAAACTCCATCCCAAATAATTAAGAACTTTCTTTGAAACCCCAGGATTTGCTGATTTAGCAGAAAAGATGGGTTGTAACAGATGAAATCCAGAAAATACGGCTGAGGTGGTTTAGATATTACTGCTTTCAGTTATTTTTCCCATTCTTCTGCCAAAGTTACTGCCCCTGGACAGAAGGGAAAACTGAAATGTGGGCTGATGTCTCACACGGCCCCTTCGAACTGCTGAGGTATCAGTCTGCAAAGTGACTCCCTTGAAGTACAGGTGTCCAGCCTCTTTTTATGACCCTAATAAAGGACAGAGTGGAAAGAAATGCCTCAATCAAAAGCCCTAAAAACAAAAGATCAGAAATAAAAACTGTATCAAAACTTACTCAGTCTTCTCTCTCACTCATTCCTTCAAAGAATTCTAATCACAGCCTTGTTTCTCTACAACTATCCTGCCTCTGGTATCTGCTAATTTTAGCCACGGTCTTCCATGACAGGGCAAGATGAAAAGGAAATTATGAAAAGATGTGAACTATAGCTTTCCTAAACTTGTTGTATTTTTAAAGTTCCTCAGTCAGCTCCCAAATACCTTTCCTGGTTCTATCACAATTCCAGCACACAGAATGGAAACACAAAGTGTCAAACAGATGCAGCTATTTGTAAGAAAAAGCCAAAACCTTCTGTCCTGTCTCAATGATCTCTGACTTTCAGAATCCTGCCTGAACATTCATCAAATATTCCCTTTGTCTGTTGTCATCTCTCTTAAATACATAAAGAACTCATTCATGAATGTATAAACTTTTGTCAGTCTCCAAAGTAAATGGAATTTTCTTTTAAAAAGCTTTAAATCAAAACTGCTCAGTGCATGGCGCTCCGTACTGTTATCTTCCTTTCTTCAGAGAGTGTGTTGGCTTTTGATCCTTTATTCCAGACTTCTCCCCAGCACTGATTTCACTGTCAATTTGGGAGATGTGCCTTGTGTTAATGTTTAGATGCTATATTTTGATGTTTTTTCCTGCCTTGCTTTTAAAAAATATCTCTCTTAAAATCGGTGCTGATAAAGGTTAGAGACGCTGAAGGATAACATAATTGAGGCTTTTGTTCTCCCTCCCCCATTATGAGAAGCAAAAGTCAAGTAACTGTTGATGGGTCAGAAATTCCATTTGAGTTGCTTCAAGCTCTGGCCCACCAGCTAGCAGACTTTGGTCCATCCTACTACAGAATAAGGCCCCAAACTCACCAAGGAGTAAAGACCATAGTCCAGAACAAACTTCTGCTTCAGGACGCAGAAATCAGTCTCTCAATTTCCTGCTTGGAACCACAACCCCACTACACACACACATATTGCATGCTGAGAGAATTATGGTCCCGCTTTTTGATGAGCCTTTGCTGTCATACTATGCAAGGAGATGACCACTTAGGATCCAGGAGTCGTGTCATCATTTCCCAAACAGCATTCAATATTCTTTGGATACTGCTTCATGTAAAACCTATCTCTAACAGTTAAATTTTCTTTATTCATTAGGTGGGAAGAGTAGCAAGAAGGTGGCAGAGACTGAGTCAACTCAGAATGTAGCCACCTGAGCAAAGAAATCTTTCTCTGGTGTGTGCGTGTATATATGTGTCTATATATATATATATATTTTTTTTTTTTTTTTAAATAAACTTTTGCATTACACTCACTTTCAGAGATAGAGAAGTCTCTGTTAAGAAGTAATGGAGAACTCTGAGATAGAGTAATTGGAAATGTGTCCTTCTGCAGCTCCTATTCACTGCTGGTGTTCAGCAATAAAAAGAGAATTGCAACCATGAATCACAAACACTACCGTGCTGTCTTAATACTGCCTTTCAAGAACTGAAGAGACAAATACCACTTAGTCAAGGAGAAGCTCTCATATATCTGATACACCTCCAAATGCTCTGTGATTAATCTTTTTTCTTAAAAACAAACAAACCAAAACAAACACTGATTGAACAAAAAAGAATCCCACATCCGACAATCTAGATTTCTAAAGCTTTGATGGAATGAGGCCATTGGTGAGCAACAGTAGAACTTTACATAGAAAACATCCCAAACACTTTACTAAAGCTATCAAAAGAGCTATTCTTTTAGGTAGTTGTGGAGTAAATAAAATAACACTTACTCCTCTATGTGATTTGTTTGCATTAAATGATTCATTTGCATTTATTTGTCTAATCCCAGAGAGGTTATTGTGCTGCGGCATACTCACACATTCAATCGGGCTATTCTTTAAAGCCAAGTGCTGTGGCTTCTCAAGTGAGAGTGTGGATGCTGGATTTCAGCAGACTTGGAATCCACTACATAAATTGAAAGAGTTTGTTATTCTGTATTGTCCGTATCACGCTTGCTTGTTGAAACAACATCAACCTTTCAGCAGTGGGAAGTGGGTGGCCTGGGGAGCAGGAGAGATTCCTGACATGCCGCGTGGTCCTTTGGGAATCACCATCAGATGTGTTTGAAAAAGCACTGGTGGCTGCCACTGTTCTTGCTGTGAGCACTTTTTCAACTGCTTCCATAAGCCTCTTCAGGATTATGGTCCCATAGTGCTTAACTGGAAGGAGTGAGAGTTTCAAGTGCGGATCCCTTCCCAAAGTTTTGAGTGCCCTTCATGCTTCCAGGTGGAACCCGAGTTTTTTTGATTAGACTGGCTTTTGCTGCCAATTCTGCCTACATGCTCTTGCTGCTTCTCTTACACCATCACCAGCCCTCGTCTAGATCAGGGAGCTAAACTGGTAAAAGACTATAAAAAAAAAAAAAAAGAGAACAGATTTTTGCCCATTTGGCACCTGAACTGATTCACCGTGATTGATCATGAGCTTGAGGCAAGACAGAAAAGGGAAGCAAATGGCTGTCTTTGCATAGAAGAAAGTTTTTACAGTGGTTCAACAATACTGTTAAACACCCTCAGTTTATCTATCTATCTATTTATAAACCTTTCCCCATGTGCAATGCTTTAGGAGCTGTGGTTGCAAAAGACACTTACGTAAGCACTAATGCAATCTGAATAAACGGTGGCATTTAGGCAGGTGCAATGAGGGGGGTGAGACAGCCATTACATAATGTAATTGGAGATTTATCCACCAAAGCTTTACATTTTGAGTGGGACAAACTGGATGTCCCAGAAACCAGCAGTTAAACAAACACTAAATTTGTAAACCCATTCAGTATTTGTAAAAAGTATTGTTGTTTTATTACTGTTATTTATCTTGATCACATTTGTTCTGCTTAGAAGAAATAAAACACAGGCGCTCTTTGCTTTAATTGCTGGGCCTATTCTTTAGTAAACAATGAAAAGTGATTAGAGATGTTTTTTGGCATGCACAGCCCAAAACCACCTAGTGAGAGTTCAAAGAACAAAGCAAATGCTTATTGGAAGAAATTACTCAGCTAACTAAACTTGTATATCTTTGAGTCAGACATTTTTTCAGCATCTTTACCCCATTTATCAATGCACAATTACTGTCACTATTGTGTTGTGTCATTAGGCGTAAGGTTACAAGAGCCAGTCGGAATAAAAAAATTGCAGTAATGTTGGCATAATTTTTCATTATCATCTTCATTAACCACAGCTAGTGGGAGTAAGAGTTTATCCTTGCTGTTGTCATCGTCATGACAACGCTTCCAAAGCTTGTCTGCCGAGAGTTCACCAGATACAAAAAACTGAATGTCCTCATTATTCCGCTTCTCACACTCTCACCCATGCCAAGGGTGATCCGAGATGCACAGGGCCCTTGATTTATCCCCTGTGATTTCTCTTGACAGCCTGGTATGGTGTCTCAGCTTAAGGCAATCGGTCTGATTTCACAGTTTAATTACTGCTAATCTGAAGGAGCGTGGCCAATGCTAATGAGCCAGCAGCAATCAAAGCAATAATGGCTAAACTCACCCTGTTTCATTCTTCTCTTTTTATTAAAACACCCCTGCCCTGAAATAAGCAAGTAATTTCTTCTTCTATGCGCAACTGCATGGAGAGAACAGACAAGCTTCATGTACAATTTGGTGTTATTTCAGAAGCAGACTGTAAGATTCCTTTATATTTTGTACTCAACCCCCTGTTTAATCTTAGTTTCCCAACAGCTTTGATTCAAGAAAAGAATCAATAGTTGGGAAAGACTCATTAGCAGATCATTGGCTTGACTGCAGAACACGGGGGCCAAATTTGGAATGGAGGCCTCCTTGGTTTTTGCAGCTGGGCAGCACCGAATTATGCAGTGAATTAAAATATCTATGACAGCACTATGAAAGAGAACCTACAATATTCAGAAAGGGCTTTATTGTAAAAGGAATTTATTATAAAAGTGGATAACAATCTACCCTGCCAAACGGCTGGTGACCTCCGTTGACACCACCCAACCACAGCATCTTGCATGCTCTCCCTTTTCTTGAGCTTCTCTCCTGTTCTTGAAATAAATGAAGAAAAACATAGGAAAATAAAAATCTTCAGGACTGATTCCTCTGAATCACTTTAGCCCAAACATCATGAGTGACTCCAGGAAAATAAAAAGTCAGACCCCATATCTGTCTGTCCGTACATCCACTGGCTGTATTATGAGTTCCTTTAGATAGAATTTTGTGGGCCTTTCTCTTCCTCAGAGCAGAATCTCTATCTAAAATGTTTACCAAACTTTACTGTGATGATTTGATTAATGTACATTAATTTTTATGTTTTAATGTTTCTCCAAATGGAAGGTAACGCACTAGAAGCAAGGGCCCCAACATCAGTATAAATCCTAGTGATTTCAGCAATGTTATACAGCTATTTCATGATTTCTCTGGTGAAACATAAGCAGACTCTGGTCCATTTTGAATTAAGCAGAAAAACTGTTTCAGTGCCACTGTGTGTGATTTATGATATATAAATAGAAGGTTAGGCAATATTTTGCTTGTTAAATGACATGGGAGGAAGAATAATAGAGAAATCAACCATAAATAAGAGGTTTTAGAGCAAATTTTGAAGAATGCGAACTGCTTGTCTTGTGCTTGTCTCAAGTTTATCTGTTATTACTTCGAATTTAGTGTGGCTCAGTTAACCTGAAGGAAAATAGCTTTTTAAGAATTTTGTGAGCACCTAGGAATACCTGACCAGAGCAGAAAATCACACCTTTGTGGTTAAAGGTGTTTAATAAAGCAGTAATTATTAGAATGTACCATTTACTTTTTACAGTGGTGTCATTTAAATATTTAATACAGCAAGACAGTGACACTTGAAAGGATTAAGACTATTATAAATAATTTTATCTCATCCAGTCATTAAAAAGCTGTTCTATCAATGATTGTTTCACATTCACAGTGTCATATTTAAAATAGGAAAGTCCAGACTGTAATGCTACAGAGATCTGTTATTTTGCAGTGTTGCAAAACCTATTTTACCAGGTACATATATGTATTTTTTTGGTTTTTTTAAGTCTGTCTCAGTACAAGAAAAATAATGCTATGGGTACTCACAAAACATGGCTATTTCCATAAGATATACGAGAGACCCTGCAACAAGAAGGGAACATCATTCCAACAATATTTTGTACTTCATCATAGCACTGTCAGAAGATGCCAATGGAGACTCCAAGTCATTTTAAAGAACCACTTCATTTATAGGGAAGGAGTTCACTCCTAATTAAGTTGGAAAGCCTCTAGGGCTTTTTCCAGCCTTTGCAATTCTGATTTCCTTAGAGAACTCCTGGTAAAGCTGAGAGATCCAGAGATTTCAGTGTGATTAAGGCCCTATTGACACAGACATTAAAACAGCGCTAGTCAAACTATGCCATAAACCATACACACAAAAAAAAAAGACCTGTTCACGACAGCTCAGGTAAACTGAACTAGAAGTCTGCCAGTAACAACAGTAATATGGCATATCTGTGAGGCACATGTGATAAGAAGGAAAAGAAGAAAAATCTAGCTTTAAGATCTGATTTGTCTCCATTTGTACACCTCCTGGATATACATCTACCTTAGCTGGCTGAGGAACTGGAAAGTCTTGGTGTAAGGTGGAAAAAAACCAAAATATGCTGAGCCAAATTCAAACAGTTTATGAGAGTCACAAATCCCTTATCCTCTAACTTAGAACGTATCTATATGGTTAGAATGTAATCTGGTGCCAGCAGAGTGATGTGGTATAGCTACATGGAAGATTGAAGCCCCGTAAAGAAAACAGATGTTTCCACATTAGACTAAATTCTCCAATTCGGTTCATTGGAAAATTCCACAAACTGTATCTGTACAGCAGGTGGAATAGCAGGAAAGAAGTTGGCTCAGTGTGTACTTACATGGCAATAAAGTAATAACAACATCATGTTTATACAACTAGAAGATGAGAATGAAATGACCTGAATTCCATTTAAGCCACTCAATTAGCTTATTCCGAGCTAATCTGATTATATCTAACATAGCAGCGCATTGTCCATATAGATGCACCCTGACACAGAAGGCAAGGAAATATCTGTTCTCATTTGTAGTTCTGAGTTGGTTCTCCCCTTTGATTGAGTATCCATCAGAAGGTCTAGGTTGATAAAAAGTTGTCAGTCAAGAGTAAGTAGCAGACACGGGAACTCTGACAAAATTGAGGCCTTGTAAATTTGGGTCAAAGAGAGCAAGTTGCACTGAAAAGCTGCAGTAGATCAGGGAACTAATTTTATGTCATTCTGAATAATGGAAAATATCGCAGCCATTGAATTATCCTTCTCTTCCCATAAATGGGAATTGCTAGCACAAGTGTAAAGCCTTTTTGTCACTTCAGTGATACAGGCATCAAGTAAGAGATGTCATTAACGAATGCAGGGTATTTTAGTGAAGTGTGGTGTGATGGATCCTGTGACAAAAGAAACATAATGATGAGTAAAGACTTTTAAAATATAATGCAGGGACACATTAGTCACATGGAAGCAACGCAAACCAAAGAACAGACTGTCAAGAAATCTGAGTTGATTTCCTTCTGGATGTTGTGAATTTGGAGGTCATTGGTTTTAGCTAGCTGTGGATCTGGCAGCCTGGTGCTCTCCCCTAGAAAAGGAATTTCCCAGATAATAATCTACCGAGTAGCCAAACCCACAACTGCTGATACTGCACTACTTGCACCGCTCAAACTGGCTCGATTTTTAAGTTACAAGAAAGCAACTGACTTCTATTATTCTAGAATAATGTCGCTGCTGAGTATTTTGCAAGACAGGAGCGAGACAACAGTAGCAGGTCACTGCCTTGGAAAGAAGGGATCTGAGGAATCACACAGAAGAATCGAAGAAAGGGTATTTGAAGTGAACACAAAGAGCAAAAACCAAAATGAATAAAATTGGAGAGATCTTCAAACAGAAATAAACGTCAGCAGCAAAGGAAAATAAAAGAAAGCAAACTTGGTTTGTTTAGCAACCGAGACTAATTCCCCTTCCTGTTAGAAAAGACCTTCATAGATCAAAATATTAGCGCGCTCTGAATTCCACTTGGGCAACCAGCGATATCCTGATTAGATTTGTATTTAAACAGAATTCTCATACATTTCAATTATCAGAATCATTGGAGCCAAGTGCTCTTTCAAGTTGGACCTAAATTATCCATTCTCTAACAGAAAGTGAGAAGGCATACAATATTGATACCACACATTATTCTGTACAGCCATACATACCTTTAGCAGTCATAAATGTAAGCAATCAGTATTCACACAGTTCCACTGGTAAGAAAACTTACTACAGCAAACAAAACAAGCATAGTCTTAGCTTTTAATTGCTTTAAGATTCAAATGATAATCTTTCAGCCTAGTCTTCAAAATTGTTCTTTAGAATAATTACTTCTCTGTGTTCAAAAAGAAAGAAAGAAAAAAAAGAGATACCACAAAAGGCGCTGATTTTCATATGTTGGGCTAAGCACCTTCTAAAAACAAGTGCCCTTGATGGCATGCCATTTGAGGGTGAAAAGCCAGATGTACCCCAAACCAGGAGTCTCTTTAAACGACAATGTGTGATCGATTGATTAGCACATTTGAATAACCCAAGTAGTGAATAGGAATCTAAATATCTATTGAAACAGCCCCAGAAGATGAGCAGATTCACCACTACTGAAAAACAGCTTAATGGGTAATATACCTAGACACTACAAAGAAGCCTGAGAAATCTCTCTGTAAGAGGTCTGGGTGGCAGTGGGAATGCTGTTTGTTACTTCAATGCACAAGAATGTAGGGACAAAGCACTCATCATTCACTTAAAACTCATCAACCCCTGAATTCTGTAAATAACTGCTTGTCAGAATTATCTACATTTTGAATACAGGATTTAAAAATGGCATGTAATACGGTTAAATATTTAGGATAATATCTCCACTACTTAAAAATTATGATTTTCTAATCTCCTGTTTTGGTTTTCTTATAGAACTGTATGAGGTTTAATGTCTCAACTTTTATTTGCTGCTATTAAGTAGACCCGAGGGGTCATGCTGTTACTATGCCTTATGCAGTCTGTAAAATTATGAAGTGCCTGCAGGATAATGGGGAGAATTCATCAACATAGGAGATTTTCAGTGAATAATCTTCCAGACTGAGAATCACCTCCTTCCCCCCTACCTCCAAGAATTTTACTGCTGAAAGAGATTACTTTGAATCACAATACAGCAAAACACATTTAATGTTCTTATCGTGGACCTTTGACTGGTTTGTGACTACTCCCGTCCTCCCTACCCCACCATGAAAGCAGCCTCTTTGCCCCCTTTGTGTTTTCTCACAGGTTCCTTCCACTGTCTCTGCACAACATCCAACTTCTATTCCAAGACACTGTACATACTATAGCAATTTTCTCCAATGGATGATGCTGTCTATCTCATCTGCAAGAAACAATAGAAAGCCAAGATGTTTAAAAATGTCACGGTAATCTGGATATATCCTTCTTGTGTATCTCCCACTCAATGCCCTCTGTGAATTCCAGTTTCTGCTTTATACTTCTTAGCTGTTACTGGGGCAACAGATCAGCTTTTCCCCTACCTGATACAGAATCACAGAACATCAGGAGTTGGAAAGGACCTCGAAAGATCACCTAGTCCAACCTCTCTGCCAGAGCAGGATCACCTAGACTAAATCACACAGGAACTCATCCAGGCAGGTTTGAATGTCTCCAGAGAAGGAGACTCCACAGCCTCTCTGGGCAGTCTGTCCCAGTGCTCCATCACCCTCACAGTGAAAAAGTTTCTCCTTATATTCACATGTTGAAAATTATAATTATGGTGTATTGTTATATAAGAACAAAGACTTTTCCCTTATCTTGATGAAATTACAATTTATCTCTAACACAACACCAACAACAGATCTGAATAACAGTTTTCTCTTCTTTGATAGCTTAAATACTTTTAGAAGAATGTTAGCTGTACACCTCCTGTTTCCACTGAATAATTTCTCCAGAAGGTAGGATGACCCTACTCACATTCACAGTTCTCTTGGACAGAAAAATAAACAAAAATTGTAGTATGAGTTTACCAGTCAGGTTCAGGTTTCATTTCAAGCAAATAAAATGCCTGGGCTGGAAAATTCAGATGTAATTCATATGCATAGGGGATTAAAAAGCATCCATATGAAAAACATACAAAAATTTAAAAGTGGCATAGATCGCCAGATCTTGCCAACCTGTCCCATTTTCTGTCTCTAGAACTTGTAGTTTTATTTCTTTGAAGGGCGAGTCCATTTTACTAACCCACATGCCTAAGTGAGCTGGGTTTAGCTATCAGTTTTGATATTTATACCACACTGGATCGTGTGTCTTCTTGGGATCCAGTGAAAGCTGTTGTGTCTGGAGTTCTACCTCACCAGTTAAAATTCCAGAATTAAAACCTCACTTACTTTGTTTGTTTGTTTGTTTTATTTTTGTTGGTGAGAAGGGGAAACATCAAAGGACCTTCTATTGCTAGAGAGAAACGGGGTCATCTTCATCTTTAGCAGTGATAACAGCTCAGATGGATGTACAGAACCCCCGTGGAGTCAGAAACGCAGCACTGAGGAGCCCAGATGCAATTTTTTTGTATTATCCAAAGCCCTTGTGAATAGTGCTTCTCCCTTTTAACCCTTCTGTACCAAACAGCAACTCTTTAAGAGGATGAAAGCAGTCTTTCTCCCATCCCTGTGGTAACTCAGTATTCACACCGAGGCCCTTCTGGGGACGCCACTAGCTGCATCTGTCCATATTTGTGTGCTTCCAAAAATTAGGTTTGCATAAGATTTTCACTTCTTATAAGCACTGGCAAGTCTACCAGCCTGCGGCCGCCGAATTCAGCAGATGACCACATTCAGCCTGCAAGCTACAGGAACAACAAAGAGCAGGAACTCTCTCTCCTGAAACCAATAAGAACACACTGAAGCACTATTCTAAATAGAGGCTCTAAGGTATTTATAAATATAGAAGTAGGGTTTTTTCCCTCCATCTTCCCATTACAAACACTTCAATCACTTCAGTAGAAATGGTAGACTAAGTCAAGCCATTTTGCCTGCTCCTACTGTTTAGTTCTCTCACATGACAGCTACTGCACCATCCTCTACAATAATCTCTGTAGGACAGGAAGAAAAAACAAACACCCACTTTCCATTCCAAATTATTTTTAGTAGGCTACATGAATCATCTTTGTTGCCATAACCCAGAGGATTTTGAAAGCCTATAGAAAAACCAACTCAGGTTACTCTTTCCATCACATCATTAAGCACATCTAGAATTCTTTAAATCACACACTGTCAATTTTTTTTTTACATTTGGGAAAATGTTGTTAAGCTTCTTAACCATATTCCTCAAACAAGAAGAGATCTGATTTTTCTCATATATGTTATATACAGACAAGAGAAGGAATAAATATGCATATGCGATCTTTAGGCTCCCTGTTTGGTATCTTCATATGATTCAGTAAGTAGCAAGAGATGCAACACATAAACATTTTAAAGTAACTTTAGTGATGCTAGAAATAACTTTTTCATGGATCTTTGTGTTTTGCTCTTTCCCAGCTATGCCAAAACAACAGCAGTGGATGGTGGCAGGCAGTTGTGTTATATACATTATTTTATAATATATATAAAAAACATTATATGTTAACATAATCTACCTCTCTCCTTCAAAGTCTTCCTTAGCTGCAAAAGAGGCAGTATCTTCCTAACTGGGCACTAACTCATTGGTGCAATTAAGGCAGTCTGCTTCTCTCTTGTTTCAGACCGTCTTCTGACTCAGACAGTCATGTCTTGTTGTTTTATCCTTGATTTGCCTTCTCATTATCTTTTCAACCATAAAAAGATGATAACTTCTTTGTTACTTAAATAGAAGCTTAGGACATAACCAAACACTACCTGCAGGCAAAAAGCTGCATAGGTTAAGAAGTTTTTATTCTGTCTTTTCCTTGGAAAAAGAGAGGAAAAATGAAAGAGAGGGGAGAAAAGGAGAAAAAAAAAAAAGAGCCAGACTACACTGTATGAACATTTCTCCTTTGCCTTAGGGTAAAGACTCCTGGGCTACTAAACAAGTAAATCTTCCCTCACAGATGACCAACTCTAGAGTTGTCCCCTTCAGTGTTTCTACTTGAGCCAGTTTAACTGTGTTTTAGCTCTTGCCTGAGCTAAATATGCCTATTCCTGCCTCAGAACACCTTCTGAGAAGCCTCAGCCTAACCGAGAGAGTCCAAGGGAGTGTGATAGAAATAAAACCCAAACCAGCTGTCTGAGAAGTCAGAAAGATGGAGAGAGGGAAAAGAAGTTTTTGTTTCTTGAGGTTCACCAGCAGAGCACACGCTGCGGCAGGGTGGAGGGGAGGCTACCAGAAGGGAACCTCTTTCCCTCAGAAAGCTGTGAAAGTTATTATAATAATACTACTACAGTTTTCCAAGCTTGAGTTTCAGTGGTTCATTCTCAGGAAAGAAAGCATGTAAAATATGTCGAGAACTGAAGCAAGCTGCAAAGTGATCCTTTCACTAATCCACCCTCACTTAGCCCAAAGCTGTAAAATGATATTTCCCTAACATAATCTTCTAATTTCTGTCAGTCAAAGACTTTACATTTTCCTGAACCAGAAGTTGTATCCAGACCATTACATTTAATAACCTTTGATGCATCTTTTTGTCTTGAAATTGTCTAATTATTTCTTAAACCTCTTTAAACATGTGGTGTGCAAAACATCTTGTAGCAATGAAAACCTCAGTTTATTTTTGCATTATGAAGAAAGGCTTTCCTGCTCCCTACCAATTTCAGGCTGCCCCTCCTTCTTGTTCTGTGGTAACAGGGGATGGCCATCTCCTCTCTGCATCCTCTGGATCATTCATATTTTTGTACATCTCTTCAGATCGTTGTTGCTCATGGTATCATGTGCACCCTGAGATTCCTTTTTCCCCAGGGTGAAGAGCTTTGGTGCATTCAGTCTCTGCTTGTAGAGAAACTGTTCAATTCCTCCACTCAGCTTGTCACCTTCCAGTTCTACCAGATCCCACTAGAGACAGGGTATCAAGAGCTGCAGGTAGTATATGAAACACAGGAATGTCACAAGGAAGAGCCAGGAAGGCATTTTGTTTTGTGTTCCATTCCTTCTCCGGTAACTCCTTTTTGTTTAAAGAAGTTGCGTTTCTACAAGCTTCTGGGATGCATGCCAGTGTGAGATAACTTGATGTTTTCAGTGTTGTTTCTCTAAACTCTGACTTCTCTGCAGTCGGCCATCCTGTGAGATGGCTTTCCAGGAAAGAAACGAATTGGCTATGACTGAAGAGTCACCACTACCCGTGTACAAGCCACGCGCGCTATAGATTTAATCTCAAAGCAAGCATCGCTGCTCTGGAAAGGTCCCTCTGGGAGAAGGCAGGTCCACACCATGGCTGAGCGGCTGCATTAGATGTTGCACTATTCTGATGCAATTAGAAAACAGCTGTGAAGGCACAGTCGATTGTTTTTTGGCAGTCATGGCCAATTTTGCACCAATGCAAATGATGAATCAAATCCTGCAAGTTTACAATATCTGCAGAGAGCATAATGGCAGAAGCCATGCTAATGATTTGAAATCTCATTTAGACCATTTTTGGCTGATGGAGTAGTCCCTCGTCCCCCAGAAGCCTCTAGTGTGAAGGAATTCCCATACACTGCACCACACCGCCTATGGGGAAGGGGAGAGGAGAGCCAATGGGTTGGGTATGGAAATCAGGCAGCTGCCTGACTAAATATAGTACTTTCTTTCCCAAGCAGGATCCATGCCATTGAGCAATGCATTACTCATCCTCACCAAATAAACATAAAACTGGCAAGTGAGAGTTACACAAAGTACCCAGTTACTACCAGGCTGCTCCTTCCTGACTATCGAACCCAGTCCACCCACTATGCATTAATACATCAGAAATATTCGTCCAGGAGCATTGTTCCTTCAAACATGTTCCTTATACCAGTTCCTTTAACAAACATCCAGCTCTCTTTAAGGCTATCAAATATCAGCCCATGAACTATCATCTGCTCCTAAATGCATACAACTTCCCTGTCTGAAAGATGACAATAATCTCTAGGGACATATTCTCTTGCTGAGGCCCCCCACAAGATCCTTCAAAATTATTGCCTGCGTCAGCTGGGACTGAAATGCTTCTTAGGAAGATAACTGCTAAAACCATATTTCTGCATTTGTAGCAATGCCTGTTAGCATGAACAAATGCAATCCAGTTGGCAATACGTTCGCCTAAGTGCAAACTTTGAGATAAAGATGTTAGAAACAACATTTAAAAATGGCCCTTTGCCCTCCTTGTTCTGGCCTGAAAATAGCTGTGTGTCAGTCTTTAGAGGTAGTATTTTCAGCCAGATAGTCAATAATTTTAATAGAATTAGCATGGGACAGAAATGCCATCCAAAAATGGATTCATGTTTAATCTGGTAATCTGATCCCATATGGCACTTTAAAGAGTAGGAGGAATTAGTGTTTACTGCTTAAAGAAATTACCCAGAAAATGACTGCTGAAGACAGACCAAATAGTACCTCATCAGCATTCAGTGTGAAAAAGACAAACAGCACAGGAACAAGAGAAGTTAAAAGGTGAGCCAGCAGAGAAAGCCAAAATTTGTTCCTGCATGGCTGGGAAAGGGATAACAATCAGATGATAAAGGCAACCTCACAAAGTACTGGATATAAATAAAGAAGAATTGGAATATATCGCATAGAAGGGTGGAAGGCAGTTTGAAAGCTGAACCTAACAATAAGCCAAGCTCTGTCCTTAAGTACCCATTCACCTTCTCTGCAGTTCTGAAGAGGTGTTAAAAATGCATCAGAAAGCACGGTTTGGTCCCATATTATTTCTAATCATCCTGATAAGGGAAGGGAAAGGTCTCAGGCACACTAATGACTGTCTTGGTCCTGACACTTGACTGTGCTTCAGGTCACAGTTTCAGGACACATTTCTGGGATGCAAAACAGGCCATTCTTTCTTCCCGCCCTTGTCCATCAGTCCTGCTATTCCATTTATCTGTGTGGCTTTGTGGTGAACTGGACTCAGAAACTCAACACACATCTATTCCCGTTAAAGAATTAAAGAAAAGACCGAGCATATTTTTAATTCAGATGAGGTCAAACAGTTCATCTGTAGTCCTGAAAAAAGTGGCAATGGCACAACTGAGGAGCCACCCCTGGAGCAACCAGTTGGAGATAAATGGAATAAACAGATGGAATTGAAGAGGAGAAGAGCGGGAATGGCTCACGCTGCCTTCGATGCCAAGAGCAACGTCCACAGAAACGCAGCCTCAGAGTTCCCAGTTCATGCTGTCTCTGGAAGTGTGCTAGTATCTGCACAAACACAGCAAATATGGCCTTTGTGCTAAAATAAAAAATAATAATAATGACCAAGGAGAATAAAAATAGCTGAGAGATAAGATGTGACGAACATCCAAAGCACTTCAGATTCTGGACAGGCAAGTCAATAATTTCATGACGCCTTTTCTATTTTCTTCTCCTATCAGGATGTTTAGCTTCCCTGACTTGCTCCATGCTGGAAAACCTCGTGTCGTGACATCAACTTTTCACTTGTCCCATCCCCAGGAAATCCTACAAGGTATTAGGAGCCCTACTCTTTCACCAAAATTATGGAAGCTGAAGGGCATCAAACAAATATCCAGAGAACTTGCAGCTAAACCAAATCAGGGTTTGTGGGTTGTAAATCTGTTTAGTGATTCTGCAAATTGACAGAGACATGTAGCAAAGGTTAAAAACCAAAGAAAAGCTATTTTCCTCTTTCCCACCTCCCTGGAAAAGAAAGCATTTAGCAGAACAAAGCGCCTGTTGTAAAATGAAATAAGATGTGACTGTTCCCATATGGAGATTACACAAAATACACCCCTAAAGAATTATTCTGTTGCTTACTTCTGGGGTAAGAATACAGGATTTATCTGTAAAAGCAGCTCAGACCAGGGCAGTGCAGTGGCTAATGAAACCCATGCCAATATGTGTCCAAATCCTTTCCTTTGTGTCACCAGTTCAAGCACACCAATTTGTGACAGAGCTCTGAAATGAAAAATCACAGCCCAGTGCACAGAGATAATATAGACAATAACTAAGCTTTTGCTGCGTGCTTATGCACACATACAACACCCAGCATTCAGCTCAGGCAGAGCTTGGCTGGCTCACCAAAGCCACCAGCCCTGAGATAGACTCTCCAAATTAGAGGCAGGGGAAAAAAAAAAGTAAAAAAATCTCAGGTGCTGTCTACAAACACATCAAAATACGATACTTTTTGACTGCTATCCTGTGGTTCTGAAGAGGCACAGATCCTGGCTCCCGGGAGAAATTGCCAGTGGAAGGGTTAGTGGTATGGTATTTTGTCCTTAATGGATATCACACTTTTCTCTTAATTCTCTCTTTACTGAACAACCCCTCTCCTTTCCTTCCTTTTAAGTGACCTAAGGATGTCAAAAACCTCTGGAAAATGTACATTAAAACCAAAATTAATTTAATCTATAAAGTCACTCCTTTGCTGAGTAAAACATCTTTTGCTTTGTTTACATAGCAACTGAGGCAAAGGGAGGACAGTACCTGTTCTTTCTCTAAAAATAAGAAAAATTCTTGTGAGATTCCTTAAAATTAAATATATCTTATGTGTCCATAGGAACACACCTATGGAAAAAAGCAACACCTGAACTGTCCTGTTAGCTCTTCTTTTGCTTGTCCTCAGTTACCAGCCTGGTTTCCACAGCCAGTGGCGAGTCTGGTTGCCAGAGCAGCAAGCTCTCCACCTTACATTAGTATGGATTACCACGCTAGCATTTTTTTTTTAAAACCTCTTCCATGAGTTTAAATCAAAAATAAACAAACAAACAAATAAAACCAAACAACCCAACAAAAAACACCACCACCAACAAAACATTTATGAGAACACAGCAGTGTTTACCCACCAACCATATACAGCATGTCAAGGGGGTTAATACAATAAAAGTGTACTGATGTAGGTTTTTCCTAACCCTCTATACAGTTTTCTATCTGCAAGATGCAAAACTGCAGCATGCTCTCAGGCTTTCTGTCGCTAAGGACTGGCAGCTCTGTAAGCCCCCAACCTCATGCCATTACCCAGACATTTACATGGTTTAGTGTTTATGCGATTATAGGCCCAGACTGGAAAGATTACAATTTGCCAGGCTAGATCGAGCCAGGCTAGAGGGCTTCCCCAATTAATAGCACCCCTGTTGTTACCACCAGTGATCCCTTCCAGGCTGTGCTTGATTTCCCTTGTTCTCTTTCCCCTTTCCCTCCTCAAAAGGCTTTGTTTAATTCTTTGCAGAAAAATATCAGACAGGTGAACTGAGGTGACATAAAAGCAATTTTCCTATACTCACCTTCTCTGTGCTCTGGCCAGCCAGGATTTCCTTATTTCACTTAAGAGAAGAGTAAAGAACATGCTCCTAATCCAGCATTTTATTTGCCCAGCATCCTCGTGGGTTGTGCCACTATTAGCACGTCTAGCTCACTAACAGCCCAGTGGTTGCTTCCCGTCAGCTTTTACAAAAAAGTATTTACTGACAGGTCAGAAAGCAAAACCGATTTACTGTACTAGAGCAACTGTACCCTTAACCCTTCACTAAACCGATCCCAGAAGTGTTCTTCAGATTCTGCAAGGTGATGAAGATGAGGATGCCAGCAAATATTGTTCATTTCAGGATTTGGCTAAAATAAAGAAGATATGTCCTTTTAATTATATATATATATATATTTTCCCCCAATCTTTGTATTGTACTCCTTGACTGCATTTTTCCCAGATTCAGGAGTAATGAGATTTTCCTTATGGCCATGTGTGTCCTGCAGCAGGTTCAACAAGGGAAGGACTCTTGTTTCTAATTGTTGAGGCTTCAGGATAGATGCCCAAGACAAGTATGGAAGAGGACTACCAATGCTGAATTCAAACCAGGATGGGAATCAAGTCACAGATTACTGGAGACTTAATTTGGCAAGGCAATGAGGACTCTGAGCCCAGTTCTTCAAAGGGGTTAGGTAGTGCCTTAAATTTAGCACAAGCTTCAATGACTTCAGCGAGTAAATAGAGATAGCACCACTTTTCCTCCCTGAATCACATTTAAAAATCAAGAAGTTAAGCTATATTATCTAGGAAGACCAAGTTTCCCTTGTGTATCTGCAAGTCAAGTGCTTCTATGCAAATTCAGACTATTAATATATGAAAAGCACAGTCTGGAGATGGGACAGGAGATGCGTAAGGTATGTCATGAAAAAAGATGGAGTTAATGGATGGGTCTCATCAATCTCAGCTTGCATTTGTGATGAAGAGAGTGCAAAGTGAATATACACCTTAAATAAGAAAGGGAATGTCAAAAATATGACAGTTACAAATCCAAGGTCAACAGTGGCCTTCAAAGAGTTTTCTTAAGCAGTTGTGATGGATCCCCAATTTGCTGAAAGTTTTATGTAAGACAGCTTGACACTTTATTGCCACAAATTTCACAGAATAAAGGTTTTAGGGCTTTCAGCTAGCAGCAGATACATCTGAGAGATTATAGAACCTTGACCTCATCTTTGGGACCTGTGGTAGTGAAGCCATGAAGGGGTTCCCAAGTCATACAGGAGCACTACGTTTTGCCAAGCAAGGGCACTCATTTCCTTATTTTGACTAAACAACAGCTTAGTCTAAGGCAAAGCCCACGAAAGTCTTGACAAATATTCACTGACTTTCAGATAAAACTTGTAATGTCCTTTTCATCTTGAAGGCTGTGTAAGCATTGCACACATTCAGACACTGCTGAAGCTTTCAAACTGACAGAGAGCAACTATTTAACAATGTAGAGCAAACCCACGCAACCCTTTGGAAGAAAATATTAAGTCTATTCTAAAACAGCATTTCCAGGTTTACCTTAGGTAGGTACAATGTAATCACTTTCACAGTTTAACAGTGTTATGTTTTGCCTTGAATCCCTATAGAGTCCCTCTGAGACCATAACCTTAATGTAACCTGGTTTTTTTTTTTATTTTAAAGCTGATGGCTGAACAAGCTTTACCTTGTTCTCCCATAGTGCTCTCAGTCAATCCCAAAGTCTCTAAACTCCACGAAAGGTCTCTAGCCTTCAGGGAACGACACACAAGTTCAGGACAGGCTTCCCAGGAAAGCCAGCATTTTCTGTCTGCTGGCATGCAGCAACATTGTCTGCTTCAGTTCTGATGGTTTTCCCAATTTCATCTTCCTACCCCAAATCTGCCATTGCTATGGCATTGTTAACACCACAGCTCATTAGTTGCAGCAGTGGTCAAACTAGCTCTGTATTTTCCTCCTTCCATTGGCTTTCCACTGTTCAAATAAAGTAAGTGGTCTATCATGTCTTTGCCCATCTATGTCTATTCATTTGTAACTATTCTACAGTAGTTCACATGAAATCCTAAGACAGATGTTGGATATCAGAGCAGACAGACAGACATATAGATCTACTTATATATGGGATTCTTTCCAGTCTCCTCCATGTCTTGATCAAAATGAGAAATTATTCTTTCTTGAGCATGTATTTGGAATTAAACTGCAAAAGCAAAAATACAAGCAAATAGTAATTCTACAGAATTACCAAAACACAGCATTTACACTTTGTACTGTGGCTTATATTGGCATCAGTTACAAACCAGCACACCCGAGAACTGCAAAATGTGTCATGGTCTCAGTTCTAGCCACGGATGCTAAATTTTATATCTAGTCTGGAAGATAATTTTCACGAGCAGCCCACCTCCCACTTCAACTGAAGGAGCACAACTTTTGGTTTATATCTGTTTTCCTGGATACCTCCCAGGGGACTTGATCCTTCGCTGCCTTGCCTAGATATCGATACTTTTGCACAAAAGGTATAATGTGCTACAGTCCTTGTTGTAGCACTCACTCCCACTCTCCTCTCCTGCTGAGCAGGTGAAAATGAGCAAAGAAGCTGCAAGGCTTCAGAGTATAAAACCTTACACCTGCACTTCCATTACAAAATCCTTGCTATTGGAAATATGGCGTTCAAAAATAACCTCTGCTGAGACTTTAAAAGACAGTGGAAAGAAAATTTTCTGCTGCATAAGTGTAAAGGAACCTATGTACTTTGAATATTATTTTATATTTGATTAAATCTCAAAAATAATAGCTACAGCTTTGAAAGCAAACAATACTATTCACTTGAATAAAGTTTGTCAAATGTTTCCTTTCTTAGAAAGACTTTTTTTTTTTTGGTTTTCACCCAAAACTCTAAAAGTAGCCTTTCCCAGCTTGACATCTTTCTTGAGCAAATTTAATCCTCATCCCAGCCACCATGTCTCCTCCAACTCCTTTGCTTCTCATTACACCTCCTAACTAAACATTGTAGTGATTTTGGGAAGAGGCTTGCTAGGTAATGGCAGGGACAGGCAGCAGGGGGGGCTCACACATAGGGTTGCTTTGTTGGCCTTGCATATTTTCGTGTTCATTTCCACTCTTTACTGATGGTAATGGCAGAACAGAGAATTTCCATAGCAGTGTTAAACTTTGGAACTTAAATTTTCTGATAATTTTCTTTGGAATTTCTGTACATGAATGCTTTTGATGATAATTTATATCTATTTCTTGCATCGAGACATTCATCAGTAAATCTCAAAGCACTTTAGAAAAGAGATCAATGTCATTATCATCATTTCAAAATTAGCTTACCAAGAGATTATTATTTCTGGTACAACGTGATTGCTATATAAAAGTGGTACGAGTGCAATGGCATTTGCCTTTGTGCCACAAGTTTAACACTGCTATCTACAGATTTCTTTAACCAAATCAGAATAAGGCAGCCTTAGTCTTTTCTGATATCTTGAAAAAACTAAAACCAGCAAAGACAGGACTGATGGAAACATGAGTCTTTCTGGACCAATTTAAAAATTCCAAGTTAGCATTACTGTATATTTTACTTAATTCCAGACATTTAATTCCAGACAGACTGACACCCAGAAAAAAAACAAGCAGGTGTGGTAGAGGAAAAGCTTTGCTGCTTGCAGATGTGCTGAGTTACACACCCTGTCCTCCACAGAAAGGGCCCCACTGATTTCTTTGTGGGAACACTGGCCTGGTCTGGAATAACGTTGTTATTCCTTGCTCTCTCTTAACAGAGGAATAAGAGGCCTCCAGAGAATTTTATGCTAAAATGCCATATTGAAAATTGTTTGCTGCAAGGCATCCTTGCCAGGGCTTGAATGCCGCCCTTACAATGCAGCGCAGAACTCAGGCGAGCCACGATACCTCCTTGCAAGGGAGGGAAGATGGAAGGAAAACGTTAGAAATAAGTAATGTCAGCCCAAGTATTTCCCAGCACCTTGTTCATTCATGAACACTCTCAGTATCGTGTATGTCTAAATTGGACTTTTGTGTATTTTTGTAGTAAGTGCGTGAGAAGAAGCATTTGTTAGTTTGAGAAACAGAAATGGTTAGCCACAAATAATAACTTTCACACTGCCAAAAGGAAAAACATGCAACTAATGTGTGTTTTGAAACAAAATTAGGGAGATTGATGTTTTACATAGAACTGAAATATGTGGGGTTTAATAACTTGACTGTTTCTACCATTCAGACATCAGCCTGAAAACAAAAAGCACATAAAGCAGGAGAAACTTCTGTAACCTTTTCAATATTCTTCATTAGACTCCACTGTCCACAGCCCCTAGAGTGAACTGCATCATCAAATCAATTGTGCCAAAGCCTCCTCTGATTTATGAAAGGCCTCACCATGGAGTTTTCATATAGTAGTTATTTAAGTACTGAAAAGTCTTACCTATAGATTCTCAAGTAATTACACACTGAGAAAGCTCACACAGAGCAGATTTTCAGCAAAGGGAGGTCACTATAGGAACAAAAGCCTTTTACAGCTGAAATCAGGCATGTATTACAGGTTTGTGTTTTTATAGGACTGCATTAAGAACCGAGCCTTGGGACCAGCAGAAAATGAGAGTAAAGGGACTTTCCCAGAGATAAATCTGAGGACATATAAAGGCATTGCCAAGACCATCACTATGCTGAAAGCCACGTACAGGTTTTCCTTTTCAACTGCCTAAGTAATCTTTTGGGGGACTTGTTATGGCACACATACGCACACGTGCCTATGGTAGGAGATATAAATTATAGCACCTTTCTACACTTGTTCAGTTTGAGGATAATTTTGTTGTTTAATATTTTGGTTTGTTTTGGTTTTGAATGATCTCATCACCTTCCTCCTCTCATCCTTAGCCAGCACAGAAGAGACCATTCAAGTTGCTGCTTGCAGGAGCAGCATCTGCTGCACTCCTGCTTCTGAGATTTGGGCAGAGAAATGCATGGGTGCTTCCCAGTCTTCGCAGTGGTGAAGCATTGTGTCATGATGGCCTGGGTAAAAAGAAAGCTCAGGCATTTTCTCTGAACTATGTCCTTCAAACACAGCAGAAACAGAGCTTTTTAAATGCATTTTGCAATCAGACACCATTATCTTGGTGTCTTGACTATTTCCAGCTAAGTAATTCCCACTCTGCAATAGAGTAAAAACAGCAAAAACATTATCAACATCCTCCTTTCCACCAGTGGAAATGTTCTGCCTTTCCTTCTCCCTGTCTAAAGCCTCTCTGAAAAACTAACTGGATGAGTGAATCAGCCCTCACCCTTTCAGAACAAAATGGAAAAAGACCACACATACATATTATCCTGTTTTTTAAAGATTTATAGACATTTTATAAACATGTTTATACTTTTTTAGGAGTGAGGTCAAACAGAACTTTACAGAACCGAACTCAATTCAGTTCTCAGGCTAAAATTGCATTGATATTTTGGGAAGACCTCTGCATATTGTGGTTCCCAAAGAAATCCATCTCTCCCGAATTGCAACAGCTAAATCAATCTACCTGCTTCAGAGTTAGCTGCTGGTTACTGAAAATTAGTTACACATAATTCAGTTATACAGAAACATAATTTATATATGTAAAATCCCTAGCAAAAAGTAACTAAATATTTAATACAGAAGACTGAGGGATTCCAACTCTGATGCAACTCATTAGAAGGAACTTGTGGTCAACAACATAAGGTAAGAGCTCTGAAACTACCAGCAGAAGAACTTAATAGGACATCCTTGAGCTGTGCCCTGACCTAGGGACAAGAAGAACTAGCATGCAGCCAATTGTAGAGAACACCTTTTATTTTAAATATAAAATACTTTGTGAACCTGATAAAACAATTTTAATTAGGTTGTTTAGTGAAAAGTTAGAGAAGCCAGATTAAATCTGGCTACCCTGACTGTGAAACCTTTTCTAAACACTGAAAGGGGAAGGTACTCTGAAATGGTAGGATACATGAATTGGTTAGATACATGAACTGGTTCACTGCTTATGCTTTTACAGACCACTGTCTCCTCCTGGATCACCTAGCAGATGCTCTGAATGCTTATGATAACATCATCCTGTAGAAGCTGAAACCTCATGTAGACTTAAGCTAGGACTTTCAAAGCATTGAAGCTCTAAGTCTTTTTAGCATTTTTTCCTAATTGCAGGGTGGGACTAATCCTAATTTCCTGGTGGGACATTTCACTGTTTACTGTACCTGTGCTATAAAGGCAGCAGAGCTAAGGCTTGGGTTTGTCTAATAGGACTCAGAATAAACATATGGCATCTGCTCACAAAGATTTTCCTATCAAAAGTGACTGATGTTTCTGATTTGTCATTGATCGAAGTGCAATTTATCTTCCTTGGGGAAATAAGAATGACATGGTATTTTTCAACAGGTGTGACTCACTAACCACTTTCTTCCAACGAACTTTTAGGAGCGAAAATATCATCGGATTTGGCAACGAGTGTACTGGCTTTCCTACAGCTGCTATTCTTACAGCGCTAATGACTTGCGCTTGCATTGGATCACACTGAACGACCGTGCCACGAGGCTCCCTGTATCCCGAGGGATGCTGTAGCTCCTCGGCAGCACATATATTACCTGATGTCAGACAGCACCGTCTCTAACGGCAGCAGCATCCATCAGCTGCCACGAGCTAGGAAAGAAAGCAGCTGTTTCCAAATCTTTTTGAAATTATGTGTAATACACTCAAGCGAACCTCCCTTCCTCTCCCCTGGGATGTATTATAAATATTATGAATTTGTATTATTAATACTGTATGAGTGTTAGAATATTTATCGTAAGTGTGGGGCCTTAACATTTGTACAACTCAAGAGTGTCTAGGGAGTCTCTCACTAAGTGCTGATATGCAACAGCTTCTAGATAAGTGTAAATATCACAGGACAAGATTGCACAACAGTTTGAGAGAGAAAACAAAAAAACGTCATATTACCCTACAGGGTTGATGCTGTAAAGCATGCAGATGTATGACAGGCAGCCAAGTGTGAATTTTGACAGGGCATTAGGCAGCCAGTCTAGCAAAAGTGTAATAAGGTTGTTAACGAACAAGAGATCAATAGCCTTTTAATTTCTCCACCTGAAGTACTGCAAAACGCTCTCTGTAACATGAGGCTTTCTAGGAAAGGATGTCAACCACTCACTAATCAAAGCTACTTTCTGCAGCAGTGGTGTGCCTCACAAATCGCCTTTTAAGAAACAGTTCCTGATTTACTTGTGAATCAAATGCGCTCGCAGCCCAATGTGGGATCACAGTAATAGGAGAAAGCAACAAGGGAGGACACCTACTGATATATTACTTTTCTATTTTATTAGCAGGAGCTGTGTTAAAGTCAATTAAATTTCATAGAACGGAGAACAGTTGTGCTCTTCTGGAGATTCCTGTGAAGGTTTAAAGCTAAAATTGAGTCTCCAGCAGAAATTGTTAACTATAATTGTTCTTAATAAAGGGGGAGCACAAATGAATCCAGAATTTGAAACTATTGCTGCTGATTTAGCAGATCCTTTAATATAGCTTTGTTTATATAAAATTCTTCTCAAAGCTCACTTTAATATTCTGGCAACACCAAAACTGCTCACCACAAGCATGGGGGGATGGGTTTTTTTGTTTTGTTTTTTGTTTTTGTTGTTGTTGTTTGGGATTTTTTTATTATTATGTATGGCATTTTTATTTAACTACAAAGTTTCTGTCAAAATTTGGTATTTCATATCTCCAGCTAACACGCTTCAAGGGGCTAGAATTGGCCATTAAAATGTTGTTTTTCTCATTTTGATAGATAGCAAAGCCTGTTCTGCTGTATCTTTCATAATTATTTCCAAAACAGGTACACTTCCTATTGCTCACGGTTTTAAATGTTAAAGTGATCTAACAGGGAATGTTTAATCTAATTTTCTAAATACAGAGTTCCCTCATTTAGAAATAACAACCTTTATATTTTGAATTCAAATTCCACCCTTACTCTGTGTAAAGAATTTTTCCCCACAAACAATGAAATATTGCAGTTCCAATTTTTTAGAAGGCATTCAAAGGGAAATGTGATCGGGCGTTACTCCAGGAAAGGACACCCACCCCCGAAAAGCTACAAGTGTGTTCATAACTGACTCAAAATGAACACAGAAGGAGGAAAAGCCAGACTACTGCGCTATATCATCATCAAGCTGTCTGTAGTCTCAACAGCTGCAAAATTCTTCTTTCTGACCTCAGCGAATCCCAGCTTTTCAGATTTTGGGATCTGCCGCCCACTTTCTCACACATACCGTGTCATCACTTCAAACAAACTTTCCTTTAGTTTCAAGAGTCAGTCCAAAAAACCCCTCTTTTTCTCAGGATTCTGTAGGAAGTTGTGTCTACCACCACAGGCTCCTAATCTCCCCACATTTATTTCTCCATTTGTTCTGACCCTTTTGGATCGCCAAACATCTTTCTGCCCTCTGACACAATGGCTGTGACCTTGCACTGGAGCCTCTCAACACAGATTCAAAGGCCACATTGGTGTCCTCTTTGGATTTCTGCCACTCAGGCTACTCTGCCTTGCCTTGGCTTCCCATTCCTTCCCTCAATTTGCTTCCTTCATACTTATTTATTTGTGTACATATATCATTTATATATACATACAAGCCAAATAAAATAAGAATTTGTAAGGTATCTATTTTTATCTTTTTTTTTTTCTGGGGAAGATGTTCATACTCTTGAAAATGAGCAGGACAACATTCTGATGCAAGTCCCAGTTCAAGCTTAATAATGTGAATAGTGTTGTGTGAAAGGGTAGTTCCCCTTTTCTGCTCTGCCGTAATCTTTTTTCCCCTACACAAAGCATTCACACTGTAGTAGTCTGAGTGTACTACGTAGTAGTATGAGCTCCCTAACTGCCACCTTCTGGGAGAATACATGTAACAACCTGCATTAAAAATGGGTTCTATTTATTAATGGATTTGGCACTTTAAAGCTGTGATATATAATTTAATGTAAAATATGAAATCAATAATTATTTAATTCCAGCTATAAAGCAAGTGGAGAACAGATCAATTTTCATAACACGCTTATATTCATTTAAACACCAAGTGATGCCTGATAAAAAGCTCAGAGAAACATTTTGCTGGTTTCTGTCTTTAGGAAATAGATGAATTCTGAGAGATAAGGACTCTGCGTTCAGTGAAACAGATGCCCTCCACTCTAGAGCCCTCTTCCCCTCCAACACTGCTCTATTATGATCATTGTACAAGAAGCACTGGATTAGGACTTCACAAAGAACTACAATTCTCTAGCATGTCACACAAGATTATCAATTTTCAGTCCCAGAAGCTTTCTTAGAGCTATGGTCCTGAAATTAAGTAGTCACAAAAATGCAGGATTAGGTGGACCATATAAATGTTATCAATTAGGATAGCCAATGCTATAGAAAGGAAAATATGTCTCAGCCTTTTCAAGTGCTGCCAAGAGTTGGTAACTGTAGGCTTTGCACGACAAAGTATGAATCAATAACATGGAGAAATCTGCACAACTTTCTGGAAAAAACTGGATCCTCTCAATATATATTTTCTTCCCTGTCCACCTGAAAAGGGGAGTGATAGAGTGACTTTGGTGGGTGTCTGGCCTCCAGCCAGGGTCAAACCACCACAGTAGCTTTGGAAATTACTTCAAGTTACACCATGGGAGGTTTTGGAAATTAGGAAAAATTTCTTCACCAAAATTGTTGTCAAGACTGGAACAGGCTGCCCAGGGAAGTGGTTGAGTCACCATCCCTGGAGGGATTTAAAAGATGTGTAGATATGGGACATGGTTTAGCAGTGGCCTTGGGAGTGTTAGGTTTACAGGTGGACTTGATGATCTTAAAGGTCTTTTCCAATCTAAATGATTCTAGAATTATGATTTACAACTTCACACTGGAAGTAAATGTGATGGGACCCCCAGGCAGCCCTTGAGAGGGAAAGCACCATCTCTCCCTCTCTACCCTTGATATGTAGGCTCCTGTTTGCGGTCCCTGCCCCCTGCATGCTTCACTCAAAGGCTTTCTGAGGTTTGGTGTCCTCAGTTTTGCCAGGGGAAAGGGAAATAGCCTTCTTCCTTAGAGATACTAGAGCCAGGAGGAAGCACTCTGGCTTGCAATTAATCTCTTTTTTGTAAAGTATAGAGAACAACACTTGAAGCCTGCAAACAAATAAACTAGTTAATTATACCTTTGTCAGAATGAGAAACCTTTCATTCACAAAGTTTCATTTTGAACTAATATAATAAAGGATTAGTTGCCCAAGAAGTTGCTAATCAGTTTTGGATAAACTTGGACAGGCGACAGCTAACTAAAGTCAACAGCTGAATCAGACATCATGACTTACAGTTAATCAGACATCCTGACTTACAAAGACTCTTCCATTTCAGACCAAGCTCACAAGCTCAAGTCAAGGAAAGGTAAATTCTTACATAAACGAGGTTTTTGCTGGAAGCCAGCGTTCCAAATGGGCGAGTGTAAATTGCATGAAATGGGTCAGCTTACATTCCTCATTTCCCATTGTTTCCTGGAGCTTTACATGTGACTCCCCATACTTCAATTAAGAAATTGGCAAAGCTCCTGATACCCTCAAACACACAACATACATCTTTACCTACTAAACTGAGTTTTGGTTTACTTTGAGGACTGAAACACAATCAACAGCAGCAGCCACTTCTCTATTGTGGGGTCATTTTAAAAAAAAATTATTTAAGATTAAAAACTGGAACATCTTTTTAAACTGAGAATTTCAAGAGACAAATGTCACTTCTGCAGCGTTATCTACTGACATAGATGTTTCTTTACATAGACTTGTATTTATAGAGCAAAAATGAGTATCTCAGTAATACATAGCTGTCCTAAAGAGGTAGCTCAGCAAATTATTTTGTTAGTGCTGACAATTTACAAGTTCTTCATATTAACACATGAAATTGTGTGGGATTGTGTGAAAACATTTTTAGGTTCTATTCTGCTTATCTGCATAATAAATCTCACTTTTATATACTTCCTGTCATCTAAAAGATCTCAAAGTCCTTCACAAACTTTAATATGCAAACTAGAGAGAAAAACACTAATTCCTCACTGAAAGTCAACATTAGTTCAACAACATACAATATTAAATATGAAAGCATCTTGTTCTCCCATACTTACTTCTTCAAAAGGTAATAAACTACTAATGAACCAAAAAACATGAGTTTGTTAGAGCATGAAGCAAGCATTTAAGAAAGTCTGTTAAAAATATGAAATAAATTGAGACAACAATACCAGCAAAATATATAATAATCCATTGATGCCTTACCAGAATTTACATCCTTTAAAAGAATCCTATTCTTCTGATTTAGATGGAAAATAGGTGAAAATTCAACCTTTTGGAAGAGGCACATGGAGTCTGTGCTCTCCCACTGAAGCTGTGGTACCCCAACATATGCATACAACAAGTAGCACTTGGAAGAGTGGCAGCCCTATAGACCTTTCCAAAATGAAGACAGCTGTGGACAGAGAGGGATCAGTCAAAGCAAAACCTGGGCTGACAGAGGGAAAGGGCTTATTTGTATGAACAAAGGGTGGTACAGGACATAGGTTTGTGTCTGAGGCCTTGTTCCTCACTATCTGTAGGCCGCAGGTTCTCAAACCCAGAGTTTCCAGTTCATACCTTGCTTGTGTCTTTCTTTGGAATTATTTTTGAACTACATAATTCTTTTCTCTAAATTTAAACAGATCAGCAGTCTTTAGTGTGAATGCATTTAGATTGTTTGGGTTTTTTTCTGAGCAGATTCATCGATTTTACAGAAGGTATTTGCTACCACAAGCTAGATAATTCATGGTAACGCGTATTTTAACCATTTCCATCTTGAAATAATTTAGAAATATGTTTAATTTTCATCAGTTTTCAACTACATTCAACAATATTTAAGTCAGAGGTTTTCAATGTTTCCTGCACTTTTGAAAAAATTCATACTTTGGAAATAAAGTAAAAGGAAATTCACAAAACTGTGTTTTAAAAGTATTAAATCCATACCAACCACATCAACAGCATTTAATTCCATAACCATTCTCAGAATGCCTACGTTTCACTCAGAATGCACCACACAGAATATAAACATTTAAATGCAGAGACAATATCATCATATAATCTCACTTCCTGAGTACTGGTATGATATTTTCACCTCTAAATAATACAAATTAGTCCCAGAGCAATCTGCTTATAAATAAGCAGGAATCTCTGGAAACACTGAATGTTGAGCTACTACTACAGGCAGCAGATACGTTGTCATTCACAACTCTAGGGGCCTGACCCAGACCCTTGATGAGCATCATAATTCCCCATGTACACAGAATGAAGCACAAGGAGAGTCAATGACTGGAATCAAGCTCTGTGTCAGAGGCTGTCTTAAGAAACAATATTTTCCAGTTGTTTTCTTTCTGGGTGTTGAAGCTACACCTTTCTTTTCTTGTTCCTTTTATCCCCCTCTTGAACTGTATTTCAGAATCAGAAATATTTTGCTTGGCCTGTTCAGAGATGGGAGTCTTTTACTCTCCCACAGCCACAAAATCCACATTTGACCTTCACACTGCATTTCAGTGTAGCATTGCTTCATTTTTCACACATAATCTGATTTCATAATACAGGTCAGAATTACTCATAATGAAAAGTTGAACCAATAACAAGGCACACCATTGATGCCCCTTGTCTCCTTATTAAAGAACTAGATTTTAGTTTATTATACATGGAACCACAACCAAATGTACATACATAGGAATCATAATAGATCTAAGCTTTTTGCATTTTTTCCCTTTTTCTTTTCTCCATATTCTTATCTTCTGAATTAAAAGTAATCAGGTAGGTTTATTTAGTTTATTTAGATTGGAAAGACTACCATGAATCTGTGTTGGTAAGATGTTTTGCTCACAATACAACAGCAGCAGAGCTTTTTTTTTTTTTTTTAATGCACAGCTCTGCATGAAAACAGAACACAAATCCCCAGCTCTGCACCCACTGTGCGGTGGAATCTGGGGGTGAAAAAGTGCAGTCAGAAAAGTACATTTGCAGCCTGTAACAAAACAAACATTATGATGGAAAAGAGAGGCAAAAAGGAAACAATTTTAAGAAAGGTTTAAACCATCATTTACCCTAGCGGGAGGATGTGACTGACTTGTCACTTTAAGGCTTTATTGATTAATAAGATTTGAGGATACAGCATAGTAAGAAAAGTTTTCTTTTTTTTTTTTTTGTATTTCACAAAAATAACTTCAAACGATGGTACACAGCTATTCAAAGGTGCTCATATTTACTTTGGGATTGAAATGAAGCCTTTGAGCATCAGGAATCCATTCCAGAGGGAATGAATGATGTGTTTTGATTTTTAGACTTGCAATTGTACTTTTAACACATCTTTTGGCAACAATTCAAGTTTTTATTAGTTTCAAGTTGGAATGACTTGCTTATCTGTGGCTGCACAGACCAAAGCAGGAGAGCCAGTTCTCCTATATACTACTGCAGGAAATAGGATGCTTACTGGTTTGAAAATACCAAACAAGGGTCCAGATCTGCAACTGACTCCAAGCCTGGAGCCAGAGCACATTGCAAAGTCAGACTCATGACCAGAGGCTGCATATTGTTTAAAATATATGGGGTTTATTTCTCTAAAAAAAAAAAAAATTGCAAATGCATAAATTGTAAATTATTTTCCCATGTAAACCCTGACCTTTATTGGATGCAGTTAGTGAATATCTGTGCCTGAGAGAAAGTTTGATTAGTAAATCTAGGACCTCAGTCTCTATCAAATAGGTCTAGATGAAAACAAATGAATAGGTTTAGAAGAAAATAGTGTAGTTCAATTCTATACTAGCTGAAGAAACAAGTGTTTTCACAAATGCATTTAGGAAAAGCTAATTCGAATGAGACTGCCATTGCCCAGGCTAGGCTGGAGAGTTACACTGATGAAAATCTGAGGCAAGAGAAAGCTAAGACCAAAAGAGTTTTTATTTCTTCCACCTATTTTCAGTTTCACTTATTTTTTTTTTATGTCACATACTAGAAAGGAGTCTTTTTTCTTTTTTTTCCCCCACAACACTTTCATTAAAAGAGAAATAATAAAACCCAAACCACTAATTCAAAGCCCAGACAAAAATAAAAGACACCAGATTTCAAGAAAGAAAGAATTTTCTCCATCTTTCTGTCTTAAAACGTCCTGGTTAAGAGTTCAAAGCACTTTTTTTTCCTTATACACTAAGCTGGAATATAATGCCATGCCCAAGATTTGCAGTACAATTTTTAAAGTACATGTGGAATAAAATTTGTAACAGTAGGAGAAACTAGATTCCTAAAAAAAATTAATTTTTTTTCCCCAAGAGTCCCTGGCATTTTCAAGTTTCCATTTTCAAAAGAACGTGGGTCAAAAATTAAACCACATTAACCTAGCTGCATTTATTTTACAGCACATTATTAAGGGTCTACACTAGTTTTTAAACAATAGTATTCACATGTGCCACAAGAAAGGGGCTTCTAGGAGTTGGAATCTCCAAAGCAATAAGTCTGTGGTAGCAAGGGTGTTCATTGTTCCATGGACATTACAAGGGCCGTTGTTATATGTAAAAGCCCCCTATGGCCAACATTTGGATTTCAGTGCCTGGTCTGTATTGAGTCTTCAGTGAAATATCATGACCAGCAGAGTTAAATGGAGGTTTTTAAAATCCTGGGATTTGGTTTATGCCCTAATTATGAAGTTTGGATTTGTTTGTGTGTCTAACCATGAAAACAAAGTCCCATGCAGGCTACACTGACACAATCCCCACCAGCAGCAGAATGAGCAATCTGCACATTTGCTGTGATTTTGCAAGTGTCGCATCAGTTCATGAAGGTCCCTGTCATTTCTCAAAAGATTGAAGAGCATCCTACAAGAAACCTTCACTGCTCTAATTCGGATTCTTTCTCCTCTAGAATTTCCTGGAGCCTTATGTATCCATGTATATAGACAGGCTTTAGGTGACAAGATACATTCAAAACTGGTTACTGATTGCACCCCACATTGCCTTTTCCATGAACCTGCAACATATGCATGCTTAACAAAGATGCAGCCTGATGTTTCAAAAATACCAAGTCTAAAATTTATCTTCACTTTTCCCCCTATGCTTTTTTTTCCCTATCAAATTAGGTAAAAGCTTTTGCTTCAACTGTACTCAGTGGTACCTGGAAAGATGGTGTTTAAGACCATCTTGGAAGAAAATAAACATAAAACCCCAAACAATCTCGCATCTCCCCATCCCTACTGTCCTTATCCCCCACCAACTTGGGGATCAGTGATTCAAAATAATTTTTAGGTTGAAAAACAATTGTTTGCAGTGTAAATGCTGGCGAGCAGCCCAGTACAAAGAGCTGTTCTTGTTAAAAATTTTCCTAACCTCGCTCATTTGTGGGGTTCATTTTACACCTTTGGATATTTTTTTGGCTCTTGTGCTATTAGGTGTCTGTCAATATAGTAAGTAAAATGCTGTTGTGCATTAAAGCAACCCAATTTGACTATTTAAATGGTAAAATAACTAGAAGTTTCTGTTTATTTCATAGCTGATTTGAAGTCTGCCTTTTGCACCGAAGCAGTATTTACAGGGTATTCATGTAGCAGACACACAGTGTAATCTTCTTTCTCTGCAGCTGACAGCACACAGAGATGTTCAATGTAAAACTCAATGATGTACAAAGAATTTGACTGCTATGAGATAACTGGTCCTTTTCTTAACCCTCTCCTGATGGATTGTGGGAGGCAGACAAAATAAGGATCTGCTACCAGGCTGATAAGTCATTTCTGTTCTCCCAAATAGGCAAGCAGGGCCATATTAAAGGTGAAACCATTTATAAATATAGCCCTGTGGAAAGGAGATGGACAAAAGGTTATATGTGATGTTTGAGTACCTATTAAAAGAAGGAGGAACACAAAACCTGAGCAGATCAAAACACATGTTTGCATATACCTATTAATTCTGAGACAAACTTTTGAAGAGCGCTAGCCATTCCAGCATGAGTAACAGAAATCAGGCTAAGTTCACAGAAAAGCACTTAAATAAATCACTTGATTTTCAGAGGATATTTGAAACTCAAGTACAAATTGTAATTGCCTACCTTTAGGCATCAAATACTGAAACTGCTGACAAAATTACTCTCAGCAGCCATGACTTCAAGAAAGATCAAAGATTTACACCAAATATTCAGACACAGGTAAGATTTTTTTTTCCTTTTTTCTTTTTAATGTTTCTATATGATGCCATACCTGTTCCAAACTTTTACAAATGATAGAATTAATGCATAACATTGTCTCAGGCACAGCTGTAGCAGGCATTTAGTGAATCTGATGGAAAGCTCACCTTTACTTTTATGGCTACTGCCCTTGATCTTAATCCTTTTCATTGTAGAGTTTGGTACAATACTGTCAGTTCTCTTCTTTTAGATAAATAGGATTTAAGAGAATCATTGAGATGCTGTCTTCCCAGAACACTTTATATATGTATTTGCACACACATGCACTCACTCGTAAGCATTTGTGTATGGGATAGCCCCAATATATATTGCAAGAAATCACCTTGAAATAGTCCTTTAGCCTTTGCAATGTTCATTTTGACATAACAAATGAATGATAAAACAGGAACTTGATGGTGGATGTCTGTTTGGAGACCTGACTCTAGGAATTAGTGAAAATTTTCCTTGGAAAAAAAATGTCCTGAATTTTGTTTTATATATATATAAAAAAGAAAAATGCAGAATAAAAATTCTGTAGCAAACAATCACAGAAACTAGCACAGGCTCTGTTTCTAACTAAAATGCAATGAAACTGTTTAATAACAAAATATTTTTATAGGAATACTTTATTTGGTACACACTGTGTTTCTGCACTTTTCACCCTCAGCTAAAAAGTCCATCTATTATACCTTTTACTTAGTCAAATCTAAAATATCTTGGGTTCCTTTACTTCTCTGTCTAGATCTGTAGCATTGAGAAACAGTCCTCTAAAAACTTATTCTCCAATGTAAATCTTATAAAAAAATCACAGGAGCATTTTTTTGGCTTAGATTTTTTTATAGAAGCTTGTTCTGACAAAACCTATATATTTTAGATCTAACGCTTTTTCTTGGGTGCTCTGATTAAAAAGGACAAACTTCCTCGACACATTTTCTTCTCCACAGGAGCCAGGGTTTGTTTCACTTTCAAACTTCACTTGAAGCATCAGACATCAAACCTTTGCCCTAGCAATTACAGGCTGTGCAGACAGTTTCTGAAGGACATGCAGGAATTTTATTTACATGCTTCCTGTCTCTAGTATTTTGTATTTACTACAACTGAACTAAGCATTGCAGAGAGAATATGCAAGCCTGAATAAAGGGAGTTGGAGTGATTAAGATCTGAAGAGACTTTTATTGGGTATTTAAAGCCATTCAGCTTATTAATTAAAGTAAATCTGGTGACAGTCATCCCACATTTGTTTTTGAAATGCTTTACATACTCCCTTTAAATTCTAATTTCTGAATTCTTAACATCACCTATATCTGTAAGACATAGTTACCATGGACTGACTTCCCTGTTGGAGACATGAAAAGGTACTTTTGGCTGTTATTTGGTGCCCAGAAGACAGGGAAGCCTCTGGTCTGGGAGTCAGTTGTTCCTTCTATTGCCCACCCTTCCTGATGCACTACACACTCAGAAGAAACGATGAGTGCTCAAAAATTAGCAAATACAGAATCCATCTAGCTCATGAATCTGTATTTTTGCTACAGCCATTAATTATGTGATCACAAACCATTTTTCCACAACGTTCTCAGTTGGGGCTCCCTGAATGATGAATATTTTATCTTCACTATTTAGTTTTTGCCCTAAGCCTTGTAGACAGAGTGAGAGACAGTAACCTGCATTATCCATGCTCAGAGTATTTATGGCTGTCATGAAGGAGCCGAACATGCTTTCGGTTTGCTGACTTGTGGTAACTTTTCTGTAACCTACCCAGTTAATTGCATTCTTGGAAAGAATCAGCCTGTCACAAGGAGGTCCCTCAGGGATCAGCACTAGGCCCCATGCAGTTAAACAACTTCATAAATGAAAGCACCCTCCACCAGGTTTGATGATCACACCAACCAAGGCGGTGAGAGGAATGCATCAGAAGAGTGAGGCATCTTACAGAGACATGGGCAGGGTGGAAGAGTAGGCAAGCAAGAACAATATGAAATTTAACAAAGGTGTGTGCAAAGTCACTGCATTCACCTGGAATGAAATAATCAGACATCCCAGCACAGGCTATGATCTGTGTGACTAGGGAGTAGCTTTGCTGAAGGGCACTTGGAAGTCCCTAGGGACAGCGACTGAAGATGAGTCAGCAAGGCACTACTGCAGCAACATGGACAAATTGGATTTTGGGCTGCATCTGCCCTGGCATTAATAACAGAGCTAGTGACATGATCATTTCACTCTACTCAGGATTGTCATGCTGTTCCTAGAGTACTGTGTCCAGTTGGAGTCCCCATAATTCAGAAAGATGTGGACAGGCTGGAGATGGTCCAAAGGAAGGCCAAAAAGATGATGAAATTGCTGAAGAACCTGCCCCATGAGGAAAGGCAGAGGATAAGGTCTTATCTTCCTGGAAAAGAGAAGACTCACCACAAGCGAGCACCTCATCACAGTATTCCAGTACTTAAAGGGTGGCTACAAAGAGGATGGAGGCTCTCTCTTCACGGGAGGCCACATGGAGAAGACAAGTGGCAATGGGTAAAACGTGCAGTGGGAGAAGTGTCATCTTGATATAGGAAAGAAATTTTTTTACAGTAAGAACAAACATTCACTGGAACAACCTCCCCAGGGACATGGTGGATTCCCCATCACTAGAGGTTTTCAATATGCATTTGGACATGGTGCCAGAGAATATCAGCTAGGCTCCCTTTCCCATGAAAGGTTGGACCAGGTGATGTTTCGAGCTCACTTCCAACCCAGGCTATTCTATGATTCTATGATCACACAAATAGATTCACTAATAATTGATGAAATTCAGCTTAAATTATTTGTAGTGAAGAGTTCAGGTTGAAGAAGTTAAGGTTTTCTTTTTATAAAAATGCAAAAATGACCTCATTCTGGGAGTTTTAGGCAACCACAACAGTAGATGGTGCTGCCATTTCGCCCTACACATTAATGGCTTCATCTTTTGTTTTTATTTATTCCCTGCAATTAAATCCAAGTGGTACAATAGAGGCAGAGACCATATATAAAGGCAATTAGATGAAATTAATTTTGGGAAAAAAACCCAGTAATTAATGGATCTGTTTTCATTTGGAATGCTCAGGCTTCAAATGGAAACATAATGTTCTTCAATGTTCAATGAACACAGAAAAGAATTTTCATGGGGAGAGATAATTGTATAAAAATAATTCAAAAGTAAAAGATAAAATTGAAATAGCTTCAAACTAGTAAATACAGATTGCCTGATTTTGAAGGCTTAGAACTGTCATTATGAATCCAACAGAATTATGCATATATAATTGAAATTATTATTGCTGAACTAAGCATAAGTTAATGATTATTCCAATACTTCACTGGCCCTGTTAGTGAGGGTAAAATACTGCACCCACTAAAGTGGTCAGAAAGGTACAGATTTCACTTCAGCATTACTGAAGGTTTAAATAAAATTTAGGCTTAGGGGCACTCACATGGAGCTCAGGCTTCATTTGCAGTGATGATGCCATTAGTAAGAAAGAGGAGAGTGCCCTACATTGCTTTAACTTTGATTCTTTGCTATATCACACACAAACTAGCAGAGCTGAGCTGGAAACAGTCTTTCTTGCCCTGTGGAAAATTAAGGGATTTAAAAAATTGAATTGTATTCAGTGGATCAAACACAACAATCTGAGTTTTGCCCTATAGCAAATTTTAGGAAATTATTTGAATAATTATAAACACTTTATTTAAATGATTTACAATGAATCATCACTGTTTTGGCAATTTTAAAGTTCTAAAATAGACTTCTTTTAAATTTTAGGGAAAAAATGGTAGTGTAGTAATGAAAACATGTCCAAGTGCGCATCTCAACATTTCAAGGCTGATTTAAGAAAAAAGTGAATTCAAATAATTCTTTGAAACTATCTTCTGTTATAAATCTTTTGAAAACTTATTTTGAAACAATTTAATTGGAAATATTTTTACTAGCCCCATAAAGTATAACACTTGTGGTTCTGAAACCTAAGTATTAATTCTAGGCTTTATTTGAGCTTTGAAAGCAAATTTCTGACTGTTTTAGAACTTATTTTATTTCATTTTATTTATTATTTATTTAAGGTGAAACATCCAGAAGTGCTAGGCTGGGACCTCAGCTCACTTCCCAACATGCCAATCTGCCATGCACTGGTTCTGCAGTAAGTATCTCTACATCCATGTCCTGCCTCCTGGCAAACAAGAATTCATCTGAAGAAGCCACACCTGAGTGTGCATCACCCCTACAAGAATCGTAATTAACTGAAGTACTCCTTGTGATAAGGGTATACTCCTCACAGTCATTTTTTCACTGCTATACCGGGTGATACTGAAAAGTGAGGGAAATTTGGTTGAAGTGGTGAAGATGTCACTCTTGCCAGGGGTCTCCTGTCCCCTTGCTGAGACTACCTGTCTGTTGCAGGTAGGGCCTGGCGGTCGGAAGATGTCGCGCTGTACGGAAAGATAGGGCCTCTCTCCCTATAATCAATGGATTAGGCCTAGCTCCTAGTAGCCAATAGCATGTAGTTGTGATGTAAGCAGACGGATGTGACGTTGTAAACCTTATCTATATAATGCTGCCAATAAACGCCATTTGCCATCCACCAAAGTGGTGTCTGCGAGCTGATGGACCGAGCGGCTAGAGAGCAGCTGCCGTGCAGCTTCTGAACCAGGTCGCTACGCCTTTAAGAGAGGCAACACCTGTCTGTGACAGAGGTGGCAGAAAGGATTGTGACTGCATCTCAGCTGCTTCAGTGCTAAATCCAAAGCCGTGGTGCCCAAGAGTAGTAGTTCCTATTAACGCTCTGGCTTTGTGCCGGAGAGATGTGGGTGCACTTGTCCTCCTGCCAGCAAATCTGGGTGGAGCCTGCCCTGTGATGGAACCTGGTGGTTTCCTACGCTGCCCACAGTGTGCCTTGCCCAGTCCTCAATTCTCAGCTTCCCAGTGCTCATTCCTTGGGATCCGTGGTAAATTTAAACCGAACAGACCTTAAAGAGTAACTTCTGTAAGGTCATATCATTGGAGTGGCAAGATCTTCGCTCTCCATGTAGCCCTGTTATAGCTCAACTGAAGTACAAAGACATCGAATTTGGAAAAAGTATTGAAATCCAGAGAAATTGTTCTCCCAGTAAATGCTAGTAGATTTTGGTTAATCTGAGTTTTCACTGATAAGGGTTAACAGATTTAGGACTTGTTATAACTCAGTATTTTAAACATTGCGCTATTTATTGCTACGCTATTTCCTTTTGTTTTTAATTGCAATGCTAGAGTTAATGTAATGAACAAGAGCATTAGCATACCAAAGACAATGATGAGGAAACTTCCCTTGTGGTGGTGCCCCTGCAGCCTCAAGCTAATCTCCTGCCAGCAGAGACCATCCAGATAATGCCAGCACGCTCTCCCGCACACAAACACTTCACAACTTGTTGATATTCAACATAGGAATTAGGGCAGACCATTTTCATTTGTGGCTGCAGATTGGAGCTAGTGAAGCAATTAGGAGTGCCCTACAAGTCTGATTTAGTTAAGACCATAGGAATACCCAAGAGCCAAAAAATCATCTTGATTAACACAGATCTGTTCCAACACAGCCCTCCAGCAAGTGTGGATTCATCAATGCCTTTAGCAAGAAGACTTGAAAAAGCAGTGTGGACTGCTGTGCACAGATGATAGCTTTTGTTTGTGAATAACCCTGCATGTAAGACCTGAACTGTGCTACCCCAGCAAACATAAACCCCCCACAAAACCAGCAGAAATAATTTTGCGCTGTAGCACTACAGCTCTGGATGCAGTCTCAACTTAATTAATAATCAACCCTTACAGCTTTGCAGGCCACCCCTCAGCACTGTCACACATCTCCTTCAGCACGCTTGCTTGCTTTTGGAGAAGCAGTCACAAGATTGACAAGTGCATGAAACTAAATTACCCCCCTCAAACCAGAAAGAAGGTGTCCTCTCAAGGTCACGTTCAGACAAATGGCATGGGCTGTGCGCTAAATCTCCAGCAATTTACCTGGGCTCTGGATAAACAGAATCCTTCAGTGTCCTCTGAAGCTCTAATGTGAACTCCTCCTCCTTTTCCCCCTCCATCTCCCGTATCGAATTCATCACAAAGTTTCAAGGGGGAAAAGTATTCGTAAAGGTTATTTTAAAGCTCGAATCTAAATGCCTTTTAAACACTGCTGAACTCACTGCAGATGCTTAATGCTAGACAAAGCGCTGCAGAAGGCCCACAATAATACGCTAATTCTGTTGCTAGAAGAAAGGGAGAAGACTTCAATCAATCTTGAAATTAATTTTGCATTTAAAAATGTAACAGCCTCTGCACTGCGTAGAGTGTCAATTCTTTTATCATGATTACTTGTTATGTGTCAAACCATTTAGTCTCACCTCCTATTGTGCCGTGATTGACTTCATGGCAGCAAACATACTGGCCATAAAAACAATGAAAGCTCGACTGCTGCCCTAAATATTTGTTTCACCAAAGCTGAATAATCAAATGCACATTATGATTTTTTGTCAACAACTTTAATGTAGCTCTGTTTAATTGATTGCCTATGCCTTGCACGTATTTTACTCCATAAAGGAGGCCTGTAGGACAAACAAGTAGTGGTTAGCTAAGGCTCATCCTGCTGTAAATATAGGAATTTTTGAGTTTTCTTACATATTTGTTCCACAAATCTGCCTCTTTTCTTCCAGTATCCTTTTTGACCATTTTAACTTTCCTAATGCAACTGGTGGCTTCAACTTTTCAACCTGGATCCTAAAACATTTTTTGGTGAACTATAAACACTTTGAAGTCTCAAAGAGTTGGATTGCTTGTAGCATGTATGAATGTGCTCCTTTTAGGAATGTTTTGGTGGTCCAAAATTGAAAGCATCAGGCCTTTCTGGAGCTTACTGCTTGGTGAGCATGCCAGTATGTGTATTGGGGGGCACTTGGGTTTCTCAGTTGGACTCCAGTAAGAACAGAGACAAATCTCAAAGTCATCTGCCAGACTAACTAGCACTGGTGAGACCACATGGTTCCCATGGGCAGCAAAGACTACAGCAAAGGCCACAGCAAGGTGCATGGGGACATGCATGGGGACAGAAAGGCTATGAACACCTGGGTGCTTCTGGGACCTGCTGCAGGAATGCCCTGTACCCTTCTGCACCTTCATGCACTCAGGTGTAAAAATGTCTCACAGAGAGTAAAGTCTAGAACCAAAGTGTCCAAAGAGGCAAAACCAAGATCTTCCAACACACACCGACCATGTTCCTAATCTAACTGGCACGTCCTCAACAGCAGCAGACATGGATTCCTATCAATGAAAATTCTCTTGGGTGTATTTGTTTATTCTGCTTTCTTAAAACCTTTCTTTTCAGAATGTGGAAAGAAATGAATTTTCTGTTGCAACCTTTGGATGAAATCACTGTACTTGAAGTCTTGTGTGAAAATTCTTAAAATTTCTTTTGTCCATCCACAGCCTCTCTAATAAAGAAAGTGCTGTGTTCAAGAAATTCCAGATTGAAAAGAAATATTTCACTCCTTTGAAGTTAGGTATAAATTCTAACCTCCCTGTTTATTACAAAGACATTTTCACCTAGAAAATGAAAGCAACATTTTAGCCTTGTGGTCCCAAGTGTGAATATTTGAATACAATCCCACAAATGGATGAAGAAATGCACCAAGGTGAATATGTGTGGAGAAAAAAAATGAGAATGGGCTGTTTTGGCTGTGGTTAAGAGCAGAAACACAGAGTGATGTAAGGCATACATTATTATTCACTGTGAATTTTTCAAATCGTTTTCTCTGCTTCACAACCTTTAAGTGCTGGTCCACTTTTTAACCTGCTCCATAGATCTGAGGGCACTGCAGATCTGCCCACAATACTACTTTATTAACTGCACATAATGAGGTATGCAACACTTCAAACAACAATACATCCGTCAGCAGAACAGGAAGCCAAAATGCTGGGCTGGTTTGGCTCCACGCTTACCTTTGCTCAAGCCATTATAATGGCTTAAGGCTGAGACTGGAGAAATAAGAGAGACGGTATCATTTATCTTTTTCTCTTTTTTCAAAGAAAACCTTTGTAAAAAAGAAAGGTAATGTTATTTTTAAGTTGAATTTATGTTTCCTATTTATTCTATATGAGATCATACATTTTCATCTTACATTTAGACAAAGCCAGCAAAGTCAGACACTGCTAGATATAATAGAAGTCCTTTGGTTTCTCTGCCCAATTTGACCATGGCTAAGCACTGACCATCCAGGCTGGCTGCCACCACAGCAGTCCAGAAGGGAAAAATTTAGGATGTGACTCCTGGTGAGGTGAAGGTTGGTGTACACTCTTACCAGTGTGCCCATATCTGTTCCTGACACCTCAGCAAGGGCTTCATCCCCTCTCACCACCACTCTGCTGTGCTTGGCCTGTCTTGTGGAGTCTGGAAGAACAAAATATCAGTATTGACTGGGCCACCTAAAGATTTGACTGAGTGATGGCTCTGTTTTCTCCATATTAACCTCTTGAAGGACAGGATAGAAGGAACTAGACTATCTCTAATCACAGAGTTAAATAGTGAGCCTTCTAGCTCGCTATAAGAGAGTAAAAAGGGAGAAGTACTCAGTGGAGAGCCAAATGTGAGAAGAAAGAATAGCTACATTAAGCCTTCTTAGAAAAATTTTAATGAAATATTTATTGTGTGTTTACTGGTTCATTATGGAAATAAAATATTGAATTAGCCAAAGACTGTCCTCAGTTATACTGTCCAAAAATCAAAGTCTCACACAACAGCCATTCTAAAAATAAATTACTAATTGGATACTGATATCTTTTAGCTCTTAAAAACAACATGAATGATTACCTGGCCTTTAGAATCCTGGTGGTTCAGCCCCAAGCAGTGACTGAGCACCACATGCTGCTCACTCACTCCCAGAGAAGTAACAGACAGAGCCTCTATGGGTTGGAATAGGGACAGTTTACTGACAAAAGCACCATGAAAGGTGAGCAATAACAGCCAATTACACTTGCACCCGGTGATCACACATAGCACCTTACCAAGACAAGCATTACAGAGTACTGAAGGATACAAGGACCAACTTGATACCCTGGTCACACTCAGAATGCCCTGGAGGCACCAGGAATACACCCTCTTTTTTTTCCCCCCTCCTCCAACCCAGCCCCTTTTATGGGGGAGGATGTCAGGAAACAGATGGGGCTGACTCAGCTCACCTGGGCTGGCTTGTTAGGGAGAGTAACTGGCCTGACCAGAACCAGGACAAGACTATGCCATATTTCTGATGAAGATATAAAGTATGCTCAGCAAAAAGCAAAGACATTCATCTCTCTGAGATTTCACTTATTTTTTGTGATATCGCTGTTGTCTGTCCATGTGCATTTATAAATTGTGGGCCAAATTCAGACAGTACATAAGCAAGAGGGTTATTTAAATATTATCACAATTTAGTGACAGAGTCACTTTAAATCTCCCGTTCTCTAAAAGTGAAAATGAAAGAATCCCACCTAGCCTATGAAACAGCTTTCAGCATGTTTGTTTGCTGCTTCTGTCTTTCCTACAATACCCGTGATTAGTGAGAACAGAATCCTCTGTTTTCCCGGGGCTCTCCTTTCAGAAACCATGGCATAATCAAAACCATGTTTGCTTTAGAAGCAGATGTTGATGGGTGAGAATGGTTCCAAGACCTGGGACATTTTCAGGGAAAAAAGCTGAGAGATAAGCTGGCAATGCTCGTTACACTATTTATACTAGTTACAGAACTAGAGAGGTCGTTACCCACTGCGAAGATGCTGAAGACCAGCTGTGATCATATTTGGCTTCAGAAGGGCTGGAAAGGGGCAGTAGTAGGTCACTGTAGGTAGTGGGGGGATGCTGGTGTGGTCCTCACATGCCAATACTGATGCCTGGGTCACTGGTCCTCTTTGTGACTACAGGACAGGCCTTTTGGCACCCTGGGTGCAAAATCCTACATCTGCAAGGACAGAACTTTCCCCTTAAGCCTTTCCCTGATTTGTTCTGCAAATCTAGTCTCAGGGGTCAGACGTGCACTGTGTAAGCTACGTGTCAGTGGAAAAGTGCTGGCATTTCCACCTTATAGCAGATGACACATTGGAGCTGAAACAAAAGCATCCCAAAGTAAAAATCATACCAGTTACAAAAAGTCATGGCACAGAGGTAGAAGTCCAACTTAATGTGCCAAGTTGCCAGTGTTTCTACAACCAACACACTTGGTGGACTGGACTGAGAGGCAACAGCTTGCCTGAGAGCTGTCTACTTGCCATCATATTCATTCCTATTATGCGAATAGTTATGCAGTGGTCACTAGCACAACTTGACAGTTTTGTTACAGAGGGGTAGCAGCTTTAGTTTACAGACCAGCTTTAGTTTACAGACCAAAGAGCAACCATAGCAAGACCGCCTAGCGATGACATAGAGAATGGTTTATAGAAGCCAGGCTTGAGGCTAAAAAATGGCTACTTTTCTGCTTATATTGAAATGGAAAAATCCTTCTTGTATTGATATGGAAAAATCCTCTTGAGCATCTTAAAGCAGCTAGAGAGTGAACAATAACTACAGATTGCAAACGCCAGGATAAATGGCAAATGAAATGTATGGTAAAAAGGGATAGTTATAGTCTCCTTTTGAAATACACAGAGCCTGGCCTAATTTCCACTGAACTGGCTACTCTGTTGTGAAGTCAGACCAGGGGATTGAAATCATCCTTTCTGGTCTTCCCACCTCCTCTGTTTTGGTTCCACAGCCAAGCTCAAACCCAGAGAATGACCTTCTGGCTCACAGGGCTGCTTCAGAACAAGCAAGGAGATGGCCAGATACCTACCTGACACTAACAATCCCTTCCTGCCAAAGAAAAGGCAAAACAGTATCTCTTTTCCCAACAGGTAGAAGTATGTCATAGAGATTTTGGACTTTAGGAGTGCAAACTGGAGCATAGGAAGTTCCATGTGAATATAACGAGGAACCTTTTCACAGAACACTGGAACAGACTGCCCAGAGAGGTTGTGGAGTCTCCTTATCCAAAGACATTCAAAACCCACCTGGATGTGTTCCTGTGAGATTTAGTCTAGGTGATCCTGCTCTGGCAGGGGGGTTGGACTAGGTGATCTTTCCAACTCCTAACACTCTGTGATTCTATGATGTTTTGTGATTAAATATGGGATGTTTGATACCACTAGTTTTGCACGGAGCTTTGGCCCAGATAACTGTAAGACTATGATACCTAAGGGCGAGATGCTTCCAAATGTGTGGATGAATTTAAGCACTTAAACAGCAATTTCGTTTGTAGTTTCTGGATAGCTGTAATTCTGCACTCACTGTTGGTGCCTAACTATTGTCATTTGCTTAGGTCTTTTAACTTGAACCAGGTGAATTTGAAAATACTTGCATAAGCACTTAGCAAAATCTGGACTCATAAATTTATGTTCATAGGAAGGGGTATGCATTGTGAGTTAAGGAGTATTCATTCTAAGAGGAAGGGCTGAGACCTCCTTCCTTCCTATAAACACGTTATTGTGCTGTGCTGCATCAACCCAGATGTTGGTGACATTTCCAATAAGCTGCCACAAAACTCCAACTAATTATGGAGACAGAAAATCCTGCCTGGAAAAAAGGACAGATAAGAAAGAAAGCACCGAGGTAAACTTCTCAGAAAATCTGTATTTTGCATCATCAAGACCTTTCTTGACAAGCTCCATCTCTGCTCTTTATATACATATGAAATTAGCATATCATTTGATAATGACCTATCAAAACCTATGCTTTGATTACAAGCAGCTGCTTTTGATTACAATCAATGAATCACTAATTTGTGCTCAACCACAGAACAGTTGGACTCCATCTATTATTCATCCTTGAAGTGGAGATCCTATTTAGAACTGGATTCCGAATTTCACTAAAGCTTTTAGCCTCTTGGCTATTAATAATTTTGTTTTGAAGTTAGGTCTCTAAGGTTTCATGATGGCCTCTTTTGTTACTCTTAAACTCTGAAATAATATGCTCAGCTGTTGCCCAGATCTATGCTTCCTTCCCCCTGACTGTATGCGTAGAATGGGCTAATCTGAGTCTTCTAATAACCACATGATAGTCTTTTGATTTTCAGGAGCCCTCACCTTTATGTCTGGTATAAACTGAACCATATTCACAAGGGACTGATATAATATGGTCTGTAGTTGTGTGACATGAGATTTGTCGGCTACTGAATTACTTTACAACATATAAATGTATACATTTGGCATGATAAAAAGATGCACAAATGTCAGATGCCTTCTCAATTCAAGGCATTTAACTTGAAGTCATGGGATCTAATTCGCCCTTGTATCATTTTTTGTGCATAAACACACACATTCTTCAGATAAATCCAAACCTTTCGAACTCCAAGACCTCATGTTCAACGGCTTTGATTACATTATCCCTAGTGTAAGATAAGGAACCGTATATTTTTTCTTAGATCATCAATGAGATTGTTCATAAGAGTGTGGGAATGACTTTTACTGTGGAAAAAAACTCTCTCTTGTGTAAGACTGTTTGGCTCACAAATGTGTGTGACTCCATCAACCAACACTCAAGTGACACCTCATTTGATAAGTTGATGATGACTAGACTCAAAATGAAACTAATGATCAATGTGGGCTGGTTTTCTATCAACAATAAAATAATAAATGCTCACCATCAAGCACCATCTACAAGTCCAAAAATGTCAAGAACGTCCTACTATTCTCTTTGGGTTGTAGATCTCATAGATAGATGCCTATAATTTAAAATGTCTACTTTAAACAACTGTTCAATGTGTTCAATATATGTGGAAACGTTTCCAAAACACAGCTCATACCTCAGAGCCTGAATACTGTTCTTAGGCTACATCTGAAGCAGACAGCTCAGACTTGGTGCTCAGTATTGCAGTGCATCACCATCACTTGGTGGGGAGATCACAGCCTTGCTTTCCAGCCATGGGTTCTCTCACTCCTCAGACCCCTTGTGAAATGTGTCAGAAGCTGTGACCTCAAAAAGCAGCTGGAAAACAGTACAAAGTACCCTGGGGTGCATTCCCTGAGCTGCAAACCTGAGGATAGAAAATCTAAGTATCTTGCTGATAGTGGGGTAGTCTGGAGGGAAAATCAGTTTTCACAACAGAATCTGATTGGAAAACAATATTCTCCCTTCAATTTACTCCTAAATTGCATTCTAATTCTGAGTAACTTACTGCCCACAAGAAAAAGCTGAGATGAAGCGGGATAGCTTGTCAGATCCAAACAGTGGGCATAATTGCAAGTGTAAAGTGAGAACCACAGAACCAAAGATGCAATTTAAAAACCACACCTCAAGCTCCACAAATACAGGCTCCTAAGGAACCCAGTGTGGTCCACGTCTCTAATGAATGCTGCCTGCTCCTCCTAGTTCTGCCCATTGACTTTAATATAGATCGTGCCTTGTGATTTTTTTAAATTGTCAGCAGAATGCTGTAATCTGTAACTCTTGCTCATGTTAATAAGTAATTAATCATTTCAATAGGATCTAGATACACACTGGTACTGCTCCTGAGAACATAAGGACTCGGGTCCATTTTTATTTCCACATTGTATGTGAGATTCACAAAAAGACTGTGAAAATTCAGCCAGAGGTCTCACTACAAGAGTTGCTGGGAGCGAAGTACCTTTGAATATCTGGCACACGGTACCAAACATCTGACAATCAATCAATCAATCAGACAGTCCACAAGACAAATTTTGCCCTCAGATGTATGTTGCTCCAACCAAAGTCAGTAAGTTACACATATTTCACCAGGGAGCTTGACCATAATACAACCGTTAAGGCAGACTGGCATTTTAGAGTTCATTTTTAACTGAGGCAGTTCGTTAGAAAAATAGCCATGTAGCTAAATGTTTAACCACCGACACATAGATTTGAAATGTCAGGGAGGAATAAGTGTTACATTTGGAAGCCTTTCTATTTCCCAGGGAAAGCTACATAACTCACTAGGCCCTTTACAAACAAACAAACAAAAAGAGGAAAAGAAATGGCTTCGTTCTCTTGACACACCTCTGGGAAACAGAATGGCTGACTAGAGCTGCATAGCAATTCAGCTATAATGGCCAGTAGCTTCAAACAACACAAAGCCTGCATAAATGTCAGATTTCCATTACTGGCAGCCTGAAATCTCTGCAATAGAGTTGTTTCTATTAAGAACAGACATCGCCATATGCTCTAATTACTTATAAAACACAGTCTATCATGTCAGAAATCTTCCCATTTATAAACACGTCCGCAGCCCAGGGCGCAGGTAGATACACAGTGGCAGCATACCCTGTTATTAATGGCTATCAGCAAAATAAACGAAGGAAGGGAAAAAATCTCACCAAAGTGACTACCACAGGTTTGGTGCTCTCTGCTCTCTGCACCAGATCTTATGGGGCTGTGGGATCAGACCCCCGGCACAGTCACAGCCTCTGCGTTATAAGACATCGCCTGGAAAATGAAGTGGAACCTCTGTGGCCTATTGCATAGATCTAGCTAAGGGAATCGAGCTCATGAAATCTGTGTGTTGAACACTCTGATGCTCTTCTAAATGTTTTTTTTGGGTTTAGCTGAATTTGCCTGCATGCAAGTTGAAACAAACTTGAGACCCTGTAAAATTGAACCCAAGGATCCTGAAATGGCTCAGGCTGTTTCAAACTTATGGCTATAAGTCACAGAATCATTAGGTTGGAAAAGACCTTTGAAATCATTGAGTCAAACCACACCTGTCCTCTACTAAACCATATCCCTGAGCAACTCATCTACCCGTCTTTTAAATATGTCCAGGGATGGTGACTCAACCCCCTCCCTGGGCAGCCTGTTCCAATGCCCAACACCCATTTTGGTGAAGAACTTTTTCCTAATGTCTAACCTGAACCTGCCCTGGCACAGCTTGAGGCCATTCCCCCTCGTCCTATCACCTGTTGCTTGGGTGAAGAGACCAATGCCCATCTCTCTACAACCTCCTTTCAGGTAGTTGTAGGGTCCCCCTCTGCCTCCTCTTCAGGCGAAACAACCCCAGTTCCCTCAGCCTCTTCTCATAAGGTTTGCTCTCCAGCCCCTTCTCCAGCCTGGTTGCCCTTCTCTGGACACACTCCAGGACCTCGATGTTTTTCTTATAGTGAGGGGCCAAAACTGAACACAGTGCAGCCTCATCAATGATGAGTACAGGGGCACAATCGTTTCTCTGGACCTGTTGGTCATGCTATTTCTGATACATGCCAAGATGCCATCAGCCTTCTTGGCCAACTGGGCACACTGCTGGCTCATACTTAATCTGCAGTCAACCAACACCCCTAGGTCCTTCTCTAGGAGGCAACATTCTGGCCACTCTTCCCCAAGCCTGTAGCACTGCACGGGGTTGTTATGTCCCAAGTGCAGGACTCTGCACTTGGTGTTGTTAAACCTCACCCCGCTGGTCTCAGCCCATGGATCCAGCCTGCCCAGATCACTCTGACAAGCCTCCCTACCCTCAGGCGGACCAACACTTACTCCCAACTTAGTGTCCTCTCCAAACTTACAGAGGGAACATTCAACCCCTTCATTCAGGTCATTAACAAAGACACTGAACAGGACTGGATCCAGGACTGAGCCCTGGGGAACACCACTTGTGACGGGTCACATATACCAATGTGACTATAAGAGTACTTTCCTGTGGAGGCAAAGCCCAAGGTAAGCTGAGTTTGTGCTGGTGTGAGAGAAGTACTATGAATTATCATTACTTGCTACATCGCAGATATATATATACCCAGTGCTAGAAAATGGGTAACCACGTAAGACAGCGAGAATCAATTGAATTAACTTCAAACCAGGTTCCTTTCTGCTTTGTGGGGGAATGAAGGACCTCTGTCAGGCTGTGTTAAGCATGGGTTTCTACTATCAAAATCTGCTACCAACTGATGCAGTACACACTTGCTGGAAGTAATGTATCTCATCATCCGGATTTTGGGTTACAGTAGACCATGCCATAAATTTCTAGAAGGCTGGTGTTGGCTAGATGTGGTGGTGCCTTTGTTCATTTAGAATTCCATTTGTTATATGAAAGGCAGACACAGAGAAATATCTACACCAAAGCTCCATGTTCTCTTTCATTCAGTGATTTTTTTCCCCCTCGAGTTTTCACGGGTATAAGCAAAGAATTTAAAGACAGTGAAGAAATAACAAAATCATGTAATTAAAAATTCAGTAATTGCTAAGTTTTGAGTGCTGCTTTAGAACATGAGTGGGGTGATATTTTAATGCAATTATTAATGAAAGAAGTCCTATAAGTACTATGAATATGATATGCAGCAATGAAAGACAGGTATTTTCCAGCGGTAGCAATTATCTGATGTGAGATTTAAAAATCCCAGTGAAACATATGTGACTTACTGCTCAAATGAGAGGTAATTGCATCTTCCCTAAAGTTCACTGTGAATTTCTGATGTGCTGGTGTTTTCTTCTGAAAGTCTAGATCATCAAAGTGACGATACGAAAGAGCCTTTTTAAAATAGCTTTCCATTAAGTATAATTTTTGTCATTTTAGTATAATCCTTCATGACGTATCTGGCCATTTTGCTATGGGACTAAGGAATCGTGAATTGGGAGAGGCTACTGAGAGGAGCAGATCATTTCCAGGACCAACAGGTACCTCCATCATGTATTCCCTGGTCTACTGTGTGCTTAGTAACTTCATATCTTTATTTCCCCTGTATTTTTACCTCTGGCTAGAGGTCCTTTATAACACTGATGGAGATCTAGGGATAAACCAAGCTATATTTATCATCCAATAGTTCATCAGCATGAAAAGGCGGACAGGATGAATGCTATGTGCAACAAATTACATCAAAAGCACAAAGCAAAATGGCAGCTACCTTCAGAAAACAGAAGTATTCCTAGAAAAGTGGTTTGTGCACCTTAATCCACATGAATCTTTCTGCCACACCTCAGTCTAGTACTGGCTGGATTTCCTGACTTTGTATTTCTGGAGGCTTCCAGAAGGGCAGGCAGTGCCATAGCACAAATAGGATATAATTCTGATTTTAAAAGATGAAAACTATTGTTTTTTGATATGGTTCCCTGGATTAGACTGATTTTGAGTGGAAAGGACGTAAATTGAAGGTGAATTTTAAAACATTAAGCTTGCAAAGGTCTGAAAACCTGAGCAACGGCTACAATCACAACAGGCAGACATAAACTCTTCAGGGGTGCTATTCCCAGGGGTGGCATTTTGCTCTTTCCACACATTTATATGCCTGGGAGCACTTTAAAAACACAATTAAAAGTTCTTGCTTGGGTCCACCAACACTCACTGCCTCCTGCCTGGCAGCAAAGTGAGTGTAACCACATGAGCAGAAAACTGGTTGTGCCCTTCATTCCTCAAAATTTAGGCCCACAAAGAAAGACAGTCACTGTGTTGTTTCAACTCTGAGGAAGCATAGATCACAGAGATATCTTTTCAAATCCAGCTATGGTAAAAATTTAATTAAAAGGATGTGAGCATTTCCTATTGCCTTCTCTTTAAAAAAATAAGGTGCACAAACTAGAAACCTTGAATAAGCTGATGCATTTTTAAAATCAGCTTGTTTTCTGATGCTTGAACTGGCTTCAGAACCATCTTCCTTTTATTACAATTCTCTCTTGCTGGGGCAAATGAAAAGCAGAAGGCATGATTTTTGAGAGAAAAACAAACAGAGATTAAATTTAGGTCTGTGTATTCCACCCACGATGCCAAAACAAGCTATCAGATTACTGCATAAAGGGAACTAAAGGCATGACCTATACATTTATTTTTGCTCATGCTTTCCATTGTTCTATTGGTTTTTATTGCAAGGCTTAATTAAAATTAATAGCATGTGAGGCTGACTTCAGAATGTTTGGAAACACTACAGAACAATTGGATTGTACCTCCACCTACTGTTAGCACTCAGTTATCTTGAGAAGGGTGCATCTGCAGCATTTTAAAGCATTGATGTATCTGATGGTCTGGGATACAAGCCGGGCAGGTCATGAGCAAGAAAACAGAAGACTGAATTGATGGGGAAAGGCTAGTTTTGGCTAAACCCCGTATTTTATTATTACTCTAACAGGGCTGCAACAGGGAGCTTTGAGCTGCTTCTGTTTAAGGTTTCTTTTCTTGTGTCAAAGTCAGGTGCATTCATGCAAAAGGAGCAAACAGCCTTTCCTCTTATTTCCATATATTACTTTGGAGATTTTCTCTTCCTTTGTATTTATGAGAAAGTTTCTTGTGAAGCTGGGGCTCACAGAAGCACAAGGATGCTTTGAAGTGCATAGTTTAAACACACTTCAGAAAAGGTTTCTCAGGAGCAACCTTGTATTTTACATTAATGAAAAGATTTCCTCCGAGATTATGCAGATTTCCCTGCAGATGCTTCCTTACAACATGTGGACTACATCTTGCCATCCCTAAATATCCCTTTTATTCCCCCTTGAGCTAGAGTAACCCAAGAGAGTTTGGTAGTGTCTCTAAAACAACCACCTCTCAGACATTGTGCTGCCGAGGCCTCTCAATTAGGCATTTTGGTGTAAGAGAAAGGCCAGACCGCAGTGTTCATGTCAACGACCTCACAGGATCTGCCCAACCTAGTCAGTAGATGTCAAATACTCGGATATGGCTTCAGCCTTGCCTCATGCAGGGACTCACTTTCACAGAGGCACTTAGTTCATTCAGGGTTCACACAGTCAAACCCTTTTTTTTTAGTAAGTGAAGGAGGTCTGGCTTATTCAAAGGACAAGGGCAAGATGATAGTGCCCCTTTTCATCCAGTAACTCAGTAATTAGAGAAGCTGTCTACATGATGTGGGCCCCTACCTTGATCAAACAGCTCCTCCCCCTAAGGGATCAGGACTCATCCATCCCTCCAGCTGGCTGAAGCCACCAGAGCTGGGGTTTCCCACTGAGGTCCCTCTCAGTCCATTCTGTTGAAACTCTTCCTCTTTGCATGGCTGAATTAAATATTCATTGGGCCAGAAAGTAGTGAGAGCATCACACTGTGGCTCAGTAGTTGTGGCAGTGCTCAGGGAGAGATTCTCATCTCTGCTCTGATCAATGTTGAAGTATTTTCTATAAAGTATTTACCGGAACAATGATGCCACAGCATTCAGTTCAGTGCACAGCCCAGAGGGGCCAAGCACATGGGTCAAGTGTTTCAATAGTGAGGAGGGACTTGACTTTTCATCCTGTGTCTCGGGGGTAGGTTAAGTCAACTTGTATGTCCCGAGGGAAGAGTTTTGTAGTGTCTCATGGGACTTGCTGCTCTCAGCTGGAGCAGTGTTCCTGGGAAGATTTTTTTAATTATTGAAAAATCAAGCACTCTAGAGGTCAGAAAAAACCAGGGTTGAGGCCACCTACTCAAGTCACTTTTGCCCTGCATATGCATTTGGAATTTGTGACTTTATAAAAGACTCCTCTTCACTCAGGGGACAGAGTGGCCAGTGGGTTTTGTGTCTATATTCGTATTTAGCCATTGGCCTTATTTACCTCACATTGCACAAAGCCTTCTGTGATGACAGACGTCAGCTGTAAGAACAGGCTAATAATTTTCAATATTTTCATTTCCTTCCTTGGTACTCATTTTTCTAGTATACAAACACTCCAAAATTTTAATGAATTTCATATCCTGCTTAGGACATGAGTGGGTATTGTTCCCTCTGCAAAAAGCGGATTTGAGGCAAGAGAGGTTTATGTCAAAAAGTACTTATTAATTTTGGGTACCCAGTTTGAGCTGTTGCCATATTTTGTGGTATTTCATACATTCACACACCACCTCCAGTTCATACATTTGCTGTGTAAGTGCTCACCAAACCTACAGGTCAAACCTTACACAGAAGGTCTCGTATACTTAGAAAATGAGAAAGAAATGGCAGAGTCTGACAAAACTGCTGTAAGAAAATTGCTTAAGTGCATATAAAGACTCTCTGATAAAAACAAAAGAAAGTCTGCTGTTTTAACCAAGAGACTATCCTGTCTCATTCACTCCAAATCCCTCTGTACTTTCTGACTGACTTAATAAATGAGGTAGGGGCTGTACCGCAGTCTTAGTTCATTGCCAAACCTGGCCTTTCTGCATGTGAATGAAGCAGGATTCTTTAATTAAACATTCTACCTTAATATACGTGGAGAAATGAGACAAATTAAGGGTGCACAAACAATATAAATCAGGCGTTTAATTTTGAGGGCTTAACTTTGAAATTTTTTTGCAAAGAAAGAATAGAAAATGTCATCCACAGGATTTCTATTAAAAAAACCCCAAACCTTCTCCTCTGTAATGTGAATAACTGTCTTCACATCAACACCAATACAGGCCATCACATAACTTAATGTCCATCATCCAAACCTCTACCATTTGGGCAACAAGAATAAATTATGAGTAGTGAGAGTAGAAGTGTTACCATTGGTTACACATCCCTATTCTGATACAGAGGGTTTCCTGGACAAAACCCAGGAGTTCAGACCACACGGTCAAGGAAGGTACTCTACACAAAGCTTTTAGAATCACAGAATCTTAGAATGGTTTGGGTGGGCAGAGATGACACCCTCCACTAGCCCAGGTTGCCCAATGGCCCATCCAACCTGGCCTTGAACACTGCCAGGGAGGGGGCAGCCACAACTTCTCTGGGCAACATGTGCCAGGGCCTCACCACCCTCACAGGGAAGAATTTCTTCCCCATATCTAATCTAAATCTACCGTCTTTCCATTTAAAGCCATTACCCTTTGTTCTGTCACTCCCTGCCCTTGTAACCAGTCCCTCTCCAGCTTTCCTGAAGCCCCTCTAGGTACTGGCAGGTTGCTATAACGTCTCCTGGGAGCCTTCTCCAGACTGAACAAGTCCAATTCTCTCAGCCTGTCCACATAGGAGAGATGCTCCAGCCCTCTGAAGCCCTGCTCTGGACTCACTCTCACAGCTCAAAAAAACCCCTTTTTGTAACAACTGTCTTCTAAATTTGAACCCATCTGTTTGCTAGTCCCTTGTTCTTCACCTACCCAGTCCAGAAACCCTCTGCTAGGAGGTTTCACTCCATAGTTGTCTTGACCATTGCTTCCCTAGTCACTTCTTCTGAAGATCCAGGTGTGTATCACCTCTGGTTGACCCTGGAGATGGTATCTGTAATAAGAAGTCATCCCAGACACCCTTCCAAAGTCTTATTGATTGCCGTGTCCTGTGGCATTGCTGATGCCACACATGTTTGGGATTTTAAAATCTCTGTTAAACAGATCTATGTTATAGTCACTTTCTTAATTTTTTTAGAAAAGACCTCTTATACTTTTCACCTTGGTCATTCAGTTTGTAAGAAAACCTCCAGATCATGGTCCACAAGCTCTAAACAAGCTTTTGTCCATCCTATACATCCCCATCTGTCCACCCAAGGAGATGGATTCCTTGGTGAATTCAAAAGCTAAAATGGCAAAAGGTTTTTCAGGGCATGCGCAAACCACACATATACACAGATTTATAAGTGGTTTGGAAAAGATTTCCTGGATTTCCATTAAAAAGAGCAAAAGATAAATCCTTGGCATGTGGCTCCAATTACCCATCAGCACTGAGCAAAGGTACCAGGGATGGATTACTTGGACCGTTGATAGAAAAAAGCACCATAACTTTCTGACAGTGGTTTAAGGTTAATTTTCTACAGAGCAGTTGTATAAATGTCTGAGTTGTTTGTGCTGTAATTTTCCTAAGAAAATTCAGCCAGAGGCAGAGAGTAGATGCTGGAAATTTTCAAATGATTAAACTTTGTAGCTGAAGTTTCTAACAGGTAGTGCCAAGAAACTTTGAAGGTTGATAATTCTGTCCAACCTGCCTCTAGGTATAAGCTATAAACAAAATACCTAAGAAAGAAGTTTCAATATGCTTACATGGGACATCTTTTCACCGTACCTTGCATGTTACTGTGAGTGAAGACAGTCTGTACCTCCATCAAAAGTGCCTTTTATCTTCCAAAGAGAAAATACACAGCATACAAATGTATCCTCTGTTCTGCTTCCAAAAGCAGAAAAAACTTAAAAAGCAACTTAAAAAAGAGGAAATACTCAACATAAGTGCATAGACTACAGTTTTGAGCCCATGTGCTGCATTGTTTCATATTCAAGTCCATTCATTAGAAAACGCAGTTGTCATAATCTTCTGTGAAGCTTTCAGGACTGGCAGAGGCAGCTAACTTAAAGGAAGACTAGAGTATGTGTAGGCATCAACCTGTACTTATGTCAGCCCCAAAATAAAAAAGGAAATTTCATGAGTTTTGTGGGGCCCTGATATCGGTCTGGTCTTTAGTATAAATATGGATTTATGGGTTTTGGTTGAAAATGGGTATAAACCTTCCTTTCTATTTATTGGTTATGCTTTCTGGGTTATCTCTTTTAAATTAAGGTTGTGATTAACTTTGATGTGTCTATCAAAACTAGATCATAGGCTTACTTATCCAGTACTGCTGGGAAGCTGAAATATTTTAATGACAGTCTAGAAATGAGAAAAATGTTAAAGGAAACAAAAATAGTAAGGTCCCACTAAGATAACATTACATAAAAGCCGCCTTCTGAGATGCCCGTGTACACCTCAAACATCCATTCAAAGACAGAGATGAACCTCAAACACTGGTGTTAGTAAGCAGTCTGTCAGCTATTGACTATCATTTGTATCATGAAAATGATGTGAATTGAAGGAGCAATAGTCCAAAATTCTGACTCATTGCTACAAGATTACTAGATTACTATAGAATCACTCAATACGAAGACACAACCTAATTATCACATCACTTAGCACTTACAGATCTTTCAGATCTTACCCAGCCTATAATATTAAATCATTTTTGTGAGAAATTAAAAAAAGTAGCATTGATCTATCAAGGTCTCCTGGCAGCCATATTCTTGATTGACTGCAACAAAACATGAAGTATATTCACAAAGAGTTACTTTAAATAGCCCCAGAAGTCCATTTTATCTGCAAAACACTTTAAAAAAGCTAAAAAGAAAAGCTAATTCCAGGAGGAAAAAGTATTTATTTTGACTCAAAAGTGATACAGAAATAATGATACAACTTTTAACATTTTATTTTTTTTAAATGTGTAGTATATTTTGTAATTTTAGGTAGCCTCATGGTATCTGCCAACATGTGAGGACTTCCTCCACCTGCACCCTTCTGCTCCAAAGCTGATTCAGAGGTTTGTGCTGGAGCCAGGGGGCTGTGGGAGGCACAAGTCTTTAAGAAAATAATCCTTGTTCTCAGGAAAAAAACCCACCTTGGACTTAAAAGAGTCCCTGCCCAAGACATTGCAATTGTTATTTCCAAGGTGTATGGATTATCTCCTTTCATGTTTTCCACTGATTTTGCTGAGGTTAGCACAGGATGCAGAAGAATGTTGTGTTATTGCAAACAACTTTAATTTTGATGTATATAATTCATTTTTTAATAAGGACAACTACATATTTCCCCTTAGAAATGTATTTAAACAAGACTGTAATAAACTGCATTCTACAAAGCAAAGCTATTTATAGGCAAAAACTAAAAATCCAAGTATGCTGTTTTCAAAGAAAATGCTTAAGCAGGTGCATACTAAGAAGCTGGGTTGGTGCACAAAAGCCTATAGATATTTACTAGTATTTCAGAAACTTGGTATGTACGTAGGTGGGCTTAAAAGCAGCAAGTATACAATATTTCCATATCAAACAAATTTTGATATGAAAGATTGCTCCTGCAAAATGTAAAAAAGCAACATCTTTCCCTATAAATAGGGATCGTGTCTTCAAAAACAAGTTTTCAAGATTACTTTACTGAAAAATGGAGGCAAGAGACAAAGGATCTCAAATGAGATGCCTGACTAAAGCAACTTAGTGTGGCATTTCAGTCCTGCCACTTTGAAAGCTGCCCCTGTGTTTTCCAAAACTGAACCACTTTGCTTTCTGCTCCAGAGTACATGATGGGGGCTGTCCTACTTGGGTTTGCAGCTTTCAGAGAGGCTGTAGGACACAGTGTTTTGTGCCATGCAATTACATCCTCCTATTCTGATTAACACCAGCAACAAAAAATCATTTTCATGCTTGAACAATCAGGCATGGCCAAGGGGGGGTTAGGTTTGGATGTTAATGCAGGTAAAAAGTGGACGTTACTCTTTATCTGCCTTACATCCCGCCCATCAACCCCCTTTGCTGCTCATGGTTGGTTAGGATCTCATTCTCTGATGGGTATGAAAAATGGAAGAAAACCATTGAGAAAAACTAGCCCTTCATGTCAAACCCATGCAACTCAGGCTGGGGTCACCTCCTCAGTAATACAGTCCTTGCAACAAAAGAACACTGCAGCAAGGAGAGAAAGGACTATGTTGGAAGAGCATGCAGGCTGGCTGGTTTGCCCCTTGTTGTGATCAAACAATTGAGAAATTTCCTACTGGCATTCTAATTCTGCCATTTCCTGTTATAACAGTTGTACAATATACTCCAGGATCTCCTGCTTTTTGGCTCCTGTCATTTGATGCCTGGACTTGGCTTGTGGCCTGTCATGCTTGTATGCAGTTCTATGACGGGAGGTCAGTACATGATACATGAGGCCAGCAAAAATGCATCAAGTTCCTTGGGTGCTTCAAGGAAGAGAACTGGATGAGATGTCCATCATGGCCTTCAGCAGCCATTTAAATTGGGCTGATATCAGGAATAGCAGAATAAGTGAAATTTAATAGCGAATGATAACTCTTATGGGTTAAACACTGTTAAAAATGGTGTACTTGACACATGTGGCCTGTAGCCTGCTGTGCATTTTTATGTTGTGTTTTCAGAAATAAGAGGATTTTTTTAGGTTGATCAGAGGCAGCAGTACTTTTTGAAATAGCTTATACTGTAGCTGTACTTTACAGTACACTAATGGACTTCTCTGATGCAGCAATCCTAATCCATTTGGGCTGCTATGGATGGCTACATTTCTGTAAACGGGAGATAGTTTTGTTCCCCATTTAAACATGGATTTGAATGAACATTAGTGATGGGCAAACTGAAATTCTGGAGGTGCAGTTCAGTTTGAAAAGGACCCACACATTAGCTTATCCACACCTCCTAGGCTTACACAACGTGCACCTGCACATGATTTTAGGAAGAGAAAAGCCTCTCAAGATACTTTCATCACTTCATGTACCCGATGAAAACTAAACCCACAGATGTGGGAAGTGCAAGAGGATGAAAACACATTGTTCAAATGAGCATCTGAATATTAAACTTTTGTTAAAGTTTTGGGTTACATCAGTCTGCAAGACAAAGGAATATCTGGAATTGCTACTGGTTCATTTATTCATACTTCTATTAAAACAAGGCTGGAGGCTATCCAAGAGTGTGTTGACAGTATTTTTGTGCTGCTTGTCTGTACTTTCTAGTTTTGAGGATGTGCTATATTGCTCTGAAAGCACCTTCTCTGATGTATCGATGAAACTTCTAAAACTCACAGCGTTCTCTGAGGGCAGTAATTCATTTTCTCAGCACTAAACACTTTCATCACAGTATTATTATTATTGCTTAGCCTATATCACCCTCCTGGTACTGTCCACATATACAGTTGGTTTACTGAAGAAGAAGTCCTAGGCAACGCATCCAAGGGTACGCATTGGGTCAGTGGCAAAGAGCTCAGGAGGCTCACAGGCACATGTAAAGTGTGCACAGGAGTGACCGAAGGAGAGAGTGGAGGCTGGCAGGGTTGTAGTGGCTCTGAGCAGTGACAGCGCAATGCAGATGCCTGTGTTGCTGCAGCATTCCAGCCATGCCATGCGGCAGTTTCTGTGCTAAATCTGAGCTGCAAACAACTTAAGTTTCTCACATGATAAGAACAGGAAATATGTGGATGCTGAGAGAGGTGCTTCACAGGCCTTTGGGCAGTCCTTGATGCCCATTATGACCCAGATGACATAAGTACCATGGAGAATAATTTCCTTTTTTGCAATTATTCTTCCGGAAATACACTATTGCTCTGATTTTAAAACATCTGGGGATAACTGCTATCACAGGAAAGGATGTGTAATATATTTTATTTCTACAGAAACCAAACTGGCTATTCATTTATCTTATTAATGTATTAATTTATTTATGAAGCTTTGGTGGCTTTTTAACTTTATTTGGAGATAGTCCTCAATACCTAGGAACATATCTGCCCACAGTGATGCAAAGTTGTAAGAGGGATCACCATTTGATCCTATAATATTTGTTTCAAACTATGGGATGTTGTAAATAAAGTAGATTATTGACTTCTAATCACCTTTGTTTAGGAATGAAGGTATAGGTTTTTCTCAGAGCCCCAGAAGAGAAGGAGGGATAGCCTTTAGGCAGTGTCTCCTTACAGTAAAAGTGTATGTTTGTCATGGCCTCAGCCTTCAGAAAGATGAGTGATGATTTGGACACTTTTGGAAAGAAGAAACAGAATTTAAAAAAAAAAAAGTTCTAAATATCTTTTGGGAAAAATGTTGAATGTATCTTCAAAAGAATCCTGTTTGCATTCTTGCCAATAAAAGCTTTGTACAAGACCAAGCAGTAATTATGACTTTTTTTCCTCCTCTGCCTTTCCTCTAAATTTTTCACAATTTTTCTTCCAAAACGGCAGCCAAGTAATTCTTGCCAAAGAGGAAGAAACAGGAAAATCTATGCTACTTCTTTCTCCAAGTTAGATACAACATTTTGTCTTACCTCATTACCTCCTGTAGAACTTTTTATGAATGGCTGAAAGCAGAAGCGTGCAATTACAAAAAAATGCAGCTACAAGAAGGAAATGTTTTTGCTTTGATTAGAGTATGGGGTTTGACAGAACCTAGACAGAAGCAGACAGAAGTGGCATAAAGACACGTTCACCTTTTGGGGCACTGAAAAATATTTCAAACAATTCATACTGGTTAATCAATATAAAAGATGAGTGAAATATGCAGTTCATGCCTAAAAAAAAACCCTTTTAAAGAAACCAAAGACAAATGCACCTGGTTAGTGAAATATTTAAGTTAATATCAGTTGTAAGTAAAGGCAATGGCAAGCTCAAGGCACTCCAAATCCATTCCTGATCTTGTCAGGTCTGTGACAACAAGCACCCATACTCCTGGAGTCTTCTGTTCTCTGGACTGACAGACTTTGCTGCCACCTCATGTAGTATTCAGTATGAAGCAGGACGAAATGAAATAGATTTAAAAGATCTCTTAAAAAGGAAAACCATGACAGAAAAATAAAGGTTAATCAGACAACCTGATATCTTTTTCCTATAATTTGTAAAAAAACCCTGCAGTTTTCATAGAGCTGGAAGTGTCCTTAGTTGTTATTACAGGAACACCTTCAATTTTGCACTTTTCTCCTGACTCGCTGTCCACAGGGTGCTTGTAGAACAGCATATGGTACACTGTGGACATTTTTTACCTACTAGAGAACCATAGTATAGCTTTGGCAACGGAAAACTTGGGAATCTATTTTCTATGGTAGTCCAATTAAAGTTACCCTGCAATTCCCAGAGTCCTTCTATTCTCTGACCTGACATAGCTGTCAGGAAATTGGAAGTGTGTGCTCATTTAAATCGATACCAGATTGTCTTAAAACCGCACACAAAATATACTATAGACCATATTATTCTCTTTGAGGTCTACGAGTCAGTTCCATGTTTCCTTTCCATCCAGGCCTTTCTCAATACATTCCCATTTAGGCATCATGTCTGGTGTTGACTATTAAATGTAATTGGTTTTACGCTACAAAGATGATGCAAAATATGTACATGAATCCCACACAAATATTTTGTATAGCAAGCATACAAATATGTTCACAAAAACAAACTCGTACCGAGATACACAGCTGTTTTCCATGTATACACAATATGAAGAGTCAAAACCAGCTTTGTACTTCTGCGTTTTGTGCAATATTCTCACCTAGGAGTCTCTAAAACGCCCACACAAGCTCCAGCTTAATGTGCATAGGCATTAGTACATTGCCACTGCAGTTGATAGAAGTCTCATCTGCTGAAAGTCAAGTCTGTATTAGAAAAGTTGAGATTCCTCATCATCTGAATGACTCTGGCTACTGGAGAATTGGAATGCTGTTATACTGGGGAAGGGGAAATTCAGTTGTGTTCAAACTTGTGGTGTCGCTGATCATTTTTTCCTCAGTCTTTGAAAATATCGTGCATGTGTATCTGATTTATGATATATGGGATGCTACTTTTATATATATGCACAGACCTAGAGAACTCTATACAAGAAATTACACTAATAGAATTGAAGACCAGCTGGCAATACGTGTTGGGTAAAAAAGGAAGATGTGACAACTTCAGCTAAGCCAACAGACAGAATCACTTGATTTGGTCTCCGCACATCTTTAAAATCATGCTCTGTGAACATTGTTATGACAGGGAAAACCAAGATTTTTTTCCCTGTAAAATTAAATGTCACTCTTGATAGCATAATATCTGAAACATCATCCTTCCAAGTCCACAGCAATACTTTACACAGAAAATTAAACTCTCTCTCTGTTTATTGAGTGGATAATGCAGTCTTCGAATGTGTGAGAACCCCTGCTAGGTGAGAAATTAAAAAAGAAGCACTATAAAGTCTAATGGTATGTATGAAATACAAAAAAGAGAGAAAAAGGTAACTTAATTGGTAATCAGAAGAAATCATAAAACTAATCATGCAATTAATGTCTTAAAAAGCCAGCATATGAGGTGTGTATAATTACCAGAAAACAATGCAGTGATGGTTTCAAGGATTAATGAATTAATGATTGTTGGGGGGAGGAGGATTTGATCTGCAATTTTATATGTTAGCTCTAAATCCATGCTAAACTATTACTTTGTTTTGTTTACAGGAAATTCCCTCACCTTACACACAGAATTTATCTTTGAAATTAGTGGGGTTTTAATATTACATTTAAACCATTTTCCTTGAGAGACATGAAGATGTGTTTCCTGTCCCTTTATACAGCTCCCATCCTCCCCTCTTGTTCGTGAGCATAGAATACTCTTTGCAAGGGAAAGAATTTGGACAGCACATACATCAAAATGACACAAGCCTAGAGAAATTCACCAATTGCAGGTGCCAGAATAAATTAACAAATATGTTAACATATATAAATATTTTCATTTTCTCTTTAAAATGTAAAGTGCTACACCACATATTATCAGTTTTCCTTTGTTTTGTACACACATTAAAAATAAATTTGTGTTCTGGTGCTGATTGCTAATTTACTGATGATCTTATATATCAAGATGTTAATTTGTTGATAAAAGGCGGTAATAGAAAATTACAAATTATTTAAGACTGCTGTACATCAAAACATAAGCATTCCTTTGATTTAGTTGCCAGCTACAAAGATTTCAACCCATCCTATAGTAAACATTGGTCTTTGTTCCTTTTTTTTTTTCTCAAATGGTTCAAATGTGTGCATCTGCTGCTAGATGCGATAGCAATGCATGATGGATGGATGGATGGATGGATGGATGGATGGATGGATGGATGGATGGATGAAAGGGTTTGGTTTGTTTTTTAATGAGAGCAGAGTCCCATAATTCAACAAAGGGCTGAGAGGATAGCCCAGTGGTGAGGGAGTTGGCTAACACAGCATCTTCGTGACCCAATTCTCCACTTGTAATTGGAGGATGCACATTACTTCCCTACCTTGATGGACTCTCAGACAAGAAAATGCTTTCAAGATGGACAGGAAGCTGGGTGCTACAGTAAGAGATAGGAGAGTAGCACAAGTATAACCTTAAATAATTGCATGACTGGCAAATTAGAGATTTTTAAACTCAAAAATGATCGCGACTTTGTAAAATGTGCCACTGCTGGAAATGTAAGCCCCTTCTACAAGAAGTTTGGCAGAGGCTAGTTTCCCACAAGGTCTATGAGCCTTGGTGTTCCCAAGACTTGAGCTGCTTATGGATAGTTCAGCTCTCAGCACAACGCCTCCCTTAGCACCCAGATAATGCTCAGCTGGGGAAAGGAGCAACGTGAGGAAAAGAGCAAGACAGAACAAAGAAAAGAAGGTATGGAAATGAGAGTGAGAAGAAATGAAGCCAATTCTCAAGTCTGTTGCTGGCTTTCCATGTGGGCTTATAGACACTCACAGTTCATTTCTACGCTCCAGCACCCAGCTGTAAGAGTGATTATAATACTTGGCTATGCCTCAGAGGGGTTCCCAGCTTCCTTTCATTAATGGCTGGAAGCACTCACACCGTGGCAGTGATGGTGGCTATAAGACAGGCAGGATTAGTATCACACGTGAAAATGGTGTTTGCGGATAGCTGTGTGTCAAGAGGGAGGCTGGGTAACAATAGCCACATCTGATAGCTCTGAGGTCCCTAAATCCAGCCTGATTCCAGATTCCTAAATCCAGCAGCTGCCTGCTGCAGCTTGTTCTCATAAATCAGAGAGATTTATGGCACTAGAATGAACGGGATCATCACATCCAGGGGTTGAGGCCCCAAGGTTGCCACTTGCACCAGAGAGAATCTAAAATTTTTTCAGAAGAAAACTGTGGGTTTTTTTGCAGTGCATTTTCTTCCTTCTGTGAGCTTGGGGCTGGTTTGGTGAAAATTTGTCTTACAGTAATTTTTGACATTTTTAGATCTCTCGTGTTCTATTTTACGGTTGCTGGAGGTCTGTGACCCCACTGTGTGAGACAGCAACTGCTCTGTCATCCCAGTGAAGTCAGTGGCACAGGGCTGCTGGGAGGGCTGGACAGGATCATATTTTGATTTGGCATAGTAATGACTTCACTAAACTTCACCACTGAGAGCAGGCATATGCCTCATCTGATTCGCATAGAGTTTGACTTCTGCAGTCCTTTGAAATCAGTTTGGGTCACATAACAACATTTATTTTTGCTCTCTCTGATGGACATGGACAGAGATGATGCTTGCAGACAAGGAAGACATAGTTTAAATCATTTAAATCTCCATCAGCTTTCTATTTTGCATTCTGCGAAGTAAGCGGTATCTTTTCCAGCATTTGCACAGATATAAACAAATACAGTCTCCATTCTGTAACATGGTGGAATTAAAGGTTGAAAGTTAAAGGATCTTGAGCAGAGGGGGTAAGCATTACTGCACCTTACTCTGTCGAGGTACCCAATTTAAATCACTCCATATACTGAAGCTTTGGTATCTCTAGTCTAGTGAACCACCGTAACTGTGTATAAGTTAAAGACATTACGAAGATTTAGAGAAATTTTAAATGTATTGACCTTCATCTTGCCTACTAAGATCTATGCCAGGATATCTGTATTTTCAAATGTTGGTATGGGTGGAGATTTGGTTGCTATGCTTTATCAAGGGGAGCTTGAATTCAGCATTTACATCCCAAGTATAATAACTAAGCATTCACTTGAGATAAGAAAGCAGTGTAAGGAAAGGCTGAACCACCAAAGCAATTGCTCCTGCAGTTCTGTAGTGGTCGTCTGTCTCATTCACATCCTGTAACATGGCACAAATGTATCCAAGAAATTTGATAGAGTTATGTGTTGCTCTGGCCATTCATAAATTCAAGAAAAATTAACTCCCTTGTCTTGATGAATTTGCCTTGCCAAATATGCAACAGCAAGAATATTCCGCTTCAAGAACTGCAAGGAAATTTCTCATCATAACTCTTCTCTGGGCATCAGAGCCACTGACAGCACACAGAAATAGTCAGATTAATTTTTTTTTCTTTACAGAAAATGTATTACATTATCAAAATTTCCAATTTGATATTTTATAATCAGAAAAGTTACCATTGCATCTTGAGGTAACCTTTTAAAAACAAAATTGAAATACAACTTAAGCCAATTCATTCTTAAATGGTAATGACTAGGTAATGCACAAGATGGAAAAATAGATTACTGAAATTTCTACGCTAAACCCACAGTTTACAGCATAAGTAACTTATGCTGTAATGTTCCAAAAATAAAGCTTCAGGTTCACGAATGCTTGACATTCCGGGTCTCACCAGATTCAGATTGTATCTTTGAGTGTTTACTAGTTTCGCAAATCAAATCCCAGTGACACATGCTAAATGCTGAGCCCCAAATTTAAACAATTCAAAACTAAAAAGTACTTTTGAAAGTCTAGCTGTAAAAGCCTTGATAAGAGCTGAAACTAAAGTTTTTAGCACAGCACAAGTGCCCAACCATGGCCACAAGACTACTCTTACACACCCTAAGTCACGATCTGCTTTAGTGTATGCTAATTTCTGTCATTTGAGTTGTTCCTTAAACCCATCTTTCCTGATTGTTTGTGTTTTTCAGAGCAATTCAGCATGATTTAATCTTAAATGACACTCAGACACTGACTTAATAATTAATATGCCAAGTAAAGCAGGTAAACTACATCACCTCTGAAATTAAGAAACCAGATCCTTTCTATTAGAGCATAAAGATAATTTAAAACATTGGTCTTAATAACTCATGCTCTATGAAGGAAAGAGCAGGTGGCTTAGCGTTGCTAATGCTGAATTGATATTACAGAAAAATATGAGAATCCTAGGTTGGTGTATAATGTACTTCGGTTGCTTTCTAGATGTACCATCAGCATTTAAATCATCAAATTACATTCCTATTCATGAGTCACACTCTCCTGAATTTTAAGATGCATATTATAATTATTTTTAGAAATTAAGGGATAATGTTTATTCCCAGTGGGTATTTTTTTTTTTTTAAATTTTATTATTAAAATAGCATGTTTTTAAACATTAACTACCGAACTGCAGGAAGCAGGGCAAATACCTACTCCCTGAGTCAGTAATCAAACATGCTCTTTCCATTAGCAGGTTGGGTGAAAACAGAGGCTGAGCTGGCGTCGATGTACACTAAGCGCCCCATCATTAGAAGTTCAGGAGGTGTCACTGCTGAAACTGCAAGCAGCTTCGCTTAACTCTCTTTTGTGATGGTCTTTTAAAAGTTTTTATTTTGATCTTCTATGCTAAGACCTGCAGCATAAAGCTCCTGTGTGAAGTTTGCCAGCTGCTCAGCATCCCTTCCAGGCACAAACACTGTTTGTCTCCTACCCGCTCCACAGACCAGAATCTCATTGTGAGCCAGTAGCTTCTACTCTGCTACACTGATGGAGCTGAGAATAGAGATACCCTGTCTTTTGCCAGGCCATGTGCTAGTTTTGCACTGGTTTCTTTTGCACTCTGATGGTGAAAATTTAGTATTTAATGGCATACTGTAGAGCAAGGCCTAAAGCAGATGCCTGAAGGATGATACGTAGAAGCCACTATAACAACTTCACAAATTATGAAAGTAAATTCATCACAATGGCCATTTAGTCACATGAGTTTCCTGATTACCTGATGTATATTTTGAACTTTCGGGTATTCGTTCACTTCCTCTCCAGTCATACAAAACCTTGGCAAGAATACTGGTAGCGTTCTCATCTAGTTCTCTTTTTCACATTGGGCATACGTAAATGATGGATTGAGTTACAGAACAACAGAATGAGGCTATCAGGGAGAATAAATGGCATGGGAGGAAAAATCTTTGTACTGTGACCTGCAAAATAAGATTATTTATTTATTAAGCCTATTTTAAAATGCCTTATTGTAAGGTCTGTAAGTACCCTGAAGGAAATAAAATCTGGACACAAACTCGCTTGTCTTTCACTTCAATAGGAATACCAGTTTGGAAAAATCCCAAAGTTTACTCCTTTGGATTAAATGAGAAAGCAAAAGTACAAAGCTATACAACTGGGCATGTCTCCAGGAGGAATTTTTTATTTGATAGGTTAACTGTATGGTCTAGGGCTGTCTTCTGACTCATCATGACCCAAGCCACAACAATGTGGCTTTAATACTATAAGCTGTTCATTAAACATCATTGCTGATACTGACGCTTGACAGAAATTGTTAGGAACTTACCACTAGGATGGAGACTGAGTTAGTGATCTCAGAGATAATTTAACTTGAGACAAGCCCTTTCACAGGGAATACAACTTTCCAAAGGGAGATCACAGGGAGCTCACCAGTGACTGTGAAATGTTGATGTAAGGGACAGATGCTACTCACACCTGCTAGAAAAGCATTTGTGTCAGAATGCGTGATAGACTTATTTCTCTGTCATTTGTATGTAGGACAGTTTTTAGAGGATACATATTTGATATATATTTGATATATAGGCTCTGTTCCCAAAATTATCCACTTAAGTGCTCAGGTTGGCAAAGCAGGTGTCTAAAAGAGGCTTATAAAACTTGCTGTTACCCAATGCCAATGGATGCAGAGGCTCTCAGTTCAAAACTTTTGTCGTCTGTGAAATGTGGCAATAAAAGAGAATCAAACAGGTAGTAGAATACCCTTCTTGGAGCTCAAATACTCAGTGAAGTCATTGCTAAATAATAAACTCTCATCAAATTGAAAAATAATATAACCATTGCCAAAAGATCCATGCATGTGAAGCTGAAACTTAAATAACAAGGCAGTGCTCCTCCAGTCCATGACCCAGGGTTGTATGCACTCTCAGTATGACCAAGAGGTTCCATTCAAAATGACACTAGTAACTCCAAATCTGCCTGCTAGGATTTGAAACCCATTTATTAGGAAAGAATTAAAAAGGATACCTGAACATGGGAATGAGGTACAGGAGTCTTTGATCCCAGTTTTGAGCTCAATTTTATCAATTTACTTCAACAAATAACTTCCTGTATCTTCATGATGCTGCTTGAAAGCTGCTTTTGATGAGACCAGAAGCAAACCACTTCCATGTACTTTCAAGCAGGCCTCACATCCAACACAGTCAGTCAACAAGCTAATGAGACAAGGATATGGCAATGGCTCCTTTCCACTTTACAAATGATCATGGTACTTCTTTAAGAGAGACCCTAAATGCTAAAATGGGCCTGAAGTCAATCCCCAGCTGCATTTTTCCCTCAAAAACATAAAGAAAGAGATGAATGATTTAAAGTTGCTGTGGAGCTGACTGAGAGGAAGTCAACCAGATGAAAAATACTGTTTTCATGAAGAAGAGCAGCTGCCATGGTGTAGCAGCACTCTGTGGTCTGGGGTTGCTGTTTAATAAATGACAGCACAAATCCTGCTTCAATACTTTAGAAAAACTTATTCTGCAAGACAAAACATCTCGTATACATGCAGTGATAGACACACATTACAGAATGAAGCCTAAATTGATTGTATGGCGAAATCCATCTGTTGTACCTGCAGTTTATATTTAACACTACACAATAAAATATATAGGAAGTCACATAAATCATTGTGACATTCTAATCCAACCTCTAGGATCTCTATTCAGAAATCACAGCAGCTGTCTTTTAAAGTGTCCTTCTCAACAGTAACAAAACCTGACCCTACTAATGAGATCAAATCTTAAAATTACTAGATACCCGTTGATGGTAATTATTCTATTACAATTCCTAAAATTCAACCCTTGGATCCACAGAACACTTCAAATTGTACTAAACTTTAAATGGATTGTTCTTTAACTAATTTATAGTTGTTGTTCTTTAACTAACTTACAGGTGTTGGTATGAATTGCGCCTATGTGATACATAGGTATCAGTAGTGCATGGAACAGAAATTACAGTAGGAGCAAAAAGATTACATAAACATTGTAACATATTTATTCTGAGCTCACAGTAGAAATAATTATGTACGTTTATCTCTTTATGAATATACATTGCCCTCGTAACTATTAGTAGCAGACCAAATCCCACCAAAAAATGCAAACAGAACAGAGCTCTGCCTTCTCTCCCCTGTGCCTGTACGAATAGCTTATGAAGGTCCATCAAATATGAACTACAATTTGTTCTAGCTTTCAGAAAGTCATGAATGTGAAGCAAATTATACAAAACTTAACCCATGCTCTTAAGACTAGCAAGGCTATGTGGTAGGTGTTTAAAAGTAACACAAAGGTGGTTTTCAGTGAGTTCACACTAGAAAAATCTCAGGGGAATCCTTGGAGAGACCAGAGACCATGGCAATGCAATGGACAGCTGCACCAACACCTTCCAAAGGGGCCAGCCCTGCTGAGTAGTGTGGTGCTCCTCCTCTTGAGAAATTTGTCCAGTGGTGGTTTTGGTTTGGAATTAAGCCAGGAAATTGAACCCAGGGGAGCAGGGTGGACTATGGAAAAGCCCCTCATTTCCCTTGTCTTTCCCTTGTATACAGGGATAGTTGGGTGTAGTAGGCTTTCTACTGTCTATGCTTTATTTTGCATCTTCATGATCCTAATGCATTTGTGTAAGACCTAGATCGAAGCAATTCTTCCACTGATTTCATGGCTTCTTCAGAGATAGAAGCAGGCACAGCGGAATCAGCTCTGGTAGCAACGGTGTCCAGAACAATTCCAATAAGTTTTGAAGTTTCTCTAGGGCAGCATAGTCATCCAAAGCCCCTGGTGATGCACAGAGGGAAAATAGCTGCAGGGAACTTTAAATTTGTTTGTCAAGCTAGCTCACACCAGTCAGTCTACAAGGTATAGTGAAAGGCATGAAAATGATGGCACTCCTCAGAAAAGGTGAGGCCAAGAAATTCTCCTGCGGGTAAGGTAGAAGTTCCACCCTTTTCCTTCTGCCTTCAAAGATTAGCCCTTATTTTCTAACCCTACAATTGCCACTACAGAAAGGGCATCTGCCTGATACTGTGTTGGCAACTACGCTGCTCTGAGCAGGAGGTGGGTCAGGGTGGCTCCAGGGTTCCTTCAGCCAACATTTTCATGATTTTGTGGTTGTTCTCCAGATGCTTCCAGGAGCCAACAGGCTTTGAAATATGAGAGAAGTAGGAGAAAACTTTGCCACACTTCTCAGAAATAACCTTGCAGGTCACCAGGGGTAGGCATTACTACAGTCACAGTTATTTGGGCTGCAGGAAGAATAAAGAAGAGCTGGCAGTTCACTCATCCCTCTTTTGGGCCATGGGCTTCATACAGAACTACATGTTGCACACATGATGGTTGTCTGGTTCACCTGGGTTGTACAAACATCTGCTTTTCCTGCTAGGAGAGGGAATGCACTCTTCCAAATTTCTCAAAGCCACCATAAAGAAGAGAGGGAGGATTTGTTATGTATGAGATTAAAACCTTATACTCAAAGCTAACAGATCTTCGTGAACAAGAGTACTTATTAAAAAAAATAAAAATCCTGGGTTTAGTACAAAGTTACAAGGTTAAAAAGGTAAAAAAAATAGCCTGAGGAAAAATACTATGTCAAGTACTGCATCAAAATGCTCAAGTGCTGCTGAATACTTGAGCGAAGAATGTGGCAGTCACCTCCCATTCATACCATGTTGTAAAACCTGAAATTGTGGGTCATGAATGCACCCCTATGACACTGCAGCACCTGAAAGGTCTTTCCTTCTGCCTGGTCCTAGTGAGACATGGGAGATGTGAGCAGGCAGTACTTCATGCAATTCCCAGGTAAAATTTAAAACACAAAGTTCCAGAAAATGGCACTGCTCTCTTTGTCACTCCATAATTTTCTCTGTGTAATGTGCTTAAGTTGTAGCAATCACCTGGAAGAATTAAAATATGACTGGAAGGTGGAGGAAAGGAAACACTTATCAATAACTATATACTGGGGGCATAAGCACCAGTCATGATCTGACCTGATACTACTTTCTGTATGAGAGGGGGTTTTCAGAAGAAATCAAATGCTAAATACTTGTATATAATTGTAAAAAAAAGTAACATGTGAAGTCATGGGCTATTAACTAATCACTATACTTCAACTAATGGCAGCATGCAGTTGCTAGGTAACCCCTGATAAGATGTGTGCATTGGCAGCCCGAGAATTATTAGAGAAAAGTGATTCCCTCCACCACTACCACCAAAAGCATCTCTGAGTCAAACTGATTACATAGGAGTTTCTGTTTTGACTGATTTTATAGGAGATAAATGCTGACTACATTGTGTTTAGACAGATGAAATCTGCATGCTAGTTGATAAAATCTAAAAAAAAAAAAAAAATGCAATCACTGAAGTGCATTTGTTGCTTTTTCAATGGGTTCATTTTCCCCTGACATCGTAATGCTGCATGCCGGAATCCTGAGCTCTCAGACTGATTTATTTTTATATACTGTATTATATTTCATAAGCTGTGAAGAGTCAGATGACTGGAAGCTGACTCCGAAAATCAATGAGGAACAGATACCTACTGGCATATATGAGCACTGTTGCCCTTTTACAATTTTTTAATATTTTTTTACTCTCTATTTCATACTATCACAGTTATGTGCTTGATAGAAACCTGAAATTCAATTCTATTGGAACATTTTTTTATTTATTTTGGTTCACCAAGTTAATATTAAATAAAAATGAATGCTAAGCCAATTCAGTAAGCAGTTTTTGAGAAAATATTATACTGTCTCACTTGTTCTGAATAAAGTAAAAAGAAAAAACAAGACTAAAAACAAAACAGAGGAGAAAAAGACGTCCCCAATATAAAGAACTACATGTAAACTGCTGGCAGAAAATAATAGGTTTGATTTTTTTTTACCACTGTCTAGCATTCAGTATTTTATATATATACTCTGCAAACTATTATAGCAAAAAGAATTGCTATAGCCTTAACAATGAGTCTTAATATTATTCCTTGCCCTGGAAAATCAGGTGCTCTCAAGGATACTATTTACAAGGAATAAAGATAAATTCAAAGCTATTTCACCCTTCTAAACTTAGGATTTTTACAGTGTATGCATATTGTCGCCCTGTTTTCACTGATCCAGACATCCGAAGGGACCTGCAGATGTTCAAACACGCCAGGCTCCAGGTTTGGGGTGGGAACAGCTCAGTCAGCCCCCTTGTGTATGTGGGTTTATATGGAGACAGCAGCATCTACCTGCAGGTACAGATTTGCAACGGGACATTTTCTTCATGGTAAGCATGCTGTCCTCTAGCATGAGGCTACCTATCATCCCCTAGGAAGGGGTGAGCAAGCAATGAAAGAAGAAAATCAAGAGATGACATTATTATAGCTTTCTTCTGAGTTAGCTTTGAGGTTAGGGGACACACCAGGGGTTTCTACACTACCAGAAGTGGAACACGGTTGTTTGCATACACTCTAAGTGGCATGACTATTTTTGTAGCCCAATCACACATCTCCTCTGCTAGCATCAGCCAGGGCTCTTTCCATGGCATACATTGCTCACAGCTTGATGCAACAAACTGCCCGACAACTATATTGAGAAACAGCTTGTTTTGTTTTTCTAATTTGGAAAACAAAGGCACACTGCAAGCTGCGCTGACTGGGAAGTCATACATCTTTAACACAAAGTAAAAAGGGAAAGAAAAGAAGGAAATATCCTTTAGTTACAGAAGACACCTTCCTCTTTTCTTGCAAAGTGCCCTGTCAGCATGGCTGACCTCATGCCACTTCTCAACACCAGCAAGGAAAGAATGAAATCTTTCTTGTCTTTGTGTTCAGAAGTTAATTTTAGGGAACTTGTTGCCTGTAAAGAAAATGCTTCAGGCTCAGAAGAGACTTTCTCTGGTGGGATCAGCTATGAAACTAGCATGTACTACAGACTATTCAATGTGTAGGCCAGTGAATCTCAACAGATTACCTCCGAAGATTAGTTAAGCACTGGGCCATCAAAATCCAATCTGGCCCAGAACAACATGGAGAAGCCTGACATGAACTTCCACCTCCCCTCACACTCAGTTTCCTTCCAGGGAAATCCTTATAACAACAGGAGCCCTTGTAGTCCCATTTCAGGAAATCACCTCAACCTAGTCTTGGGGACACTAGGTGCAGGACAGTCTTAATAATGTCCTCTTAGAAGTTTGCAAGGGATGGGAGACCTGCTGGGCTTTGATTATCTGACTGTTGAAGCTCAGTGGGCTCACACACTCCATGAACACAGCCTCAGTGCTCAGATGGTCAAGGATGGCCACAAACGGTTTAACATCACACTTGGGAATCAGGCCAACATAGAGTTGAGTGAACATTATTTGTACTATTTAAATCTTCAGCCAACACTACACATCGTGATAGACTGCTCAGGGGGATTGTGGAGTCTCCTTCTCTGGAGATATTCAAGACCTGTCTGGATGCCTATCTGTGTGACCTGTCCTAGGGAACCTGCTTTGGCAGGGGGGTTGGACCCAATGATCTCTTGAGGTCCCTTCCAACCCCTACAATTCTGCGATCCCAAACTTACCTAGTTATTTATATGACAGATTCATCTTGAGACCTCAGAACTAGTGGAGATCCAACCTATTCAATCTTAGCTTTTAAACTGATTCCCATTTAACTACACAGCCCTAGACTTTGGCTTTCCCTGTAATCACTTGTGGGAAACAAAAGGCAATTCCAGTTATAGCTGGAGTAGAGCTCAGCTGACTGCACTCCTATCATAGATGATTCAATTAAGTGTCTGTACAACTAAGTTAAGGGCAGGTAATGTTAGTTACTATTAGATCTTTCTACCGGCGGGATCCAATCTCATTGGGGCAGGTAAGGGTGCAGGGAAGTCTTGGAAACTGTAAGCCGGTCTTTCCCAGTCTTGCAAACTGGGAGCCTGGAAACTGTATGCCTCCAATTGCCTGCTCCTCCAGTGCCCCAGTGAAACAGAACTGGTGTGCAATTTCTGTAAATGAAGAGGATTGCACCAAGAAACAGATTTCATAGAACCTTCATCTTCTCAATATTTGCTAATCTGTCAGCTACTTAGCATGAAGGAGTCCAGCCTGGTGGTTCCCTGTACCTGTTACATCATGGTAATTAATAATAAAGGTATTACACACTGGGCTTGCAGCAAGCAAGAGACCTTGCTCTGAAAACTTTATAGCCTCAATGTCCTGGGTAGTAGAATTAATACCCTGCAAACAGGTAATTTTACAACAGAGGAATTCTGTGGTTCCACATCTCCTGAGGTAGAAAAACCACAGCTGACACAATTTTTCAGTCTGCTTTCCTGACTTGTGGTCTGAGGGCAGGTTCCTAAGACCATGTTTTAAATTCAGGGCAGCCGCCAATACACCATACTGCGCCACTGTATATAATAAAGGTGGCTGCCTTCTTCCATCTCTTGGAGGTTATTTGCATTCCTAACCACAGACAGAATCTGGATGAGCAAATTTGGGAGTCCCCAGGATGAAGCAGAAATTTCAGCAGAAATTTAATTGCTTGAAATATATCAAGTTGCCATATTTTGTTTATTTCCTGAGATTCAATTACGAAAATTGCCAGTCTGCAACTCCAAATTGCATGACAACTGTTGAACTTACAGTCTCACAAGGATAATCACCCCAGAGCACAGCAACACACACATCGCTTCACTACCATAAATTAATATAAGCTGCCAGTAATTGAAAAGGGCAGGATAAACTCCACACCTCCTTTTTTCTCTGGCTGGTATAACGAGGATGTCATCCTATTGTCTCTTGGGTGGGATCTTTTGCCACCTCGGTTGTTACAGGTTTATTTCTACACACATTGGGTACAAATATGGTTTCACTTCATAAAATGTCTCTGTGCCCTCACCAGTCTGTTCATCCTTGTCAAATCAGGATTTCACACATTGTTTTCTGCACATTCCCTAATCTTAGCGAAAGTTTCATTTCCCCAGCCCATTGCCATTGGCTATTAGTCTGGCACAAAACTCAAGCTCAAAATGAAAAAGATAAAACAGGGAAAAGGCAGCAGACACAGCTACTGTTGCTTTGCTTTCTCTTGTCACAGTTAACAAAATATGCTTAATAGCGCCATTGGTGAGCCAGGGAGACATCCAGGTGTGTCTTGTCATACCCTATGAATATTACCTATTCCTGAAATGTTCTGTATCTGTCCATTAGTGTTTCCAAAGTTCACCATGGCAGTAGACAAAGGAACATTTCCGTGTTTAATGGATACAAAAGAGGAGTAACAACATGGTATTAGCTACAGTGGGCATTACTGACCAGCAAGGTCACAGCAACACCTGGATCGTCTCCAAGCTTCAACTGTGAGATGCAAAGATCAAAGTCTTAACATCCCAAATTTCACACATTAATAACAATTTTTTTTTCTTTTACCATTATGGCATCCTTATAAGACCTTAGTTATCTGATAGACTTTGAGGATTTTTGCCTACTTGGTATCAGCAAAAAGTAATTGAGCTTGTTTAGAAAAGAGACAAAATTATTTTGCATTAAAAGACAGATATGTTTTAAAATGTAATGAAATCCTGTCAATTTGTTTAAGAAATTTTATTGGCAGATTCTGGCTTTTATGGGTGAAAAACTCTCTGCTTTCATTTAGAAAAGAATGATTTTCCTTTTAGCATTCAAATTTGCATGCCAATATACTTTGCATATAATTTACATACCATACTGTATCACAACCACTTTGTCTCTTATTGTAAAATCCAAGAGCAGCTCCTAGCATTTCACAGCTAGGATTATTAAAACATTTTGTTAAGTCAAGTCTGAAGATAAGCTTTCATCCTGATGCTCCTGGAATTGCATACTAATGGGCAGTAGAGGTGAGAGTCTGGTTTAAGCTTTGGATCAGGCTTTGGGTCCAGTCCCAAATTTCAGACAGGCTTGTTTCCAAATTTGAAAAAAATCATTTAATACCTTTATAAGTCTGACCCTTATTTGTAAAATAAGAAAAATGATAATTTTCATTGCCTTTCATTTCTAATCTTGTCTTTTTGAGTGATTATCTGTAATCTCTCAAAGGCACACTTTTCCTATGACTCTGTGTGTGGGCAGGTACCGAGTGAGATCCCAATCCTGTCTAGAAAGCATTACTATAATACCCCTGTTAATCAAAACTACCCAGCCTTTTACAATTAAATGATTTATGCAAAGAAACATCAATTTGCTATAATTTTTTCACAAATCCACTCAAGTTTTAGGGAAACTTTGGACAGTGATTTTTTTTCTCATGTCAATGACGTGCTTTTTAGTTAAAGTTTAGTGTCAGAGCACTCCTATGTGAAGCCAAACTCAAGCCTTCATCTGCTTGACTCAGAGCACAGATCTTGGTATGAACCAGGAGCTATGTTGAACACCTGTCTGTCCCAAGTTCTCTTGTCTATCTGGAATATTAAAATGCCTACATAAAATGAAACAATTCCAAGACGCTCCTACCTGAGGTTTAGCCCACATAGAAGGGCAGCACAGAAAATCACGGTTTCCCTCCTTCTGCCTAAGGACCTACACAGCCTGTTGTTGTGCTTTTATCACAAAAAACTAGGAAAAGACTCGATTTCATCTAAATAGGAAACCAGCAATGCTCTGTACTATCAAAAAGCTCTGCAGCATATAGAACCATAGCCTGCCGAGCACTGCTAGGTGTACATATGGTACTGCTGTGGGGAAAATGAGACCGCACATCCTGAAGCTGCCAGCGATACTTCAGTAGCATGAAGTAGCAGGTCCCTGCAAGAAGGTGACTGGAAATGGGACCCAGGACCACAGCCGAGGGACACGAAGCACCTGAAGCTGCTTCCTTACCTGTGGCAAGAACCTAAGGACATTACTTAATACAAAGTACCTTGAACAGCTAAGATAGGTTGCAGAGATAAGTGGTGTGGGTATTCACACTCTATTGGATGTATTGCTTACAAGTAGCACAGCATCGCTTATCTCCAGACTTTACTTTGAGGAGTATGTAATGTAAACTTAATGGTTCTCTAATCAGAGGATCATAATCATAATCTCTCTACTTCAGACAAGCTCAAACCAGCATTTCAGTAGGAGCTACTATAACTGATTTGTTTTTTTCCTAAATATTCACCTACTGTTGCCAAAGTTACTTGTCACATATGAAGATTTCCCAATCTTCTCCATGATGAAATGGTTATTATTTACATTAAAATTAACAGCAAAACATTTAAGAAGGTGAAGTGAATAAAGAAGAGCTTGGATCGAGTAGTCCTGCCTGACCTTAGTGCAGCCTGCTGCTGCTCTACTGCAGAACATGATGAACTTCACGGAGTCAATTTAGTGTCTTGGGGAAAGGCAGAGAAAAAAAGGCAGCTCTGGTCTAAGCACCATGTGTAACAGTTAAGACTGGTCTTTTATACTCTCAGGTGTACAACTCACTAGTGCAGGTGGCACTAGAAGAACGGGCAGCTCTTTCCTTGTGGAACAACTAATGGGATTTCCCAGAACATGTCTAACTACCTTACGTTATCTGGCACCTGTGTGCCAGACACCTGTATGCTGCTGAACGCCCATCTGCTATACACGCTACGTGCATTTCTTTGCTTTTTTTTTTTTTAAGCTTGGCAAAGGAGTTGATTAGGAGGATAAAGTCTCTGAAAAAATTTGGACAAAGATGCCAGCACAGATTGTACAGTAAAAGCTATCAGGTCTGCCAACACTTGCGCACCACGCGCTGCAGGCTGCTTATACTTGCCTCTCAATGATTTATTGCACAAATTACTGGAATTCTGCAATAGTACAAGCCCTATCTCCAAATTTCTATTATTAGATTTGATAATGAAAGGATGCATCCTCCTCAACAAGCAGTATTTGTATTCTAGTTATTCTCTTTTCTTGGTCAGTAGGAATGTCCTTTCTTTCAGAGCAGTCACTGCTTATCTTTCCTTTCTGCTCTCTCCTGCTACAGGCAATATAACTGAATTCTGCTGATATGACTTTTGTCCACTTCCAAATCGAAAAAAGGTACCTTTTTTTACCCACACTTTCTCGAGGAATTAGACAAACTCACTGATGGTATTTTGAGATTTAAAAGGATGGAGTCACACATTTCTTTGTGTGTGCACAGTGACCAGGACCTAGGTGAAACTGTCTGGTGTCCAGTGGCACTCACTGCTCTGCTAGGGAGAGCTCAGACAAAACAACACCCTTCCATGGAAGGATGTACATATATATGTATGTATCTATATGTATATGTATGTGTATAATATAAATGCATATGTATGATCAGAATTTTAGTGATATATTACATTTTTTAAGAAGGTCATAAACTCCCCAAGAAGTACAAAGAAGGGTAAAGGATCATGTTGTAACAACAACAAAAACAACAATAGTAATAATAATAATAATAATAATAATAATAATAATATGAAGGCAAACACTTCTTTTAAGTTGGACCAGAATTTTGTACTACTGTAGACAAAAAAAGTATCAAGAAATATTTTTAACTGGATATTCTAACAGACAGGTATAACTCAGCTGAATCAACTGGGGCTGTTCAGCCTTGAGAAAAGAAGACTAAGAGGGGATCTGATCAATGTTTATAAACATCTGAAGTGTGAGAGACAAACGGGAGTGTCCAGCCTCTTGTCAGTGGTCTGTGGGGACAGGACAAGGGGCAATGACTTCAAGTTGGAACACAGGAAATTCTGCACCAATACGCAGAAGAACTTCATGATGAGGGTGATAGAACACTGGAACAGGCTGCCCAGCGGGGTTGTGGAGTCTCCTTCTCTGGAGATATTTAAGACCCATCTGGATGCCTCTCTGTGTGACCTGTCCTAGGGACCCTGCTTTGGCAGGGGGGTTGGACCCGATGATCTCTGGAGGTCCCTTCCAACCCCTACGATTCTGTGTTTCTGTGATTCTGTAACAATTGAACAAATCATCTGATACAGAAAACACACTGCTTTCAGTTTTGGCTAACCTATGATACATTTTATTCACTATATATATGTTTTATGGTTTATATGTTCTCCAGTTGGTAACTGCCTGACTCTTCCATTCGGCGCACAGCACACAAACCAGAAGTTAGCTCTTCAGGTTGTGTATATGCACGCACAGATACATAGATACACGCACAAAACCCTAAAGCAACATACTGCATTTATCTTCTTCCCATTTTTAGATCATACATATTTCATTAAGCTTCATGCAGAGTGTCTTCTGATTTATGGTAATTGTCAACAAAAGCAAAAAATGCCGACAATTTTAACCCTGCAGTACTGAGGATTTAACTGGGATAAAATTAAAATGTTTAGGGGGAAAAAACCCCACAACACCCTAAGCCCCTGGGATCTTGACCCTTGAGATGTTGTCAATTTTTTATTTTATTTTATTGTGTTTGTTGTCTGCAGAAGCAGATGCCAGCAGCAACATCTGATGTACCGGACACCTCCAGTGTTATCCCAGCATGCTCATGGCCTGGAGGACTTGGAGTGAGACTAATTTCCATATCAAACCCAATTTAGATGAAACATCTTGGTTTAAAAAAAAATAAAAAAATCCAGCGCATCAATAGCCCCTTGATTAGATTTTCATCTCCTGAGCAGACAAATATGAATATTTATTACCATGAATGCAGATTTCCCTCTTTCCATTGCTCTGATCTTGAATATTACCCACTGCTAATTTTTATGAAAATTTGGGCAACATAATGTTTTCACATAAACTGACAGTTCTTGAGATAATCCCGTTATTGTTTGGTGGGAAATGACAGTTTCCGCTTATTCATGTGTTAACGAGGGATTAAATATTGTTTTTCATCATCGTAATCTAAGATGGACTGGAAATTAAAATTCGAACACTGTGCATTAGTAGAGCTTTGAGGGCCAGAATTTGTTTGCGTTCACTCAGTGAAGATCTGTAAATTAACAGTTTAACAATCAAGTGAAATACATATCATAAATGCAGCACTGATGTTTGTAAAGTGAAGTCATTACCTGCTAAAGGTAAGGAGACAGAGAGATAAACAGTTTGCAAAATGTCATCCCTCTGCAAGAGCAAAGTGCACAGTGAACTTCTGTCAGCCACAATGGTCCTCGGGCATTAATGGACGAGGTCATTTGTCTGTGGCACAGAATCACATCCCTTTTCCTTGTCACAGGTTCTGATACTCAAACTCTTGATATGCTCGGATCATATTGAAAAATCTCTCTATGACGGAGGTATCCACAGTGCTAAAAGCAGTCATACCAGCCCAGGAGCTATTTTCATGCAAGCCAAAATGCTGTGCTCATGCCCTATCCAGGTTTTGGCATGCAGTACATAGACATGTAATTGTTCATGGAAACAGGCATCTTGCTGGAGCTGCAGCATATATCTATAAAGGGCCAGTTATCTCCTCGATGCCTGTGTCTGATGCCCATCAATGCCAATCAGAGATACCTACAGGTAACAAAGCGAAAATAGGGACCTATGATGACATTCTGCAGCTCAGCAAGCCATTTCATTGATGTTTCTATAGGAGCTTTGAGTAACAGATTCAGTTAAGTAGGTTTGCAGTTCTATTAGAAAACCCTCAACATTTCCCTTTGATACCAGTTGAAGTGCAAACAAAACTAAAACTACACTTAACCAAACCAACTCAAACATCTGCCTAACTAAGCTATCTGATCAGGATAAATCTTGCTGGTTCCTGGAAAAGAAACAAAGCTGAGCTTCAGCAAAGCTAATTTAATAGGGATTCTCATGCTTAAATTTAGAAACTTATTAAAAATATTCTGACTAAATATGATTTTATATATGTATAGCACATAAAGCCTTGCATTCTGAAGAATCCTGAAATGATGGACATGCAGGAGCAGTACAGCAATGCTGACCCTAAGGGTGGAAACTTAGTGATGCACATGTGCAAGACTGTTCTGGGCAGGCTGAATGAGAATGTGCTACTGAACCTTCAGCCTTTCCCAGAAAGCAGATCAGATCTACAGTTTTACAGCCCACTACTAAAAAAACCTACAATAAATGGTACAGCGATTCTCATAACTAGGTAGGAAAAAAAGTCACTACCTGCAGCTGAAGCTTTAATCCTAAGGAAAACACATGCTTTAACACCTGTGCTCCAAAGCAGAGCACACTAAAGCTGCCTCCTATGAAAGGTGCCTGGCCTGGATCTCGCTGAGACTTAGAAGCAGAACAGCCTGGAAGAGTACTAGCTGGCGCAGGACACAACGTGAACCAACAATTTAACAGAATAGGCAAATAGAATAATAGAATCATACAATTTTTTAGGTTGGAAAAGACCCATGAGATCATCAAGTCCAAACATTATCCTACCACTGCCAAGTCCCCCACCAAACAATGTCCCTAAGCACCACATCAACACATCTTTTAAATATCTCCAGGGATGGAGACTAAAACACTTCTCAGGGCAGCCTGTTTCAGTGATTGATAACACTTTTGTTGAAGAATTTTTTTACCTAATATCAAATCTAAACATCCCCTGACAGAATCATAATAGACTCCGTTCCCCATTCTTGTTTACTGTACCAATGCTGATGTAGCTATAAGGCCTCTAATGCCAGGGTTTCATATAGAAAGTCTGTATGTCTCACAGCTTGAATCTAGTCTCCTTGCTTACAGGATGAGAACAGAGGTCGTGGCAGGTGCCTTTCCATGTTGACCTGGAGGGGAACATTTAATGCCCAGGGATTGCTAGACAGAGGGCTGAGAGACTGGGATCTGCCACCTCTTCCTCTCCTGAAATAGTTACATCTGTGTTTGAGATTGCTTGAAATCCATGTGTTCCTGCCAGGATCAATCTCTTGACTCTGAAGGTCGAAGAATCTACCTTCTCACCATTTCTGACCAGCTCTATCACACAAATTTCAGACAGTTAAACAGAATTTAATCTCAATCTACAGCTTCCTCAGCCAACTCATTACTCCACTGAAGATTTTGTTTTCCTTTGAGTCATAATGAACTGGCTGCTGGTAGAGGGAAGATGATGAATTTCATGAATCAGTAAGATACCTAGTACAAACAATCACGCTTTCCTGCATGAAGATCCCACATATCCTCTTTATGAATACAACAAATGCAGGCTACCAAATCATAGGGTAGATAATAACATTGATTTTAAGCAGAATTACCCTGCAGTTTGCTTTATGCAGCAGGTCCCAGTATCTAAATCTCTTTTCTCTACAAATCTGTAGTGGTTTATAAGGGAAACTCTTCTGTAAAAACAATGGCATGACATGGCCTAAACCCAAGAGAAATCCTTAAAACAAACATATTCCATTTTTTTTAATGGAACAATGTTAAAAAAGACGAAAAGGAACAACACTGGTAGGATGCATAAGTTCCCGAAGCCACAAGGCAAACCGTATCTTGTTTCATTTTACATGATACTGAATAAAAATTGAATTGCTGTAGTTGCCATGGCAACTGCCACATCACTTGGCACTTCTGCTCCTTTAAATCACATGTTGCTACTGTAAAGGAATTCATGAACCAACATGACACTTGAATACTTGTGCTTTTTATACTGTTTCAGGAGGAAAACATAAATCAATATATACTGATAGCTGTGTCTAAAATCAGGTTTGTTGTATTTTTCTTAACATTATAATCTCCTCATTTCCTTGTCGTGCTCTTTAAGAATTTGTAAAGAAGGTGGAGGGCATTGTCACAATCAGAGCACAAGAAAAGAAATTACTACTGACACCTGATTTCCAAACTGAAGCTGTGACCTGTCACTCAGATGTCAAAATACCTCTGCTATGCAATATTCAAATCAAATACAGGGGATAAACATTGGAACTTTGCCCCTCCACAACCACAGACGGTGTGATAAGTGACAGAAGACAGTCTTAGTAGCATCCAGGCATCTCTTTAACTCTAAACTTATCAGTAGCTTGAAAGGAAATCTAGGTACATGCTTAAAGCTAGGCATATTCTAAATGTTTGCAGAGTTGGGGCCATGATTTATATTGCTTTAGCATGTTCTGTATATGACATGCAATCACAGAAGGTATATGACAAAATAATGTGGTAATATAATATACATATTCATGCTGCATATTTTTTGTTTTTATTTTGTCGTTTATTAACACTCTGGATGCAATTTATTTGAAAAGCAGCCCTCTAGTGGGCTATGTACCATAATGAATAGTTAATAAATAGCAATAACATTATCTCTAAATATTAGCTAAAATGCATTTTGCAAAAACATACAAGATCTTAAATAAATGAGCCATAGAGCTCCATCATTCTCTTTGGAGAAATTTAATGTTCTGTTTGGCTTTATTCCTTAAAGCTCTTCAAGAATTATTTCTAAATGCTACTGTACGACTAGCTTCTGATTAGCATCACTTTACTATACATGCATACTCACAAAACTGTAATAGTGAGAAGTTATTCACTGTTAGTAAAACTCCATAAAAGTAGTATATTACTAGTGGTGTTCTATGTATAATATAATCTATGAATTTTTAAGGGTTACACAGCTTTAGAATCTGTAATTTGGGGGGTGGGGAGGAATAGAGAGTCTTTCTCCTTAAGGATTTTACTTTAGCGATTATTTTTCTTATTTGTATATAGATATAGCTTTAAAATTACATGCCTTAAAGCAAAGAGGCCATCTGTGACCTGATGCATGCCTTGCTCATAGCTATGTGTGTTGCTCCAAAACATTGTGCTCCCAGAAATCTCTGTTCAACTGCTAATCAGCACGGCTGCAGTGATCAGCAAAAGCCAACACCGAGAGCTGTCTGCAGGGTCTCCCATCCCAGATCTCCCATAACAGGACAAAATGAATATGTTGGTCTCTAAGCTGTGGGTTTTGTAGGAAAAGATGGTGAAAGAAGGCTCATGGAAAAAGACCTGGTGTCCCCTGGCCAGAGACTGCTTTCACTGTGATGTAGAGGTGTGTTCCCTTGTATGCACTTCTGCTCAGCTTCAGCCCAGTTAGTCCTAGTTAGAGGATACTGGGTTTCAGTGGAAGCTGGAAAACCTACCTGTGGCTTGCAATGAACCTTGAGTATTTACACAGGAACAGCCGCTGTTCCTACATCGTGGTCAGGATCAGAGCTACCTTATCTAAGTGATCTTGGGTACAGCATCCCTTCCTATCCCAGTGTACCTCTAGGCTCAATGTCTGCTCCAGATCAGAAGTGTGTGCCGATTGCCACGGCATCACTGTAAGAAAGGCAACTGGAGTAGAAACCAGGCTAATTTGGTCTTTATAAGCCAAAAGTGATCCCCTAGCATTCTCCCTAGCCTTTGGAGAAGACCAGAACAAAGCTGAGACCTTCAACAATTGCAAATGATTTTTCAAGTCCTGCACTCGCTCTAACTTTTTATAGATTTTCAATATAATTCTGGGTAAAATAAATATAAAAAGACATTAATGATGAAATTTGGCAACATTAAGGAAGATAGTAAGTTAGAAATCTGACTCCTGCCTCAAAGAGGTTTGTGCACCTCTAGAAAGTGTGTCTGATCATGTCCTCTAGCTTCACTAGAATTTTTAAATGCAGATTTCTTTATTGCAGTAACATCACTTTATGCAACATCAACATAATTCTACACCTATCAAAATACATATAAATGAGAATTTCCTGAAATGTCAAAATATCACTGCTTTATTTTAGAACATCTAGAGACACAGCAAAGTATTCATTTAACATATATTTTGGGTTATTTCCATTTGGTTTAGAAAACTGTTCTAATTCTTACGTCAGCCCTATGAGAACCATGATTCAAATCCTACAAAATCACAGTTCCAGTTGTGCATGCTGGGAAATGGAAAGAATTAATTAAAAACAATATATTCCAGAGTAGATGCTGTTTTACCAGCTCAAGACAGATACAGTGCCACCATTCCCTCTGTTTCAAGCCTTGATTCAGGTAATTATTCAAATCACAGACTCTCAGCCTCCAAAACCTGATTTGAATCTTTACACTTTCTTGAGCCACTGGAGACCCTCACCTGTTATTCTGAAATTGTTGTTTTAACCAAATTTCAGGCAAAAGCTGGAAAAATGCTTATTTTTTCCGTCATAGTAGCTGCATTTGAACCATTATTTGAAGTTTTCTTGAACTGGAGCTGGATGTGAACCAGACAAACTTTGGTCACAACCAAGCTCTATGTGGAATTGAAGTGAAAAGTACTGTGCAATAATTCAGAAGTGTTTATGTGAACAGAAAGTATTGGTTAAGTTCCTAAAGGATGTGGAAGGAATTCCAGGCTACTCAGCGACCTCTCTGTGGGGTAGTAGCTCATGATGCCTACTGAGCTCCCATGGGCTACAGAACAGCTCCTGGGTACAAGACAAGTTGGACTAATGTCCACATGGGAGTGGGGCTGAATCCTGAACTCAGCCGGAGCTGTGCTGATACTAAGGAGGCTTTCTCTCCGTGTGAGACCAAATGCTGTCCTCAAGATCTCGCAGGGGTACTCAGCCATGCAGAGCAACAAGTTCAACTCTTACTTCTGCAAAATGCAATGGTCCACATCAAGTTGGGAGATAGGGGCATAGAGTTACAGGTCCTGCTTAAATGCTGTTTAGCTCTTAAGGTTTTTTACCAGTACTAGGTATTATGTAAATATACACATAGATAACACAACACTTATTTACACTCATACCCTCACATACACTCAGCTATTGGAGATTCTTGAACTTCTGAAGATAACCCTAGGACTTTCAAGATTTATTTCATGTGTGGGAGATCAAAAGAAAATATCTCAAAGACAATAGCAGCTTCCCTGTGTCTGAAAAGTGAACAAGATATGAAAAGCTCATGATGAATTTGTGTGGCAGAAACATGTGTGACAATGGCTCAAAGGAATCTTGGAGGGCTACTTTATAGGAGTTTTAGAACTGTTATAGCTGCTGGAAAACTCCAGGTAGAAAATAAACATCTCAGGAAATATTCTTCCAGAGGTAGTCACTGCTACACACATCCTCAGTATTTCAATGTCAGTACTGGTTTTCTCTGCAGCAGAGTTACTCTAGTTTTCTGGTATAACAGTTTTCTTGCAAACAAGATAGGTGTCAAAATAATTATCACTTTAAGAGTGACACACAGCACATCAAACTCTAATCTAATTCTCTGGATCCCTGGACTGCTGAATATTCTGCTGGCAAACATTAGATTTTGAGGTGGATGCGCTGTGGAAATTCCAGTAAAAGGCTGTTCCACAGTGACCTGGAAGAAGCTCTGTATAACACAGTGCAGACAGTGCTTTGCACTCTATCATCCAAAACTTCCCATGAAACATACAGAACTTTTAAGGCAACATCCTGACATGTGAGCAGCTTTTGAGATTGCAGTTTAGGAACTCATTTTTAATCCTGCTAAAGCATAGCCTACCCTACACTGACACAACGCAGGTAACATCAGCTCTATCCAAAAAAACTCACTGAAACTGGAAATCTTTACATGACATAAAGATGATGAACTGCACTTTAGCTGTGGTAGACTCCAGACCTGTGTTGTTAATGACTACACAGCACGTGTTTATGCATAAAAGCAATTCATCAGCCCTCCCTGGACTTGACTGAACAGCTCAGTAAGCTTGGTGTGAGTTTTATACTCTGCTGTTCCTTTTGAAATGCTGTTCTTGAGATAGAGAGAGAAAGCAAGAGATTGAGGCACTCTAAGAAGCATTTCTCTTCTCCACAGAGAGACAGTTCCCTCCTACCGCACCCAAGGCCTGGGCAGTCATTAGATTCTACACATTTCTTACTGAGGCACAAATCCTGTTACCGTAGTTCAACACCAAAACCAGATTCCACTGTCCAGAGCAATACCTGATTATTGCTGAGCTTAGAACGGTTCCTGCCTTTGTTTACTCAGCTGTTCTATTTGCCACTATTATCTCAGCTGTATTTCTCTGGAGCTATTTCAGATATGAAACATGCCATGCAAAATCAATCCTCTTTATTTTATAGTCCTGCAAGTGAAGATTATATATCCATTAACTTTGACATGAATCTGACCCACTGCCCAGAGAAAAAGGCCATTTCTCATTGTAAAACTAGAGTTAGTTTCTAAGTACTTTTGGTTTGAGAATCTTGACTTTGATTTATAGTTACCATTACATATAATTCCATTCCTACAGTGTGAAGAAAAAGAAATCCTTGTTCAATAGAAGATTTCTTCATTATGTTAAACTATGTCCTTTCTATTATTTTAACACTGCTAAACACCAGGGTGAATCAGAAACAAACTGTAAAACTGGATTAACATAGTTAGATTTAACCTGAAATAGCCTGAATCTGATACCCTATCAACAAAGAAACAGCGTGGTTACAGCGCTCCATTATTTTTCATGTAGGTGAGACTGCAGAAATGTATTCATTATGTACACAATCATATCTGATAAGACTCAGAAAGGGGAATGTACACAGCTGGAAGAATTCACATCCAACAAAATATTAAGCAGCGGAATAAATGCTCTTCCATCACCTTAATGTTTCAAACCACTTGAATCTTTCACTGCCGATCACCATATCTCAGATGTAACCTGGGATATATTTAGGATGAAATCTCTGCTTCCCTTCAGTTAATTCATTTTCACTTTTTGCCTTCTAAAAATAAGTATTGGCAGAGTGTAAAGCACAACCTTCTGTCACAGTCTTTATTAATCCAAGTAGTATCACCAGGTTTTTTTTAAAAGCTATGATAGCCTAAATATATGGGAGATGAGTTCTGCCATGACTTTTACTAAACTAAGCACAAGAAACAGACTAAGAACTTGTCCATTTTTCCAGTTCTATTAGCTGGTCTTCAAAAAACCTAGAAAGTCCTTGAGGCTTTAGTACATCCTTAGACTACCGTGTTTACAATGACCCTGTTACTACAATGGGGACTAGTGACGAATTGACAGGCGACAACGTCTTGCATTTCAAGTATCTGAAAGTACTTTCTTTCTCCATTGGCTACATATAAGACAACAATTCATCTAACACTAAGCACTGGAAGTGAAGTGGGCTTTCATTTTCCAGCCGACTGAAGCCAACTGGAACCCTTTCAATGACTGGAATTGGACAAAGCATATTTCATCAGCATGAAGATTTTACTGAATGTGGCTTCCATAGCCTGTGCCTCAATCCTGCTTCTCTTATTTAGTAGAAACCAGGGCTTGTGGATAGACAAATGCAAGCTTCACTCTGGCTTGAAGTCAGGGCACAGCCCGAGGTGCACAGCCATGCTCCAGGGTACATTTCCCAGCTCTTGAGGTTATGCACACTTGAGAACCTCCACTAGTTAAATCAGCTCCAGTTAAGGAGAGATGCACCTTTCATTTCCTTCAGTTTTCACCTATTTTTGCTTCCAAGTTCTAATTCTTACAGCTTTGACCCTGAGCATCTCAGCAGGTCTCAGTGTTAGCACCTCTTCAGGACAAAGTCTTTTAATAATGTGAATAAAGTTCCACAAAGAACCTCAGAAAACCTGACAAGTTAAGTTTTTAGGCAAGAACTGATAAAAATGAGAAATATAAAAAATGAAAATCAGTAAAAAAAACCAAAAAAAGCAAATTCTTTCAGTATATTACAAGTTAGTACCTCATTCTTCTTAATGCTGAGAATAATATAATCACAAGAAAAAGGCATTTGTCTAGCCCTGTGAGCATTCACCACTATCAAAATTACTTAAATGAAAAGGCAAAAAAACGATAACTGTGTACACAAAATTAGCACGAGAATTAGCAATCAACTGTAGTTCATACAAGGTTCTTAGCAGATAGCATCATCTTTATTAATAAATGATGAACTGCTTAGTGGAGTTTTTGCTTAGTGATATCACCATAATAACAGCCACATGTTTTATTTATGTTTCAAGTTACATCCAAAATAAGCAAGTCATTCACTGTCAGATTCTCTCTAACATCTGAAGACTCTTTACCCCAAATTTAAACTTTCATTGATCTAGATGAGATAGCACTCCATGAAAACCAAGGGGAATAATACGACAACTTCAGTTGCTGTGCTCATCTTTGGGGATTTTGTTCCTGTGATACAACAAAGCAAAAAACCTGCATTTCTTAAAGCCGGGTGTACTTTTCTCATAAGCATGGTATTTTTTTCTCTGTGGGATACAGTGCTATTTATGCAGCAGATTGTATTTTGACAGATGCAACTGTATCATAAAAAGGCCCTTAGCGCTATCAGACTGGTAGCTCACAAACGTTCACAAGCTCCAGGATTTCTTAAAAAAACCCAAACCAACAATTAAAATGTTTTTGAGAGAGCAAAATGCCCCCGAGCCACTTACCTCCCCCACACCAGTCTGCAGAATTTTCAGTCCAGTTGTTTTTTCCAGTTTCTCTTTGTTTACGGCTGTGAGGAAAATTAAGATTGAAAGAGTTACAGGAAATCTGGATTTTGCATGATTTTTGCAGAATTTACAACATAACCAACCACCTTTTCTCCATCAATAAATTCATGACAGTTCCTACATATGGCATCTATGGAATAGCTTCCCCAGGTAGCTAGTCTGCTAGTCTGTTCTTTGAATACACAGGTATGCCATTGATAGTTCATCGCCATGTGAAAAATAAAACCAAACTATTTCTAGATCCCTTGTATACACAGTATCACAAACATTTCACACATATACACTGCATGTTTGGGAAGTTCCCTTCAGTGGAAACTTCCCACTGTCTTCCTTGCAGTGAAGAGCGGGGCGGCACCTTACCACTACAGCTGCACTGGTGTGAAGGACATTGAACAAAAAATACAGACTTTTACCTAGCAGGTAAGATAAATAGTTTGTTTCACAGTGTCAGGATGCAATGCACAATGTTTTCTATTTTGAAATTCATGTTTTTTTCCTGTTTACCAGCTTCTATATCAGTAACAGCATTAAAACAAAAAATAATTCAGCATAGAACAGCTAAATGCAAAATAGAGGTAGCAATCACTAAGACTACATCTATACTTGCTACCTAAATATGTCCAGGGCAGGAATTTGACCACTGTCCCACCATTGCCCATATTTTTACATCATTACTATGTTCTCTGCAGGACTTTGGCTTTTGCCTACTAGTATTCTAACAAAACAATGTGCAAACGCAGTTCTGGGACAAGCACAAGATTATGGCCATCTGGGGGTATGGGTAAAGTCATCCCATTTTGGATGGGAGGACTTTAACCTTCTAGATGTAAACTTTGTCAGTTGGGCTCATGTCCAAAACCCAGGCACCTGACTTGACTTATTTATGAACAGAAGCAAAAACTTGAAGCCTAGTAAAACTCTCCTTCCTTTAGCTGTCTAGTCACTGACTCTGTAATCCCAGTGAGTCATCTAGGTTGTCTCTGCAGTCAATGGAAAGGGGTGGACATTTAATGCGATGAGTCATCCCACACATCTTGCACACATCTGCAGGCACCTCTTCCCTTTGATTACGGACACAATTTGGATAGACTCAGCTTCTCAATTTAAGTTGCCTAAGGGAAACATTCCTACCAGAAAGGACAAGAAGTGTCCTAGAACTTATTCTACACTGTAAATTTATATTAAAATACTGACAGGTATTAATATAGTTTTTCTTTCATTTGTGAAAAGTACTCTTTTATCGCTGCTATTCAAAACATATTCAAAACAGTTCTGATTGCAGCAGACAATTCTCAGAATCAATATTATTGTGAGCTGATACTTTATTTAGTTTGTCCAAAGTGCAACACAAATGACTCACATTTATTTCAGAAGCGAGTTGTATCATTAGGGCTCAATCTCACCTCACATATCCAAGACGCGGACAGATTTTGGTAAACATTTGTAGGAGCAGACTCAAGAACCCAGTGTCACTCAAGCAGTTCTAATACAAAGTAAATTTTCTGACTGCCTTCGCCAAAGGGTAAGTATAGGCCATGATTAAAATGGAAAATACTCTCCAGCTTTTAGAGCCACACAGCTTTGTTTTTGCTTCTGTTTAAGATGCTACCAATCAACCAGATAGGAACCTGGAGTCACAAGCTAAAAGAAAGCTTAGACTCACATTTTGCTGGATGGCAGCCTAAAAACCGCATACAGTAATCGCATACTTAATACTTCTGCTGTGCTTTACATGTTCACAGGCATATTTATTCCACCCAGAGTCACAGGGAGCACATGGGAAGAGTTGCCTGGAGATTTGAAGCTACACTTTCACTGTGTTGTATATGTTGTGCTGTATGAAATTCCAACAAAAAGAAGTACATCTTTGCCAACAAGCTTGACTTTCAGCCTTGAGATGGACTCTGGGCTATGTTGCTTCACTGATGGCTTCTGACCTGCCACGTCACAGAGCTGCATTCTCCCTTTAGGATGTGCCCTTTCATTGCAAAGCTGTGCCATGCTACCTCACTGACCCCCTCAGACTCAGTGTACACATTAAAGGCAGATTTCTACTAAATGCAAAAATTCAGAAGATTTGTAAGAACACAGAGCCTCAAAGAAACGGAATGATCCAACAAATAATCCTTTGGTAGCTTAGGATAAAGAAAACTGCGCAGCAGAGTGACTGTAAAATAAATGGGTACAAGTAAACAACAAGGCTTGAGTCCCAGTGTGTAATTTCCTACCACATGAACAGTTAATAGAAAATATTTGGTCTGCTGAATCTCTGAATTTTATAATTACTATTAGATATTTGACCTCCTTTTTATAGGTTTCCTGCAGACTTTAATTGTTGAAGCTTTGATATTAAAAACAAAAAAAGTTTGCTTAACACCCTCCCCTTTTCCCCTTGATATTGGCTAAAACACAAAGGACAGCTCTGACAGCCGTGCTAACGTAAGCCCTGCCAAAATTAGGAGGCATGAAGACATGCCGTGTTATTGATTAAATCATAACCTGAAAGCGGTCAAGCTCAGGCACTATCAGATTGCGGAGAGAGACACAGCAGACAGTCTCTGGCATGTTCACTCCAGGTGCGTACAGGAGCATATTTCAGCTAACCTTGAACTCCACCAGCAGTTCAGGAAGGGCAAGAAATTCTGTCAAAAACTATGCTGCTGAAGCTGAAGCATCAACTTCAGATCAAGCAGCTGCTTCAAGCTGCTGAACAGTGAATATAACTACTTAACCTTTTCTCTGCATAAGTATCGTTGTGAATTTAAGACAATAAACTGTAGCCTGTAGCCTACAGACAGATGAGGAAGAAGTGGTGGGAAAATGAATGGAGATATTAAGAACAAGCTACTAATCCTTTGAAAATGGGGCTAAATTGTTTCTAAAAAATATTTTCGTGTGCTACCTGCTACCTTTCCTTTCAAGAGAAACACACAGCAGATGATGGTACTGTTGCAAATTTTATGAACTGGAAATGATAATTCTGGGTAACATGGTATATTGCACATTCCATCAAAGTTGATTTTTTTTTTATGGCTACAGTTTAAAGTCCTGAAACACTAATGGAGAACTGACAAACTCATCAGCAAAGAGGCACAATAAAACAGCTATTAAAAAAAGGCAAAAATACCCACCCCACCCCAACCCAGTTAACAACATATAAATCCCTTTTTTAATCTTCCACTGAAACAAAAAGGGCTTCCAAACACACAAAAAAGGAGGCCTTTAAATTAAATTCACTAGATGAAGGATATGCAAATTACCTGAAGAAGCGGAGCCCTATAATGTTCTCAAAATTCTGCAATAGCCTATTTAATTAGTATTTTAATTTATCAGAATAATTCTTTGCACTTGACAATTTATGCAGTATTCCATATAATTAAGCACGTAGCTATAGTGGAATAATTTTGCCTACTCTCTGTATACCAGTTATTTTAACCTGAAAGAATCTGTGGAAGTCTCTTCTGTGATCTAAATTACAATGGGGACAACTTAATGGCTTTGCTCTATTAGAGAGCACGATGAGGGTGTTACTGAGTGTTAAAGGGTAGAGACTGTCACTGTTCATAGCCTTGGAATCACAGAACCACAGACTGGTTTGGGTTGGAAGGGACCTCAAAGTCCATCTAGTCTCAACTCCCTGCCATGGGCAGGGATACCCTCCACTAGCCCAGGGTGCCCAAAGCCCCATCCAGCCTGGCCTTGGACACTGCCATGGAGGGGGCAGCCACAGCTTCTCTGGGCAGCCTGTGCCAGGGCCTCACCAGCCTCACAGAGAAGAATTTCTTCCTCATATCTAATCCTAACCTACCCTTTTTCAGTTTAAAGCCATTACCCCTTGTTCTGTCACTCCCTGCCCATTGTAACCAGTCCCTCCCCAGCTTTCCTGTAGCCCCTTTAGTTACAGGCAGGCTGCTAGAATGTCTCTCCAGGCTGAACAAGCCCAACTGTCTCAGTATGTCTTCATAGGAGAGGTGCTCCAGACCTCAGAGCATGTTTGTGAACATCTTCTGGTCTTGCTTAAAAAGCTCCATGTCCTTGTTGTACCAGAGATCCCAGAGCTGGATGCAGTACTCCAGGTGGCGGTCTCATGAGAACTGGAAGGCTGGTCACATTTCTTTTGATGCAGCCCAGGACATGGTTGGCTTTCTGGGCTGCAAGCTTGCATGCTGAGCTTTTTATCCATCAACACCCCCAAGTCCTTCTCCTCTGGGCTGATCTCAATCCATTTACCTTCTCCAGAGAAGCAACTATCCTTAAATATGAAAAGTAATTGTGATCTATTTGTGTCATTCACAAGAAAACCTTATTTTTCTGCTGTGAATCTGACTTTGAGGGTGTGCTGCATTTAATTAAATGTAGAAAAAAGTACTTACAGACATATAATTCCCCTGACCTCTATTACATGCCCTTTTTAGAATGAGCCAATTCATGCCCTAGACTCACTAACTATATTGACTGGACCTCCAGTCAATAAAGTGATGGAGGGCAATTAATTCAGATTTACTGCAGGCTGTCAGGTGAATTCTACAACTGTCTTCTTTCCAGCAGCTTGTTACAAAGCTCCTTTCATAGAACCACAATCAGAAGAACTGCATTTATTTTACCCTCTTTGAGGAAAAGAAAGGCAAAAAGAAGGGAAATCCAAAGAGATGACGTTCATGACAGCTTTTAATTTTTTAACAAGTTTCCCAAACCTAAGACAAGCAGATCTTGTATTTATTTATGTCAAGTTAGCCTTTGCTTTCTCCTCCCCTACAAAGAACCCCCAATTATACTGAAAGCTTCTTCATAGGGTGAACCAGAAAGACTGCCTTTATGTTTGGCAGACCCACACATGGTGCCATGCATATACAGAACAGATACTGAAACGTCTGCCTCCTGCAGTTCAGTGAAAATGGATTCCCATAATATTTGTGTTTTCTCCCTCTTGAGAAGAACACAGTACCAGAATAAACCTGCCTTTGTACGGTCACTGCTCCACCTGAAACTGCTGAGGGATTCACACCGTGCGATGAGAACAGGGAAGAGAAAAACCACGCTGTTGGTTCAGCAGTCTCTAGGTTTTTCCCTGGAGAACAAGCCGATGTTAGATAGGTTTCCCCACCTCATTCTCTTTCCTTTGTTGAAAGGTAAGAAGTACTTAATGAACTGTGAATTAAATACTTAGGTATGTCCATGTTCAGAAGAACAGACTTTCTGGGGTATGTCTCCCTGACTTTGGCATATCTCCACAGAGTGTGGTGTGCAGAGATCCTGTGCCCAGCCTTGGGCACTTGTTCAGGGTCTACAGCCTGTGAATCTATAACTCCTTTTCCTGGGCATGAGTAGCATCAAGCTGCAAGTAAATAAGTCAAATATAAAACATAAAAATTCAAAATGCTCCATTGTGAAACAAAAATGACTAAACAGGTGGCCAGATGCAAGGAGAAGGGTGCCTTTACTAAATTTTACATTTAAATTAGTGAGGGAGAAGTACAGAGGTTGCGGGCCAAAGGTATCTTGCTTTCCAATCTTTACTGGGTGATGGCATGAGATAGCCACTTCATGTGTAATTTCTAGTTAACTGGCAGCCAGGCCTGGAATGAAAATGGTTGCAGGAAAGTCAAAGCTGCAAAGCTGTAGTAGCGACAGCCTGCTAAATATTATGTCATATTCATTTTCAAGTCATTTTTCAAATTATTTTAATTAGATATTGTTTCAATCTCACGTGCGTTAATTTAATTTCTGTTACCAACATTTCAGCTTTCAATCTGTTCAGATACAGTACCTTGCTGCCTGGAGTAATTTTAAAAACTGTTTGCATCCCCAGTAGTCTTGAGGGCACAAATCCTTTACAACCTGCTCTAGCCAATGAAACCAGCAGATGGAAATTCAGACCATGCTCACCACAACCAGCGCACCTTTGCATTCTCACACTTTCTGGTACAAGACAGCCAAATCTCCATGCACACAGGTAAGGAATTTCCCTTCTCTGTCATTAATTCTGCTCAAAATCCATGTGTCAGGCAAAAAGCCTCACTGCACATTGTGGTAAGGGAAAAACTGGCCCATACTTGAGTAGTTGCCAAGAGCCAGTTATTTTTTTTTAATTCATTCACTAAAACAACACCACTTTCCCCTCTCTAAACCATCTACCTCCCATGTCCCTAATGTCCCATGGTCAGATAATATCCAAAGATAGAGCAACATAAAGCTGATACATCAGGACCTCCAGTAGCTGTCTGTTTGCATAGATGAGGTATGTATTTTAAACACATTCTCTCTGCCTGATGGCTTGCATTGGCTTAATTTTACTTATTTAATAAATAGCTCCTCAATTGTATGCCTTACCTTAACTGTCCGTTAAAAGGAGCACACTGCTATTGTAAAATGGGATATTTAAATTGTAGTAAAGGCATTTGGGATAAACACAATAACATTTTTGTATTTCTTTGGAGCTTTTTTGTTATTGGTGGGATCTGTCTCTACTAACTTTGCTGTATCAGCTAAGAAATCACACAAGGTTCCCTCACTAGTGAAGAGACATAAATAGGTATTTCCAGAGATTGGCTTATCCCATCCCAAGATAGGCATCATTTATTCATCATACATAAATACAGGCTTGGAAATGGCTGTTCGGCCAACCAATCAATTTTTTTCCCCCACAGGCATACCCTTGGAAGAAACATATATATATAACTAAAATATTTCAGCAGTAAAACAGTCCTATAGACAATGTCATGGCTACAGAAAGGAATTTTTGAAAGTGTGGCATCAGTGTGATGGTTTTATTCTTTTAGTATGAACACTACTGGTTTACATGGCTGAGAACTGTAGAAATGAAAAACCTTCACGTCTTCTAAATACTTTCTTGCACACCTTCAGAAACCCTTTATCAAAAATATTCTAAGTAATATACGGAAGTTGATGTCCACCAACAGAAAAGTTTTGAGTACTATCAATAAAAATAACCATGCTTTGGCTATGTATGTCTTACAAATACAGAATATATTTCAGTGAATTCTTAGCAGTGACAATTTTTAATACTATTGACCATTCTAACTGTGACAATTCAATGCTGAACATAACTTGATGGAGTGCAGAGCATGTGTATGTACTGATTTGCTTGCATACATAAAACACTAATCCATTATTTATAGCTAAAGGTGTACCAGTTCAGCCAGTGTTACCAGAAAATGAAAAAAAGAAGTGTCATTCCACCTTTCACATCAAAATTTGTTCACAGAAATACCCTTTGACAAGTTTCAGCTCTGTACAGAAAATTCAGATAAAACAACCTGCAGTATATTGAGCTGAAGCTAGAGCAGAATACATTCAAGTAGACCGAAGTGGCATGACATGGTGCAAGTACACACCATTCTCAGCAAGTTTCTCTCCAGGCTGACTGCTAATGTCTAGATCAAATTTAAAGTCCCGGTTAGCTTAACATTAAAGTTCAGCATCATATGCTCAGTCTTAACATTTACAAATTAGAAGGCAAGATTCATGGTCCCAGGGGATGGGCAGGTAAGAAGGACCACCTGGACCTCTCTCAGACCTTCTTAGTGCAGGGAAATCTTTGACTCCTCACCTTTACAATGCTGTGGAAAGTAACACTCCATAAAGCGAGCTTAAGGCCACAGCTTCTTTTATTTCTGTTTAGATAGACAGGTTTTTGGAATAGCATTATAAAAGAACAGTTTTGCTGCCTTCGTTTATTTATAGTCAAGAATTCAACAGATTGCTTCAATTTTCTTGTGATGAAAATACTACCAAAAAATCAAACATAGCAGTTATGCAGATAATAGCAGTTACTCAGCTTTTCAAGGGTAGCTATGTATTCTAGAGTTGTATTTGCTTCCATATACTTCATTTTGATCCCTCAGCATCTGCTTTTTGTGTTTTATTGTTTTTAAATAAGAACCTTCTGTTCTCTTTATAAGCATAAACTTTATGTAAGATCCATTCCTTGTTCTTTTAATGCTTTGAAAAAAGCAGAAAAATTATAAGCTTCTATGACCATCTCTATGTAATAGAAACAAAAATATTTACCTACTAACCAGGGTGGTTTCTAAGAAGAAAGAACTTTTGAAGTGATGCAGAAATTGCTACTTATGGTTGTAGCTTTGTAGATGTTGAGGAAACCCTGTTATCTGGAATTTACCTGTTTCTGTAGAATAGAAACTATAGTTTCTATAGTAACTATAGAACAGTTATTGGGGCAAGAAGCCCACCAGCTACTTTTTGTATAGCTTCTGTTAAAATTTTAAACATAAAACAAACCAAGGGACTAAGGACAAGAAAACCAAGAGTCGCTCCACTTCTAATGAAGCAGTCCATTCTTCCCAAGGGTCTTCCTGGGAAGTGCACTGACCCTCTTTGACATTGTAATATGCAATATTTAAAAATATACATATCGGCCTCTATATTATGAACCCTCATCTTTGTTATGCTATACTTTTTTAGCATTCTCCTACTTTGAGTCTTCTTATATAAACAGCCTGAAATGCATGAATTATTCTTACTCTTGTTTAAAATCTGTCAAAACCTTCAGATGGACACTGTGGTGTGATTGCACTGGTATATGAAAAATTTAAGGGGCGCTACCACTAATTCTCAGTATGCTAAACTGTTACTTTTAATAAATACACATTCAAGAACTGTCATTTTTTTTTCAGTCATTTCCCCAGTTAATAAAACAGTACCCTGTAGGTTCATTTCTTTAATGATCCAAAACACAACTTCAAGCCATGTTATTTGTTATTCATCTACAACTACACTTAATGTCATCTTCGTGGCACAAATATAACAAGACTGAGTTGGGAAAACATTAGCAATATTTCAACTGACTGGCTCACTAAATCATGAATAACACAGTTAATGCACAAGGTCATTCACTAACAAAATCTATTTGCGGTGCCTCAGAATAAAATGAAAATATTTATTACCAAGGATGCCACTAGTAACAGGAGTCACAATAAAGCTTTCAGGTGAGAGTGAATAGGGACAATGTTAACTCGCCCATCATTTCTCACAATAATTTTTCATAATTCTGCCTTAATGAAAACTTTGAACGCTACTTTGCTACCTTGAAAATCAGCAAAAAGTGGAAGAATCAGCGAAGCCTGCTTATAGTTCAGAAATATAGGCCAAATATTTTTAAAAGAATATTAAGTTTGATCATGTAACAAAAAAGCATTGTGTTTATCCTTGGATGGGTGAAGCACCAAATAAGGAAGATAAATGCTTGTTCACAGAGATAACTGAGCTCTAAATGAATTTACAGAATTTGCATGTGCGTGTGTGTGCAAGGATGCACATTTGATGAGAATGAGGAGTAGGATTTAACAGGAAAGATCTAAGTATGTGAAGAATACTACTTTGCAGATCTACATGAATAACATGGCTACTTTGCAGATTCAGGGGATACTTAAAATATTATGATTATTTCTACATAACCTCCAAATTATTCTCACAGTCAGAATCATCATGAGAAAGGTACTGTGCAAACACACAACTAAAAGGTGATTCCCTGCCGAAAGAGCTTATATCTGGAGACAGTAAACAGCTACAGAGAAAAGTCCAGATAACAAGGAATTGATATTAAGCAACATGACAACAGAATACTGAAGCAGCATCCACCCACAACAACATTTTTTCTCTTAATTTTTGCCATGGGAAGCGATGTGATCACCTAGCCTTACAAATCCTTTACAAGATGCAGCACTTTCATCATTTCATTGTTTACAGGAGCAGAAGAGACTTATTGGCAGGGCTTAAAATAAGGAGAAATGGCAGGAAAGGGCATTCTGATCAGCTCTTCCAGAAGCGCTGGAAGCAAAGGCAAAGCTTTACTTTTCTGTAATTGGTGTGACGTCTCTCTTTTGCAGTACGCTTAACCCAGCACTTACTGGCATGAGTTTCTGCTGGCACCATTTCTCCTCTGCCTCCTTTTTTTTCTCTATGAAACATTTTTAGGACATCCCTAGAAAGTGTTGAAAAGGATACCTTGACTGTCCCTCTCCCTGTGGTGCCAGTTCAATACATGTGGATTATAAATCAGATTATAAACTTCTCATTGGGCAAAATGCCATTCTGTATCTCAGATCCCAGTGCACTTTGTGGGAGAACATGATGATCAGAAAGAAAAGCATTTCTCTCATGCTTTTTTTTTTTTTAAAGAAATCATACACAACTGCAGAAATATTAGAAGTAAAGAAGATAGATGAATTGATGGAGTATGAAGCTGTGGACCGACACTGTGCATCTGGACCCAGCCCTGCTGGTAAAAGTTTACTGTCCATCAAAATACCAGCTACACACTCTTGTAGCCCCTTATACTTTTTTTTTTGGCAAAATGTGCATCATTAGCAAAAAATCTGCTATTTAAATTATTTGAGCTTACCTGGTAAATTTTGACTGACATGGTTTCGAGAGTGATCACAGGAGCAGTTCCACCAGCAGCTTTGAGAGAGCTGTAACCTCTGTCAAGGGTACGATAACCTCTTTCATTGGCACTGATGCATTCAAAAGAGGACATCGGCCCACAGCCTTTATGAGACTGTCAGACTTGTATGGATTATGCAATTTAACACATAGAAATCATTACTGCATACAATTTACGATAAATGTAAATGAAATGCCTATCCGCTTTATGCATACATGGGCATAGGTCACTATTAGAGTGCCAGCAATTTTGAGCAATTTCTGCATGCTATTTTCTGCAAAAATTAGCACAATAGCTTCCTTATGGGGTGAAAATCTATAGGACAGTTAAAAGCTTGGTGAAATGTTTTCTGACTTCTCCCTGACTGCTCCATTTGGCAGGCAGACTCGCTCCTACCAAGACAGGCTGTAACGTACACCTAAGGCTGTGTGTGAGCCCATCCTTGCAGTGCTCTCCTCTCGCTGGCAGCGTGGCGATAGCAAAGGCTTGCTTCCAGAACTTTCCCTTGATGCAAATATATGGAAACTAGCTTTAAAAGAAATATTTGCTACTGAAAAAGAAAGGTGGCTATTACAAGGGCAGTACAGATAATGACTTCCTCAGGAAAGAATTTTGTGAGAAAGTGGTTTGCATATTTCCTGACCCCGTTGCTTTTGTAGACTGTTGGATCCGTGACTGATTTCTAAAGGAGAGGATGCTCTTGCAAAAGCAGTTTAAAATTCCTTTATACACACACACACACACACAATCTTATACACCAGAGCCTTCTACTTTGTAAATACCCGCAATAACCTACACACACACACTTAACATGTATGTCTCACTATAAGATACATACATATAGCTTATTTCACCCACTACTCTTCAAAAATGAATACAGAACTGCAGTATAAACATAAATTAAGTATGAGGTATACATCTCCGCCAATCAAGATTAATGTATATTATTATCCCTTGACCCCTTCCTAATGTTCCATTTTACCATGTTTCTAAAATATTTATACCATACAGGGTGTTAAATTATAGCAATTAAGACCATAGTATGGTTGTATTAATATTTCATCAAGAATGTTTCATAATTTGAATTTCCCTGGTGCCCTTCTGTTGCTTTGCTGTACACTGTGGGGATGGAGGGCATTTCTGTCTTGCTCTTCCTCATCTTTGCAGAACTTTACCAGCATTTTGTTTTATTTATCCAGACACAGTGTTTTGCAGCTACAGATTTTTTTCCTGGTGACTGCCTCTTATAATATTTCCAGGTTCTTAATGTCCAGTTCTGGGTGTCCTGCACCAGACAAGACATCCGCAAACCAGAGAGAGACTGGAGATAGGCCACTGAAGGGACTGGAGCATGAATTTGAGGAGAGGCTGGGACTGATGGGAAGAGAAGTCAAATGCTGATTTAACTGGTGCTTGCTGCTACCTATGTGGGATTATAAAAAAGCCGAGTCAGACTTTTGCAGAGACTCATACCAAAAGGACTTGAGGCAAATTACTGCAATGGAAATTCTGGTTGGATAGAAAGAAAAAAGTATTTTCTTAGTGAGAAGGTGAGGGCTGAGCGTTGGGACATGCTGCCCTGAGAGGCTGTGGAATCTTTATTGGTTGGGATTTTCAAAAGTCAGGTGAAGCAGAGCCTCAAGAAGCCAATATTCAGATTTGGCACTGGTTTACACTGGTTGTCGGACCCAATGACCTCCAGAGGTCCCTTTCGACTTAGATTTTTCTATGGTTATAAATATATATAGATATATGTTATCTTTAAAGCCAGTGATTCTTCTAAAGAGACTGCATAATTCTATCCCAACATTTCTGAAATACTGCTAAACCCTTCCTTGAAACAGGTACTGCATGTTTTCATGAGGAAAGGCTGCTGTCCTCAGAGTGCATCATCGCTCAGACCTGGGTTAGGCAAAGCATTTTTATTTCTGATTTGGTTTGTTCTTATGCAGCAAAGTGGTTTAAGACATGTTCAACTGATGAATCGTGGCCCACAAGCACCGAAGTGAAGTGAAGGATAGAAACACAGAAATTTGGGAAAGTTCAAAACATACTAATGTTTGGGCTTCATTAGTTACGACCGGGCACAGATCTCCACAGTCATCACAACTGAGCTGAACTAGGTTACAACAGCAGAATGGGAGAGACTGAAAAGATTAAAAAATGGAACGTAACGTGAGTAATGAAAAAAATAAATTGAAAGGTTTTTTAGAGAAAAAGTAGTATTAGAACAGATAAAAATAAATGGAAGAAAAGGAATAGTATGCAATTGCTGTCCAAGTATAAAGAAAGGTCTTTTCCTGAGGCAGTGTAAGGTTACTACTTAAATGGCAGGTAAATAAAGTTTTACTGCTGCCAAAGCACAAGGCAGACAGACACAGAGGTAGAAGACAAAGAGAGATGGACCCATGGAAACACCCAGGAATTCAGGTTAGGTTTGGCTATTCCTTGTATTTACAATCTGTATTCCAAAGGTGGTCTCATAATGCCATTTTAGACATCTGAAAATTAGGCATTTAGTAAAAGCTTCTTGCCTACTTTCCCTATAGCTGATGGAGAGATACACTTCCCAAGAGCGCTTCATCCTCTTGCAGAAAGACATCATTCACATGTAAATAAAATGTCAGCATCCATTTGATGTGCAGCCATGATATGCCAAAAGCAGTTGGGGGTTTGCAGCAAAGATTCAAGGGACTGATCAGCGTGATACAGAAATAGGTAGGTGATCTCACAGGGAAAGGGGGGTACAGAATTAATGGGTAAAAAAATCCTGATGGAAAGAAGGTGATGTCTCTGCTAACCTCAATCTTAGTTGCCCAGACTATAAGACAAAAGGTAAAATTCTGCAGTGGTGTTTTCCCATAATTCTGAGACTGTAATTTCAAACTCAAAATTAATTTGGGGTTTTCTCTTTAAAAAAAAAAAATCAGCATTTTTTTCTCCATCCATATATTTGTATAATTTTATATAATCTAGTATATAATGTAGTAGTGAGTAATACTTACAGTCTTATCAGTGATAAAACTGATTTAATCTAGCAAGAGAATACGAGACGTAAAAAGATAGTTGTAAAATATTTCATTAACTTTAAAACATCAAGGACAGTTTTTATTAGGTACAGACTGTGTAGTATCTTTTTCTTCCTGAATCATTGAATTGTTTTTGGTGCTAAAATTCTGTAATATTAAATACTTCAAAATATGAATTATTTAATTCAGTACTCCACTCCTCAGCCTGTTTTCAAAATAATGGGATGTTACAGCTTTTATATTTTCATTTGGAGAAAAAAAAAAGAAAAGCAGAGATTTGTTTACTATAGGAATAATTTTTGAATAATTTCTGATAAGATCTACAAATAACTACCCTCCCCCCCAAAAAAAAGTTTGCTGAACAGACAAAGTTGACAAATTATCAGGAGGAACAAGTGCCTCCAGGGTTATCCTGAAAGGATTTGGTTGTTGTGGGAATTCATATAAATGGAGGCATCAGCGAAAGAGCACAGATCTTTATATTACATTGTCACATAGCAGGAAGAGTTGATGCTCCTTCAGGTAATATTGTGCCACATATAAAAAATGAGCAATTTCAAGCAATTAGTTTCACCAAAGGTTGAATGAGAATCTGAACGAACTGCTGTCTTGCAAGTGAAGCTATGAAGGAGAAAGGAAGCTTGTTTTTTATGTGTAGGATGGGTGAGGAGATGAATGCAAGATAATTAACAGGTTGTTGCATCTCTTGTTTTTGATAGCCAACTTAATTAGATGTTCTGTAATTTTGTATCTGGACAATTTCTTGGGTCAAGTTAGGAATGCAATTCCTATGAAAACTCATCTATAACGGCTAAAAGCACTGGGGTCTTGTAAAATAGAGATATATGTAGGATGTAATTATATGTAAAGTGTATGGGTTCTGTGTGTATGATGTATGGTGCGAGAATAGGATTTGCATATATTTGAATATTCATTAGATCGTCGATATCTTGTGAAACAAAATGCAATAAAGGAAGGAATAGAAGCAGAGATAACAGGGAGAAGATGCATCTCTTTCATTTTCCTAATTTCACACTGTATAATGATCTACCCATCTATTTTCTTATTTAAAAATATCAACAAGATGTCTGATATTATAAATAACATTAAATAATAGACATTAATAATGCATTGTAACCTTGCATTCAATTACAATCTTTAAATTAAATCCAAAGATATTAATACTTAAATAATAATTAATATAAAATTAGCTTTTAAATATAGCACTGTATTACTTTGTAGAAATTATATTAGTAGTTACAATACTTTAAGGACGTAAGCCTATCTAAATCAAACTGCAGGCACTGTTGACAATTCATTAAAAGGAATCAAAATATACCACTTACTTGGTAATTACAACAAATAAATACAATTCCATTATCATATTGATCCTAGTACTGTATCTACCTCATTTTTTGAACTACCATATTATTATTTGTGCTATTTTACTACGTACTTAAAATATACTATGCCACATTTTAAAATTATTATTTCAGCAGCAGTGTTAGAGTTAAAGGAAAATAACGTTTTTATAAAGCCTAATACATCTGAGGGGAAAAGCACTCAGAGTATCTAAATATGTTTTCTATGCACAGTTTGAACTCCAGTTGTTCAAAGTGAAGTGTTGCCTTTGGTGTGGAACATGAAGTACTTAGGATAGAAGAGCAGAGCAGCATCAAAGGTGGACCAACCATCTGATGCCACAAAATACACGTATTGATTTCATATTTTGAAAGGCTTCCTTTACCTTGAATATTTAGCAGATCCAATGAAATTTGAACTGATCCCAAATAAGTTTAAATCCTGCTTTAGCTAAAATGTAATATTTGAGAAGGACATACAAGTTATTCTATCATTATGCTTGTTATCAGCAAACAGGGTAGTAATTCAGAGACAGATATATGACACATTGGACTTTTGGTACAGAGAGATTATAAAAACTACAAATATTACTTGTTTTTACAACCCTCAGTAGGCTATGAAAAAGAAACTGTCTTGAAATATCTTTTATAGAGTAGGCAGAGGTTGCTTTTTTAACATCATTTAAGTTAAAATACTTACATAATCTGTTTTTTCTACCAGCTAATATTATACGACAAGCCACAATGCCATTCGATTAACTACTGGATTTAACTTTGGTATTAGTTCTTTTTTCACAATTGCATCTTTTACTTTTATTCACCTCTGATTTTAATTATTAACTAATACTGTCTTTCAAAAGGACCATGTTTATTCTTTTAGTTGTTGTGAAATCAAGAGTTTCTTGTCCTATTCAAGATGCAGATGGTGAAAAAGAAAACTAGGAATACTGTCTGTGTGGTATGAGGTATTCACATTCCTTTCTCCAAATTACACTGGAAGTGTGGTTGTAAGGACCACATATAAATGTCCATTTCAAATGTTACAGAGCTGATTCAAAGAAGAAGGAGAGCTGATCAACTGGGACAGTTACTAAACTACCACCCTGCAGTGACATACATGTCTACACAAGCCCAGTATTAGTTATATCACTGAGCCCTCTTGTTCCAGATTAGAGCTGGGTTAAGTTTTCCAAATTAAATCCAGCTAGCAATTTTCATTAAACATAATGAAAAAAACATCCAAAAACCCTCCAAAACAAAATGCATTGCTTGATGTGAAAAACATTTTCTATATTTACTTTGATTATCATTTGTTTTGAATTTATCTAGAACTAATTGCTGAAAAGACCAGAACAGAGCTTAAAGCACAATTGAAACCAAGTACTTAGTTTAAATAGAAATAATGAAAGGAGATGTAGGAAAATAAGAAATTTGTTCTTTACGTATTTACCCAAATTAGTTTGTCCCATTTCTGTTTGGTTATAAAAAACCCCTCAACCCTCAAAACTAATTATCTGTGCCCATCTCTGTTGTGGTTTTGCCCCAGCTGAGAGCTGGGCACCACACACCCGCTTGTTCTTTAAGAGGGAGTGTGGGGGGACGAATTGAGGGAGGGGGAAGAAAACCCAAGAAACCAAAACCTTGAAGAGTGGGATAAGGATATCAGAAAGATAGAAATAATAATAATAATAATAACAGGACTTTATAGGAAAATATATGAACCTGGTGATATACAATGCAGTTTCTCACTGAACCGCACAACTCAGGCTGTACAGCTAATTACCTCAGGTACTGGACAGCTGTCTCTATGGTGTTCCACTTGGGTGTCTGACATGTAATGTATTCCTTTATGGGATACCTTTCCTTCACACTTGACAGTAGTCGCCTCCAGAGGTTGAGGGTTTCCGACTTTTTCCCAATTGCCTTATCAATGCCTCCTTCCCTAGCTAGGGATCCCAACTGCTTGGCCTCCCTGCCTTCCAATTCCAGGCTATTGGTCTGGTTATCCCAGCATCGGAACAACCAAGTGATAATGTGCTCACTTGGCTGGTGGCTGTAATCTTTTCACAGTTCTCATAGCTCACTCAGGGTCAGGGACTGGGTGATGGCCTCTGGTTCTGTCTCACTCTCCCATTCTCGGGATGGCCCCGGTTCATCATCATCATCCTTCACTATGCGAACTGATTTCTTTGTGTATTTCCTCTTCTGTATGGGATCAACAGACACTGGTGTGGGTTGGCTTTTTTGGATCATCATCGGTGTCTCTCGTGCTGCAGTGCCTGACACTCTCAAAAAACCAAAAAGTTCTCCATACAGCTCTTTCCATATATCCAAAGCATGTGTAGGATTATAATTTGTTTTGGTGATTTACCTGAACCTGTTTAGAGTAGTCTTTATCTGAAATGCAGACACTGTAAAAAGTGTCTTCCTTTGCATGAACTGAAGATACACCAGTATGGGAGAGAACATTGCACATATGTTCAACAAAGTCGTCTTTTTTTTTTTTTTTGAGAAACCAAGAAAGTGGTTTTATGAAAAGTGAGAACAAAATAAGTAGACAACTATCTTTTTTCTTCCGTTATTAGCTTTTGCCTCAAACGTATATTAAAATGCCTTTTTCTAATTAATACAATTCTTGTCACTGTTCATATAATTAGTATCTGATCTACAGACAGGCAAACTCCCTGGCAAAGTCTAGAACACATACTCAGGGCAACCTAAGATGTTGCTAATAATAGTTGCAGCTGGTATTCCTTTCACAGAAATTACAACCGTGGAGGAGAATATGCGTTTGTGTCTGAGCTGCCAAGGTGAAACGGTGCGTCTTGGCACGCTCTGCCCTCCCTGGGCCTGGCAGTGACAGGGGACGGGCTGGACACATGCCCCAATCTGCTGATCTGCCATGGCAATGATAGCCCTTGGCAGAATTAATGAGTAGGAGCCATACATAACATTTCACATTTTGAAGTTAAAGCTATCAGAGCATGTCTGCCTGAGTCCCACAGCTGAAGTCATCCCTGTGCATCCCTGCATCTAAATACAGTCCAATTAATCTCACTTTATCAAGAATTCAACTCTGAAAAAAGGCTATTTTCCCTACTGAGCTTGCATTTTTTTTTCCTGTTTTGCAGTTCTGTTTGAGCATTTGCTAACTAGGCACAGTGTTGGTTACCTGGCTGATGAATGCAAAGGCATCTCAGTAATTTGTGGTTATAACAACAGTATACAAATATAAATATGAATTTATAGGAAATTCTTTTATGTATCTGTAAGTGCTCTCCAAACAGCTTGGTGTTATGGCTTTGTTAGACCTAATTTGAAGAACAGTTTTCTGGGTATAATTCTTAGGTCATAATTCTGAATTTGATTCAGAGCTGAATCTTGGTGTGAGGTCATAACTGTTTTGTGCCTCACTGATTTCACTGTCATGCCCCATATGGGTGCTGTCAAACGGGAACCTTACCCTGTTGATTTTATAGGGTCACATTTTCATAGGCATTCAGTTCAATTCACTCAAAATATAACTGCTGTGCATCAATTTCAGTTAGACATAAAAGTCACACTGAGCTGCTTCTGTTTTGTGACTGGAAAAAGATTGCATAATGTAGAGACATCCCGTTTATACAGTAATACCTGTGTCAGAAAAGTCTTTGTCTTCCATACAAGATGGGGAAAGTTGTGAAACAGTGAGGTAAAAGTGATTTGCCACGAGTCACCCAGCAGCATTACTGACAGAAATGGAAATTCCTCACTGTCCTGAAGCCAAATGCAGTGAAACTACATTTCATCCATGGTTCAGCACTGAAAAATATGGTATTTCTATAAATACCGACAGTTTTACATGTTCACCCAGTCTCAAATTTGTAATCAAACACTGCCATGGGGGGAGGGGAGGTCAGGATAAAAAGAAATTAGTAAAAGTAAAATAAAATTATAGAGCTAAAGCTTTTTTGGTGGGGGAGGGTGGGTGGGGGGTGTTTGGGGTTTTTTTACCCTCAGATAACTGCCTTTTTCTGAAGAAAGGTAAAGGAAATTCTCAGCAAAGGAGAAGCCACCCTGGCGAAAACTGCAGCAATCAGTGCGCAACAATAAAATTATAGGTTAACTGAAGGGTTCTTTATTAGAAACACATCTAACATTTTGTTGTACTTTGGGCCCATTTAAAACTGAGCTGATAAAGCAACATTATTTCTGAGACTGATAACCAGCTTACCAGGTTTCAGAGAGGTCAGAGGCTTCCTTGTTTATTTAGTTGAAGTAGTTGTTTACCTCTCTGATCTTCCCCATCTATTGTTATTATTAGTCTTCCCTGAGTTCTGCCTTTCAAATACTTTGTTTCCAGCTCACTTTGCATTTCCTATTCAGCAGTTTAACCCTACAAACAGTTTATAAACCAAGATAAAAATTCATAAATTAGGCGTCCATGGGTGCTTGTGCCCTATATCTTTGTCAAGGATGATCACGATCAAATGCTTGTTTCACAAGACAGCCTGTCAGTGCTCAACTTGCCATACCATAGCACAAGGCAGAAGATTCTTGTAGCAAGGGAAATAGCTTCACACTCATTCTTCATCTGTCTCTTTTCTGTCTATTTTCTTAGTTCTATGTATTTTCTTTACAGATTGCCACTAATACTCTTGAAAAAGCAAAACTTTATTAAATATGCAACATGGTTCCAGTTATTTCCAAGGTAGTGTAAAAAGTCAGAGTGTGCTGCAGACATAGCAAAGCTAGGAGTAACCTGGCAGGTCTGCTGTGTCACCACAACAGTGTGAAGACCAATGTGAGGCACTGGACCACCACAGCTTAACTACTAGTAGTATCCCCAGTAGTCTAAACCCTTTGAAACACTGACATCCTCGTGATCTTTTATTTCTAGATCTGAAAGGAAAATGCTGCCATCATTATCTAGAGTAGAAATTTTGCCATGGACGTCATTGAGATCAAAACATTACTGTGATGGGGTTTTTTTTGTTTTTTACACTTCAGGAAGACATGGTAAGGGCTGAGAACATAACCGACAACTGTGACTCCTGGCCCTTGGACAGTATGAACAGTGAGTGCATTCAGAAACATCTTATAACTGTAAGCATTTTGGATGAATGCTGTGGATGATTCATCATTTGATACAGGACCTTCTACAGAAAACTTCAAATTGTGTTCTACAGAGCAAAGAAAAATGATAATGCTATAATAAAAGTCTATATACCACAGGTTGTGATGGAGTTGAGTGGTGGGAGAGAAAATGTTTAGATTTTTGATAGGAAATTGATATATATTTAAAAGACTCATCCTTAAGTGAGCCTTAGCAAATCGCCAAAGATACGAAGTAGGATGATGCTGCATCAGTTTTCTGTCTTTTTCTTTTAAACTCCTCTAGATAACATGAAATATTTGGAAATTCTTCCATGCTCTGAAGGCTCTTCTCCTCCTGGATGTCTCGGTTTTGGAGAACTACCTGGAGTCCCCACATTACCTCATACTTTCCTCCTATCCCTGACATGTCTTTCTCATCATCCCCACCCTGATATGCTCCTTAAGGGATCCTCATAGAACAGGCTTCAAGTCTCCCGTCAGAGTCACTACGCCAAGAGTCTCTAGGAACATGGGTATCTTAAGATTCCTTTACTTCTCTCTCTGTATGCTGCAAAGAATTCAACATTGCAGTAGGCGTCCCACCTTCATTTCCTATTTCTTTCTTAAAGGAAGCATTTTTGTTATCTCAAACATGAGCAAACATCTAGATAGCCAGTCAATGCACTGACACAGATACATCTTAGTCATGAATTCCAGCAGTGCATCCCAGCTGTAATATTTTCTGCATTTTCAGCAAATATTGCCAGTTGCACAATGTTATTCTACTCATAACAGGCCTCCAGGCAGAGTACAAACCATTAATTAGTTCCCTTTGCTTCTAACAATTCAGGCATTTTTCACCCTTGTATTACTAATCCACTCACTGAGCCTGAAATATCTGAACTTGAATTCATGGATGCTACAGGAGATCATGTCAAAAGTCCTGTTTAGGTCAAAGTAGATAACAACTGCTGTTCTCGGCTTACCCACAGAGGTTGTAATTTCATTGTAGAAGCCAATAAGGTTGGTCAGGCATGATTAGCCCTTGATTAATCCACGTTGGCTAGTCCCAGTCATCATCTTGTCCTTCATGTCCCCAGTAATAGCTTCCAAGAGAACACACTCCATTATTTTCTCAGGGATCAAAGTGAAGCTGACCAGCCTCTAGTTTCCTGGAGCACTCCTTGCTCTTTCTCAAGATGGGTGCAACACTGGCTTTTTTCCAGCCTTCACCTGCAATGTTTACAACTTGAAAAGAAGATAGTTGCTATTCTGTAATATCAGCCATGCATCCTATGCATCCTTCTATATGCATCCATCTTAACCCACGGTCTTGCCTGTGTCAAGATTTCTTAAGAGATATTTGACTATTGTCTCCTACTATCATAAACTGCAGTTTCTCTCCTTGAAAACTATCTCTGCATATATCAGCTTGGGAGACCTTTTTGCTGCAGGTCAAAAAGATGCTGCCTATCTGCATTTGCTGTCATTAAATCACCTGACCTGTTCAGAAATGGCCCCCACTTTTGTTTTTCTTTTGGTTTTAATGCAGTGGTAGAAACTCTTCTTGTTGCCCTTGGTGTCCCTTGCCAGTTTGAACTCCAGTGAAGACTGGCTTTCCTAGCACCATCCCAGGCTCTATATGTTTTATCTATTCTTGCTTTGTAGCCTGTCTGTCCTTCTTTCCTCTCAGTCTTTTCCAGGCTAAACAGATCCAGCTCTCTCAGCCTTCCCTCATACGACAGATGCTCCAGTCCCATAATCAACCTCGTAGCCCTTTGTTCAATTCTCTCCCAATAAAATCTGTCTCATCCTGGTGACATTAAGTCCATCCAGAATTGCACCACAAGTTTCACTGTTTCACAGCATTTTCCCATCTTGCATTTCTGAAGAGTTTTAAATAGATTTTAGGCATCATGGACTTTATTTTTCCTCACTTAAAGGTATTTCTTGGGAGAATTTTAAGATCTTTTTAAAGTGTAGTGTACTCTAAGTTAATCCAGGCAAATGACCCAAAAAAGCAAAGGCAACGATGTACAAGGCCTCAGAGCTCTTGTGGTCTTACAGCATTATCTCATCCCACAGTATTTCAAAGTCTTCAAACAAGTATTCAGTCCATCTAGAAAAAAATCTTTCGGTCTTCAGGAACCAAAGCTCCAGGGTCTTTGATCTCAACTCTTTAAGTCTTTCCTTAATCTTAAAGGCTTTGGATTTGGTAACTCCTTCTCTGCTGATAGACTTTATTACTACAACATTCAGGGACAGAAACTGAGATGAATTTTTCTCATTCTGAAGAACTCTATCTGCTTATTTATTTTTTACAACTAATATTTTTTTCTTCTGAGGACATCAAGTAACTGCAAAAGAATTGCTTCTTTGGTCTTTCTTGAAATTTCCCTCAATATCATTAAAGCATTTCTGAGAAATTAATGTATCAGTAAGGCAATCGGCATGTAACCCCCTTAATGTTCTAGTTGTTCCCCATACACTGTTGTGCGAGGAGCTACTCAAAAAAGGACAGGTAAACAGCCTGTAAGACAAAATATTTCTTTTTAAGCCCATAAAATAAACAGTTGAGAATTCTGTATATCTCCAGAATGCAAAGCATTGTTGCTTCTAGAGTAAACTATATGGAGCCCTTCTTATGGACCAAGCAGGAATTTCTTCCATGCCGATCTGCTTTCCCTTTACTTTGTAAACACCAGTCCCATTCAGACTTTGCCTACATCCCATTCTCTGCCTCACTGCTGAATCTGTGTCTGAATGTATGAGGCAGAGGGGGAAGGAGCAAAAGGTCCTATGTCAAGCAGCAAACGAAGGTAAGATGAGGTAGGTTTGGGAAAGGCAAAACCTTTGCTAATGATTTGAAGGATATAAACAACTAAGAAGAGAAATTATCTCAGGAATTCCAATGAGATTTCTACATGGTAGTCGGGTGGAATTCAGATAAGAAGTGTAAGATAAGTTTAAGAAAAAAAAATAATTCCTAAAGCTGAGATCTATTAGATTGAGGAATAGTCTTGCTGGAAGTAGTGAGAGCAGAATGCTTTGGGTTCTATCATTCAAACACTTCACATGGAAATATATTTACACTGTCAACAGCAAGCATTTCCATTTGAAAAAAAATGCTGCTATACATGCATGTCAAGCAGTCTATGTTTAGAAAAGCAAAAGATAATATTTGCTTTATCACCCATCCTATGCTGCTTATTATTATTTTGCTTACCAGTAGGAACAGTCTTATTGTTTGTTGGGTTGTTAGTTTTTTTTTCTTTTTGTACAGATGGCAAAGACAAGAATTGGAAAATTGTGTTTATAGTGTTATAGAGGTTTGAAGGTTTTTTCTTCTTTAAGAGACTAAAGATCAGAATGAAATTGTCCTCAGCAATTTAAATGTTTTATTTTTCCTGAGTGGAAGAACACCTGAAGTGCTGAGGTGTAATTTGGTGTAGAGTATGCAATGTTACATTGCAGGGAATATACTTCTCAAGGAACTTCTCCCTTTATAGCAGATATGTAACTGCCACTACTAACAACAGAAATTACACATTTACCGTAGGAGACCGAATTCCACGTCTTGCCCTGATATGGCCATTTTGGTACGCTAGTATTTCAAACACTTCATATCCTTTACTAAACACAAGGATATCCCATACACACAACTTTTATTCAAAAAAACTATATACATGAAGAAACAGGGATATTTATCATTGTTTCTTACTAATGCCTACCTTTTAGTAGGGAAAAGGATCTTTATATGCATATATGAAAGAATAGTTCGTATAAAATGGGACTGAAAATCAGCAGGCATTTTAAAGCACATATCTGTTTGAAAAGGGAATGTAACATTACCCAGTATGCAACCCCTGGGTAGCTGAGAGGCTTTTGGTCAACCCTAAGTGCACTATAGCCAAGCATCACAGCATAGTTCAGCTTGCTCTGCAAGCTCAAGGGCCCCGGCAGGACTTTGTTGGTAGCTGGTAGACTAGATGACTTGCCATAGAAAATTTGGCAGCAAGCAGAGATATATGAGGTACCTTTTAACAGGACACATTGGGTAGCAGAACCATTTAATCTGGCACTGTTTCTGGGCTAATTAGCCCTGCAGAGAAGATGGGGAAATCAGTTTAAAAGGCCATAATGTAATCAACTTGCTTCTTGTACCTGAGCTTGCTCACTAAATGCTGTCTTAGGTATCTGTTCAGGGTGCTGCAATTGTGGGATATTACTCAGTGATGTATCCCAAGGAATCAGCATGCAGACCAAGGTGCAAAGGAAGTGAACTAACAGGAATGCACAGAAAGAAGTGAAATACATTTTTTTTTTATTGTGTTTACTTTCTCAAAAATATTCACTTTGAATAGATAACAAGGACGAACCTCTTGACAGGACAAACCTATTTTCAAATCTTAGGATTATATTAAGGCAAAGTAGTGCAAGAGGGTCTATGAATACATCTCATGGTCATGTAAATTATTTATCCAAGAAAATCACTAGAGCTTTTAAAAAATATTTATAGGTCATATATTTTCAGGAACATGACTCTGGCCTTAGCACCATTGGTAGTTTTTCTTGGATTACGATGGTGTATTTTTCAAATTTACATGGAAAGGTGGCCAACAAAAGGAGAAAGATATTTCAGAATGGGATAAAAATTCACCTTCTAGCAGTTATTTAATTGCACTGTAAGAGAATACGCTGAATGTAAATGATTCTGATGTGACTGTGAGGTAAACGATGAACATGCATAAAAGAAAAGGTATCACTAGCTCTCATCATCAGAGCTTAGGGCTCTGCCTCTTTTCTTTCCATGGATCACCTTTGATCCAAGCTTTTGCATGAGTTCTAAGTATGTCTGGCACTACCCTGGTGCTGAACAAGGGAGGTGTGGAGTGGCAGAGGAAGGCTAGCAGTGATCAAGGCAAGCACATCTATTTGCAGATTGCAAGTTTCAGGCCAATGATCAGGAAACAAAGAGACCACAAGTGAAGAGTGACCCTAACTAATAATTACCTGGCTGACATTTTAAACTCAGCTGTTTTCTACTGGCAGTTCCATTTCTTTCTTAGAGAAGAGACATTGCCATCACCATCTATTACCATTGCATTCAGATCCATCACCTTGTTGTGCTAAGCGATGCAAAGACCAGAAAACCACCCAAACCCCAAGGAGAAAAGCTGCATCATGAATTTGTGACAAATCACACTTCAAAAATTAGATGTTCAAGACCACACTTTATCATCTGTGTAAAGACATATGTAGATCTAGAGGACAAGCTTGGATGTATTCTGGATACCTATCTGAAAATAAGGCAAACATAGCCATCTATTGCTCTGTACTGACTACAAGGGAATATACAGTGGTTAACTCAGAATTACATGTCTAACTTTTGATGCTGATATTACAGCAGATAAATGCGCTCTGTACTGTGAATGAAAAAAGTGACTTAGAAGGATGGAGCAGAGTGCAATCAAATATACTCATCATTATTTTTTATTGTTATGAAAGAATTGTAAACACCATCTATATTCATCTGTCCCCAACCTGCCCACTGGTGAATTATGTTGATGCATATTATGAGGTAAGATTTGTAAAAGAAGGGAACAGCTTTAATTCAATGAATTATACAGTTTACTTGCTTTTTCCAGCTTTAACAGTGGGTCCAAAGAAAGTATTTTCATTATGAGAGTCCTTCAATCTCTCACATCCTTAGGGATCAGGTCTATAAGGATGTTACCATATAGAGAAGGAGTCTGATGGCAAAGTTATGTTTTAAAAAGTCATTTGAAGAAGAAAATACTGGCTATTGAATCAGTTCTAGGAGCCCCAAGTTTCAATTTAGCTAAGGAAAAGAACTATTATTTTAATAAAAAATAGAAAATTATAAAATGAGAGTCATCACATAATGTACTTATTCAAATACCAGGTCAGGATAAACACCGATTATACAACCTGGTGAGAATGATTTGCATTCTAGCACAGGCACACAGTAAATTAGAGATTGGGGTGCTATCAAACACAAACTCCTAAGAGGAATCATTGTGTTTGCTGGACCTCATCAAGCAATTCAGTCAGTGCAGAGTTCAAACCGAGCCAAATCTTAACACAAAAATATATTGTAAGCCCATTACAGGAACGGCTCAAGTGAAGGTTGACCTTTTGGGAGTTGCATCTCTAGTCATCATGGCAATCTCAGCTGGCATCAGAGTTAACCAGACAAATCATAACATCCACTCCGAATAGTCATGCACCACTTCCCTATCTCTGCAATCAACTGAGCAACCCCTCCTGTATTTCTTCCTGTGGGACACGCAAAAAAATGCACTTCTGCATGCCCTTGTAACAACCTGCATTTGTTAGAACTGCAGAGTCCAATAAGCTTCAGTGAAGATGAAAAAGCCAATAAAAATACTGATTAAAGTGAAAGAAATGGCTTTGCCAGTAAAGCACACTGGAGAACCAGCACTTCAGTCCTTGTACACTGATTGCCACATGTCTGATAGGATCGTGCTTCATCATCAGCTTCTTTATTGTAAAACCATAGAGAAAGGATAAGAGAAAACAGCTGGGATTTGGTGAGAAATCTAATATGTAAGAAAAACAGGAGCACAAAAACAAAACGAGTGAGATTCAAAACAAACTCCCTGAACCTGCTTTAAATGGAAGATACTGGGTTGTGGGCATTTCTGGCTCCCAGTGGTAACCAAAGAAAAGGTAGAGGATTAAATTCATCTGTTTGAGAACAGAAAGATGTTTGTGGGAAATGGAGAGGTCAACAAAAAGCATTTCTTGGACAGGGAGTAAAGTCAGCGACCTGGAAGAGCGGTGATCAAGTGACAGTGTGGGAATCATTTCCACGGACCGCATGCAGCATAGGTGGCTGTGCCCCACCAGTTGCCCATGGGACATCCCCAACACCAAAACCTGGCTCCCATCTACCTCTTTTTCAGTGGCTTGAACTGAGTGGTGCTGAGGAGCAGCACTTTCTGCGCTCTCCAATGGGTAGATGCTTTCATGCTTCGTCCTCTGACTTCACATCCTAGGGATGACATCCCCCACAGAACACAAAAGCAGATAAAAGTGGAAAAAAGTTATTATATGAGGTTTAGGGGAAGAGTTTTTTCCCCCTAGTGTCAAGTTAAAAGAGGTTCCAGGTGAGAGGAAGCCAGCTGAAGCTGCCAGGATAAAAAGGCAGCTATTTGAACCTAATTTGATATTTTATTTCCAACAGCCTAAAAAGCCTTCAGTTAACTAAAGGCCAAGTGATACTCAGCAAAAGAAAATTAAAAAACTGTACAGAGAGAAGGATGCTTTTAGTCCCTCTAAAGTGAAATGCTGTGAACCATACAATTCCAATTTCAACCTCCCACTTAAGTATTCATGTGGATATCCTTTGCACCGCGGTGGGAGTAACGGCGCTCCCAAAGTCACTGTAATATAGCTCCTTCTTATGGCAATATACTTCAAAGGAATCGGTTTACAGATCTACTTACAGGTGCTTAGGATCGATTTGAAAATGTGTGAGGCATCAAGGCTCAGCTGACCTCACAGATTAGACACGATATGTCATTTCAACAATAACTCGCAAAACCTTCCCAGGGATCCTCTCCTTCCCATAAATATTTTGTTTAGTTAACCAAACAGCAAATAAGAACTTCTGGCTGTTTGCAAGTGGCTCTATAAAATATTTGATCATCAGAAGTCAGTCTGCAAAGTATGTCACAAAACCAGAAGTAACAAACATTACAGAACCAGCCAGCAATGCAAAAGAAGAAAATAAACAAATCTGGAAACCTGAACTGGGGAAGCAGTTTGTTGCTGTTGTTGTTGGTGGGGTTTTTTTAATTTTATGCAATCAGATCAATTAAAAAATACATTTGTGATCTAACAGAATAAGGTCAGGAAAGATGGAGTGAACAGGAAAGAAAGGTTCAGAGTCAGCAATGTCGGACTGAAATTTTCTACACTTTATGACATTATTTCTCACAGGTAAGTACAATGCAAAAACGTTTAAACAGCCTTTTGAAGTTAAAAATACTCCAAATATTTCTATTAACTAAAGGGGAGTTGGTCTTCCAGTACTAAAAGTATTACACTGTAACTTTAATAGTCCTCTTGGAACACGTTAATAGGCATATGAAGAAGAAGGTAACTGGGAAGAGTCATGAGTATTTCACCAAAGGTAAAACATTCCTGACCAACCTCATTACCTTCTATGATTAAATAAATGGATTTGTGGATGTGCAAAAATGTGCTTCTTCCCTTTAAGTGCAGTATCACCAGCAGAGAGAACATCCTTAGAAATAATAGATATCTTCAACTTGCTGGCCATAATATAACTTCGAATTTCAGAATCTGTGCGACACTGTAGCAAGAAGCCCTGAAAATACCAAATCTGAAATACCAGATCCTACTTCTGTTTTTCCTTTCGTGAGCACTAGTATAGAGGAACTCTGATAATATGTCAAGTTAAACGGCAAAGCAGGATTCCAGTGCTCCTAATAAAGCTGTTGACGATGTTAGGTTCAAGATACTTCACTGCATAACTGTTAATAGCCCAAAACAGTAGTGTCTCCAATTGTTCTTTTCCACCAGAACTAAAATAGCTCTCCAGGATTGCTTTTCCTTCATCAAAAGTCCTCATCTGTAGGAAGCCATGCTTTGCCTCTTCTGCTCCCACCATGGAAATGATATACAGTGAATAAGTAGCTGGTGTTGCTGCCAAATGCGAATTTTGTTCTTCTCTATCTATCACCATAATAATACCAGAATACCAACAAAAATCAACAACAAAAATCAGCTTATGGATAAAGAGCAGCTCTGAAGGGCTAATGATGTGTTTGGCTCTACCCCCCACTGAAGGCAGACCCTCCATTCCCCTGAGGTGCATAAAACTTTGGGAGTTAGCTCATCACCCTCCAAAATGCAATTCTGGATTGCATGAAATGCATTTAAAAATGATTTATAGCCTTCAAGGACTGTCACTACATCCTGGACAAGGTATTAATGACACATAGGAGCCATTTGTGTTAGCCAACTCTAGGCTTGGCTATTTTGATTTACTAGGTCTGAAGCAGAGTGTGAAGATACTAGACTGCTCCTTGAGAATTAGGATGGCATTCATCTTAAGTAGAGAGTAATTATGGGACAAAAAGCACTAATTGGAGTAATAGGACGGAATCACCAAGAAATGCTGATTGCTTTGCACTGTGAGGGTGAAGTAAAGCATTCATTGTGGTGTTTAAGCCACAAGGTAAACTGAGTTTGCCTTTGCCTTCTACAGAACAATATGGTGCAGCAGCCGTGACAGAAACACAAATGTTTATTTTACATAAATGTTAATTTATGCAGCATATCTCTTTTTTTTTTGAGATACACAAGATGACAAAACAAATTAGGCAAAACACTTTTTTTTCTATATTTGTCAAAATTCCTCACAATTATCGGAGCACATGCTGACCTTGTAAAGACTGAAAAATATGAAGAGCTGCTTTGCTGAAGAAACAAGAGGTACATTATTATGAAAATGAAGTAAATAGAAGGTAAAAAAAAAAAAGCCTCAAACCATCACCATGAGAATACACTTTCTGGTGATAAGGAAAATAAAATTTAAAAGAACAAATAACTCTGACTTCCTGTCACTACTAATGAAATTTCATTTACCTTTTCTATTTAGCAGCTATCAGTCTTCATATGTCAAATTTAATTTTACACAGTTATACATTATTTTTCAGTTGTACCAATAAATTAACCTCATGGATTGTAAAGCCAGATGGGACCACTATGATCATCTAATCCGACCTCATAAACCGAGGAACATTTTTCTTGATTAAGCTCAAGCTGAGAGATTGTGTGTGCACACACACATATATGTATACGTTTTAAATATTTTTTAAAATTGAATGTCTACAAATATAACAATTCAAGTTGTGATCTAAACCCAGGTCTGCTAAATCCACTGGGTAATGGATTAGAGCCTTAAGGCTGACACTTCCAAAAATCAGAAATGCATTTTCCCTGTTTTTTTAGGTTATTTGACTGCCAAATTGGAAAGATGGTAACACCTGCCTTTCAGCACTCAGCAAACGTATTTCAGTGTGGGAAAAGAATCAACATTTAAAAATTAAAATTCATCATTACTTTTACTTACAGCACCTGAATAATTGTTAAAAACAACTAATTACCTGCATACCAGAAAGCACATTTAATTAGCTGCTCATAAACAGAGTACATTTCAAAAGCCCTCCAGGGGGGATAGGTGCAGAAATTCCATTAACCAAAGTTGTGCGTGAATTTGAGCACTTCTTCGAAAATATACTCTGGAGACCACTTTTATGCATATTAGTTTTTCTCTTCAAAGCACTTTCTCTGCTTCCATGTGCACATGAATTGAAAGATCTGTCCACCTACAGGGGTACATGTTTTTATGAATGGAGGAACAGTGGGGGTTTTGCCTTTTGTAACCGAGGTAAACGACAGGGCTGTTGAGCATTTTTCTTTTATCGGTTCAGGGAAAAGTTACAGAAATTACATCACGAGGATGGGATAGGGACAGGAGAACTGATATGCAAGACATCAGCTTCGTTCTAAGAGGGACTGAGTTCAGAGTGATGAGTTTCTGGGTTTGTCAGGCAGCTGTGTCTCTGAGCACAAGTCACTCAGAGCCTTCTCCCCTGTTTTGCTAAAATATTAAGACAATAGAACGATAGCAGAAAAACACACAACAGCCCCTCGAGCCCTAACAATATTATGACCACTGAGAGACACACACGGAGGCACATATATACACACACAGTGTCTCTCACATGCATTCACTTGATCCAATTTTCTCTACCTTCCAGCCCAAAATGAAGCTGCAGCCAACTTATTGAAGCAAACAAATGTACGGTCTCTTTCTCTTTTAAAAGGAAGAAGTTATCTGGATTCCCTCTTGACGAAGCAACGTCAATCCTTGTCTACCTTATTCCTTTACTGAAGGAATTGTCACCTTCAAAATTAATGGTCCTTTTCAGAGAAGAGTGCCTATCTCAAAGCATTTATCTGATAGTGCTGGTAACATTTTTTCCCAGAGAGCCATCCTCCATCAGGAAATACTGCTGCATTGAAATTGAAAGTTTTAAGGGACATGTTGATTTTTATAGTATTTGACAGAAAAATTTAAATGCTTCAAATAAAAATGGAACATAGGGCTTTCTTACTTGATTTTGTCCTGATGGTACAATCGTGTTCTATTTCTATTTGCACTTGTTTTAAAACTTAATTTCTAAATAATGAGATATTGTTTCCTATAATTCAATATTACATTCTAATGTGCTGAGATTGTCAGGTTGAACTGTTTTGACATTGCAGAAATGAAATTTTTGATAACACTGGCCTTGATGTTTAGAAATATATTTAATTCAAAGTTTCTTCTTGGAATTTCTTCTTTAATTTGCAATTTTTAAATTCAATGCAGATTGAAGGGATGTTAAAATATTGGTATTTCCCACAAGAAGAAATTTTAGGTTTTGATCAGATGTCTCATAACTATATAAGTAGTTAACACAGACAGTTTTATATATAGCGAGGATTGTTTTTTCTCTCTGTGTTGGTACAGGTAGTTCAATGTCTTGCATTGTAGTTAATTATTTAAAACTATAACACATATATTTGCATTTGTGTTACATCTCTGCATATGTATTCATACCAATCCCAAGCACTATTGTTAAAAGAGTTTTCACAGTATGTTTTCTGCTAGAGTAAGTATTTCCCTCCCAGAGTTGTGAACAGTGATGACTTAAGAAAACTTTTGGTAAACCCCTTGTAGAAAGCCTCCCAGTTTGACTCTCTAAGTGACATTTTAGAAGCTAAATCCAAATCTCTTCTGGTATTATTGATCTGCCATAGCCAAAGCAGCCGCATTTACTGAATCACAAAGGTAGTTTGTCTCTTGTGATTTCTGCATTAATATGCAATTTTATGGTAGTCTTAGGTGCTGCTTATATTGCAATAACAGTGTCAAATAGCCTAATTATAATGTGATTGATTCCCTGGTCAGAAGAGGTGAAAAGTTGTCGAGTAGGCGAGATGATGAATGGATGAGACCTCACTGTTTGCCTGGAAATACTAAATCCCTCAGCAGATTTTTGGCTTATATTAGGTAGCAAACAGCGATCATATTTGGAGAAAGCTCCCCTTTTACCAAGGCTCAGATACCCACTAGCCACACTATGGCCCAGTCTCCTGGCTCAGTTGTGCAACATAAACAGAGATAGCTCTGTCACCTCATTTTCTTTGCCTTTGAAACATGAAATTCCAGATATATGAGGCCAACATGCCCTGTCCTTCAAAGGGGCAATTTTTCTTCTGCTTTTATTTAGCCAAAATACATGTTGCTTATTGTCGTGGTTTTGCCCCGGCCGAGGGCCGCACCCCACACAGTCGCTTGTACTTTTAAAAGGAAGGGGGAGGGAAAGTTGGGGGAGGGGGAAAAGGGAAGGAAGAAGGAGGAAAAGAAACCACAACCTATAAACCAGAACCACGCAGGTTGGGATAAGGATAGTTTACTAAACAATAACAGAAAACTAGATATAACAATAACAGAAGTTTAAAGCACAAAATAGATGAAACTGGTGATACACAATGGAGTTTCTCACCAAACCACAGAACCCAGGCCGCACAGCTTAGAGCCGTCCCCGAACCCGGAAACTGCCCGTCCTGGTGTTGTCTCCTCCTCTTCCCCCCAGTCCCCCTTTATACTGAGCATGACGTAACTGGCATGGAATATCCTCTTTGGCCAGTTCGGGTCACCTGTCCTGGCTACGTCCCCTCCTTTCTCACTAGTAAGGAAGTATGCAGAGCTGAGAAAGGTCCTTGATTGCCCGGCAACAACTAGAAACATCAGGGTGCTATCAGCACTGTTCTCATCCTAACACCCAAACATGGCATTCCATCCACTGCTAAAATTAATTAACTCCATCATAGCTGAAACCAGGACATTATCCACCCCTTATTCCATACCATTTACGTCATGACCAGATCCAACAATTTTCTTTGGGTACAATCAGTTTCGTGTTTCACACACCCATATATGTATGTACACATGTATGCACACATACGTGCATACAGATCTTATTCCCTCAGTCTGTGAATCATCCCTCTGAAGTTGTTGAGTTCATTTAGTCCATGATTTTCAGGCTCCATTTGTCGTAACAGTTTCTCAGGATAATTGTATGTTCCATTGGCTCGTTGCATGCTGCATCTCAGGCTCTTGACTGATACACCTGGCATGGTCCATGCTCATAGTCTGTGGGTCAGAGTTTATTTTCAAAGGGAGAAAAAAAGTTCTTAAGAGGCCAGGCTTCAGTTCCATCATCATGGCACTCATTCTTCATTAACTTGTATGACTCCGGCTATAATGCTATGGTACAACATACAGCAATCATAACAATAATGAATATACAATAATGGGTTATTTGGCAATTATTATAATTTCTACTCTATTAATTATATTGGCTATCATAACAATAATGAATATACAATAATGGGTTATTTGGCAATTATTATAATTTCTACTCTATCAATTATATTGGCTATTCTCACCCAAAATCAAATCCCCTTGAGGTACACATCGAACTTCTCCATCCCTCTGCATTACCCACCAAGTACAGCCAGGTCCTTGAGCAAAAACAATTCCAGACATGGGTTTACCTTTGCCTGAAGCAGGGATGACCCAAACTCTCTTTCCCAATACACTCTTCATATGCACTACTGGGACTCTGTCTCCCTCTACAGTACGTGGAAATTTTGCCTGGGCAGGGCCAGCCCGATTGGTAGATCCCCTAGTGTTAACTAACCATGTGGCTTTGGCCAAATGTGTATCCCAATGCTTGAATGTCCCACCACACATTGCTTTCAGTGTAGTTTTTAAAAGTCCATTATATCGTTCAATTTTCCCAGAGGCCGGTGCATGATAAGGAATGTGGTACACCCACTCAATGCCATGCTCTTTGGCCCAGGTGTCTATAAGAGTGTTTTGGAAATGAGTCCCATTGTCTGACTCGATTCTTTCTGGAGTACCATGTCGCCAGAGGACTTGCCTTTCAAGGCCCAGAATTGTATTTCGAGCAGTGGCATGGGGTACGGGATATGTTTCTAGCCAGCCGGTAGTTGCCTCCACCATTGTAAGCACATAACGTTTGCCATGGCGGGTTTGTGGGAGGGTGATGTAATCAATCTGCCAAGCCTCCCCATATTTATATTTCATCCACCGTCCTCCATACCAAAGGGGCTTTAACCGCTTAGCTTGCTTGATTGCAGCACATGTCTCACATTCGTGGACAACTTGTGCGATGGCGTCCATGGTCAGGTCCACCCCTCGATCCCGAGCCCATCTATATGTTGCATCTCTCCCTTGATGACCCGAGGTATCATGAGCCCATCGAGCTAGGAATAATTCACCCTTATGTTGCCAGTCTAGATCTACCTGAGCCACTTTAATCCTAGCAGCCTTATCTACCTGATGGTTGTTTTCATGTTCCTCCATGGCCCGACTCTTAGGTACATGGGCGTCGACATGACGTACCTTTACAACAAGTTTCTCTAACCGAGCAGAGATATCTTGCCATAAGTCATCAGCCCATATAGGTTTGCCTCTACGCTGCCAGTTGTTCTTTTTCCACTGCTGCAACCACCCCCACAGGGCATTCGCCACCATCCATGAATCAGTATAAAGGTAGAGCCTTGGCCACTTTTCTCTCTCAGCAATGTCCAGGGCTAACTGGATGGCCTTCACCTCAGCGAACTGGCTTGATTCACCTTTTCCTTCAGTGGCTTCTGCTACTCTTCTTATAGGGCTCCATACAGCAGCTTTCCATCTCCGATGCTTACCCACAATGCGACAAGACCCATCAGTGAACAGGGCATATCGCTTCTCATTCTCTGGCAGTTCGTTGTAGGGTGGGGCTTCTTCAGCGCGTGTTACCTCCTCATCCTCTGGTGACATCCCAAAATCTTTGCCTTCTGGCCAGTCTGTGATCACCTCCACGATTCCTGGGCGATTGGGGTTTCCTATTCGAGCCCGCTGTGTAATTAGTGCAACCCACTTGCTCCACGTAGCATCAGTGGCATGGTGTGTAGAAGGAACCTTCCCTTTGAACATCCAGCCCAGCACCGGCAGTCGGGGTGCCAGGAGGAGCTGGGCTTCAGTTCCAATCACTTCTGAGGCGGCTCGAACCCCTTCATAGGCGGCCAGTATTTCCTTTTCTGTTGGAGTATAATTGGCCTCAGATCCTTTGTAGGCCCGACTCCAAAACCCCAACGGTCGACCTCGAGTCTCCCCTTGTGCTTTCTGCCAGAGACTCCAGGTCGGGCCGTTCTCCCCAGCTGCAGTGTAGAGCACATTTTTAATATCTGTCCCTGTCCGGACAGGCCCAAGGGCCACTGCATGGACTATCTCGCGTTTGATCTGCTCAAAGGCTTGCTGTTGCTCAGGACCCCATTGGAAATCATTCTTCTTTCGAGTTACATGGTAGAGTGGGCTCACAATGAGACTGTAGTTTGGGACATGCAGTCGCCAAAAACCTATAACACCTAAGAAAGCTTGTGTTTCCTTTTTGTTGCTTGGTGGAGACATAGCTGCTATTTTATTAATAATGTCCATTGGGATCTGACGACGCCCATCCTGCCATTTTATTCCTAAAAACTGGATTTCTCGCGTAGGCCCCTTGACTTTACTTCGTTTTATAGCAAAACCGGCTTCTAAAAGGATTTTAATTACCCTGTTTCCTTTTTCAAAAACTTCCTCTGCTGTGTTGCCCCATACAATGATGTCATCAATATACTGTAGGTGCTCTGGTGCATCACCCTTTTCCAGTGTATTCTGGATTAGTCCATGGCAGATGGTGGGGCTATGTTTCCACCCCTGGGGCAGACGATTCCACGTGTATTGGATGCCTCTCCAGGTGAAAGCAAACTGTGGCCTGCACTCAGGCGCCAGTGGGATCGAGAAGAAAGCATTCGCAATGTCGATTGTGGCGTACCACTTGGCTGCCTTCGATTCCAATTCATACTGGAGCTCTAACATGTCTGGCACAGCAGCACTCATACCTGGAGTGACTTCATTTAGGCCACGATAATCTACTGTCAGCCTCCACTCTCCATTGGACTTCCTCACTGGCCATATGGGACTATTAAAGGGTGAGTGGGTTCGGCTGATCACTCCCTGATTCTCCAGTTGACGAATCAGCTTATGGATGGGAATCAGGGAATCTCGGTTAGTACGGTATTGTCGTCTGTGCACCGTCGTCGTAGCAACTGGCACTTGCTGTTCTTCAACCTTCAACAACCCCACAACAGCAGAGTCCTCCGAGAGTCCAGGCAAGGCACACAGTTGTTCAATTCCTTCTGTTTCCAAAGCAGCTATTCCAAAAGCCCATCGGTACCCTTTTGGGTCTTTAAAATACCCTCTACGTAGATAATCTATACCTAAAATGCACGGAGCTTCTGGACCAGTCACAATGGGGTGTTTTTCCCAGTCCTTCCCAGTTAGGCTCACCTCAGCCTCTAGCACAGTTAGTTGTTGGGATCCCCCTGTCACTCCAGAAATACAAACGGGTTCTACCCCTTCATGATTCGATGGCATTAGAGTACACTGGGCACCAGTATCCACCAGAGCTTTGTACTCTTGTGGATCTGACGTGCCAGGCCATCGGATCCACACAGTCCAATAAACCCGATTATCCCTCTCCTCCACCTGGCTGGAGGCAGGGCCCCTCTATTGCTGCTGATCATATTTGTTTTCCACTGGTTGCATAAAGGACTTAGAGGTCCCTTCAAGAGGATCAGACACATCAGACATATAGGTAGGCCTTCCAGTTGGTCTAGGGAACTGCCCAGTAGAAACTGGTGCAGCCTTCTTCCTGGCAGAATCTCGTTGTGCGAATGTTTTACCCCGCAGCTCATTTACTCGTGCTCGAAGGGCTGAGGTGGGCTGCATATCCCATTCCCTCATGTCCTCTCCATGATCAAGCAGGTAAAACCACAATGTACGTCGTGGTGTGTATTCTCCCTCTTGGAACGATGGACGCTTTCTCCCAGTAGCTGCAACATTGCTCCATACGGGTTGGGAGTTGGACACATTGTTGTCAAGTCGTTGAACCAGTTTTTCTACTGCTGCAATGACGGAGAGGGAAACACTGTCTTGGTATTTCCTGAGTCGGCAGGCCACCTCATTTACGGTTGGTGGATCCATATCAGTCCAGTCAATTACTGCCAGTGAATTGGTGTACCCTGCTGGTGCACTTCGTACAACCTTACGCCACATAGCTGGAGTGCATAGGACTTCATCGGGATCAGCGGGAAGCCGTGAATTGTCCAGATCATAATAAATTATCTCCCGTACAGCTAATTCTCTCAGGTGCTGGATAGCTGTCTCTATGCTGTTACCCTTGGGTGTCTGACATGTAATATATTCCTTTATGGGATATCTTTCCTGCACACTTGACAGTAGTCGCCTCCAGAGGCTGAGGATTTCCGGCCTCCTCCCAATTGCTTTGTCAATTCCTCCTTCTCTAGCTAGGGATCCCAACTGCTTGGCCTCTCTGCCTTCTAACTCCAAACTATTGGCCCCGTGATCCCAACATCGGAGCAACCAAGTGATAATGTGCTCACTTGGGTGGCGGGTGAAATCTTTTCGAACCTCACGCAGCTCACTCAAAGTCAGGGATCGGGTAACAATCTCTGGTTCTGCCTCCTCCTGATATTCTCGAGATGGCCCTGGTTGATCATCATCATCATCCGTCACTGTGCGAACTGATTTCTTTGTGCATTTCCTCTTTTGTACGGGAGCAACAGACACTGGTGTGGGTTGGTTTTTCTGATCATCTGCAGTGTCTGCTGTAGAGATTACAGTAGCTGCAGTGTCAGCCCCAGTGGTTGCAGCAGCTATAGTATCTGCCAGTCTGTTTCCTTTCCCTTCTCCCTGACAGTGCTGACAGTGCTGACAGTGCTGCCTGCTATCAAGCAGTGTTTGATAAATAGTGGCCAGAGCCCAGCACAGTGCAGTAAGGTGTCCATCTCTGGGAAACCTACAGCAATTTTTCTTTAGGTATGCAGTCACTTGATCGGGGTCTTGTAGCTGTTCAGGAGTGAAGTTCCAAACCATCGGGCGTGAGAAAGTACCTAGGTACTTGCCCATACTTTGCCACATGCCCTGCCACTCGTGATTATTCTGTCTCGGAGAAAGCTCTTCAGTGGTATTCATAAACCTATGCTTGATATATAACAAAAACTGAACCATCTGCCCCAAACCTACCAATAGCAAAATGCTAGTTTGAATATCCCAGAGATATTGAAGGTTTTCAAAAATTGCCATAAGAGCTGTTGTATTTAGCCCAAAGGAAAAGAAAGCAGTGCTGTTATTAACCCCTCCCTGTCCAAAGAATGGACAGGACAGCAAAACCTCATACAAGTACCAGATTAAGCTCATGGTCATCGATATTATTGTATCATAGACCGATATCATAAAATACACTATAATGAAGTATGGGAACAAATATGGGAGCCGCAGACCTGAGAGAGTAAAGAATCCTGCCAGGACTGTATACAGCATGCGATGGTTTTGATACCACAGCCTTGTGAATAAATACCACAGCATCGTGACCAGAGATTGCTTAAACAACAGTGCTTATCTTAATTGCGATAGTTAGGGTCAGATCTACCGTTATCCCAACCGTTCGTGCCCCACGTTGGGCGCCAAAATGACTGTCGTGGTTTTGCCCCGGCCGAGGGCCGCACCCCACACAGTCGCTTGTACTTTTAAAAGGAAGGGGGAGGGAAAGTTGGGGGAGGGGGAAAAGGGAAGGAAGAAGGAGGAAAAGAAACCACAACCTATAAACCAGAACCACGCAGGTTGGGATAAGGATAGTTTACTAAACAATAACAGAAAACTAGATATAACAATAACAGAAGTTTAAAGCACAAAATAGATGAAACTGGTGATACACAATGGAGTTTCTCACCAAACCACAGAACCCAGGCCGCACAGCTTAGAGCCGTCCCCGAACCCGGAAACTGCCCGTCCTGGTGTTGTCTCCTCCTCTTCCCCCCAGTCCCCCTTTATACTGAGCATGACGTAACTGGCATGGAATATCCTCTTTGGCCAGTTCGGGTCACCTGTCCTGGCTACGTCCCCTCCTTTCTCACTAGTAAGGAAGTATGCAGAGCTGAGAAAGGTCCTTGATTGCCCGGCAACAACTAGAAACATCAGGGTGCTATCAGCACTGTTCTCATCCTAACACCCAAACATGGCATTCCATCCACTGCTAAAAATAATTAACTCCATCATAGCTGAAACCAGGACACTTATCCTTAGAAAGTAAATTAAAAAGAGAGGAAAAAAAAAAAAGGAAGAATCACTCAACTTCAACATGTCTCTAGCTATGAATTTAAAAAGTTTATCTTTCTGACACTTCTCAGATAAAGTTGGTGACCATTCACACTCCCCAAACTGAGCAGAAATTTAATTTGAAAACCTTTGCTGTTCCTTTTGCACAAAAGACAAAATGCTGCAGAACACACAATAAAATGTTTGATATTTTTAAGCGTATATAGTAAGGAATAATGATAGGGTTTTTTAAAAAATAGTGCTTTGAAGTTATAAAAATCATTACTAGCTCTCTATAATTTCTTATGATAGCATTAGTCATGATGAAATTTATGGTAAACAAGGAGTTCTTTATATGAGTACCTGCACAGTATTTCCACCATAATTCAGCATGAAGTGACTGCAAAGGATCAGAATTTTTAGCATCAGCTGAGAGTACATTTCATATCTGCATTAAGATACAACCCTCAAATGAATTAAAAAAAAAAAAAGTGTTGCATTGTTGTAGGAAAGTCTACAGTGAAACAGCAATGCTTTTCTTGCCTCAGGCTCCAATAGCTACTAGTTTAACTCAATGGCCAGAGCACTCCCTGGGGAAACAAGAAGCCTCAATTCTACTGCTGGCAGTAACTTTCCCTTTGTCAGCAGCACATGTTCAAAATTATTTTTAAAATAACACCACATGTATTAAACACGCAGTCCAAGATGACTTATAAAAACAATGTTCCATATGTGCAAATGAGATTTTTGGCAAGCACAAAATTATATGCAGAAATTACATTTGGGTATGGAAAAGACTTTTTTCACTAACCCAGATAGATATTTAATTTCTATGGGATAAATTGCATGCTACCTATTCACTAACATAATTTTCCTACTGATGATTGACATTTAGGTATCAAAGAGGAAAAAAGATAGCATAACATTAGATTGCACATCTCAGAGGAGTAAAAGGTATTCATTAGACTAGGTATTCCAGCAAATGGCATGCTAAAGTCTTGACAAAAATCATGCCAAAAGTCATGTCAATCTTTTTTTTTTCACTACCTCAAAAGCACATCTGTCTGTGGATGACAATCACTCATACTGGCACCTGAAATATAACAAATAATACCCACACTCGAAAAGATGAAAGCCAGAATCAACGCGCGATACACTGCATTGCTGTCCGGTATTCAAGGACATGAAAATGCAAATAAACAGGGCTTGAGTATTCCCACAGGGACGGCGCGCAGCTGAGGGGCAGTGCGGAGAGAAGGAAACCATGGCAAAGGAACTCAGGCCCTTACAGGGTGTTTAACCCTCCAGAAAAGGTGTGATGCACAAATAGCTGCAAAACCCTGGAGTAGGGGGGCACTGCCGCGCGTTCCACAGCGCTTCCTTCAGCCACTTTAGAAATAGTATATCCTGGCTCCAGACAGAACCCAAACCAGTGCCTGTAGCTGAAGAGAAGATGGTGTCTTTGATTAAACCTTATCAGGTTTTGTGCAAGGGTTAAATTAGAGGGGGAAATGAGGAGTAATTTTTTACACCTTTAACAAGAATGGAAAAAAAAAATCAGAATTCTCCCCCTGGGAGAAAGCCAGGACCTACGTTAAGAAAATAAAAAGAGAGCTGCATTGCAGAGTAACTGGACAAAAATTACTTCCTCACACCAGACTGAACTGCTTAGAGATGCACTACAGATGGGAACATGCATCCTGCCGGTAGTGTCTAGTTATGCTTCCCTCAAAATGAATGATGCTAACAATATAACAATAGCAAAATAATGCAGGAAAGGAAGATTTGCGTTATCTGTGATCACTAACCCAAAACTATAATGCTTCCCTTAAACATTAACTACCTTTCTATCATTAGAAATACAATGTGAAAGGCTAAAGAAATATATTATGTGGTGGATATTTTTTAAAGAATTTTTTTCTTAAGAGACAATGAGAAAAGCAACACAGCTCCTTTAATCCTGTAATCTCTCTGGTAGCAATCAGCTTGGGGTACATTTCAGTTTGTTCACTTGTCATCTACATTAAGAGTCCTTCAATGAGCTTTTCTTTTAAAGTAAATACAGAATGACACATTTATAATTAGATCTCCCTGACCATTCCTTTTTAGGTTTGAAGGATATGAGATGTGGACATGTCATGTAGCCCCTGCTCCTGATCAGTGTGCTAAGGAGCTTAGACTTTCACTGTTGATTAGCGAATTGTAAAGCAACCAACCAAATATACTATGTGGGCTGCTGGTTCAAATATTGTGGTCTCAGTTATTCCCTGTATGCAGGAACAGTCAGAAACTCAAGAAATGTTTTCAACCACACTGAAAAATAAAATGAGTTCAAACCAATCCCTAATTTGAAACAAAGATTATTCAGTCATTTAAGAACAATATAAGTCCCTGTGAACACAGCAGCAAGCAAACCTCCTGTTTCTGTTGAGCCTAAGAGCACTAAATATGTTTTAAGATCATTAGAAATACAGTAGAGTATTATATGTTAGTGTTTGTAATTCCCTGGATATTCAAATAAGTTCTTAACATTCATGGCCATTCAAACTGTCCATAACATTTCTCACTAAGGGATAAAATGAGATTTTTATGTCAGTTCCCTCTAGTTCAGACTTGGTTTTAATCATTCATAGCCTTGGTAACTGTGAGCAAATTTCTCAACAAATGTATCATATAATTTTCTTTGATAGTCTAGGAATAGCCTAATGATGCTGAATTTTCATGAGTTTTCATAATAGGAACTGTATTCCAATAGCAGGATCTATGCTTGCCTGCTTGGTTTCTTAATGTATAGGACAAAAAGCTCTTTTTTTTTTTTGCTACTAGAACCAAAATCAGAGATAATTGCCCCACATGTTCCTTGATTGTGTTCACTGATCAGGGGAAAATACAAGAATCATTCAGTACTTCAGCTGTGCAACAGTAACTTTACTAAGGGAAGTCAACTTTGGGGATTTAGTGAATCAGCAATGTTCTTCAGCCTTCTGATTTTTACCAGGACTATTCAGCACTAACATAGACCTCCTGGGATCCCAACTCTTCCACTTCCATCAAGACTGTAATGTAAAATCAACCAACATTTGCCACTGTTCCGACCTCCCGCACTCTACCAGGAAAACAGTCAATAACTTCCTACCTTTTTCTTCACAAAATAAAGCTTTCTATCCCAATATTCTGCAGTCAACAAAATCTCTCTTGCCTGCTTTTATTTTGTCCTGAAGTCGACCCTTCATCAAATTTTTACATTAAGTGGCTCACTTTACTGACTCTTCACCAGTATCACCTCGGATTTTAATATCTATGCTCTATTTATAACCAAACTCACTATGTACCACCTCTTGTCCATCAAATCTCTTTTCAAACAGTAATACACTTACAAATCTTAAGAATCCTAATTCTTCAGTTTTTGTAACTATGGATACTCCAATAGTGCTAAATAAAACATGGCCAGTGACTGATCTTCAGTCTTGAGGCCCCTTCTACTCTACACCACACTTGGCCATGGGCCTCCTCTGGGCCATCACACTACTCTGTGACCATAAGACATAATTATTTAATGTTTGCAGGGAAGGATTCAAGATGTCTGAAATAAGGGCTGTGTTGTAGCTCACCAGAGAAATATTTCCACTGCATGAAAACTGTGTATGCTGATTTCCCTGGAGTACATTATGAGGGCATATACAATGTGTTTGATGCCATAATGCCTTCAGAGAAAGTGCTGGGGGTTACAAAGAAAGCAAAATCTGGTGTAGTTGTGTTACCTACAGGTAGTGGATCTCGGAGCACGCTCTTCCTTGAACCATACTCAGGGATTGGAGAAAAATCCTGTTGGGATGGGCCAGGATTGTACTCTGGATCATGTTAGAAGATACACAATACAGTGACCCCAACAGTCAGTGATCCACTGATCAAGATTGCTCTCTGTCCACGTCTTACTTAGCAGTATAAAAACTGTATACCTGGCACTACAAACAAACATACTTGTTTCCTGTGTGGTAAAGGCAGTTATAAAATTAGACAATATATAGGACAAGTAGACTCATAATCAAATGTTCAATTCTTCAGGTAACTAAATGCCAATAATGGAATCTAAAACTTCACTTGACCACGGGAGTCAACTCTCAGTTTAAGAAAACCAAAAATAGGTGCCTGACTGTTGGCATTGATCCAGTCAACAAGGACAAGGGAGTCAAAAGAGCTATTGCATTTATATAAGGGAGATAGCTACACTAAGTTTGGGTAACACAAGTGACAGTAGTGACTGTAGCAGGAATGCAAATAACAATCTTACATATGTCTAGGGTGAATCCATTCTCCAGTCTAAATTATAGTTTAGACTGCTTACTCTTTGATATCTAGTGGTGAGATACCCTTGAGTACTTTGTCTAGCCTCTTGCAGTCACTGCAGAAAGGCACGGATCTTCTCTATGTTTCATGTCATGCCTGACCATTCATGCACAAGTATCAAGTACCATTTTAAAAAGCATCAGACAACTGTGGGTGGGGAGAGGAATTAAGTCTGAGCTGCCTGGACTCTGTCAGTGAGGGAGACACTTTCAGAGGGTAGTTTAGTCCTTCCTGCAATAGTGGGAACACAATGAGCTTTTAAATCAGATGTTTAATATTTGAAAGGAGTAGGATGGCATGAGTCCTAAAATAAGAAGCTGACATGACCTACATAAAATACTTATGTTACCTCCATTCTACGTATCCTTCTGCAAAGGGTGGATGATCCTCCAAAAGATATGCTGAATGTATCATTAGAGAACTGAAAATAGCTGAACTGCAGTCTGAAATCCAGTCTAATGCCACTGAAGTTAAAGATATTCTGATGATGATTTCCATATTGTAAAAGTCCTAGCTGAAATTCCTTAGTTGTCACCAATTTTCTCTCACACAAACTAGGCTGGAAAGAACCATTATAGCATGATAATGTAGATTATGAAGCATATAATATTTGGGAGTCTGAGACCACTGCAGTCAAATCACTATACACAAGCCAAGAATCCCTTATCTAGAACTATGCTGCAAAATTACCTTCTCAAGAAAGTAAATTTATCACAATGAAATATTTTCTTTCTAATTAGTAAGAAGGAAGAGAAAATTGTTCACCATCTTTCTGTGGTCTTGATTTCCTTGGGCACTACAAATACATAGCTCCGCAGAAGAAAATGATTTTTTTTTTAATGTGGACCTGAATGTGGATTTGGAATGTTAATTTTAGTCATTTAAGTTTAATAGTAAGGTCACTAAAAATATTACTTGGAAGATTAATAAAGTAAAGAATAAGAACCACAACTGCCTGTAGTCCATAGAAAGCCAGATAATAAAGGTTGTAAGAGATACAACAGAACATTATCAGAAGAGAAAAAAAAATACAATCAGCTAAACAGGGGTGTCAAGAATTATAAATCTGTTGCAGATCAAAGGAAGCCTGTAGAGATACTTAAAGAGACAAGTGAAAGCTACAATAGCAGACCTAACAGATACACTTGGTGTATGTTGGAGTTATGTTTGAGTTGGCCAGGACTGAGAGCAGATGCAAAGAGAAAATGTTGGAGAGTCAGCAAAACTTATGCACAGCCTATAGATGAAAAGAAAGTACAAGGGAAAAGAACTGTAAATGACACCCAAGTTGATGGGGAAGATGTTGTCATCAGCAGTATGCCTTAGCTACATATGTCTACTCTCTAGAAGTTACAGGCCAACAGCCAAGAGAAGAGAAAGTTCAATACATTTTTAATTTTGCTGTTCAATTTTTAACTCAACTCTGGGATAGAGTTTGTGTAAATTAAATATGACTTGAGTCGCAAGTTTTCCAGCAAATATTGAGAGGTCAACCCTTGGAAAAAGTGTATAAAATAGTTCAAGTGACATCGAAGGCCATACCAACTGTCAGCAGAGCACTTTCTGTTTATATCAGGTGAGGCTCAGAGTTAATAGATCTAACAGATCTTTCCAAACCAAAGTAGTGATTGACACTAAAATAAAAGAATCAGAAAATAGACAATAATAGAGTACAGTCACACTACATGGCATGTTAAAACCCAGCTCTTTGCCCTTCAATGTCTTGTTATTAGAAAAAACAGTAACACATTTCAAAGAACACTGATTTTCTGAATTAATGGAATTACAGATGAGAAAACACTGGTTTTTATTTTACCTTCATAGCATTTAATACAAGAACAGAACGTCCCATAGTAGTATAGCTCCATTGATTTCAATTATTTTAACTTTCTGACTAACTATAAATCAGAGAGCAGAATCAGGACCGATTACCCTCAATGTGCATGAGTGTTGCAAGGAATCAGAAAAACTCTCAGGATTAGTTGTCAGGAAGAAGTTTTCAATCTAAGAAATATTTGACACCTCTCTGAGGAAAGGACTAAGCAGTCAGTGTAAGCTTTACATGGATTTTTATGAGCCCATGTGCTAGAAAAACCATCTTAATTGAGCTAATTTAGAAATCGTCTTTCTGATCAATGCATTGATTTAGTTATAATTTGATTCCTGGCCTGGTGATCATCTTCATGTAGCTCTGTAAGCGTATGGTGAATTTGAAATGCACAGGAATATGTAATAAATCCATTAACTAATAAAACAATGATCAGTTGATTCATGAGAAATGGTTCAGATTTTTAAGATAAATGGCTAGTTTTCTGGTGGGGATTCTCACGCAAACACTGCATAGTCTTTGTTTCAGCACCACCTTATTTAATAATGAGAGAACAGTGGCATTGTAAAGGACAGGAGTTTGCTATATTTATCACTACCTCTGGAAGAAAATATGGTTGCAGGGGATTCCTGTCAAAGATACCAGGAGGGCTGAAATTGTTCTTCTGATCTGGACTCGAAGTACACATAAAAATATTCTATTAACAAACAAAAAATATTTTCAACTACATGTTCTCTCTTCATTGGATCTTTCCTCAACAAAACGCTGTACTAAAGCACTGGATCCGTATGTCTATCCAGTCAAAATTTCTTATGTTCCCGTGAATCTAGTTAACTTCATTTAAACTTGATCTTGCACACAGGAGAGCATCTTTATGAGTAGTCCCACAGAAATCCTGTTCTTAGGGTGAAGAAAGTTACTCAGCTGAGTTTTATAGGAAGAATACTAGTGAATACCCAGTAGATGAATTCTGACCTCCCTTACATCACCATAATTCAAATCCATTGTAGTCTTTGGTATTAATCCGGTCTAAAATAGATGATATTGCTGTTCAAGTATCCCTGATTTGTCCACCTGCACAGTGGACAACAGAATGGTGTCCTGAGACCACCACAATCTCTGCAGATTTGACAGCAGTTCTTTCCTCTCTGCGGGAACAAGGAACCCAATTTCTAAACAAGCATTTCCCTGTGGCACACCAGAAGCAGAAATACTTCCCTTATTTTTAATAGGCTTCACATTGTATTGCAGTAAGCAGTGGAATTTTACTATAATTAGAGTAGTTCTAACTTGATTCTTGCTATTTCCCAGTCTCTCAGGATCATTACTTTCCTGCACTATTTTCCAAAATCTCAGTTCAACTTGTGCTGGAGGCAAAGTTAGGTTTTTGACTTCAGATTTTCATTTGGACTCATCTTTCAAACACTGATTATTTTCCTTGCTGGCATATGTTTGCCCATCGTCAGTTAAAATCTGCATGTTTTTACATTTATAAAGAAAAGTTAAGCAATTCAACCAAACCATAAACTTTTTTTCTAGGGACCAAAGTGGCAGCTTTCTCATTACATATCAATTTACAGCTCAAAATCAGGAATAGATCAATGCAAACCATCTGCACCTTGCAAGTTTTAACATATCTCCCTTTCGTCACTCTCAGTAAAGCAGAGGAAGTTATGCAGAGCATGTGGTCTGCTTTCACAAATAATTTCTATGGAAAACAGCAGTCAGACAGTAATACACGCCCAAGGTGACCTCATTACTGAAATTTGTTCTAGTTGTCATTAGACATATCACACTGTGTCACTCAAATCGGGAAAGGAATAAGAGATACTGACATGCAGCACCAGTGATTAGAGATGAAAAATACTGTTACGCCATAAGAATCCCTTGGTAGAAAAGAAATATGTATAGTGTTTAAGATTCGCTCGCCCCCCTGATCTGTCACTACTGCCTTTATGGCTTTATTCTTTTTCTACTTGTTAATTCTCCTTCACAAGGGACAAAACCTTTTATTCAGGAATATTTCAGAGGCTGATGCTCAATGGCCAGCTACCTTGCATAAAATGTTTCTGAATTTTTTGGTAGTGATGCCCTCATGCTTGGTGAAGGTACTGCAGTTGCAGCAGGCCAACTTAGACAGTTGGGTTTTTGTGTTTATCAGTGCAGACACTTGTCACTGCCTAACTGTAGGCATTGCTTCTTTCTTCATAATTATAAGTTATGGTTACATCTTTAAGTGCATGAGCTGCAAGGAATGATACCAGCAATTTGGAAGATGGCGTTTCCTAGCTGGAAGAAGAGCAGAGTTGTCAGAGACCCTTCTGAGAGGAATTAAACTATCCAGCTGTCAGCTCCCATATCCAGCTTGTCCCACCTTGTCAAAAAAAGATGTGGGACAATCCAGCCTTTGGAAGTCCTACCCAAAGGACTTAACCATGAGAAATATTCTGCTGTGAACTGCTCAGTAGTTTCAAGACACACCTCCTGAGGCACAATAATTTGAATGAGATTTAGCGCCAGATGCTAAAGCTTAGCTGATTTACCTCGACAGAAGAAAAAGGTCCTTGAAGCCAAGTGCTCACCTTTTACCATTATCAAAGATCTCAAGGTGCTTTTGGCAGCAGTGTCCCAGAATAGGTGTAAAATGATTTGGCAGCATCCCAAATGCTATGGCCAAATTACAGTTTGACTGATTACATTCTGCTTACCAAAATTCTCACCACTAAGTGAAAGGAAGGGGATTTGCTCTGTTCCTGGCCTGAACTTTTGGACAGTTGTTACTATGCAGTTTAACCCTCTAGCTTTTCCACCTGTTGAACTGGTGAGTTGAAGGACATCTTAGAATCATAAGAGTCACAGAATAGTTTATCTTAACATAAAAAGACTTGGGGATCAAATCTACAGGATGAAAGGTGTTACATGAAAGCAAGAAGTCATTGTTCTTTTTTTCTTTACAGGTTTTTGCAACTGCTTTGCTGAATGCTGATACATTTTTACACTGACCTAGGTGAGGGAGAAGGAAGGAAGAGGGGGTCTTAGAAGAGTGGTGTGAAAGGATTAAAACATAAATGAGACCAACCAGGTAAGAAAACCAACAAACAAAAACCCTAATTTATTAAAATATGAAGCTCACTTTTAAAAGTTTTTAAAAGTAAATCTTTCATGCCCCAAATCTATGTTTAACTATTTTTTATCATGCTGCCTATTTATGTTCCCTTGAATTCTTAATTTGTTTCCAATATGCTTTGCACTTTCCTTTCTTGAGACAGAACAAGGGGCAATGGCCTCAAGTTGGAGCACAGGAAGTTCTGCACCAACATGCGGAAGAACTTTTACACAGTGAGGGTGACAGAGCCCTGGGACAGGCTGCCCAGGGAGGTGGTGGAGTCTCCTTCTCTGGAGATATTCAAGACCCATCTGGACGCCTCCCTGTGCGATCTGTCCTAGGGACCCTGCTTTGGCAGGGGGGTTGGACCCCATGATCACTGGAGGTCCCTTCCAACCCCTACGATTCTGTGATTCTGTGATTCTGTCTTGGTGAGACAAGACTCGGTGAGTCTGAGTTTTCTATTTCCTTACAGTGATTAAAATATTTGCTTCTTCCTTCTCTCTTGAAAGTATTTTAGTTCTTTTCACCATGCAGGTGCCTGCCTGGTTGCATGTTTTCTTCTTTCTGAAATCTAAAACAACATTTTGATCACTGCCTTCAGAAGACCAGCTATGTGATTTTCAGTCAAATCTAAATACAATGTCTCTTAAGCTCCTCCTATTTTAGAAATTCCCCCTCTCATTAAAACTCCTTTCCGTGCCAACAGTACTTGATAATGTGAAAATGTGGATATTCCACTCAACTATAACGTTGACAGGTTAATTTTTTCTCAAGATGTATACTTTTTATCCGTCTATTTTCTTATTGGTACCCATTATATTTATGTGATCCTATCTGGAATAGTGGCAGTACTATTCTACTATGAACTTTACCAATAAAAAAAAATAGGACAATCTAAAAATGAGAAGTCCAGCCTGTGACAGCTCATCATACATTATAAACCAGCCTCAGCACATCTGTGGGTAAATTGTCTCTTGTGAACTGTTCTACAGCTGTTAGGGTTCATGTTGTTCCCTTATAAACTAGAAATAGGAATTTTTATTACCTCTGGCCATAATTTAAATTACATGAGTCCAACTCCATGCTGCAGATTAGTGTACTGCCATGCAGTTTGGCTTTTATTTTGGCATTCTATGATGCAGGTCACACTCGAACTATACCATCAATAGACATGTGATAGGGAAAGAAAGGATAAACACACACAGTATTAAAAATGCTAGAACAAAACCTTAGGTCTATAAAGAATTATTACTGTACTTACACCTCTTCTCATAGGTTATATTCTTGGCAGCTTTACATCACTAGAGTGAATGGTTCAAGCACTTCTCTCGTACTCAACAAACACTCTAAAGGTCAGTGCTGTCACCCTTTCACTAAACATCACCAAAAATAGCTACATAGCTGTTCTAGGAGCTCTCGCTTTATTGATTAAATAAAATTTGTGCTATAAGGTTTTTCCCAAGTCTTACACTGCAAAAAAACTAGACCAGATATTTTTTGAAACACTTAAAAGATAGAATTTTTAAGCAATCCACAAACAAAAACATCTATTCAACTTTAATATATATATAAAAAAGTACTTTCAAAAATTTTAAATACATCACATCAGGATTAAAACCTGCTTCCCTCATCATAAAAAATGTCACACACTCCCTCTTCTGCCCATACATATTCATTTAACTAGAAAAAGGTATAATTTAAGAAATATGTTGAGGTCACAGGAGAAATTAAAAAAACCCAACAAACACACAAAAGTGCAGTTAGCTGAGACAAAAAACCAAACCATTTCGTAAGTACCAGCAATAAACTGAGGCTGTCCCTGCATGGATTTAACCAGAAACCTGTCCTTTCCTACTGAATTGCAAGCAGAAAAAAATATTTGGCGCATGTATATTTACCAGAAGAAATACGTATGTTTTAATGTGAATTTTCCCTTAACAAATTATATTCATTACATTCCTCTGTGAAGTCTTATACTTGGATATACCTTACAGTAAACTGCAATTTATAAACTGCCAGGACACAAAAGAGCATGACTGTTATCCTAAGCCCGTTCCAGCAACTTGCTTTAGAAAGTCATAAACATTATGGCTAATTAACAACCTAATGGAACACTGAGAATGAAGGTCTTGCTTCTCTGTGCACTTCTGGGATCGCCTTTAATTGGTAAGAAATTTCCAGGGCTATAAACAGAACACTACATCTAAGCAACATTCAAAATTTACTTCTGGCTTTTCATCTCAAACAAAAATAATAATTATCGTTAGCTTTCCAATTAATTTTCAGAACTCATTGTGGCTTGAATAAAGAGTTACTCAAACCCAAGATTTGGATTAAGGAATTTTGCATGTCTCCTCTTTGATTTTGTTCAGTTCATCATTGTAGGAAACAGTCTCTAAATGAGTAATTATTCCTTCATTTTGATTGCAGGACAGAATGTATCAGATAATCATGGTATCATCTCAAGGAGCTGTGGTGGTTAAAACGTGGGCCTGGATTCAGGAGCTCTCAGGAGTCTCATTCCTTGCTCTGCCCCAGACTGAACCACGTAACCTTGAGCTTACAGATCAGTATCTCTACCTGAAACATTGAATAATAATAATTCCCATCCTTAGTCTCTTGACACCACAACCTCCAGAAAAGTAGTGGTGGCATCAAGCATGGATTTGCATAGAGCCTTTGACAGCCTAGCATACTACTAATTTTGCCAAACTATTTCTTATGCTCATCCTCATTATGAATATTTAATTATAGAAAAAATTTACTCCATGAGAAATGTTTCCCATAGTTTTTTAATGACATATAAAACATCTTATAAATTTTTTCAAGATATATGGCATACCACAGAGAACAGCTATGATTACTTTTGCAACTGACTAAATAGTGATATAGCTCCAAACAAACGAAGGAATTCTTCCAAAGTTTGAAAATAAAAATTAAAAGGCTTCCCCTCCCCCCACCAAAGTGTAACATAACCAGCTATTCCAGATGTGAGCTTTGCCAGTACTTGTTTATTAAGTGTGAGGCCTTGCTCCAGCAATTAGAACCTTGGGGAGTATATGCAAACCAGAATATTTGCATTTGGCCTTGAGCAATATACCTTCTGCACGACACTGTGCTCCCCACAGTTTTGAACACGCTGACAGGCTAAACTAACCAAACCTCCAGAGAACTAATGACTAGAACCTGCAATAATCCAACGGGAAGGATTACAGGCTTTATAAATAATAGCACGGCGAACTAGCACAAAGTTTATGTACAAATCAGGCTCTGAGGTGACTACTACTATAAAGGCAGAAAGGTTTTACCATGGATACCTGCCAGACCAAGGCAGAATAATAAAAACAGGGGAAGGCTCATTATTTTGGAGCTGGTGAATGTGATTTCTGTTGTTGACCTTTCAGGGCCAGATTCAGATCTCAAGGGAATAGGCTCAGTGTATGGCTTCCATTGTCAACTGCATGGGCTCATGTAGATCTAAGGATAACATGCCTGCATGACCTGTCTGCCCAACTGCTACCCCTAGTCTTGTATTTCATAATCTTTTGAAATTAAAATGCAATTAAACACCTTTAGAAATGATTGAAACAATTTCTAAGGAAAGTTATCCTGTTTCACCCTGTACAGAACCATCACAATGGTTTTCATTTAAAAAAAATAAAAAACTAAGGCAAAACTTTGAATCTCAAGTTATTCTAACTTTTTATTTACTTACATGTGCGAAAAAGTGTGCTTTATTTTCCTTCTTGTTTGCAATCTGTGGACCTCAGAATGATAAACCCTACTCCTAGATAAGATTAATTTTATTCCTGAAAAATCAACCAGAACATCATCTTCCTCTTTTCACAGTATCTTCAAAATTGGACTTGAATGGACACAAGTGTTGGGGGCTGTGCCAGGGGCTTATGTCTGTGTTAGCTCTTCCCTGGAGACAGAACTCATTTCTATGAAAACCATATATTTTTCTCATGATTTATGAACAATTTATAGTAAATATCCTGAAGTGAAATTAAAAAAAATTAAAGATCTAATTAAACCAGAACCAAGTCCTAAAAGAGGCTTGAAGCTACAGTATTTTTTAAACTAATATTTAAAACAAACTTTCCCTAATTTTATTCAACATTCCAAAAACTTTTGTGGGTGGATTACAATCAACAAAACAATTGTAAAAAGCACAGTAGAAAACAAGATCGATGTGGTTTTAATCCTTGAGCATAAGTCAGGGGAAACTCTGATTTTAAAAAGCCAATAAGGTTATTAAGAGTTCCCAGAAAATGTAAAAGAAATCCTCTTTGCATGTGAGCTACAGCTGCAGCAGTCAGACTGAGAAATCCAGGTAAATTCAGGGAAAATATATGATATGCAAACAAGCCACAGCTTCTCTTGCAATCTGACATGCACTAATAGCTAACAAACGAGAGGCTATTTCAAATGAGTTGGTCCTGCACAGCTGAATTATGATAGGCAAATGGGATAGGAATGCATTATAGAGCAACGCTCCCTGCCACAATACACTTTTGCAAACGCTACTTCCCTTCAGAAGTTATCGGCACCTGCCAAAGCCACAGGAATTACCCTCCCCTAGGGCAGTGTGTAACAGGAGGGGAAATTTTGGCTCCTGACGAAGAAACCAGAAACTGAAAAATGTACTAACAAGAAAAGTCAGAAAGCTAAGCCAAAATTCTTTAGGAAAGTAATAGTATCCATGCCCAAACCTGACTCGTCATTGACTTTTAGCCTCTGCACTGCAGCATTAGAACTGCTCAGAGCAGTGTAGAAAACGGCAGACAAATCTGGATCTAAGAGTCTATGCTTCATCACCCAACCATGAGTCACTAAGAACAACAAATTCACAGAGAAATTTGATCCACCAATATATTCTGTCCCACTTGTAAAAAATTGTCAATGTATATGCCATCTGACTCCAAAAAGCTGAGAGCCAAACCACAGGGAGTATAGGCTTGCAGTGGGCTGCTACATACATCACCTGGAGTTACTGCCCTGAGCTGAACTTCTAAATACACTGAGGTAGCCTGGGATGTTTGCCCAATGAATATCTCTGATTTTCTGGTCAGGAAATAGAGACCCTAGGTCCCTCTGGCAAGAATAACAGCAAGAAGCCTCACCTGATTGCCCAATTCCATCTGCTCTCCTCTGCATTCCAGCCTCCTGAAGGTCTTCAACATGGTTACCATTTATAGTGTCTGGATAGTTCACTCCTTTTATTGCCTGTCCTTTTATCAGTTCTTTCAACCTGCTAACCAATAAATATACCCAGCCATAGAAAAACATCCTGTTCTCAAATGTGTGTTGGAAAAGAAATCAGTGGAGAAGGGGCAAAACATGTGTGACGTGAAGGGACAAACAGGTACACAAAACCAGAAAGAACACCTAGACAGACAGGAATTGATAGGTCTTCCCTGCATACACAAAAGTCCCCTCTAGACATCTATGTAAAGGTAGAGATAAAAGAAGGTGCACTTTGTTTTCACTCTGGTGATTGATTCTCATAAAAGTTAAATAGCCATCTATGAATAATGTTTTCTTTAAGAGCTCAAGTGCTAGTTGTCTGCACTATAAAGATGAAGATATAAATTCTAATCATCTCAGTTTAAGGTAAGTATTGTTCAACAGAGCAGAAATTCTTCTTCACTATTTCTTTTCAAAGTATCAAACATAATTACTAAGGACTCCATTCAAATTCAAGTATCCACAAGGTAGGAAATACCAGATTAAAATTTCTTATGCAACTCAATTTGGACCTCTTGAACATATCTGCATATCTTCAATTATGTGATCACAGACTATTTTTCCTTGGCATAGCTGCAGCTCTTTTTGTGTGCACTGTGGATGGTATTCTGAGAAATGGTATTCTGGGAATGAATCAGGTTTATGTAGTGAATGAGGCTTTCATTTCTCTCTGCCTCATTTGTTTCAGGAACTGGAAGGTATATAATGAACCAGCAAGGGACTACAGAACGAGAAAATAAGATTTAATGGTTAAGGCAGCTGCCACTGAAGAACTGAATTCCATTTCTGGATCTGCCACAGAGTTCCTATGTGATGTTGGACAAATCACTTCACATTTTCCAGAGATGACCATTAATTTGATGATCCTCATTTCCTGGCCTCTATACAAGACAATTGAGCTGAGCTATTGAATACTTATAGCTGTAATTGATGTAGCTTAAAACTGTATTTATATACACATAAAGATTGATTACAATTATGGAGACCATGAAAAAATGTTATTTAGAAATTAGCTGAAACATTGTCTCCTATTTTGTTCTTAGTCTCTCTGTTCCTCTGTCCATCACCTGTGAAGTAAGGATAACAAAACCGTGAATGGACAGGGTATTATGCAGGTAATTTCATTACTGTGTGTGAAGCATTCAGGTATGATAGCCATGAGAACAACGAAGCAACTAATAATTTTGTATTCAGTGCAGGTTTTGAATGATGTACGGTAAGGAAAGCCCTGGGGCCTCATAATACATGAAGAGGATGGAAAGAAACACAAGCTAACTGCCGATGAAACATGGTCATGTGGAAAAAACAGTATTCATTTTTAAAAGAATGTCAGAGTGCTTGCACTCAAAGGGGCCAAATTAAGTTTTACAGAAGCAACCTTAGTCCTGGCATTGCGTAGTTTCTGTGTAGGCTTGGTTTTGTTCTTTTCACATGCCAGTGTGTGTTGTAGGTCTTATATGGAGAAGAATCCCAGCACCTACGATCTCTCCTGTTTCTAACCTGGGCCACATACAAAAGGGATTTAAAATCTAAATCCATCTTTCACACAGGTGGAAGCTGATGAAGTTTAATGCCTTGGATTTGGGAATGAATGTCCAGATTTATATGGCTTGGAATGAACATTCACAGGGATGTGGCTCCAGTGCCTGGAAAGGCTGCATCAAAGCTAGTCTTCAGAAACAGGCCTGTCTCATCTAGATGTACAAAAGCTAGATGTTCCTGTAGGGAGAACAGGCCTACTAGTACGTAAACAGGACCCCATTGTCTCAGTCATTCATTCAGGAAGATCATGGCTGAGCAGCCAACATCAAAGGGCATCCACTTCTCAGCCCATGAGCTCAGAGGACACAGAATCTCAGCTGATCCAGGAGATGGGCTGGGCCGGCTGAGGTCTGCCCTGGAGCTGGGCTTTTACCTCACTGCTTATCTGAGCTGGGCAACTCCACCGCCGTGTTTGCCAAATCTGGGGCAGGACTTGCAACTGGGTATGACCCAGCTGACTGTTATACCTGCACTGAGGCCACCCATGTGTACTCACACCAATGAACAAACAGGGCAAGAACTGCTCTTCCCTGTTCATACAAGCACATTCAGCTGGAGGAACAAAGTAACTGGGGATACTTTGGCAATTCACTACAGCTTGGAGTCACGATGAGGAAATTGCAACACAGGCAAGTCCTGTCTTCTTACTAACTTCCCTATTACATGAAAACCATGAAAGGAATTAATATTGTGACAGGGTTATATGTCTTTGCTTACAAAATCTGCATATTAAGCTGTGGGAAAGATTACTGCTGAATGCCTTGTTTTACTCTCCACCCTGGTTTGCAGCCTTTAATTTTCTGATACCTGCTGTAGCTGATGCTCCCCTTGCATTACATTACAGGCCACAATGAAGATCATATATCAGTAAATAATGGAATCAAATTAAAATGCAAGTTTCCTATAATGAACTGAGCCGGCCCATTTCATTAAGTTCAGGTGTTACACTGGGAGAGAAGATAGGCTTTAAGGTACGTTTTAGATTTGATTGCCTATGAGAACGCCAATATGTAGCTTCAAAATTTCAAGACAACGTGCTGCCTGCTTTCTAAAGCTTAAAACAGTTTCATTCGTGAGGTTTATATTTTGTCAAAGTATTTTTACTAGATTTGCATGCAAATTATGAAATACAAAACCAATTTACTACAGCAAAGAAAATTATTTCAATCACTAAGGGAAATAAAAGTAACTTTTACTTAAAGCATGAGAAGAAATGAAAAGCAAACAAGAGATTAAAAGTATCCTCTCTTGATGAATTCCAGTGTTTGGCCTAGAGAAGATTAGCCAGAAGAGGAAAAAATATTTTAGAATTTATTCATAAAAATTACCAATTCTAAATGTATATGCTGAATAAATTAAAATTCCTAATCTTTCACATCTTCATTCAAAGCTTTCTTGATCAGAGCAGAATAAAAATTTTAACTTGGACCTCTAGAACTAGGTAGGGGTGTAAATTTCTCCTTCCAAATTCCATCTGCCATATGATGAGTCACAGACTCATAGAAATCATTTCAGTTGTGGCAGTTTACACTATGTGAAGATTCAGCTGCATTACTTGACGCCGCAGAGTAGTTTATGACTGCACTTACTTTGGGTGACACCGACCCAAAAGATACATATTAAAGAATCAGTGGGTAACACAGGCATGACATTCATAGATTATCAGGAAGACATTATGTAAAGCAACTCAATATTGAGGGAAAAAAATAGCTTAATGGGTCTGTATTCTGCTACCTGCACCATATCAGTGAAGGCCTCTGATGTTCATGCCGCAATTAAAACAGCATTTTAATACAGAGGTTGTATGACAACAAACTAAAGTGAACAGTGCTAACAGGCAACTGAAATCCTTCAGCCAAGTATGTGTCTCAAGATAGGATGTACACATCTCTCCAGGCACACAATTCCCACTTTCAAAGTAGGCACCTCCTCTCTTACAGCCCTGGTGAGGCATTTTGGAAACAACTGTTTTTAAATATTCAACAGGTTAATTCCTAAAGCACTTTAATACTTTGATTACAAATAAACATTTAAAAGAGCCATTTGAGTATCAGGGAATCAGAAGTACATCAGTTATTTTTAATTTGGCCGATCACCTTGCAAGCAATGAATGATCCATGAACAAGGGGCAGTATTCCTTCTAGGATTCAAACCAGATTTTTAACTGACAGAGTCAGATCAAGATAAACAGATTTCTCTGATTTTTTTTGAGCTAAGCACTGTGAGGCTTCTTTCATCCAAAAATGTTTGTCTGAGGATAGAAAAAACCCAATTTTAAATTCCTGGACAGAGTATAAATATAAATTTTATGTATTTATAAAGACATAAAATTCTAAAACTTTTTTTTTTCTCTAGACCAAAAAGACTCACTTTATTTATTGAAGTCCTTCGTTGTTTTCTGTTACCTGTTCGTATCATTTTAATAACTACAGTCCCTAATGAGTACTATGGTTATATTTTGGTAATTGTGGGAAAATACGAAACCACAAGATTTCTTAGCACAATACTGATGAGATTCTTCCTAATGCACCTTATAGAGTACAAGAAGAATGATGATGATGATGATGATGATGATGATGATTTGGCAGACACCTTACAAAATACATGGCACAACAAGATTTTAAGAAAGGCAAAAAGGAAAAACAGAGGGTAATCTGAGAAAATTATACAATTACTTATGGCGGTAAATTCACAGCAAAAGGAGCCTTAATACAGACGAATAGTTTTGTATGAGTCCATCACATTAGGTAAAACATGAAAAAACATTGTCTTCTACCAACAAACACTTTGGGGACCAAGAGTAGTGTTAATAAAACAGGAGACGCCCACCCCCCCATACTGAATAAGTTTCAAAAAGGAGAAAGCACTTCCATAGTACTCAAGAGAGCCATTGCTCTGTCACATTTACTCATTGCACAGCAACAGTAGAATCCTACACTGTGTCTACTGCAACACAAACAGCTAACCATGGTGGAGCCAGAGATCTCAAGTTTTTGCTTTAGTTGCTTCTTTCACCATCACTTTCAACAGGACCTACGTATTCTTGTGGAGCAAGGAGAGGAAATTGTGGTTCCCTGCCAGGTGAGCAGACTGAAGGGTCTTACACCTATCTCTGACTTCAGGTTTACCACCAGCAGGACAAGAGAATTTTGGGAAAATTTCATTCCAGTTAACAAGGAACAAGGTAACGTGCAATAAACAAATACAAAATTCCAGCATGTGGACATCAGCCTTGAGAAAGTCATATCATGAACCATTCTTGACTTGTGAAACCAAGCAGAGGTACTTGCAGACACAGCAGGAAATTATCAACCTATCTCAGCAAAGCACTTAATTTTTTGTTTTCACTAAAGAATTTCTTAAGATATGTTACCTCGAATAGTGCTGCAATCTGATAAATGTCTGGAGTAATATATCAAAAATTCTGATGTGCAAGTGACCAGGCTTCTTACGGAAGCCGTCACATTATTTTAGATACATGTGAAGAGAAAGCACTGCACTAGGGACATTTGACTTCATTTGATAAAACGAGCCATGGGTATTCATCAGTCCACAAGGAATGATTTGGTTTCTGAGGGAAGGAAACTCACAAAACTGGTTCAGAAAAGGGCTATCACGTATTCAGCCTATGACTCAAATCTGAAAAATTGGGGATGGGAACAACCTGCCCTAATTTGAAGTCCAACCTCTCTACAACTCTGCTTCCTAGCAGCGCAATGAGGATGGGTGGTTTTTTTGCTTGCTCATTACTTCTTTCTCTTTTCTAGTTAGAAGACACAAAAGCTCATGAATTCAAGGACTGCCACCATCCCATTTACCTGCACCTCTTGGGTCCATCACAGCTGCAGCCCAAAGGGTCTGCTGGAGTACCAAAAGCAGTGTTGTATATCAAGGTGCAGGTGTAGACAGCATTAGGATGATCTCAATATGCACATAGTTCTACAGTATAAGCAAGCACAGTCATTTCCTGCAAGAATTAAGCCTTCATGACAATCAGAAAGTTCAGCTCTTCCTGTCTTTTAATACTAAAGCTGATGCTCAGTGCAAAATGACAGCAATTTCCTTTTTTACGTAAAGTTTACATAGGAACATTAAGCAGCAATTCCTAATGTGGAGGGTGGTGAATGGACTGAAATATTTTTAGAAGCTCAGTATTATAGTCAAAGGAAAAGAATTTCATTCACTGTTTTGTAAATAGCTTTTGCGAACTGTTCATCATTAATATTTAACCAAACTGTTTGAAAATAGGAGGGCTATACTTTACCGAGATGCATTAGGCCAAGCCATTTACCTGCAATTAAAGTGGTAAAATAGCAAGAAAAAATAGCAGTTCCTACTATGGAACTTTAATATAATTGCAGAACGATTTAATTTGCAATTTATCTTGAACATACAATAACTTCTGGAATTATGAAATGAACACCTTGGTGAGCATTTTACTTCCATATAGAAAGAGACTGGAAATAGATTCCTTCAGAAGGAAGTGCTGAAGTGGGCTTGAGTGGTATATCTTAAAGAAAAAACATAAAATGTTGCAAAAAATAACAGATAACTGTGCCTGAAGTCAATGCCTCAGAAAGATGCTAATGAAGAGTACATCAGTGGAAGTGCCATCTTTCATCCAAGGTACAAGAGCTCCTGACTGCTGTGTAGAGTCATGAGTGACCCTGGGTATTTTTTGATAATACTGGAGACCTTGGCCACTGAATTTCTGCTGAAGCAATTTGGTTTAATTGCATTCTGCACACCTAATTCTTTCCCCAAACTACTAAACTATTCTAGCATGCTAACTGTATCTTCCTAAATACATATTACCTTCCACCATAGGAATCCTTGAAATTCTCTGCCTATATTTCTAGGTTTGAGTAACTATATTTCCTATGTTTTGAGAAGGAAGGGTTATTTTGAAAGAAAAGCTATTCAAAATGTAAGCTTTTAATTTCAGTAGAAGGACTGTGAGACTGCCAGGCAATACGAGCAGAGTAGTCTCATACGACAATATGCGTGCATGGATTTTTAATTCTGGACTTTGTTTAACATTCTCCTTTTGTGTTGGCTGTTTCTTAAAAAGTAAACGGTACCATCTGCATAGACCATCTGAACTGAGCTGACCCTGAACAGGAACATGAACAGAATGAACCTACAGATATTCCGCTGTACTTTGTCAAGCCTGATGGCAGCTAATTTACTACCAGATAATATGGACAGACAATTATTACCAGAAAACTTTAATGAACCAAAATTAAGAAGAATTCTCTTAATTTCACCAGCATTACTTTCCACAGGAGTTCGTTCTGTGGCAAAGTTTTCAGCACTACAGAATGGTAAAGAAATGAGTCATTGGAGTTGGTTCTGAAACCAGCATCTGTTTTCCCACTCCTGTCAAAACCGTTTACCATTATTTAGTGTGAAGTTTGGCTTGCACATTAGCAGAGCCTATGATACAGGGTATCAGTATATGCCTATGAGAATTGTACATGCTGCACAGCCATCGCTGGTGTGCCTGTGTGTCCAGTCCCACATATGCTGCCGGTTCCACATATGCTACCAACAGCAGCAAATAAGAATTGGGGAGCAGCAGATGAAGAATAATTACGTTTAAGGAATGAGGCAAGACACTGAAGAAAATCACAGCATGCTGAGACATCCTCAAGGAGATCTGGGCTTCCCTACTTTGCTTTCATGCCTGTTTGGTCCTCTTGCAGCATCCTGCCTTTGGGCACTCTCCCCACCGAGGCTGGCTGCATGATGGGAAGTCACTGGTACAACTCGACATCCTAATTTGCTCCAAGTGCTCAGCTGCTGCTGCAAGACCAGCCTGTACACTTCTGGAGCTTGTCTACCCCGCAGGGAAGTCAGGATAACTCGATTTGCTCCTGTCAAGGAGAAGGGTGCCAAGCCAAGAGATCTGCTTCTGCTGAGCCCTTGGCACTGAAATCAAGCCTGCGGTTCTGTCATGCCCTTTTTGTTGCTTGGATTCATGAGGAAAGGCTACAGGACCGCTTCCTCTCCTGGCACAACTAAACTGTACCACCGTGGGAGGCTTGAACTGTGTTTTTAAACAGGCTCCCCACTGCTCCGTGTCACATTCTTTCTTCTTCTCCTTGCACAGCAATTTCATATATATTACATTCTAAAACAGAGGGCAAACTCCACAAATGAGCATCCTGCACACAATTTTCCAATGTTCATGGACAATTTGCTGTGTTCTGCTCTGAATTTCATGACAAGGAATTCAGAAAGTATGAATATTGCATTTGATCTCTCCTCCTTTTTCCCTTGTACCCACTGATGCTTGTGTACTCACAGTATGTGAAACAAAGTGGGGGGTGTCTTCAAATTCCAAAATGCATTTTTACATGAATTAATTAACTCTGCTATAATTCTGACTTCAAGAAAAGACATAAAATACTATTTTAGTAAGATATCTGATACTACTACAACAGAAACATCAATTTATGTATTTAGTCATGTCCAGGGATTAATCTAATGCAGAATTTAGATTCATTCATGTTTAATTTTTTTTTTCCACTTTTGAATATTTTCAGTAATGTAAAATAAACAGCATGTTAGATTAGCTGCTTGACTTACACTAAGTACTACCATGTATTCTGTTAGAATGAGGTGCTTTCCAAGAGAGCATTAATAATTATCATTAAAGGTAGGTAAAAGTTAAAATTAAAATTCAAAGGAATCTGTTAATCTTCTAGTTTCTCATTCTTTGCCAAATACATACATACATTATATATATATATAAAAACTTGAAGGCACTGAAATAAAGATTTTCTTTGATTTAATTTTTTAAAAAAATGTCAAACGCAGAGATGCATCCACTATCCTTTCCTAGACATCAAAGCTATTTTCAACAGAAGGGTCTCGTCTCAGCCAAAAATATAGTCTGTTTCCATACTGCAGCTGAAGTCTGCAAAAGCTCAGAGAGAAAGAGGAAAAAAAAAGCCCCAGTTTTCATGGCCATGTACCAATTTCTACAGGATGAAAGATGAAAGCATTTTTGGTTGAATCAGCCAGTACCTTTTAATTAGGTGAAGCCTTTCCAAAAGTGTCTAGCTGTCTCTAGGAACACAAGTCTCGGTCACTGACTTCAATTTTGCAACAAAAATTATACTATGACTTAGTGACATCTTTCACAAAAATGGGTCAATTTTTCTTTCATAAAAAATGCAAGAAAACCTGACTTTCAAGTCATTTGGCCTTTTATTATAATATATTACATCCCATGCACTGTCTTGATGACATTTACTGTTTCCTATGCAGGAACCCACAGTATGTATGAGTTGTCCAAAGTTCAAAGAGGGCAATCATTAAAATTTGACATTTATGTCAATGTATACACAGGGAGTTTACCTTTTCATTAGCTGCATTTTTTTTGTAAATTTTTTTTTTCCTAGTGTAAAAAGCTGAATATGAAGTCATGAAAGACTTGGAGTGATTTTGTGTGATCCCAGTTGAGACTAATGGGTAATTCTATATGATTGCAACTGAGATTACTGGGTAAAGGAATTGATTAAAGATATTTTTGTTGTTGTTGTTATTTGCTGAGTTGTCAGGAGGTGTTGAGTCATGCTGTGAGAAGTTCAAGTGCTGAATCTTCTGCTGTCAGGTACAGAAATGTCACGTTATATTACACAGCACGCAGCACCAAGTTAAAAAAATAAAAATCTTTGTACATAACATGGTAGTTTGGTAAACAAAACCTATCAACTTTACAAATCTGGTTCTCCTTCCAATTGTATGTTATTTTTCATGCCCGATAAGCTCAGATTTTCTCAGTGCACAAGTCCGAACAGATGTCTTTCTCCAGATGAACAAACTGATTTGAATACTGTAAGGATATGAGCGCTGTCAGCCAAGCTTTAATAGGACTTTCTTTTGGTTAAGGAGTGTGTCTTTAACTCCTCTTGAAAACAAATTGCTTGTGTTTTACCATTCCCTGGTTTGGTCAGAGTAAAACAGTCCAGCAAGCTTCTTCCTCCCAACTCATCCCAAAATATATTTGGCAATTGCATTGTAATTGATTGAGGAGACAGAAAGACTGATGAGGTACGATAGCCAGTATCAGTTTAAAGACGCAAGGGAACAGTTTTTATGACTGGCCATTGTATGAAGTCTGCATGAAAGAAACATGAATTTTTGCCATGGGTTTTAACTTTAACCAGCTTGGCTGAATTGCAAACAGTGGAGCCAAAACCCCATGAGGAAAAAAAAATATTGCCAGTGGCTCCTGTGGCTGTGAAGGCTGACACTGACTCACCCAGGGCTATGTGGAGCAATCCACTCCTGGAGGAAAACCATCCTGACCTACTCCACTCAAAAGCACTTCTCCCAAAGGAAACTGGGGACAGATGAGGACAAGGTCACCCGCATTCCCCTTACAAGCAAATCCTACAGGGATGCAGAGGGAATGGAGGAGGAGGACATCACTCAGTAATATCATACCAAACCTTCTGCTTTAGTTTGTATTTGGTCTGAATATAATCTTGTTCTTTAATCCTGTGATTCAAATATAGGCTAGGCTCTTCAGGCCCTTGGGAGAAATTCCTAAAATTATCTCTATGTCCAGTGAAGGCAGCGAGCGTTATACTCGTGTCTGATTTTCTTAGCACTGCGAGTATAACCAGCTATCTTATGCTACCAAGTCAAGACCGTGCCATGCAAAAAGTGGACAGTCAAAGACCTCAGTGCATGTATTCAGGAACCTGCATTCAGTAGCTCTTATTCAGGCACACTTACAAAGTTGAATTTGCCATATACAAGCTCATGTATTATCTACAATCAAATAAACAAATATCATACAGACAGTAACCATGTCTGAGGCCTCGGTTAGCTGAGATGTAATACCGAGGGCCAAAACCTGCTTCTCCTGAAATAAGTCTAGCAAGTTGAAGCTACTTCAGTATGATTTCTTAAGCAGAAAAATACTAAATAATATCAACAAGAGTGAAAGGAACTGGCTGAATCAGGCCAGTAGGTAGTATTAGGCAAAGCTACAATATGGCAGGTGTTGTATATTAGAGCTTTACAAATATTATTATTACCTTTATTTAAGAAATAGAAAATCAATCAGGTAACTTCCATGTGAATTTTCTGCTTTTATTATATTTGAAATATAATAAAAGACTGTAAAAATTACAGCTCAATGAATTATTTTTCATCCTTGAAGAAAGGAAAGAAGGTAACCTCTACTCTATCTAGATAAAGAGGAAATTCCAACCTTCTAAAATCTTCCAAAAAAGCAGATTTTCTCAAATTAGATATGTACAAGTATCTTCTACCTCTCCATTCCAAATTTCTATATTTGCAATAATTTGGATGCTTAATTAAAAAAAATAAAATTCTCTACTTACTTATTTAACTGATGCACCTCAAGAGTGATAAGACTATTTCATTCCACAATGCAATTCCATCATGGTATAATTTGGGCCATTGTACCTTGCCCTTACATGTTTTCCCATCTTCCTCTAACAATCTAATAAATCAGTAATCATATTTACCTAAAGATCTCTGTTGCATCTGTGGTTGAAATAGCTATTCTGAAGAGTCTTTTACATTAGTATGTATATGCAATTATTACAGTAAATGCTTTAAAAGCTGCCCAAAACAAGGGAGGGGATTTAAAAGGTTTTTGGCTGCAGGTAGAAGTTTCACTTTGTTCAGCTTCCCTCTGCTTCTTTTCCTAACCAGCCTGCAGCTTCAAATACTCTGCTGACAGCCACCTTTCAGACTTCTATACATCTCTGAAAGACAATTATTGAATTTACCCAATGAGCTAGACTAGGAGCACCCTAATAGGAGTGTGAAAGGCTAACAAGCTGGAAGCCTTTGAGGTGGCAGCAGTGTCTTACATCTCTTGATGTCCGTGAGTTGATAAAATTGTTACTAGTTCAAGAAGGCACGCACCCATGGTTTCTCCTTTCAGGCTTTCCCTTCAACTAAGGCTAGATAGTTAAGGTCTTGTATCTCTGATGTGGTCAGTGGGCTAAAATGTCAGGATTCACTTCCCAAGAACTTCACAAACAAGGGGTTTTGTGTTGCTAGGAGGACTGAGCCGATAGCAGGAGGAGAAATTGTATCATTCCCAACTCACCGATTCATTATCATTGTTCTTTATAACGGGAATGCCATCTCCAGCCCCTTTCTACCCATAATCTGAGCAAGGTGTTGATGAAAAGATAAGACTTCCTTTAAAGATTTTTTTTTCTTGGAAACACCAAGCATGATTCAGCTGTTACTCTGGGGTGTATGGTCTGACGATGCTCAGTTGTGAGGAAAGACATCCCACTCCTTGTTCAGCCTGGGAAACTGCAAGTCTGCGAAAACAGTCCAAGATTTAACTTCTCAGAGCTGACAGCCTCCTAGCACTGGAGCAGAATCAGCCATCCTCACTCCCCACCAGGCTGAACCCTGTTTTCTGAATTACTTTTCTGGTGTCAACAGGGTTATTTCAGCAGCAGGTACCACTCGGTGTGAGCCAAAATAGCAGAACTCAACCCGGAGATCCTGTTAACAATCATAACAACAGTAATAATTAACCCATTATTTTTTGTGTTCAGTAAAACTGTGCGTGTACCCATTATCACAAAAGAAATAATGCAGTAATGAACATCACCACCATTGCAATCCATTAAGAGTTCAGGAGCACACAGCAAATACAGTGTGATAATCTAAGACAGCAAGTAGGGAGAACTCTAAAAGTATCATCTGCATGGAGTCTGTGTACTGAAATTGGATGTAAACAAAGATACTGGTCCTGGTATCTTGCCTAGAAAACACCCAGCGATGTATAAAGGCCTGGGTTGAAAACTGATGCAGAGCAGAGAGTGCCACCTACAGAATTACGAGGAATATTTACTTCACAACACTAGGTCCCCTTTCCATTTGCAGACCATCTACGATGATGTTTAGTTAGCACCGTCTGGTGAGATCAAATCCAAGCTGTGGTGCTCTCAGAGCCAATAAATTAACTGGAAAGCAAAGCAATGTAAGAGAAAAGCTGCTAAACAAAAGAGATGTTTGAAAAAAATTGCTAATACCGCAGTTATAAGAAATAACCTTACCAGCTCAGAACAAGCCTGCTTGGATGTACAGTCTTCCCACATGCCTGACATGGTAATATGGCACATTTAATACCTGCACAGAATCTGCAATAGACTGCACCTCAAGGAAACCTCAGTTCTGCTGCTGCTACGATTTTACTTTCATAAGGGCACTCTAGACTACAAGCTCTCTATAAAAAGCAGCGTGGAAGTTAAAATCTATGCATTTCTTCCTACTCTGCCCCCATTAGTCAAAGTCCAGAAAGATGCTGCTAAGGAAGGTTAACTGGATGGCAGCTTCCTCTGTAACTAGGGGCTGGTTGGCAGTTCGGAGACAGATGGCAAGTTAAATAGTCTCAGCTGGTAGAAGTTTTTGTTCTGGCTTTTTCCACTTCCTTTTAGACGAATTCATGACCATACTGCGACAGAAAGATTTTAAGTAGAGGTCAAAAAGTACGACAGGCATTACTTATCCACCTGCAAATATTTCCCTACCCAGCCCATAAACTGCTGTCATCCATTTAGTGGTGACCATAAAGATAACAATAATAATGCGGCTGGACAATGAGCTCCCACTGTTACGAAATACACTCGTTGTGGGGCTTATAATACTCAGGTATAGGGTCTACAATAAAAAATGAGAGAAGGGTGCTGTGGCAGGGGAGGGAGAGGAAAAAAATTAAATCTCTCCTTTTGTATCTCATTTCTGTAAAAAGTTTTAAACCCCTTGGTTTTTGTGTGTCATATGGCTTGCACATCCTGAAAAATCAGACTATTTGGGGCTGAACCTGATCAGTCTGCTCAGCTACTGTGTGTCTGCCAAGGTTTGAGCCAATAACATATTGCAAGAGCCAGTGCAGTAATTATACAATCTGATCTCTGCATGCTACCAAAATAAACTCGTAGCTAATGATGGCAGTGCTACAACCCTTTAGCAGGTTGAAGATGTGTGCCATATTTAATGCCTCCTCAAGAGATCGGTTTCCTAATCTGAAAGAGATTTAAGACACTTAAAGAGAAACATGCAGCTACTCCTTTCTGCTGTGTTCGAACCACTCCTGGTTATATTGGGCCTCTCTCTATCCTTTAAATAAACAGAAAAGCTGCTTTCACAGCTCATCTCCAGATATGAAATTACTTTCATGGTGCCTGAGCGCTCTCTGCTATCCAAATTTCTCACAAAAAAACCCCACATTGCTTTCATTTTCTTGTGCTACTGAGCTGAACAAAGATAAAAGGAGTCAAATAAAGATTATTGATTTAATGTTATCATTTCTCATTCTTTCTCCTCTTTAGGACCATTGTTGTGTATTTTATACCAACATATGCAGCAGTGGCAATGCTGGGAACAAGTCGGCTTTGTGACTTTTTGCAGGCTTCAGTTACCGGCAGCCACCTGTGCTGTATGCTGTTCTGAGGAATTAGTGATTTGGAAAATTATCCAATCCATACTATCAAATCAAGGGAAAGATCTACTGTTTGCAATTACTCTCTCAGAGCTTGCTGCTTCTCCTCCTTGCATTTGATAAAATTCACCTAGTGGAACTACAGCGCTGGCCCTCTACAAGGAGAGTTCATCGGGTTTTATAAGTATATTCTCAATGCCACAAAATATGATAGAATTATTGCTAGGTGGTAATTATAAGGATTTTTTCTTTCCTCTCAAGTTGAAGCTAGGTTGTGTAACTTACACAGTTACAGTCACATTCCCATTCCCACCATGCATAGAAACCCAACCAAAAGGAAAGTTTGAAATTCAGTGTAGCAAAAGCTAACATCCTCCCTGATGGCAATGATAACAAGAAAATAGCAGTTTTCTCACGTCTCCTGGAGACTTTTCATGAAGCGACCTCTTGAGAACCAGAATATGAGCAGTCATCAGGCCTTACAGAAGCCTTTCCAAAAGCGTCATTAACATGGATTCATTCAATGTTTTTATGAAGGGCACAAAAATGAGATACAGACAGAGATTTTGGGTTTATCCTTTCTGAACCCAGAATATTCAAAAAAATCTTGGCGTAGCAGATAGCTCAGCATCTAAAATGTATGCAATGCAAAATGTTGCAAGTGTTTATTTGAAAGAAGCCTCGATAACCAGAGACATTTTTCCCTAAAAAAAAATGCTGAAAATATCACATAATCATAAGACTTCACAGTAGAAAACCCAAGAAGTGAGAGCCACCAGCCATAATTCATGAATGCAGAAGCCTGGGGGTAGCGAGGCCCTACAGAGGGATCTGGACAGGCTGGAGAGCTGGGCTGAAGCCAATGGCATGAGGTTCAACAAGAGCAAATGCCGAGTCCTGCACTTTGGCCACAACAACCCCAGGCAGCGCTATAGGCTTGGGGCGGAGTGGCTGGAGGACTGTGTGGAGGAAATGGACCTGGGGGTACTGATTGATGCACGGCTGAACATGAGCCGACAGTGTGCACGGGTGGCCAAGAAGGCCAACGGCATCCTGGCTTGCATCAAAAATAGTGTTACTAGTAGGAGCAGGGAGGTAATTGTCCCCCTGTACTCAGCACTTGTGAGGCCGCATCTCGAGTACTGTGTTCAGTTTTGGGCCCCTCACTACAGGAAAGACATTGAGGCTCTGGAACACGTTCAGAGGAGGGCTACTAAGCTGGTGAGGGGTCTGGAACACAGGCCTTACGAGGAGTGTCTGAGGAAGCTGGGATTGTTCAGCCTGGAGAAGAGGAGGCTTAGGGGAGACCTTATAGCTCTCTATAACTTCCTGAAGGGAGGTTGTAGTGAGCTGGGGGTCGGCCTCTTCTCCCGTGTAGGCAGTGACAGAACTAGAGGGAATGGTAGCAAGCTGCGCCAGGGGAGATTCAGGCTCGACATTAGGAAGCACTACTTCTCAGAAAGGGTAGTCAGGCACTGGAATGCACTGCCCAGGGAGGTGGTGGAGTCACCAACCCTGGGGGTGTTCAAGGAAAGACTGGATGTTGTATTGAGGGATATGGTTTAGTGGGAGCTAGTAGTAATAGGTGAATGGTTGGACTGGATGATCTTCTAGGTCTTTTCCAACCTTGATAATTCTGTGATTCTGTGAATTGGATGCATTAAAGTTTTCAGAACAGCAGAGTTTACATTTATATAACTAAGAACACAACTTGTGCTTTAGCATGCATTTTATGACAGATTGGGAATAGAAACTGGCTAACACAGTTCCCTGGTTAGGACAGACACCTCAGGCTGCGGTGAAGCATGACCTTTATAGATATCTAGCAAAAAACATTTAAGAAACAGATATAACATCGTGACCTTTTTAGATATATAGCATAAAACATCTATGGGGAAAATCTTGCCCCACTTCCCGTCTGCCACAGAAGCCACGGACACAGCAGGAACTGCCCGAGGGGCACCCAGTGCTGGTACCCAGAGTTGGAGGTTTTACTGAATCCCAAAATGACAGTAACAGTGGGACTGATTACACCTAACTTTGCCACCTACGTGTCTGATATTTAGGCTCTGTCTATAGTCACTGGAGGCAGGCAGGCAGCTCCAGAAGTGGTGTTTACAAGAAATGTCTAAAGTAGAATATATGAATCGTAAAACAGAATATATAAATTGTTCGTTGGAGGGACTTCCATTGCTGTGACTACAGAGGGACTACTAATTTCTACCTAGTGTTCGCTCTGATGAACTGTAGGAACACTGTTATTACACCCTCTGGCAACAAAGGACTGTTTGTATTGCTTCAGTACACAGAAGACATCCCATTTTAGTGGGACTGGTGTAGGGCACAAGATCTCCTCAGTCAAACAGAAGACAAGGTTTAGCATTATTGTTCTGTACTTTCGTTTTTTAGTGGAAAATAATCTTGTAAAGTTGGAATTACTTCTCTCACAGAGTTTTGCTTCCTTTTCCTCCATTAAAAACCATAAAAAGCAAAATAGAGTTTATTTCATTAAGCCAGAGAAATTAAAGATGCAGCATTGCTAATGATCATGCTTTGTTGTTTCTATGGTCCTTCCACTGATAATCCCATTCTAGATACAGTCTGTAGGGTATTTTTAGCAAAAGAGCACCAGAAATGTTATTGAACTTTCAAATGAGAAATTTTGGAGGAATGATAGCCCAAAGGCTAATAAGGATTTGAAAAACAGAAATTAAATAAAATCCCCAGGAAGGAATGGTACTACTCAGAGAAAAAATAAAAGGGTTTAAAAATGCATGATGAAGAAAGCATGAAGACAAGAATACATTCTTAACTGCAAGATCCAAGACAGCTTTGAACTTTCATACTTAATATTACCTGCAAGTTCATTTTTGAGGAAATATTCACAAAAGGTTACTTTTACAATATAAGGTTTGGGAGATTCACCTGTCATTCCATCCTGTGCAAATCCACAAGTCTATAATATATCTAATTTCTTTGTCCCTCACAGCCTGGAGAAGAGAAAAATTGTCAAGTTCTTGAAATCAGCACAGCAGCCATACCCTGTATACAAGTGTGGAATCATAAGACTGCTGCTTAAGGTCAGTGCAGCTTATGGTAATGAATATGGAAAGGTTACTATTGTTGTCTTTTGTTGATTTCTCCTCAAAAAATGCAAAGAACAAAAAGGTCACTAAGCAATGTTTCTAAGCTACTTTGGAATTTACTAATCTATCACTGAAGAAAATAAAAAAGGGTTAATAAAATATACTCTAGACACAGAAAATCAGATTAGAAGTGGCATTTCACTGTGAAACCTTCTTTAGACAGAGAAAAAATAACCCCAAAATCAGAAAGGAAAGCTACTTTCAGACTTTGATCACTAAATAAATATTTACAAACCGAATAAAGCTTTTTAAAGTACAAGGTTGAAGTACCATAACATATCATTGAAGAATACATCTGTGACAGTGGAGCTGACATCAAGTACTGGAATGAATGCTAGATGCTGCAATTTTATGAAAATTGTACTTGTCCAGATCAGTGAAAGAATTTACTGTATATTGAGTTTTGCAGACCAAACCTATACCAGCAATGAGTGAAAAAGCAAGCAGACAACAATGAAATGGCTAGAAGAGACTCTAGCATGATATACTAAACTACCAACTGAGAGATTTCCAAGGAGGATACAAGTCTGGAAAGCAAAGTGCTTGAATCAGAGGAAATTAGAGATGAGAGACAAAGCCCTGTTGAAGGCAATCCGGATTGGCAGGTTGGCAAAGGGACGAAGGGACCAAGACTCTGCAAAAGGTACTGCTTATTCTCAGGTTCAGGTTGCGAAAACTTAGATGAAATCTAAGTTTAAAACTGTTTCTCTCCTCTAACATGCTTTTGCTTTAAATGAATTATAAATGGCTTTCAAGTCATTATTTGGATGCTGCCAGTGTCTCCAAGTAGAGGGTTTGCAAGTAATTCAGACCTACTGGGGAAACCCCTGGTGATATCTAGGAGCTGTAGGGTCAGGAGATGATCTGAGAGAAGGGTAAACATATACCCGCCTCAGAACACAGAGCTGGGGTAGAGAACCAGAAGCGCATTCTGAGGTGAACTTCAGGGGCTATCTGAAATAGCATGAATAAAGGGCAACATTTTACTAAGAAATATTAGTAAGAAACTGTTTGTGTCTCTCTATGGATATTTCCATATATATGTCAAATGAATGTGCATGTCATAGATTCTGAATTATTGCACATATTTATATTTCTGTGGTTTCCTCATGTTGTGTGGCCCTTTAGCTTTGCAGTAACCTGTCTACAGTATTTGTGTAGTGTGATGACAGAGTGGAAGAAGCAGCATAATCTTGACATTTTGGCATTACTCTTCATCTATCTTGCCTTTTGTGCAGGTTACTATATTACTGAAAATGCCAAATGTTCAGAACAATATAGATAAGCCAAATTCCATGAATTTTAATGGGAATATTTTATACTTTAAATTCAAAATAGGCTTCTTGTTTGAGTGGAGGATCAGCTTTGAAGATAACTGTGCAAACAGTGACATCATTGAATTTAGCTGTTTGGAAGGCTAAGTTTTGAATGAAGCAGAATGTGTAAGTAATTTCATGAAACACTTCTTACACTGTTAGGGGACAGGTTAATCTATTTTAGAAATTTTGAAGTCATAAAGAGATGGGTGTTTCCTCTGTAATGACTGGTGCTGCTGGTCTTGTGTGATCGTTTGGTCATATTTTTAAAAATAGAAATTACAGAATTAAGGGACATAATTACCCATGTTGCACCAGAAATGAGCACCACTAATTTATCCATTTTCTATTACAGAGAATGACATGTTTAACAAAAGGAAATTCAAACAGAAGTTTTAAACAGGACCATTTTCTCACGTTGAGCTGATTCTTTTGTGTATGTTTCTATATATAGGCAAAAGTTTGAGTCTGAATTTGCTTCTCAAGCAAATTTTATGTTGAAACCACATATGATGTTATGCCCAGATGGAGTGTAGTGAGAAGAAAAGAATTTCAGGTTTCATCTGCATTTTCATTTCAGTATACATGTCAGATGCTTTGCCTTGTTTAGATAAAGGTCAGGAAAACACAAAGATTTTATTTTCATCTTAAGAGCTTTTGTAAAACAAGGAAAACATAGGTGGAATTATTTGAAAATGAGTTCCTTTTGAAATCCTTCAGTCAACTCCAGTCCTGAAAACACAGTTTAATTGCTGGAAGATTTATCCCACACTGATATAGCCTTAACCATATCTTTGTACTGCAAAGAGAATCAGTACAAACTGTAGAACCTGACACAGTCTGAGACGTGTTAGAGAGTAATGGAGAAAGTACTGAGCACAGCAGTGCTGCATAAGGAGAAAAGGGAAATAATTATTCCTCTTTTCTTTCTGTGAAACAGCTGCCCAAAACTCCATGTGTATTTAGCTGCGGATATGCACTATTTTCTTCATCTGAAGTTAAGCACATGCTTAAGAATGAGATTTGGAGGAAATTTAGCTGTTCATATCATTAAATAGTAGCCTAAAATACTGGAATCAGATGAGAAATATTTATTTATTCTTTCACAAGCCATTATTTTTGGTAAGGTGTTTGCAAAAATCTGTGTAAGAAGACTAAACAGACATGTTGGAGCACAGCTGGATGCATTCATAATGCAGATTCTCTACAGTTTAACTCCTGCATTGCGCTCAAATTATTACAGGACATCTGAGTTTCCCCTGAAACAATTACGAGGTTGATACCTGTGGTATTTACCTACTCTGAGGGTGTTGTAATGATTAGCTAACTCACTCTTGCACAGAAAGGCAGCAGAAAACCCATGCATTAGTTGGACAAAATCAGTAAAGCACTCTCTAACTGATGACTATAATGACTCAACAGTGATTCACTACTGCAGAAGCAGTTATCAGGGTAGCAAGGGGTGAACAAACTACTTGAGTACTCCTGAAAGGAAGCAGTCATAATGTCCTTTCACTCGATATGGGTAAAATAAAAAATGTATGTTATTTTGGGTCCTTTGTGTGGAAAAATAACCCAATATATAAAATATAAAAAAAGACCTAATGCACTTCTACAGATGATGTTTTCATCTCTACAGATAAGCTGGGTTGAAAGTTAGATATAGAAAAGTTACACTAATTAGATTTCTACAAATAATTACTATCACTAACCAAAGCAAATTGGTCCATTTCAATGATGGCTATCAATCTACCACACATATAAGCAAAAATACATCAAATTGTTTATATACCTTCAGATGATAGGCAATATCCAACACAGGTTGTTCAGGTGGACTAGAAAAAGATCTTTCTTTCCCTCCCCAGATACAACAGAATTCTATAATAAACCTGAAATGCTGAAAGAGTGAAATCAGTTGTGTCTGCACATACATGCACAAGAATAAAAGTGAATGACAAATTTGACATAACTTCTTCCACAGGAACGTTTCTTCATTGTTGCATATCAGACATGAAAAAGGTAAAAAAAAAAATCTGAAATTTGAAATATTTCTTTCTTTTTTCAGATCAGCCTGGATTATGAAATGATTTGGAATGCTCTATAAAGGCAACTTAAAATAATGAAAGAGTTAATCATGCTTTCATTCCGATCTATTTATTTATCGGCTATACCAATGTAAGGCTGGAACTTCAATATGCATTCTGGTGCAAGCATCCTTGCATTTAAGAAATGGCTCAACTGTTGTCTGTTCAATTAACATTACCCTAAGCATGTAAAGCAAAATACAGACATGGTACACACATATTTTGGAGTTGGATACTAAAGAAAGGTTTTGTTATTGAGGCATAACATACACCTTGGAGAACTGTAAACACCACTAATACACATATCCTTTTCTATTTCAGGGGAAAAAACTCCGATTTCTATTTCTGCTCTTTTATCTCTTTTAAAGTGCAAATATTACATTTCCTATACTCATGCTTTTCAAGCAGAAAAAGGCCAATGGGTTGTTTGGGGTGTTTTTAAAAGGAGCCTTTTCAGAGCAAACCATAGCTAAGAGAAACAGGACTATTTTGAACCCTGTCCTTTCTCACTGAAGCTTTTCAATTGACTTTACTTGCCTCAGGATTGAGGCCCTAAAGGAGATGTAGAAATTAGGTTTGAACAGCCTACTAAGTAAGTAGCCCTATCTGCACTCTTAGATACAAAATGTCTGATCATTAATAAGCTGGTAATTTAGGGAAAAAATCAGGGTTCTCAAGCACCTTTCAGAACCAAACTGGAGGACTGCATTCAAGGAATAATGACAGAAAGGAAAGAGTAAAATTGCAACTGCCTTTCTTCCCATTTAAAAAAAAAATATATACTGAGGGTATTAGATACTCTTCACACAGGAGAACAGAAAGCACTGTCATTATTTTTTAAATATATATATATTTATATGAAGAGAAATACCTTAATTGGTGCAAGAGAAGTACCTGACAGTGATTTGAAGATTTTTGTTTTTGTGAACATAAATCGCCTCCTGTAAAGAAGGTCAGGGGAACTTCAAAAAGATAAAAAAAAATCCAAAAAAACCCACCACGATCACCAACAAAACAACCAGAAAAACTCCCCAAAAATCAGTGCAGCCTTTATGCATTTTTCTGTCTCATTGAGAGAAGAATCAAACTCCCGCATAAAAATGCCTGTTTAGTTCCAATAACACATAGCAGGGTCTCTTCCTGAAGCCCTTGCACAAATAAACAGCTTTGAATTGCATCCAGTGCAGCGTCAGCACACCACTCTGCTAGGCTGAAGCAGCTGCAGCCAGCAGTTTAAAAAAAATCATAAAATGCAGGGATTGGTATTTTCAAAAGAAAAAAGAACAATAAAAATAATACAGGTGAAACTAAAAGAAAGGTTTATCTCAATCTCCAATTTGTTGAATTTTAAAGAATGAAACTTGGATCAGGGAGAGGGTCAAGACTAGAAACGCAGCATCCTGAGGATGAGGTGATTTGATACCTCACTAAATGACCAGATTTTGGAGAGGGAGAATAGGAGGGGAATGACAAGGAGAGATTGAAAGCTCATTCCTGGAAAGCTTTGAAAATTCTCTGCACTAACTCAGTTTGAAGATCTGACATAAACATGTCTGCAGCTCGGCTAAGGAAACACCTTATAACTTAACACAGAGACAGGTCTCATCCCTTTTCCCCAGGAAGCTGGGGCAGCCCCGTGGGAGAGGTGCAGCAGGAGATGAGTGCCTGCACAACTGCAGGTTTAGGCTGGTGCCACTTGGTGAAATTTACAGAAGACTTAAAGATCGCTAGGAAGGTTTGCAGATCTGTGGCGTTTCTGATATGTCCTCACCTCTGACAATAGCAATGAAAGAATAGAGGGACATAGCTCCCAGTATGGTAATTATCTTATTTCCTCATTAATGACAAGGATCAGATCTTTCAAGTGAGGAAATAAGAAATTTAATATCCTTGGTAGGCAAAATAATTCAGACAGTTTCCCTATTAACACCAGTTCCCTTTTTGTCCCTTCTTCCACTTCTTCCTCTGTTTCAAGATCGTTCTTTCCATCGGCCTTCACGATTCCCACTCACTCAAATAGTAGAGGCGGATTTAGGCATCTAAATCAGTTCTGAATTATTTCAGACTAATTTTTTATTGCCTATCACAGCTTCTTTTCCTTGTCTGTTTTCATCATCTGTACCATCCCTTAACTCTTAGCCTTTATTTTCTCTTTACTCCTCAGGTGTTTCTCTGTCGGGTGTCTGTGCCTTTGGAGCCTCCATTCCCCTCCATGGGAAGGCCAGGAGCGGGAGAGGAGTTGCGGTGAGCAGCTCCTGCCTGCAGACAGCTCGCAGGGCAGGAGGACAAGTGTGGCAGCAGATTTCCCACTTCTCTCTAGGAAAGAAACAGCAAACCTCAAGGACCAGCAATGGCCCGAGGCAGAAGTCAGACCCTCTCCTGCATCCCCCATAGGCTCCGCACTGTGCAGCCCTCGCACACAGGCAGCAGGAGATGTACCACCTCGGCGATGCCCATGCAGCACCTTCCCATTTACGACAACCCAAAGCTAAGGTTAATACTTAATTCGTAAAGGCCGAAATTATACCTGGTGGAGGCTGATGTGAACAATCTGCACAAGGCTGAGGCGCCATTTGGTCTGTAGGATTTGAAAACAAACCCACAATCCCTCTCTGTATGAGTCTGACAGTTCCTGTATTAATTGGCTATCGTACTGCATCCATGCATGCAGTGCTGGTAATTAAGGCAGAGTCAACACTCATACACCCCCAGATTTAAAGAAAGATTGCTTGGTTAATTAGAATACAATTTGTTTTTCTATGCTTCTAGAAATTGTTCCAATAATAAGTTTGTGTGATATTATTACAAAATTAAAAACTGTCAGCAAGCAGCTATAATTAAGGTTACTGACTTAAAGTCATAACACCTGAATTTTGAGAATTACCTGTTCTAATGGTATGAGAAACAACACTGTTGAGGTTTAAAATATTGAGTCTAAATGGTTTATTCATCAAGAAGAGAATTATCATGTTCTCCTTATTTTTACAGGATAACACATCATATTAAATTTCTCTTTATTTTTTCTAATCACGTCTATTTTGAATTAGCCCATTATTAGAGACAGAAAAGCAACAAATTCCCTCAGCTCAGCAGTTTAAAGACCTCGCCATAAAAAACTTTGCATGCTGTATCTGACACACTGTATCTGTTCCCAAAGATATGCATCTAAGCACTGCATACTGTCATTTTTGGGACCATGCATAGCAGGGAACAACAATAACGAAGGGGGAAAAAAAAAACCCCACAACAGTAAAAGCTACAATAATAGAGTTTAGGATGTAATCACTTAGCTGCTGTCTCTGACCACAGTGGTAGAATACTACTTTCCAGCTGAGTTTAGTCTCTGAAGGTCATTAGAGATGTGTACCAATAAACATACACGCTGCTATCAGATTAGCAGACAAAACAGTTTCCATGGCAACCATTGGACAAGAGAGCTCGCCTGCATTCAGCATTAATTTAAAATATTTTTTTTTCCTCCCTCAGTCTCCTTGGAGTCAGTACTGTGAAACACAAGTGCTTGCTAGCTCTCTAATCTGCGGCTGCCTTTGAAAACCCATCCAATGTGTGTTGAAGCTGAGCCAATTAACGTTACGAGAATTGGGTGAATTGCAGAGAATCTGGCAAGGCTGTGTTTACCAATTAGGGTTTTTTTTATGATGCAAATGTTGCACACCATGCAGCAGGAATAAAAGCCAGCTATGCTGAATATGAAACTGTTAATTGCATTTTTCAGAGACATGGCTACAAGGTGAAACTAATCATACAAATGATAACTGGGTTTTACCACCTACAGTGCTTTGGTATTGCACTTTCACTAATCTCTATTAAAATAGCCCATAAATTTTTACAGCGAAAGAAAATGCAGAGCTTAGTACACCCTTCTGAATTTAGGGGGGACATACGGAATGAGGGAAATCAGATATAGGTAAGAAGGAAAGCAATCAAATTATTGTTAACAAATGCTAGACAGTGATTTTTTTTTTTCTTTTCTTTTTTTTTTTTTAAAGAAAATATACAGAACAAAGAGAAGTATAATCAATTCAACTCAAATGAAAATCCTCCTGCTAAAAGAGACTGGTAAAGATGTCAATGAGTCAGAAGTTTTCTAAGTGAATCAGTCCAAAGGAGAATTGGGGGTGAGTATGGAAAATGCTTGGATCCCAAGTCCTAAGAAAATTGGATAATGTATATTTATGGAGAGGTTTACTAGATACTTTACAAACAGCAGAAGAGATCAATCTGTAAGACACCAGATTGCTGACAGATTTGGGAATACTTTAGCCTAAAGAGAAGACCTTATGTCTGGCTGGTCCAAGAGTGTCATATCTTTTTTAAAAAAGAATTAAAATATTATATGTATACAAGTATTATAATTCAGCATAGGAAGGGGCCAGCAAAGGGATTTTGTATCTAGACATCCCCATAAGTTAAGACTTATTTCTCCAAGGATAAAGATCACCTCAGTTAGGGGAGCTCTTAATGAGAAATATTTCAAAAAAAGTAGTTAAATTAAATCCTTCAATAAAGTTTTTGATGGAATGGCAGTACCTTGAAACAGTAAATTTTATTTTTATTCTTTTTTCCTCAAAGATTTCTTATTATGCAACAAGAAAAATACATTAATTTTCTACTTTTTTCTCCTGGAAATGAAACATTGAATTCTAATCATTAGATAAAATGAGATTACTTTTCTGGTATGTACCTGGTGAATATTTAGACAGAAAGAACACCTAAAAAGTTGCCACTAAGCCTACCACTAAACCACAGACACTGCCACTAATAGTACCACTATCTCATCCACTTGGAAGTATGAAGTGCCTTGAGTATACTTAGCTAATTGTTTCATTTGACAAATTAAATTAAACAGCCATGACAAATAAAACAAGTTCCTACGGACATATAAGTAAATAGGTGCAGTTGTTTTCAGGTGTGATAAAGACGACAGTACTTTTGGGAGTCCCAAAGTGCTCTAGAAACTTTAATCAATATTTTGTTGAGTATTTATGAGAGAAAGAGGATGATCTTTTCCATTCTGTAGATAATTTCTGTGACTCTTTCCTTAATTGTGTCTGTTACATAGTATTAGAAACAGGTACAAAATCTCCTGTCACCAATGTTTGTCATAACATGATCTCTATGCCTTTGTCTTTTAGAAGACAAAGCGTGCAGCATGACAAACATTTGGAGAGCACAAATATTTGCTAATCTAATGTATTTTGTGGTCAGCAATCACATGTACGTGACACTTAGGAAAAGAAGAAAAGCATCAGGCAGAGAGGGTTTTCAAATGTTGCATTTAGAGAAGAGGATCAAAGTAAATGCTGCGAAGAATAACCACGACTAGAGTAATACACTAGACAACTTCAATTGAAAGTGGCATGGCTTAAAGTAACAAGATAATAGGGTTGAATAATGCAAATGACCATATCCCATGTGGGTTTGCACTACAAGAGATCCTAAAACCACAGAAAATTAGGAAAAGGCATTGAAGAGCAGATTCTTGAAGAGATTTTCCTAAAAGAATAGAGAAAATGAGGACAGCTGGGAACCTTGAATGCACAGCAGGATGAGGGGCAAGGGAATGATTTGCTCTATAATAAGAACTGAGGGAAACAGTGACAATTGTAGAAAGTGCATGAAGCAAACTAGCCAGGAATGAATGGCCCATGTGTTTCTGAACTGCACTGGCAATCAATCATCTATTTTCCAGCAAAAGACAAAATAGAAATTTGAATCGCAACTGCTGCCAGGGTGTGCTTAGCCCAGATCGGTACAGCATTAAGACAGCAAGAGAAACTCTGTCAGACTTGATAAGATGGTTATTAGAAGGGACAAGTTTTTATGCGCTTTGGAAGACAGATGGGTCATGTCAGAAATGAACTGCATCTAAACAGCATGCTTCTCTCTGTTCTTCTGTGTATTTATTTACTTGAGCTTTTCATAATCTTGGGTTCATTCATAGGATGCTAAACGCATCCAATACCACCGGCATATATGTCTCAGATAGCTAAAGATTTGAATTCTCTCCAGAGTTTTCTTCTAATCAGGAATTTACTGCAGGTCTGTTCGCTTCCATTGTCCATGATGCTAAAAGATACATATTTGTAAAATTTGTTTTGCAAGAACTTAGCAGCTATTCAAAATTGGCCAGAAATCATTTAGATTTCAATTGTTGCAACGTATAAATTTGAAGACCTTGGATCTTGGGCTTAAATAGAAAGAGAAAAATTAAAGTAATCGAGATAATGATCAAAGGATACAAAACACAATTGTTACTGAAGATTATAGAGCCCTGGAAAATCTGACTGATTATCTCTGCAAACAAGCTATCAGATTGCTGGAAATTGTTGGAAGTGTGGAGGCTATTAGGAAAAAAGATAGCTTTTCAATGAATGACAAAATTATGATCTGCCTTGTATCCCCATAGTTGTAGATAGATGAGCAACAAATTCTCTGGTTCTTGAGAAAGAAACAGCACTTTAAAATTATTTAATGAACAGCAATCTAGTATAAGGAAACTCACCACTTTTGAATAAGGCTACTTGGCAACAGAAGGCAATTATGAGGGTTAGATCCTAAAGCAACTATTACAAATTAGCGTTTTACAGTTATAATAACTGAGATGCAGGACATTTCCCAGGACTTAATTGACCAGCTGAGAAGGATTGATATACTCAGGGTAATAAACTCAAGGAAAAAATTTAGGCCAGAAGATCACTGAGATTAAAACTAAACTCTTTTGAACAGATGTTTTTTTCATATATAATTTTTGTTGTTTTTCCTTTTCCTTTTCCTTTTTTTTTCTGCAAATATGAAAATGCTGTTTTGCACATCACCCAAGAACAATGGAAATCCAGCCATTTAAAATTATAGTGTAGAAATAGACAATTACCACTACATTCAGAATATACTTGTGCTCAATAAACACGCAGAAGGATGGATGATCTCTTCCTTGAAGGCGGATATTAAAAAGACAGGAAAAAATAAAAATCTTGAGAATGAAAATGTGAAAATGATTAAAATGATAACTGGGCAAGGTTTTGTGATGCTGTTGATTATCCTTCAACACACTTGGCTTTTCCACCTGGCTGGGGATATACTGCTCCTAGTTCTTTATATGAATTAGCTGGGCTTTACAAGTGTCATAGAAAGGATTCAGAACCAGAAAATAATTCACCATAGTGACCCAATTTAGTAAGAGATGTCCCACCCTCTTAAAGAAGTCTGAGAAAGGTGTGGCTACAATAATATCTAGCACATGGATAAATCAAAAACCGCTATTATTTTCTATTGTTGGAACACTGACGCTTCTTTATCTTGCTCCAGAGTTTGCAATCCCATCATAATGAAGTAGGTTTATACACAACTGGCAGTATTTCATGTATACTGGAAATCTGGATTCTTGATTTTTTTATTATTTTCCACTCAGTGTTGCTACTTATAAGATGTGATATCACAGATGACAATCTTTACTATGTTAACAGGGAACTTCTCCAAGTTATTATTATACAGAGATGTTTTCTCCCTCCCAGGCACCATGGTGACTGCAGCACTAAAAATAAGTACTGTCTACAGAGAGATGAATGAAGATATGAATGTGGCATTCTGCAAGCCACAGCCAATAAAATCACTGAAATTTGGATGGAAATGATATGGAAAGAAAATTCATTGTTATTTTGCCAACAAGCATTTGGAATGCAAGTATCACAGAGCCACATCAGCATGAGTCAGTAGTATCCTACCTGTCCTCCTACTAACCGAGACACTTCCAACAGACTTCTACACAGAGTTGACATTATTGCTCTTGACTCAAAATCCAGATGCTATGGTAGGTCTAAGAGTTGTAGTGTCTCAAGGTTACAAAATAGAGCATGATATAACCACAATAATCCTAGTAAGTAACATACCTATACACTCTGCTGGCCCAAGATGAATTCCATTACTACATTGCCTCTGCTTCTCCCAAATCCTGATTTACCCAGAGTAAAATTTGCATTTTCTGAATTATAAGATTATAATCATGTGGCAAAGCAATTAAATTGGTAAATTCTGTAACTCCTCAAAAAAAAAATACTGGACATCAAATTGTAAAGAGCTGAAGGCTATATACCTTGAGAAATATATTTTTGAATCAGGAAGTATTTGGATTTTTAATCTGACCCATATTATTGTCTCTAAAAAGTTCTCATAACCCTAGTGTGAAGAGGAGCAGCTCTTTCTCTATGTGTCATTGAGACCTCCACAAAGAGTAAAATCGAAGTCTAGGATGAGGCTGGATAGTATAATTTACAATAAAAAGCAGTGAAGTGTTCCTTAGATTTCCAAAATAATCTATAGTGATGTAAGGTAATACAGGAGAATAAAGCCCTGGTTTGTCCCTGCACAGCTTCCACAAGTAGAGTTTGTAACATTCACCCACTGGATAGAAAAGCTTTATTTCTCTCAGAAATGAGGGACAGAAAAAGAACATTTCCACTTGTGGATTATAAACTAGTGAAAAGAGTGGATATAAGAACACCCCTTAATCTGTGTTCCTAGACTCATATTACTGTTATGCCTTCCATTACTCCTAATGGTATGGTTATCAAATCTAAAGTATGCTGATATACACATGATACATGAAGACTCTTGTCATTTATCGAGTGACTCAAAGGCAGAAACATTTTAGAGTGTGACATTAATTTCCCTTCTTTGCTACACAAAATTGTACACAAAATGAGACCGTGCCAACCTTCAGTTAGCGATGATTGAGGGGAGAGGGGTAGCCAGCTCAGACATCCCTGCAAACAGGAACATTTAGCAACAAACCAGTTTTGAGCAACAGAGGACATACCAAGCTCAACAGGAGGTCGCTACATGGGTCTGCCAGTACATGTGACAAGCCTGGTGATTTGGCTATGTGGATTCACTGCAAACGTGAATTCACTGAGCTGAAACAGTCAGGGAAGATAACAAAGGCAAAATAAACCAGACTTTGCAACAGGGACCATAGAAAAACTCAACAATTAAGTTGAAAATGCATTTGTTCAGATGTTAGTATTGAAGGTTTACATTTACACTGAAAACTTTACCTAATTTTAGAAGGTATCTTTAGACATTTAAATCTAATTTATAATAGATTCAGTTTAAAGACATTGGCTAACTATAACTGTAAGTACCTTATATAGCTGTAGTATATCTTGTATAATCTCATCTAGCACCTTTTGGACTTAGAAGAGCAAAATTTATGACATGAACTGGTAATTCTAAGTCTAGATTCAGAACTCTAGTCAGCAATCTGTCATGTTAATTACACAAACAAACAATATTTTTACTTTCTAGTTTCCCCAAAATGATCAATGTATGATTAGTAATGTAATTGGAATGAAAGAATGGAAACGCATGATGTTTAAACAGCATACTGAAAAAAGATGTAGAAACTAAAAAGAAAGCCAAAAGGACAAATAATTCCCTTTCACCATATGCTTTCCTTTCTGTCATTCATTTTAAAGATACCACCTCAAATAACAGCACAGCGTACAGTCATGATTGCTAGAGCTGCTGCTCAAAAGTTGCAAATGTATTTTCTAACGACGGTCCTAAGATTTTGAACGTAGAAACAAAAGAGATGTATGGTACATTTAGTGTATTGATTGACCTTTGTATACGACAAAAAATACCTTCACTTTGTGAGCACAAATTACAAGAAGAAAGTTTAGGGCAACATTTCTACCTTTGAACTCACAGACCTCAATTTTCTTTTCAAGACTATAATAAAGTCTAACCTACAGTTCCACTACCCTAGTGTGAGCACAAATTGGCTGAAGTTTGCTGTTTCCTAGGGCTTCCTAGAATTTGGGAATAAACGCATACTGACAAAAGCCTTATCACCTCCCACATCTTCTACTATATCCCAGCCCGGGAAGAAGTGGGGACCACTGCCCTCCCCAGGGAAATTAGAGGAGAAGAAAATTGTATGTTCCCAGAGCACTGGAGCTGCACATCAGCTGTGGGCAAGGTTGAAAGATGAAACTTGTCCTCTTCGAGACATAGTCAGAACCTGGTACTTTTTGAATAGCCAGGACAGGTTATTAGAAATCTGGATGACAGAAAGCAAGTGGCTCCAACTCACAAGTTTGTACCCAGAACCTGAAGTTATACACAAAAACTGTGTCCTGTAGAAATAAAGAAATACCATAGTACTTGAGTCATTATTTGAGAAATACTCTGAGTTTTAATAGCTACCTTTTAATCCACCCCAGGAAGACATAAAAAGGAGGAAAAAAACTTATTTCACCTCTAACAAAGCTGCTACCTGGGAAGCATTTCATCTCCTGGTGATACAATATAACTGGTAACTGTCATACTTTGCCAGAGGGGCCATTTTAAGGCTTGTTCTCTCTTCCATATATTTTCAGCCCTGGCTGAAATAAACATAATCACATATCAATTAGAAAGCCCTCATCAATTCCTGAATTTCAGACACTGGCTAATATTTCTGTTGCAGCATCTTGTAAGATGTGTCGCCAGTTATTACATTTTATTTCCCTATTTTCATTTCCAGTTCTGAATATAATAATTCAAATTTTCTCACTTGTATTTCCAGGAGTGTTGTTGGGTAAATGAATGGATCTGTAATGGTGGTTAAAAATTAAATTGCTCCTGTGAATATGGTTATTCCTCCAATACATTACCAAAAAAACCCCCAAAAAACAACCCAATCAAAAAAACCCAACAACCAAAACCAAAAGCAAAAGGCAAGGACTAAAATAATTCAGAAGATCAAATCTGTTTATTTCTAGAAGAGACGCGGTATGTTGTGAAAAAATGTGCATATAATATCAGAGAGAAAGACCAGAAAGAAATGCAAATAAAGAGAAGCATATATTGCCAAAGTTGAGCTTTCTGGATTAGAAACAGAAAACCTCCTATGGATCCAGAAGAAAAATTTCCTAAGCAAAAGGCAAGGACTAAAATAATTCAGAAGATCAAATCTGTTTATTTCTAGAAGAGACGCGGTATGTTGTGAAAAAATGTGCATATAATATCAGAGAGAAAGACCAGAAAGAAATGCAAATAAAGAGAAGCATATATTGCCAAAGTTGAGCTTTCTGGATTAGAAACAGAAAACCTCCTATGGATCCAGAAGAAAAATTTCCTTTCAGTTTATTTTCTGTTGTATGGGTTACTTTTCCATTTCAGTGACTTCTGTAATGGAGGCAACTGGTCGTTATTGACCATTTGTATGGGGCTTCATTGGCAGTAGCATTTTGAGGTAAAAAGTGCCTTTCCAAAAGATCCTGTGTTGCTTTAAAGCATGTAACAGTTTCAGTATGCCAAATGCACGTCGTGCTGTGAGCCATCACAGCAGTACACAGATATTGATTTAGATAGAAACCAGAGGGCTGGGAAGATAGAAAGGGCACAGTGTGCTTTCTGATGCGTATGCATTATTTAGCTTTCATAGTTTCATCTGAAGTTAGTGCCTATTTAGATAAAATTATAGAATCAGTATCACTGTGTTCAATACAGGTACATCAAATTACTTCTGAACCAAAGAGATACAGATGATATGACTTATTTGTTCTTGTAGCTACCAAGAAAATAGCTTTTAGTGATGATTTATTTTTTTCTACTTGAATAATATACCTGGAAAAAGTACCACATTGTGAAAAACAAAGAAAAATAGAGTCTTAACCTGCTTGGCTCCCAAACAGGTACACCAGAGAGATCTATCATGCAAATTCCACTGATTCTAATACTTAGGCATGTCAAATGATTGATGTGAGACAAATAACTGTGAATTTCTTCAATAATGAAAGACACTGAAATTCACAGAGTAAGGGAGTCAATGGTAAAAGAAGAGTGCAAGGAAGATGTAATCAACTAACGAAGGTAGGAAAGAAAGGAAAGGTCACAAGAGATCATAACATTTACATTAGAGCTTGAATTAAACTCCCAATGTTTTATTTTTATTTGTACATTTTGTAACATGTCTTTAACTGAGACAGACAAAGAGTAATTCCTGGACTCAAGACTTACCAACTGAACGCATTTGTTCTGTATATCTGTAGCCCTACCTCATTGGAAAACTACCATAAATCATGACAATCTTATTCTTTATGAGGCAGAACTTGTACAGAGAATGAAATCACAGTAATTTATCTAATATTTTACGAATGACTTTACATGTGCAGTAATGAATATGAAGAAAATCTGAGGTCCTCAGGTGCCACTGAAAAATATTTTGAATGCATTTTGCTATTTAGAGTGTGATATTTTGCAATTCCTACCAAACCTGTGTACTACTATCAGGCAATGTAGAAATGACTGACAAATGCAAAAGTCTAAGATAGGCACTACCCTTATATTCAACTCCTCCTTCTGGTTCAGATCTACCAGGCGTGAGCTTGCACACTAAAGTGAAACACGGCACAGTCTCTGATAACAAGCTGGCAAATAAATGTATTCACATGGAAACACACACTTATTTGACTCAGAAGCACAGAAATATCGACTTCCAGTCAAACACACACAAGCAGATGAGTCTTGCACACTACCCAGAGAGCTGTAACCTTCTAAGAAGAATAAACCATTATCAAATAAACAAATTAAATGCTTCCACTTGTATCTTCCTACCAAAATATTACATCAGGATTTAGTAGACTTTAGTCAGGTTCACCTAACAACTAAGTTCTTTTTAGGAAAAATAGCCCAACTACACCTGTCACAAGCATCATCACCAATTGTATAACATGCACTCCTATAAAATGTAACAATAATATATATTTATTAGAATGTAAAAACTATACTAATTCCACCAAAAAAATGTATGTAATAGCAGGGGGTTTTTTTCACTGACAATTATTTATTTGTAAGCATAATAACAATAGGAATTGTTGTTATTATTTTCTACTGGATGTATGGCATAATTTAATCACAAAGTTTCCAGTTATGACTGATACTCGCCATTATCTTTTATAATTTTTGATGATACCTTAGAAACATGACATCCTTCCGGGCACTTTTAAATTTTTATTTTTAAAGTTAGGATTCACTCTTTATTAGAACTGTTTCTATTTATAACCTAAAACAGAAGTGCATAAATAGACAGAAAACATACATTTGGTTGTGTAACTGCATGCAAAAAATGTTGCTAAAGTGGCTTCTTCTCTATTATTAATTTTTAAATTAAGAAATCCCTTGATGGCCTTAGCTAAATTAATGAAGTGATATCAAGCACAACTTCAAAATGGCATTTAGAATTTGAAAGAAGCCAGATTTTATTATTTAAATATGATTTCAATCACGTTTTCTCTCAAAAAGATACCAAACAAACGACATACACAGATCTTTGCAAAAGTTTACCAGGAGATTATATCTGATGGCAAGCCAAAGGTAGGGAGATGGGCAAGTCAGGATTGGAAGAATGTCCTTTCCCATCCTTACTCCCTGAAGGAATAACTACAAGGGACAGTTCACCAGCATCATAATTTGGGGCCCAGGTCCAGTTGGACTTTTCTGTCCACTTTTCCTGCTGAAAACATCACAAGAACTGCTTTCACAGGATTTTTCATGGAGTCTCAGGGGATCTTCCTGTTATGTTACTGCAGTATTTTGAATGACAGTCAGCCAGCAAAAAAGACAAGAACAAGATCCAAAGAGAGGAAAGAGTGGGGATAGGGGACATAAAGAGACAGGGATGTAGAAAGAAAGATAAGGAAAAATGGATTACAAAAAAGGAAGAATCAGAAAATGTCAGCAAAAAAAGGAAGTTGGGGAACCAGAAAAATTAGACAATAACTGAAATGAGGTGAAAAAGATTTACAGGAAAGATGTTTTTAAGACAAGAGAAAGGAAAAAGGAAAACAGGGAATCCATCAAAAATACAGAATATATTAAAAAAAAAAGACAGGAAAAAAACCTTAACCTAGAAGAAGAATTAAAATGGAAGGGCTGGATAAGGCCTGCATGAAGCTTGCTGTAAGATGCAAGAGATGAATACAAAACAGATGCTGTGTAACTAGAAAGACAGAATAATCAAATTGTGAATAAATGACTTTCACAAAGTGAGCCCAGCTTAGAACGTGTGTGTTATTTCCATTAGTAATAGAAGTGTTATTTCCATTAGTAATAGAAACATGTGTTGAGTTTGTAGTATCCATTTATATCTTCCTTAAAACATTGCAGGAGCAGGTAGGACTAATAACAGCTTGCCTGACACAACTCTGGTAAACAATGAATGATTTTTCTGTATTTATACATTATGTTTTCAGTATGTGTTTCTTCCCTTCGTTGCAGTAATGTTGGCATAAAGTTAAAATTCACTGTCTATACGCATGTTCAAATACACAGTCAAGAAGCAAATGTGGTTGCTTTTTTGCACAACCCCCTACCCCCAACTTTCCAAATATTAATATTATATAAGTTATTGCGATGGGAAGACAACAGCTAGACTGCATCAGCAACGGAACTACTACTAACCCTTAAACTGCATTTAAAAATTGATCCTGCTCCTCTGGAGGTGCCGGGAAACCCCCATTTACATGCGTTGGGGGGAAGATTAAGCCATAATGGTTGATATTCAGATATGAGAGGGAAGAGATGAGTCATGATTTAAAAAGAGGACTTAAAAAGGAATTAAAGGTAGCAGCAATCATTGTGGGCTTTAAGCCTGAACTGAGGGCTAGGGATGTCAAAATGAAAGCTTTCATTAGCTTCAGTGCCCTCTGACTTGATTTCTTTTACATTCTGGACGGCAGGAAGGATTATGTTTTGGAAAGCTGAGAGATTGAAATCATGCTACACAGGCATTAAAAATGCCTCTTCTCTGCCTCAAGTGTGGCATGATCTCAGTCGTGTGATCAAGGGCAGGAACGAGGCTGGAAACTGAGACGCTCGGTCAGGAGAGCACAGTTGTATTCACATCACTGACCAGAGCCGAAAAATATTTTCTTGTTTTTCCTCAAGTTACCTCACTCTCTATTTTTCCTCCTTCTTTGTATTGTGTTCATAGCACAGAAAAAAAAATTAGAACACTGAGTATTGTGGTATTTCTATAAATCAATCAGTTCATGCAGACTCATACAACTGTGTAATGTTGACTACAAGGCGGTATTTTGCCTAATTGGTGAAATGATATTTCCTCAATCTCATGTCATACCTTTTCTCATCAATGAATATTTTGAAGAAAGAACTGAAAAGATACTGTAAGGGAAGAAATAAGTTATTTGAATAGGTAAAACTTCTTAAGTCTCCACTGATAAAAATAGCGTAATAAGACGCAAAGTGTTACGCTTTCTCTAGCCTACCTCTCTTCACTTTCTCCTCCACCTCCTAATCCCCTAAACACATGAGAAAAAAATTAATGACAGGATGAATAAAAATGTAAGACTCAAATTATGCAGATATGTAATTTTCACACATTTTTTTCTCATGCTGTTGTCTAGAATTAGAAAAAGAGATACCTTATAACTTCTAAATCTCTCTTTTCCATCTTAAAATATTAAAATATTGCTAATGCATGAACTGAGAGGGTATGTCTATTTTTACTTTAGAGAATGTAGATAAAAGGCGAAGCAATTTTTTTTTTTTTCTGGACTGCTTCACATGCACACACACCCCCTTCCAATGTTGTTTTAATCTCAACTGGAGGTGACTACTCATTTGTAAAAGAAAAGAGGTTAAGAGGCACTAAGTAAAGATGACAGATAGCTTCATAAAATAATTTAAATTACTCTGAAAAAGAACTGGGTAGAAAACAAAGATGACGCTGTTTACAGTAACAATATTTAAAATGTATTAATTAAACCCAGAGCAGAACTACAAAAGAGAGAGGTGCTTTGAAGATGGAAAGCTCTGAATGCCACAGGAAGCTTTGAAGTTTCTCAGTTTCCTTTGTTTCTCACTCATAATACATGAGAACACTCTGCAGTAGCTAAGCTTTAACTTTCAAGGGACCTTTTTCTGTTTGTTCCACCATTAATGAGAAAAAAAAAATCATACCCTGCTCTTGCTAGTCGTCTTTAGAATTCACGGCAGAGAGATTCACTGCTGCTGTGAGAGTTTCTGGTTCCTATTTGGGAAGGCTGATTTAATCTATTGAAGGTTACTCAGCAGTCAGTTGTGCCAAATACATGCCAGACTTAAGCATAAATTAATCAAAGCAGTCACTTAATGCAGCTTCTGTTATGCTACGGAGGCAAAGGTAGAAATTCTAGAGCCAGGGCTGGGTTTAAACCTGCTCTTAAAACTGAAACTAAAAATTTCAGTTTATCATTTGATTACTTGTGTTCAGTCTCCAAGTATCCTCTGTCAATCATGTTAGCAGAAAGTTCTATCAATAGCAGGAAAATTTTTCTAGTGGCACCTTCTTCAGGTGTAAGGACAGAGGAAGCCAGAGGAAAGGAAGAGTTTGAGGAGGTTTTTTTTTTTTAACTTCCTGGTGATGCCCCGGAAACTGTTTTTGAGTTCAGTATTTGAATATATTGAATCAAAAGGTGAACTCATGCACATGTATAGGTTATTTGACCTTCCAATTCACCCGAGGGGAAAAAATAACTTCATTTCTGATATGATTCCTGCAGCAACAGAGGTGATCCCCCTCAATTTCCTCCATCTCACTTCGTAGATTTAGGAAGAACAATTTTACTATGTGTATTATGTGTGTTATCTCCAGAGATAACACAATCACATTGTCACGCAAACATGCAAATCACCCCTTCTTGTTGCTATGGTTTCAAATTATCATGGCCTAGCATAATTTACTATATAAAAAAAAAAAACAACAGCAAGGCATCAACTACAGGACTGGCCTGCATTACACCAGAGGAATTTAGATAGCTCTAAACCACCTACTATTTAGAGGACTAAATCCTAGGTATATTTCACAAGAACTTCTGGTGCTGCATCTGAGTCCTATTAATTAAAACATTTTTATATAAACTGTCTCACATTGCCTCTAATTTAAAACTAAATGAAAGGAAAGAACGTCAGGTTCCCAGCCACAACACAATACCATTGGGAATGTGCAGCCTTCCAGTTTTAGCACTCAGTAAATGCTGCATTAATGTGGTCAGAGGAGCTTTATGTTAAAAAGGAAGGGGGAAAAAAAAAGTTTTACAGGCCTATTCATTGATTGCTTTTACAAAGACTCAGAAATGAAATACCACAGAAGAGGTTCAGGCAGGCCCAGCACAAAATTCTGCATTGTCCGGCTGAGGTGCTCCTGTAACCCTCGTGTGTGGGCTGGAAGCAGCACACTCAGCTTCGGAGTGTCTATTAGCTAAAAGAAGAAAGTAACCATGGTCTCATGTGTCACCAACCTGATTTTCACTGCTGGACAAGTCATTAATTTTAGGTATCTAACTTGTGGTGCCTATATGAAGGGGCTAATTCCAAAGACCTCTGTAAGAGAATAGAAAGAAACAACCTCCAACACAGGATGAATCAGAGCCACATCTTAACTTAGATGCTCTAAATTGTCCTCTGGGGAATCTCCCCTCAGTCTGAGATCTACATAAGAAGACTGTCCTACTAATTTAGTTATATGAACAGGGTGGCCTGAATTGCGGGGTCTTGAACACCTTCCCAAGAGCCCACTAATTCATGTCCAGACAGGAACCAACTTACAAACTGAAGCAACAGAGAGATTAAACATGAAGGCCAAGTTAGACAGAATAATTTTGCTTTCGGTAAGCCTCAAGAATGAAACCTGAAAGACCTGGCTTGCCCCTTCTCAGAATAAGGGGGCCTGGACATGGCCTTCTGCATTAGTTAGCAGTGAGGAGCTTCTGTTTTGTGTATGGATATGATTATGAAGGCATTATGTCTTTCCCAGATCAAAGTTTTCTACAGGTTTGTGCCTCAGACACCTAATTATGGGTATTTTCTTTGTATTTCATGTACGATAAGCAAAAATAGATTCAGCTAGCTGAAACTTAATAAAGCCCAAATGTTCTACATCTAAAACCAGAAACTTAACTAAGATTTAAAGTATTTACTATACAAGGATGCTCACCGTTATCTTCTCTACCCAAAGTTAATATTTATCATACTTAATTAAATTCTCTCTTACATCCATGTATACTCCACTTCAAGACTGAATACTAAATATTATTAATAATTATGGTTAGTACACTGATTCATGCAAACACAAATTGCATATCTCTAGAGTCTAAAGAGGTAGTCAGTTTTCATTAGGGGATATCCCAAGACATGAGCTCCGGCACTCCTGATTTTATGGAAGATTTTCTGTGTGTTTGTGACTTCTTTCAGTAAGTTAAAATAGCGTGTAACTTCACATTATTTTGAAGCCTCTTGTGGCTTTTCTTTAGCAGCTTTAGCATAACCTTTCCACTGCCTGTGGCAACTGTTTTCTGCACCCTTGTGTCAATGCCAAAGAACAGAGGTTTTTTTTGGAAGTTGTAATTTTTAGTGTCAAGGAGATATATGATCTCTTTGTCCACCACTCAGACAACAGAGCATAGCCCAGATGATTTCAGGACAAATCTTTTGTTCCAGTGTAGAAGGACCTTAAGTGGTCTTTCTATAGTTTTAAATTAGGAAAAATGTTTTTCACCCATACTTTCTCATTTTAATACCTATATGCATCAAATGAGAATTTTGATGCTTTTATAACAGATCATGTTTTATCCTTAAAAACACCCTATAATCTACAGGTCAAAAAATATAAATATATTCTAAATTTAAATATTATTATTAAATAAATTTGTAACAATTAATACTCACCTTTTGGAGTCCCAGCTGAGCTATACCCTTGGGGTATTTATTACTCCATTTGACTAGTATCCAGTCGCTTTCAGTTGTCATATCTCTCCTGCCTGAATACCTTGGCTTACGGTCCAATTAAACCAAATGCTTTATATGGCCCAAAAGAAGTTGTGATTTAAGGACACTGAGGCTGGTGCACTCGGGAAGCCTCATCATTTTTTTAAGGAAGAGTAAATGAAATTTTCACCACCAGGAAACACACATATTAAAAAATGTATAACCAAATACTATTTCATATTACTTTTTCTTCAACATATGATACTTTCCCTGGAAAAAAAGGTAGCATATAATTTAAGTAGGAAAAGCAACATAATTTTAATATCTATTTTTGTACTGAGTCTCTTAAGACAAATGTTCTGCTGCATCTGCCAGCACAAACTGAAAAGCTCCAAAATTCCTTCCTCTCCAATTCTCGCTGGTGTTTATCCTCCAATGTGTTCTCTGCAAATACTCTCTCTGCCACGTGCTTGTCAGATGATTTGGAAATACATAACTGTGCTGTGGCTACTCTATTTGATGTAGGCTGACATTCACATCTCTGTAACATCTTAGTCTTTGAAACCAATGGAGGAAAAAAAAATATGTCCTAATGCAGACTTTATTACCATCGTTACTTCATTGATTTCAGAGAAATTCAAGTGGAAATAAATCAGAACCACTAGCATTCAAGATAACATTGTTCTGTTAGGAGCACTTAAGGAATTACTAATTAGTCTAAATTGTTATGATCGTGCCAAGCTGCAAACGCAAACATCCCTTAGAGACAGAGGCCCAAACACCATAATACAGTAGTAAAAAGCTAAAAAGAAAAAAAGGGCAAAATATGGTAAGATTGCCACCTGATGAAAAAAATGATGGCACAAATAATTTGCTTAAAACCCTGTCTTCAACAATGACTAATCCTGGATACTTAGGGAAGCCTACGCAGAAATGGAGACTGGTGCTGTAAAATCAGTTAGGGCATTTCTGAGACAGAGGTGGTGATTTGTGTTTTAGCAGTCAGTGGATGTTCCTTACAGTAATTTGTGCATCAGGTTTTTTTAAACCACATGAACTTTAGTATTCAAAACAAACTTTGGCAAGGACTTGGCCGGTTTGATACTGCATTGTTTGGAAAGCCAGATTTTTCTGCTTCTTGACAGATAATTTCCCAATAGGGGTGAGGATGTAGTATATGCAGTGTTAGAAGGAGAAGGACTGTTTGCTATATAAAACATAATAAAATTGATGGCCCCTAGCTCCTGTTCAAGATACAGATGAAATATTCAAATCTTACAGAACTTCTCCATGCCACTCATGATTATACAGACCTCTGTCATATAATTCTATCAGTCGTATCACTTTATACAGACTCCCATTCTATTTAATCTTTCCCTGTACACCAGATGTTCTATACTTTTGATCTTGTCACATCTCTCTATATCTTTGCCCATAATAATATACTTTTTTGAGAGGAAGGGAGCAGAGCTTCGTGCGTTTAGGGATGCAGGTACAACATGGTTTTGTAACAATGACTTAATGTTTTCTGTTTCATCTTTCTTTGCTTCCTAACATCTAATTTGCTTTCACTGCTTCTACTGAGCACTGAACTGGCATTTTCATAGAACGATATATTATAACCTCAAATGTCATTCCTGAGTGCTTACAGTTAGCTCAGTGTCCGTCACTGTAAATGTAACTTTAGGACTGAGAGCTTTTTCACCCTTAAGTATCACATAACGTTTATAAAAATTGAATTTCATCTGCTAATTTGTTGTCCAGTCACTCATACGTCCTTCTTCAATGTTACACAGTCAGTCCTTCTCCTGAATATCTTGAATATCTCAAAATCCAGAGCCAGCTATTCTGTCCTTTTTACAGATCATTTATGAATCTGTTGAAGAGCACAAACCACTGTGGAATTCAGCTGGTGACATCTCTGCATTCTGAAACTGGAACATTTATTCTTACCCTCTGTGGCCTCGCTTTTTACTGACTATTTATCCGTGTGAAGACCTCCCTATTATCCCAGAGCACCTCAGCTGCTTTGTTCAGAGATATTGTTGAAAATCTTTTGGAATTCCATGGGAACCATATCAATGGTATCGCCCTCCTACGCACGCTTGTTACTTAATTCAAGGGCTTGAAGTTGAAAGGCAAGACTTTCCTTTTCAAAAGTTGAGCCATTCATAATATACCATAAACACCCATGTATCCATTAATTTAGTACTTAGAATAATTTATACTAATTTATTCAAAAGAGACATCGGGTTTAGTGATTTGTCAATTCTGTCAGTCTTCTCTGAGGCCTTTTCTTCAAAAATTATATTATTAAATATATTTATATTTACCAACTTCTAGTCTGTAATGTCTTAGGCCTAGTAGGGACTAGGCCTACTATCACATTTCATTCCTGAGAGTTTTTCGAACGATTTTCAGCAAGTATCATCTAGGTGTGTTTCAGTTTGCCTCTTTGTTTCATAGATTCAATTTCAGACATTGTCTAATGAGTTGCCCATAAAGAAGGATTCTTTCATAAAAACCTTGCTAAATAACTGAAAAGTGAGCATAGCTTTATAATTTTTTTTTTTCATGAAAGGTGTCCATTTCTCCAATATGATTTTCAACACCTTTGATCCTAGGGGCTCTGTGAAGGGCTTCCTGCCCCCAACGAATTAAAAAATGATATATTATTTGTTACCAAGAATTTAGCAAGTTGTTTGCCAATGGTTTTTTGCCTACGTTAGTACATTTTTTATACATCACTTGCCATTGTCTTCTTTTTTATTTTTATCTCTTGAATATACCTCAGATTTCTTGATATATCTTCTAGTAATTTCCATTTTCATTATGTTTTACCAGACTGGCTTGATTTTGGTACTCCTCGAGCTTTTTTACTACGTGGCATGAATTTGGCTGGCAATCCTAATAAGATGTCTTTAAATAATCTCTGTAGAACTTGAACAAATATGACATTTTTCACAGATACCTTAGTATATTTTAAAATGCATTCTTAATTGCTTAATACTTAATGTACTGTCTGTTTTTTAAATCAAGCACAGGAATACTGGATTTCTGTGCATTTGCTAGCACGGTGAATATAAGTAAAACACGGTTTCTCTTACAGAGCAGTTCAATGAGAGAAAAATTTGCAATCAAGTCTTGGCCAAGGCCAAGCTACTACTTCTCACAAGTTCCCTGACTGCCTGTTTCTATCCCAACAGTCATTAATGGGGTCATAACCCATAGATGCAGCAATTCATTCAGACAGAATCACAGAATCACAGAATAACAAGGTTGGAAAAGACCTTTAAGATCAAGTCCAACCATTCACATCCTAAACTAATCCATATCCCTAAGTACTTCATCTACCCTTTTTTTGAACACATCCAGGGAAGGTGACTCCACCACCTCCCTGGGCAGCCTGTTCCAGGCCCTGACAACTCTTTCAGTAAAATTTTTTTTCCTAACATCCAGTCTAAACCTGCCCTGGCACAGCTTCATGCCATTCCCCCTTGTCCTATCACCTGACACCTGGCTGAAGAGACCATCACCTACCTCTCTATAACCTCCCTTCAGGGAGTTGTAGGCAGTGATGAGGTCTCCCCTCAACCTCCTCTTCTCTAGGCTAAACAGCCCCAGCTCCCTCAGCTGCTCCTCATAGGATTTGTCCTCCAGCCCCTTCACTAGCCTGGTTGCCCTTCTCTGGACTCGCTCCAGGACCTCCATGTCCTTCTTGTGGTGAGGAGCCCAGAACTGGACACAGTACTCGAGGTGTGGCCTCACCAATGCCGAGTACAGGGGCACAATCACCTCCCTAGACCTACTGGCCACACTGGTTTTGATACAAGCCAAGATGCCATTGGCCTTCTTGGCCGCCTGAGCACACTGCTGACATATTCAATCTGCAGTCAACCAACACCCCCAGGTCCTTCTCTGCCTGACAGCTCTCCAGCCAGTCTCCCCCAGGCCTGTAGCGCTGCATGGGGTTATTACGTCCCATGTGCAGCACTCTACACTTGGCCTTGTTAAACTTCATCCCATTGGTCTCAGCCCATCGGTCCAGTCTGTTCAGATCCCTTGAAGAGCCTCCCTACCCTCAGGCAGCTCAACACTTCCTCCTAGTTTAGTGTCATCTGCAAACTTACTGAGGGAGCATTCAATCCCTTCGTCGAGATCATTGATAAAGATGTTGAACAAGACTGGATCCAGGACTGAGCCCTGGGGGACGCCACTCGTGACAGGCCTCCAGCTGGATTTTGTTCCATTCACCACCACCCTCTGGGCTGCGCCATCCAGCCAGTTTTTAACCCAGCTGAGGGTCCGCCTGTCCAGGCCAGTGGCAGCCAGTTTCTCAGTCAGAATGCTGTGAGAAACTGTGTCAAAGGCTTTACCAAAGTCCAGGTAGATCACATCCACAGCCTTCCCCTCGTCCATTAAGCGGGTCACCTTGTCAGAGAAGGTGATCAGGTTAGTTTGACAGGATCTACCTTTTGTAAACCCATGTTGACTAGGCCTGATCCCCTGGCCATCGTGCATGTGCTGCATGATAGCTCCCAAGATGACCCTCTCCATGATCTTCCCTGGGACTGAGGTCAGACTGACAGGCCTGTAGTTCCCTGGATCCTCCTTCCGACCCTTCTTGTATATGGGTGTAACATCTGCCAGCCTCCAGTCGACTGGAACTTCCCCGGTCTGCCAGGATTGCTGATAGATGATGGAAAGGGGTTTGGCAAGCACATCTGACAGCTCCCTCAGTACCCTTGGGTGAATCCCACCTGGCCCCATTGACTTGTGGGTATCTAACTGGCCAAGTAGGTCGCTAATCATTTCCTCCTGAACCATGGGAACTTTGTTATTCTTCCCCTAGGACACAGCCTTTCTAATCTCACCTGTTATGTTGCCGTAATCATTGCAACTCTGTCATATTTCCCCTACTGCATTGCATATTTTTTTTTTTTTTTAATAATTTTTTAATGTTTTTCTTCTGCATTCCAGATTTTCTATTTCTTTTTCACTATGTAGAGCTGGAATTTCAATCATTACTCACTGACATGGCTTTGCATGATGCACTAATCTGATTTGACTGTCAGCTTTCTTTAACATATAAAAACTTGAAACTTAAACTCCACAAAATTCACCATGGGACTCACACTGCCCCTTGCATGTTTTGTATCCTGATACAGCTTTCCTTCCTAATTTGCAATATATTTCTTATATCAATAGCTAGGAAGTCTGGTTTGTACTTAAACTGAAGATGAGTCTTGGCATTCCATCTATCCCCATTGCTCTTGCAGAAAGCTCAGACTAGGTGACCCAAACACTTCCTCCTATGGCCAGCTTCTCATTTGGGAAAATATGAATTGCAAGAGGACTGAACACAAGCCAACTATAGACTTCCTGTAAGCAAAAGGAGGGGAACTGGGGTGCCTTTTTGGAGCAGCCTGCAATTCAAAGGATTCTGTGTGCACCCTATGAACTAGCATGGAGGTGTAGCTATTGGGAATCCTTACCTTTGGTAAAAGGACACAGCAGACACTACAGGAAAACATTAAGCGGTAACAACTGATTCACAGAATAATAAGAACATCAAACATCATTAAAAGATTGTTATAAGATTGTTATATATCAGTGTCATTTATCTAGGCAGAATCCATCAATGGAAACATTTAAAAACTATAGCATGACGCACACAGAGATTTTAATAAGATTGCAGGCAGGCAACAAATATGCAGAAGCCTTAGCAAGGGTGTGGAATACACAGAAGCCTGAGCAATTTTGCGTTATTACCATGCTGTGGAAAACTCAGTCAGATCCAAATCGTGTGATAGATTTTCCACACATTATATATGCACATATGATGTGCAATTTTCCATACTTTAAACATCCTCACATTTCAAGAGAAAAAATGCACATTTGTCTGCTCTCGCCTATGCTGAAGGACACCCAGAATCTTCACCACAAAATATTTAATTGTGTGGTAAATCTTCCCCATGCTTTGTGGCATGCAGAAGGAACACATGCTTTCCTGCCTCCCAAGTACACCCAGAGTACAGAAGCACCATACAGCCTACCATGAGGAAAGAAATGTAACTATTTACTAATGTACTCCCCATCTACTCTGGTCAGGCCCCACCTGGAGTATTGTGTCCAGTTCTGGGCTCCCTGGTATAAAAAAGACAGGGACCTCCTAGAGAGAGTCCAGAGGAGGGACATGGAGATGATGAAGGGCCTGGAGCATCGTTAGGACACCACCATACACTTATTGTCCTCTCAGTTCATCTGACCTCAGACACAAAAAGCAAACTGAGCTAGTGTAAATTAATAATAGTATCTACAGCAAAATTCACATCAATATATATAATCAGTTTAAATAAATAACTTTCAACTTCATCTTAACCAATTAAAATGATTATTTACCTATTTTTATATTTCAAGCAGGCTTTTATTTTCTTAACACATGTATAGGTAAAGAGTAAATTAAGGCAACAACAAGAAAATTGAGTTTTATCAACAATTATAACATGAACATAAATATTTATCCTTGTATCAGCACAAGATATCAGTATTGCCAGAAAACAGTAAGTTTGCTTCCCTGAACCACAAAAGCACAGATGTACCAACTCTCTTAGTAGTATACAAGGAAAAATTCTTCCTAGTGTCTTTCTAATTATAGCTGGGTCATTACTACAAAGGCTGCATGCAGATTCTCCTGAACTGAAATATATATATTGAAGTCTGATCCAAAGTGCACAAATATAAATTACTTGCAATATGAATTGGAGAATGAATGTAGGAGGAACCACAAATACATTCAAATCTCATGCTCCCTCCCAGTTTAGTAGTTAGGGAACCCAACAGCAGAGAAAAAAAGATCCCTTCCTCCCAGAACGTCTATATATTGTTATGCTCTATCATCACTGAATGGTGAAAAAATAGTACATACAATAACCACATTTTGAAATCTTTCTGATTCTACCCGCAGAGCTGCAACCACAAGGCCAGTGTCTGGCTTCCATCACGCTGGTTTCTTCTGGACCCAGTGCTGCTCAGCTCTCAGGTGTGTGTGGGGCAGGTTTCTACAGCAGGGATAAGAAAGACCTTCTCGTTTCCTATTTTTTTCACGTGTAAATGCCTAGTAGCCTGCTCTTCAGAGTCAGCTTCAGGGCTGGGAAAATTACGGTTTCCAATCTCCCCAAGGTATGGGGGAGAAACCCTCTGAGAAACCCACTTCTTGGGGAAGAGTAACATTTTGTTCTTTCTGCCCTTCCGTTTACCCTCAGAAAGAGCTCTGTTCCCAGGGTCCTCAGTAAACCTAATTTCCAGCTCAATCCAGTGAGCTAAACTCTACTGAGGCAAGAAACTGAGAAGCTCTATTTGTCCATTTTCCCCCATTGGTTAGCTATGGGTATCTTCCAGCTAATCATTTAGATGTTTGCATTGTTTTCACTGCTTCCTCAGTCTCTGCATTGACTATATTCAGAGAAAAGGCTTTCCTTTCCCTTCAGAGGTAAAGACTTAATTTGGAAAGACTATGGGCTTACCTATGTTTGTAATTGTCTGTTTCTTGAGCAGTCAAAATCTAAATTCATATTAGAAACTAAGATTGTTCTCAGTAAAGTCCTGAAATGAGTAGTGAATCAGTCAAGTAACCTGAGTGCTAAACTTATTCATATGTATGCTAGAAAATACATAAGTACAGCCATCCGCAGAAGAAACATAAATTAGAAGGAGAAGTAATAGGATGAGATGACCAAAGAACACATCCCAGAATACATTTTAAAAAAATGGATAAAAAGTATCAGCATTAAAAGTTTCATTACCAGGGAAATTCAGGCATCAGTGGCAAATGACTAGAACAGGAATAGGAGGGTGTTGTAGGTTTATACGTAAGCACAGATGGTAACTGTTTTACACTCACATGGTTTGCTTAAGAGAGAACCACTTGCCCCTGAACAGGTTAGAGATTTGCTTATAAAAAGATATATTAAAAAATGCCTATATTCAAAATACTTGAGCAAATCCCCAGGGCAGACAGAGCTTAAGTCTAAATGTCACTGCTCTTTTGGAGACAAGATCAACCTATAACCTTATCAGAACACAAAGTATGTCAGTGAATAACATCCAAAACCTGCAGATGCATTTCAGGTTTTTTTGGTGTCCTAATTTATGGATTTCAGTTGCTGTTTTCTAACTTTCAGGTTTCTCCTTTGGAGAAAGACTTCTGTTCTCATTCAGTTTTTCTTTAGTTCATATTTTCTTATTGGTTACAAAAGTCCTGAAAATCTATCACTTTTATCTTTGTTCATTTTGATGACACATAACACTGATTAGAAAGTGTCTCAGCTGGTAATAAGTTCCTTTCATAATTTTTTTTTTTCCAAATGCTGTTTTTACGCAGTTCATACTGGAATCCAATTAGCATATCATTGTGACTGATTAAATATGCCTCACGTAAATTTACATGTCAAAATACATACTGTACTTAAACAAACAGACAAGGATGCCAGTATTCTGTAAACAGCTTTGCATGCATAAGCTAACTCAGAAACACAAAAGCTTATATTTAAATTCTCAATGACTACCTGAATAAAGATAGAGTGAAAGGGAGACAGAAAGGTAATGTTACTCATGCATGAAGTGAGAGAATGAATATAGACATTTGTCTCTCTTTGTCTCTGAAGAAAACTATTGACAAGAGATTCCCCATCTGCATATGAGGCTGTCACGTCAGATTAGCTCATCAGGTAATGGAAATTTGGCCTCTGATCCAGAAAAGGTCCCCATGCACTAAGAATCGAGACCGTTTCAAAGAGATTGTATTATCTTAGACAGCAGGATTAAATTAATATGGGAATGACTTCTACTGGAGGAAATTTTTTGTTAAACATGTGCTAATGTTTATTATGCAGAGCATCCAGTTCTCATAAGTGATCTTTCTTGACATTTATTCATTACTTTTTGACCTTCCTTGCAACTGAAAAACAAACAAGAGAAGTGCACCCCCTGTGAAGCATGCATGATATGGTTCCAACCAAGACCTCTACAGATGCACTCATGCTAGCACACTTTATGAAACAGCAGAAGAAATTACACTGTTGTCAGATAGATCAAATTAATCTCCCTGCAAAAGTGGAAAAATTATTGAGGTCAATCATAAATGACTGGATTCACAAAGTGGATGCTGCAGCTACTGTTCTCAACCAGCAAAGGGAAGACCCAGTTTAAATTCTTTCTTCAATGACTGGTTCACTAATTTATATTAAATATGCCATGAAGGAAGGTCTTGCAGACAAGTCACCAAACTCCTGGGGAGAGCCCACATGCTAGACTGCAGTGCAGTGCTCCCTTCTGATCTCATGCACTCTGGGTCAGTGAAGGTTCAATTATTCCATGCAAGGCGTAACAGCATCTAGAGGAAAGGCTAAGAGTCTCCTCCCAATACTTTACTAGTATTAACTATTAAGGAGATGGGTTCAAACTCCCTAGGGCAGATGAAAATGGCGAATTTGTATCTTCACCCTGACCAAGTGTGTTTCTGAGAGGAGACTGCTTTCATCTATATAGAAATTAATGAAGAAGAATGACTATACAGATTTGCATTGTGCATTCCCAGAGGGAATCAACATGTCGGGAAAGTAGCAAGCAGTGGTAGAGCAAAAGACAAAAAACCCTGTATATGACTAGATACATACTACAGTTGCAAAATGTTCCAGGTAAAGTCAAGTCTTTCCAATGACTTCAATGGAAAAATGCATTGGGCGACCACTGAGGATGGCAGAAAAATCAAGAGGCCACCGCAACCTCCATTTTAATGACACCCCACGTAAATAAACATGTACCTAATTTGATCCATATCATCTGCTTCTGATTTCACACAAGCCAGAAGAGCAATAGGAGGAACAATAACATGGAGATATTTTCTGCAGAGCCATGGTATGTCTCCTAAGGGTGAGATAATGTATAAAATTGCATATGCTTATTACCATTGTAGTGCTTTAATCTGCTGTATATTCTAGAACAGAAAGATAAAATACATGAGTAAGTCTGTAATAAGAAATATGATTGAGGGGCATTTCAAAATACATTTAGGAAGTTGAAATTGTTAAATAATAGAAATGTCCGGACAAGGAAATTACATCTTTTTATTGACATTACAAAAAGCACAGGTCTCATTTAAACTAAATAATTGATATGTATCAGTGGTTGTTATTAAATCCATATGCTGCTTCTGTTACTTCATTTAATATATAAAAAAATTAGAACAGATTTCTGCATTTTCCAATATCTCAAATCAGCAATTCAGAATGTTCCTTCACCGGATTTAATATTGGCAGAATCAAATGCGGTTTAATTTTAATCCCAAAAGTGAAGAAATGTTTTTAACAAGTTTGAATCTACATCACAACCTTCAGTCTATATTAATAGCAACCTGAATTGTGAATGTTCTCAAAGAAATTGAAAACAGGGATTTATTGTTAAAACTCTAATTGCTGTCAAAGAGATGATGTTATATTACTGACAGTGATAAGTGATGTAAAATTTTCAAATGCTACAGCAAGGAGAAAACTGTTATTTTAGTGAATTCAAATCATCTGCCTACCCATATATTTTATGTTTGCTGGGAGCCAGGATGGCTTCCAGGATGCTGGATGCTTAATAAAAGTACAAAAATTGTTATGGTCAATCACAGAAAAATATGACCCGCAGGAAAGATTTTATTTCTTTTCATTTCTTTTTTACTTCCTAAAAATGAAGCTTATCCCTTTATGGAAATGTGTCACTGGTACGCACCAAGTGACTACTGATGTTTTAATCATTAATAGAAAGCTATAGACAAGTTCTTATTTTAACAAAAAGAATTATTTCCCCAAGTTTGGTTTAAGGCTAACTTATAATTTGAAGGGCATCTCACATAGTTTCTTCAGAAAGGTAAAGCAAGATCTACACTTAATATAACACTGCCAGATCTTTCAGTGCTTAGAACTGAGAAGTATTAAGATTGCTAGGACATCAAATTCATGGAAGCCATGGGCAGAATTCAGCTCTCAAATTAAGACATTTAAACTAAGACATGCCTACATATCACTTGGTGCCGAAGCTCCCAATGTGGTTAATAAAGGCTGAAGCTAATATGATTATATAGCAGGGATACTCAGGTGTCTCTGAATCAGCCACCTATTCATGTCCAGCTGAATAGCTCTCAGCTCTATTGACTCAAGTGTCCTCTGCCCTTGTAAGTGGTTATCCTGCCTGGTCTCCAGAAAAACAGGGACCCCCCATAAATGATGTCCCAGGCATGTATTTTAGACAGCTATAGTGCCTCCAATGGCCCCAGATGTTTCCATCAGGCAAATGAATCCCACCATCACTATGAGTGCATACATACATAGGCCAAATGTAGGCACTTATATGTGTACATCCACACCTAAGGATGTGTATTATTTCTGAGCCAAATACTGTGTGAAATGTCCCCTCCTGGAGAAGGGGAGGGGGGGAGGGAGGTGAGGGGAGAGGCTATCCTGTGGCTTAAAAAGATATTATTTCAGTTTATCTATAATCAAAATCAAAATTTAGCTTACTGTATGTAAAAAAGAATCTCCCCTCCCCCATAAAAAACGCAACTTCATTAGAGAGAAACTTCTTGCCCTCGTATAAACTATGCAATTTGTTTCTCTTAACAATCAGTGAAGTCATACGGTGTACTTTTCAGAGAATGTACGAATTTTTCAGCCAGTGACTTTTTAACTCTGTTTGTCTGTAGTAGGGAAATGATTCAGTCACAATTCAACCAACAATGCACGTAATATTCTCCCTATTAAAGCTGAGAAAAATCACAAGAAAATACTGAAAAATTGAAAATCACATTGAGTAAAAGTGATAAAAAACACATCTGCGATTTAGGAGCATATGGCTTTTTCCTTATTTTTTAAAGGCAATGACATTTAAAGCTGCTAAGATATGTCCAGAATGAGATTTTTTGGATGTTTTTATTCATAACACAACTAAAATGGAAACTATTCTTAAAATAATGAAAAAGATTGTTTAATAACACTGTAGATTATTTGATTAGGAAGTGGCACAAATAAAAAGGAGAAGACAATTGACTGCACACTTAAGGAGGATAATGGTCTAAGTTTAATGGCTGACAGAATTACGGATGCTGAAATAGTCTCTTCCAAGTAGACCATCACTTTCACTCACTTCTCAAAGTTAATGATTTTTTTTTTCTTTTTTTTTTTAACCATGTCCAAAGAGCAGTGAGCTAATGGTTTCAACAAAAGGCAGGACAAGGCTAGAACATGTAGGTAATCCACTAGCAAAGATGAACATATGAGGGATATATACCTCCTAAGGAAGAAAATAATGAATGTATTAGTTACAAGAGAATACAGATTGTTTCAAGCAGCTCCGCTGCTGCACATAATGACTGTATCCTGCAATAGCAAGACTAGAAATCTGTTAATAGATTTGCTGGAACTTTCTCCGTTGCCTAAGCAAATGGTTCATCTCATTTTGTGCCAAAATACATTTGAACATATATCTAATAACAACTGATTATACCTCCAAGGGTTTTTTTGGCTATCATATGCCTACATGAGACTTCCAGAAGGTCTCCCTAGCACAGACTGGTCTAGACACACTCCTCCAGCACGTTTGTAATGAAGTAAGAACAGTTTTCTTTGGCATCATGCCTTTTGCCTAGATTTTCTTCAATATCCATGAAAGGGGAAAGGAAAAACTAAGTTTCTCCTAAAAGGACAAACATGATGGGAAAACTACCATGTGGTGATGAGCAGAGACTCAAATTACTGTCTAGTTAATCCCTGAAAGGATGCCCTTGCTATAAACACTGTCAGGAAAGGAGAAAATACTGTTTCTGTTTGAAAACCACAAGGGCCTTTACCAGCAATCATGAACAGGTTGAGAGGAGAATTTTAGGAATGTATGTGTTTTGGATTTCAAGTTTCACTGTGGCGTTTTGCTGCTCTCATCAGCGAGTTAGAGATTTATTTATACATGTGCAGTCTGTGTAGTTAACAGCATTATTTATCCATATTAGGCAATTAACTAAAACCAGTGGCTTCAATAATGCAAAGAGCTTGTGCAGAGGTGGAGAGGAAGACAGGGTGTGAGAGAAAATTAAAAAGAAGTGACAGTTTATATTAGAAGTAGCCTTTAAAAGAAATTAATTTCAGTATCAATTGCAACCTCCCAGAAAATCTCTTTAAAAAGGCACACTCTCCTCATGTATCAATGTGCAAACTGGTGACTTTGCTTCCACCACATATTATCACTTCTTGCCAGAAAATGGCAGCCAAAGCCAATGACTGCCACAGACGCACTGAAACTGCAACAAACGTTTCTGTAGGGATAACTCAGGTTTTGATTGGGATTTTTTCTTAGAATTTGAAAGGAATAGTTTCCTAGAATTTGAAAGGAAAAAATGTTATTAAGTGTACTACCTAATTATTTTTAAGTGAATGGAGCTTGCCCTTAGCAGAACGTTAAGATGTGCACTCAAGTAGAATAAACCATTACAAAATAACTTGCATCTCCTATTGAACATCCGGGGTGCTCAGAAATAAAATAAAAATTAAAACTAAGGAATAATCTAATGATGTAACATAAAAGCAAATGTATGCAGGTGAACACTATGACCTACTGAACCATCAGAAGTAAACTCAAGGTATGTACTTATGTCTGCTATCTCTACCCTCAGGCTGGTTTTAATTTTTTTAAGTATTGGAAGAATCCCACATTTCTTTTCCATAAATAAAAATAAAGTTTAAAGTTAAAATCATAAGTCATAGTTGTGGTGCTTAGAAAGTCAATATCTTCCAGGGAATTTGCAATTATAAATTTCATTAACTATTCTATAACATTCTAATTGAAAGGAAAGAGTCACAGCCCAGCTGGAGAGGACTGGAAGTCTCCTAAGATTCAAGCAAACTGAGTTCAAGCCATTTCATGTTACAGATTTTGATGTCATAAATAGGGCTACATAGCTATTGAAGAATATTTTCACTGCCTCACAGTTGTCCTCGACTTTATGTCATGTTCATAGACAGAAGTACAGGTGAAGCAGGTATAACTTTAAAAAGCCACATCCAACAAAATGTTACCCTTTCCCCTTTTCTCCCACTTACTTATTCTGTTGACTAAATATTGCATCAAATGCAGGCACCTAAGATATCAGCATGGGGCTGGCAGAAGTGACATGGGGCTGTGAGAGAGCAACACTTTTCTGAAGCAGCATTTGGCATCCATACAGGGTATTGCTCAGTGCCCAAACTCCTCCAGGCCATGCTGTTTAGTGACCTGCATCCCATCTTCTTAGCACAAGGGAAGCCAGAAATACCTTGCTCCAAAAAATGCTGTCTGTCCCTGCTCAACAGATTTCTATGCCCATATTAATTCTGAAATGTGCTCTAAAGGTGCTTGAAAGAGATCTATGGGGTATGCTTTCATTGAGAGATCTTGGTCAGTCCTAAATTTAAGTAAGACTCCTGTTGTAGTTAATAGAGAGTAACAGGATCCTCAAGGGAATTATATATACTCGACATATACACCAATCATAAGTGTGGTAGACATGTATGAGATAGATGAGATACAGGAGATTCATATGAGACAGACATCTCTCATGGGATGAAATGAATTACCCTCTGGAAGCACTTATTACCTTCAACTGATTGTAAAGGGAGCTGAGGTTGACTAGCTTACACTTAAAGCATCTAAAAGACAGACACCTGAGTTAGAGGAGACGAAATCCAGTCTTACGTTTAAATTTGATTACAAAGAATTGAGTTAGCTGACATAATACTGACCATGACTGATTGGGTCTGTGCACAGAAGGACAACTCCAATTCAACATTGAGCTGCAAGGCAGCTACCGTAATTAGTTGACAGGATGCTAAACACAACTTGCTTTTTTCTAAGGCATTCCATTAACTCATTTTTAACATGAGCAGAATTGTTTGCCAGTCAAGGGATACAGTCTCAGAAATATGGAATGGTTAACAATGATTTATCTGAGGGATATATGGGTAAAAAAGCCCACAGCAATTCTATTCTGGATACTTAAAAATATAAAATATTAACTAATGTAAAATATTCATTCCCATTTTAAAACAGGAAATTGCATATGTTCTGATGAATGCATTAATTAGTGTTGAAATAAAAATTAGAGTTGAGTGAGCCTATCTTGACTTAAACCAGAAAAATTTGTGTTGCCATAAGGACAGACAAGGGAGTATATATATGAATTGAAAATTTTAAATTACAGTACAGCTTATACATATGAAGATATTTATGTAAAATAATAGGCGTAGAATTATAAAGAGAAACAAGTGACACCATCAATGCCTGAACAGCATTTTATGTTTTGCTAAAGATGACTAACGAACTGAATTCCTATGGAAATATAGTGTGCATGACATCCTCATACCTACCCAGTGAGTTCATAATGATTACTGCTATTACAATGAATACAAAATTAATGAATAATAAATTAAATCCTTATACTAAATTGATATTAGGAGCCTCCTTAAGTCATTAATTTTTTTGTAACAGTCAAGTCACAATCCATAATAACCTTCTGAGAATAACAAGTTACGGATTTAATTACAGATAAAAAGAAATGTCTTCTATTAAAATGTGGGAAATTATGCCCTAAAAAATTAAAAATGGAGCAGATGTTAGAAAGCAGCAAAGAATGTTCATAAACTAAAATAATAACATTAATATAAAAGGAAATTAGAATGTCATGTTTTCACTTGCAATCTTTTCAAAAGGAATATTCCAGGGTTAGGATAAAAGATGAACTAGCCAAGCATTCTTATGAAAAGTTTGATTGGTTTATGACATGTCAAGTGCAGAGAAACTCTTTCATTTTTATACACAAAAATCCTGTCATAGGAGTTAAGCTAACAATCAAAATAAATGTCATATCTAAATTTGGCAATCCTCACTCAGGATTCATCAGACATCTGAAATATTAAAGTGAATTTTTGTTCATATAATCTTCCCAAAAAGCTTCCCAGAGAATATGGTCAGGCCCACAGATACCTGTCATTTTGAAAATGTAAACATCCTTAGAAATAACATGTGGAAGATATTTTATGCAGTAATCTACCTCTGTGTACTACCACATTTACCATTAGAGACTCTGTATGCCAATATTTTTGGCTATTTGGACAACTTTCAGAATTAAAAAATTACTGTTTCACCATAAATCAGAGGCATTTTGATTTACCATGATGAACACCAGCTTCTATTAGCTGAAGGAATCACTTAATAGCTTAGACCCACTGGCACACTGCTGGAGGCCTATGACTTGCATCTCCCTCAGCACAGTGATAGAACCCGCCTGTGTGTTGTGGAACATGTTCAAGAACTCTTTAAGATCCATGAACAGAAGATGCATTAAAAGTGCAGAATGCATAAATTTGTTACTAATGTAAAGCCTTAGTAACGTTAGTAACAACCAGGAACAGTGTGACCAGCAGGTGTAGGGAAGTGATCCTTCCCCTGTACTCAGAGCTGGTGAGGCTGCACCTCAAGTCCTGTGTTCAGTTTCATGCCCCTCACAAGAAGGACATCAAGGTGCTTGAGTGTGTCTAGAGAAGGGCTATAAAGCTGGTGAAGGATTTAGAAGACAAGTCTCATGAAGAGCAGCTGAGGAAGCTGGGATTGTTTAGTCTGGAGAAAAGGAGATTGAGAGGAGACCTCACAACTCTCTACAACTGCCTAAAAGGTGGTTGTAGTGAGGTGGGGGTTGGTCTCTTCTCCCTGGTAGCTAGTGACAGGACAAGGGGAAATGGCCTGAAGTTGTGTCAGGGGAAGTTTAGGTTGGATATTAGGAAAAAATTCCTTACAGAAAGGGTTGTAAGATACTGGAACAGGCTGCCCAGTGATGTGGTTGAATCATGATCCCTGGAGGTGTTTAAAAAAAGTGTGTATGTTATACTTGGTGACATGGACTAATGTTGGACCTAGTATGGCTGGTAGATGGTTGGACTCAGGGATCTTGAAGGTCTTTTCCAACCAAAACCATTCTATGATTTAAGATCATAATGTTTCAATGTTGTGGGGTGTTTTTTTGCATTCTATAAGATAAAACTGTTTCTGAATGAAACAGTGAAGAATAGAAATCTGATGGAAGTCTTTGTATTATGTCTGAAGTTCAGACATGAAAAAAAGAATTTAAGAACCATAATAGAAAGACATAGTACATTTAAAATACGTAAAAGCAGTTGTTTTACTGGGGTTTCTATATGAATGGCCATATGTAGTTCCTTTATCCATCTATTGCATCTCCAACAGTGTTGAAAAGGAAGACTGGAAATCAGACATAACTGATTTCCTGTTTTTATGTACATTGCCTTCCAGGTATTACCTCTTTAATGAGATAAAGGTGTCAAAAAAGTGCAGAGTATCTTTAAATATAAAATGTATAAATGTACTATTTAACTTCAACATTGACCACCTCTCTCACATGATCGCCTGGATGAGGGCAGGGCTTTGCCAATAACAGCATTCACACCTCTACAGGGATCTACCCCAAATTCAGTTTTACCCCTTGTGATACCAACCACTAGGAGTGGTTTAATGAACATGTATCAATTACTTGTGTTCATACGGAAGAGGAACAAGGGGAATGAAGGATGGTCACCAGCAGCAACAGTACATTCTGTGAAAAGCTGATAGCCATTACCAGAAACACACTAAGACCTCAACTGAACTTATTCCTAGGGGTACCAGAATTTGAACTTGAAAGTATATGTGTGATAGTAAAAACATGCTGTGAGCTGTCTGCTGTGTTACTAACCATTCTGTCTCAATAGCTTCCATTTACACTTTTTTCTTTTTTCTTAGTGAAGAGAACTGAGACGTAAACATCTTTTGGAATGAGGAGCTGTAGATACCCACTGCCTTCTGTCTAAAGCAAAGATTTGTTTAACTGTATGGCAATATTCCACTAAGTTTGTTTAAAACTCTTAAGGGCGAGTTATAATTAATTTTGATACATATGCCTCTACACATACATATATGCCAATTCTAACATTTATGGTTGCTTGCAGTGTAACAGATACCAGTATATAACAGCTATCAGTATAACAGTATAACAGAAGACACCAAACCAGAGTTCTTAAACTCTGATACTGTTTACCTACAAGTAACACACCAAGAAACCAATATAATGCTAAAGATGGATGAACTCATTTACTCTGGCAAAGAGTCAGAGAAACTGAAGAAATATGTAGGAAAAAAAATGTGATAAATATGTAAACTCTGTCTCATCACCAGTTTAATAACAGCAAAGAGGATCAGCTTTCTCGACCATACAGTCAATTCTGGAGCAGCTACCTGTACCTCTGATATTCTTGGCTCTCCACCTCTTGCAGCTTTCAGCTATTTTTTGTCCACTCTGCTGACTGCAGATGTTTAGTTACCCTATGAGAGCTCTATTGCCAGCAGGAAAAAGAGCTATGGATAGAATATGTGAGGAAAAGGGATCAGCCCAAAAAGCAGAATTACAGCACTGCAAACATTCACATTCATCCATGTTTAAATCAGAAAACCTGAGACGGACATCTGATTCTTTACAGTTAAGTTAACAAAATATTAACTTACCATCAAATAATAATTGTTAACGTATTTTCCTAAGGCTTATAGAAAGCATCGTACTGGGAGCTGCCAAGTGAAAAATAGCTTACTTGCTTAAAATGTCACCTAACTTCACAAACACTATTTCGCAACATAAAATCACAGGTTCTACAGCAGGTAGATTTCACAAATTGAAACATTAAAAAATTAATGTTAAAATACTTTTAATTTAACATAAAATAATGTAATAACCCAGGTGAATTCTCAGTTCTTAAGTGAAAATAATTCCTGTTTGAACATGCCAATCCATTTTACAGCCAAGGGTAGTAACTACACCCAGTGTGTACACCCAGCTGCGTATTTCCCATTAATGTCAATGTAAGTTTCACAGCTATATCACTGCACATGGGTAGAGAATATACCCTCAAGTTGTTAAATGGCAATGAAAGAAGAGACTGAATATGTGATGGTTCCCCTGAAGAGGAAAAATGCCAAGGAAAGAAATGTCAGAAAGAATAATATGATACACAAAATACATTCAGAGAAGGAAGGATGGGGAGGGGGGGAAAGTAAGCATTTTCTGATCTCTTTCCCAAATCATTCATATTCTGGATTCCCTACAATGACATAGCAATTGAAAAAAGACTTAACAGCCTCCTATAAAAGCCTGATCATGAAATCCAGAAGAAAAAAAGCACCTTTTTCTCAGTTAAAGTCTATGTTTCAAATAGACCTACTACTTCTTTAGACCTAATTTTTTTTTTAATCTACATGCTCTGAATTACATGTAAAGTAAAAATGAATTAGAGGAATACCTTTATGAGTGCTGCATCCCTGACAGTTCAACACTGTTTGTCAGAGCTGATCAAGATTAAAAAGAACTCAGCAAAAAGATGGTCCTCTGTAACTGCAACTAATGAAACTTTGTCACTTTATCATATTAAGGTTTAGGCCATGAAATCCTGCCCTGCATTTCCTTTCCATGCACAAAACAGTTACTTGTTGAAGGTTTGCATTTTTTCTCTACGCACAGTATGAATTTCATGGTCACTGTGTCCCTATATTAGGTTTTTCAGTTCAAGAACTGAAATCAGAGGGAATGAATACACCACCATGAAGATGTAGAATGTTATGGAACAAATACCTTTTATAAAAATCTTCATTGTTTTCATAATTATTTTAATATACTTATTTGGTAGCAATACATTTGATTTATTTTCTTATGTTTTGCTAAAGTACTTTATCAATTTAAAATCCATTCGAGGAATCTCTTTATATGATATTGCTGGATGAAGTGATATTAACAACTACCACAAGAAAAAGTGAGAGGCTTTCATATGTGTTGAATTTTTGAATATGAAATTTTCAGCAAAAAATTTCATCATTATCAAGTACAATAAATGAAATTTTTCTTGTTTTTTTCTTTGATTTTCTTTTTTGGATTAATATTTTTTCAACATAAATTAGAAATATTAGCATTATGCATTGCTATGTATGTACTGACAAACACATATATAATATACACATATAAAGTGTATGCCTGTATATATTACAGCACACATACCTATATGTGCATATAAATATATAACTCATTTGTACCGCACTACCAGTTTTCCCATATTTCTCCTATTTTTCCCTGTATGCTTACTCCTAAGCATCCCACTTAGCCAATTCTGTAAACTATGATAAATGAAATTACTCTGTATTATTAGTTCACTTGTGCTCAGCACAAAACTACAGTGAAAACAGGTTTCCACAACTTCTAATTACAAAACATTAGCTACCTGAGTCTTCTCCAGCTGAGCAGATTCGCATAGATCTTCTCTGCTGACAGCTTTGACCTTCACTCCAGCAAACACTTGTCAAAATGCCAAAAGTAATTACCTGCCTGTTTAGGAAGGAGTAATGGGGTGTAGCTACCTACCTTTTCTTGTTACTGATCTAAAATGTCTATAAAACTTTGCCAAGAGGCACCCTCTGGATTTTGGCATGCACATTTTTTTTCTCATCTGTCTCTCTTTTTTTAATAGACTATCAAATATTAGCTATATGATCTCCTGCCAGCCAATGCGATCACAATTCTGGGGGACCGGCTAAATAACCCACTAGATGGATCTTTCAACCAAAATGAGTTTACGATTCCTGTCACCCTGAGTTTGTTGCCCTGATACAACCAGGAAAAAAATAACAAAAATACCCCAACGCAGCAGCAGAAGCAGCACAGGAACAAATGATCATAAGGACCATACTGTCTATCCTCTGAATTATCTTTAAAAAATCATTTTGCTATAGTTATTTTTTCTTTTCATAAAAAGCCTTTTCACAATTCACATGTCAGATTTACAATTAAGAAAACAGAGGCACAGAGAATTTGCAGGTACTTCTTGAAAATCCATGACTAGATTAAATCTAGAATGTCTTTGACTTCAGCCAACCTAAATCCGTTCAACTTCTCTTAATCCAGAAAGTTCAAATTTATGGAAAATATTTTCTAAAGAGAACAAAGGGATTTAACATATTTTCCCGAAGACTAGTTAATACTAGAAAGATTGTTTTCAGATTACTAAAATGTTCATTGATCTTTAAATCCTGCATATAATTTTGTCAGACAATCATCTCCAAGTAAGTACAAGAAGTTCTATAAACCTGCGTCCATCTTATTTTACATGTCAGGATGGATATCAGGTGTTCAGGAAACGTCTGGGGAAAAAAAACCCAACAACCTTTGACCAAGCATAGCCCAGAAAACAAACAATTAATGAAAATCAAATCACTTGCCTTTGTAGTCACAACATTCCCTAACAACTGTGCAGCTACTGAAGCAGCCTTCAATCCTAAGGAAAAAGATGGCTCAAAATGAAGACAATGCTAAAATGCAGGCCTGAATAGTGCTGACAAGTGTGCCCTTGTGAGCACAGCCAACAAACTTCTCTTGTCTTCAATAACTCAAAAGCTCCCAAATAACTCCTTGTCCCACTGTCAAGAGCTCATTATTTCCTCTCTCAGATACATTCTTCCACAAGTTTTTAGTAGTAGTAGGTCATGCAAGTAGCCGTTTTCAAGACAAATGATAAGTGAATCCTCCAGACCTCTTAACTAAGCCTTTGTCTGCCAAAATCCCTCCACCTGCCCCTTCAACCCAGGTCACGTTTGTGCCTCCTTCCCAAGATGTCATCCCATAAATTGTGTTCTACCAAGAAAAGATTGCTGCCAGGTTTGAGTCAGCTGCCCCTACACACTGTTACCAAAACACTGTGCTTCTGGAAAAGCGCCTTTTCATGCTATTACTTCTCTCCAGCTAAAAGGGATGACAGCCCAATTCTAAGATGATTCTGTGTGTAATTGATTTTGTGTTTTTGTCTTGTGCATTAAATAACAGCTATTTTTCATAGGGGCCTGAAGTCGCACTGCTCTCCCTCACAATTTTTTATTATTTGGCTGATATGAAAGCTATCACTTACAATCACAAGATTGCTAATCATCCAATTTCATATATTAAAACCAGGATATTTAGTTACATCAGATAAAGAACATTTTCCTGTTTGCACCAAGTAGAACATTATCCTCTATTCCACATGGGGCCTAGTGTTTATTTGTATGCATTGTTTAAAATTGTTAGGTTTGTCTTGTTCCACATTTTCAAAAGTTATAATCAGTCTGTCTAATGGGTGAGAAAAAAATGTACTCACTGTTCTTTTCCAGGTAAAGGTCAGGTTACAATAGTACCTGACCTGAATTAGGGTTTCTTTAATTCCCATATTCATGCTTACCTGAAAAGGTATATATTAACTAAATATCAGAAATATTAGATCTGCTTGCCTATTCTTTACATAATGCTGCCTTTTATGTACCCACCTTACCAGATTTCTTAGAGTAGCATTCCTAAATAATTTGCTTTAGTATGCTTAAGATCTGCTGTGAACAGAGGTAGTCTCTTAACGTGCACTGCACAAAAGTATATCAAGCTTTATTAAAGAACTGTAACATTTAAAGATGTCTGGAATTGTAAGTATTATGGTTATGAATACCATATTGCATATATATTTCCAATTTCCTGGAAAATCTGTTGCTTATCATAAAAATCTAAACAGCAGCAATTTTGCTAAACGGTATGATGAAATATGCCATTGAGCAGGTTGTCTTGCGTTTGGGAATTTCTGCTTGTTTTGCATAAAATGAGAATGAAATTTTCTACTCAAATATTTCAGTATATGAACTTTTTGATACCATATTCACAGTGGGACCCCCAGTACTGCTGCTCTTCTACAATACCGTTTTATTCCAATCACCCATTCTCAGTGCTACGGATTTCAGTGCAGCTATTTGTTGATTTACATGAGCTGAAAGCAGTCCTTTTAAAATACACAGGTCAGCTTGAAACATCTGTGAAAGGAAATATGTGGCAAGCTGAATATGGAAAAAGACTTTTCACTTCCATAGTCAACAATGTATTGGGAGATTTCTTGGACTTGAAAGAAAAACTGTTTGCACTTCAGCTATGAGGCACTTTCATCTTGGATTGCTGTTGGCTTGACTGAGTCGACTGCAGGAATTTGGTGGTTTCATAATGATACATATGGTAATATTTATCAAACTTGAAATCATTGTGAATATACTCAATCTTTAATTAATTTTGAAAGAGCTTTGAATAGGTTATCAAAGGACAACGTGAATGAAGGAGGCCTAAGTAGAAGAAATCAGGATTTGCACCATGTTTCAAGAGACCTAGCAACAAAAAAATATTTTTGTAGGTGTTACCAAGCAGAGACTACATGAAGAGCCTGAAAACTTTCCACTGTGGTAATATCTACAATCCTGACTTCAACCAATCTCCCTGGCTTTATCTGCAATATTTATGTATGGCAGTCCTATCATCAACAATATCTATAAGTTTATGTGGATATTAGTGTTGGCTTTCTTTCACCTACCTTTCGTCACCTATGATAAATGAAAGTTTTTTCTTTAAATGTAGAGGCAATCTAGACAACTAGTTTAGAACGAATGCTTAACCTTTAGACAGCTGCAACTGGGTTAGATGAATTCTACCCTCACTATCAAAATGTGTTGTTATGCAACCAGAGGGCTCTTAAAAAAAGTCAACTTTAAAATCACTATTAACCTTTAAGCCATGAGATAAATTACTTTAATAGAGGTATTATTTTACCTGTCTTCATAGGACTGCCTATAGATTTCAGAAAAGCAACTAACAGAAACACGTGAGTAGTTGCAAATCAATCGTTGCAGCTATACATATTTTTGAAGCTTCAATTCTGGTCTTTCCATTGACCCTTTGATAGGACTGTTTGGTTCAGGTATCAACTATTCTACTCTAAAACGTTAACATATATACTACACCAATGGTGTGCTTATCTTAGTTTTACTTTAATAAGCCCTCCTGATGTTTTTCTGTGAAAAAGTGTTTAATAAGAGGTACTAGGATGTAATCACATGAACATCATTGCTTTAATTAAAAAACATTGGCTACATAATGCGAGTTAGCTTTTTATTTTTTCTCCCCAGTTCTACAAAATAACTAACAAGCTTTAGAGTTCCCCATAGTTAAGAAGCTTGATGTAGAGGTTTCTGAAGAAACAGATTACATCATTTTACAGGTGAACAGAAAGCAGTTCTGAAGTTTTCTGTTACAACAGAAAGTGGGCTTAAAGCAAAACATTTTCTTTCTAAAATTAGATAACTGACAGCTACTAGAGAAGAGAGGTGTATGTTAAAGAAAAATCCATCCTTACTAATCACAGCAATGAATATCATAATTAAAAGAAAAAAATGGAGAAGAGTTATCACCATTGATGTCTGCTAATTTTCAGGACTGAGGCACATTTACTGAATGGTGGTGGCCATCACAACTGCTAAAATTTGCTCTGTTCTTCAACGGAACAAGGTGGGAAGGAAATGCCATCTCAAAAATTTATTAATCATTGTATCAGACATTTGGTAGTGCAGGAGACAGTTCAGATTCTGAATAATGCTTCAAAAATATAAAGACGTCCTTTATTCGGCAATGGAAGGATTTGAGGAAAATACTTCAGATAGATTTGATGATACAGTAGGTGAAAGGGAATTGATCCACTACAGAGGGTTCAAGAGGTGAAAAAGGACAATGTGAACTAAGGAGGCTTGAGTAGAAGAAATCAGGATTTGCACCGAAAGACTTAAGAGAGCTAGCAACAGAAAAAGAGCTGTCAAACTTTTACATTTCACATTAGAGACCAAAGAAATGTAATCCTCCTTAAACCAGGGCACAGCAAGTGAAATCAGATGGACCTCACAGCCTCCTGGCTATGTTTTTCAAAGTTTCTGACACAGAAGCTGTCAGTTCACTTCAAAGATGAACTTCAAATTATTCACAGACACACTCTTTGTTACTGTCTCAGAGAGAGAGACATCTAATTGCATGGTCTGCAAAAATCTAGATAGAGGGATGGAATTCAGTTATGGACTTTCATCTTGTTCTGTTCACTTCATCACAGCTGAATTATGAATCTGACAATGACTGGCCAATCAATACTTTCAAAACAACCTTTATTGCTTGCGGTTGTGGGGTAGAAAAAGGAAACCAAGACAATATGACAACGTGCACATGTTTGTGACTGAAGCAATGGAGTTCCTCTTTCTGAGACTTCTCAAAAGACATGCAAAGCTTATGCCAAATATCAAGACAATCAAGGCTGGTTATAGCCATTTAGAATGAGAACAAGGACTTAGAGAAGAGAAAGATTTTTTTCCACAGAAATTGAAGTTTCCTGCTGCTGGTGATATAGAACTCATACCTCCTGCACTGACAGTCACCACAAAAAAGAAGATGAATGTTGCCATCATCTAAACAGCACAACGGTCATTGCTAAGTTTCATTATGTCAGCAAAAGAAGCAATACAAGGAATAATAAATTCCTAGATTAAACTTACTTCAGTGAAATATATTATACAAAGAACATCTAACAACCAACCGTCTAAAAAGAAACAAAGGCCAGACACGGGTTGAAATGAGCAGAGAGAGCCAATCACAGTATTTCGAGCTGACATTAAATGATGTATCACAGATTTTTTCCAAATTCCTCCATGATACTATAAGACATGAACCATTAAATAAATTATTCTAAATATGCTTTTAACTAAATACATAGATAGCTAAATAAACTTTCCATAATCTTATTCTCACAGTTGATGATTTCTCATTATTCTGCTGTGCCTTCTCCTAGTCTCTCTTCTCTACATTTATACATTCTTTACATATACACATTACACATAGCTTCATTATATGAAGATACGGTTATATTACATGAAGAAAAATCTGAAGATGGTTCTGTCTACTTTGTTCTCCTGAGAACCTCCTAGAAAACTTTTCTTGGATCCTTTTCAGGATAATAATATAGAGCTACCATGTTTCTGTCAACAACGTTGGTTTGGTCAATACTTATTGGCTAGAGAGCTGAGTGAGCCTCTGCAGTGTTCCTAGAAATGAGCAGTCAATTTAAGTTGTGTACCAGATCCTCATCAATTGATTCCCTGATGTTGAGTAAATTATCTTCCTTCTGTGCCTCATTTTGTCAAATTTCAGATCATGAAATGGCTGTGGAACCTTTATAAAAGTATTTAATAAACCTGATTTTTATTATATGTATTTATATTACACAGTAAACTGGAAAGATAACTCCCTTTGACCAATAAAAAGAGGATTATATTTCATGACAAAAAAAAAAAAAAGAGTATAGTCATATACAACACCTGTAATATTTCAGACTTATATGTGATTTGCTAAACATTAAAACGTGTATTTTGACTATACTGAAGGCTAATACAAACAATTGCTGCAAAGAGCTAAAAACTGCATGCGAGATTTAACCAATCATTGGTACTTTCATAGTTAAGGCTTTTAAATTATATTCATAACAGGTATTTGTAGCACTGAATTTATAAGAAAATCAAAATATGTTCATGTCAGTCTCAGTCCTTTTTAACAGGGCCCTGACTGGATGTCTGACAACAGTTCTACCAAATGTGCTTAAGAAATTGGAGCAATAAACAGATTTCTGCGGTGACTGTCTAAGGCAGGTTCCTCACCACTATTTCCAAAGTTGAAGAAGAACTTGCAATCATGTTTTCTAATGCAGGTGGGGTGCTTCACTGTTTGATGTGGCTTTGACATCTAAATTTCTTTGTCATTCTTCAGAAAATTCTGTATTTCAAGCTTATTAACTAACCAAGGTCATTAAAGGTTTGTAGGGTTTGATGGGAACTAAGAACCTTTGAAACTAGACCACTGATTTTAGGTACTTAACCCTACATATTTAGAAGAGACAGTTTTGATGCATAAATACAGCTCAGACATGCTGAGCAATAGAAACATACTGGAAGCAGAATAAGGCATAAAGACTTTCCTCACCCACTGGATCCAGGATCACTAATATGACTGACCATTTAGTCATCCAAATTAAGATTAAAACTCTAACGTCTTGGACTACTCCAATCAGATGACATCAATTTATATCACTAGACAGGTTAAGTTAACTCTAAGGGTTTTAAAGTACCATTGTCGTTTCAAAACTGTTTAATGCTAAAAGCTAAGGATCGTGTCTTGTCTGTGTAGAGCTGACAATTTTGGCAAAAATATTGTTTCAATGTCAAAGAGTTCTACTGCAGTATTTGTTGCCATGGATATTTCATCACAGCTGGGGCATAACCAAAATTTGTAGGTGTCAAGTCTCAAAATTTGTTAAGTTTAAAAATTTAGTAATTTTGCCGTTGTTTAAAATATTCTATATGCATGTCTATATTTGAAATATAAAAATTATATATGTATTGTGTATATATACAATTATATATAATTTACTATGAATTTTAAAAACATTCCCATACTTTTGAGGAAGTATATTTATTCAAATTAGCTTGTAATACAGTTAAATTTTAATGATAATGCAGTATTTTTCCATTTTTGGGTTTTTTCAGCAGAATTAAGTTTCAATTAACTCTGCAGAGTTACAAAGCTGACAGAGAAATAATTTTTAGACAAGGAGGTTATGATTCATCACCCTACTCCCTAAGTCATGATTAATGGTCCCTATCAAACAATACACATTGTGAAAATGTGAGTGTCAACAGCAGGGCAACATAAAAGTAAAAAACCAAACTATTAAAACAAAAAAAAACCAAAATAAAATCAATAGTTTAGGTAAAAGGGAAATTTGAAAAAAAAAATGTTTATAGTCTACTGTAACTTCAAAATTCATAATGGTGTATATCACAATATATCTTAAACAAAAGACCTGCATAGAAGAGACCTTTTAATTCTCTAATATTTGTTTATGAACTGCCTTTTGTTGTGCTACCTGCCCCTATCACTTATATGCCTATGTTATACATACATGTTTTCTGTGCCCATTTTTTATACCACCTAAACTGTTGCATTTTAATACAATAACAAATGTAAGCATGATTCTAGCCAGCACAAAAGGCTGCAGCTACACATAAGCAAATGCTCTCATTTCATACCATCATCACAGAAGACTCTTCTCCATCTTTTTCATGTACACAGTACATATGTGATAATTATAGCCATCTGATGCTAAAATTCCTCTTTTCTTATTATCACTGTTACTGTACATGTCTTTGCATAAACAGTGCAATTCTGTAGTGCCTATAAAGCTGTATGAAATCAAACTCATTGCTCATTACTATACTGACTATATTGCAATTTTATATAAATAGAGTTATCCTACTGATAATTGCTCTCTGCTAGATTTCTCCTAACCTTTAAACTGAAAAGAAATGAAATCCACATTCATTTGTCTAAATGATGTCATGTGCCAAGTGTAATTACTCTAGAGCAGGTCATCTATGTCTAGAGAAAGTTTATTTCTTCAAAATGTTGAGATGAAATTACACTGCACCATCAAGCCTGACTTATTAAACAGAAACAGGCCAGAGGACAGCTACTTGATGCAAGATATGCTGTGTATTGTGAATGTCAAAGTATGCAACACTAGCAAAACGCTGGCTGTCCTTCTACTCTGTAGTCAAAGAGTAAATAAAGGTATTGTTAATGTGAGAAAGCAAGTTAGACACAATTTTAAATTACTTTTTTGTCAGCTTTCCCATATAATTATGTAGTCCTAGAAATTAGACAAAAAAAAGTAATCAAACATTTACACAGAATTGGAACTGTGGATTACTAATAGTTTTACCAACAAGAATGTGGCTGAAGGATTTCAGAGAACCTGGTCACTCCTCACCTGGGTCTCATGCACACCAAGAACAGATTTCAAACTCCAAGAAAACATAGGAAAGTATTTTGTATTATCATACTTCTTTATCGTTATTTTTTAGTAGATATTCAAGGTCATGTTTGCATAGTTCCTAGAGTCCAATACCTTCTCTAACCTGCACATTTCTCGGACTCCCCAGGGGACAATGGAAAACTTCCCTCTATGTAAACCTAAATAATGCAAGGAGCATTTATCCATTTTGGCTACAAAAATATATACAACAGGAATAAGGAGATCAAACTGCTGCACAGGAACTGTTCCTGTGGATATTGGTGAGATGTGCATGTCCATATCAACTGCAGAAATAGATTCCTTTTGCAAATCTGGATAATTTACATTCCCATAATTACTATGGCATCTGATTACCTCCGTTTCTAAATTCTTTTCATTTCTAAGAATGTGACGGACAGTGAAATTCTTCTGTTAGTTTGGTCTACTCATTTTCTGTAAACAAGATCTTCTTCCCAAGTTCCAGGATGGATGTCAATTTACCTAATATCAGTACACCATGGAGCAACAGATTTACCTGTGTCTGCCCTGGAAGTATGCAGTGAATTGTCCTGCTTTTATTTCTTTTGGTAAATTAAGTTTTTGGAATGCTTTTCTTCAAGACACTGTTGACTTTTAAAATTTCCAATTATAACTGAAGCCTGAAAAAAACTTCTTATATAAGTATATACTGCTGTTGATCTTTAACTGACTTTATTTTTGGCTTTAGAGATTTGCAAGTAAGAAGTTTGCTTAAAATAAATGAACTGATTAGCAAGAACATTGACAAGCTACTTCAACCTTATTGGTTAAAAAAGGAAAACGCAATGCTTTTAAATTTAAAATGTTTGATGGCTGGATAGAACTGTGCTTTTTTTTTTTAAAAGGCAAACACAAGGTTTAGCGATGGCAATACTATGGCCACAGTGACATAATGAGAGAGGGTGATTTAAAAGTCCAACAAGCCTCTTTCTGCAGCCATCAAAACTGGAAAATTTTCATGTACTAAACAAACAGAAGTTAGGAAATGAGTGGGATATAAATATACAGTATAGATAAAAATGTAATGAAAAAGATTAGTTTAAGCTGGTGAATCTGGAGAACTTCCTCTCAGGTGACTTTTTTTGTGCCCAGAACCTTCTTAATTTGTCAGAAATATTTATGTCAAGGAAGTTGAAAGCAACTGCTTTGATCTCAGTGGTAAGAAAAAACCCTAATGTTACTTCTTAGTGTTGCTGAAATAAACTAGTCACAGCATTTACACATTTCAGAGTAAATTGCCAGGAAGAGGCCAAGGCTCATCAGGAACCTCCTGGTTTCTATGGACTTGCTGGTGCTATTTCAGGTGATCTTGATTCCACAACCTTGTAAATTTTTGAACACATGTACACAACAGGTGTAGCTACAAACTGCATACTGATTTATCTTGAGTCGGCCTTCTGCCAGTTTCATCTGTTCTTGCATTGTAAGAGATCTTGTCCACATTTTGTGTCACTCTGGATTTAAGAGAATTTTCCATATATACTAATGTTTTGCTTTTTTCCAAAATAAAGATTCCTGCCTTATTTCACCATTTGTTATATGGAAATATTCCATACCTACAGCCATGTATCCTGCCTTTCCCTGAATATTTTCATTTCAAATGGAGTTTCTGACATCTCTGAGGTATGAGAAACAGAATTGTATCATGTATTTAAATACAGGTAAGGGATAGATTTATGCAGGGACAAATGATATTGTTCTGTTTCCTGTTCCTTTCTGAGTAATTCTTAAAAACATTGTCTTTGTTCAACTGGTAATGGAAACTGAGTTGCTGTTTTCATTAAATTACCTGTTACTACACTAAGTTCTTGCTCTAGAGCGGTAGCAGTCTATTTAGACCTATAACTTTGTAAATTAAGCTATTTTTTAATCCATATGCATTTTTACACTAATTTACAATAAATTTAGTCCGTCATTTTGAGTCCAGTCATTCAGTCTGGTAAGGTTTTTACACATTTCTAAGGTCAACTTTCACCTTTAACGCTGTGAATAATTTAGAATTATTAGCAGACTTTGTCATTACACTGTTCAACCTCTTTTCCAGCTCATTTATACATATGTTGAATGCCACAGTTCCAACGGAGATCCTTGCACTTTTTTACTATCTCTAGTCTTTTAGCAAAACTAATAAATTTATTCCTAATCTTTGTTTCTTGTCTCTTAACTGATTACTGATCCACAATTTTCATGTTCTGTATTCCACATTCTAAGAAACACTTAGTTTCCTTGGAAACTTCTGGTGAAATACCTGGGTCTTTGGCAACCCAGGCAGGTTCTACTACCTGCATCATGTTTGTTGATCTCTTCAGAGAGATTCAACAGGATTAAAGACGAGGCATTGCAATAAAGAAAAGTTGCATTAGTTTTTCCTGGGTAAATCATACACATGTAGATGTGCCATAATTCAATATTTACTTTATTGTAATTTCCTTATTTTGAGAATATGCATTTTTGGCATGTTAAACCCTTTTAAGAAAAATATATCCCGTTTGCTACTCTAATCACCAGTTAACAAGACCCATATCCAACTGGTCATGCAAAGGAAAGTTCTGGCATGGGAGCTACCCTAGTTCTTTCTATCACTAAGTTCATCCATGGTGAAGCAAAAGGAGAAGTTAGTGGGCAGTTCTGGGGTCCTAATGTTTATGTAAATAATTTTTTTCCTTCTATTTTCAAGCAGTATTGCAATTTATTTACTTGTAATATTTACACCCTATCAATTGGGTAATTTGGGAGCAAATCAGTTATCAGTTTGGTCACTTCACATAAATTATTTCTTCCAGTCAGCAATTCTATAATAGAGTTGTTAGCCAAGCCAACAAGAAGCCAATCGGAGCCTTGGAACAGAGCTACTTAGAGGTATTTTAGCTCCAGAAATATAATCTTTATTCTCAAGACTGGCTTGTAACTTGAAGTTCCAAAGCAGCAGACCAACAAAGGTATATTTCTACCATCTTTTGATCCAGAAACTAAAGGTAACATGCAGTAACATTTTTGTTCCCTGGCAAAAAGTATTGGAAAAGCAAAGGTAAAACGTCCTAATTTCCAACCAACCAATCTGTCTTTACGAGTTCATGACAACACCAAAGAGTTTTTCACCATGTTAGAACTTGACTCCAAGTCTCTTTAATCTATTTCCTTGACAAAGAAGGCTCAGGCAGTTTTAATTGACTCAAAGATGTTACTCTTCAATTGTCCACATGTGCCACTTACCTCTTCACTGTCTCTTTCCTTAAATGTCAATCTTCTGGGAGAATGGGCTGCCTCTGTGCTGTTCGTAGTGCTAGTGCCCACTAAGTGGGTGGGTGGGAGGTCACAGTTTGGGAATGGAGGACAAGGAATCTTACCTGCTGCTTTGGCAACATCTGTAGTTGAAATGTTTTGGAGGTTTGAGTGCACTCTGAAGGTCACAGCTGGTCCCAGCACGCTGGAAGAGATTATTAAAAACCGTAAGGTTCATAATCAGGGGACATGGCATAATACTGCTTATCAAAATAGGTTTTTAAGGAGAAACTATTAAGACACCATTTAGCCCTCTTCCTTTTGCTTCATTAGCTACATTTGCATACATTTTTATAGCTCTGGTGGTTTCTTGTGTGTATCTTTTGCCTGTCTAAAAGAATTTCAATGACATTAACTAAACTTCTGAACACTCCTGTAAATACTGTTCCTACTATGAAAATTGTAAAATGGAGACATTGAAATTGTTATTCTCCAAGTACATCATAAACCATCAATGGAAATCAGCATCTAAAGAAGATTACATATAGTTTCAAATTTTATATGCCTAACATCAATACAAGCTTAGTCCTGTTGTTGTAACTGTAAGTCAGAGGAACAACAAAGAAACTCAAAATATTTATCTGGGTCAATTCCACAGGAACATGTGTGCAGAAAAGATTTTGGACATATTTGATCCAATGTCTGATTTTGACCAGAAAGTATTTATCTTTTAGCAACAGCAGTAATCACTTGTTTGAATAACTTATGAAGGAAAATGATTGACTCTGTGGTGACCTTTTTGGATGTAGTCTGATGGGTTTTTATGGTATTAAGATCTATGAGGGATTTCCAGAGGAAGGTACCGATTACCCAGCTGAAGAGTGGCAGAGAATTTCACACAATTTTTTTTATTGTGCATTTTTAAAGAAAAATAAATCCATATATGTAGTGTTGCCTTAATTCTCCACCACTGCAATATTCTCCACTCCCTGCTATAATAATTACTGGAATAAAGAAATTTCACTTCAGATATCCTTAAAACAATATTAAAGTACATATATATGAAAAGCTAAGAAAAATACACACACACAAATATAATAAATGTCTTTTTGAAGAAAAGTTACAGGTAATGAGACTAGAAATGATGTGATAATTTACAGAGGAGTAGAGTGCAAGGGCTCAGCAAAAATAAAAAATGGCATTATTACAAAATACTTACATAAATTTACTTACATACTATGTATTACGTGAGTTCCTAAGCTTTTATTGCTCATATAATCAGTGAAAAGAATTGCATTTATACTTTTAATAACAAGCCTGCTTAACTGGTGAAGTACATTGGAATCATACATGTGACATGCTTTGACATGGTTTATGAGAGAATGAAGTCTGAAAAATTGCTGCATGAAGGAAAGAACTTCAAAAATATTTTTGTTGCTGGGCTTGAAATGAAGCCTTAAATTATTCCTTTACTAACGTGTTAATATTTTGCATTCATACAACAGAGAGCACTTAATGAAGTGTTTTTAAATGCATCATATATATCCTAGACAGAAATACCTTTAAACCTTTTTCCATTTTAGGAAGAAAAAAACTATTATTAACCATAAGACTTTGCTTTGATGTCACAAAGGGAATCACAGTAAAACTAAGGATCCTTTCAGTCTCTTACTAGCAAAGTGTGCACTGTTCACATTTCATTCTGTAGTTAATAGTAACTGTCATTAATCAATCATTTCTCTCTGAATACTCTTTGGAGACAACTGGCACCAACCCAGTACACAGCTGTACTGTGACAAGGATAGGGGGAAAAAAGTTTAGATATTACCCCCAGATCTACACTGCATATTCCATTACAGCTGAGAACCTGGAACCAACGCAAACTTTCAAACGCAATGTAGTTACACTTCAGCTTGATCAGCAAAGGTATAGAAACTGCCCTCCCCTTCTGCCCTTGACTGAAGTTTTTGCTTCCATATCTGGCCCAGAGTTCACTCCCCCTTTGGTTGTCCTCCTGTCCCACTCACTGCAGCTATGAACTTCATGGCATCATTTCAGTGATCCAGCCTGGGCAGTGAGAGGCAGGGATTTTGGAGTAGTGAGCCTGACAGGGACCATCACACCATTCTCTAGTGACTCCACCTGGATAATCCAGGAACACGACTGGATCCCGGTCGTACCCGTGTATGAATTGCCCCAAGCACTGTCATTTCTCCTGATGGCTAAAGAGACAATGTAGGGAAATGAAGAGGAATCATAGAATCTTAGAATCATCAAGGTTGGAAAAGACCTTCAAGATCAAGTCCAACTGTCAGCCCTACACGACTGTAGGACTCTAAAAACAGGGTGGGAAAAAATACTTCCTCATGGAAGTGGGATGATGCTGGGTTAGCACCATTCTTTTACAGGAAAGAAGAAATCTCAGAATAATTTAAAACATCCACTCATATATTGCTATGCAGGATATTGTTTTTCTGTGCTGTAGCAACTGAATGCTTGAACATAAGGGATCACCCAAGCACCACAGAAGCATGGCTTCACTAGGAATATATACAAAATACAGAAAATAAAGCAGCTCTCATTCCAATTTTTTGCACATTGGTATTCTGCTGTTTATTTAAAAGCAAACAAAAGACCTTGAGATTACTTGGCCAAAATTGCATTTCTGCGGGATGTTTTGGGAACTGACTGCTTCAGGAGCTCATAAAATGAGATTTTTCTCATGGGGGGCTTCTGGCAAAAGCACTCAATAAATAAACATTTCAATAACAATAAACGCCCTTTGGGGAATTCCTCGCTGTTCAATTATGTGTTGGACGAGAACATTTAAACAAAACCAGTCATTATTTGACTGCAAGATATTTTTTAAAAGACTTTTTTAACAAGAGGGTAAGCAGACTGATAAGAGGTTCCGAGATGTATAAAATCCGTGATACTTCCTGACCAGGAACTTTACATTAGATAGATGAGACTGCTTTTTTTTTTTGTGTGTGTGTGTGTGTGTCTGTCTGTCTGTCAAATCCTCCAACGCTTAGCTAATATTAATGGCAATTGTCTTTACATCACTCCAGATATGGAGGCTCGCTGGAGTGCACACAACTGTTTATGAGCTGATGAATTGCAAACAAACCCTTCCCACAGATCAGGGCGGGTGCTGCCGGTTAGCGGAGGCATCCCTCCCGGCTGGCAGGTGACATCACTCCAGTGCTCAGCCCAGCCAGCTGCGTAGGTAAAAAAGCAATCAGAAATGTAAACCACGATGCCCAGGCTGAAACATAAACTACATCTAAGACATGCATCTGCAGCAACCAGGATTAAGTACATTAGGTTGTAGCACTTTTAATCTAGAAAGACAATATTTTCTATCATATTTTCTGTTTATTCCCCCCCAAGCTGTGTGCTACTACAGTTACACCTATGTAAATCTGTGGTTGATTCTTCTGATACAAATGAGAAGATTGTGAGTTTTAGAAGGCATCTGGACTACATTATTATAATCACACTTCGCCTTTTTTTTCCTGTTACTTTGTTATGATTTTTTTTGAATCAAGGTAAGCAGGTCTGGCTTCAAGGCTAATAAACAGTGACTTCTCCCCACGCAAAATATAATGTCTGTTGCAATGACCTGCTAAATTTATTACTTGAAATTTACTGACTAATTACCCCCTCTGTTGGCTGTCACAACTTCTGCTTTTTTTTTTTCATTTCAATAACGTTGCCTTCAGCCATAATAGGTTTTTTTTAACAAAGACATTCAAAGCATATTGCAAATTGTCACCCTTATGTGCTGTTGTCTTATATTCTGTTTACTAGAGATGAAATAATTACAGTGTTTATACCAAAATGACTTGAAGGTTGATTGCTGATTTAATAATATCCCCTCCCCTTGGGTTTATATTTCCCATCTGAAGGTGGGAGGGTGCACAACATGCACAGAAACAAACAATATTCTTTGTGTAAAATAGAAGTATATCCTTTCATTAATTGTTTTACTGACTAACAACATTCTTATTATATTTTGTCTGTCAACAAATGAATGATCTGAATAACAGAGCTGGAGCATGATCAATATGGCAAGGTCCATATCGCTTTCAAGCCGTAGGTTATAATTATATTTATGAATGACAGGATTTAAATCTCCATAAATTATGCACCAAGCTTTGCATGCCTGTTCTTCTCCCTCATGTGTGTACACTTCAGTATTACAATATCGTACAGGTTTGCTGTGAAATACAGTCACAGTCTATCATACCCCCTAGTGGAAACGGATTTGAGAACAAGTGCCAACGTGGCAATGTGTGTTCTTGAAGACAAGACATAGAACTGATGCCAGATGGAAATGAGTTGAGGGGTTGCATCACATTAAAAAAAAAAGAAATACAGGCAGGGTGCAATTTCTCAAGATAGGAGGAAGATGAGGAGATTAGGATTGGATATTTCCATCATTAAACATTCCCTTAATGACCCTATTTCGTAAAACAGAGCTTGCCTTAATAAACCTTAGATTTGAAATTGGAGTCACCACTTGTCTATACGTTCATTTCAAAATCCTTTAATCTCTGGAGGTTAAGAAAAGCAATTAGTAACGCTCCAGAGGATTGTGCAAAGTAAATTTTATAGCAGCAAAGGTAATTGTCTCAGGAAATGTTTGGTGGGCTTGAACTAATGACTTGCAATGTGTACACATTTCTGTGCTTACTGTGTTTAGGAATTTGAAGCTTATGTCCATTGTTTATACTGCACTGATGACTCCTTTTCTCTTTCTCGATTCTAGAAAATGCTCATCCCACTGTAAATATGTTATATATTATTTATATATATATATGTAGGTATATAAACATACTTATGTCAAATCAAATTAATTGGGAAAAAGCACATGATTATAAAAGACATTTTTGTAATACAGTATGTCTATATGACATGATTTACAGAGCAAAGCAAGGGCAGAAAATTGCAGCCGGTCATTGTCATTTAATACATAAATGGACTAAAAAGTGTACAATGGCTATTTCATTCTCCTTCTGGTACTCAGACTAGCTGTAAATCCATGGAGCCCTTGGTTGGCTTCACCATTTTTGAAAAGAAATGTTGACCAAAATTTATTCTGTGAAGCACTATGCAATACGGTATTTATATTACTTAAGTCAGTACCTGACTAAACTTCAAAGATTCAGGGAATCTGTGAAGGATATATTGTGCTGACCTACTACAAAATAACTTCCCTGAACTGTTGAGTAGAGAATATTGATCATCACCCAAACTTAATACTAAAAAGGCAAACATCTTTCACTCTTTTAATAACTTTACTGTTCAAAGATTTGCTTCATTTTGCACCTGAACTGAACAAATGTCAGTGTAGAGCTGTATGTATTCTCACATTTCTATTGACAGATAGGTGCTTACAGCCAGTGATCAATGAAAAAATCTTTTCTCTGTTTTAGCAAATTGAGCTTCTTGAGCCCTTCTCTGGAAACTCTTAACATGCACCTGAAACAGCAGATTGACAAGCTCTGTGCCATGACACACTGCAATACAGACAAAAATATATTTTCTATTCATATTTATATACTTTATATACATCAAGGATGAACTGTTTGTTTGCAATGTCGCCTACAGATGATGTGGTCCTGTACTAAAATATCTTGCTAGCATGGAGAGAGAAAGGGAAAGATTTGTTGTACTAACATCGTACCTGATGTCTGACAATGGCCAAGTACTAAAGATGAAAAAGCAAAATCTCTGCTAAGGATGTTAACCGCAGTGCCCACCAGTTAGTGGCTGATTTTATATCACTGCTTTGCATTTCATTAGCATACAGGCAGGTGAGGTATAGCAGATAGACCACAAAGATAAAATAGATTGACAGCTTTGGATCAAGCACATCTTCTAAATGTAACTATATGGAAACAGAACTAAGGCCTGGATTTGATGGTTGCAGCTAAGATATACCTGTGCAAGCTGCATCTACAGTCTTCATAAATCAGGTAATTATTTGGACACCTTGTAGTGCCTTCTTCCCCCTCCCCATCCCCCCCGAAATGATCAGTGCTGCAGAGTAACTTCATGGAGCATCGTTTCAGGAGGAGAGGAGAGGGCACGGCACTCCAAGCATTCTGATTGACGCACTGCTGTCATTAGAATAATTTCAAGACTAAAGTCACAGAAGAGGGATGATTAGTGCAAAAGGAACATTTTCCAACAACAGGAGTCCATGTCTGGTAGGTCTCTGATACAAACCAATACTAAATTATGGACTTTTAATTCTTTTACCTTTATGATTAATTTTATATTAATCATTTAATCTATATGCATCAAAATTGTGTTAAGTACACTGATGCTAATTTACAGTGCAAAAGATGAAGAAAGACTATTTTAAAGATTTTACAACTCGCTTCATCTCAGGTGAAGATTATTTTTCTAAGCCTACAATTTAAATGATTTAAAAAACAGACAGTGCTCAATTTAGAGATTGATGCTACACTCTGTCCTATTTTTATTCCTCACCAAATGCAACTTCTGATGATTACTCAATATCTATGAATAATTTGCAGAGTTTAAAAATAATTTTTCTATTAATCTGTCACAAGCCATGAAACTTGACATTTTCACCATGCTGAGTACATGAAAGTTGCCAGCTTTGCCTGCCATGCAAATAAGGTTCTTAATTACAGTATTTAAAAGAACAAACCATACAAGTGCTATATTTTTTTTTACAGCAAAAGAGTGTTTGGACTCTTAGAGAGTGGGAAAATGGTCTCAAAATGCTGCTTAAATGTATAGTGATTTTTCTTTCACTCCCCAAAGATTAAGCTAAAGCATAACAAAGTCCTGTCATTTAAAAAAATATAAATTCTATTTTATTTATATTTCCATTCTTCTTCTTTATAGTTTTTCATAGTCTGCCTGATACACAAAGAGCAGACAGTTGTATTTTTTAGTCAGGAAGCATTCAATGCATTTTACTGACTGCAGGTCTACTTACACTCGGCACACCTGTGCTCTTAATGGTGTCCATTGAAATCATGTGTAAATTTTTCTACTGGGATGACAGTAAACTCATGTTTAGTTTGCACAAGTGACTTTTAATAATTAATTAAGAGCATGACTCATGTTAGGACATTTGCAGATGCAAAGGTCCAGCATGCTCATAGCTTTGATAAGATCCAGGTAGGACACAAATTCCTTTGATGAGGATTAGGCAGCACAACCCCAAACTTTGGTACATCCTCAGTTAAAAAGCTACAAAACATTTCTGCTTGCCGTCTTCAGAACCTGTTGATTCTTCAGCTCTGAGAGACCAACTAGATTTGTTCTTGAGGTTCCCTAGCAAGCTGTGAGACATTTGCTTCACAAAGGAGGCACTGCAAGTGGAATTTATTGGGCTCTTTCAGTCACACCTACAGATGTATATTTGCTTTGACTGCCTTTACGGCATCTAAGGAATACAAACCCTTCCACAGCCAGGTCAAGGTACAGCTCATAGGCCTGGATATGCAATATTTACTGTCCAGGGTGTAAAAAAATGTGCAGAAGAATGATTTATCTTTTTCAGCCAGGTCAGCAGGTAATATTCATGCAATCCAACCATCAATCCAGGTGACAGAGAGGAAAAAAGTGTGTGTTTCTGTAAGTAGGAGAATCAGGTAGCCAAGGTCAGAAGGATCAAGAAATACATGGACATAAAATTATTTTAGTGTATTTCTTATAGAGGGAGTGTTCTTTTAAACAATTCTCTATATGATAATGTTCTTCCATTTCTCACATTAATTATTATTAGGCTGGAGAGTGTCCAGAGGAGAGCGATGAGGATGACCAAAGGACTGGGAAGCCTGTCGTATGAGGAAATACTGAAAAAATTGGTCTTGTCCAACCTTGAGAAAAGAAGGCTCATGTGCCAGTACTTAAAGGGTGGCCACAGAAGAGATGGAGACTCCCCTTTTACAAGGAGTCATGTGGAAGAGACAAGGGGTAGTGAGTGCAAGTTACTCCTGAGGAAATTCTGATTGGATACAAAAGGAAACTTTTTCACAATGAGAACAATCAGCCATTGGTATGATCACCCCAAGACAGGTGGATTCCTCAACACTAGACACTTTAAAGATTCAGCTGGATGAGGTGCTGGACCATCTTGCCTACGACAGAGCTTTTGTCTAGGGAGAGCTTTTGCCAGGAAAGGTTGGATCAGATGATCCTTGAGGTCACTTCCAACCTGGTATTCTATGATACTATGATTCTAATTGCGGACCTATGTTTAGCTTTAAAGTGAGAATCACAGTCCTCTGTTTCTATTCTCATATCTGTTACCAAGGTCTGTACCATCTTAGGGAAAATCAAGCAAACTGTCTCAAGTTTAAATTTATCCATCTGCAGAAAGGAAATTAGTACCTGTTAATAATATGCGAGATGTTATATATATGCAATGTAATGGCACATATTCGGCAACTTGCTTGAAACAAGGAGTATATCCTGCCTACCCTACAATGTTATGAACTTTATTTTAAAAAAGGAGTATGATGGCATTCTCAGTCACACAGAAGGATGAGTAGTAGAGAAATAAGAAGTTAAGATACACAAACTTCAGAAGCTCACTTATCTATAAAAACTTTATCTTGAGTAGGGATCTATGAGTACATGGAAAGGTATCTACAACACTGGATTTCATCCTGCTTTCGATTACAGAGGTGAAAATCCTCTGATTTAATGAGATGAAATGTTGTAATGGAAAGCCAAACTTTGTACATTTTTATTTATAAGAGTCTTCCTAGATTTTTATGGTCTTTCTGTTTTGTCACCTAGAATTCATAAAATGCTGCAGGCCAAAATCCTTCTTGTTATTTGAATGTATTTTTATACTTTTCTAGCAGGAAAGCTATAGTGGAGAAGGCAAAATGATCTTGGTTATATGCACATTTATTAAAGAAAAGCACACAAAATATATTGTACCTCAGGGGAAAAAGCCACAAGACTAATGCAATGCTAAGGTTGAGAAATCACTCATTTTTAAGTAAAGGAATGCATAGTTGAAACTTCCACCTTATTTTTGTTTCCTTATCCTCATTCCTTTAAAAACTGATGTATCTTTATATTATAAATTCGTTGTCAAATAAGACAATGTGTACCAGAAAACACGATGTAATTTCTTATAAAAGCCTGCATGCAATGAGCTACAGCAGTACATTTTTCAGACAATTTGTTTTCCAGAGTCATTAAATCTGTGAAAGAAGTCAAGTTTGAATAAAAGTGGTTCCATTATTTCTGAGTTATGCTTTTATAACATTTTAAACAAGATTATGCCAAATAGCCTTAGTCTGTTGGTTTGCTATTTAAAATCAAAGAACAGATGACAAATACCGCTCAACTTTTTTGAGAGGTATATCTCTTTATTAAGACCAAGCATAGCAGAGTTCAAATTGAAATGAAATTATTTCTTAATTTCTTGACAATAATTGGAATGGAAATAAAAAATCAACCTATTGTTAGTTTATGCTAAAGCACCTTAAGGAGTGCAGGATGAACTGTAGGTTTTTTCATGAGTACAATATTAAAACATTCCTCTCGTTAAATCAAAATGGCAGAGATGGCAGAATCCAGAATATGCCAATCTAGGAAAAAACTTTGCAAGAATATTAGTCCACAGGCATTCAACAGGCAACAGAAGAAAAGATTTATCACATCAGAGAAAGAATGAAGAATCTGTACAGTAGAGGGAAGTTAGCAGATACAAACCTAACAAGACACTGTGCTACCTGTCCCACTACTGCTCAGTGGTTAAATAATCCTTGCTCACGCTATCCTGCCTCTGAAGCTACCAATAATTTTCTGAGATGTTCACATTTAGAGCATACATATACCACATGTCATAATCCATCAGCATGATGAAGTGAAAATACCAAGTACTGTCCCAGTGTTTAGGTTCTGGATGACTGAATATGATTAACTGGCTGATTGAGTTTTTCAGGTGCTAGAAAAATAACATGACAAACAATGAACAAAACCTATATAGCATGATTAGGACACTACAGCCAATGCACATGTTCATAATAGGTGAGGCTGGGAGCTCCACTCATCAGTCTGCCTGCCCAACACTTCCGATTTGAACACATTTAAAAGCTCCCAACTTTCACCACTTGGTTTGATTTTCAGACATCTACCTCAGTTCAAGTTCTTTTCACTGGGATGGTTGGCTGGCTTTTCAAATTGTATTTATTCCAGCCCAACCGTTTCAGTCCTTCCTAAGAACATGGATAATGATCAGTACTTTTTGGTCGTCCAAGGCCTTTCCTTTGAAAAGGAGGTGGAAAGCCTGTCTAACCCCACTACATGGAAAAAGAGATTAGAAGTATGGCAAGAATATGCTTGTAGCTGTCTTCATGATAAGACTTCCATATTCAAGATTTTGCTAGCTCACTGTTTACATAAAAATGTAAAAAACCCAGTTGACACTAAGAACATACTAAAATAGGAAAAATCAATCTTGATTTACTTCTATATCTAGATACACAGTCTTTCTTTTCAAAGTGTTATTTCAGTACTATTCCTGACATCCAAGGATAATTTGTGGTCAAGTGGTAGACAAGACCAATATTTTCAGGGGCCTCAGCTTCATTTTTATGAGATGTCTTCTTTTTTTTTTTTTTTAACAGACCAAGTAGCACTGTCTAAACTGAGAGCTGATCTCTGAACACTCCATATGGTGTATACTCTATACGGTCCTAACAGTACCTCATAGCTCAAATGAGTTAAGTATATCAAGCATTTTGATAGTGTAGTGAAGACCACCATAGGAAAAAAAACACAAACAACCAAGTCAAATCAAACAAAAACAAGAGGAAATGGGGTTTCTGACCTCAAAGCAGGATTTGAATTATGTGCAATAAATAAATTCTGAAGCCACACATTGAATAAGAATAAAATTAAATACTGAAGAGCTGCTCATTTACTGACTTATTTTATTTCCTGCATATAGAATAAGACAGTGCGATGTAGAAAAATACTTAGATATGATCAAATATTTCAAGGTTATATAATAATTAGTCTTTACTGATTTTTTTTATTGATACTTTTGGTCAGCTGAACAAATGAAAAATAACTAGGAAAATAATGCCTAGAGTTCAGTCCCAAAGTCAATGTTTTGTTTATTCTTATCATCCAAATAAAAGAATTTTCCCTTAAGTCAAATTTAGCTAAATTTTGAAACTAGCCATTACTTTGAACTCTAAAATGATAGTATTTTATTTTCAAAATGTCAAACCACACTGCTGATGCCTCTAAAAATTTTGAAAGGTATTTTTCAGCTGAAGCCTATACACAGTTTCCATACATACTTTCAGTTAAACTGAATTTTCATTTTTCATACAATAAACTATTCAAGGAAAACACTGAAATCACTTCTAGTCTCAGTGAGGCTAGGAACAGTAGTCAAGTGAAAGCTGGAGAACCAACCCAAGACCTGTGAACTTGAAATTTAGACTCTGAAACATCAGTGATTTTGTCTTTAAATTTCGGTTTGGATGTACAATATAGATGCAATCAACTGTACCTGATAAAGGACTATTGGTTAAGTTATATGGCTTTGCGATCCAGGGCATTATACTAAATAATCAGAATGATCTTTTTAAACTTGAAAAATCTATTAATATTACCATTTAAGATTTACCATAAGTATCCTGTTCACCCCTAACATTAGATAGATAGATAGATAGATAGATAGATAGATAGATAGATAAAATATGCTTATGTGTTCAAAACAACAGCAGATAGAGTTTAATGTCATTTTGTGGAATGAATATAAAGTGCTCTGCTACAGGTTTATCCACTGAAAAATTAGATAACAAAATGGGCATGCTTGTTGCTCAAGTTATCACACCTCCTGGAAGGATAATTCTTTGAGTACTGAGTTAAGTATATTAGAAGGCAAAAATGACAAAAAATCGCATTAAGATGAATGGGTGGAGAAAACCAAAGCAGTAGAGAAACATCTGGGAAAAAGAAAAACCTAGCAGGAAAAGATCTTAAATGAAAAAAATCAGTGCTACTGCAGCATCCATCAGCACACATCATATGTAATATTCAGCCAAAATTCTCACTCTTAACTGGAGGCCGAGAATGGTAGGGCATGCACTATGAAATACTATGAAATCAAAATAATCTGTTTTCTTTCCATGCAAAGGTATTCAGCTAAGACTAGACCTGTAAATCCCCCTTTAGCAAAGTTCTCAGTAAATACACCATGTACAAGAACATTCAGTAAAAAATCAGGAATAACTCATATTCTCATCAAAAACCAAGTAAGTCATACATGTTCTACTTCAATGGCTTTGACTATAGAGTCTGAGTGTCCTTTCCAACTACTCTTATAGTTTAGCTTACAAATTTTAGGGGGTTTTATTATATTTTGATGTTTCTTCTTCATCTCTTTTGTTTCTAAGTTTGCTCTATAATGTGTGAAGAACTGTAATTACATGAGGAAAGTCAATGTTGCAGATTGTAGAGTGGTAAAATTATTATTTTTTTAAGAAATACAAACTCTCCTAATACTACCACCCATCTGACTTCAATCCATGATACCAGTCCAACAATCAATCACCATAGGCATTGGACACCCATAATTAGATTATAAAATCATAACTACAGTCATTTTACGTCTGCTGGTATAATTACATCAGCATGCTAATATCCTTTTAATGGTCTCTAATGATGTAATAAGAAATAATGGAATTTATTTGACAGCTACATAACCATTAACAAAACATATTAAGCATAACTATTACTTCCATAAAGATTCAGGCTGTGTCCAAAAGTGACAGCTAACATGCTGGATCTCTTCTTCAACATTGAAATATTTCTAATTACGAATTCCCCAAATCTATTCCCACTCATCTGCTTCACAGGGCGAGCAAAGTTTATGTCAATGCAAACTTGACAACAAACGAACTGCAGAAGTGGGCTGAGTGCTCTGGGATCCAAGCCTGAGGCTACAGTGTGAATTGCAGGCCATCGGTTAAAGTTGGCAGGATTGTGAATGAGAAAAGATAAAATAAACTGATTACTACCATGCATCAACTAATCAAGAACTAACACCGGAATTGGTAGGAATCCACGGCAAAAGCAATTGTTCAATTACGAAACAACCAAGTGCATGGAAAAAATAATATTGGGAAGAACAAAAGATATTTACAGACAAAACTAACTAAATGTAGTAATATATTTGTGAAGCAGTCTTTTTAGAATTTTTTTTTTCAGAGAAAAGGATAGGAAAGTACAAAATTTAAAGAACTTTAGAAGACCTCACCACTCACTGTCTCTCCTCAGTTCTTACGCTATTCCTATTGAATACGATGGCTTTGTCTATATTGTCAAATTAGCCTTATGAATCTCATTAACATGTCTTTAATCTGAAATCTTTTCAACAGTATAAAACATTCAGGCCTGCATTGCTACTTTCTTACTATTCAGAATTCATGGAGGGGAAAAGAGAGAACTGAGAATTCTACACCAACCTAATACTCAGCTCAGAGTTCAAAGTAGACTTTTTAAAACAATGAATCCATAACAAAAAGAGAACTTTGAGTTGCCAGTAAAATATAATAATATAAATCACCCATGGTGCCTCGGGCCAAGCAAAAAGCATATTTCCTGACAGGTCTTGTTCTCAGACTGTGATATGTCAAAGGTGGATTAGGAATACCCACAATATCAACTCTTTCCTGAAACTTTTCTCCAAGATGCCCCTCAGAAGCTAACCAGAGCCTTCAAATTCATACAGTTTTCTAATAATGGCTGCGTAGAGATGACAACAGAATAAATCCAAAAAGTGTTAATTCTTTGCTTGGTGAGGCTTTTTCCTAAAGCCTCTACTACTGCTGTACCTACTGGTTGGCTCCACATTTCTTTAGCATTTCGGATTTGGGATAAACTTTCACGGATCTATAGGTGGGTTAACAAGGCAAAGACCATGTTTGGTACTGTTTGGAGTTACCATCATTCAAAAATACAAGACAAGTACTCATCATTCAAAAAATACAAGACAAGTACTTTCAGTGCAGTCATATGACTGCATATTAATGGACAAAAAATAACCAGATTCCCTAATGTCACACATTAAAAAAAGAAAAGGTTGCTCATAGCTAGCTATATCACTGGAGGGATATTTTTCATTAGAGAATGAATCTACAGCCTGCCAATTGCAATGTTGTTGTGATTTATCAAATGATAAAAAAATAACCAAAAAGCTTTGTTAACAATTAGAAAGGTAGGTGAACATGCTCTTGTACTCTAAATGAATGAAAGTAATGAAGCAGAACCCGTTGATTCCAGCAGAGAAATTGTTCCATGGGATTTACTCCCTTAAAAGTGCAGCAGATTTTATCTGCCAGTATTTGAAGTCAAGGTTGCAAATTCTTTTTATAAAGAAGACCATATAATATTGTCATTTTTTGTAATTTCAAAAGTCAGTTTTTATAAAAAATACCTTTCATAAAATAAAAGTAAAAATACTTTCAGCAATACAAAGAATTATTCTAGCAGAGAAAATAAGGAAATATTTTCTTTCTAAACAACTAAAGCCAATATGCCCAGTATTTGTCAGATTTCTGAAAAGATTTTCTCACCAGTAGCCTATTTCTCCCTACATATACAGTAATAGAAGGGGTAGATATTTTTTTCCAAGTAATAATAAACCCGTCCACTAAAAATGAAACATCTGCAGACCAAAGCTTAAAACACAGTATTAAACAACAAATTACATACACTGGAACTGAAGGTTAAACAAAAGCTGATGGCAGCACAGCTAAGGCTCAGAAAGATGCTGCACTTCAGCAACCTCACTCATGGGCCAAAACAAGCAGCCCCCAACCCTCTGAAGCACAGGCAGGAACTGGATGCTACCCAGACATCAGCTATTTTCTGTGCGCCAAGATGTGACTTCTCCCCAGCAAGCTGTCAAAAACCTCCCACAGCTGACCCTTCTTTTCCATTACTTTTCTATCAAACTATTTTTATTTTCTGTTTTATAAAGGAAGAATCAAGTTTTGTGAAGTAAATGTTCCTACCAAAATGATTTCAGAAAATCCCCTATCTAAACATTTTTTACTGGACATGGCAAATCGTAACGTTGCAGATCAGGAGATCAACATGCAGAACACTTGTAAGTATGAGGCATATGAAGAAAACTGGTAGCTCAACATAGCTGAACTCCCTGTGACTTGTTAAATGAGTAGCTGACCCAGTGTGCCACCTGCCAGACTCAAAGCCAGGGACTCGAGTTCTTACCCATCTCTGACGTCATTTTCCTCCTCAGCAATGCTGGGTCCTTTACAAGACTTTCCTTACCTAGAAACTGTTAAATAAGGTTGATAACATTTTTACAGCACTTTGAACAGAGTATTTTCCTCTACAGAAGTGCAGGGAAAATCTCAGTCTATAATTCTTGTAAAATAATTTGTTCCTGTGTGTAGGGGATGTTATAGAGACCATCATGATATTCTTGTTTGTCTCTCTCATGCTCTCATTAATGCCAGTATTAAAGAGTAGATACTATTTTGACAGACTAACAACTCAAAAAAAAAAAAAAAGAGAAATCTGATAAAATAAAAAGGGGCAAATTCCATGTACATACTTGACATCATCGAAGGCACTCATCTGCAGCTTCAGGAGATCTGCCACTTCCTTTATTAACTCCAAGCCCTTTTCCACACTCAGGGGGCTGTTGAAAGGGAGCAAGAAAACAGAGCATTACGAAAATGGAACTCATCAATACTTGAGAGGCTAAAAGTCCCAAAAGAGTTATCACTTTGGCCTCTTAGAGTCTGAAAGCCACCACTAACTGTATTCCTGTCACATAGTGATCGTGATATCAAGGGAATTGGGATCAGGTGCTTCTTCAGGCATGATGAATCACCTGAATTTTCCAGCAATAAGACAAACAATAAGGTGTAAATGGAATTGTTAGGAAGTGTAATGGGCCCATGATGCAGGAACCAGTTCATCTCAGTCCTCAATAAAAAATGTAATAAAGTAAAAGGACAGAAAGAGAGAAAAGGATTGACGAGACAAGGAGGGAAACAAACAATGAAAGTCAAATTGCAGGCACAGTATAAAATGGACAAGGGAAAAGCATATTTTTAAATTCATTAGTTTTTAAAATGAATCTTCGCCCAGTGAAAGGATACAAAATTATTATGGATTTGAGAGTAAACAATGGAGCAAGGCACACAGTCCAGAGGACACTGATTAGATACATAGGATTTGGTTTGGTGTGTGCATGCACTGCTGACAGAACCCACTTTAAATCTTTGTAACCTCTGTCAATGCCACATTTACATTTTTTAATTTAGAAAACAGGTTGCTATCAGACCTAACAGAAGAGGACTGCAACAATTTTAAAAAGCACTTATGTAGATGCACAATTTATATTTGCAAAAAATTTCAGGTTATTACAGTTGTTACAACTCTAAAGATGCATTTAAACCATTCTGTCTCTAATACAGAGATCCTACCTTGTTTAGTTGTTTTTCAGTACTGGGGATCAAGTACAAAAGTATCAAGAAAGTGAAAAGATAAGGAAATGATATAGCAATGTCCAGTGGCAACAACAGATACAACTTTCTCTGTCTCAATTGTGATTACAGAATTATTCTCAACATTGTTTAAGCCTGAAAGACCATAAAATTAAACCTTACAAGTTTGATGCTTATCTAACTTATGCCACAGTAAATCAGCAACAACTTTGATGAAACCAGCCCAGGGGAAAAAAGGCTCTGTATTTTTTTCCTTCAGGATTTATAACAAGTAAGAGAAGGAGGTGTCAAAAAAAGTATGTACTGTTAGACATGATCTTTTCAGCTGGACTAAGGGGAAAAAAAGATTTCTTTCAAACCTCTGTACCTAGGTTGTTATTTCTGCTTCACAGTGAAAGGTTTTGAATCTAATTCTGTATCATGGCAGTCATTGCCACAATTTTATTTATTGTCCACAATGAGCACTGTTTATTTATTTATTTATTTATTTATCGCGCTGGGTTCTGCATACGCTGCCCTCAGGGCACCTCTATTTAAATAATGGGATGTCTCATGTGGATCTTGGTTAGGATGAAATTGCTCAGCCTCCCTTCATGCTACTAACCCAAAATGCTCAGGAGACCTCCTGTCACACAAGCAGAGGTAGCCCCTCAAGGCAACAGATAAATTTAGGGGTTTTCTAGATGTCTAAGACAGAAATGTTCTTGTGCGAAAGTAACAAAAGAATCTGATGGTTTCTCTAAGGAAAAAAATGTACTGTAGATTATTCAGAAAATCCCTACATTTTAAGGACTGACAGTGGGTAGAAATGTGATTATTCCCATCACTATGAAAGCAGATTGTCATAGTGACTCAGGGGCTTATGTGTTAATTAAATCTTTTCTCCCAAAGACGTTGGCTTAAATTTTATGGAAATGATTGGTGTCAGCAAGTGGGCTTTTACTGTAATAGCGAGTCTATGCAGCGGCACAGGCAAAGTCTGCTGCGTACATTGGTGTCATTATTTACCAAGGGAGTCTCATTTGTAAAAGCTCAACCTCCTACTCCCTGCTTACCCCTCCTCCCCTGAAAAAGCATTCTCCCACTTAAAAAACAAGGTGTGCTGCTACAAGGCAATGTAGTAGCAGTAATGCAGGATGTAATCGGAGCATTTGAATGCTGGAGAGAAAATGGTCTGGAAGGCCAATCTTTTGCAAGCCTGAGCATCCAGGAGTGGTCTTAGTAACTCTCATCCAATACCCAACCAGAATACATAGGTTCACAAACTCACGGTTTGTTAGGCTAAGAAATTGTCTTTCACAACAGCACAGGAAAGCTGCGGAACCTGCACCCTTTGGTACCAGTACTACTATTGATCACACTAGCACATCCGAAGATTCAAATTAAGAATGATTAATTTATATCACCAAATTTTCCACTTTAAGTTATCCAACTTCTTAACACCAATGCACACTAGTACTATTTATTACAGTTCTGTTACAGTTGTACTGTAGGAGAGTTAAATATTCAAAACTCTCTAGAAATGCCCGAACATCATTCCCCACACTCTATTTCTGCTTTGCTTTTCTGTAGCGTTGCTCAGTGTTGCATGGCTTGTACTTGTACAGTGATTGCCTTTAGCTTTGTTTTCACGCAGAGAGTACACCGTTCCCACCAGCACAGTGTTAACCAAACTAGCCTACATTGCAGCAGCACCGTATACACCCATCACCCATGTGACTTCAGGTTTACACAAGGACTGTTACCAGAGACAACTTGTCAACATCACCTATCCTCCTGCTCATGGTCCTCCCACACATACCCAGTGCAAGCACACAGTACTCGAGGAACAGACGCTATTTGTGATCTTTCATATACTGTGCTTGGCTTTCAGCTCATTTGATTCAGTCCTATATGGGAAGAAGTTTCTGCATTAGGGAGTGCTGGGTTTTGTTTAATGAATATGATAAATTTGTTGATTGTGAGGGTTCAACACCTGTAGAATTAATTCAAAGGAAAATGAAATTGTAATAGTAGAAAGAAGACTTTAGACTCAACCCCGATGATGAAACATTTTATAACGGCCAAAGACTTGGAGGAAAACCAAGGGTGGGGATAGGGTACTCATTAATTTATCTGAACTGCCAAGATAGTAATTTCAGTTCCCTACAGTGGGGCAGGAGAGAGGCGTATCTCTTTTTGGTGAGAGTTCTTGCTGGCTCCAAATGATTTGGTGCAGCATGGCACAGACTGTCTCTGGGCTATGGCCCTCAGTTTCCACACATGCTATGACACACGTCCGACCTATACGTGTTTTCCTTTGGGAGCCTGTGATAAGACATTTCAGTACACCTGGAATGGTGAACCCTCAAATCAGTTATATAGGCCTCAGAGATACAACGCATGTACTAGAAAAAACCAAAAGCCACAAAGTACCTGCCCATGGATGCTATTAATGCTTTGCAGGTTCCCTTGAGGTTGGATCACCCTTTTTCTGCCAAAGAAAATTAATGACTCCTGCAGTGTCTTTAACAGTCCTTCTTGATATTACCACTGCATTTTTTGATTGCCTTGAAGGTTTCTGATCACCTTTGATCTAGAATTTGGTCTTACGAAGAATAAACTGTTGGATGGCATAACACCTTTTTGCAGATAACAGCTGTTAACAGCTGAGATACTGAGATAGTGCTTATTGTGGGTTTCCTCTCATTTTACTTTCTGTATATTTCTCTTTTGCATCTTCTTTCAAGTTAACTGTGCTAAGAGATGATAATAGCAGCTAAAACAAAATGTGATACATCTCACAGTGTGCAACAACTCTTTTGGGGTCCTTTTTAGGTTTAGAGCTCCAGTTTTCTACAAAGTGGAAGATGAAAAGAGAGTCAGAAAGTACAGAAAATTCATGTCTAACTAACTTTATTCCATTGCTCTATCTTCTAAAGCCATCTCTATCTGTGAGTCCTAACCTAAGTATTATTTTTCAGTTGACAGATTCAGACCCTACCGAAACACAGTAGCAGAACTCTGTCTCACTCAGATGCCATTCTCTATCTGATATTATTTGGAGAATATACTTTGTGTGACAGAGTAATGACAATGAAAAAATAAATGGGGAATGAAATATAAATATTTCCTTTGAGGTTTATGTAGATATATATAGTTTTAAACTCTGGCAGAGTGTCATCGGCAAAATATTTCACTGCTGCTTTTGTTTAATCTCACTTTCGCGGGCACTCTTGCACTAAACTAGTTATACCTGCTGGAGCATATGGCTTATATCTCTGCTATATCTGTTAGTTATATCGCTTCAGATGAAATAACTCCCATGTTCCGTGCAAGACACTGATGTCATGATTTAACATCATGACATAACTGTGAAAAGTTTCCTATCCATTTTAACCATGTGAAAAATAAATAGTCCAAGCCATACCTACTTGTCTAAGCTAAAGTAATAATAAGCCAATTAGCTAGAAAAACCCTCAACAAAACAAAAAAGCAGATCTAAGCTATAAAGGAGAGGTAAAATAGAGATAAATTTGAAACGGAAGTCCAGGATTAAATGTCTTTTAACCTTAATGTGAGTTACTGAGGACTTCTAAAAATTAGTGTAATCCATTTAAACGCTCAGAAGCACACCTGAGAGCCCAACTTTATCTAATTGTTAAAATTTCTCCACATTGTACTGGATATTGAATACAGGAAAATTAGATTGCCTGGTGAAAATAATATTTTGTATCGTCCGATATCGAAACCCTTCACTGTGAGGGAGCTGAAAACAGAAATATTTTAAGGAACAATCCACTAACAGAGGCAATTTAAATAATAGAATATTGGATTATAATCTTCCTCTGCTCTTGTCTGTTAAAGATTCAGCTTTTCATTTACTCAATTTACAAGAAAAATACAGTCATGAGGAGTAATTTCCAAAATCTGTTTCCAGAAAGTTGTCATAACTTAGAACAATCACATTGAGTGATTTTCTTCCACTGACTGCTACAAAATGTATAGAATTTGCTAGCCATTTTGTTTTAAATCTGTCTCTACAATCCCACTGTCGTCTGTGGTTTTATACATAAGTGAGAATATCTGTTGCTGAATGAATTATGAATAAGGAAAAGAATATGGCTTCATCTGGAAGAGGCCCATCATGACCCTTAATTTTGACATCTGTAAAATGAAGACAATGATATCAACTTTGTCTGTCAAATGCCTACTACTGTTACATAAAAGACTATTATTATTTTACTTGCATCCCTCTAAGATCCAGGAATAGAAAAAGCAGAACTGTTGGCTGTCCGAAAGGGATATATATATATATTCCACCCTACCAAATATGGAGAAGTTGTAGTAGTAAACATCATGTAAACCAAAAATTAACTTTTAGTTATAACAAAAACTTCCCTCATTCCCGTACCAAAATTACCCAAAAATGCTATTCCAAACTTTTTCAGCAGGGGGAATCTGACTGGTTTTAGAGCACCTGGATTCAGGTGAAGAGAACATCTCCCTCACTGGTAAGTTACTAACCTTGCTAAACACCCTTGGTGGGCAAATGGAGTAGGAGGCAAGAGACTTATGGAGCAGACATGCCTCACACATGCCTCACTCCAACAAAAGACTAGTGCTGAGTATTGGATGCTGATCTCAAGACCAGTTCAGCTTCATGCTGCAATTATTCAAACAATGCTACAAATGAATGCCACGTTTCCAAGAAATTCCCAAGACAAACTACAAATCTGATGAGTTAGAACAACCACTTTGAATAATGGATTGTCTATTTTTGACCTGGACCTTATGATTTATGCATTCAAGGCTCAGAGCTTCCCCTTCTGGTTAAAGAACAAGAAGGAAACATGTAAATGAAGGAACAGGAGTTCTGTGGGGAGCGACACTGGCAGCATGGTCAGCTCTGCATGCTGAGATAAATGGAGCTCAAACTCTAATAAAATCCAGTGGGCAATGTCAAAGGGAACAAGAGGAAAACCAGAAGTAAACAATGATGAAAACTATATGTTCTGTATTTCCCAACATGCCTGTCAAAACAATCCCATAAATTGATCCATTTTGGTAGTGAAAAATCTGATCCAGTTATACAGATGGCTTGATTGCTAGCATTTGCCAAGCCTGCTCCCAGCCTAAGGAGAGCAACATGTAGCTCAACGTTAGGCTGAGGTTATGTCAGTCTCGCAAAGCATTTGCTCTCATTCGCTTTTCCTCCACCTTCCAATTGCCAAGTGTCTTCGGAAACCCACTTACTGAACTCTGAAATGCTCCCTTAGTGCCGTCATTCAAATTATGTATTGTCTTTACCAGGCTGTACCTAGTGCCCTTCCAATACTCTGTTTAGCAATTGTAATGCAGCACTATAATGGACATCCAGTCAGCCCTGTCAGATTAGTTCAATTGAATCATTTTCTGCAAAAATGAAGAATAATCTACAGTACAGAAATAGGCCTGACATTGGGAATTGCACTCCTTAAACCTAAATGTCACTCTATCCCCAATGAAATCTTAAGTAAGGTAGGGTTCAATCCACCTAAAATTTGCTTAAATTGGGACACAGACAATGAAGGCCAGTTTGCCCGTTTTTAAGAGTGCTGAGCACTCACTACAATTGTGAGGCATTTCTCTACAGCCCGAAAGCCTCCTGAGTGCTTAAATACAGTCCTCCCCGCAGCATCAGAAAGTGTATTTTCTGGGGAGATAAATGCCACCAGGTAGAACGTGAGCTCAGAACCTAGGACTTTTGGGAAGGAGATATTTTTTACTTAGACTGATGTTTACTTCAAAACCACTTTTAATATTTACTAATGTAAAATGCACACATGCTCAAAAACCAAGTTTGGACCAGCAGTCTTCCTCCTGAGTGCTGTAAGTTAAGAGTGATGATCTCTCTTGTATGCTGTCTCCGTCTCTCTTCCTGTGTTGTTTTTATGCCTGAAGATGAGCCACTGGGCCATTAAGGGGAAGATGGATGGTGCTGCTGCTCAGGGCTGGTTCACAGAGAACTTTCCTACAATGTGGGAGCTAAAACTCTCAGGCTAACTTCCATAAGATATCTTCCATTTCCTGCTTCACTTTCTAAGACCTGCAGTAAAAAGCAGAAGGCAGAAGATACTACACATGGTGCCTTTCAGCAAGGGAGCACTAGACCCCAGAATATCCTACTTGTTTGGCACGTCTAAGTGAAACAAGGAGATACCTTGCAGTCTGGGCCACCTTCTGGAGTCTCCAAAAGCCCCTTCTAATCAGCGGAGGAAAGGAAGGGCCTAATTGTATGTCTTCTCTCAGGGAGCTCAATGATGTCAAATGAAGTGGATGATATCCCCACCCTTGGGAAAGACGTGCAGCATCCAGTAGCTCTAAGTTTAGCACCTAAAGGAGGCACCCTGGCTTTCACCCTAAATTATGAAATCGGCGCATTTCAAATTTAAACCTAGAAATGTTCCTGAAAGGGAAAAGGTATTAATCACATAGGTACCCAGTGATCTAGAAAACAGGATGAATAGACTAAATCTATTTGGAAGAATTTAATATTAGTAATCAACTTTTATTAATCAGCGAGAGGTATGTGCAGACTATGCCCTGCAGGTGAAAGCATTGGGTTAGAACTGTAAGAGTCTTCCTTAGTTGTCTCTTCACCCCGCAGATACATATCAGTAAAAATAATCCCAGAAGACCTAGTCTGACAATTGCATCGATGGGTTTACCAAACAACAGAGTCTTTAAGTGGTGGTACTTTAGAAACTAATCTGAGGCTTGAGCTGACAAACATAAATTTGTTGGCCTTGCCTATCTCTCTATTTTTTGAGTGTTTATATCTAAAATGTTTTAACAGTCATTCACAGGAGCTTCTTTCATATTGAAGACTTTCTTTTTTTAGTACTGCTCTGATACATTTTTTTCTCTAGTGTTTTAAAATATTGAATTTTAAGAAAGATGCATTCCATAGTCTAAAAAAATTAAAGAAAGTTCCAGCTGGCTATTTGTCAATAATGTCTCTGTTCATTGGCTTCCCCTCATTGACAAGGCAATGGTCTATGACAGCATCATTTTCTTAATATGCAGCACAGTCTTCGTAGTACTGCAGATAAAAAGCTAAACCTAAAAAAATAAAAATTTTAAAAAAACCCAGAAATATGGGTCTGGAATAACATATGGAATGCTTTAGAGAGTTAGATAAGGAGGCTACCTTTAGGATGAACAAGGTTGAGGACTAGTTTTCTCTAGCTCCTAAAACCATTTGGCAGCAACATGGGCATTGACTAGACTGCCGGTAGGCTCCCTGCTGATGGGGAGCTGAGAGGAGCAGCCTGGGCAGCTCCAGTGCAAGCTGCCATCTTCTCTCTGGTCCTGGAAAAGAGCAGATATCTTTTGCACAGAGTTCAGACTGAGCAGTGAAACTCTGGTGTGCAGAGGTGCTTCAGAGCTTCTTTAAAATGACTTAGATATGGTCTATGTGCTTATTATTTGCTCTAATGAATAAAAAAGAATATATCTAGTAGAGGGGGGTGTGTCTTTTTAACCAGCACTTTTAACACACACCTTCATGCGAGAGTATTGGGCCTGATTCCTTTCACACTGTATCTCCACCCAGCACACTGCTTGCCAAGGAGAAGCGGAGGAGCCAGGATGGCAGGACTCGAGTGCTGCCTCTCCATGGGCAAGGGGCTGGTGCATACCAGCTACCACTGCTCTGCCTGCTAACAGCAGTCAAGAGAAAAGGGTAAAGAGCCGGAAAGCAATTTCCAGTTCCTGCTGCAGAGATCAAAAAGGACAGAGAAGAGCGATTGCTGAAGGAAGCACATCCCCTGCAGCACATACTAACCCCAGACCTTGAGTCAGCTCTCAGCAGTAGCCACCAGCACAAGATTCAGACATGCTACTGCTTGGTTTTCCTAAGTATGCAGTGAATACAGGAAGGTCCAAAAATATGACCTAAGAAATAAAATCAAAGCCAAGATAATTCTAGAAAAGTTCTGAAGGAGAATGAGAGAAGTGGTCAGCTGAGATCTGTCTCTGTAAGGACTACCCAAGGAGCAGTCTGTCCTAGGAAAAACAATGCTGTGACTGACAAAATTTTTAATTATTTTTTTCTTGTGTTCACACTGCTAAAAATCAAGAAAGAAAGATGTTAAAAGAGTATTTACATATTTAATTAGTTAAGTTTCCCTGAGGAAAAACATAAAAGGTGTAAGGGTTGCTATGAAATTGCCAGTGTTCGGGCAGTTGCCCAAAGCCCAGTCGAAAAAGTGAAACCCCCATATTCTATCCCTAGAGTAGCAGGGACACATGATCAAATAAATGAAAATATTAAACATGAAAAAACAGATTCCAACTGATTCAGTGTCTGATTCCAGTGGTCAGACACAAGAAGGGTGTCTTTTTATCATTACACAAATGTCAGGAAACACAGGAACCTCATGTTTCCAGATTGGGATGACAATCTCAGCCACACGCTATTTCCATGCACCCCACTGCACTTCAGCCTAGGCAAAGAACAGCGATCAGAAATCAGTTCCTCTTGCCTTCATAACTGTCAGTAAGAGTATTTCTTCTGAAAATAAATAAATAAATTTATACAACAATTAGTTGATGTGATTACCTACATACCGATTATTCATAAAACCTTCTTTTTTTAACAAAAAACCCCAATATCCTGCTGAACTCTTGAACTCCACATTATGTATTAGACAAGTTTGTGTTTCAGAAACACAGGGCAGGGAAACAGGGCAGCCACTTCAGGATTTGGATGTCTTCTTTTAAATTTTCAAGTCTGCAAGTATGTGCCACTGTACCAGGGCAGGATTTTGTATCTAAACACAGCAAATCTTTTCTCCAAAATTTTCCACCACCTCAGAGCCCAGACTATGAGCAGTTTTCAGAGTATCTTTTTTTTCTTTTTTTTTCCCCCCAAAAGGACTATTTTTGTTAATGTCTATTATTCTGTCACACTTATTCCAGATGAATTTCATCTACCATTGTGCTCCTTAATCCCTCAATGTATTTAAATCCATCTGGAATTTTTCTAAATCCTCCATAGTTCTTCCTAACAGAGACAATTTGCCCATGGGGTACCACTAATCTCTCTACACGCTGAGAAGCAGCAGTTCATGACGAATCTTTCTCTCCTATCTCATAACCAGTTCTTAATCTTCAGTGACACCCTGGCCCTTGCTCTGTGACTCACTCTCCTTAAAATTGGTATGAAGAGCATCCCATTTATCTCCTGTTGATTTGAAGGGTAGGTACAACTTGCAGTTTTTCCTCCATCAGCAGCTTCTCTTCTGGGAGAGTCTGATGTATCTCATCAGAAGGTGCTTTACTCCTAAGGGTTTTCCATGCATGGTGCTGCTGGGAAGGAGAAGAGAGGGTCCCTGGCACTGCCTCCTGACCAAGGCTCAGTGGCCTTCAGATATAAATAGCCAAGAGTTAAAATGTGAATAGTAGCTTATCACCGATGTAGTTTGAGAGTCTGTGATCACAGCACTTCTTTAGCTCAGAGAAGCTGAAAACAGTAAGAGGAAAGCTTTTACTTTAAGGACAGAGGTAATTTCTTTTCCCCTTTACTCTTATTTTTATCTTTCTTCCTGCTAAGATTAGTAAATATTGTAATAAGCGACACAATGGGAAATAATTATTGAAGAATGAAATATAAGTATGTGAATCTCTTTGTGTGCAAATTTCAGTAGAAGCTGGACTATGGAAGAGCTGCTGATGCCATCACAACAAACAGACATACCTTTACCAAGGCTCCTCAAGAGATTTTCACTCCTCTCTTCCCACTCTTCTGTAATTCAGCTTCACAACATTTTCTAGCACACCCACACCACTCATCTCTGACCCAAAAGATCACCTACTAAACGTGGCTGACTTAGCTGCCAACTACCAACATCTGAGCTATGTACCCTACAATCCAGAGGAAAGATGTCACATTTGCCTGAGGAGGTAATAAGTAGTGTATGGTGTCAGCTACACATGCCCCATGGAAAGAGTGAATGCTCCTGCCACCTTAGGTAGTACATGGCATGCCATAGAAGATGTGGTCACACAGTGACATGACTCTCCCATTCTCATCAGGTTGGCAACAACCAGTAGCAAGCTATTGAATTCAGTCTTCTTCAGCTCCTACTTCTTTTTTCTAGACACAAAGGAAGTCTCACTCATCACATGGGAGATGCATATTATCCATACAGCAGAGAAGAAACTGAGCAGTTTGCTTCAGGTCACAGAAGAGGCAAGTGACATAGCAAGGATTATTGAGATTGTTTTAACACCAAAGTAATTTATAGTGTTGCCATTAAATTCTTTCTGAGTCTACCAAGCCTAAAAAACCCCAATTTAGATACCAAAATTGCATTTATTTCTCTTGTCTGGAAGTGCCCCTGAGAGTAACTCATCTGATAATCTGTAATGAAGGTCCTGGGCACTGATGCTTCAAGTCCATGGCATTACACCAGCCTTCCTTGTCTGTCTGAGCTTGAGGCTTTTGTATATGTTTCAGTGTATTTCCATGCATCTTGAAGCCCAGATCCCCAGTAAAGACTTAGAGAAGGAACGTAGTTCAGCACTAAATGGATTTAATTTGGTTTGAACGTGGTCTGTGCCTTAAATTTAGTTTAGATGATGATAAATTTTCTAAATGGTTCACATTTATTCAGGATTCATGAAAGCAACCAAATAACTTCTGAGCACGAAGCTACTCAGCGGATTGTTTGAGAGCTGCCTGACTTCACAGCACTGTTAGGGTAATCATTTTAGGGACACTGCAATTTTATTGCATCAGGCTCCGGTTTCGTTTTTCTATGCTTGTTTCCTCAAAGGCTTTATTAGCCATAAAACCTTTTTAAGCTTAGTTATGTTTTGACAGCTCAGCAAACTCCCACTTTCTGTAATTTTTTTTTACCTGTTCCCAGTAAGTGTGAATTTAAACCTCTTAATACAGCCAGATTCAAGTCCAGACCAATTTATAACACAGATGACACTTGGAAAAAATCAATGGCAGTGGTCAGGCTATGAAGGTCAGAGGAGATAACGGCATCACGGAAACATGAGAGTGAGAGAAGTCGAGAAGGACCAACTCTCTCGAGTTACACTGGGAGTCTGACACTGCGCCAGCCTGTACTTGCATTACTTCAAACACACGCTACCTCCAGCTGTGTTAATAGCAACAAATTCATACAGATGCTTTGCCCCTAGCAGAAGCATGGAAGTAATGGCAATAATCTGTGCCATGATTGCGGTATCCTCCTTTCTGAGACTAAAATGGACCCCACCGAAGTACTCCCTAATGCATTTTAAGCTGCACGTTAGAAACAGTGCTGGAGTCCACTTGTCATGAACCCAGGATCTCTGATGCAAAAAAAAAAGCCTTCAAAGTGCAAAGGTGTTCTTTCATATCAAATTACTCCTTCATACAAATAATTAACAAATGAGATTGAAGACAAGTGATGATACATGTTTTAATGCAGTGCCGACTTTTCAGTCTTTCCCTTCCTTCACATCTTCTTTCTTTCTTCAAGGCAGCTTAAAGCCCCCATCAATTTATAATGCAAATGTTTTAAATTAAAAATGACAAAGAATATCCAATGACCTAGCGTTAAAAGAAAGAAGCTAAAGAAACACAAAGTTTACCATGAGAGATACAAGCTTTAAAGATTTTAAACATGACTTTTTATAAAAATAATTTTCCACACAATTAAGAAACTAAATTTATTTCTATAGAAGATACATGTGGTCTTTAGATTGTGGCAGACTTCCTTCAAGCAAGTGCCAGTAGAAAGCCAGAATGCCTACTTGAAATAAAAGTTAAAATATGTTCTCTATTTCGATTTATTCTCTGCTTCCTGCATTAGTCCTCATTGGTTTCCTACTTACAAGATTTCATTTGCATGAAATAAAAAAGATTTAGAGTGAGATTAAAATTACTTCATTCTAATTTTTGGCAGTCAAGCATTTACATAGTGAACCTGTTATCTGAGTTAAAAAATTTAAAAAAAAAATTCAGGCGTGAAAATTAAATTATGACATTTTTATATCTGGACTTCCCAGGATTGGAAAGAACAGCAGTGATGAAGAAGTACTGCTAGATAATAGACTGCATTATGATTCAGTTTGCTGCATTCCCAGGAATCTTGATCTTTGGCTTTCTCCTTCTCACTCATTTCAAAAGCTTAAAATTCATCACTCTCTTATAATGAAATACATGGTAATTACCCGAAAAACACTGTGATACACCGAAAGTATTGACCATATGGTATTGTGAGATATTGCAGCATCTCAGGGTTTTAATGACTACCACTGTTTGCAAAAACAAAGCACAGCTCAGAGCCCCATCCCTAGTTCATGGATATATAACGTGCAGCCTGAGCAGCTAAAGGTCTATAGCCTGGAGACAGCAGTGTGTCCAGAACCTGCCCTCAGAGAGGTTGTGGGGTATCTGCATCCACTGCTCTCATGAATGACTCGAACACAGGATGCTAACATGGCACAGAAGGCATGGAAAGACAGGAATGGGAACATCTGTTGAGGGAAATGAGGCCGACAGCCATATCTGTTCAGATAAGTGGAGAGATACAAACGTGAGCTAGTCCTCGTGGCATTACCGGGGACTCCAGGCACAGCCCTACAATTACCCACTGCCTTTCATCAGTTCGAGGGACCAGAGTGGTTCCTTGCCATCACTGCTGCTAGTGTGACAGATCAACTGGTTGCTAGCTAGATCAATTCAAAGTTTTGCTCTGGAAGTTCTTCTAGAGGTAAAAATTCAGAGCTAGTCCTAACAGAAAGCAGAGAAAAACATCTGGGGAAGTGAAGCCCTAAGAGGAGGGAAAGATGGAGCCCTAGAAGCAAACTCACTTTGTAAAATTATCTAGATCAGCAGGTGAGAATCATATTCTGGGATAATATATTTCAACAGATTTTGAAAGCACAAAACTACAGACAACAGAAGTAGAACAGTCTATCATCTTACCCCTGCATGTGCAACAGATAAGATCAAAATAAAAATATTCAAAGCTGAATTCCTTTATTAAAATAAAAATAAATCTGATATTGCTCTCTGTAGCCAAGCTACAGTACCTGCTGTTTTTCTCTGATTTTCTGTTTTAAGAGTAAGATGCATGAAACATCACTATCTTATGGAAATATATAATATCAGAATATCAGAATTAAGGCACTGAAACACTAATGGGTGGGACATGATCTCTGTCACTTTCTAAGTATCACAAGGAATCTGGAGAATTAAAGAGAGAAGAATATTTTATATCTAGAAAACCCTAGGGAGTGTGAATAATTGCATGTGAAAATTTAGCCAAGGAAGATTCTAGATGTACTTGTCTCCACCAGTTATATTACTGAGATACAATGACAAAATTGTCTCTAGTGGATAAATTCATACTGGATAAATCCTGTATTATTTAGAAAGGGGGTCAAGATATGCTATCAGAAACAAAACTTTTGGCTTTAAAATCGATGATTGACATTTATGGAACTTATTTATACAAGGGTAGAGACTGCTAGGGAAAGTGAGGGATAAAAATTTTATATATTACCTCTTTTTTAATGTTAGTAATACTATTCCTTGCTGATTTTAACAGACCTTAGTATCAAGAGCTTGTCTTGTTTATGTATGTTTATAATTCCTTTTCATTTTTTAAGGTAGTTGTAGAAGTTAAGCAAAGCATATGCACGAATCTTTTTCCTTTGATAAAGTATACTTACAGGTAGAATAACAATTACAAAGAGGACATTGAGCTATGCAGAGAAGGTCAAATCAGTGTTTCTGTTTGTATATATGTATTAAAGGACAAGAACATTTTGTTTTTATTTTCTGAAAAAGAGCTGAAGTGTCTTGTGGAATATAAAAGCTCAGATTCTAAGAAACTTCAAGATCTTCCAGTAACAAAGAACAATAAAACCTATAAATCAGTCCCATTTCATTGCTGTAAATAGGTGATTGTGATATTATGATTATTTTTCTCCCATTTATTTTAAATTTTGTTTTTAAATGCAATTAAAATGCCCTGAGTATTTTAATGTGGTAGGGGAAACAAATAATGAAGACCATAAAAATACAATGCTTTAACCACTTGCCTAGGAAAACAGAAAACTCAAGGGATACACCACAAGTTCTGTGTAACTCAGAGTCCTAACCTGATCACCACCTTGCAGGAAGTAATCATTATATAAAAAGCAGTATCATTTATCACCTTTGTAAAGGTGGAGAAATAATATAAAGCATTTGGAATTAACCTAACCCTTCAACACGTTCAGTGGGTCAGACTAATCATATTCTGTAGCAGTTTTATACTACGAACACAAGATCCATTTTCAGCTTTGTCACAGCATCTAAGCAGAACAACAACTACCTCAAATTAAATGCATAGAAATGCATCTATGATCCAATTAACATGTTGTGAACAGATTTACAGCCTATATAATTTTGCATAATCTGGAATTGAGTTAAGATATGAGAAAACACGAAATATCCTGGAATTGACTAATGCAACAATGCCAGAAGTTGGCTCACAAGCCAACACACCTATCCATGATCTTGTGTTTATCTTAAAGATTTCAAGCACATGCATTATGATAAATCACAAAGCAGGACAGGGTCCTCTGCATTGGGTATCCAAGCATGGCTTCAGAAAAGCATGATTTGACTCTAAAGCTTGAAAGACTGAGGAAAGGAGTGAAAAGGGATGAACTTTCTACTCTCAAATGAAGTTTGTTCTTAGTGCATTTAAGTCTAACTACCAAATCTCGTATTTAAGAAACTGCACAACAGCTTGACTGTTCAAGCTGCTGAGCATGCAGCAGCTTGCATTTAGTTTTACTGGAGCTGGTAAGAACTGCATGTCCTAGAAAGTCAGGCTTTGGGTTTCCTCATCAGGGCCTCAGGAGGCTAAACATTATTTAAATATTTTGATTGTGGAATCTTGGACCTCAGGTTAGAGCCAGACAAACAGGAGTGCTGGGGTTATTTGCAACTAAATAAAAGTTTTCCATACTTGGAGAAGTAGAAGTTAAGAAAATAGGGTGAGTTCTTTGGCAAAATGGCAAAGACTTCTCTGATCTGAGTTCATACTCCTGTTTCACCACTATAACCGACAGGATTTAATAATTACTGCCAAAGTAATGTACAAATGAAAAGAACATCCTGTATAACTTCGTTTTACAAGATTACTTTAGAGTTTCAGAGCTAAAATTAGTTGAAACAGTTCAGAGCAGTTACACCAAGAAAGAAACAAACCTCTTTCACACAAATCCTACTGAGGCAGAATACCAATTTTTTTGAAGGATAAAGGAGTAAACAAAATAAATCACCCAATTTGATTGGTTTCTCAGCATAATAAAGTGCTGAAGCAGCACAGTGGAGGATTTGCTGGACAATTTTCTACACTGAAACTGTCAATTCATTCCGAAGCTTAGTGCTGATGGATATTATGGATTGGTATGGATTGCACTGCTCCAACCATCTGAAAGGTCACTCAACAAACGCAGCAGGAGCGACCTATTGTTCTTGCCATTGACAATCAGACTGCCATTTTGACAAGTCTTTAAACTATCACAAATCTTTTCTTCAAGTATTACATGGAAATGTTTATCTTTGCTTTGTGGCACAATTAAAAGCTGGCATCTTAGGAGTTCACTGAAGCAGTCTTAATATCTCCTTAGGTCACACTTGCAAAGCCATGGAAGCCTGAGAATCTAATAGTGAATGGATCACCCCTGACATCTGTCAACTATTCCACCGAGTATAATCTTTTCAGTTCCATTTTCAGATCAGAAGGTGAAAAGAATTCAAGCTATTATCCCCAGTGTACAAATATGTTGGACTACTTCCCTTTCTCACCAAAAGACTGCTGTTCTGCCTTTAAAAATGAAAGCTTTGCTGTTCAAAAAAACCCCCAAAACAGTGGCCAATAAAAATTGATGGCGTGAAATGACAACCTATTGTTTTATGGAGGAAAAAGAAAAACGTGTAAAGATAGCAGTACTGTAAAATAAATAAGTGCTCCTCATGTTGTATTTTGGTATTTCATTTTGTGTGCACAAGTTAAGAGTAGACTAAAAAGCCACACCTAAATCATAATTTTAGGTTTATAATCTTAAATATGCTACTTGCTGCAAGATACTTCACATATGAATTTGAGTAACATGCTGTTAGGAAGATATATTTCATGCCTACCTTTAGGTCCAGCTTACCCTTGATTTAAAATGGCCTCGCAAAGAGGATTGTTTTCAGACTGGCATAGATTAAAGATACGACTAGGAATAGTTCCAGCCCCTTTCCTTCACTGTAAGAATATAACATGCATGTACAATTATATATAAATGTGCAGCATGTACCTAAGACATTTATTAATACTATTTATCTACTGCAAACAGAGAGTGAGATTTTAGTACAAAAACTTAATGTTGCAGGAAGCTTAACTAAGGAAATGTTCCCTAAATGGACATTAAAATTTCCCTTCTGTGCAGTGATAGTTACCAAACACCCCTTTCTCTATCCCCAGGCTGAAACACCCCTTTTCTCTATCTCCAGGCTTGTTCAGCCTGGAGAAGAGAAGGCGCTAGGGAGACATTCTAGCAGAATGCCAGTACCTGAAGAGGCTAGAGGAGAGATGGAGAGAAACTGGGCAGGGAGTGACAGGAAAAATGGTAAGGACCTTAAGCTGAAGGAGAGTAGATTTAGACTAGATATAAGAAAGAAATTCTTCCCTGTGAGGGTGGTGAGAAGCTGTGGCAGTGTTCAAGGCCAGGTTGGATGGGGCTTTGGGCAACCTGGGCTAGTGGAGGGTGTCCCTGCCCATGGCAGGGGGTTGGAACTAGATGTATTTTGATGTCCCTTCCAATCCAAACCATTCAATGATTCTATAAAAACCCCCACAATTACAGAAATATTCATGAAACAAGTTACTGAAACTCTTGACTACACTGAACCAACTGCTCTCTAAAGGCCAGTTTATGTACTCAAGAAATGTTTGTAGGAAATACTAGGACACAATAGATCCCTCAAATGCTACAGAAAGTATTCCATTGTTCCTGCAGAGTGGACATGACAATTTTTAGCATGTAGAATTTCCTGAACAGGTTTTGTTATTCTTATAAAATTCCAGACTATATAAATTTTATTTTGCAAAATATGGGGTTTTCATTTTCCTCTTACAGTTTAGATAGACCTATTCAAATCAAAGACGCTTAACAACAACAACAACAACAAATATTAAACCAGTATATTTTTGTGTTGAAATGCTGAGTAGGGTCAAATCACTGAAGAGTAATGTTACTTGCTAAGAAACCTGAACCAAAATCTTTGCGGCAGATATATATGTATACAACATAATCCTGGTACAAAAGGATTTTTTTTCTTTAGTTCAATTCAATCACCTAATGATTAACCTATTCTAGATTAGAAACTGAAAACAAGCATGAAAGTTTACTCTCTTTCTCTAAGGACTTTGGAGAAGATGACGTGCTTGTACTCAAAGTGCTAAGAATGTAGTGGAGAGTTATCAGTTAAGTTTTATGAATATAGATATTACATGCTTTGTGTAGCGAGCTGGTTACCATTAAAAACTAAAATTATTTTGATACACATATTTTTGAATCCAAACAATTTGATTTTCATCCAACTCATTAAAATTTTTTTCTCATAATTTCTGAGTGTTTTCATCAACATCCCAATGTTTATCTAAAAACAGCTTGCCCAAAAGTTAGTAAAACTGTAGTAAATCTAGTATATAAGACCAGTACTTTTTGCCTTTCTAGTATTGAAAATAGTAAGGAAGCTAAACAAATCAATGCTAAATTATATATGTGTATATGGAGTCCTCCAAAACCAAGAATATTTGGACTAACAACCCTATTCTGCAAGTTTTATTGAATAATAATAGACAAGGGAGAAAAACCATCAGCAGGGCCCTAGCTTGGAAGAGATCCAGATAAGATGACACAGAGAAGAATTTGCATGCTGAGAAGACTGAAAGTCAGAATATCTTTCATTATGTAGAACTGTGAGCGCTCTAAGCTTTTAGAGAATTTATGAGACAAATTAAGTCTGGATAGTCAAGGGAGATGGTGTCATTCAGATACTGTCGGATATAAAGTTGCCTTCCAGACTGATGTGAGTTAAAAGGCCTGGGGGAAGTAGCACTAAGCTGGGGGTAAACAAATTTCTACTGCTTTGTATAGCACTCATAGGCAGGAATCAAGACTTGTGGTAAAACTAGGGTATCCCATCAATTTCTTGTAGACTGGTTTCAGAAACATAGAAGGGGATTCCTGAGTGGCCCCTTGGCAAAAGGTAAACAGAAATGCAGCCTGCCCAAAGGGCTAAGGTACAGCCTAGAGAAAAAATATATTACTCTGCAATAACTGGCTTTCTTCTGGAGCAGGTTCTTAAAAATAATGAGCCCGCTACAGGAATCGGTCAACAAAAATGAACGTTACAGGAAAACAATTGAAAAGTGTAATTAAAAAAGCTATTTAAAACTGTTTAATTAAATCCAAAGCACTTGGCCATTAAATGATTATTAACACTGTCTATTGACACACAGAGAAGTTACACAACTGGACTTCAAATCATTTGGGACTTTCCTTAAAGCAAGTACTCAAAAACTTCCAATAGGTCTTTTCTAAGCTCTAGAGGTGGTTTTCCATAGAAAGTGAATAATATTTAACACTGAAATGATAAAAATAAAACTCAGAATGGGAGCAATGAAAGGCTCTATTACCATAACTTTCATCCCCACTATGTCCTCACAGGGTGAGACCTTTCCTTCAGCATCTCTCATTCCAGTGGCTAAGTAACTTTTATTTTCTGTAGGGTAACCTCTGAGTCCTTATGAAATATATTCCTTCCATTATCTCTGAGGAGTGAGTGCTTGTTCCCTACTTTTTGAGAAGTCTCTGTCTGTCTCTGCCTGTCTCTGATGTCTGCAGGCTGCCAAGTCTCAGTTTTCACTCTCTTCTGCCTGTCCCTCCATGCACTGTATAAAATATCCTTCCCCCAAATGGCATCCTTTCTTCGTGATCCCATCTTTCTCAAGTGTAGCCCCTGGGAGAAGACGAACAAGAAGTTGTCCTCTGATACCCAACCACATACATTTCAAAGCAATGGATTGTGGTAAAAACAAGAATCCTCCACAATCCTATTGCCTGCGATTCCATTAAGAAGTTTGAGACTGTCAAAAGAATCAATCCATGCTAGAAAAGTTTCTGTAGCAGTTACTTTATAACACCGGGCAGATGTTTGTAAGACCACCCTAGAAATTCCTAATTTCTCACAAATGAGTCAGAATTGCTAACCAAATATAACGGGGGACAAAAGGATGTAGAATTGCCCGCACCGTTCTAAACTCCCAAATGTTCCTATAATAAACTATGTATCACTAGGGGGAAAAAGCTGTCTTTTGAAAGTATAGTATTAAATGTCAAATTCATTAGTGACATGACCTGAAATCATTAGGTCTTTCTTTCTACACTAGCTGCATATGTGAAGTTTGGATTCCTATATGTGTTACTTTCAGATCAAAATGAAACCACAGAGAAAATATTGTGCTTTATTATTGTGTGTCGTTTTTTGAAAGAATGACTCAGGCATTGATATTTAGGCTACTTTCAAGTCAAATATTTAAAGCCCACATCCTAACCATAAGAACACTTACTGACATATTGGAAGGTCACTGGAACATGAGAAGATAGAGAGAGGTCTAAGTAAAAGACCTACAAACTAAATATCTTCTGCATTGGAGGAAAGGCAACTGTAAGAAAATGGAACTGTTTTCTTGTATTTTCATCAAAGTACTGAACAGGTTCCAAACAGTTTCAGATGTATTAAAAATCAGGCCTGTGGCATTTTCCTTTGTACATTCATATTTCATTAGGTGCAATGACTTTATCTTCTCCAGTTAAAAACACCATTCAAATTGGCTGCTATACTTACTCTTTCACCGTCACAATATAGCCGTATTCTTTCTCCTCTGAAGACTTCACTTCAAGTTGTAAGCCTTGTTCCATAGTTTTCTGAGGCTCTTCATAGGAGTTTCCATCCTGCATTAAAGTGTTCTTAATCCAGTAGCGAGTCTCGCCTGGGTCTTTTGAGTCAGATTCACTGTTCTTTGCAGCTGTCAGTTCCCTTGAGAAAGTCTCACTTTTTACATTTTCCACACCAGCATTTATTTCTTCTGAGGAAGAAGAGTCAGTGTCTTCAGATTTCTTGGTTTCTGCCTTAGTAGATTCTTCAGGCATAAGGTCTTTAGGCATATTTTCAGGTAATGCATTCTCATTCAAGAATTTAACTAGTTTTTCAGCCTTCTCCTATAATAAAAAGAGTATTATTTTTAAAACTGAACACAGGAATGTTATACTGAGCCAAAGCTGGACACTCTATTTCAAACTCAGTGATTGATTCAGTACAGTCTATTCATACGAATGTAAGAATATAACATTAATTCAGTAATAATTAAAAAATCATTAAACTGTGCCAATGTATTTTCTAATGTTTTAATAAGAGTGAAGAAAGTCTATGGTGAAGTAGAATTAAGTTTGGTTCTTCTTCACTTATCTAGACAGTCTTTTCTCTGTCATGAACAGATAGAAGAAAATGCTGATGACATTTTCAACGTGTTTATTTTCACGTGTCTGTGTATTTAATTACTGACGATAATAAAACTTTGTCATCAACTAGGTTAAAGAAAAGAAGAAACGGAAATACCCATCAATATGCTTAAGTTTTAGGACTGGAAACATGTTGTCTCGCAAGTCCTAACACAAGAAAGGGAAGAGGTATTATGTGACGAATTATATTTCACTTATTCATCTCTAGAAGCTGTAACTGTGAGTTTGTTACACAAACTAAGCTTGATCCACTAAGCTAAATAAATACAGGATCAGAGCATGATATATTTGTCTAATAAATCAAACAATAAACAAATGAGCAAACTCAAACCAGATGCCTGGAACAATTTGTTAGCTAGTTCCATTAAGTAAGTTTATTACAGCCAAGCATTTGGGAGGAGATGATGGCTAATGGGAATTTTGTACTCTGTGACACAATATATTCTTTTCTATCACATCCCCTATTCAAACTGTCACCAAGAAATCTATACATGAGATCCTCTGTAAATCTAGAGTGAATGCAGTGCTGCATTCCTTGAAGAATTTCATGTGGGTGGTTAAAACTGCTGCCAATTTGTCCATTTGTGCATTTTCCTTGCTTGGTAGAAGGGTAGCTACTGTAAGAGCTATTACTATGAACACAAGAGGGTCTGCCCATTTATGAGTCCTGCAGTGTTAGCTTTTGATAGGGTATACAGTAGGAGATTAATAACAGTTAAAAAAATATATTTCTTTAAGATTTTGTCTGCTCCATGCAACCCAGAAAAAAGAAAGATGAATATACCTCAAAAAAAGGCTGAATATAGGACGTAAGTCTATAGGATATGAGTGAAAGATCATAAGTATTGCAAAAACCAAATTGGAATAGAAACCCAAATTTGATGTTACCACGTAGGGTATGAGATGCAATGCTGGGAGCTTTCAAAATATGTCTGATATTCAGCAGCTTGGATGAATTAATGGTAAAGAATGACAGATCACATGAGATGGGGAATTTTGAAGTCTCCCACAAACAGGTGCCATCAGAGGGAAAATGTTTGTTATCTGGTTCTGAAAACCAGAGAGATTATCTGAGCAGGGATGTTTAGAATCCCCAAAACTAAGAGCAAAAGGACAGGTGCTTTCAACAGCACATCTCAATAGTGAAAATTTACTAACCATAGGAAAAGCTTGAATTTGTCTGAACTTCAGGATCCATTATGAATTCTGTCTGTTTACAACTGAGAGAGAAGCATAAAAGGACTTGGTTGTGGTTTTTTTGAACTGTAACACTAATTTTGCTTAAGTTTTAAATAAATATTCATTTAGTATTTCAGTGCATCAGTAACAATATGCCTATGGTGTGGCACCGAATTATATCACCACAAAGCACAAAATAACTCTTGTGTTTTAGAAATGTGGTGCTGATCTTCACTGCGCATAAACCTCATCTTCTGAGATGGAATACTTGTTCTGTTAAAAAACTGGTACTCTACCTCTTTATCAGTTTTGGCACTGGTTTCATGCACTCCAATGTCTGCAGGATATGAAAAGCACAAATACATAGTTATGAAGGGAAAACATCATATAGGAAACAAACACCGCTTATAGACAGGTTTGTAGTCATGGCCTGTTCATGCAATTTAAACATTAAGACATCAAAGCTGAACGGGCAAAGTAAAGAGCACTTTATAATTCAGTATTGTTATTCTAACCCCACTTCGATAGCAAATTAATGCAAGATCAATAGACAGAGTACTTTGAGAGCCAATGTAATAGTGTTGTTTTGCTAATTAAGTGTCCAATCTTCATATCAGTTTATCAATATCTAAGAAAAAAAACAACAATAAAATGGTTCTAGCTGGCTGGACATTTACATTAAAGAAAAAAGAAACATATAGACATGCATATTGTGGTGGAAGAAAAAGACTTTTTTATATAGATTATCTAGCAAAAACATGTTATACTTTGACTACACTGATGATATGCAGTCACATCATTAACCTTAGTCAAACAATGCTGGCTCTTTGGTTTATGGACTGCCTTATTCATCTCCCCTGGCATGATTCAGGACAAACCTTCACATCGGCTCATTTTAATTTATACAAAGAATTGGCAATTAAAATAACCCGTAATTAATCAATAAACTATACCAGTAATGATTTAAATATTTTAGAATGAAAAAAAGCCAGTCAGATAAAATTACTGCTTGTTACTTATATAGTATGTTTGTGGTGTCTGAGATAGCGTAGCATTCCTGAAGTAGAGAATGGCTAAGTGGTAGCTTATGTCCCACCGTGGTATTAACTCATCAGTGGCAAATACTGTAGCTCCTAAATTGGCAGCACCAGGAAAATATGTATCCAGGCAGAAGCAAATAACCATAATAACTCTTTTATTTCCCTGAGCAGGAAAAGGAATGAGTAGTTTTCTACCCGTACCTGTCTAGGACTTTCTTCTGCAAGTAACTGTGGTACATTAAAGAATTATTATCTGTAAAACACAATTTCCCCCCCACATATTTCAAAATACATTCTTGGAATATAATAATTTTTCATATTGTTTTGCTTAAACATCTCATTTTCAAGAAAGGGAAATTAGACCACACAGCATAAAGCAATTTATATTTCAATATATTGGGTGTGTATGTTTATCTTATTTGTAAAGGTTGAAAAAAAAAGGCTTCACAGATGCATTTTTGATAAATAAATTATCTGCTGTAAAAAGAAAACAGCACAGCTAAAATTCTACAGCCTTAGGGGGAAGAGAATCACAGAATCATTTAGGTTTGCAAAGATCTTTAAGGTCACAGCACCGAGCTTGACTGAGTTCAGGAAGCATCTGGACGATGCACTCAGTCCCATGCTCTGACTTGGCTGGCCCTGTGTGGAGCCAGGAGTTGGACTCAATGATCCTTATGAGTCCCTTCCAACTCAGGAGATTCTATGATTCTATGATTGTTAAGTTGAACCACCAACCTAGCACTGCCAAGTCCACCAGAACTAAATACAGAAACTTTTCCTTCTGTCCTCTAAAACTGAAAATTAGGTCCGCTATCATGTGCTGTACTTAACTCTTAGAATTAATACCTGGTATGTTAACACTGTTTTCCTTTAGTTCAGCCTGAATCTCTGCCTTTCCTTGAGTACCTCCTTCCTTCATTTGATCTTCTGTTTTGTCTTCTCTAGTTTTTCCAGCACCCTCCTCCGTTTCTTCCTGAATGCCAACTGTTTGAATTGCATTGGCGATAGTATCAGCAATCTCATCCAGTTCTGTTGAGCTGAGATTCTCCACATTCACCTGGTGTTTCTCTAGGTCCTTCAATACATCTTTAATAAGTGTTTCTGGATCACAAAACAACACAAGCACAAGATTTAGCTGCATACATGAAGCGCATGCACTTGTATCAGTATCTTTCATTTTCCCTGAAAGGTTGCTTTGTCATCATGGAAAGTGTCTGTTTCCCAACAGACTGCATACACATTCATGATGCCATCTTTACAGGAAAAAATGTATTATAAATGGATGTTAGAGATCATGACAAGGTGAATCGCTGTCGGGCTCTGGGAGGTGTAAGCCACTACAACCCAGCAAGTTGACCTAGAGAGAAGGGTATACAATTGTCACATTTTCTTTACAAGAAGGGTGTGTTTCCTGGTCTAAACTGACTCAAAACACTACTACAAAAGGCAATTAAGGTAGCTTAGCTTTTTTTTCTTTTAGCTGCACTAAGCACAAACAACATTACTGTTTATTAGATATTTAGTGATTTCTATACTGAGCTCTGGAAAAAAAGTTGTATATTTTGTCTTTCAATTAAAAAGCTCCTCTAAAATTAGAGGTGAATATGGATATATGCCCATTATATGCATGGATAATAAATGGACAAACTTTCTAAACTGTATTGATTTCTCTTGGAAATATATTTTTTTGTCAAAAGTGAATATTTTTGGGTTGGTTTATCAGCTATGAATATTTTATGAGTAACACAGAGGAAAGAAATGTTAAGGTGACACCCAAGGTCAGGAAAAGCAAATGTACTTTTATTTTGGGGAAAAAAACCCAAAACCAACCATAAAAACCCCAACCTTGATTAAAAAAAAAAAAGAAAAAATGGAGAGGATGAAATCCAAGGACAAAAGATATTAAAGATGATTTAGAAGATATCACAGCTCTTCAGAGAAGGTACTTTTCTGACTGCCTATATCCTTCAACACTATTCTATATAACTGGCGGGTTTATATTAGATATTAGGAAGAAATTATTCCCTGTGAGGGTGGTGAGGACTGGAACAGGTTGCCCAGAGTTGTGGATACCCCTTCCCTGGAAGTGTTCCTATCCATGCAGGCAAGAAAACTCTTTACATAGAAGATACTGTGTAAGAGGAAGATATGGACTGCTTTTAAATGTCTGTTGAATGTATGAATCTATACAGAAGCAGCTTGAAGGAACATGCAACTTTTTTTCTTATAGTAGAGTTATTATATGTCTTGATTAAGCCCTGTGGTTGGACATGTTCATTATCACATAAACAAGACTTTGGGATTGCTGCCAGCTTTCCAGTTTACACAAAGGTGAATTAAAAAGTAGGTGTGCAAAGGGGAAAACTACTAGAAAAGGGTTAAAGAGAGGTTTTGCTTCTCACAGAAAGGAGGAAGCAGCAGTAAAGACTAGGGGAGAAGAAGTAGTAGTTAGGGCCTCTTCTGCTTGAGGGAAGAGGCAGCAGAACATCTGTTTTACAAGGAGACAGAAATTAAGGATTGTCACTGGGAATAGAGGCCAAGACCTTGGACATGTCTGTTAATTTTTTGGGCCCACAGTGTAAGCTGAAGAGGTTAGAGCCCACACCTGACCATCAGATTCATGGTGCCATCTCAAAGCCGAGATTAATTTCCTCCAACCTGCCCCATAACTCAACAACTAAACTAATGCCATTTTTCCTAAACTACTGAGTCAATATAAACCAAGAAAAATCAAGCCATTTAAATAGTAGGTTTACTGTGAGTCAAAGAAGGTTTTGACAAATGGGGAAGATAGTTCTTTGATGTACTTCCTTTTCCAGGTTAAAAGTATAGATCTTTCCAATAATCTATCATGAAAATATTACAAAATTCTACTGATCTCATTACAAAATTTAGCTGAGGCTGTGTGCACTGAACTTCTGAAATTCACATACACAAGTATAGTTTTAAACACACTTAAGCGTGACTAGCAATAAAAATGATAGATTGAATCTCAAACTGGCAAAAAATGATGGTATCATACTGAAATAGCAGAGTGCTTTGTACAGGAAAGCAAATATGTTCAGTAACAACTGTGAAAGAATTAATCTCATAACCTATGCCAAACTCTGGGCCAAGATATTTGGAGGCAGCAAAACTGGGACTTGTTTGATCGAAGCTGAGTAACACTTCACAGAAAATTTTGAATACTTTCCACATGTCATAGAATCATAGAATGCTTTGGGTTGCAACAGACCTCACAGACATCTAGTTCCAACCCCCCTGCCATGGGCTGGGACACCCTCACTAGACCAGGCTGCCCAAAGCCCCATCTAACCTGACTTTAAATGCCTCCAGAGATGGAGCTTCCACAGCCTCTCTGGTCACCCTCTGCCAGTGCCTCACCACCTCAGAGTAAAGAATTTCTTCCTAATGTCTAACTGAAACCTACCCTCTTTCAGCTTCAAGCCATTGCCCCTTGTCCTATCACTGCACTCCCTGGTGAACAGCCCCTCTCCCACTTTCCTGTAGGACCCCTTTAAGAATCCCCAGAGTCTTCTCTTCACCAGGCTGAACAAGCCCAACTCTCACAGCCTGTCTTCATTGGAGAGGTGCTCCAGCCCCTTGATCATCTTCATGGCTCTCCTCTGGACTTGCTCCAACAGCTCTATGTCTTTCCTGTACTGGGGACCCCAGAGCTGGACGCAGTAATCCAGGTGAGGACTCACAAGAGCTAAGTAGAGGGGCAAAATCACCTCGACCTGCTGGCCACAATGTCATTGTGCTGTATCCATCCCCTGTTATGAATTTTATAATATAATGAAAGCATAATGCTAAAATACTCTTATTTAGGAAAGTAATGTCCAAGAGCAAATTGATCCAGACCACAATAAAAGTTTCCACTAGACTTCATCACACTGATTTCATGAAACTTTTTCGAAAAGCACACCAGCTACCTGGAAGATGGCCATTAGGAGAAAATGTTACACATAGCAGCAATGCAGGAAATTAAGCTGTAGGAAATATCAGCACTGTCAGATTACCACAGAAGCCTTGAGTCTGCTTAGGTATCATTTCTCTTATGTTTTATAGAACTATTGGACAATAACCTGACAGAAAAACCTAAATTATTGAAGCAGAGCTAATAAAGTCAGCAAAGAAAAGACAGAATATGTGTCAGCTCCAAATCAAAACTACAACTTTTCAACTAAATGTATAAAGACACATTGCAAGGTACATCACAGTGGGAAAAGTGTTCTTGGAACACTGTTTGATTACCTGACATCAGTGCATCTACAAAAGAATGAAAACTTGATGACTTCGGTGACTCTTTTTTGGGAGTTTTTGCCATTTATCCATTGATATGAATACGCCATGATGTGCAGCAGCTAAAATTCTATGAATGAGATTGTGAAGGTTTTTCCTATCATGTGGAATAATATTTACAAATATTCATAATAATTTTTAGGATAGATCAAGAAGCTACTTCTGAATTTCTAAACCTCCTGTAAAAGTGAAATGGCCTTAGAAAACATCTATGCCAAGAATGAAAAGTTCCTAAGTCACCCAAACCTTCAATTTTAGGCAAAAGAAGAGAGAATATGCCCAAAACAGCTAGCTGATTTGAGCCTTGAACATGAGTTTCCCACAATCCAGATGAGTTTCCTAACTATTAAACTATTAAATGATAATGGCTGCTTTAGGATCACTCACTCACCTTCCCATAATATTTTTGAGGCATTTTTTTTATTTTTTTCAACTTCAGAACAGAAACAAAATTTTTCCTTTGCCTTAGAACCCCTTCTTTCTAACCATTACACATTGAGAAGAATGTCAGTCACTGTGATTTTCAACCTTTTAGGAAACATCTTACCAAGAAATTTGATTCACAAAAAAATTTCAAAAGCACATGCCGAGTAGCACTATTTTCTCAAAATTTAAACTCTTGGATTTTCAAGTCTACTCAGTGCTAATATTACTTAGAATCCTGAAATTTTATCTATTTTCTGAATATGGGACTAAGATTCTTAAAATACATCAAAAGAGTGGTTAGTAATACTATGAAGTTTATAGCAAAATGCATAGGAAGGTGTTTTAAGCAAATCTCAGCAAACAGAACAGCATAAAAACAGTTACAACACTGAGTAAAAGTTGTACAATGTTATGATAAAAAAGCTACTTCAAAGTACAGGAATTGAGCAGCATATTGAAGTCAAAAGTAGCTGAAAACACCTGAGGTTTCCAAGCTGAAAGCAAGTTTTGAGCTTCAGAAAAATAATTTGCATCTGCATTTGCTTGTTCTATTTTAAGCTAGCCATTACAGCAATATTTGGAGACAAGTCTTAAAAGATAATTATATTTCAGGACATATATAATTAAAAGAGCTTGTTACTTTGGTTGTTTCACGGGCAGCTGTCAAGACCAACTACTAAGCTACTCAACAACATGCAGTACATAAGCCTTGTTATTTCCATCCTGTTTACTTTTTTTCCAAACTGACGTTTCTTTGTATCTATTATCTTACCAAGTCTCATCTCTTCAGCCCACCTCCACAGGTTCATGGTCAACAACAAAGCAGTTTCAAACAAAAGGGAAATAAGCAAGTGTGGTCATGTGCCCTACTCAAGGTAGCATTAGCAGACTTACTACAGGTCCTCCTGGTTCATTGAATAAACCCACTTGGTCAGGACCAAAGGCAAAAATCAAAGCCAACAAGTACGAAGAGCGTCGTGTGTTTACTACAGTAGGAGGAACAGTAACCAAAATCTCTGTAACAGCCAAGTGAAATGGAGGTCCACATAAAGAGTCTTGCTAACTTGAGGTCATTGATATGGCGTTAATATATGTCCATGCTAATTACAGATGTTTCCACTTCTTATTATGGTACTTGTCCATGTTTGTATATCATTTGCATATTGTTGGATAAGGTTGATACAGAAATAAATATCAGTGCAACATTTTGCAAACACCTTTGGGTACTTTAAAGAAATTATGACACAATTATTTAAATCAGAAAGCATTGCTGGAGAAAGCAGATGGATGCTGCAATAGTACATCGAACCATGGAATAATGGTACATGTACACAAACATGCATGTACCTGTGCATAGCCTTTATACTCTGCCACTGAGCCCTTCTGAATAGAATCAGCAATGCTCAGCCATGTTTCACAGAGCTCGTACTGCAAACCAGATTCCTCCCTTAGCTCCAGCTCCCAAACTGATGAAGGCAAGTTGCCTTTCATAGCTGTCTTGGAACCATGATGACATTAAAAGCACACATATCTTAGATTATGCAATTTTTAATATCAACTACATGAACAGAATGCCCCTAGTAGGTAAGAAAAGCAGCTTAGCTTTTTAATGTACAGCATATAAATCATGCTCCGCACTCCATTGAGGTAAACTGCCAAAGCTAGTTTACCTGACAACTGAATGGCATGGCAACAGTAACTTTACTAGCAGTCCCACAAAACACTCTATCATCTTCTACCCCATCACCCTACTGACCACAGATTAGACATCCTCAGTAGCTGAGCACCACATGGACTGGCAAAGACAGCTTTGCAAGACAGAAGATGGCCAGAAATATCTTTGCCCTATAAACATGTATGTTTGTTGTTTGTTTTTTTTAAAAAAAATCTGAATTACTAATTTGTTACCTTTCCAAAGCAATGGAGAGATGTATTCTGCAATATATAATATACCAGAAATTAGTGGACTAGAACAAAATGCTTAAAATTGAACAAAATTCTAAATATGGCTGGTACAGAGGACAGATTAGCAATTCTGCTATTGCACAGTGACTACAAAGGCAGTACCCACACACATCATGCTACTCCTAGAGGTAATAGTTTCCAAATCTGTTAGAAAAAAGGCTCCACATTTCCTTCTCTTGTATTTCTCCCTCAGGGTGCCTTGTTAGCTAATTTACTTGCCACTGTTTTGCAGCAATTCTCAGTGCTAATCTGCTCAGTACCTTCTGGATTGTTATCCCAGTCAAATTCTTTTGTCTAATCCTGTGTCAGATGCAGCAGAGAACTAAGCTCTTGTCACCCTGTGCTTTCCAGTTTTGGAACAGGTCTGTGGTTAGGAGAGTGAGAGAGAGAAACAACCCGCAAGCGAACAAAACTCCTGAAGCACCAAAGAGATTGAAGGAAGGTTAAGAGGTCAGCCTGGCAAATCTGAATCCAAACCATCATCACTCCAAAGGAAAGCAGTTTGAACTACAAATACACTGCGGTCTGTCCTCACCACTTCCTTATGGAACTAGTTAGTGGATCAAAAATAAAAAGGAAACCATATTATTTCCTACTTGTCCTGGTTTCAGCTATGATGGAGTTCAACTTTTTTTTAGCAGTGGATGGAATGACATGTTTGGGTGTTAGCATGAGAATAGTGCTGATAGCACCCTGATGTTTTCCGATTTGTTGCCGGGCAATCAAGGACCTTTCTCAGCTCTGCATACTTCCTTACTAGTGAGAAAGGAGGGGATGCAGCCAGGACAGGTGATCCGAATTGGCCAAAGAGGATATTCCATACCAGTTACGTCATGTTCGGTATAAGGGGGGACTGGGGGAAAGAGGGGGAGACAACGCCAGGACGTGCAGTTTCTGGGGCGGTCGGGTTGTCCGGGACGGGCTCTAAGCTGTGCGGCCTGAGTTGTGTGGTTTGGTGAGAAATTGCATTGTGTATCACCAGTTTCATCTATTTTGTGCTTTAAACTTATGTTATTGTTATATCTAGTTTTCTGTTATTGTTTAGTAAACTATCCTTATCCCAACCTGCGTGGTTCTGGTTTCTAGGTTGTGGTTTCTTTTCCTCCTTTCTTCCTTCCCTTTTCCCCTTCCCCCAACTTTCCCTCCCCCTTCCTTTTAAAAGTACAAGCGACTGTGTGGGGTGCGGCCCTTGGCTGGGGCAAAACCACGACAGTTATTTTGGCGCCCAACGTGGGGCACGAACGGTTGGGATAACGGTAGATCTGACCCTAACTATCGCAATTAAGATAAGCACTGTTGTTTAAGCAATCTCTGGTCACGATGTTGTGGTATTTATTTACAAGGCTGTGGCAGCAAAACCACCGCATGCTGTATACAATCCTGGCAGGATTCTTTACTCTCTCAGGTCTGTGGCTCCCGTATTTGTTCCCATACTTCATTATAGTGTATTTTATGATATCGGTCTATGATACAATAATATCGATGATCATGAGCTTAAGCTGGTACTTGTATGAGGTTTTGCTGTCCTGTCCATTCTTTGGACAGGGAGGGGTTAATAACAGCAGCCGGTATGGTGGGGGCACTGCTTTCTTTTCCTTTGGGCTAAATACAACAGCTCTTAGGGCAGTTTTTGAAAATCTTCAATATCTCTGGGATATTCAAACTAGCATTTTGCTATTGGTAGGTTTGGTGCAGATGGTTCAGTTTTTGTTATATATCAAGCATAGGTTTATGAATACCACTGAAGAGCTTTCTCCGAGACAGAATAATCACGAGTGGCAGGGCATGTGGCAAAGTATGGGCAAGTACCTAGGTACTTTCTCACGCCCGATGGTTTGGAATTTCACTCCTGAACAGCTACAAGACCCCGATCAAGTGACTGCATACCTAAGGAAAAATTGCTGTAGGTTTCCCAGAGATGGACACCTTACTGCACTGTGCTGGGCTCTGGCCACTATTTACCAAACACTGCTTGATAGCAGGCAGCACTGTCAGCACTGTCAGCACTGTCAGGGAGAAGGGAAAGGAAACAGACTGGCAGATACTATAGCTGCTGCAACCACTGGGGCTGACACTGCAGCTACTGCAACCCCTGTGACCGACACTGCAGCTACTGTAATCTCTACAGCAGACACTGCAGATGATCTGAAAAACCAATCCACACCAGTGTCTGTTGCTCCCGTACAAAAGAGGAAAGGCACAAAGAAATCAGTTCGTATAGTGACGGATAAGGATGATGATCAACCGGGATCATCTCGAGGATATCAGGATGAGGCAGAACCAGAGATTGTTACCCGATCCCTGACTCTGAGTGAGCTGCGTGAGGTTCGAAAAGATTTCACTCGCCACCCAAGTGAGCACATTATCACTTGGTTGCTCCGATGTTGGGATCACGGGGCCAGTAGTTTGGAATTAGAAGGCAGAGAGGCCAAGCAGTTGGGATCCCTAGCTAGAGAAGGAGGAATTGACAAAGCAATTGGGAGGAGGCCGGAAATCCTCAGCCTCTGGAGGCGACTACTGTCAAGTGTGAAGGAAAGATATCCCATAAAGGAATATATTACATGCCAGACACCTAAGTGTAACAGCATAGAGACATCTGTCCAGCACCTGAGAGAATTAGCTGTACGGGAGATAATTTATTATGATCTGGACAATTCACGGCTTCCCTCTGATCCCGATGAAGTCCTATGCACTCCAGATATGTGGCGTAAGGTTGTACAAAGTGCACCAGCAGGGTATACCAATTCACTGGCAGCAATTGACTGGAATGATACGAATCCGCCAACCGTAAATGAGGTGGCCTGCCGACTCCAGAAATACCAAGACAATGTTTCCCTCTCCGTCATTGCAGCAGTAGAGAAACTGGTTCAACGACTTGACAACAATGTGTCCAACTCCCAACCCGTATGGAGCAATGTTGCAGCTACTGGGAGAAAGCGTCCATCGTTCCAAGAGGGAGAATACACACCACGACGTACATTGTGGTTTTACCTGCTTGATCATGGAGAGGACATGAGGAAATGGGATATGCAGCCCACCTCAGCCCTTCGAGCACGAGTAAATGAGCTGCGGGGTAAAACATTCGCACAACGAGATTCTGCCAGGAAGAAGGCTGCACCAGTTTCTACTGGGCAGTTCCCTAGACCAACTGGAAGGCCTACCTATATGTCTGATGTGCCTGATCCTTTTGAAGGGACCTCTAAGTCCTTTATGCAACCAGTGGAAAACAAATATGATCAGCAGCAATAGAGGGGCCCTGCCTCCAGCCAGGTGGAGGAGAGGGACAATCGGGTTTATTGGACTGTGTGGATCCGATGGCCTGGCACGTCAGACCCACAAGAGTACAAAGCTCTGGTGGATACTGGTGCCCAGTGTACTCTAATGCCATCGAATCATGAAGGGGTAGAACCTGTTTGTATTTCTGGAGTGACAGGGGGATCCCAACAACTAACTGTGCTAGAGGCTGAGGTGAGCCTAACTGGGAAGGACTGGGAAAAACACCCCATTGTGACTGGTCCAGAAGCTCCGTGCATTTTAGGTATAGATTATCTACATAGAGGGTATTTTAAAGACCCAAAAGGGTACCGATGGGCTTTTGGAATAGCTGCTTTGGAAACAGAAGAAATTGAACAATTGTGTGCCTTGCCTGGACTCTCGGAGGATTCTGCTGTTGTGGGGTTGTTGAAGGGTGAAGAACAGCAAGTGCCAGTTGCTACGACGACGGTGCACAGACGACAATACCGTACTAACCGAGATTCCCTGATTCCCATCCATAAGCTGATTCGTCAACTGGAGGATCAGGGAGTGATCAGCCGAACCCACTCACCCTTTAATAGTCCCATATGGCCAGTGAGGAAGTCCAATGGAGAGTGGAGGCTGACAGTAGATTATCGTGGCCTAAATGAAGTCACTCCAGGTATGAGTGCTGCTGTGCCAGACATGTTAGAGCTCCAGTATGAATTGGAATCGAAGGCAGCCAAGTGGTACGCCACAATCGACATTGCGAATGCTTTCTTCTCGATCCCACTGGCGCCAGAGTGCAGGCCACAGTTTGCTTTCACTTGGAGAGGCATCCAATACACGTGGAATCGTCTGCCCCAGGGGTGGAAACATAGTCCCACCATCTGCCATGGACTAATCCAGAATACACTGGAAAAGGGTGAAGCACCAGAGCACCTGCAGTATATTGATGACATCATTGTATGGGGCAACACAGCAGAGGAAGTTTTTGAAAAAGGAAACAGGGTAATTAAAATCCTTTTAGAAGCCGGTTTTGCTATAAAACGAAGTAAAGTCAAGGGGCCTACGCGAGAAATCCAGTTTTTAGGAATAAAATGGCAGGATGGGCGTCGTCACATCCCAATGGACATTATTAATAAAATAGCAGCTATGTCTCCACCAAGCAACAAAAAGGAAACACAAGCTTTCTTAGGTGTTATAGGTTTTTGGCGACTGCATGTCCCAAACTACAGTCTCATTGTGAGCCCACTCTACCATGTAACTCGAAAGAAGAATGATTTCCAATGGGGCCCTGAGCAACAGCAAGCCTTTGAGCAGATCAAACGCGAGATAGTCCATGCAGTGGCCCTTGGGCCTGTCCGGACAGGGACAGATATTAAAAATGTGCTCTACACTGCAGCTGGGGAGAACGGCCCGACCTGGAGTCTCTGGCAGAAAGCACAAGGGGAGACTCGAGGTCGACCGCTGGGGTTTTGGAGTCGGGCCTACAAAGGATCTGAGGCCAATTACACTCCAACAGAAAAGGAAGTACTGGCCGCCTACGAAGGGGTTCGAGCCGCCTCAGAAGTGATTGGAACTGAAGCCCAGCTCCTCCTGGCACCCCGACTGCCGGTGCTGGGCTGGATGTTCAAAGGGAAGGTTCCTTCTACACACCATGCCACTGATGCTACGTGGAGCAAGTGGGTTGCACTAATTACACAGCGGGCTCGAATAGGAAACCCCAATCGCCCAGGAATTGTGGAGGTGATCACAGACTGGCCAGAAGGCAAAGATTTTGGGATGTCACCAGAGGATGAGGAGGTAACACGCGCTGAAGAAGCCCCACCCTACAACGAACTGCCAGAGAATGAGAAGCGATATGCCCTGTTCACTGATGGGTCTTGTCGCATTGTGGGTAAGCATCGGAGATGGAAAGCCGCTGTATGGAATCCTATAAGAAGAGTAGCAGAAGCCACTGAAGGAAAAGGTGAATCAAGCCAGTTCGCTGAGGTGAAGGCCATCCAGTTAGCCCTGGACATTGCTGAGAGAGAAAAGTGGCCAAGGCTCTACCTTTATACTGATTCATGGATGGTGGCGAATGCCCTGTGGGGGTGGTTGCAGCAGTGGAAAAAGAACAACTGGCAGCGTAGAGGCAAACCTATATGGGCTGATGACTTATGGCAAGATATCTCTGCTCGGTTAGAGAAACTTGTTGTAAAGGTACGTCATGTCGACGCCCATGTACCTAAGAGTCGGGCCATGGAGGAACATGAAAACAACCATCAGGTAGATAAGGCTGCTAGGATTAAAGTGGCTCAGGTAGATCTAGACTGGCAACGTAAGGGTGAATTATTCATGGCTCGATGGGCTCATGATACCTCGGGTCATCAAGGGAGAGATGCAACATATAGATGGGCTCGGGATCGAGGGGTGGACTTGACCATGGACGCCATCGCACAAGTTGTCCACGAATGTGAGACATGTGCTGCAATCAAGCAAGCTAAGCGGTTAAAGCCCCTTTGGTATGGAGGACGGTGGATGAAATATAAATATGGGGAGGCTTGGCAGATTGATTACATCACCCTCCCACAAACCCGCCATGGCAAACGTTATGTGCTTACAATGGTGGAGGCAACTACCGGCTGGCTAGAAACATATCCCGTACCCCATGCCACTGCTCGAAATACAATTCTGGGCCTTGAAAGGCAAGTCCTCTGGCGACATGGTACTCCAGAAAGAATCGAGTCAGACAATGGGACTCATTTCCGAAACACTCTTATAGACACCTGGGCCAAAGAGCATGGCATTGAGTGGGTGTACCACATTCCTTACCATGCACCGGCCTCTGGGAAAATTGAACGATATAATGGACTTTTAAAAACTACACTGAAAGCAATGTGTGGTGGGACATTCAAGCATTGGGATACACATTTGGCCCAAGCCACGTGGTTAGTTAACTCTAGGGGATCTACCAATCGGGCTGGCCCTGCCCAGTCAAAATTTCCACGTACTGTAGAGGGAGACAGAGTGCCAGTAGTGCATATGAAGAGTGTATTGGGAAAGAGAGTTTGGGTCATTCCTGCTTCAGGCAAAGGTAAACCCATGTCTGGAATTGTTTTTGCTCAAGGACCTGGCTGTACTTGGTGGGTAATGCAGAGGGATGGAGAAGTTCGATGTGTACCTCAAGGGGATTTGATTTTGGGTGAGAATAGCCAATATAATTAATAAAGTAGAAATTATAATAATTGCCAAATAATCCATTATTGTATATTCATTATTGTTATGATTGCTGTATGTTGTACCATAGCATTATAGCCGGAGTCATACAAGTTAATGAAGAATGAGTGCCATGATGATGGAACTAAAGCCTGGCCTCTCAAGAACTTTTTGCTTCCGTTGAAAATAAACTCTGACCCACAGACTATGAGCATGGACCATGCCAGGTGTATCAGTCAAGAGCCTGAGATGCAGCGTGCAACGAGCCAATGGAACATACAACTATCCTGAGAAACTGTTACGACAAATGGAGCCTGGAAATCATGGACTAAATGAACTCAACAACTTCAGAGGGATGATTCACAGACTGAGGGAATAAGATCTGTATGCACATATGTGTGCATACATGTGTACATACATATATGGGTGTGTGAAACACGAAACTGGTTGTACCCAAAGAAAATTGTTGGATCTGGTCATGACGTAAATGGTATGGAATAAGGGGTGGATAATGTCCTGGTTTCAGCTATGATGGAGTTAAACTTTTTTTTAGCAGTGGATGGAATGCCATGTTTGGGTGTTAGCATGAGAATAGTGCTGATAGCACCCTGATGTTTTCCGATTTGTTGCCGGGCAATCAAGGACCTTTCTCAGCTCTGCATACTTCCTTACTAGTGAGAAAGGAGGGGATGCAGCCAGGACAGGTGATCCGAATTGGCCAAAGAGGATATTCCATACCAGTTACGTCATGTTCGGTATAAGGGGGGACTGGGGGAAAGAGGGGGAGACAACGCCAGGACGTGCAGTTTCTGGGGCGGTCGGGTTGTCCGGGACGGGCTCTAAGCTGTGCGGCCTGAGTTGTGTGGTTTGGTGAGAAATTGCATTGTGTATCACCAGTTTCATCTATTTTGTGCTTTAAACTTATGTTATTGTTATATCTAGTTTTCTGTTATTGTTTAGTAAACTATCCTTATCCCAACCTGCGTGGTTCTGGTTTCTAGGTTGTGGTTTCTTTTCCTCCTTTCTTCCTTCCCTTTTCCCCTTCCCCCAACTTTCCCTCCCCCTTCCTTTTAAAAGTACAAGCGACTGTGTGGGGTGCGGCCCTTGGCTGGGGCAAAACCACGACACTACTCAAACGATTAATAATTTTACTTCTATGCCACATTTAAAGGCTAATGCAATAGAAGAGGTTCCTATAGGGCACATTATGCATGTGAAGTCAAAGCAGTGCAACCCAATGAATAGTGAAACATGTTATTCCCTCTAAGTGTTAAGCATTTTTTTCCTGGTTGGCTCCTACCAGGAAAGGTGAAGTGGAACAGCTGGAGGATAATGAAACCAGCATGTGCCTAGTTTGTTTTGAGTCTAGCATCAAAATTGTCTAACCTGTGCAAGAGACTTACAGTGCCACCTGGATTTGATTTTACATTATAGTTCGTTCCTTGAAACCTATTATCTCTGGGCACCATACCAAGAATGCTTTCACTTCTGAGTATCCTTTAGATTGCAAGCATTATCTTTCCTCTGCTACAACTTTGACATTTCTGTGTGTTCTGTTTAAAAAAAAACAAAACAAAACAAAAAACCCAAACCAAACAAAACAAAGAACGTTAAACTTTATGGACCATAATAACTGCAGAGGGGATTCAGAGGAACTCTCTTCCTCTTACATATCACCAAAATCCATTGGGATAGTGCTGACTACATTGTAACAGATGTAACTGCTTGGCGATGGCTGAGGATCAATTCTTTCATTTTTCAGGCATTCTGAACCACGGTAATAACAGCAATAGTTAGATTAAAGAATAAAGTGAATGAGATTTATTTTCTAAACTCTATCTGATCCCCAGCCATGATGTGAAGACCCATCTTGCCTTACAAAGCAGCACTTAAAATATATCACGGTTTCCTGTGAGATGTTACACTCCATCTTCATCTATATATTTGTCAAACTATCACATGCAAAGGAAATCTCTACCTGGTCATAATCAAGCAGCATTAGCAAAACAAGGTGAAAATCCAGCAAATGGGTTGTTAAAGAACATCCGGCCAAAAGTAGTTTTAACTCCAGCTTCTTGCATTACAATGTGTCCACCTATCCACGTGATGGACAGATTCCTCCCCTCTCTGTGTTCTGCACCCAAATTTATCTCAGTCTTAATTTCTGTGTCTAACTTCAGCTTTTACCCATGGTCTTTGAATTTCTAGTTAAATACAGAGAAATGGAACCAACTCAGGCATTTCTGTATCACCTATATATATAGTGTGGGATGCATGTATGAAACCAGATTTGAGAGCAAAGATATACCCATAATTATGTGTTGTTTGTAAAATGCTTTGAAAATATAACAGGTTACATAAATGCTACGTCTTACTGAGTGCCATATATTTCTGCATGCATATGGAAGGTGGGTTGAAGAATGTGGGTAGATGTTTGAAGGGAGAGAGTAGTTAGAATGGTGAACATTATTACTGTGAGTATTACTGTAGATATAAATGTGCCAATAGTAGGAGATATATCAGAATGTTTAATTTTCTTTTCCTTTTTCTTAAAAATGCTCAGTGAACATGAGGGAAACTTCAGACAAGTTAAAATAAGTAAATATCAACTTTACCATCCACTACACTCAGAGGGTCCTTTGGATCATCCTGGGAAGCAGATTTATGATTCAGCATCTCAGGGGTTGGCCTCAGCACTCCAGACACAGGTCTTGGTTGGAACAGCTTCTTCATTTTAAAATCTTCTGGTTTTCCTTTGGCAAAAGTTTCATCAAAAGGACTGACTTGCGAAGAGTAGAATCTATCAGCATAACCGTGAGACCCTTTAGTCCTGCTGTGAGAGCTTTTATCATTGCTTTGTGCTGACAAGTTCTGAATGATGTATGTATGCAGTGCAGCCATCAGAGATTTTTTGTCAAGCCCCATTTCTGACTCTGGTGAGAACTTGTCTGGCTGAGGCTGGTTGAAGGTCCTCCCATACAGATTTTCAGCACGTTGTTGATAGGCTGCTGACACGTGGGCCAAAGGAGGTGCTCTTTCTTTAGGGTTTTGCATCATGTAATACCTGACAGGATCATGGTAGATGTAGCTCTAGAGAGAATAGAAGGTGGAAAAAAGGACTGGGTCATCATTGCTTGGCAATTTTTGTTATGCAGGAATCACAGGCATAACCTTTAGTGTTTTACCAATCAGGAAAATAATAATAAGAGTCTGCAATGTGTAGGTAGACTGCAAACCTCAAACTTATAAGCTTGCTTTAAACAGGCAATACTGCTTTAAAACAAATTTTGTGAAACAGTTATTAGATCATTAAAAATAAAATAAAATAAAAACTTGATGTTAACTATGCATATACTATTTTGTATTTCATTGGACAAAGAAAATTTAGTAAAATTTAGTAAAGACATTTTCCCTGGTTTTTTACTAGACTCCTACGAATAACAAATTATTTGTTCAGGTAACTTACCGAAAACTACCAAGTCATAACAAAAATGCCAGTTTTTAAAGAACAAGGAGAAAACTAAACAAATCCTTTGCATATATAGAATGTTTTTTCTCTAAATTAAATCTTTAACTGATACATCATTTGACAGTATAAAGAAATGCACAGACAATAAATTGTTTTTCAATGCCTTGATTATTTTCAAATAAAACAATTCAGCATATTAAATAAGAATGAATGAAATGCTTAAAACATGCTAAAGACATGTTTTCATTGAAAAACTGCTGGGAAAAAATGTGGAAAATTTGGGCTGGCACTAAGTTTTTCTATTTTTAGTTTCAGATTCTCAAGGATGCATCAACTGGGAATCCAGCATTGCAAGGCAACATCTGTTTTCATTGAACTCTTTTTTTAATGATTGAAGTTAGTTTTGAGGAAAAATTCTAAATTCCCCTTAAGTACTCTAAACCTTTATCGAGCACATAAAAACCCAAAAAACCCTCATTAATTAGCATTACATTTACTATTGTTTATTCCTAGAGACACTTTTTTGTTATGATCACAACCTGAAGGCAGGATTTCTTGTTTTTAACAAACCACTTTCACCCTCCCAAATAATGTCAAAATGGGCTTTTCTTTCACTGCCTGCTAAAAAGAGATTTGCTTAGATTCAGGATTATTCCAACTGGATTTTTTGTTTATAATTCCTTCAGGACACTTTGCTGAAGTTGTATTCCTGCTTCTCAGCTGTGGTTTCTTGGTTAAATTCTCATACAAACTACATCACAATGTAGTTCTCACTGCTATGAATTATACGGGATTACTACTGTCCCTGTGCATTGGTAGCAGAATGGTTCAGGACAGAAAGAGCTGCAAAACAGAGAGTGCAGAGATGATACACCCCAAAGGAGAGCAATTAGTAAAATTCATCCAGAAAAATCATTAATTATATATTTTTAATGGACTTTGTAAAGGCAAAATAAGTAAGGCTGATAAGCTCTTCCAGAGATGAATAAAAACTTTTAGATTTTATCTACCTATTTATTTACTGAAAATAATTTTTCTCTCCATCTGAACAATTTTATTTATTCTGATAACAGTCAGTTGATTTTATAATATATATTCATAACCCTTGCTTTCCAAGAGGGTTATTCTCCCCCTGAGAAATGATTGAAGAGGTTCAATCCATGATTCCGTATCATGATTTGTAAATTTGTAGCTTATGCAACTTCATTACAGAAGAAAAGGCTCTTCAGCTTCTTTGGCTTATGAGCTACCAACACAAGGTGACTTCAGCAGGTGGTCTTTAACACAGAAACATGTTTTGTTAATGGTAAGAAATTGGGCTAGAATAAGAAAGTGTCAAAGAATATAGAGCTAGAGATCAAGCAGCTTTGTGTATGAAATATTTTAATGTCCCCTGGGAACTCTATCAAACAACCCACGATGTAGCTCCGGTTCAGTGCACCAGCTGCAGGGTATGCCCTGCTCTGATCGACAACAAGAGGGGAGCCAGTTGTCAAAGTACAAGTTGTACGCTGTTTACATACTTAATATCAAATCTTAGATGCAAAATATTACTAGTCCTATGCATTTACCTCTCAATTTAAATGGGTCTTTGCATGGGATAATTAACTCTGTAATGATAGTCACTTCCTTGAAGGAACTGCAGAGGATGACACAAAGCAGTCCCAGACACACCAAGTAGTCTGCAGAGAATTCGTATATACTGCCACCTCCCTTTTCCTACCCCTCTGTTCCCTACCTTGACACCTTTTGCAGGACCTTTTGGGGACAAAGGAAGGAAGAACAGGGAGCTAGGAAAGGGAGAAACGTGATGGGTGGAAAAGGACGTTCCCTGTTCAACCGTGGAAAGACATTGTCTGCTCTGTTGGATCTCTGTCCTAAATCCATCTGCCTCTTATGCCTCTAAAGCCTTAGTAATAAATCAAGTCTTAGGGGGAGCCAAACTGCTAGACACTCTGAAACCACTTGAGAAAGACTAGGATCAGGAGTTGTTGGCTGCCTTTTGATGAGCTATTTAACAAGTCCAAATATTCTTTAACATTAACCAAACTGATTTCCTGCTTTTGCAGACAACATGCACAACAAGAAAGAAAACACAACAAAAACGCCAAGCAATTGTACACAAAATGGACATAAGTACATGACAGTCCTGGGCTCAGAGCTGCACCTCTATCAAGAAGGCACAGCCTCTCAGCAGCTTGACAGGTCACACTTCGGGTAGTAAGGGAAGAAATATTAAAAGTTCTAATTAAAGTAGAGTACCGACAGCTCAGCTGTCTTCACAGCACACTCAGATACCAGCCCATCTGACGTAGATTAGTCTGACTTAATTAAAGGGGTCTCATAGCTGTATGGCATGGCGATCCTCAGCTTGGAGGAGAAAAAAATCCCCTCCTCAGCCCTTCTGCCTCATCTCCAACAAAATACAGCATTGAAAATTATGTGTCAACTGAAATATGCAAGGTGAAACCCAAGTAAAATTGCAGCATGGGAAAATACTACCCTAGATTATCCATTTGTCCTAAGTGGCACAGGGAAAAAAAATACAGTAAAAGATAGGGGAAAAGTGTCTGTTATATGTAGTTTATAATCCAGCGACAATTTACATCTTAAGTTATTAATAAAAACTTGCAGAGCACTGTGATAATCTTATTTGAAGTGTTTTTGCAATCTAACCCCCTGAACATGAACGCTGCTAGTTTGACTTACTTCAAAGTTAAATGGCATAATCCATAGGCAATGAAAAGAAGAATCTGTAAATTCAATTCCCTTGTCAGTGCCTTGGAGAAGACGTAAGCATTACAGACAAGCAGAGGGAAACAGGGAACAGGAAAAAATCGAGAAGAAAATTAATTTCTGCATTGATTAAGCTGGATTTATATGAAGTACTGCCAGTAACAGCAAAAAAGATGTGAAACATTAAAAGAAATGCAAGAAACTAAGAAAGAATACTCTAGTTACCGGACGGTTTATACTGAATAAGGTTAGAATACAACTGCTATTGCTACAAGAAGCAACTTTTTTTTTAAAAGCTAAGAGATACTGATCAATTACCTCATCTCATTGACACATCATCTTAAAAATGTACTCTGAATTGCTAAAAAACTCAAGTTAAAAAACCCTTATTTCTCCATCTGCACAGGATTTTCCTCCTCTTCACCACCTTTCAAATAAGCTATCTCAATAATTCACACATTATCAAAAAACCCCCATACACTAACCTTTCTGAAGATGGAATTGTTAGGGCAATGTCTCGTATGGTTTAGGTATGTAAGTAACTGACATTTTCTACATGAAAGTTCACAGAAGGGCACATTAAATTACACCCTGCAGATGCACTGTGCAATGGACTACATGTTTTCTTTAAAAAGAAAAAGAGAATTTAAAAAAAAGGGGTAGGATTAGATACGTGCACCCCAACGCACAGATAAATACCATTCAATTTACCCACTGAGGGGAAGATTGATCTGAATGTTTTCCCCAAGCGCAGAAGGAATAGAATTGAATTTATGATATAATACTTCCTTTCCTGAGGATACATTTGCTAAATCTTAAAGGCAAATAGAGCTAACAGAAATCCCTTAGGAATGCATAAAGAAGAAATCTCCCTCCCTCAATTCAATTTAGCTTTTTCTCCTTGGTGCATTTTCAGGTATTAATTCATGTTTCCTACCACCTAAATTTGGTTGGACCATGATCCCACCTACAATGCTTAATTTACTACGCCTGTTTGAGGTAGTGGCAGTACGCTCTCTAAAACTGGACAAGAATAACACAACAAAACATAAGAACCTGGCCCTCCCCCACCATTGGTGGGATCAAATTGAAGTTTCCAAAGTCCATCAAAAATGGAATGATCTTATACTTTGACTCACTGCATGGAGTGAAAGAAGTCTAGCTTTTTCTACCAAAAGCAGTCTAGATACTTTGTGAACCGCAGACACCTGCCTCTTGTAAACTCACTACAAGGGAAATACCATGTACTCATGTGAACCCTAACTCAACAGGGGCACAAGTGTGGGTTGTGAATTTGTGCACCTCAATTTACCTTTACTTTGAAAGAAGTTTACCCAACAACGAAACCTGAGGACTGAATTGGTGTCATGAAGTGGGCTGTACTGCAGAAGTCCCTGGATGGAGCTGAGTACACAGTGCAGCTCTGTCCTTAACAGTGGCACAGATCAAGTAGCCAGTCCTATGCTAACAAACTTACTGCTTTCATCCTGTGAGGTGCTGTTCCCATACACTGCTGCACGGTCAGAAGGGTATCTTAGCAGGCTTCCAGATAGCTTCAAGCTAGCTGAAAGGGGGATCTCTGTTTTACAAGGCTCTGTGTACATATGATGTACATATGATGTTACACGCTGCATCAAATTCAGTGCTAGTTTTGACTGAAAATAATAGGCAAAGCCAATGAAAAAATTAATTTTTCTGAGCAATAGTGGAGAAAAAACCCTTTTCTAACAGCTGATAGTGGCCTTTTCCCATACTGAAATTACACTATACAAGAAATCACTACATCAAAACCAAGGACTTGGAAGATTAATTCAGAACCCATAAACTGGTAAAGAGGCAAAACCAGTGTCTCCTGCAGCAATGGGATAGCATAAGCCCATGGTTTTTTTGACAGATTCATGGGCTTAAGGCAACAGGCATCATCGATTAGAAGTCTGGAGCACCTGCCCTACGAAGAGAGGCTGAGGGAGCTGGGCTTGTTCAGTCTGGAAAAGAGAAGGCTGCGGGGGGACCTCATTGCAGCCTTCCAGTACATGAAGGGAGCTTATAAGCAGGAGGGGATTCAACTTTTTAAAAGGATAGACAGTGACAGGACAAGAGGGAATGGATTAAAACTAAAGGAAGGAAGGTTTAGATTAGATATTAGGGGGAAGTTTTTTACAGAAAGAGTGGTGAGGTGCTGGAACAGGCTGCCCAGAGAGGTGGTGGATGCCCCGTCCCTGGAAGTGTTCAAGGCCAGGTTGGATGGGGCCCTGGGCAACCTAGGGTAGATCCAGGCCTGAGGTTGGTGGCCCTGCCTGTGGCAGGGGGGTTGGAGCTCTATGATCCTTGGGATCCCTTCCAACCCATGCCATTCTATGATTCTATGATTACCATCATCTCATCTGACCTACTATTTCACTAATAATTTTCTGTAACTATCTCCTGTTTTCTTTCTGAGAATTATAACAGCTTTGAAACCATTTAAGAACTACATCAGAGAAGTAAAGATGGCAAAGATTGTTAATTAACACCCTGTAGTTTGCACTGTCAAAAGCTTGATCAAGCAAAAGGGGTCCTCAGAGTCTCCTTTGATCAAAACTAGTGATGACTTTGCTTCATAATTCTGGTTGTGGAACTGCAGCGTAACAGGATTGTCTGGGGTCTGTCTGTATACCATTCAATAATCTACACTGCTATAATTTCAGTTGATGGAGATTTGATTGTGAACAGCATATTCTACCACTTTAAAAAAAAAATCAACCCTCCAAAACAAAAGAATAAAGAGAGAGGTTAAATATAGTGGTTTCTTTCATGTTCAAGTTACTATTTAAGAAGTTCACTTTAAAGTCCCAGCTGTTCTTGGTCTCATTTGGGATGCTCTTAGCTGCATGCCTACCCTTTAACCTGCTACAACAGACTCTCCTGGATTAATATTTTTTATTGTTAGTTGCCATTTCTTACTCTGCTGAGGAACTTGCTGGCTTTAGTCTTCAGAACTAACTGTTGGTTGTTCTCTCTGTTTCTGATAAACCTCCATACTAGGAGTTAAAGAAAGATTCTAAAGTATTTCCTTTGGTGTAAAAGGAGTGCAGGATTGCCTTTCCCTGGCATTCATTATTAGCTCACCATAAACAGAAACGTTAGTTTTACACACTGGGTGACACGATAATCCCACTTGTCTCCACAAATAAAGGAGTAGAGAAAAATGACATGTGGATGAACCCCAGTAACATGGTCAATGCCAAGGGGGCCCTGCCCAGGCCCTTCTCCAGCCCTCTCAGTGAGCCATCAGCCATGATGCCCAGGAGTGCCACCAACCAGATGGGTCAGTGGGAGCAGCTCTCTGGATCACCCTGAAGACTGAAGGGATTACTGTCTACAGAAGTGTGTGACTCCTTCTTGGACACCAAGAAGAGCATGTTGTCATTGTAAAAGGCATATTATGAGATGTTTAGAGAAAGGATCAGAGAGGGAGGGATCAAAGTGGATTGGGGAAGAGATGTGGTAAAACAGTGGGGAAAAGGAGCAAAGGGGATGGGTAGCAAGTAAGCAGGCTGTCCAGTATAATTGTCTGACCATGCTTTCTGTCTGATTACCGCAGTCTGTCTAATTTCTCAATAAACTCTGTTTCTAACTATTGATCTGGGTTAGGAGCTCTCTATCTTGTGCCAACAACCAGAGTTGCACCATGGAAGTATCTTCAAGATCTGAGGACACGGAGCTGAGCCAGCTTTACCTCTGTTATGCTACTGGGTTCAGAAGCTCCCTCACATTACTGATAGGAACCAAAAAGAGACAATCAACCCCCGGTGGGTGGTAGAAATTGTGTATCATGGCCATGAGTGCCGATAGATATACCAGGGTTTATCAGTTTCTCTTGCCTGGGAACAGTTTGCTCATATGTCAATAAGTCTGTTACTTGAGATTTCAGTGAATGATGTTTAAACACATTTTCTGTAGGCATATGCTGGTATATTGAGCTAACTCATTATCTAAAAATGATTTACATAGAAACATCAAGATCTTCATCTGCCAAAAGTTGAGCACATACGCACCAATTCAATATATTTATAACTCTAACATATGAACCTAGAGACTACTTTTACTCAGAGAAATGCAAGCAGATAGAGATCTGCAGGAGCCATGTCTACAGTATTGCTTTGCAACCCCATTGAAAGCAACCAGCCATTTCCTAGAAAACTGCTGAGTGAAGTGAAGGTTTTTCCCCCTCGTTAAAACAAATTGCTTTTTGCATTGTCCTGCAATGTATACACCAGCACACTCACACAAAGGTTAGATGAAATAAGTTGAAATTTTTATGAACTCTATTCTGTCATTTGAGAAGTATGATCTAAAAATACACAACACACTTTAAAATTTGTACCAGCACCACCATCTTCTATTTACTGAGCCCAGTATACTGAAGTGCAATGAGTAAATATTTGCAAGACAAATAGCAAGCTTGCAGGAGAAATGACAGAAACGAAAACTCCAAGCACATGGTATTTGGCAAATAAAGAGTTGATTTTGAAGGGCCAAAGAATAGTCTGAAAAATAATTTTATCTTATTGTCTAGTCAGTATTTGAAATTTGAATCTATGTTTCACCTGGGAATTACTAGAAATTATAAAATGGCTTTTTAAATAAGCCTCCAGGACTGACACATATAATTTATAATATCATTTCTACAATACTTGTACCTTCAAATCATTGTAGAAATATTTAATCTTTACAAAATAGCTGTGTGGTAAGAGACATGATTTTTACACGGATGTTGAAATTCCGTCACTACGTTGTACATAAACTGATAGGTTGCCGGTAAGGGAAGGTGTTAGATTGAAGACTTGAAGAACATGATACTGGTACTAGAATTTTTCGATTGTTAAATTATTAAACCTTAAAATTAAATCACAGATTATATTAGATCACCAAACCATGCAGTAATGCCACAAACAACCTGATTGTGATTCTAGCAGGCTTTGTAGCCATGATACTGTTAGACCTTAAAATGTATGGGTAGCAGTCCTCCCAGAAAAAATTGGTATCTACACCAGAGTCATGCAGGATGGCAGCAGGGTAAAATTTACCATGTTTAGTTTTATATATTTAAATTAGAATAGATGGATCACAACTTGAAAATTCCTTTCACTGTTCATAAAATTACTTTAAGCTGACCTGCATCAATACAAACATCTGTATTTGGTTAAATGAATTCTGCTCCACTGTTTATGTGTTTTTTGGGGTTTTTTTTGGGGGAGTGTGGTTTTCCTTTTTTTTTTTTTTTTATTTTTTTTAAGACAACTATTTCTATTTTACTGAAAATAACCATGGAGAATGGTCTGAAAGATGAAATACTTATCTGGGATTTGAGGCTTACCTCTTCGTCTACAATCTACCACAAAGTTCTTGCACAATCTCAGGAAAGCTATGTAATCTGTCTGTGAAATAGGGGTATTAGGTCTTCCCTACATTGTAATGGCATGAGGCAAATAAATAAACGCTTGTGAGAAGTTCAGATATTACTCTAATGGTTGCTGTGTAGCTACGCTGATAGATGGGTAGCTTGAAGGAGACATACTTTTATCAATTTTATTCCTGATATTTTTATGAAAGTGCGTATGCCAGGATCAGTTAGATTTTTCTTACTTATACCTAAGCCCACCTATATGAAATATTAACTTTTATATTTCTATAAGGAGAGTTTAAATGCATACATTGCAGAAAGTTTGTTGACTTTTCAGCACTCAGCCATAAAATCAATTTCTGATGATCTTCATTCAGTACTGTATTTTAATCAGTGTTAGATAAATAAGGGTTCCAGTTTTTGAATTAAAGCTCTACATTAAAATAAGCAATGACTGCGTATTTTCAACTAGTTAATCACAGTAATTATTATTTGAAGATAAGTTCAGAGAACATCTTTGAGCAGGTGTGCACTCAGACTTTTAAAAAAAAATAATAATCCATTTTAATAACTATCACACATCCCAGTTCTTTCAGGGGATCAATTACAAAGCAAGAAACAATTGATTTGCAATGCAGCAAAGCTATGAGTACACTTCCCTGAATGTGAATAGGTGGAAGGTTCCCTCTTGTACTGAGGACTAAAACATAAGCTTTACCAAATGCCCTGTCTAACCTTTGTACCCTTTGAGATTCCAGCAAACTGACTCTGAGACAACAATTTTTATTTGCACCTTCTCTTTCGGCACCACTGTACTGCTGATCTAAGATGCAGCCATACCCCTCTGCCCCGACCAGCCTCTTCATCTGTTTCTTTTCCCCTTCATCCTTCTGCAAAGCTTGAACTGTATTAGTGACTTCTTTGATGTAAAGATTCTGTTTTTTTTCCTAAGTCTTTCCTTTCTAACTTATAAGAACACCTGGCACTCAGAGATTTCTGAAATAAAAGTTTATATCAAGTTTACCTTGAAAATGAATGTAAGCAATTAAAAAACAAAGAAACAGAAACAGCACAAAATGGATGAAACTCTCTGAGGACTCTGAGATAATTTTCTCTTCTTCCCTACAGACATACTAGGGTCTGAATGGCAAGCCAGCTTGAAGAAGACACAAGCAGCAAGTAGGATATGTGTCTGAAGACCTCAGAGGGCAAGACAGGGGAAGGAATATGAGCACTCGTATCTTCTAGCCCTAAAAACCTAAACCATAAACAAGAGACCCCTGCAAGAAGATATGCAGAAGTAGCACAAGCGTCACAGTCATCTTCCTTATCCTTGAAGCCTAGAAGGTTTCCAAGAGGAGCCCACGGGGCGTCCGGTCACAGCATGGAGCAGTGAATGTTTGCCAGCCTGAGGCATTAAAAATATTCACAAGTCAGGCTACCAGAAAGAAATATGTAGAAATGATAGCTAGTTCAAGGAATAAATAAGCAGTTTCAGCTGAATTATTTTTATTTTCTTTCTGATTTTGAGACATTTAAGTATATTTGTATCACATTTCAAAGCTTTGCTCGTTCTATGACAACCAAAAAATTATTCTCGGTCAGATGAAAGAAGTATGACTGAAATCACAGATAACTATTCAACTGCAGGCACCGAGACTTTTTAAAAATCCATGATGCAAGATCATTCCTCACTCTCTTAGCTAATGGCTGGTGAAAAGTAGACAACAGGAGCATTTTTCTCCACACTGATCATTTTTGTTGCCTCTTTTGTGTTTTGTTGTAATGGCTGCTGTGGATATAGCTTTTTTCTTTTTCCACCTCCTGTATTTAAAGATTTCCTCGAGGCTTCCCCCATGCCCCTGCTATGGGAACGCTCACACAGTGCTCCCCAGCAGTGCTGCCATCAGCAGCAAAGCGAGGGAGATCTCTTCTTTCTAGCTGACTAGCTTCAGTAATATCAGCTATCTGCTGTCCCTTTGAATCCCACAAAACTCTGCTCCTCACTTTCTGTAGGAATGTCAAGATTGTAGTGGGGGTTTTTCAGAGGGTTTGGTTTGGTTTCTGTGAGAGAGGGCATTGCTCTAACTGGAGGCGAGAAGAGAGAGGGAATTCATAAGTGATTTGAAGCCTCTGTGTTTTTCTCCTCAGCAGGTAAGATAAACCAAGTTGTTTCATTACGTGTATGCGCCTGGCTATATGTTATTTTCCATACTAAGTCCAGGTTTGGTACAAAGGAATGACCACTACTGATAATGAAGCATTTTGTGAATGGAAAAAACCTTCATTATACCCAGGTGGGGAAAAAAAAATCAAACCCAAAAAACCACTAGCTCATGCTTAAGTAACAAATGCCACCGAGTGCCCATTTTCTGAACTCTTTTTGGCTGAACTAAAGTGAAATGTTCTTTACAACAGTAATCCTTGGGAAACAAACTCACCAAATCTTCTGATTTATCACTATTTATCCCCTGGCAGAGCCATCATTAATGGGCTAGATTACAGCCTGCAATAGCTACAGTGTAAGTACTGAGAAAAACCCTAAGTTAGTGATGTGTTTCAAAAATTACTCAGGGAAGCTCCTGCAATAAGTGGTAGCCATTGCAGGAATTTTAGTCCATCACATGATTTAAGTTTAGTAGTGTTATTTCTGTCACTTGTATCCAACCTCAAGCTGGCAGCTGTTTGAACAAGGGGTTTAAGAAGAGGTTTTGCTGTATCTTATTTTATAGTTGCCTGCATAACTGTATGTGTGCTGTCTAATATTGAAGCTCTCTAGTTTTATACTGATATGCACATGGAAGATAGTAGGAAAACTGAAGACCAAAAGTTTGTAAAACAGTTTGATTAAAAATAACACTTTTGGGCTGAGCAAATATTTAAAATCCTATTATTTGCCTTTTTTCTTCCTTTCTTCTCTTGAGTCTCCTTCTCTGGAGACATTCAAACCCCACCTGGATGTGTTTCTGTGTGATTAAGTCTGGGTGATCCTGCTCTGGCAGGGTGGTTGGACTAGATGATCTTTCAAGGTCCCTTCCAGCTCCTAACGTTCTGTGAGTCTGTGATTCTGTGCTTTCTTTCATTCTTGCCCAGCGCTCTCTGATGATAATTTTGGAACAAGACTCAGCTATACTTCATAGCAGGTAAGGTATCAAAGCAAGCAGCATAGTGTTACATCTCCTATTCACCACCAGCAAGAATGAAGTTACAGAGGTAAATATATACTTGAAAGAAAATTATTTTTAAGGTTAAAGGCCCCAAAACTGCAATTCTAAGTTTAAGTAGGGTAAGGGACCCCTCTCTTACCTTTTTTTTTTTAAATGAGAAATTCAGAATGTTAAAAAGATAAGATCTTGATACAGTTATTTAATTTGGGTTCATAATTTATCCCCATATGAAATACAAAAATAAAGCACCAAGATTTTGTTGAAGCACGCAGATAAAATGTGTAAGATAGCCTTTTTCAAGTGGTATGATCATGTCAAATGCAGCTCCTGCAGTTACTTTCCTTCCTACTCTTTTCAAATCATTAAATTTTACTTTATTTCTGCACCCTGGAGCAGCAAAGATCCTGGTTTCTCTTTTGTTTAAATGTTATTCCACTAATGACCCTCTGAAACCAGTTACAAACACGGCGTCCATCTTCTTTTTACAAAACAGTGGTTGCATTTGCTGAGGACTGGGAAACACCTCCAGGATCATTTAAAATTCATGACTGATTGCTAATTTTTCAGACAAATTTTCTTTATTTTAAATTATAGGTAACACATCTGACTCTATGTCTGTTGTTTCAAAATGTTCCTTAGTAAACAGAAGTGTACAGTTTGCTCCTATACATGCTTCATTTCCAGATTTTCTCCTCTTTATCCCACTCCCCCTAGGCTTCAGAGTACCCATCTCCATGGCAACACTCGATAAGGTTGGTGGGTGGTGTTATCACAGCAGGCTTCCCCACAGAAGGTCTCAGCCATATGGATTATTTATGAACTTGTATGACAGTACCAGACCCACTGAAATACTTCTCGAGCAAGTTTTCTTGTCTGAAAGCCAATGATTCAAAGCAGGGCATCCTCACTGCAGTCAGCAACCCATGAGTAGAGAGTAGGGGGGAGAAAGTACCATGGAGGTGGTCACTCATCCGTCCCGAAAGCAGCCTTGTCACTGCCCACAAGTTTCTCTTACCCCAGATGAACACCTAATGATATACACCATAAATGATGTGTTGTATGTGCCGATCAGCGCCACTGGAATTTCGCTGCTTTTGACAAGAATAATAACATTTCAGTTATACCATGACTAACTAGTTGATACAACTGATACTCTTGCTGGGAGTTGCTGTTGCAGATACACTGCAGCAGTTCTGTGTTCCTTGAAAAAAAATAGTAGTTTGGCTTTGACACTATATTTCCTTTGTGGACTTTTTCCCTTTAACTTCAGTACACCTTTTAGCCAAGGGTTTTGTGTTATCAGTATTCATGCAAATAGCACATACCATTTTTTTTTTCTTTAAGAATCTCTATAATAGCAGTCTATTTCTTTAAAATAATAGATTTCCATGGACAAACACATTTTTGAGCAAAAGATGTAGGGCTGTATGAACCTGTCATATACAATGCCTTCATCCAATCTTTTTAATAATTTTATTCAGCTCCACCTTACAACCAGATAGGCCAGAAAAAAATTATTTTAGTTCTCAAGTAGATATTTGTCTGTTTTTTAGCATAGCCAATACTCAAGATTTAATGGGTATGATTTATCTTCCTAGCTATATGTATATTTATAATGCATACATATGAACCTGAATTGGTCATGACAGACTTCCTTTTTGATCAATAAGTAGGAAATGGTAGGCACAATTAATCTGATCCATTATAAAAATTTGCATAATTATCATATTAATTATGCTCTAAGCACCATGAACACCAGCAAGAATTCACAGGGTAGTCCAATCTTTTTGGAGAGGAGCAGTTCAGATGCTGTAAGAAGGGTTTCAGATCAGCCAATAACGATGTTAGAACCTTTTCTCCACTTTTCCTCCTGCCTCACATGCAATCTGTCCTTCATTAAGGTAGAACATTCCAGATTAGGAGAGCTCTATCATTTACAATGCTGAAGCTGACAAAACTCATTTGGAGAGAACTTCCTTAGTGCAATTATGATTGTCAGTTGGAGGAGGCAATAAGAAAAAATGTCTGGTCTTGGGACAGAAGGGATAATTGAAAAATAAGGAGAATTCAGAGAAGAATGAAGCCAAAATCACAGAATGTAGGAACAACATTAAAAATACTACCTTGACAGAAGCTTTGTCATTTGTCTTCCTTGGATACAAATTTGTAGCTGCAGACTGTGAGAGAATACCGAGATATTTAAGATATTGCTGAAGATACTTGGCCAAGTTCACGTCATTTTCCAGATCGTAATTTCTTTTATTATCTGCATTCTGTCCCAATGTCCTGCACAGCAAAAGCAAGGAAAAGAACGTTACCAGACGGTACAATGTACAAAAAGTCCAACTGTTTTATGCTAAAAACCACTGAAGTTAGTTCCACCCATAAGAACAAAGTCACACAAAAGCTTAGCAACCACAGAAGTATAGAAAATTCAATGTTTCAGCAAAGCCAGCCAAAAAATCTTGCGTTATTAACAATTTATTGCATGAATCAAGGGTAATGATCTGACAGTAAAACAAATAAAACGCCTACATCAAGGAAAAGACATATTCAGAAGAAAAGAAAATGCTTGCAAAAAGAAAAAGTGCAATTTTAAATTGCACCCCAAAGAAATATGAGATGGTTCTAAGATTTTTAAAAAATTGCTGGATGACAGTAAGATTCAACACCAATTTGGTCCTGCACCAATTTACAGAATACAGTAAGACTACTGGATGTGCAGAAATAGCAGAGCAAGTCATCTCCAGCAAAAGGCTGAAAAAGGGAATAATGAAATAAAGTATCTCTTCTGATCTTCTTGTGTGCTGGGATGCACAGAGTAGTGGTGTTCCCTGACTGTTTTAGACAGCTCTTGTTGATGTTTGCAAAGAAAAGCTAAAAATGTGATTAAACAACAGCAGTGTAGAGGTGTTTATATGGGATTCAGACTGCTGTGTGCAATGAATCGGAATTATTACCAGCTCTCCTCATCTATCTCAATGGCGTGCCAATGACGACGATAATTTAAATGTCAACACCAGTAACTGTTTCATTCCTTGTGTAAGAAAGTAGAGAAAGGCTTCCCAGTCTGCATCCTTCCCTGTGAGTGACACACTGTTTTGAGGTAAGTCACATTTTTTGGTGTCATCATTTCCTACCCACATGTCCACACACTTCTTCAATGAAAAACGATTCCAAGTGGAAGATCTTTTCAGCCCAGGGAGATGAGGATTCGTTTGATTTTCAATAACTCCATGCTACTGTAAGCAAACTTTTATTGTAGCAGCCCATGTCATGGTGCTTATTTGGGGTCACTGATTGAGGGAGTACCGTTATGTCATTTCCCAAATCTTGGGTTTAATTAAATTACTTTATGCACAAAGTAACAGACTTCCTTCTGTGCTCACAGTTGTATCAAATGCGTGTCCCAACTAATTTAATGCCAATAAATGTAATTAATAATCTAATTTGCTGTGGTGGTATTGCAACCAATAGTACTCACAGGGTTGCTTGCTTTGAAGTACCAGAAGAACACTCAACCTTTCCCCAGTTTTAAAACAACCAGCTACCCATCAGGCACATGAACTCCAGGAAAACAAAGGTTCACTACACAGAACCCTATAGCAATTTTGATACAATTCACTATAACTCTTGCTTCCTTCTCATGCTGTCTGTATTTTTCTCTTATTCCAGAGCTCTAAGTTTTGCCTTATGATGGAGGTTGGACATGAAGGTAACATATTCCACCTCTTTTTCAACTTAAATCCAGACTAAAACTGTTCTGCAGTCTTAGAAAGAGCTGGGCAGGGTGCTTTCTACTTCAACAGAGAACTAATCTGAAGAGGCTCTCATCACAGAAGGTATCCCACTTTCAAACACTCATCTTTCATTCATCAATTAATTCCAACACCTATCTTCTCCTTTCCTTGCTAACTTTAAACAGAAAGGGTGAAGAGGGCTTTAAACAACAGTTTCTGCAGGAGGGGAACCTCAATCCATCCCACTCCTACCAGTTAGATGCTAGTGCCAACAACAGATCAGCAGGAGAACACCTGAAGTGCAGCACAAAGGAATTCCACCCACTCCAGCCAATCAGCTTCATCTGTGCCCAACTGAAATGCATCTATACAAACACAGGTGACATGGGGAACAAACAGGAGGAGCTGGAGATGTGGGCATGCCTGCAGGGCTGTGATCTCATTGGCATCACAGTGAAGTGGTGGGATGACTCCTGTGACTGGAGTGTTGGGATGGCAGGATACAGGCTCTGTAGGAAGGAGAGGCAGGGGACATGAGGAGGGGGTGTCGCCCTCTATATCAGTGACCAGCTGGAGTGCACGGAGCTCCATCTAGGGATGGGAGAGGAGCTGACTGAAAGCTTATGGGTCAGTATTAAAGGGAGCACACGGACAGGGACACTAAAGTGGGGGTCTGCTGTAGGCCACCTGACCAGGAAGATCGAATGGATGAGAGCTTCTATAGACAGATAGGAGAAGCTTTACATCCACAAGTCCTGGTTCTCATGGTTCTACCACCCTGATAACACAAATCCATGGGCCCAGATGGGTTACATCCACGTGTGCTGAGGGAGCTGGCGGAGGTGATTGCTGAGCCGCTCTCTATCATCTTCGACAGGTCTTGGAGGACAGGAGAAGTGCCTGAAGACTGGAGGATAGCCAATGTCACTCCAGTCTTTAAAAAGGGCAAGAAGGAGGAACCTAGTAACTATAGGCCAGTCAGCCTCACCTCTGCCCCTGGAAAGGTAATGGAACAGCTTGTTCTGGATGCCATCTCCAAGCAATTGGAAGAGAAGAAGGTCATGAGGAGTAGTCAGCATGGATTCACTAAGGGGAAATCGTGCTCGACCAACCTCATAGCCTTCTACGATCTCATGACAGACTGGGTAGATGGAGGGAGAGCAGTGGATGTCATCTACCTTGACTTCAGCAAGGCCTTTGATACTGTCTCCCATGACATCCTGATAGCAAAGCTGAGAAAGCATGGGATAGATGAGTGGACAGTGAGGTGGGTTGAGAATTGGCTGTCGGACCGAACCCAGAGGGTTGTGATTCATGGAGTAGAATCTGACTGGAGGCCTGTTACCAGCGGTGTTCCCCAGGGCTCAGTGTTGGGTCCAGTCCTGTTTAATATCTTCACTGACGATCTTGATGAGGGAATAACATCCACCCTCAGCAAGTACGCCGATGATACAAAGCTGGGAGGAGTGGCTGACACGCAGGAACACTGCGCTGCCATCCAGAGAGACCTGGACAGGCTGGAAAGCTGGGCAGTGAGAAACCAGATGAAGTTCAACAAAAGCAAGTGTAAAGTCTTGCACCTGGGAAGGAACAACTGTTTGTATCAGTACAGGCTGGGGGATGACCTGCTGGAGAAGAGCTCAGTGGAGAAGGACCTGGGGGTCCTGGTAGATGACAGGTTGGCCATGAGCCAGCAGTGTGCCTCGGTGGCCAAGAGAGCCAATGGGATCCTGGGATGCATCAGGAGGAGTGTAGCCAGCAGGTCAAAGGAGGTGATCCTCCCTCTCTACTCTGCCCTGGTCAGGCCCCACCTGGAGTATTGTGTCCAGTTCTGGGCTCCTTGGTATAAAAAGGACAGGGATCTCCTGGAAAGAGTCCAAAGAAGGGCTACGAAGATGATTAAGGGCCTAGAGCATCTCCCCTATGAGGAAAGGCTGAGTAAGCTGGGACTGTTCAGCCTTGAGAAGAGAAGACTAAGGGGGGACCTAATCAAAGTTTATAATTATCTGAAGCAGGGGATGCAGGGGGAATCAGCCAGCCCCTTTTCAGTGGTCTGTGGGGATAGGACAAGGGGCAATGGCTGCAAGTTGGAGCATAGGAAGTTCCGCACCAACATGCGGAAGAACTTTTACACAGTGAGGGTGACTGAGCACTGGAATAGGCTGCCCAGGGAGGTGGTGGAGTCTCCTTCACTGGAGATATTCAAGACCCGCCTGGACGCCTATCTGAGCAATATGAGCTAGGGAGCCTGCTTTGGCAGGGGGGTTGGACCCGATGATCTCTTGAGGTCCCTTCCAACCCCTACAATTCTGTGATTCTGTGATTCTGTGATAACTGTTGGAGAGACAATGCAGAAGGGCACAAGCAATCCACAATATTCTTTCTTCAAGTGATAGAGAAGCCAATGAGGAGAGGTGCCATGTTGGAACTTGTTCTCACCAAGGAAGGGCTGGTAGGGTTTAAGATTTCTCATTTTTCTTATGGAGTCAATAATTGCCCTCAACTTCCACATTTGATGTAACATTTTATGATATAAGCATTTGAACAATTAAAATGTAAATGTCTAACAAATCATTACATTTGATGACAGCTTTAATAAAATCCTACAAATACATCTGAAAGATTTTGTAAAACTTTTTAGTTCACGGTATATCACTGTTGTTCATATTAGCACAGAAAGTAAAATGCATTAAACAAGCTATTATTTCAACTGAATTAAAAGATTTCTTTTAAATTTGACAAAGTGAGATATTAATATGGATGAAAGACAAATATATAAAAGCACCTGGTGAGTAGGAGAAATGACTCTCAGCTGAGTTCTTGTGCATTTATTTGGAAGTATTTTCAGTTTTAATTTGATCTGAAAAAGGACTCTGCCTACTGTGAACTTCAGGTTATAAAGACAATAACACAGACATTTATTTATCCAAATAAATAATTATATATTTCCTAAGAAAACAGCACTTTAGAAGCTTTTGTGTGGGAAAATTTAAATCACTGCACCTCAGATATTACGCTTTTCTGGAATGCTCTCAATTAATATATACCACACTTTTCAGAATAAAGACTCTCCCTTTTAAATGCTGTGAGAATCTTATTAGTAGCTTAATGATGGTTTTATTATAGAAATAATACTATACCCCGTTTCATACATTGAAGTTTGCTGGAAACGTTTGTGGTTTTGCCTAATTGTACCAATGAACACAACTGACATTTATTCCCTGTGTGCAGAATGGACTTTTTTCCTTTATCTTGGATCCTCTTTAAAGAGTGGAGTTTTTTTGAAATTTAATAAGGGCCCAGGAAATACCACGTACACTCCAGTTAGTCACCAAAGAAAGAACTTTCATCTTGAAATCAAGCAACCAATTTCAGCATTTTTTTTCAAGATTAAATCCATGTCTTCTGTTCCATCAGATTTCATACGCACTAATTTACCCTAAGTCAATTTACCTTTCAAGTATCTGAGTCTATTTTCTTGCTCTCACTAGCTCTGTGGGGATTAATGACTCATTAGTATGACTTCATATTGTCTTATTATACACGTTACCCTTAATAAAAGGTCTTCCTGCCATAATGTTTCTTTGATAATTAGATACATACAATAATTTTTTGACATTATTTAATCTTATCTGAAAAGATTTTAGCAAGCACATTGAGCACGCTGAGCATATTGCAAACTTTATCAAAATTTACTAGATGCCAGAGAAACAGTTCCTACTGTTCTCTGACCTACAGAATATATTGCAAATGGACAACCAGAAAATTCAATTAATGCTTTAAACTGTTGGCACATAAGATAATGCTTTCAGAAGCACAGCTTGGTAACTTCAGAAAATCTATCCACAATAGGAACTGCTATAAGTGGAACACATTTGAAATTCTGATGTTCCTGAAGTGTCAATATACAAAATGGGTTATTTTTTTAATGTATAGTTCTAGTTAAAAGTATAAACCAGCTCAAACCTGATCACAACAGGAACTCCTAAAAGTGATCTCTTCTTACTCTAAAAAGTAAATTACTTTTTATATCTTCTTAAACATTTTATTTTTATATAACTATGAATCTGGAACACTGCAGAATATAGTCTTGATCTCATGGAAATCTGTCTTATTTTATCTTGTTCTCATGAATAAAAGTTTTAGATACACTCATTCTAAAAAAAAAAAAAAGCACCCACAATATATCCAAAATAATTTCTGATATAACATAAAATGATTAATCCATACAGCAATGACATTTTGTGTATCTACACAGTGAAAACTTACTTACGTGTTGTTATCACCTTCATGGTACTCTATAGATTAGTATCTTCGTTAGAAATTAAGTTTCTACCTTACTGCACTCCTGAAATGTATGGTGCTCAAAGTTTGTCCCACTATAAAGGAAGCTTTCTAAGACAAAGCCCTTCTCTGCCACCGATTTCGAGATTACATTTCCTAAAATCATGTAGGAGAAAGCAAAATTTACCATTTTTAACTTTCCTAAAATTTTATGAATTTTAAAATTTCCTTCAGGATCTTGTATAGTTGGGTTGCACTTAAAAGCCTGTGAGACAGAATACACCAGATGAAAGTGTATTTACATATGTATCTGCCTATGAAGATGCTATAATTGCAGGTCCTACATCCATATCACTCTACAGAATGGTAGATGTTGTGTTTCTTATCAGCAATAATTGCTAAATCATCCCTAAATACATTTAAAGTCATGAGGAAAATGACTTATATAATGCAAGGAGTAGATAGAACTGCCCCAACATTGTTTTCTGCCATGGGAGCTTTCATGAATCTCTCCTTCCTGGACAAATTTTGCAACTAAAACTTGGAATCTAAAGCCTTTGAATCAATTACAGCTCTGTTTTGCAAGAATAGGAGTTTGAAAATATAATTAGTTGCTCAGAATTTCATTCAATATTTCTTATTGTTTCTTCTTCCCCCTCCCAGAATAAAAAGTCTCCTATGGATAAGTCTGCCTTTTTAAGCCAGTCCTAAGTAGATCTGGCTGAACTGAGGTTAGACAACTGGATAAAAGACCAGATGTTTTGAATTCTGACACCTAGGTAAACAGAAGGCCAGCATAATTTCTTAACTCAGGAATCAGAACAGGGCTGAAGGTTTTTATTTATTGTCTGTTCTTTTCCTACTGGTTCTTTCAGTGCTATTATGTGACTGGTTTCCCTTTATCATATAGACAGCAATTTTATTGAAGAGTTTAATTCACCTTCAGTGCCACTCTTAAAAAAAAAAAACCTTCCTAAAACCTCCCAGGTAAAAACACCATTGAAGACTTACCTTCCTGTGTCAGATCCTTCAGATGCAAATATATCAGGGCGTCTGTTGTGGATTTTGTGAATGGTTGAGAGTTCCTGATTTATGACATGCTGTGTATAATCATCTCGCCAGGTAAAACCTGATAAATAATACAAAACAAAGAAGCAAACCCAGTATTTATTAACTTCAAAGTCTGGCAAAATGTGTCCTATATAAACAATATTAAAAAAGTAAAAAGAAGTTTTGTTTAATTGGAACCCAAGAGTGAACTATAGATTCTTCTGCATGAAATTTTGTTAATCAAACTTTCCTTACAACAGAAGAAAGAGTTTTCTCCATGAAACTATGCTTTTAGAAGATTAAGAAGGTAGTACTGCAGTGGAAGTAAGTATTTTGAGTTTTAGTGTAACACACACGGAGGTCAATTTATGTTATCTTTATACTTAAATGTTGTGACAAAGAACTTTACAAGGGGAAGTGCAACTACGAAGGCAAATTCCAGCGATTACTCATTAATTACATGCACTGCCAATCTCATGGTAATTATACTTGAAATAATGATATAACTCCAAACATAATTGTTACACGATTTGTAGATTTTAGATGCTACGCTAACACTTCTGTTATATAGAACTTGTCCATGCAATTATCTGTAATTATCTAATAACTAAATATCACATAATTGAAGAGAATTTCTGCTTTTACACCATGTGCAGTAAAACACCACAAAAGCTTCAAATGAATATTGATAAAAGTTCCAGATATGGTTATCCTGCTGACATCTTCCTGTAAGAAAATACCTAAAAACCCTCTCTAGCATCACATGGAACACCATCTCTCTGGTTGTTAGAATCCGCCTCAGAAGGGGGATCAGTCCCTAATAATTGTAAACTTCTTCACCATTTGTAGATGTCATCACATTTCTTGCTATAGGCAGTCTCCTAGGATGCAGCTAAAGCATCATCAGTCTCAGGAGAACTCAGAACTTGGCCACCTTTGGCAGAGAGCTTTATTCAGTGGGGTATTAAAAAAAGGGCTGTATTCGTCTGATGTTTCCATTGTATTGAGGTGGAGTTCATTAAGCCCAGAATTAATAATAGGAGATCTAAATAGGATTTGTCCACTCAGCCAAAGCAGACTGCTCTAAACATGCAGAAATATAATAAAATTTTAAGCCTAGGGAGGAGATACTTAAAGAAGTCAGGCATAAGACTAGGCAGACCTAGGAAGTCTTAAAACTCAGGTGCTGTCTGTGCTTTAGACAAGTTTTAAGTCCCTGTTTAGGCAAGATTTAGGTAGACTGCATCCCAAACTTCCTTTATTTAAATTAGTAAAAATAAAAAGTCTAGATGAATGTCAATATGCACGAAGGCCTTAACAAACAAAAAAAACCCTCTTTGACATCTCATGGTTCCCCTTTAGTTATGCTCCTTTCTCCTTTTCTTAAATAAAAATGTTACTCAAGTTTATTAAGGAAAAACTTTACATGAAATCATGTCAGATGTTAATGGCTACGGTAAATGACACTAAGACACTTGGGAGGGGGAAGAATCTCCAACATGTTTTTAGTTCTGATTCATCCTTCTCAAATACAAATCTTAAATTTTTCAAATGTGTTTTGTAAGTGGATGGATCCAAATCACTCCACAAATCTCGGTCTAATGCTGCTCAGAGCATGTCCTTACATGAGTAGACAAAAATGAGTCACCATGCACATCCAATTATGCTGGTGCAGTGTTATTAAAATTATTTTTACTGGAAAGTTTATACTTATATTTTCAAGTTTAGTTCTCTGTTGCCTAGCGCTACACATTTGTATTTGATTTATAAATTTCAGACAGGAGAAAAAAACTAAGATAACATTCCAGTTTAGAAGACCTTGCAACAAAAAAGTTTAACTAAAACACATGCATTTTAAAATAATTAGCATAGCTATAAAACTACTAATGTATGAACCACACATCTAAATAACTACAGTTTTACTTTGCAGCTCTAAACCAATACTAGCCCTATTAAAGGCTAAAGATTACACAATAAATAACATAAACTTTGAAGAAAAATACTCGGAATTACTCTCGAGTTCTGTTCAAATTAAAGCAAGAAAAGTATAGCTGTGGTATCTGCATACAGACAGGAAATTTCTCTCTCAATCCTGAGGAATATATATATATGGCCGCAGATGGAGAGGTCAATAGGTACGTTTTCATGCCTCCACAAAACAATGCTTTTTGTGAAAGATCATAAAACACCACTGCAATCTCAATTCTCACTGTGTCTTTTGTTAACTTTGGTGTATTTTTTTTCTCCTTCAGTGCTATTTTAACATTTTCTGATAACGTATTTCAAGCCAGCACAAATATATCATCCTTAATACTGTAAAAAAGCACAATGGTGGCATTAACAGAGAGTAAATAGATGAAACTAGAATACTCGTTATAGAGCTTAAGGAACTAGAGTTAAGGGAAAAGAGCCTCTCAAATGTATCTCATCGCACTTCTAACTCTGATAAGAGTTAGAAAAAGCTGTGGGTGAAAAATGCAAATTTTAACTAATTCAGAATTCCCCTCATCAATCAGTTAATATTGCTGCTTCTTCTGCAACTATAACTGCAACATGTCCAAAGCTAACCTTATGCCAATCATTTTCCGTTATTGTTTTGGTTTCAGAAAAAACTCTCCCACACACTGAGCTCAATAAAACAGCACATTCAAGAACAATAATGCCACACTGACAGCTACAATCAAAATTAAGGTTGAGAAGAAGCATATGACGCTGTATGGTGATTTCCTGTTCCCTTTGTCTCTACCGTCACACCTAGTGCCAGCTCCTTCCTCACCACCCAATTATTACAATTTATCTCCACTGGCTGAGCAGGATCACAGCCGTGCTCTTGTACACACATTACTTCCATGTCACTAACGGGGAGCAGTACGGGGGGACACCCAACCCCCGATTAACCATCCATCCCCCCTGCTGCAGATCTGCCCAAGACCTCCATCTCCCAACTGTGAATTCCCACAGATGGACAATGCCAAGAGAGGAGGAGTCCGGTAGGCACTGAAGTGACGCAAATGTCATGACAACAACAGTAGCTGCAGATATAAAAATGCTCACAGCTGAAGAGCACTGGTAGTAGTGATTCCCCATGAAAAAAAAATTAGTAGAAACTTTCCCCTCAAAATCCATGTTTTCATTCTTGTCAGAACCCCGGGTTCAGTTGGTTTTCTTTCTTTCCTTTTTTTTTTTTCAATTGAAACTCCATAAGCTAAATGTCTGTGAAAAGTGAATTCTAGTGTAGGGACATTAATATGTTTAGCAAACCCAGCCTGCACATCAAAATGAGTAGAGGTGCTCCAGATACCACCTGGTCTTTCCTTATTGTGACGAGGTCTCTACCCAGATCTCTTTTTTCCACAGCACAATTTACTATTGCGATTCATTGTTGTCCAGGTCCCCGTTACATTTAGCACTTAGCAAAACAACGGCTATTTCAACAGAGAATATATGCCTACAAATTATTTTATTAATTAAAATCAAATAAAAAGCACGCAGTGCAATTAGTGAAGAAAAAGGTTTACACAGATTCTCAGTGGTGAAGATTATGCTAGCTTCTGTCTCCAAGAGTAAAGTTTAGTTGTTTTCACATTTATCAACCATATTCACTTTTAACTTACTTAATTGACTTTGCTGTTATACAATTACACAGATGAAAAATAAACAAAATTCAGATACATATTTTCTTCTCTCACCTTTCCAATTTTTCTATGCAATGGCATCTTTTCCTGTGATTTTGACTCTGTTTTCCACCTTAGAGAAACTTGATGCCTCTCCAAAATACACCTGGCCACATCTTTAATACATATAAATACATTTACAACCATTGAAAACATTAATCTGCTCAACCTATTTTAATTCATAATGTAACACTTCACTCCCTGTGAAGGCCTAGGCAAGAAAACCAGCATCTCTTTAACTTTAATGCAAAGGCATTCTGGTGTAAATCAACAGAGTCCGATTTAAGACCTTCAAAGCAACAACAGTTCTCAATTGCCCAAAGGTTTGGTCGTGCCAGCCTTCCTACTCATACTCCTGACCCTTTTCCTGACCAGCCTGGCTGAGGCCCTGAAGGCACATCCAGCAGAGCCTGTGTCTGACAAGATAATGCCATGAGACTCTTCCAACCCTTGAGCAGATCAAAATCCAAAATTAGTAGTTCTGCATCAATAGATTGGGAACAAAACTATTTTTACATGGCAAGTCAAAGCAATGTGATTATTACTTACTGGCAGAAACCTGTACACTAATACCTGATCCTTCTTTGTCATGAAATTCCTGTGTAAAGGCCAAAACCCTCAGAAGTATTCAGACTTGCAGCCAGAACGTTACTCTTTTTGAGTTGTGACATTATTTTTTTCCCCAGTTTTTTCTAATGTTATCCATTTTGTCCCCACTCGGTGTACAATGAAATAGCTTTTTCTCTGAGCTACCTTCAACTGCTACTTCATTTCAGCCAGGAAACACTCAGTTGTAGAGCTCAGAGACTTTCAACCCCCATGCCATGTGTTGCAAATTGTTAATGCCTACTTTAGCTGTCAGAATGTCTGCAGAATTGGGAATGATTGGCTTGCTTTCCTATTTTCACAACAGACAGGTCAACATATAGACGTGCCTTTCTGCTGGCTGCTTGTCCACATTCTCTAGAGGAGCTGCACTTGTTCTCATCCCAGACCTCTCTTTTCAGAGCTCAAGGACATATGTGGTAATGTTCACATATTTCTGTACTGGCTAAGTCAAAATTGCAGCTTCAATGCTCAGGTTGCTGTGTGTATAACAAAATTAATTCTTTCAATTGCTATATTTGCTACCTAAGAATGGAGACAGAATATAAAATCCTGATGTTTCCTGTTACAATGAAAGAAAACTTGAACATCTTCCAAAAGCAATTTTGCAATACAACTCACAAAGGAAGGTTAATGGCAAAAATAGAAAAGTAATAGAGAAGTTAAACCACCCTCTGCACAGTTTAGTTTACTACCAGCTTTTCCTATAAACTAGTGCACCACAACCTTTTAATTCCCCTGTATCTTTGGCTTGGAACATCCATTTGGTCTGGAAATTGTGACTAAAGATGGTTTCTAAAAAATAGGAAGAAAGTCTGCCAAGACAGTTTTGTGCTAAACTTCCATGAAAGTTTATTGGTGGTGAGGCACTGGAAACAGGTTGCCCAGAGAGGTTGTGGAAGCCCCATCCCTGGAGATGTTTAAGGCCAGGTTGGATGGGGCTTTGGGCAACCTGATCTAGTGAAGGTGTCCCTGCCCATGGCAGGGGGGTTGGAACAAGATGACCTTTGAAGTCCCTTCCAACCCAAAGCATTCTATGATTCTATGATAAAACTTACTCTAAACAAATTTGTTTGCTCTGGTCAAACATTGCATTGTCTGGTAGATGAAAAGAAAATCTGGTATAGACTGTATTTAAAGAAATGATTGGGAGTTAGAAACAGTTATCCCTCTGTTGATCCACTTCATCCATGTGGTCACTTTCTCATGGAAGCCCTCAGGAGCTTTTGCTGTCCCCTTACCTTACCCAACTCATTCCCTGGCAGCAGTGTTGAGTAACAGATTTGCACCAGTGAGTTTGTTGCCCTCTTCTGGAACTTCTAGTGGGATCTTCTCTATTATATGCAAAAAATTTCAGTCGCTACATTCAGCAGCAATTTACTCACACAGGCAAAGAACTTCCATTTGAATGAATAGATGAAATGGCTGTCTAAGGATTATGGTTTCAAATTTTCATATATTGTTTTATTATACATAAAAGTGATAATCTCCACAGAATTAAATTACCAGCATGATCTTCTTACAGCTCTGATTTTAATTTACTCTAAGTAACTATCCCAGAAGGTGGAGGGAAGGCTTTTCTCTTCAGTTTTTTAGAATTTCTATTATTTGAAAAAGACAAATGAGTGCTTCATTTGCTAAGGAGATTATAAAATGCTCTCACAGGACTCAGTATACAATGTGTCCTTACCTTTATTTCAGTTCTTGTAGAGAGCTACAAATAAGTGGTTTATACAAGAGAAAGTTTGTAAGTGTTACATGAGATTTTTCTGCCACAGGAGCTGATAGTAACAGAATAGTATGATAATGCAAAATACATCATCTAACTTCCAACGAGAACAGGCTATTTTCCAAAGACTATAAAAGAATGGATACACTAGAAAAATCTTCCCAAATCCTTGAGATAAATCCCATGCTATTATATTATATTCACCATGTCATATAATCCTTTTCACAAAGTGATGACCCTCAACCTGAAAGCAGATGGTTCCATTCACAGAAACGCTTTTTAGGAAGGAAGATATGCAAAAGGGTGTTTCTTGTGTGGTTGCAACTTCAATATTTAATGATAATTTAACTCATGGTCAAGTACATCTTTAACTTGAATGGCTCTCCATGGTGTCTAGACTATGATATATTTATAAAAAAACACAATCACATCTAATACCTGGTGAGTAAAGGTGCACCTTCTACTTCTCTATCTCCTTCTGACCCTGGACCACGCACAGACATTTCCTTAGTGCTGCCAACCCTAGGAGTTTTCATGAACGCAAGGTAATACTCACAAGCACCCAAATTAGTGATACTAAGATAAAGACATAACCACTTTGCTTGTTTCATCAAGCTTTGAAGAAACCAAAATTCATGTGCACTTTGATGTGTTAGCTGACCATCATGTCAAAGTGCACATGAATATTCCAGATTTAACCCCAAAAGCCTGACGTTACTTCTACACTGCAAAAGAACTCTCTTTACTACATCAATCCTCTGCAATCTCCTTTTAGAAAAGGAAGTGGTGATCTTATATTTTTCTGTCAAAACATTTTTTCCATTCTCTTCTCCTTTTTCTACCTTATAATTCCTTTCCAAGATGTCTTACACCACTCTAAACTTTCATTCACTCATCTCGTCATGCAGGATCTCTTCAGTATGCAGAAATTGGTTATAATGCTAGACTGCACAATGCTAAGAATGGAGATATTGTCCAAATAGTAGTTAACAATGCATAGAAAATCAGCAGGTCTCCCTTCTCATTTTTTTTTATGCATTTCATTCCTTACTAATAGCAGGATGACAGCCTTATTGTCATGAAAAATACAGTTCCCAGGAAAGGACTTTTGAAGTGCCTTCAGTCTGGGAATTAAAACATCACCTGTAACAAGGTAGAATTGGTCAGAAATGTCCTGGCACTTAAGTAAGTATAGAAAATTAAGTGGATATACAGGTCACAGATATTCTAGCAAATTCATCTCAGATCTGTAGTTCTTCATGGATCTTTAAATGCCTATGAGCAGAACTGTTCTTTCAGCTCTGCACAGTGGTTCTCACACCCATTTTATGTAAGTGCTGAACTCTCATTGATGTTTGTAAAAAATCAATTTTCAGCTGTCAGAGGAGCGCTTTCAATTGCACATGCAAAGTTCATAGAGAGGAGTGCCAAAGTGGGCAGTACAGCAACGGTGCAGATGCAGATGCATCTCCGCATTCTGTCCTTCAGTCTTTAAGACATGTACAGACTATTGTACCAACAGCACAGAGGGAAGGTTTAGGATGAGCCAGAGCAAAGGGTGCAGGATATTCAGTGTATCACATGAGGAAATACAACTTACTTCAAACATTTCCTTTAGCAAGGACCTTTGGTCTCCTGCACATCGTGCTCTGTCCTGCATCAAGACTGATGTAAATTACAGCAGAAAACAGACTTGGGTTTTGTGGGGTTTTAGGGTGGAGTTTTTTGTTTTAATTTTATATGATAGGCAGAAAGACTATACATAATTTGTGTGGAGCCAAACCTCCATCTTCCACTTTCAAGGCATTTCTCTTGGACCGCATATTCCTCCAGGAAGCAGCCATATATTACATGCATTTGTACAGTCTCTTTCTTCTGCAGCAATAAAAACAACAACAATAATTGTTCTTGTTGCTATTATTATTAATAAAAGCACAGCGGTTGAGGAAGTTGGGGTTCCCTTAGGAACCTTGTCAAGATCTTGGTGGCTGAAAGCTGGGAGCTTTCCAGAGAAGTACGTTAGCCAAGTCAGTTTGCCCGAAGCAAAGGTGAACAATCTGCAGGTCACACAGCTCCCCCAAAAACCTGATTAGTGCTCCTCAGGTTTCATTTTGAATTCACCCCCTGTACAGAGAAAACAAACTGTGAATGTGTGCAGCCCAGAAAGGCAACGCAGCATTTTCAGCTGGAGGAGCATTTGAATTATCCTTTTCTATTCTCTTGTGTGCCTGAACTTTTTTGGGTTTTGACATTCCAACAACTCCAACAGAGGATATAATGTGCTTTACATTGCATGACAGATATTTTTTTTAATTTAAGCATTTTCAGTCTCTGATTTCAGGGCTCTGATTTGCAAATCAGTTAAAATTAACAAGTTACTGTACCCCTTGTCTGCAAAGGTACTGTGTATATATTTAGCGGGCGTCCATGGGTAAAAATGAGATTATTTGATTTATTTTCGCCAAAATCTAAAAGGATTTAGTGGGAGAAGTTGAAAGAAGTGGATTTCCTACCTGGTGTTCATTTTCCCTCCCTTGTTTCACAGAGTTAGTACCTCACTGAGCTTTAACAATACTTTTGGACAATTCACGTAATGCTGATTCATGGATTCACACTGATGCTTTGTCCGCTGCACACACTCTGATTTCCAGTTCTTTCTAGCTTCTTTACTGGCTTCTAGGATTGATCTCTCTGAATATTTAAAATACATCATGCTATGAGCTCTGATTCCATTTTACCACAATGTATCTCAATGATACTAAAAAGCAGATTCTCTTTTGAATCTCTGAATTTTTGAGCAAGATTTTCAATTACTAAAAATATTTACACTGGAAGAGAGGGAACAATCAGATGCAAACTAAAAGCTCCAAAAACTTGAGCTTTTGTGAGTACAGTTCCAGCTTATGTCCATTCATAACACGCACTTATCTCAAAATCTCCAGTTTTTGCTCATAACTGCCAGTTAATATTAAATTTCAATGTCATCTACTGAAAACACTGACATCAACAAAATGCTTCAAAATAAGACACAATGATGTAACACTGGAATAAAACCAAGGGAATATAAAATTTCTACCACCTACCATTCTTGAGAGCAGTTTTACCTTTGCATGCTCTATGATCAGCTACAATCTCAACGTTCTGAAATAGCTCTGATAGCTTCACAGAACCAAGGTCTAACGTTGATTGTGCAGACCCACTATACCCACTGTGCTCAATATGAACTAGAGAGAACTTCCTCTGGGCAAAGTCCATGGTTTGAGATGTAGCCTGGACCTGCAGGCTGAGCCACAGGGGAGCAAGCAGCGGGAGTGGGGACTGAGAGCACATTTGCCTTCTTTTCCAGGGGTTCCAGCGGTTAAAGTTGTACTGCATCTTGAGAGGCATTCAAATATTCTATGACTGGGCTGGCATAAACAAGAAACAGTGACAAAAGCTGTCCTCCAGGAACTGCTGGACCTCTGCTGTGTCATTAATAAGTGGCAGGTAGCTGCTAATTTTTCTTGACTTCAGTGTATTTTTAATATTTAAAGACTATCAACTACTTTCAAGGAAGGGAATTTATTTTCAAAAATACCATTCATTCCAAAAATTTGTCCATTAGCACTTTTCCATGGCATTCAAAACAGGAAACCTTCTTTGGAGCAAACACTAAAGTTAACCAGCAATAATGTTAAAGCATTTCAATAGCATAGGTAGCATAGCTCATATTTCTCTCTTTCACTTCATACTGTTATAGAAGATGAGTCTTCTGATCAGTGGCTGCCAGGTTTAAGAAATAGTGATATATTTATAGATAATGGACTGCTACCTATTTCCATACTTTTGATGTGGTGGAACATTCATATGCCTTATTTTCCACTTCCTCAGGGCATCCTGGTTAAATGTCACATGCATTTTTCTCCTATGTTAAGAAAACAAAACCTGAATATTAATTCTTTTTAAGAGAGGCATATATGTAATATAAGAAGAGAACACTGATTATTTTATTCATCTATAAACTACATGTCCAATAGACATGGAAAGAATACTGGAAGATGTAGTGCAGGCTAGATTTTCAGCAGTGTTACCCCTCTGTTTGTAACAGTTGTGATAGATGAAACCTGCAGCAATCAATCTGATTGCTCTGATAGCATTTAAGCTAATCCACAACAAAAGGCACAGTTAAAAAGCCTGACTATCACATGTATTTTACAAGTATATTACTATTTAATGTGAGATCTCTGTTTCATTGACCAGATTTCTGCTCCTTAAAAACGAACTTATGAGCAAATGTCCCTGTAAATGTATCTGAGGGATAAGGTGTCCAAGAGCTTCACACACTCCTCCTTAGCCATTCCTAATATGAGAATAAAACCAGAAAGAATTGCCCTTCTCTCATTCCAAAATGCTTGTGGTCAGGTCTGAGTCATTTCACTATATGCAGTACCAAGGTATGTCCTTGCATCTTTTACATTTTTAAATCTAAATGTTTCTCAGAAAGATAATTTTTGATCGCTGCGTTTGCTTGGGAGTCTATTAGAATTGGTCAAGATTTCCAAGGTTACAGCAAAGATACTCCAGTGCCACATTGATATGTCATCAAAAACAGTTAAGTCTCTCTTCCCGCATCCGTGTTGTATTTAGGAAGAAAATCTGTCCTGTTGGCTGCGATGTTTATATCCTTTGTGTGTGCGTGATGTTTTATATTTGTCTGTGGTTCTGCACTACAGCCCAGGCTAAATAGGACTGTGTCAGCACACCAGACTTCAGCTGCCCGAGCACGAATGCTGCAAGGCTGCAGTCACCAGCCATCCATCTCTGCAGCCAAAGCGCCTCTCCCCATGTGCTCAAAGGCCACCCGGGATTCCTCCCGCAGTACCTGACAGAGAAGTAGGGGCACTTACTTTCCAAGGCTCTCCTAGAAACTGAGCAGGTTACCTTTCTTTCCATCAATACAGGTGAAATTTAGCTAGACAGTTGCCCAGAATTAATTTTTACCCCATTTCCTTGTGTAGCCTTTGATGGCGTGGGGCTTTGCAGGGTGTGGTTGGATGAATGGGCACAAGACAACGCTCCTTTATGGGAACTCACATAACTACTGTACTCACCAAGCTGACACAGAGCCCTTCCCAGTCTCCCCACACTACCTGCCCTTGCATTGCCAGCAGGAATAGGAAGCAGTACACAATTTTTTATACTACTCCTGTTATCATTCAAATTAATGCCACATCATGCAAATCTGATAGTCCAAAGGAGGATCCTAATAGTTGTAAATTTGTTGTATTTATTTTTAGTGTAAATACTTCAAATACCACCTGAGCTATGCAAAGTACTTAAGCTAAAACAAAAGTCAGGGCCATGAAAGAATAATTTCTAGTCAGGTATTATTATTCAGCTATTCCTAGCTATTAAACAAACACTTCATGTATACAGCCTAGAGATATCCCTTCTCCAGTTATTCTTTGCATCATTTTTGTTAGCCAGCAAAAGTTTCCCTGACATAGTTTTGACAATTCCACAATTAATTTGTCTTCATTTCATTGTGTCCTTAATAATAGTATGTAGGCAACAGATGTCAAGTCTTTCCAAGTGGAATGAAGCAGAAGTGAACTCGCATCCCTAATAAATTGTTTATTGAATATTTATTTTTACTTGGATGACAAAGTGCTAGTGAATCCGCTGGTGGTAAAGCCCATGCTTACATGCTACAGCACAACATTTATTGAAGCAGCTATTCTTGCCAAATCTATATTGCATTTATAAATCTTCAAAACAAGCCCTGGTAAATGTCACTTCTTTTTAAATGCTCAGCAGAATCAATGACAAGTGATGCTGCCTTTGCCCTTGAAGAATTCACGTGTTTGGATCTGAGTCCAAATTCTCAAAACCTGATCAGCAATGCACACGGTGTAACACACATGAAGTGTACCAGAAGCACCCAGGAAAGACAGGAAAAGTTGTTCTAAATGAAAAAGCCAAACACAAACAAGAAAGCTTCTCTAATGTTTTTTTAGACTTTCATTGTAAAGCAGCACCCATTAACTTACTTCCATTCTGCACTGGACTATTTTCCAGTGCTCTTCCATATGCTACCCAAAAGCAATCAGTTGACTTTCATGTGCTTTTAGTACCACATTAGGCACCTTTTGAAAGAAGTATTAATACAAAATACATAAATAAATCAAACTATGGAGTTACCAATACCTAATTCTAATCAAAGTATTCTGGCATAACATCAGGCATTAATATAATTTGTGTTTCCTAAATATGCATCCTTCATTTTCTGAATTACAATTATGATTTTTTTTCTATTATATCTTCAAGTTCAAAGAGAAATTAAATACAAAAACAGGGCAGTACTGCAAACAATCTTCTCTGACTTCTTGACTGCTGCCAGTGAGTTGTAGGACACTCTGCCTGGTGCCAGTGGGATGCCCATCTCCAGAGAGCAGAGCTGCTCTACTAAGCAACACAGTCCAGATTTGCTGCCATGCATGACATGGCAAAACCCAAATGCTTTTCCAAGGAAGGCATTGCAATGTCCTAATTTTCCAGCTGGTTTTGCAACAGCCGTGGTTTAAAAGACTATGGGGTAGTCTATTCAGGGCTCTGAATTATACAGCAAATAGCATTCTTCAAGAGCATGTCAACTGGCTTAGTATAACATGTTTCTGTGGCAGAGCTGCAGCTATATCATCTTTTTGCCCACGGTGCATTTCTCAGTGTTAGGGGAATCTCCTTGAGGGGAAATGCTGTCAGCACAGTGCAAGAAAAGAGGCCAGAAAAAAAGAATCCATGAAGATCCAGGAATAGAGAGTCCCCCTCCTTCAGAGAGAAGTACGTTTTACCCCCCCAGATGCAGCAGCCCTTGCTCGCTTCTTTAGAAGGATCATTTCTTCAGGGGAGAAACTGGAAGTGTGCTTCTCCTGACTTGACCCATGCCTACTTACCTTCAGTGCACCTTCCTCACTCACCAGAACCAGCATTTAATTTCTTTTTAGCTAAACCTGCACTTGTTTCACTCCCAAATGGTGTTGAACATGTTATTTAAACAAAAAATAATTGGTAGAGCTTGTCATAGGAAGGACATTTTAATGGTAGGTGAAATCTTGGGGCAATATTCACTGATAAAATATGAAATGAAATGGATTGATTCAAACTAAGATCTTCTGCCTATTGCTAGAAGAAGTTGTCAAGGTAAAAGAAACCAACAAGCCAGCCTCCATCTATTGATAGCTGCCAAGCTGCTAAATGTCTCAGACCAGAAGACAGGCTTTGAAATGGGAATAGTTCAAAAGTAAACAAAAACCCCACAGCTTAGATGGTGACCATGAGCAAAACAGGACTCCTCAAGCACACATCCAGAAAAAAAAGCAGACAAATATATTGAGACACGTTGGCACTTTTTATTTCTGAGTTAAACAAAGCACATACACACACATACACACACACAAATATTTCTAATCCTTTCCCATTCTTTATAGTAATATTGATAGACATGCAGCTAGGATGAATAACGTAAGTCAGCAAGTTTACTCTATTTAGTAACATCCCTGGGGACAGTATGTTGTAGGTGGTATGAAGAGGTTTATTGTGCTCCATGAGACTTCAAAAATGTGCTTATTACATTAATGCATTGCTATATTCTAAATAAAACATAAACCCACAGCTCTTACAACTTAGATTTTAATTTGATGTCAACATGCAGGGATTTGTAAAGCTTATAAAAAGACTGTAAGCACATACCACTTCTTTTTCTCTAATTCCTGTATGTTTTGTTAAACAGTTATTAAATGCAACGATAGCAGGATATTTTCGATCTTTTCAGGAGAGGTAGATTTCATGGCAACCTCTAAATATCACAAAAAGCACCACACGCTGTACACAGTTTCCAGATGTGTAACGCAAAGTGTCTTCCGTTTCAACCACCAACCCTGAAGATACCTCGATTGTTTAAAAGCCCCCTGTCTGAAAATCACTCAAAGCCAGGTGTCAAGATGCTGGAAAGCTGCCCTGTCACCAACTCGCTTTGGCTGTGTAACAATGAAGTGAGAACCTCTGGAAGAAAGAAATTATTCCCTCTTATCTTCTCAGTCTTTGTGGCTCTAATCCCATACAACCATAACTGATAGCCTTGATTTAGAATGATTTGGTGAAATGTTTAATGTTTCCTCCATGCAATGAATTAAGGGGTTAGAAGAAGGCTTGATGGAAGAACCTCAACCTGTTGGTGGCATGGACTGCAATGAAATCTAAGCAAGATACAATTTCCTATTACATAAGAGTGTGTTTAGTCACCTCATATTTTTCACTGTATCTCCCTGTATCTCCCTATAAAATGTTCAGGGTTGTATGACAGAGATGAAGTATGACAGGTTCCTAATCTGCAAAACAATTGAAAAATGTTATTTTTGCAGAGGCAATCCCACATTCGTCTGCTGCCTGATTTAGAGTTTCCATCTGGACAGTTGGCAGTCACTCTCTACGGTTCAGACTACCTCGAAATGTAGCACAGAGGCTTTGGGCAAACTCTGATTTAGATACTCAGTAAGGGAAGAACAGGTTCTCACTAAAATCATTTCCATTTTCAGATGTATCAATCAAACAAACAGTAGTTTCAGTTCCATTCCTCCAAAAACAGAAAGGTAGAAAACCTCTTGAAAGCTGAAATTACCATCCTGGGATGTTTGTTATACCCTGACTCTCTAGCTACAGCTTGAAAAAGGTCTGACAGGGTTAGTCTGTTCATTTCTCCTCTATCCCTTCTCCATCTAGGAACAGATCTGATTAAGAAGGTTTAAAAAAAAAAATAGAAAATTGTGTAATGAAGAGAAAAAGCCAGTATTTCTAGAAACATCCCTATTTCATTAGGGGCATTCTCTGAACATTCCTGTTCTCTGCATTACACAAAAAATGAAAGTGCAGTCGCCTTTCCCTCTTCCTCTTTCTGTTACCATGTTGTTAATTCCAACTGCGAAGCCACTGACCCTTGAAATTATTTTCACATGCCTGGAAAACACATGTGGCTTTTCCTTACCTTTATCTTTCTAGAATTGTTCTTTCAGAATTCCGTATGCCCCCTGGAAAATATTAATTCACACAGGACTCTGTTAACAAATATCAAAACTTAGCCTTAGTTTTAGCCTTAGAGACTTAAACCTCTAATGAGGGAATTCAAGAGTTCAGCTTGCATTATTCCTCTCTAGTAACATAAAAACAGGTTCGGCATATGTAACGCTGCTGCAGCTTAAGCACAGCAAGATACACCCTGAACTTTCAAATCCCTGCTTCTTATTTGTACAAGCCCGGCTATGAAAACAGACATTTCTAATGAATTCACTGAGAAATCCTTAGTAGAAGTAGCAACAGCAGACTTAGAGCTATAATATTTAAAGCAACTGCAAAATTGTGCTTTCATCAGGAAAGGAACAAAAGCTTTGTTAGTTTTGAAGCTTACATTTATATTCAGCATAATAATTCAAAGTATCGTTGCCTGCCACTATTAGGAGACAGGGGTCAAATATGGCAAGTAAAAAAAAAATTACATTCACAAGCTATACAAAAGAGAAAATAGGCTCAAATTGTATGAAGTGCAGTGACATTATTTAAATGTCTTTGTTAATCAGGGTCCTGACATAAGAGATGGTGCTGAGAAGAATTTGCTCTTCAGACTCTTCTCAGCATGGGTCAAATCTGCTTAATATTCCAAACGCTGAGTCTGGCTGAACCACGTTACCCCTTTGTGATCTCTCATCTATTTTTTTTTCTCCTTTGAATTCGAGATGCACTGGTATTTTCAGTTTTCATCACTGCTAAAGGGCAGGGAAGCTATAGTATAAACACTGAAGTTCCTTTCAAGCCTTGTTTATAATGATTTATACATTATACAGCTGTTAGACCTGCAGAAATTTTCACAGAAAAGTCAGAACAAAAAAAAAAAGAAAAGAAGTTTTGGAATGTTTACTTTTGACCTTAATTTTTTTTCGGTTGCTCAATGAGAGAAAAAAAATAAGACTATCTGCTGATTCATACCAAAGAAAATAAGAGCAGCCCAATCTCTACCCCATATAGCCACAGTGGTGCGAAGGCCACGCAACAGCAAAGCCCTCAGAGCATTTAATGTACAGATGCTGCTGCTTACTTGTCTGCACCAACACCCTGTTTGAAGCACGCCCATGAGGACTATAAAGGATGCTTCAGATGGTCAACTGTCACTCTTTCATGGATGAATAAAAGATAAATAGAAAACCCCAAAGTCTTGCAAGTTGTAAATCTTAGCCTGGACATTGGTCTCCTCCTTCTCCAGTGGTCTGTATAGAGCAGAAAGGGTTCCTTAAAACAAAGGTAGCTCTGGCACTCCTCTTGGCACCACACTGCAGAGGATGCACCGCACAATCACAAAACCAAGAACTTGTGTTCCTCTACAATTCCTTCTTCCTCCAGCACTTGTGTAGCTCTCCCAGCCACCCACAAGCTGAATCCTGCCAGCTGTTTTCCCATCACCGTGTCTTCCTACCTGAGGGGTCTGGAGGCTATTTTTGCTTCCCTGCCAAAATACTCAATCCATAACAGACTTTCTCCCATTTCAAACAAGACGTAGAGCACAATGAGAGGACATGAAAGAGCAGCTGGCCAGTTTATTTTGATTTATTTGAAACATTATGGGATTGCCCAAAGGCCTTGATCAGAGTCCAGTTGTGCTCAGAGCTGTTCCACCCTGCCTGCAGCAGTGCAAAGCAGTAAGACAGATGAGGTTGTTCTAGGCAAGATGAGATCCAGCCCATCCAAGGACAACTGTTCTCGTGGCAGGGATTTAGGAAGGGCATACTGCTATAAAGACCCACTGCACAGTGGTTGAAGGTTTTCATAGCCTGGTGTAACTGAAAAAATTTGAGAAACTGCAATGGCACAAATTAGACCATCAGAAAGGATTTCCTTTCCAACATCTGGATATATGTAATAAGTTTTCACACTACTGACCAGCATTTGTTGAAAGTTAATTTCCAGAATAGTCCCATAAAGTATCAAATCCAATCCAACCCTAACCACTCATGTCACAGAATGTTCTGTTTACACTTAATCATTGGTTGGGTTTTTTTACTTGCAGATAGAGAGGGGAACGCCCCATTTAATTTAAAAGGGACCAAGCTATTGAATTCAGCTTTGAGACATGTTAAAGAGGATGGCATACTGACCAGGTGGCTAGGGCTATACTACAAAATGTTTTCAATATTTTCAATGGGTTTAATAGATACTGCACAATTTCTTGTCCATTCTCTTTTTATATTCACACTGCTGTTGACACCCAATCCCAGCGAGACCTTAAGGGCTATAATTTGAGTCGTGCAAGTTAGGAAGAGACATCAAAAGTGTTGGGAAGGCTGAAGATATTTTGATACCTTCATCCATGATGAGCACAGGCAACAATAACCAGGTGTTATGGCCAAGCTGCTTCTGGGAAAGGAGGTACAATACGCACTGTACATCCAGCACAGTAAAAACGCGCTGTGTTTCTGTTGGAGATGGGATACCTGCAGTTCATTTAAAAAAGCCCTCAGAAGAACAAAGTGAAATTACAAAGAATAGATCACAAGGCGAAGTATGAGATAACAAGAGGATTTTGGAAAAGAAAGAGGGGAAAGACGGTTTAGAAGTATTTCTTCCTCCCCTTCTTTCTTACAATTTTCTTCACGATTCAGAAGGGGAGTATTTAAGGATTAAAAGAGAACTCTTCCCTTCAGAGAACCAGTTTCACCAAATGTAATGTTGACAGGCACTGTACAGCTATGGTGTGTATTTGGGAAGACATAATAAATACGAACTGAAAAGGTCACATCTCACACAGGCACCTTTGACGACTCATGCAGACTCTCTCAAAATACAGCTCAGAAGTAGATACAGTAACACATTCCTTCCTTCCTGCATTTTCAGTAACTAGACTTTCAAAACCACTTAAATTTCCTATTAAAAAAATCTCAATTCAGGAATAGACCCCACTTTGATTTAATACATTCTCGGAAAGGGCAGTTGTGCTTCTGTATTCCATACAGCAGTCCGAGACTGACATGGAACTATTTCTTTTTCATAACAATAAATAAAAAATGCGTTTTTCAATTGAAACAAAATAGACAGCAATCCATTTATGATGACATCCTACTCATTCATGCTCACACCCTACTGCCAATAAATATTTAAGAGATTAATGAGACTTCAAGTAGTAGAAAACCACTAAATAACTGCTGTGCCTTTAAATAAAAATCATGTGTGACTTGATTTCTCTTCTGTTTCATGGTTAGCTGTCGGGATTGAACAGGTTAATTTATTTCCTGAGACAGAAGACCTTAGATAAGCTTGGTGGTTATGTAGGCAAGTCTGGGTTGCTAGGAGTTTAAACTATCAGCTTGCAAATGGAGCTATTTCAGATCCCAGGTGATCCAAAGAATAGGTTCTCCTACTGCACTAAACGATGCAGGGATTATGTGGAAAAAAATAGTATGCGATCATATAATCAGACACCACACTGTAACACACAAGCACAAAGATGCTGAATTAAGGCAGTGCAGGAAATGCCAGAATTACATTTGTCTGCCTTACGAACATTTGATTTGCAGTCCTCAGAAGGAGTTTTTTATTATTACTTTTATCAATCAGAACTGTTGTGTGTAACACAAACACGGAATAGGATACAGTACTGGGTAATAATAAGACCTCATGTGTGCAGCGCCTGCTCGTTAATTGTCCTGGTATTTTCCTTACTTGGACATGGATATTCCAGTGCTTAATGATATCGTATCTTCTGTATATCAGCTCACTCATGCATACGACCGCTTGATTGTCTCACATACACTGTTTAACCTAATTACCATAAACACTGATGTCTCGAGAATTTTCCATGGCTCCGAGACCTGCGCTGCTGAAGACAGGTGCCAACGCTGTAAGCAGTTTCCGAGCTTGGTGGCGATACAGTCAGTACCTGCGCCACTTCTCTAAGTCTGATGCACCCTTGATAAACCCCGCGGAACTGGTTTTGGCAATATTCTCTACCTTAGGCTACTGTTCGTGTTAAAGCAAAGGCTAAAACACCTATGGAAAAAGAAGGGCAGGAGCTTTGGGGGAGGGGGAATTGGTTTTGTGGTTTTTCCTAATAGTTTACATAAGCATGAGGAACACACAAAACTACTTAGTAAGTGGTAAAAAATTGCAGGCTTATGTTTATACGACAATGGAAACAATCAGAACCTGTCACATAGTGTATAAAACATGGCCAAACACATACTTGACTTTAATTTATTGGTGCTAAAGCTCCCACTGAATTAAACTGGAGTTCAGGGTGCTAAGCACTCCTGTAAATCAGAAGCTTCCTGCACGTGCAACTGTGGTGCTGGCTGCTCGTCGAACAGGAAATCACTTTTATCACCACAGCCAGTCGAGGAGTGAAGCCCATGACCAGAATGCTATTTTTATCTACCAAATCTGTGACTCGGTGTAAACTGTTTCTACAGGAAATAAATATGTAAAGGAGGCATCAATTATTACCGTTTCAATTAAGGTACTGAATTGCAGGAGAAGTCATGCGTAGCAGAAATGACTAATTTGAAAAGGGAATAAAGCAAATTTTTCAGATAAAGCTGAAGTAATTTTTTTTAAAAGAATTTAGGCAGGATATTTATTCTCTTTCCAACAAAGGCGATGACGGTATGCACGCCTGATAAAAATCTTCTCACTTCCTCTTCTAGACAAAGGTGGAGAGACAAGGTTAGTTTTCATATTCAAGCCCCTCAGTGATTAGTTTTGCTACCTTCCAGCCCTTGCCAAAAGCCTCAGCTTTCCTTTTTTTTCTTACAGATCAAAGCAAAAATCCTGAATTTGTGATTCTGAGCTGAGAAACGAGAGATTAAATACATATGTGTGCATGCACATGTGTCTTTAAATCACCAGAAATTACTCACTCATGTATTGTCATGCTAAAATATCTTCATTATTGCCTGTTATATGACACTTGACTTCTTGAGGTTTGCATTAAGCATCTTAGTGACTTAGAATCTGATTTGTAATATTTTGGGTTAGCTCGAGGGTTTGAAGAAAACCCAACCTCAACAAAATGGATTTGCAGAAATTACACAGGAACCGGTCCTGTTTCCACCAAATTCAGAGAAACCACTCTGTGTGCTGTGTGCTCTCCATTTACCCCACCGCCTAAGGTCATCAGCAAAGTGGTCAGGAATGGAAGGGCAATCCCTGCAAATGAGTAATTGAAGTGATACTGCTGCTAATAACACATGTACCCTGCATTTATATACTGCCTGCCACCCTTAAGGATGCGGAAGCATCTCAATCTCCTGCAGAAGGAGTAAAAGTCAAACAGGGTGAAGTCCAGGCTGTCAGTGTCTCTGCCACTGGCTTTGGTCTTGGACAGCAGATCATTTCTCCCCAAAACCTGCATGCAATTTGCCACTCAGGCAAAAAGGGAATCTCTCTGATCTCTTGAGACACGAGAGAGCAGCCCACATTTAACTTCACACAACTCAGACTCCTCTCATTCCCGAGTCCTTTCTCTGCCTGCATTTCTCTGCTTTAACTTCTCTTTCCCTCCAGTCAACTGCAACCACATATATGAAGATTTGATTTTTGGGAAGCACCTTCAACTCGATTCACTTCAGTTAAATCTTCAAATGCTCAGTCTCTCTGACTATCAGGCCATAAATATAAGAGAAGTAAATATCTGTACCCTGCAACCTCTCCCCTTCTCTCTTTGTGACAGCGCTGCTCACAGCTTCCCCAGGGACTGATTTATCCACAAGACTGGCATTTTAAATTCAACAATATGCAATTCATTTCCAGAGTCCTAAAAGATAACAAATACTCAGTTTTAAATTATTGAATCATTCATTTAACTTAGGATGCCTGAAAATTATCATTTTTATGGAAAGTAATAAATTGTAATTGCAAGTAATAAAAACATAAGTAAAGAGAACACCCGGACGTGCCACAAAGAAAATGCCTCATTCTGTAAATGAGTGTGTTTAATTAATGATGATTTCTAATTGTAACACATTACTTACAGAATTAACACTTTTTATATCTATCTGCTAACCCCAATTTTAAAAGTTATTTCAGCTGCGGATAATCCGTGACTTTGTTTTTAATAAGAGTTCCTCAGAGTTCAGCCTCACCAGAAGGAGCAGGAAGCAATGACAGACCCCAGCTGCTCCAGCCCCTGCTCAGAGCATCTGCAAGTGGGCACTTACCCAGCAGTCTGGACTCGTGCAAAGGTTCATGTTCAGACCTGCTGACTGTGCCATGACGCAGGGACCCGCTGACTGAGCCATGACATTGGGACTTCTGAACACTATGCATTAAGAAAATGTTTCTATTAAATTTGCAGTCCAAGATATGCTAAGGTAATCTTTGGTTCAGTACCTTACTGATACTGCAGGAGTCGTTGCTTTCACACAATCACAGAATCACATAATCAATGTTAGGAGTTGGAAGGGACCTCAAAAGATCATCTAATCCAACCCCCTTGCCAGAGCAGGATCATCTAGACCAAATCACACATACTTTCCTGTTTACCTGGGTGAAGCTGTAGTGCTGGATGCAGGCTGGAGCACTAGTCCCATTGCAAGAATACAAAACAACCTTCCTGGACAATGTAAGCTTCCTCAAACAGTCCCAAGTGGTTAAATCCGAAGGCCTTCTCCTGCTTAAGACAACAGCGAAGCTCCCGTAGCATGGAGCACTGTTCACTCAGGGTGTTATAATGCTGCTTGTACAAAACAATGAAGTCTCATATTTATCAGTGCTCATTCTGCTAGGCTGAGTGATTACCATGAGAGACAAAATTTGACTCTAGATCTCAAAATTTACCGGCGATGATATTCTGTCAGCACAGAATAAGCCTTTGGGCTGTCCTCCATTTATTTAGCAAGTTTGGCAGTAGTGACACTGCGCTGAGGGCTGTCTTATTCGAGCTGGATCAAAATCAGCATCTTGACTTTCATTTTTCACAAAGTATTACTCCATGATTGCTGCTTTTGTTTGTTTATGTTTGAATTCACCTGGATTCAGCTTCCAGGCTGCTTCAGCCAAATCTTGTCTTTCTCTGCTAGATTACAGAGGCTTCTGGTAACTGACACTTTCGACACATTAAGGCCCTTCTGTGCTGTAAACACACCGTCTCTCCTTCCTTGAGAGAAGCAGAACAGATGGAGCATTAAGTTTCTCACTATAAGGCATTGCTTCGAAATGATTTTTCTGACCCTTTCCTTTACCTTCTTCACTTCACCAACATAATTCAAAGAAACGCAGACACAAAACCAAATGTTATATTCCAGTGGCCACCTGACTGTGCAATATATAGAGAGCAAAAAATCACTTCCCCCTCTCTAAGTCACTTTTCTAATCTGTCTATCCAAGATCCACACCAGCCTCCTTTGCCCCAGCTCTCATAGAGAGCCCAGATGAGCTGCTTGCCTGGTACGACCCTAATACCTCTGTCAAGTGCAAGCCCTCAAGAGAGTAGGGACCCTAATTGCACCCCTCAGCCTGCATTCTCCTTACCCAGGTGACCTGAATGGCCCGTGTTGGCAATCCTCCGAAATCCTCTGGTGGGACTTCATTAGTATTCACAATTCCAATAGTCTGTAAGTCATCTGGAAGTTTTTTTACTGGCAGCTAGTACATGTGTATCTTCAGCTTGTAGACAAAGTTGTGGGTGAGAATTGAGCCAGCATCTACCCCTAAGGAATTTCACTGAAAGCAATCTTACTTAAGTCTCATTATTATTTTGGGAATGAAAAGCATCATTTTATCTAAGTAAGGAGCAGTATTCATATATTAAAAAATATGAAAGCTGGACTTTCCAAGGCATAGCGAATGATTGGCTTGATTATGCAGAAATGTAAAGGCCATGTACAAAAATAATACACACATATCAAAACCAGTGGTCCTTAAAAATAAATCTCTCTTGAGCAAAAATCATGAGACGTCATGTTTCACACAATTCAATGCTCATTAGAACACAAAATGATACTGCACAATATAAAGTTTATGCACATTTGCACCACAAAGACAAGAATTAACAAAAAATGTCAAGTAACTGCAATACAGCATGGAAAGCACACTAGATGGAAGTACATTAATGCTTCCATAATAGTGATATTTTATTCAGCACAGGCTCTGTCAAGGTTATAAATCCTTTCTGTCTGTCCCAAGAGTCCCCAAGCCCAAAATAACACAAGATTAACTTTCATGACAGACTTTTTTTCTTTGGGGAGGGGAAGAAAGCAGAGGGGAAACTGTTTTGTCAGTGTGAAGGAGGAAGTCTGAAAGGAGATAAAAGTTCAAAATAGGGAAAAAAAAATGTACTTATTTTTCAAATTACCAGAACCTCAGAGCTCAGGAAAGCACCAAAACATGCAGCCCAATCATTCATCTGGAAGTAGCAAATGCAACTTAGAGCAATGCTAAAATATTTCTTGGATAGGAAAGCTTCCAAGGGGTGTCTGCATGGCTATGTCCTGACCCCTCCTAAGCTCCTCCTCCTCTGCTCTCCGCTCACTGAGATGGCCAAGGCTGCACATCTCAGGGTGAAATTTCTAATATAACCAATAAGATGCCACAAAGCTCAATATTTGACGCTAGTTTATTATTCTCATTGTGCTTCTGCAGATTCGGTCTCCCTCCCCCCTAGCCTGCTCTCCTCCCTCCCTTCTGCAAACCCCCTCCAAATGCACCAACAATTCTAGCTCAAAAGCCACATTACCTCTCATTTTATGAAATTTCTGCAAGGAATAACCTTTAACCCATACTTTGCCTCCTCCCCTTCCCTGCCAAAAGCTTTATTCATTCAATTCTTTTTCAGCCTCAATTACTTCCCATTTAACAAATGGCTGGTGTAGCAGTGAAGCACTACAGTAAGAACAAAGGTTGGTGCTCCATTGCAATCTCTTCAGGGTAGAATTAAAGGCAAATTCTCTATCAGAGAAAGCCACCTCTCCTCGATTTTTCTGTCACCGCATTATTATTATACAGCTTGTCTCTGAAAGGAAGGCTCTCAGGGTGTCATGAACTCTCAGAGAATTTCTAGTCTACAATGCCTCTCAGTAAAAAAGAGAATGCTCCAGAGAGAAAATAACCTTTGTGTAAGGAAAGGTTTGTTCTGCAATATTGTCTGAGCATTGGCTTTACAGGGAAGAAATGAATCTTTGCATTTGCATCACCAGAGCATAGAAACTGGTCCAAAAGAATATCACCCTGCACAGCCTGAGCAATACTGCTGTCTTCCCTATGACTGGGAGACAGAGAGACTTGAGCAGGATTAGGCAGTACATACAATCCCTCCTCTATTGATACATGTCCACAGAAGAACACACACAACTGAATTCAGAAAACGTGAATCCTCTTCATTTCAATTGGTATTCTTTAATTTAAAAAAAAAAATAAAAGCCATGTCATGACATCTCTTATCTAATAAGGGAAGAAAGAGTATATCCCTGATTGCCTTTTCCTCATTCCCTGATTGGTCTCCTATTTCTTTCCCCAATTTTAAATACTTTAAATGCAGGAATAAATTACTGCCTTTTGCTGGCATGTCTGTAGCTGCAGTTCATGTCAGCAACAGGACTGCAACATCTTCATGGAGGAAAATTAGTGATACTCCAGAAGAATCCTAGACTGTCTTGTCTAGAAAAAACAAAGGCTGCTGATAGCAAGTATCATTCACATGTATATAAACATACACACAAACACACACACACCCCCTGTTCTGGCACAGAGAAGGACGGAGGACAGACAAAAGTGACAGATACTCTTAAAAAAAGGAGGAAATGAAGAAGCAGCTTCCAAGCTGTGTGAATTGTTAAATGTCCTCTGAAATAAATGGAACTCTGATTATTAATTCCAGCTAAGGATCTCCTCCTGAAAAATGAAAAGTGCCTCTCAACCTGCTCACATCCTGCTTTACCGAATCTTTTAAATTGTATAAAAAATTGGGGGTAGGAGGGTATATTTTTATCCCATATAATTTTATGTATTCCTCGGGTCATTTTAAATAATTATTTTTTTCTATTTTGTTTTAAAGTGGAACTTGTTCTTTATCCAAAGAAGACTACAGAAACAGAATGTTTAAATGTAAAAGGAAGGTGAAATGGTTAATGGAAGAAATGAGTTATAAACACATAGGAAAAAATAAAGAACAGGAAGAGAAAAGTAAATTTTGTAAAATTCAGATTCAGGTTTGAGCTCAACAAAAAGCATGATGAAAACGTATCCTCCCTTGAGAGTTACAGATTATTGAAGACAGTGGCACTTCATATGCATTTCTTAATACTGTTTACAAATTACATCCTTCTGGGAGTTGGAGAAAAAAAAATTGCACTTTAAATGATGCACGTGGATTATTAGCTAAAGCTAATGGCCACCGTTCCCACATAGCTGAAAGATTTTTTTTTTCCCCTGAAAGAAAAATAAGCCCAAGAAAAAGGTATCATACTTGATGTTCTGCAAACATTTTAATAATACATAAAGTCTGAGTTAGAAAGGAAAACAACTCAAAACCAAATCAATAAAGTCTGTTATACTAAAAAATTTCAATTTAGCCTCCAGTTACTCTATGTCAGTGTTTACTGCATGTCATACAGGCTACTTCACATACCTGCGTGCCTAGGATATTCTTAGTGCTGTGAATCCTTTAGATGTATCCCAAATGCTGAGATAACGCTATTTAATTCTCTGGAATAATAAACAATTAAAAAATCCCCACTACCACTGTCATTTAGTTAGGCTTTAGAAACAGCACAGCTAAGCAGTTGGTGAGTGGTGATTACTGCGCTTGCTGTCACCGACTGACCACGGACTGTGCACACAGCACATCTATGCCAAGACAACTAGTTATTTTTGTTACTCATCTTCTCCCTTCCTACTCATCAACTTCACCTAAATGTGTTCCTCGGCTGTAACGTGTGAGCTTTAAACTGTAGACTCCTAAAGGCAGGGATTATCTCTCTACACTTAGTTACTACCTGTAGAACAGGTCTGAGACTGCAAACTAAATTTTCAGTGCAAGAACGTTGGTAATCACTCAGTGGCATCTTCGGAGACAGACTTGACCCCATAAGCATAAATATGAGCAGCAATGGGTTAAGCCTTTTGGTTCCTGAAGACTTTTGGCGGTGTTAAACGCTGAAAAACTGCAAGGGAACCCCAGGATTTGGATGCCTGTGAAAGGAGCAAGCTGCTGGTTGTAAAATTTTAGGTTACCCATTTGTTAAATTACCAAGTATTTGAAAATTATTTCAAGTTTAAACGATATGAAAGATAAAGATAGATGTAAATTAAGCATACTGCAGTTACCTGCAGCATTTCACAGTTCATTTCCAGAGTATTTTGGGTCTTGTGATCTATGGGTCTTTTGTATAAATGGTTAGTACACCTGGCCAGCTCATCATGACAGTACTTCTTCAGTGCAATGCAGGAGAAATCATAAGAGGCTTTTAAAAAGGGGAAAAAAAAGAAAAGGTTTTCAAAACCATTGTCAAAATGAGGGTCCAGAAATCAATTTGTAATTATCTGCCAACACAAATCTAAAGGCTTTTCTGTGATAAGGGTGGTAATACATAGGGCTGTAATGTGAATTATTTCAAAGAATAAAAGACTGATTGTCTTCATGACCTATATAGCTTTTAGTGAGCTTTAAAACAAAATTACATTTTATACTTCTCATGAATGGCTTTCTCCCCCCTTCTTCCCCCCTTTAAAAATGCAGGGGTTTTGTCCCATCTAGTAGGCTTTCAGCTTTAAAGAGGACTCGGTTTCCTCTAACGTTGATACATTTCGTTCCACTGAGAGTGAAGGCTCTGGCTTTGCAAAAGAGCTGAAGCTTCCCCTGTACAAAGGTAACCCTTTCCAACATGCTTAAATGTAAACTACAAACCATGTGATCATGTTATTTTTAGAGAGCAGCTCGGAGTTAAAGTTCTCTTTTGTTTTTGTTTTTTCTGGAAAAATTTTAGCATAAAAATGTGATAAATAAATACTTCACAGGGTGCCAAAATGCCAGGGAACAGCATATCGGAGATTTAAATAAGGCCAAATGAACATGAGGAATAAAATACAGGGCTTAATATTTGCAACAAATTGAAATAAAAGACAAAGTGCAACATCTTCTAAGAGTATGAAAGTGATATTCAGATCACTGTACTTAATCACCTCAGCCCCTGTGACCCGATGCCAGGGGGATTCTGGATGACTAGGTGACTACAGGCCTGGCTTTTGAACTCTTCAGAGGTGCTGAACATACACACTGCGGCCCTTCAGATTCAAAATCTCCAAAGTTTCTAAGCTGCAACACCCTTACGCAAAGCTGCCTCCACATGCTTTTACTTACAGTTATTGCCTGTTTGCAAATTGCTTTCTGGAAAGACATGGCAGTCTCAGTGAACTATTAAACATATTATACCATTAATATTGTAGAGTGTATATATCTACAGAACCATTTAATTTTAATATTTGTTTTTGTTTTGTCAGCTTTATCCAGACATTCAGAAGAATCAAGTAGTAGTTAAGTGTATTAGTCCGAAAGTGGTTTGGATCCTGATAAGTACGAGCTCCCTGGGGTAAATATGTATAACCTACTCTTGTTAACAATAAGATGGATTCTTAATTGAAGTGCCTGGTGTCATATATGTTGCGAATCCTTTGCACTAGCAGCTAGATTGTACTTTGGAAATGTGATGGATTTCTCCACCGATCTCAGTTTCTTCAAACCCTTCCAAACTAACCTAACTAATCTGGATTTTTAGAACTCTTCCCAAGAAAATTTTTTTAAAAAATCAATTGTCTGTCTGTTTGGCTTTCTTCCTGCTAATCAACTAACTTTATATAAGAACTACCATAAAGAATAAGGAATGCTCTCTACTTTGACTTCAGAAAAGGTTAGACAAGCAGCTTTAATCTTTAGAAAAGTTTTTTTTTAATCTATTACAGTGACATCTTTTCATTGTCGTATCTACCAATTTTTCTCAGAGGTTTTTGCAGTATCATACTCTTCCTGCTCATAACACAATACATAATGTGTGCGTTGACCCTGTATGTTCACACACTGTCTAGCATTTTACAGCTGTATTCAGAAGTCCTGCACAAGGCCTTTTAAATAATAAATTTAAAAAAATACAGTGCCAACATAGCCCTGCTGACTTTTTTGCAATTGGCAGGCACTGCTCATTTAATAACTTTACTTTTCACTAGAGAGTAAACCTGTCCCCATAAGCCATATGTCTTTTTTCGATATTTGTTTCACTTGAACTTCGTTTCTGAAGGGACAGGAGAGTACATAATGTCACAACAACTTGCTGATACATTTGCTAATGCTGCAAGCAAGGTTATCCAGTCTGTTCTCAAACTCCAAATGGTTTCTACTGGGTCAAAAAGGTTGAAAAGAAGCAAGGTGGAGATCAAAACTGTTTGGTTCTTTCTTATTTCCGAGCTTGTGCAAGCTTTTATGTTCTAGACAGTAAATTAATGGTGGGATAACATGATAATAAAAGCACAGACTGGATGGTTCATCCAATTTGATGCAAAACTCCCTAAGACTCTCTGATCAACCCTGTTCTGAGTTATGGGTCCATTCAGTTGCCAGAAATTTCTCACATAGTTTTCATTAGGGACAAAAGATACAAAACCAACGTAGGGAGTGCCCTGATGCATACCACTGACACCCAGTCCCTCAGGAAATGTCATCTCCTGAACCCAAACAGAGACACCATAGGCAAAGGCAGATGTAAATACTCAGCTGGCACAACCTTAAGAGCACAAAACTACCCTCAACACTTTAACCTTCTTGAACACAGCACCTGGCTTTTTAACCAGTCAAAAGTGGCTGAAGGGACTAGTCTATACAGTTTTCAAGCAAACTTTGGCAAGAAGACAGAAGTAAAACTCACTGCACATTAATCAGCTCTTATCTTTTAGGGGAAAAAAAATGCAAATGTAACATCATTAAAAAAATGAAAACTTTTAATGAAAACAAGAATTACTCATGCTGCTCTGCAGAGGATAAAAGATCTCTCTTTGGATTCCACTCTAATCTAGTTTCAGGGTAATTTTTTAAGTGTTTGAAATATCTTATCTCATCCTCCCCCCTGTTTATATTCTTGACTTCTTTAACATACAGATTGCCTTTAATTCAGTTGGTGGGGAATGTCAGTTCTGTACAAAGCTCTCATTTAACTCTGAGTTAAATAAGCATTTCCCAAGAAATAACTTTCTGTCCTCTCCTTTCCCCAACACCTTCAGCCCAAAACACACACCACAGCTCCCATGTCAAAGGAAATTTTACTGTCTTCTCCTCACCCCATCTTGCAGGTTCCTCCCCATAAATGTGGAAGAGTGTGATGTTCTCAGACCTCCTTTATTCTCTGCTCATGGTGTGACTGTGCTCCAAACAGCCATCGTGCTCCAAACAGCCATCCTGCTCCAAATCATAGTGTTACAGCTTTTAGATGCTATGTGTTTCTCCATTTCCCTGACTCTCAGTGACAATTCTGTGCTAAGTAGCTCAGATTTTCTCTTGACAAACAGTGAACATCCCATAGACTAAATCTCATGCCCTTTAAGTAAGAGTCCAGTATGCACACACTGAACTGTGTATGCTATAAGGACTTATCGCTATGAAATCTTGACTATGGTCTTGTTCAGTTACTTTTCTGAAGTTGCTACCCATCTCTGCCTTTGAATAGCCCTACACTTTTGCATTCTTTTCCTGACTGCCTTGAACCAGAGAGATCAGGGGAACTGAAACTTACATGTCCCAGCAAGAGACCAGTAAAAGTTTCTCAACTTACCAACAATTTCTTCCAAGCAGTCACCTCAATGCACACAAGAAGCAATAAAGGCAGTGTAACATATTTGAAAACATTTGTTCTTTTCTCTGGCTGTATCTGCCTCAGTAGGAAATGATCCCAACAATACAGAACAGAAAAGCCTGGAAGGTCTGAAAAATGTATCTTACAGTTTGGGGTCAAAGCCTTTTTAGGCTTTCTTTTCCTTCATTGAGGTAATGGACAGTGTGTGGTAGCTCAGCAGGCTTGTCACTAACTTCTCACCTCCAACTCTCCAGTTCATACTAAGATCAAAGCAGAAGAACACAAAGGAGGATTCTATCATATGGATCATGGAGAAAGACCTATTTTTCATCCCCTTTGTATACAACAGCCCTTCTGATTACTGGCATTATGTTCAGTTCCTCTTCCCTTTTTTTAAGTCTCCGCAGTATTGATTGGTACAATGGTTACAAAGAAGTTCATTCAAAAAGGAATCGGACAGCAGAAGAAAACGACTGATAATCAGAAGAGGAACTGTAATAATTACTGATGTTTTGGTTGAAAATCAAGTATGTAGCGATATTTGAAGCATCCATTGATTCCAGAGTGATTGCAGAAAGGCAAACTATCCAAAAACACCTAGGCAGCCTCAGGTTCAGCAGCATTTTCTGCACATTTACAGTACAAAGCAATCCACCTTAGTCACATCAATGGTAAATTTACAGGAATTCAACCCACTGTAATCCTAAGTCTACTGAACACTTCAAAAGCAGTGCTTCTCTCCAAGTCCTGTTTGCAAGTAAGAAGCTTTGTCTTGCTAGGTCTTTATTATCCTTGACTCAAACCAAGTAGTTCCCTCTACAACTCAGTCGCCCACTGTAATCCAGCCTGGCTCTCCACTGCAATGAAGTCACTAACAGCATACAGCAAGAGCAGAGAGGAATTACAGGACCAGAGGTCATTATGTGCCAAGATGATTCACAGCATCCTTAGATAGGGGCATATAGCAAACAGTCTTACTCCAAGTGTTCTGTCTTACTTACTGCTCTTCATCATCTCCCACCTTCTGCACTAAAACAGGTGTCTCTATGTACCCATCTTTGCCAGCTTCAGCTAATGATTATTCAAAGCCTTATATTCTTCCTCCAACAATCCTACTAATATGTTTTGACAACTTGAACTCCATGACAATTATCCTTTGGGGAATTGAAAGAACATCCTATTATTAGCTGGGAACATAACCCTGCAGAAATTACAAAACCAGGATTGTCATCAGGCTAGGTTTTTATGAAACATCTGATTGAGATCTCAGAGAGGGATGTTGCTCTTCACTGATCAAGTATTAGTGACCTGGGTAGTGGTGTCTGATAGCACTACTGAGTATCTGGGACCTGTTGGAACATCACTATTATGACTTCTGTCAATGTTTCTTACATGGTTTTCTTAGATTCAGTCAGTAGGGGAGGAATAATATCTCATTATGTGTTTGTACGTTGTTTAACATAAAGCAGTCCCATCTTCATGCAAAAATGAACAGTATTCTAGTAGCATCTGAAGCATTGATGGAAAAGAACCTACCACTTCCTTCACCATCTCATAAGCTTGTTTTATCTTGTTCTTTGCAAAGTTATGAACATTATCCTATCCATTTCAACAGGAAAATAGATAAGACTGTTAATAATCACGGCAAATCAATGGAAGGTTTTACTTATTTAGCCTTGTTGCTATCTTGACTTTTCAAAAGAAAAAAAATCACAATCCTGTATTTTCCATTGCTGTACATGTATCACAACTTTACACCAAGAATAGTGAAAACTGATCTTTATTTTTTTTAAGCATCTTAGATTCTGAAACAAAACTTTGGAATCATTACTGTTTCAATGGAGATTGTGACATCTTTTTAATGCTGAAAAATATCACTATAAGATGCTAAATTTCAGGTAGATAATTTTAATATTGTCACAGGAAGACATTCCTCCTGCTAATCAAAGGCAGAGAGCAGTCATAGTGGTACACAGAAGCAGTTTAATGGTTGTGAAATACTGCCATGTAAGAGTAACTCTGACTACATAAATAACAACAGAGACATGACCCATACCCAGGTCACTGAAAAGTCTAATTGCACAGCATCGAATTTACCAGAAAATCACAAGGGCAATCACCAGATGATCACTGGGTGCAACAGGGTATGATAATTCTTTCTAATACACCCCCAGGTCATACAGAACCTTACCTGTTTTGCTCAATTTCCAGACAAAATAGTTTAACCAATATTAATGCAATTTAGAGCTTAATGCTCCCTCAAACAAATGTTTCCTGTCCCCATTCTTTCTATCTGATTTGAAGTGGTTTCTATCAAGGAAGTACAACTTAACTGGGGTAATTCCTCAGTGCTACTGGAGAACATTTCAGCTTTAGGTCTTTAAGACGCTTAATGAGACACTTCCACAAAAAATTAAGGGGAAAAAAAAGTTGGAAAAGTAAAGCCCATAGTTTTATTGTATTGCTGTAAGCTTTGAGTAGCATAATAGAATCACAGAACGCGTTAGGTTGGAAGGCACCTTTAAAGGTCATCTAGTCCAACCCCTGCATTCAGCAGGGACAACTCAGATTGCTCCGAGCTTCACCAAGCCTGACCTAGAATGTCTCCAAGAGTAGACCACAGTGACCCCTCAAAAGACAGTGTGATCTGAATTCTGGATTAGCTTAGAACTTTTCAGAGTTTAGAAAACACTCTGGAAAATGTGTTCATGGCAATCTGCTTTCCTACCCATTTGCCTAGGAAGAAAAGCTATACAAGAATCCCTGAGAGCTCCAGCCTGCCAGCAGAGAGCCAGGCAATCCTGGCAATTCTTCAATCTACAGGAGCTGAAACTCTCAGCACTTCAAGTAGATGGTACTTCTCAAGCCTCTGGGAGTTCTAAAATAACAAATTGTATATAATTTATTTATGAATTATCAGAATTTCTCTCCATGCATCAATCCACATCCTCCCAGAAAATGTCTTTCAAATGCTAGAATTTCTCACAGATAAGAATTTCTGATATCTGATTAGTTCTACTCTAATTCCGTTGTCCTGCAATTCGCTCTGGCTCAATACTGCTATTATGACATTCCTTAATTCATTTATTCCAAGTTAAGATAAAAAAGTGGCACATTTTGCCACGTTACTCAAAATTCAAGAAAACAGCCAAACACATTAATGGAATTATTATGGCCTTTCCAGTGCAGCACACAGTAAACGCATAGGGTACTTAAATACAAGTCACACAATCCATTTCAGGGAAAATACTTTCAAAGACAATTTTAAACAGTGACCAATGTGAAGCTTAAATCCTTATCAGGCTCTTACATTACTCTGGATTTCTTCCATCCCTTCCCATGTGTTTAGGCCTCAAAACTTTGCTGCAGTTAAAAGAAAGTCAGTAGGAAACAGAACCACATACACTCATGTCTCTTACATAGTGCTCTTCAGTTCTGGGCTTTTACCCTATCCCCACTGCACAGGACAACAATTCCTTCCACAACCATGCTTTTCTAGGTTTGGGGTTGTGGCATTAGTCTCTTTTTCTTTAATAAAAAAGAATTTCACTACCCTAATTGGCATTTCAAGAGAACGTCAAAATCCCACCTTTCCTTTTATGTGCATGTTTCACTCTTTGGAACAGTACTAAAGATGAAAACCTGAGGTCTGAAAATAGAAAATAAGCCAGAAGATGATCCATTGCACTATCTTGTACTGAAAGCAATTTGATTTTGGATTTGATCTGACTAGTAAATCTTTGGGAAAAAAAAAACCTGGCATGGAGCAGTTCTTTCATCTAATAATGTATGATCTTGCAGAAAAGTCTTTGGAATGTTTCAAAGGACTTGTTTAGGTATATTTACTTTATTGCCATGCCCATGGGAGAAGAGGGTCTTTTTTCTTGACACAGATTTCTATAATTCAGTGCAAGGCATTAAGGCTCCTGCCCGCAAAATGACAAGCTGCTTCTGAAGGGAGCTGGCGTTTGTCACTCTGAGTCTCCCTGTGCCTTTCAGAAACAAGGCCAGGCTCAATCCCAGTCACCTGAATCCGCCATAACTGCTCAGCTGAGGAAATACATGTCTAGTTCAGAGTCAAGACTGTAGAATACTAGACTTTTACATGTGCTCATACTGTTAGAGACATTACCATGCATGCATTTAAACACACATGGGCGTAGAAGTAAAACTGGAATGTGACATTCATGTGGTGGTGCCTCATTGCTCGCAGAGGTGTTGAAAGAAGGTGATGTTTTGCAGCTAATGCGACGTTCATTTGTTACTTCTTGTGAAGCCAATCGGTTTTCCCGCAGTACTTTCTTTTTTTTTTTCCCTTAAAATGTATTTATAAATAGCTTTTGAGAAATGATGTATGTTGTACAATCATTTGTCTAAGAGTACTTTGACAAAATTCACTTGTGTCCCTTAAAGCAGATTAGATGAACTACCATTTAATGGTATTGATGATGGATGCAGTAAACAGCTTTAGGCCTAGGAATATAATCTATGGCTCCTAGAAAATGTTAGTGTAGCAAAGAGCTCATTTGCAGCATTTGGACAGCAGTAACTATCAGTCTATGCCATGCAAATGGGAGGAAAGAGGTGGTGTTTTGGGATGCGGAACGTTCTGTGAAAAGTAACAGGGCTATGCCTCTAATCAGGGCATTTCCCCAGTGAGCACTTCAGATCCACTGTGGGCAGTGCAAAGGCTTGGATCAATTATCTAGTAATAACATTATAGTCCCTGGAGATACGGACAGAAGAACACTTATCAGTGGCAAAACTTCTTTTTCATCATTCTTTAAAGAAAAAACCAAAAATATCTTTATCCTTTCATCACAGTTTAATTCATTCCAAATCTACTAGGTAAAATTCTTCCTTGTGCACAGGCTGATATAAGGCTAATTTACCCCTCATTTCCCATTTAAAGGGCATTTATGGGGCAGTGCCCAAAGCTAGTTCATTTATAGCTGGGAGTGGTAAAAAGAGGTGTTTGAATGGGCATCTAAACCTTGAATTATCTACTCACGATTGGTGATGGAGGAGGATTATGTACTGCAGCCAAAATACAAAAGCACTGATTCACTAATTTGGAAAACAAAGTTTCTCTACTGAATCCAGCTGCAAAAGCACAGATTTTAGTAGCCAGGTTTTTGGAAACCGGACAGTCCCTGTGGAAATGAATCACAAATCTTACAGCCTTAAAAAACTGCAGGCAAAGAAAAAGGCAAATAAAGCTCTCACATGAAAAGTCACTACCACACCAAATGAAAAAACTGCTCAGGAAGATGCACCAGAAAACTGATGCTTATGGTACATTTGAAGACATGGGCCTTGTAACGGTTCCTTACATACGGACTACATTTTACTCCAAGTGGCAAGAATCCCATGGTAAGTCATTAATAAAATCAAAATAGTTCCTTTGTGAAAAGAGAAGAAAATCAGAAAACTTGGTAAGTTTTTCACTTTTTAAGCTAGCTTACAGCAGGAATTCCAGACACATAGGACTTGTTTTGTTATCTATGTAAGCAATAATGCACAACCCACTCTACTTCGAATAATGAATATGAAGAAATAATTAAAGTTAAGCAAAACCAAAATAAATATAATAAACGTGGTAAGCATGAAGCTGACACACAAAACATCTGTTAGGAGCTTATGGCAAGGGTATGGCATTTTTAATACAAAAACAAAAAAGCCATAAAAGTGAGATTCTAAAATTGAGCATAAATAGTATATCTACACAGTAAAAGGACTAACATGGAGAGATACTTAAGTTGGCACTGGCAAAGCTATAATGTGTACAAAACAAAGCGCTGTAGAGCATAGCGGCCTAATTAAACCAGGAAGAGCACTATGCCAACACAGTTACATTGAATCCTATCCAAGCTATCTTGTTCAGAGCTAACCAGAATGTAAAGACATAAAAGCATACCCTTCTTCTCTAACAAAGACAAAAACATCTTGGAAATTTTTAACTAATTATTTTAACATCACAATTTCCACCTGGATTCACTCGCTTGAAGTGGCTGAGCATGCTGAAAGCTGAACCTGGTGACCTGTTCATAAAAATATTTGTGTATTCGTCTCTGTGGCAGCATGGGGAAGGAAAATCAGGAACCAGATGTAGGAGAACAGAGACTTGATTTAGAGTGTTTTAAATAGTGTTTGTGCTTAAATGGTGTTTACAGTTTATAGCAAGCAAAAAAGGACACCGAATTTCCTCCTTCCTGCACTAATCTCACCTTTTCCAAAACCCAGATGAACATCAGAAGGGAAAAGAAATAGATTAAAACTCTGAACTGAGTCTATCTTCAATAGGAGCGACGAAAAATGGAAAATAAATTGGAATACTCTTAATGACAGCTATATATTTTGTAATTTTATTTCCTATTTATGCTATTAGGTTAATTCTTACTATGCTGTTTCTACTTGCCATAGCATGGTTTGATCTCTGACAGGTTTTAAATGGAGGCCAACACGCAGATCAGTATTCCACCAGGGATTAAGCCAGCACCCTAATCTGCTTTACACTGGATAACCAGGAGTAAGTGTTAACAGCAGAATTCATCCCATACACCCTGTAGCCCAATTGCCTACCACAATAATGGTGAGATTTCATACAGCCCTGCTGTTTCTTGCCTCATCCTGCCAAGTCACTGCTCCCACCAGAGCACCCTGTCCAGGTGAACGTGCCTTCACCTGAGGTTTGATTAACAAGTAGATGAGCTGCTTTTCAGCCCTCATCTTCAGTTTATCATATTTCCCTTCCTTTAATAGAAGCCGAGTATGATGCTCTCGCCCCTTCACGCATCTCCATCTCTGCTCAGCCAATACCAGTCTTGGCTCCCAAAGAACATGAGCTCTGATAGAACTGCAACGGGATTTCATTGTAAAAGCAACCAGGATGCCAATGAGGCTTTGGGAAGGAGCTTTGTTCATTTCCTCCTGTAACAATTATAACTTCTTTGTAGAGTTACATGATTACCTCTTTTCCTGCAGTAACGAGGTTAGCGCCCTCGGTACCAAATCCCCGGGCCCCATCTCAACTGCCAGCTGACATGCCTGTACAACGCAGGCATCTTTCCTTGCACAAGACAGGTTTTGTTCTCTGTTTAGTATTTGATTTCTGTAACAGAGTGTGGAAGGACTTTTAAAAGCAAACTCCAGGCTGGGAATTTTTTGTAATAACCATCGCCACCTTATTAATTTTATTTCTGAAATTTATTCTATAACCAAAATAAAATTCCCAATTGCATTTAAAAATTTCATAGACATGAAATTTTCTCCCTATTATTCAGTACAGGAGCTCTTATAAGACACAGACAGGTTTCTTTCAAAGCAGCATAATGTTCTTTACCACTTCCCTCTCGCAATGACAGGTCATTTTGAACGCTTGCCCATCCCTGCCTGTATCTGATGCTCTTGACACTAGACACACGCATTTTAACAGAATTTCTAAAAGGTCTGTTGGAAAGAAAGGGTAACCTGACAGAGAGAAAATGTTACTAAAAAATCTTTCAGAGTACTTTCATGGGAAAATCTGTTGTGTAGCCACACCGAACCTACACATACTGTTAAAGCTTCAAGACAAAATGAAAAACAGAAGAGGAAAAAAAAATGAGAAATCACTTGAGGGGGAAGTTTAGAGAAGCCTGGAAGATAATATAACATTTATCTAAGAAAGTAATCACATTCTCTGTTATTAAATATGTTATTGCACATCATGGAAAATAGTATACAGTGAAAATATTTTGAAATAACAAATATGCTATTTGGTTTCACTTCATATATATTTTAGTGTTAACAAAATGAAAGGAATAAAGCAATTTCTATGGATAATGTAGGAATGAAAAATAAGCTGCTGGCTGGATTTTCAAAATATTACTAAATCAAAAAGTATTAGGCATACCATAATTTTTATTACTGTTACCAACAACTTTTAGTATGAAAGGACTGGAAAATTATAGCTTTTTTTCAGCTGAGATTAATATGTTGCCCTATGTGGGCTGGAATATCGTGCCTGTCTGATAGTATAAAGCAAAACTGAACAGCTGATAAGGACAACGATTAAATAAGTATAATGGATTTTATACGGGTGTGGGAGGAATTTAGGAAAGAAAATTGTCCAAATTAAGTTTGTGTCAGTCACAGAAATTTATATTCTTCTTCATGCAAAAGGTGTCTATCATCTTTAAACTCCGGAGGGGATCAAGGCATTATACTCCTCAGTGGTATCCGTGCCTGAAACAGCACACTCCTTTTTAAAGCCGTGCTGGATTATGGGTTTAATGTTTAAACAGTCTCAGAAAGGAGGAAAAAAAGAGAAAAAAGAACAGAAACAAAACAACTACTTTGTATAGCATCTTCAGTTTATCAGTGGTAGTCTCCCATTCAAGAATTGACTGAACTCAGTTTCAATAATTAACATTTTTATAGGTCTGACCTATTTGGAATTATATCAAAACTCCAACATATCAGAACAATTATATTGCCTTTCCAATATTGAAAAAAAGAGCCAATGCTGTTGAATATCTCCCTATCAATGGAGGCAATTTTTATTATCCCATACCGGTTTGGGATTTCTCCTTTTTCCCTTCCTTAAGAAATTACGACACTTTTTGGTTTTGACATAATACTCAATACTTAATGAGAATCTCACCAGAAAATAAATCCATAGTTGTTTTCATGACAGCAAATTACATGCCAAAGTGTGACATTTAAATGTTGAATTTTAATGGCTTGTCAGCAGAAGTGAAATGCATTTAAAAAAATTAATACGTGAGAGAACAATGTGTCTGTCTATAAAATAATTCTGCTCATAGTAGACATGAATGGTAAATACAGTGTCAAATGTATTCCGTTGCTCAAAGCACATCTTCATTTAGTAAGAAAGGAGCTATATGAATAGGGGTTAAGTTCTCCTCTCCCGCTGGCACACTGGATCTCTGTTGCAGTTGTACTGGTCGGAAAACTACCACCAATATCCACTTCCAGGAGGTTTCCACATGCAGGACAATTTTAGCAAAGGCAATAAAAGGTAAACTGGGCAGCTTGGGGAGAGGGAGGAGCATCCACTACCTCCTACAAACACTCAGTTATGAATGCCACGTGCTTGTTACCTCTCCATTTCCTCGGACCGGACATAGTCATGACTGATTTCAGAAAATTAATTCAGGACATAATTGACCAAAAATATTCTAATCACATTTTATTCACATGCAAGGATTTCCTCTCTGCAGTTAATCTTTGCTGTCTTCACTCGCTACCAATGAACACTTGTGTTATGCAAAATGCTGATAGTTAAGTTAAAAACGGCAGTATGGAGAACTTGTTTTTATTCTTGCAATTGTGATGATATAAATAATGAATCTATTTCTATGTTCTTGCTTACAAAGAGGTCCCTTCAGATCTTTGTATTATTTAATAATGGCCTATAAAGGAGGTGTGACAGGTGGTATGGATATATTAACATGCTAATAAATAACCTCACATTAAGCAAAATCAGAGAACGTTGGGAAGAATTAGGTTTTTGACAATGTGTGGGAATGTGTGAAAACAGTTAACTGCTGAAAAATGCAAATTTTTATACATAGGACAGAATAATCCAGGTATATACAGTCCTGGATATCAACTTAATTCTGTTAATTTTGCGAGGGGGGAAATAAACAGAAAACTTCACAATTCACAGCTGTGGACAGAACAAAAACGCTGAGGATCACAGGGACGCTGTTGCTAGTCCTACAACATTACGAACTCTGAATGCCCTACCCTGATACTCTTGAGCAGTTTTACCCTGCTTATCTAAAACCAAAGGTAGAACAGGCTCAGCACTAGGTGATGAGAATGATTAAAGAAACAGAAAGTATCTTCCTGGAGAACAACTGGAATGGCTCCTCGCAGCCTGGGGGAGAGGAACAAGTAAGGGTAAGTGTTATAAAAGGGTACCAGTTACAAAGGGAAGTAAACTGTCTCAGAAGGTAGTGTATGAACATATATTTGACAGTGGAAGTCACTCTTCAAGCAAGAATAGACACTAATGAAACCTTTTGGTCCTTCTGGTACATGACCCACCTCCACAGACATACCAACTCCCTTCACAGATTCTCTGATTCTTTCTCCTACAATGTTCTCCTCATGTCACTGTAGCTCCTCTCCCAATGCTCATATTTCTCACTTCTACTTAGTCCTCTCATTCTTCTAAAATGATCATTCTCTTTCGGGCAACTCCCTGCATCTTGTGGGTGGTTTTAAAATACCTGTGTATTACCCAGCCAAAGGCATCACCCAAACCATTCAGTGGTGTCTCCCTCTGCAGCAGTATTCACTTAGGAATCTCTCCTTGACCTAGCTATCAATTTCGACAAAGCTCATGGAGACTAAATGTATTTGAGACCTTGCTTTTGTGTCAAATTGGCTAAGCTGAAAAATTATTGAAGGGTTGAGCTGAGCTAATGCAATGGATGGGCAGTGTCCACCCTTAAAGCACTATGTGGGGGAAAAAACCAAAAAACAAAAAAAAACCCACATCAGGCAAACAAATAATTGAGACAGACTCACTGACATCTGACTTCAGGGAGATCCCAGTAGGAGAGTAAACGTTAGTTATTTGAGTAAATACAAAGATATCCAAAGTTATACTGGACAGGAGACACAGGCGTCCTTTGTAGGACAGAGTTACCCTGCAGCACTGTTCCACTACTAGTTAACACAGGAGTGGGAAAATGACTAAATTACAGCATCTACAGAACCTTCAATGTTCCCTTCACATATCTTGCACTGGCACTACCGAAAATAAGATACTGACTTAAATGAACCAATAAGGACCAAGAATTTTCCCACTTTCCTGAACAAAGTAAACAGATTGATATGGACCAGTAGATTCCTTTGATACACTTGCAATTTTCATTACCATTTCATGCACCAAAATTTATTTTCCAACACTTACACAGAGTAATTCTCCCCCAGACAGATTCATGTGACTTCTAAAGAAACTGTCAGAGGCTAAAATGTCACCCATAAAGGAATTAGTGCATGGGAAACAGCATCCTTAAATGCCTTGCCAACATGTCTCCATCGAGGGGTACATCAGTTCAGATCCCATGCCTGCCCTTCATACCTCAGAAGGTGGCACACCAGAAACTTGTCCATTTTTTAACAAGTATATCAGCTACTACAAAAAATCATATTGCCTCTTCCTCCAAAGCATACATCACTCAAACTTCACCTTCTTTCATACTGCCCAAATCACACAACAAGAAGTGACTTCAGATCACCTGAAGTAAAACTAAGCTGGTTAGTCCGGAGATGAGAGAGCTGTGCTCTTTGCCATTCTCATTCTAAAACATTTGTTCCTTTAACAGATTTTATATTGACACCCTTATGATGATAAAAACTTTATTGAGTTAGTTTCAAGGTGTATTTTTAAAGGAGACTGGGCACAAAGCTGTCTTATTCTCTGTATTTTGTCATAGCTATCTGTGGATGAGACACCAAAGTTTTATACTCAGAAGACCAGGTAACTTTCCATCTCCCCTCAGGATGACAGATTTCACTTCCACTGTTGATCTTGAAAAGCCAGCTAAAAATGTGGCACTAAGATCACATCTACTGCATGGCAAGGAAATGAAATGCCTTTAATCAGTCAAGCTTCTTTAGAACAGATGAAATTAGATCTAAATTAGATTTAGAATTTGCAGTTAAAAATATTTTGGTCTGTCAATCAAGCCTCAGCCAATTACTTAACAGCATACAAACTTTATTTCTAAAAAATACATGCAAACACATGGCAAAATTAGGGAAAACAAAACTACTCTTTATGCTGCCAGTTTTCAACCTGAACAGGAGACTTTTGAAATCATTCTGAATGTCTATGTACTGAATTTTTGGGAATACTCAGACCATATTCCACAAGTCATAATGTTCACAAGTCACTGGAAAAGCCTGTTATTTAAAGAGTACAACTGTTGAAAGCAACATCGTCTCATTAAGCGGGAGCAACCTGACAGAAATGTCTTCGCTACCACTCCAGCCTCAAACGTTTAGAGAACCTCCCGTTGGACAGAACACAAACAAAGGCGGTTCAGCAGAGAGGATGAAGGGTTGTCAATACAGTGGCATTAGCACACACTTTTGATTTGCTCCAACTAAACATTATTAAACAGCTAGGTTAATAAACTGAAATGATTTTACTGCTGTAAGTGGTAGATCAAGATATCGGCTGAAGGGCATCTGTAACAGAATGGGAATGAGGCTGCAGTATGGAATTTTCACCATTAAAATCTCAATAAGTTCTTATTTTTCTCCTGGACTTTCAATTTTCAGATGAAAACTCCTGGTATAACCTACTGATTTCCTTTCAGCAATCATTTGGAAAGTAGAGAAGTGATGGGACTGGGAAAAATGCCTTTGCATGTATCAGACTTGAGGCATCTAATATTCTTGCCTAAAGCTGTATGTTCAAGTCTTGACAGCATGAATGGTTCATGCAAAGACATATCACCCTCTCATCTCCGTAGGGCTCCCACCCTAGCAAAATTACTGCCTACACATTGACCCAAACCGTTTCATAGTTTCCCTGTGCTGTGCTGGTGGTCTTTAAGGGTCCTTCTGTTGTCTCTTAACTTACAGGTTCTCCAGAAGCTGTCTGTACTAATTCTACCCTGCAGTTAACCAAAACAAAGCCCGCAAGTAGAGCTTCTGAGCACTATGTTAAAACTGTGGAGTTTGGTTAAAAGAATGACAATTCTGTGTTTTGGAATTTATTAATTTTATTTTACTAAATAAATACACAAGAAAAGTCTTCTTCACAGAAGTTCACCACAGAAATAGAAGTACTATAAAGATATAGATACTCAATAACTAATTATTTTTCAGTTTATCCTTCAAGATAAAAATGACCAAAGAAATTTTTGGTTCTAGTAGCAAGCCAACCTCAATTTATGTCAGTAAGACTGCATCATGTATTACCTTCTTAAACTCAGAGACCATATATTTCATGGCAGGCAGCTTTGTATTAATTTTTGTCACTGTTTTTTCTATACTTTTTTTTTTTACACAGCCTTTCCTTTACTCTTTCTTTTTATTTTTAACACAGAAAAGAGTATTTTGTTTCATGCAGGGGAAGAAAATACCCTTACTCTAACAATCAATATAATTACCCTGTTATCCTGCATTTTGGTATTTACATTCCTCTCCAGAATTAATTCAAGTAACCTTTGTTATTGTATCAACAGCCCTTACATCAAAGTGGAAGCAAAAGACCTTATTTATTTATTTTAAAATCAGATCTGTGTTCCCAGTTGGTGAAACTGAAGTACAGAGCAACAGTTCATCACAGTTGGAAGGTGTTTTCGCCTGCGTGTTATTGCCAGTACTGCCAGTGTCAGCGCATGAGTGACGAAAATACCAGCAATATCTTTTTATTGATACTGTATTCACATTATCCCCCAATGTTAAATTTAGAGCTTTCCCTAGAGAGCTAATATTATATTCACATCCCCATCATCACAGCTGTATGAGGACCATTCTTTTGAGCCAGAATCAATCACACCATATGTTGTCCTGAAAATCAGATAGCACAAACAGGTCACTTTACCCTCTGACCTGAAGATTAGAGTTTAATTACGAACACAGGCTCCACCTCCTTTGTTTTCAATTGTTCAGTAGCACAAAAGAGGTTATAAATATTCAGAAACTATCACTTTTACCTTCTCTGTGCTTTCCCCTCACCCCCCTCCAATTCTTCTGATACCGATTCTTTTAAGAGTACAGAGAGATTTTACTTCTGTCCTGAAGCTGTATCTCCTCTAGCTTTTGATCCAACAGCAGTGGCCATCTCCCAGCAAGCACTAAGTCACTTGTAAATGCCTTTTTAAAGACAATTCTGTTTTATAATGCCCAAGGCAAACAGCTATCAAAGCAGCTTTCTCCACCTCTGTCCCATTATGCTAAAACCAGCATGGTGAGAAAGGAAGGCTTAGACTTCACATAATCCCAGCAAGCACACAACAAAAAAGATGAACTCAAAGAACACTAAACGGTTCAGATCCCTGTGCCACTACTGATTTCCTGTAAAATCTCAGCTAATCACTAAGGTCCATAACCAAAAACATATTTAAGCATCTTATATAGGTAGGAGACTTGCCACTGAAATCAATGGAAATACAAACATTTACATATCTCTGTGAACCTGACCCTTTAGTCCTTCTACGTCCCTTCTGTAAAATGAGGATAACATTATTCATTATCTACCAGAGATAGAAGAAACAGATACTGAAAATTAAAAGGTGCTCAGATTTCACTGTAATAGGAAACAAACCAAAAAACATGATAAATGGGAGAAAGCCTTAAAATTGGGGAGTGGGAGGGGGGGACCGGGGGTGGTGTGGAAGCTGTGGGGATGGAAACATAGATGGACTCAGTGACGTGTTTGTCTTAAGTGTAGACCTTAGATACAAAGGAAGGATTTTAACTTCAATAGTGCCTTTATCATACTGCTGCTTTTCTGGAACATGCTGCCCTGATTTCCCCCCCAGAGGCAGGCAGTGAATGATACCGCAGATGCTGAACCTTTTAAGTCTTTGACAGCTATGATTTTTTACATAAATTTTAAGAGCAAGCCCAACATCTCTGTTCCGTGTTTATGCTACCTCATTTAGACAAACGTGCTTCTTCAACACAAACACAGCAGCCAAACAGTCAAACTAATTCAGTTTTGTATTATTTGCCTGGCAACTTGGTTTTAGGGGATCCTGGAACATTTTTGAGGTCTGAGAATAAGTAAGAGAGAGTTTTAACTCCTCCTTAGACCGAAGAGATACCCAGGTGCCTTCCACCAAGACACGTGCTCTGCAGCAGACAGCATCAAGTGAATTGCTGTCACTTTCTGTATTATTTCTCTTAACAGAGTTGAGGCAGAGTACGCCAGCAGCAAGTCCTCTTCTTCAGTGAGCACAGCTTCAGCTTCTTCAAAAATTCGTAGGGCAAATATCTAATGGAAATACCTTTAGAAAAGCACCTGTTATCATTTTTGCTTACTGCAGGTAGCCAGCTTTCTAGACAGTCAGTGGATAAACCAAAAGTGTCTTAAAAAGGCATCTTGTCCAAAATAACACCCCCATGCCAACAATGGCAAACAGAACACAGGTAAGGAAGACACAGCAAGCCCAGATCCTGACAGACTGTTTTGGGGCAGTATCTAGAGTACACTGGTATGCTTTTTCTGGCAGCATCACAACATTGCTTTTCTGCTAATATTAGACTTCCAACAAAATTCTCCCCAAGCACTAGATGTGTCACTGCTTCTGTACTGAAAGAAAAAAAACAAAACAACAAACCATAGAGAAGAAGAAAAAAGCCCTCCCTTATTTTTTTTTCCTTGGGTTTAAAAACTCCTTTTTTTCTTCTATAGTAATGAAAATTCACTACAGAACATTAAAAATGGAACTTGATCCCAGAGACAGTGATGGGAGATGGGGCCAACAGCAACATTTCAGTGCAGCCAGAGTTTGATACTAATTAACAGCAATGCAAAAAATTAAAGGGTAAATGGACTTATTAGATTATCTACTAAGTATACTGTCCGTAAAGAAACAGCTTGTCTAACAGTCAAATGATGTATCATATGGCACAGTCACTCTGAATCCCAAAGCTGTCCATCTTTAGAAGCTGCAGTGTTTCTTAGTGAAAATTAAGCCAACACACAGATTTCAAGGCAGATGGAACACAGCTTCCAGGAACTCAGTTTGCAAAAGATTAAGGGGCAAATAATTGGGTCCTTTCCACAGCTGGATCGCTGTTAATCTTGGGGTGCCAAAATAGGATTTGAAATGGATCCATGGCAGATTCATTTTTGCTCTTAAACTTTCTTGTACTTTTCCACAACGTCATCATTTCAGTGAAATCAGTCCATCTGTTTCACTACCAAAAGCAGAAGGTGCTGATGTTTCCCTTTTCCATTAAAAGCACAAACACATGATGTATGAAAAATTCATAAAGAGAATCAGTGGTGATACAGCCAAAGTAAGGAAACAGAAGATACCATGGTAATGTCTATGTGGTGTCATGACAAGTGAGGGCAGGACAGCAGCCCAGCGGCTTGGTATTGTGAAAATTTAAAGCAAGTCTCCTATGAAACGTACCTCCAGTGTGAAATCCATGAGTTCAAAATGTGACTTCAAGAAACAACTTGAGAAAACCAACCTTTAGTCCTGGTAGGCCAAAAAACATTGGGATAAAATACTGGACCCAGGATTCTTTTACCCTATACTGCAGTAATTGGAATCAAGGAGAAAGGTGGGGTGCAGCGTGCCTTCACTGGGCTCTGGCACCAACGCAATGTCGGTCCTTGCAAACATAGAACTTTTTTCAACTGTGGCTCTATTTTAGAATAACTCGGCGCCTTGTGAGGAATGCCAAGGGGTCTTCATAACAGCTTTGGAAGCCCTAGCCAAAAAAAGAACCTACGAACTATCGTAGAAGCTATTTTAATGAAAAACAGGACAGCTGTCCCAGGAATATGTTACATCATTTTCCTGAGAAAACTTGAGTCATTATGAATAATGAGGATTTCTTCCTTCAGGAAAGGCATTATTCCAAAAAAACACATGTCTAATATTCATAGACTGAATTTGAGAGACTGAATCTCACTAATCTACAAAGGACTTTTAAGGAAACAGCATCTATGCTGACTAGCTGGAATTACTGCTAATCCTATTTCATTATAGGTAATGATTTCTTTGCTATAACATTAGTATTTTAGTTGCTTCTATGTATTACAAATAGTTTTTCCTTAGTAATATACAAGAATTGTGAAGTCCCGAAACCACTATCAGAAGTCATACAAGGGAAAAGCTTAGTCTATACTTGCTCTGTATCTTACACTCTTTCCTTAAATATCTGCTACCGATCACTGTCAGGGGAGGATGTTCAGCTAGATGAATCATCTGAGAGAGCTAATACTGCACTTCATCATCATTTACAGCCCAGAGCAATGGGTTTTGATGCCTACCCAGACTTGCTAGGTGGTTAAAAGAGACAATCACTTCTGGATTAGTTCATTCCAGTCTGCAGAAATATGTTAGCAGACCTAATGGCTTAAAGGGGAGAAGAGGGACAAATGTAAAAATTCACAACGCTATTTTGCTGATACAGGGTGCTAACAATAAAAACTGATTTCAGACAAAGCTCACCTGTAACCAAAAATGCCAGCTACATGATGCGACTGTGCTTTTTGTACCTCCCAGGTATTCTGCTGACAAAGATTTCTCCCCACTTTGCCAGTGCATGAAAACAAGTTGGATTCCATTCTGCACCCCATGTTCAGTGGGGAAGCAAAACCAAAATTCGAGCAACTCAAAGACTCTTTGAATACCCCTCCTGCAGGTCAAATCCTCAGTGCTCAGTACTAGAAACACTGGATGTAATAATGGGGGACAATTGAAGTAAATAGCTAAAGTCCCAATGGCCCTTCGTCTTCAGCTTGTAAACAAAGCAAATAGATACAGAGGTTAATGAAATTGATTACTGAGGTTGATAATGTAATTTTCACAATTCTAAAGCTATGAGTTACAAAATAATTACTGGCACAAAGACCCGTGTAACCTTAACTGGTGTTGTGTAAGACCAGTTCTGACGGAATGAATAAATATAGCTCGCTTGCTGTATGTGGTCCAACTACAGTAAAACCACTAATAAAAATTAGCTTCCTTCCAGCACCACAGCCTCTAAACATACAGACAATCCACAATGATTGACATTTTATCGCCTAACGAACAGCAAAAGCAAGTTGAGCAATTCTACAGCCTGGAGATGAAGAATCCACTTTAATTTGATCTAAAGTTCCTTAAATCTCTTATTTATAGGAGCTGCAGCATGCATGTCCCAAATCTTAAGGAACATAACCATCACTTGTGCAACAACGGGCTGTGCTTTTATAGGAGAGCTAAACCTAGAAATATTGAACTTGCGACAATTCTCTCCATATCTGTGATTCAACACCAGATCAGTAATTTTTCTTTCAAAATTTAGACACAGACATCTGATGAATCCTCCAAAAATTGAAAGAGAACGTGCAAAATATTCAAAGTATTGAGTAATACAGCAAGAAAATTCTAAATCCATGCTACTATTTATAACAGGCATAATAGCCTCAGGATATTTTCTCCTGGGTCAGGACTGGTGACACTACTCTCAGGGTTCCTGTGTTTTGTTTAAATTCTGCTTTGTGTGATTCAGTGTCCTGCAGTGCAAAAATCAATATGCAAGCTCCACCTGCTGCTCGCTCTTTACTGCACCGCTAAAGTTGCGGCATCTACACAGGGTGATGCTGGATGTTTTGGAAACTCTTAGAAAAGGTTATATTGTGAAAGGTTTCACCTGGTTTCTAACAAGCCCGATTTTCATAGCTAGAATTACCTGTAAAAGCAAATCATCAACTTGCCTTAAAACATTGTCATAGGACATACAGTTGGCTAATCACACCTTTATGTAGATACAGTTGCAAAACTACGCAGGTAGGAAACTTAGAAATCAGGTTAAAAAGATTCTTCAAGAATAGAAAAAATAGATAAAAATTACTAAAGTTATAATACTTACACCTTGTTCTTAATGCAAACATAGTCTATGCCATTAGTCACTGGTAGTAGAGTAACAAAAAAGTCATACTGATTTAATAATATGCTGCTTCCTATAATGAATACTGATAACCCATTGCAGATTGGGTAACTACAACCGAATACTGAAGTTTCATTTTAAGGGAACAGTTTGTTGGCCTATTGCTTAATCATCCATGTGGGAAACTAAGAGACTCCTAATTCTTGCCCTCTGGACTCTCAAGCCCTGGATGGTTGTATCGTTGTGGATCTCGGTCGAGAAAAGCTCACCCCTCCTTTCAATGCGTCAGTACAAATCCTCCAGAAAATAAAGACATTCTAATTTTTTTAGGCATGTTTTGATTTCCCACTTCTAGACTTGTACTTCTGAGTACTTCTGTTTTAATTTTTTTGAATCCTTGAAAAAGAAAAATGAAAATAAAGAGAAACATCCCAAAATACTCCTGTATGAGAAAAAGCAGAAAATCAATGCCATTTCCTTCTCAGCATCACTAACCCTCAGCTGCAACTTGCTCAGTAAAACAGCAGGAGGTGAAAGCCTCTAAAATGGCAGGTTTTATAATAAAAATTGATGCTTTCAGTAGCCTTGGCAAAGAATGACTAACACAGAAACAGAGACGGGTGCTGTATTTCCAAATTAATAAAAGAGTATCAAATAAATATATTCCAGACTTACTCTGTAAGAGGGAAAATATTGCGGTTTTCCTATTCCAACAGATCTGTTACTACAGCATTTGTGAAATTTATAAACATAGAATAGCTTCTTTTTTTTTCTCTCCCATAAAACCAATTAAATATTATGAAAGATCCAAGTTGATCAACTACATAGTTTTGAAGTATTGTTTTAAGGAAAATAGAAAATAATACTACATGACATGGAGTCACTAGAAAATAAAACACACCTAAACAGGTTTATCTTGTCCCTAGTTTAAAGAAAACTGGTGAAGTATCAAATAGCAGAAATTTTAAGATCATAAGAATATTCTCAAGACTAAAAGCTGAACTACTCTCCAATGGAGATAAGTTCGTGGCATCAGTTGTAAAGCAAAGGGCCTGTACCATGACCTGTCAAACCGAAAAATCCAGGATTTATTCTAGCATGAGTTGCACAAAAAAATTTATGTCAAGAAAATACAGGAGGATTAGAAATTGCCCGAGTGCTTGCTATTCAACAAAGGTCAGAATTTGAGCACTGATTAGTTTGTGCTGCTACACGGATAACTTGTGAGCACCCAGAGGATTTCAGAAAAATAATTAAAACGCTGCAAGAATCTAGACCAGGGCAAACTGCAGCAAAGTTGATTTTTTTCTTTCAGTGACCCACACACTGGGAATTTCAAATTGTTTCTCAGGTTCTGTTCAGTCTGTATAAGACTATTAAAGCTGTAACAGAAGCTACTTATCCTTAAAGTACAACTTAATTCCTCTAAACACCTCTCTGTAGGGCCCAGAACACAGCTGAACTTAAACATTGCATTCAGTGAGACACAAAGGACAAAATTCATGTGACTAAACAAAACAGCAGAGGTAATCAGCCGCAGACTCCCCAGTCAACAGAAAGCTAAGCACTATGGTCAGTGAAATCTACGATATGATTCACTTCATCCTACAGCTGTCTAAAATTACACAGATGAATCATACCCTAGAAGCACCTGTTTCTCTACTGTTTATTAAGAGAGACACAGTAGATGGAGACTGTAGACTCGGCTGTGTGAGACAGATGCCATCCCACAACTGGAGCTAACATTTTCAATTCAGCACCAAGAGCCAACCACGGGTGGCTGAGTCTTTGAAGCACCATCTTGGAACTCAATGTCATTAAGAAAGGGATGGGGATACAGAGTGTGCTGGTTTTGGCTGGGATAGAGTTAATTTTCTTCATAGTAGCTGGTAGAGGGCAACTTTGGGGTTTGCTCTGCAAACAGTGCTGACAATATAGAGATGTTTTAGCTATTGCAAAGCAGTGGTCACACAGAGCCAAGGTCTTTTCTTCTCCTCACCCCACCCCACCAGTGAGCTGTGAGGTGACACAGCCAGGACAGATGACCCAAATGACCAAAGGAGATATCCCATACCATATGACATCATGCTCAGCATATAAAGCTGGTGAAGCCAAAGGAAGAGGGGAATTTCAGAGTGTTGGTGTTCATCTTCTCAAGTTATGGGTGACAGAGCCCTGATTTCCATGGCTGAGCACCTGTCTGTGATGGGAAGTGGGGAATTAAATTCTAGCTTTGCTCTGCTTGTGTGCACAGCTATTGCTTTACTTGTTAAACTGTCTCTCAACCCTCAAGTTTTCTCACTTTAACCCTTCTGATTCTCTCCCCCATTCCACCAGAGGACAGTGAGCGAGTGGCTCTGTGGGGCTTAGTTGCCAGCTGGGGTTAAACCACAACAGGGGTGAAGTGAGGTGATGGGAGGATTAACAATTTTGCAAGTTTGCAACTCCACACTTTCTTTTTAAGAGTTGAGATAGACTGATGGATCCCCATAGAGGAAATTTAAGCCTAGTATCAACAGAGTTGCTAAAACCACTGGAAATAACATCTCCATTCAGAAAATATGTCCTGGCATTAACAGAATGTGGATCCCCTGCCTCACATACATGCTGAATCAAGTGACATAAAGAAAACATCTACTTCTTAAAGACATAACAGTAGACCTGTGCTAGAGTTTTCTGTGACAATTAGCTGTTAGCATAAGAATCAGAGATTAGTAACTCTTCCCAAAGTTCACAGGAGAAAAAATGGTCACAAGGAACCTGGGATGAGGTGAAGGGCAGAGTCCTAGCCACAAGAAAAGCGAAGAAAAGGCTAACAGGGAGAAGGGAAAGGCCACGTGCAAGGCTTGACAAAGAGATATTTACACTGCTATGCCACCACTCCCTAGGAAGAAAAATAGAGTGGATTTTATAAACAATGAGCCACTAGCTTTAGAATATTTAAGTATGTTCCCATATTTTTATATTCTAATCTTGACACTGAAGGTATGTCTTTAAGACAGCTCAGTAATTCTTTACCAGCAACTCTTGGCTGAACATTCAAATATTTTTTTTTAACATAACAGAGGAAGGAAACTTGTCGGTTCCAAAAGCAGACGAATGCAGTAATAATGATGAAACAGTGTAAGTATTAGAAAGATTTCAACAGAACAGTTAGATGACCAATTTTATCTGAAATCATACCGAAAAGTGAAGTGGGATTTCTTATATATTAAGTGCTAAAGTTAAGCACTTAATTAGACTGTCAAATCTTAGGAGGACCAGAGGTAGATTAAACTTAGGATACTTACACATAGTGATCAGACACTGCAGTTCACGTGAAAGATTAGATGATCATAACTAATCTAAGTTTTAATTAAAATTTAAAAACACACAGGTTTTTCACTGGTCACAGGGGAGAAAAAGCTCAGTTCCTCTGAGATGGCTTCACATGTATTTTCCTCATCTCTGAATTGAATTTTGTACTTATTCTTTCTAAAGTTATTCTCAGTTTAAAGACGTTTCTCCTATTTTAAGCAACTCACACTTAGGACCACATTCCCTGTTTATTTATTGAGTGGTAAAATTATCTCTCAGTTAATAAGATGGCATTAAGAACCCGTTAGTGTTGGTGAGCATTTTAATTTTAAGTTTTAATAGGTGTATTGCTCTCTGAGCATTCACTGCCCTCTGCTCAAGCCTACAGGCAGTGTCCAAGCAAAGTTCACTTTGAGAAGTGAATATTTTGTGACCATCTCTCCCACATACACACAAACACATGGTAATGCCCAATCTTGCAGAGATTTTTCAGTGCAGATTAGTAGTAATGTCAGAACTATAACTCAAAACATAAGATAATGCATTTTCCTTCCTATATAAGGCTGACATTCATTATGGTTTCATTAGGTGGTGAGTTTAAACCCTCTTCTAGGTATGAATTGTTTCCAATTCCTTTCTGATTTCTGTAAAAAAGTATTCATTATTCATAAATATTTCATGAAGTGTTTAGGGGAACAATTTTAATCTTAATGAATTTTTTAATCTCTGTTTCTTTTTCCACTGGGAGTAACTGGCCCAAGTCACATAGAAATAACTGTAAAAAATACTTTCAGTGAATGGTGATATTCAAGTTACTAAATGTAGAGTTTTTTTCTGAAAGGAGGATAAACATAAGTCTATCAGGTCAGAAATTTACAGGTGACGAAAATAAAATATTGTTTGGAGAGTCTAAGTATTATTCTTTAAAGAGGAAAAGTCCATACTTTAAAATACTGCATTTTGTAGGAAAAAAAACTACAGGAGATATGGGGAGGATATTGAGATGAAGAGACTAAGGGGTCATGTAGCAGAAGCATATTGCACCAACCGTCCTCCCAGATAAGGAGAGGCTGCTGGCACTCCATGAACGTGCTGCACAAAAACCATGCTTTTAACAGCAGCAAGCAACCTTCAGGAGATGAAAGGGGTTGGGAGTCTGAGGGTGGAGATGCTGTCTAGCAATTACCCCAGGGAAAAGTGAAGCAAGGATTTAGTGACCAGCTCAGGTCTCTGCACAGAACAAACTGCTTGCATGCTGCCATTGAGCAGGGGCCAGGGCGAGTGGGTAGCAGCAGGGAGGCTCCGCAGAGGCAGGGAAGTGCTTCCAGCTATTTGGAGGTAGAGATGAAAGAAGGTGTCTTTTTATTTCTCTTTTTTTAATTATATCTTGCTTATATATTTACATTGCTGCTTAAGTGGGAAAGCAGAAATTTTACAGAAAACAGATCTATCTCATGAAAAGTTACAAAGAGAAATGGTATATGACTAAACAAAACAACTGACCTTTTAATCTTATGGAGTTTTGATTTAGGAGGAGGTTTTTTACATTGTTTTCCATATCATACGATGTCATGCTCAACACATAATGGTGGGGAAGAACGAGGAAGGGGGTACTTCCAAAGTAATGGCGTTTGTCTTCCTAAGTCACCACTATGAGTGATGGATCCCTGCTTTCCTGGAGATGGCTGAGCACCTGCCTGTGCTGGGAAGTGGGGAATGAATTCCTGGCTTTGCTCTGCTTGTGTGCGCAGCTTTGGCTTTACCTGTTAAACTGCCTGTGTCTCAACCCAGGAGTTTTCTCGCTTTCACTCTTCCAATTCTCTCCCCCATCCTGCTGTGGGGGCAGCAAGTGAGGATCTGTTAAACCACAAATACTAATCAAATCAAATTTGAGTAATAAGACATAAAACCAAATCTTCAAACCCCTTCCCCCATCCCTCCCCTTTTTCCTGGGCTCTGAACAGATATGTCATATTGCATATTGGTCATTTACCATGAAGGACATGGACACCTCCCAATAAGGAAAACACCCTGCCAAAAGACCTCACCTTGCAAATAAAGCAATAAACATCAACATAACAGCTACCTGAAAACAGAAAACAAATAATCTTTTCCAAAATCTTTACTGGCTGGAATAGCTGAACACATGCAAACTGCCTCAAAACTCAGAAAGTTCAGTAGCCAAGACATCATGTTGTGCAACTGGTCTTGTATGGAACTGGGCACAGGTCTCCTCTGTGACTGTGCATGACCTCCCCTCCTGTTCCTTTACTCCCACAACTAACACAAACTTTTGTTCACTAGGGTACAGCAAAGATACTGCAATGTGTTACCAACCAGGCACTTACAACAGCGGGAAAAAAAAAGTAACACAAAACATGATTAAGTGAAACTCGGTGATAACTGAATTAAATTCTTGGCTAAGGCTAACATACCTTTATCATTTTTAGATTGTTTTATATTTTTAATATTTTAAAATTTGTAGTGATAGATGGACAGAACGTGCTTCCATCTCACTTGGAACTTTTTTATTAAAGAAGAAAAGTAAGAGAATAGAAGTAATAGAAGTAGAATTGAAAGACTCAACACACTTTTCTAGAAATGTATCAAATAACTAGAGGATGGTCGGGCAGGATTTTTGCGTCTTCACAAAGCCAAGTCAATCTATAAAAAACTAAAAGACACAAAAAGGAACAAAAGGTAAGTTTCAAAAATACTACAGACTCAGCAGCCTTACAGTTTCTTTCCGAGTCAGAGGCTTCACACTATTGGATAGCTCACAGGTAAAATAAGGAAAAGAAAAATCAATTATCTGACCGTGCTAAAGCTAAAAGCTGCATTTGAAAAAAACCCCATGCAACCCCCAAAATGGGGTAAAGAAGAAAAAAGTAGTTTAATAGCTGTGTGTTTGACGTATGGGAAGTCAAACACAGGAATAATATTCAAATTCTTCCTAAAAGATTTGAGACACCTTAGTTAACTATGCAGTGCAGGTCTGCAATGCTTAATTAGAAACCAGACAGCAGTAGGAATAAAGGACTCCAAAGAGCGGGGAAAGTCCCTTCTGCAATTATAAGGCTGTGAAAAGACGAAAAATAGAAGCCAAGCAATGGCAAGTGTTGGAGGGAAAGTACAATTTTATTAACGTGAACTGCACTATGTATCCATGACCATACACATACGTACAGGCACACCAAAACGGAAGACAAAATTATGAAATAGAGGGTATGCTAATAATCAGCATGAAAGAAAACATGAATGGAATTAAAAAGGGATTTAATATCACCCAGCCTTTGCAGGGAACTGGTACGTCTTTCAGAAACATTCTGAAAAATTTAGGTAAAGAATGAAAAAAAATTAGGTGGAAAAAAGTGTGTGTTTGTGTGTGTGTGTATGCACATTTTATTGTATAGCAAAGGGGAAAAAAGAACTTTTATGGGAATTCATACTGATTACTGAAACAATGTGAAGTTTCAATCTTGCCATTGGGTACTGTCGGCGATGTGATCTACTTATTGACATTCTGTATGAGTAAGATCAAAACCATGATTTTGAAAAAGTAAGCCTAAATGCTTCAGAATTTGGAGTACTTATAAAGCTAAAAATATGTCAAACACCAGGTGTCATTAAGAGTTGATATCTTATAGGAACCTGAGGCAAAATCTGTAGATAAAGAAATGCAATGAATATATAAATAGAAAAGGAAAACAAATTCCTCAGTAATAAATAAGGAAGAAAACACTGGTACTGTAATGATAAAAAAGGTCTTATGTTGAATATGCAAATGTGCTATAATTACAGATTAATGGTACAAAATGGCATAATTAGTTTGGATATGCTATATTGTTATTCAGAGCTTCCAAAAGTAGTGTTATTAGAGAATACAGCAGTCAAAGAAGTAATCTCATGCTTGAATTGATATTTGCTGACATTCAAAGTGTGGGAACAAGTGATAACGAACTGCAATTTGATCACCGTGTTTTCATGTGTGTTTTAAGAACATTATGTACCCATATCACTCCAAGCCTAGTCTATGTCCAGTCCCATGGTACCATGGAAGGTGTTATTTTTTTTTAAAAAAAAATCTAAAAGAATAACAACAAAGTTCAGAGCTGCATGTGACATCATTAAGAGTGCAGCATTTTAATGGATAACTCAAATACAAAGACTTTCTGCTGTTGAGCTGTTCAGTCTATTAATGAGAACAAGGCCATGCAGAGGAGTCCTGGAAAGTTTGCTCAGTGAAGTCCAATGGGAACAAGAGGCATTTTTCATTTCTTCCACAGGAGGAAGAAACAGAAACAGTCTCCAAATTGCAAAGATCAGAAAGAGAACAAACTGTGGAAGAGCCATCACAGAGAGCTTCACAGAAAAGACTACGTGTTAACATAGATGTTAAAATCCATGAGGTGCCACAGAGATCTTCAAAACAAAGGCAGCAAAGCAGTAATTCCTCGACAGTCCTTGATATTTGCATTATATTACAGAATCACAGAATCACAGAATAATAAGGTTGGAAAAGACCTTTAAGATCATCGAGTCCAACCATTCACATACTAAACTAAACCATATCCCTAAGTACTTCATCTACCCTTTTTTTGAACACATCCAGGGAAGGTGACTCAACCCCCTCCCTGGGCAGCCTGTTCCAGGCCCTCACAACTCTTTCAGTAAAAAATTTTTTCCTAACATCCAATCTAAACCTGCCCTGGCACAGCTTCATGCCATTCCCCCTTGTCCTATCACCTGTCACCTGGCTGAAGAGACCATCACCTATCTCTCTATAACCTCCCTTCAGGTAACTGTAGGCGGTGATAAGGTCTCCCCTCAGCCTCCTCTTCTCTAGGCTAAACAGCCCCAGCTCCCTCAGCCGCTCCTCATAGGATTTGCCCTCCAGCCCCTTCACCAGCCTGGTTGCCTTTCTCTGGACTCGCTCCAGGACCTCCATGTCCTTCTTGTGGTGAGGAGCCCAGAACTGGACACAGTACTCGAGGTGCGGCCTCACCAATGCTGAGTACAGGGGCACAATCACCTCCCTAGACCTACTGGCCACACTGTTTTTGATACAAGCCAAGATGCCATTGGCCTTCTTGGCTGCCTGAGCACACTGCTGACTCATATTCAGTCTGCAGTCAACCAACACTCCCAGGTCCTTCTCTGCCTGACAGCTCTCCAGCCAGTCTCCCCCAAGCCACTATGTTTCCTTTGGAAGAAGAGCTGTAAAGTTATTTGGGCCGCAAAGAATTTCATACATTCTGATCCCAGCTGGCAGTTGTCACTGCTAGTTGACAGAAACATGAGAAAAAGGAGACACACAGAACTTTTCTCCTTTCTATCAAACATATTAGTTATTGTGTAATTTTATCAAAAATACAAGTAAAATCTCTGATTGATCTTTTTTTTCTTTTAAACTAAAGGAACAGGATGCTGTAAGGCTGATATACTTAACTTCGGAAAAGACAATATTAAACTGATGCAAAATCAAAAAGTTTTAAACCAGTATCCTGAACATAGATAAAACTAAATACATATATTAAAAAGTTTTCTTCTGTACTTTTGAATACCTTTCCTGTAATACAAAGAATCAGCTCTGCTCCTACAATCACTTTTAGTAATGCAAATACATTCTTTGTAAATACCAAGCTCCTGGAAATAATTTTTTTCATAAATGTCTTATATGGCAAAGAGCAAATCAATGCCACATTAGATTATGTTTCATAAACAGAGCAAGCATACAAAGAACCAAAGAGAAAAAAAAATAAAAGTAAAGAATCTGTACTTTTTGCTCTGTGCTGTACAACATACATGAACTAATCCAGGTATTCAAAAAGGATTTTCAAAACAAAACTTCTTCCTTTTTCGAAATTCATTCTTAGTTTCTAAAGTTCTATTTAGGTTTTAAAGATCAAAACACATCAGTGGCACTTTAGCACTTAACAAAGGCAACCTTTTTTTGCAACCTTTTCAGTGTGTTATTGTCCACTGAGCCAAAAAGTTAAGGCAGCATGACAGTGATACCAGGAGAAGGTAAATACATCCAGTCCCAGCTGAGTTCCTCCAGTGTAGCATGTCATGGGGTTTATGCTTCAATTCCTGGCTTCAGCAGCCATCTAGGAAAAGAATTTAAGTACACAGATGTCTGGAGCAAGCTGATGCCCAGGAAATTTGATGTAAACGCACTACTCTATTCAAATAAAACTATTTTTTTTTTCCTGGTAGGCCAAAAGAAAAGTTTGCCTTCCTTTATTTGAATTTAAAGAAAAACCTGCTTTCTCCTACCTCTCCTGTTTTTAGCTTCCCATATACCTCCATAATGATGTGATAATCACCTCACAAATATGTGCAAGAACTGCTTTATTCCTTTTAAGTTTATTTCAAAACTGAGTTTATAAAGGTTTATCTTCAAGTCCAATACCTTCACTGCAGTATAAACAACACTTTGCCTTGAAAAATAGTCCTGACGGAAATATTTAGCAACTCTTTTGTAATTCACAAGCTGCATGTGACAAGTCACATTCATTTCAATTTTCAAGTTAACTGATTGTAAATCATTTTAGTTTTTAAAACAAATTTTCTGTAATACTATAAAATGATTTCTAGCAAAGTTATATTAATCACCTTATTAATCTTAACTGGTTAAAATTAATTTAGAACTAATATTTTTTTACTCCCTGTCTAAAACTTACTGGGTTACAAAGAAGACAAATGAGAAAAAAAAGCATTATTTTTTTCAAAGTCTGTAGATCTGTTGCGTATTTCCACCACCAGTGAGCCTCTCAAGAATATCTTGGTGACTTGAGCTAAATTAATTTAAAAGTGTATCTATTATTTTTGATTCTCCTCATAACAACGCTGATATTTTAATATCTTAAACAGGGCGTTCTTCATAATAACATAGCAGAAATGGCCTGACAGAAAAGCTTAGAAGAAGAAGGTGTTATAGCTAAACCTAAGTAGCAATAAGCGTACTCAAGAATCATTTAGTAATGACTCCAATTTATATAAACAAAAAACATTATTGTGATTCATTTTCCAAACAGCCATACTGCAGGGTTCCTGCAGTAAACAGAAAACATCCGTAACTAAGTGAAAATTTAAATAAAAGAGAAGACAGACGTTGGACTACCAATTACTAGCCTAACATGCCTTGTTTCTAATGCTCCTGAACTTTGCTAGAAACGGTGTCCATCAGGCATACAGCAAGCACAAAAACATTACTTCTAGCTCAGGAGAACAATATGCCACCAAGCACGTAACACTGTGAAGGTAAGAACGTTGCAAAATGCTTCTGTATGCTTGAACTTCCTTTAAATTGTTTTCCCTAAATAGGCACAGTGGCCACTCCCAGAGGCAGAATTGGATGCCACAGAATCATAGAATCTCTTGGGTTGGAAGAGACCTTCAAGATCATCGAGTCCAACCACAGCCTAACCCTGCCTAGTCCACCTCTAGATCACGTCCTCAAGCACAACAGCTACACACCTTTTAAATACCTCCAGCGATGGTGACTCCACCACTTCCCTGGGCAGCCTGTTCCAGTACCCTTTCAGTAAAGAAATTCTTCCTGATATCTAACCTAAATCTCCCCTGGTGCAATTTGTAACCATTTCCTCTCATCATATCACTTGTCACCTGAGAGAAGAGACAGACCACCACCTCTTTACACCCTCCTTGCAGGTAGGTGTAGAGAAGGTCTCTCCTCAGCCTCCTCTTCTTAAGACTAAAAAGCCCCAGTTCCCTCAGCTGCTCCTCATAGGACTTGTGCTCCAGACCCTTCACCAGCTTCGTTGCCCTCCTCTGGATGTGCTCCAGCATCTCAACTTCCTTCTTATAGTGAGGAGACCAAAACTGGACACAGCACTTGAGGTACAGCCTCAACAGAGCTGAGTAATTAATGGAACAATCACTTCCCTACTCCTGCTGGTCACACTGTTCCTGATACAGGCCAGGATGCTGTTGGCCTTCTTGGCCACCTGGGCACACTGTCAGCTCATGTTCAGCTGGTTGTTAGCTAATACCCCCAGGTCCTTCTCCTTCAGGCAGCTCTCCAGCCACTCTACCCCAAGCCTGTAGCATTGCCTGAGGTTACTGTGACCAAAGTGCAGGACCCAGCACGTGGCCTTGTGGAACCCCATAAAGTTGGCCTCAATGTCAAATGGGCGTTTCTTGTGATCCAAGAAAATACCCTTGTTCTGATGTCTTTAAGGACGTAGGTCCCTCAGACTCCATTGAGCTTGAGTTTGCTCTTCAATCAATGCTCATCGCTATGGTAGGTATACTTTCACCAACTTAGCACCATGCTATCAGCTAGTCTGAATCACTAGCTAGAAACTATTCCATGAAACAAATGCAAATCTCTCTTGGAGTAAGCAAATTGAGGAATACTACTGTTTGTATATTATTGCTTATACTGATATTTCACGTTGTGTTTATGCATTAATGCTTGAGTTATAATGTACCATGCTTAGTCCTCCTATCTCATTTTCCATGCTTCTAGTCTTATAGGTCAACCATCAGTATGAAACTGTTTCCACCATCCTTGCTAAGAATCTTAGAGACATGATCACTTTGCTTTCATGATAATATTATTGGGACAAGAAGAAAACAAAACATTTTATAGTCTGTTTAAACTATTTAAGAACAAAAAAAAAAAAATGTATTTTGTGCATTTTAGCTCAAACAGGGAAGTGCAAAGATGAATTATCATTCTTGCTATATTCCAAGAAGTTTCTTCTCCCAATTTGGACAAGAGGATACAGAAGACCAACCATAGGGATAAGTATTGATATTTTCTTCAGGCACTTCTCTGTACTGATATTCCTTCATTTCCCTTTTACAATGATTTAGTCCTACGTAAACAGCATCCTTGTGATTGTCCTGTTTATCAGACAATAAAAAATGTTTCAGCTCCTCATAAATTATAAATTATAGCGTTACCATCTTCTGAAAGTGATTCATCATGTTTCAGCAACTGTGAGAAGGGCTTCCCCTTATAGATGGTCACATTTATAAAAACCAAATCTTCTGAAAGTCTTCTAGATGAAAGGTATTTTGAAGGATTTGACTCAAGAATAATGTGAGTGAAACTGCCATGAACAAGGGTATTTGAATGGCAAGAAATAATTTATTTGTAGGAAACTATCTCACATTCCAAGGCCTTCATTTCTATCATCAATCTACTAGTAGATAGTGTAGACAAAGGTAGACTCAATGTGTAAAGACGACATAAAAACTGTATCATGAAACCTGGATTCAATTTTAGTCAAAGTCCTTTATTAAACAGATTATCATCAGGGGTGTCACTCATCTAAGCCTCTGTCGTATGCTTCTATATTGCAGTAAACATTTAGAGCTGGCAGGATCACAAATGATATTTGCTGTTCGTATCATGTTGTCCTTTGTTTTATAGCATCTGACCATACAATCTTCCATTTGGACCTTGATTCAAATATAGGTATCATTTAGAGGTGATCAGGAGGACATAAATTTTACAAGACTTTCTATGGATTTTTTTTTTAAACTCTATGGAAATCGATGTCAACAGAATATTGCTAGAAAAAAACCAGATTAGTAATACTGCAAGACATCAGGAAGGAAACAAAAAAGAAAAAAATGAGTCACATTAGAAAAACAAATAAATATGGACCTAGAAAACCACTCAATAACTTCCAAAGTATCTGGTCCTTAACTGTACATACATGTAACAAAAGTAGAAACTGTTAGATATAGATATTCCTAAAAGTTTTGCTTATCATGGGATCTACTATACCGTCGTCCAAGAGAAGCCTGTGCTGCTGCTTACAAAAAGCAAGGAACAAATGCTGTCCCCGTCCTTTCCAGCGTTTTAAATGGTGCTAGACAGTAGTCTTTTATAGAGGGCAAGAGGAATGAGGTCTCACATCGATAAAAGAAGTAAGACCTCTGAACAATTGAAACCCTTTGTTGAGGTCCCCTGAAACCTTTGTGTTGTCTTGACAATGCCTTGCTTACCTATACTGCAGAAATGGACACGATACTATGCACACAATTTCCAGAACAGCATTAACTGTGCAGGTGACCATCACAGCCAAAAAACATGACCTAAGGGCTGGATGAATTACATCCGATAGCACTAGCAAACAGCAGAGTTTTGTCTGACAAACCTGATGTCAGTAATCCATCAATCTGATAGCCCGTATTGATTCTACTACTTCCATATTTCTGACATGACTAAATACTTTGGAATTTGCCAAGGATACCAGGGGGGGAAGTAACTTTATCACATCAATCTTTTGAGCAAGATCATTCTAGGATTCTATTATCTTTTACAATATATTTAATATGTTTTTCACTGGGATACCCACAGGCCACAAAAACTGCCTGCAAAAGTTTTGTATCAGTTCAAAGCTTATACATATTTGTGTATGCACCTCAATGTCACAAGTAACAAAAGATAAAAGCAAAACTGTTTTCATTCTCCATCACGGAGAATGCTCAAGTTTCCTTAAAAGAAGTACAGTGCAGCTTACTGCAACAGGTACATCAAGGGAGGTGCTGATAAGAGAGATCATATGGTAGGTTGGTTTATTCATCAGGGAAACACTTGGGAGGGAGAAGTCACCTCTGTTCAGTTGAAGTAACCAAAGTCTTACAGTAGTCAGGGGGATGGAGACTGGCAAGTGTCATATGGGATGGACTGGGCTATTCACAGAATCACAGAATTACAAGGCTAGAAAAGACCTTTAAGATCATCAAGTCCAACCGTTCCCATCCTATACTAAACCATATCCCTAATACCTGATCTACCATTTTTTTTGAACACATCCAGGGATGGTGACTCAACCGCCTCACTGGGCAGCCTGTTCCAGGCCCTGATAACTCTTTCAGTGAAATTTTTTTTCCAAACATCTAATCTGAACCTGGATTCCATCAGCTGATATGAAATATGTGCCCCTCCAGAAGGTCAATGGGTCTCCTGCATGTCTCTCACCTCTGACATCCCCATGGAGGAAGCTTTACATAGGATTCATCACAGATATTCAGGCAATGTAAATGAGTGCTGGCTGTCCATGCAAGCATGTTCACTTTAGATAATTTGAGTGTTTTAGTGCAATGAATTTGTCTGCCCCCCACTTCTTAACTATATTCAAAGAGAGATGATACACTAGCTTTTCCACTCATACAAAGTTACTTTGATGAAATAGTATTTTCATAAATTTTCTTACATAACTTAGCCTTTAGAAACTGAAAAGCGAAAGATCGGCAAGTACTACTCACAGGCAACTGTGAGTAGGCCAGGAGTTAATACAATCAAATTGCTGAGTTTGCTTCATTTAGCTGGGCTGCTGGACAGGACATAAAACCCTGGAAATGTTCTGAATCCTCTTAATCAGTGGTTTCCAAACTAGAAGCCCAGCCTCTAAGTACAGTCATGAACATCCAAGAACTCAGTTTCTTCTCATAGTTAAACTAGCCTCATGCTAATGCAACGTTACTGGTTTGTAACTGAGATTGTAACTGAAAAATATTTACGAACAAACACCTACACACAATGTACATACAAAATTAACCATTCCAATAATCCTCTTGGAATACTTTAGATTACAAAGTTTTCTTGGTTCTGTTGCTGTTGACAACAGCGGTATATTTCAGTTCTCAGTATCTAAGGATTTTTTACTTTATTGACTTTCACTTTTTCCAATTTTTTATTTATTAGTTAAAATTACACCCTTCAGAAGCTAGAACACCCTTTCTGGCTTTTGAAAGAACACAGAGATTAACTTCAGAAAGCCAAATAAAAATTTCAAAGAACATGGTAGGTGCAGTTTATAAGGAAATCAGAGCAGTTTTACTTATCTGAACTAATTAGAGAGTTAAGAACTGCTTCTAGGTCACTGGTTGTGTGTTTTCTGCCCCTGAAATATGCTGTGGTGCAAAAGCATACACAGCAAATTATTCTTCTTTCCTGCTGATTTATTTGTATGACACCACCATTCATAGATGCTAGTTTTATTGTATTGACTGTCAGTCAGAGGGAAAAGCACTACATAGGGAGGAAGCACCTCTCCTGAAATTGCTTCACCAAGTCCTTGTTGCAGAATCAGTGAGTCAAATCCTTTTTATTTTATAAAGTCTGCACTACCAGGCCCGAAACACACTGCGTTCAAAAACTTCTGAATATGTCACCTCAGAGGGAGCACAACATAATTATAACCCCCGTGCAACTAACCCAGCTCCAGAGTTTTTACTATACCTCTGTGTGAGAGCTTCTCCAGGATCATCCTCAGGCGCTGAAGCACAGGGGGTGAAATGTCATATTTAGAGGTGTCTATTACTGGTGTTCGCTGACATCTCCCAAATATTCCATCTGTAGGGGAAAGAAAAAGAAAAGGGAAAATATAAATTTCATTTTCTGAGAGGAAGAAACATGTGACGAGATGTGCATTTCCAATGTATCCTAATTATATACTGAAGGAACCTTTTAAAAGACATTTAAAAAAACTATCAAAGGACTACTGAAAGTCATGAAGCAGGGCATTTTCTATCAAAATAAATAAATACTGGAAAGACTATTAGTTGGAGGAGGATTCTGTGGTACAAGTTATGGATACAGTTCATTTTATAAAGTAATTTCAGACTTCTGCCTCCCAAATCTTTTGATGTAAGACTTCTTTACTGACAATGCAGTGGGAAAAGAAAAATATTAATGCTCAGTGCCTACTATGTTACAGATGAAAAGTGCAGCATCCAGAAATATAAATATTTGCAGAAACGATGAGGATTTGCTGAAACATTTTTAATGCAGGAGCTGTGTGGTAGGCGCTGGTAAATGAGAACTGAATCCGTAATGGCTAGCAAAGGCTCATTTCAAGAAGTACCCTCTAACGAATGCAATAAAAGAAAGCTGCTCACGGAACAATGAGATATTAATGTGGCCTAATTTATTTAGCTCCATTCCATTTGTCTAAAATGACAGACTCTTCTCATCAATGTCTTTTCAAATCACACCTTCTAATTAATTTAGCTTCTTATTAGTCTTTATTTAGAGAATTGTTCATTTTGAGACAAGCTTCCTGTGTATGTGTGGGAGGAACGGGGAGTTCAAACATTCAAATTACCTTTCTCTCTTTCATACAAAAGACTAATTCAGAGCCTAGGTGCTTCACATACAATCTGACCATCTGCAATTCCAGGCCTCTGAGAAAGAAAGTGGTTTCATTTATTGTTCAAAACAGTTCTCTTCTATATAGTGATCCAAAGGAAGCAATTTAAATGCAACAAGTTTAATTAGCAAAATATTCTACTGCAGTACTAGTTTTAACACGGTAATTACTTCTGCTCTGATATTACATCTATGCTCAAAGAGGACAGCTACATCAGATTAGCAAAAATTAACGGTAAGTATTAATTTGCAAATGTCCATTACTTTCTCTGCTACTTCACAGAGCTAAAAGACTAAAAATGGGAACTACTGGCCCAGCTGTTCATGAAACACAAATAATGGCATAAAAGAACATAAACCAATCCAGGATGCAGAAAAAGGGCATTATTAGCCTGCACCGTTAAACACAAATACCTCATTGAAATTAGCCAACTTTTGCTTTCTTTGCCTTTCCAATCCTCCTGTCACTTGCAACTGCCAAATTAAGTTAATCCAAATTAAAAACTTACCTCTGAGCCTAATTTTGCTATTGGAAACTAGATTTAATTTAGAAACAGCATACACTGATCTGGTTTGGTTTTCTGCCATATAATGTATAAAGCAGCCTAACAGCAGATTAAAATATTCATCTCCATTTAAAAACCTGTTGCAGTTGGAAATAAGCAAAGTATATAAATATCAGTCACTTGTGAATGGATGGATAATAGGAATAAATACAGTCCTGATTCAGAAAGGAATAGAAGAACACTTTAGTGTTTAAGAAGAAGGTTGTTCAAAATGAAACAAGACTCGAAATAGCCAGGCTCTCCTTTGGAACACAGCAGTTACCGGCTACAAATTATTAGGACAGTATCTTTCTTTATATAAACAATTAAGATTCCATGATTTTTTTTTAAGATAACGTATGTTAAAAACAATTTTACAGTCCGTATAGTAACGCACATTCGTAAGTAACATTTAAAGATATCTCAATGGATGCAAAAGCTAATTCACTCGCAAAGACTTTCCTCCCTCCCCCCCAAAACCAGAGTTTTCAGAAACCTTTAGCCTACTGCCTTTGAATAGAACAAAACCCATTTAAATTCTAAAATTAGCAATTAGCACATGAGTCTGAGCTGCAGCATACAATATATCCGAAACCACTGTGACTGCTTAGGGAGAAACTGCAAGTTATTTTGGCTTTTGTACTTGAAATATGGGCATAATAAGGTTTGAAGAGGCTACAATCACGAACAGCCCTCTGCTCTGCTAAATGCAGTACTAGGAGACTGGAGAAGCGAGAGAATGCCCCAAGGAGCGGTTGGCAAATACCATCTCCAAAATACAGAGGGTCTTTATAACAGGGATTACAGTTGGGCTGGAGTTGTGCAAATAGTACATTTCATGGTTCGGTTCAGTAGCTTTTCTTTAAAAAGTGGGAATTTTCCAAGGCTTTTCTATTTGTTTGGGGTTTTTCTGGTTGGGATTGATTTGCTTGGGATTTTTATTTTTTATTTGATTGCAAGGTTTCTGTGGCAAGATTTGAAACCTAAAAAAATGAAACTGAGGCAGACCAATTTTCTGGGTACCTTTCAATTAAACTTTCTTAAAACTACATAGATTGTGGGGAAAAAGGGTAGGGGAGAGGGATTTTACCAAAGAATATTTGTAAAGGTTCCCCCTGTTTTTCTTTCCTGTTTATCTTTTCAGAGATATGGCTCAGATTCGGAAATGACTTTGGTCCATCGCAAACCTTATTTTCACTTAAATTACAACTAATGTTTATAAACTGTCCAGCTCAGTCTGCCATAGACTATCCAAAACCACTGTGATCTTTGCAGCAAGTAAATACACAGTGTGTCTTTTCAGACCAACTGCACCCACCCCAGAGCAGGGCAATGTGGGGCTGTTGCAGTTTTGGTGTCCATGGACCCTTTCATAAACCTGTTTCACCTCTCACAGCCTCCATCAAGTGAATTGCCCAAGGTTGTCATGAATTAAAAAGGAAAACGGAAAAGCTCCCAGATTTTACAGCAAATGTCATACAGCAGAGGAAGTTCAAAGCATGAGTGATGCTTTAATAACCGCCATCCACTGTATGCCTATAGCTGTTAAGAGTGTGTTCATTCTGAACTTTGATTAAGATTGTATTCTGAGAAGGAATGTAATATGCAGAAGACATCTGCTCTTTACACATGCCCAGAATGAGGGAAGGTTGAGACAACCCATCAATATGCACATATGGTTGCTATTAAAGTGCTATCATTTGCTAACCGTTAGCAAAAAGTAGTATCTGAAATTTCCATAGTAGTATCCTATAAGTTATACTGAGACCTGAAAACATCTGCGTTAACAGCATGGTAATGTTGAGTTTTAGATGGCTTCTACATTTGTTTCCAAAGAAGAGACTAAAACAGCAGAATAATACACCCAAGGAGATAGTGAAATGCTTTTTTTATGTATTAAGCTATTTTACTAATAGTTTTAATATTTGAGAAAAAATGTGAGCATAACTTTTTACAAGCAACTATTTAAAATCTTGAATTTTGGCAAATATATATTATGAAGTTAAATGCTAGGATTAAAAGACACAAATTTAGCATAACCCAGGTGCCCAATAAGATCTCAAATAGTGGCAGATGAACCTCTTAATAGAGACAACACCCTGGAGCACGGTACATGTATTTACACTGAATATTTATCAACTTCTAGTGAAAAAAATCACAACGGATAGATTAAAACATGAACAAGTCAAAACACAAGCTCTGGAAGGGTGATTTTTGAGAGAGGTTTAGAAGCAAACAGAAAACTCCCATCTTAATTCATGATTATTGCCCATTTGCCATGAATTAGTGGATATTTATCACTTATATTACCTCCTGAGGAAGGAAACACACATTACATGTATGACTGACATCTAAGTACTGAATAATGGAAAAGGCGAGCACAAAAAACCACAGTTCTAAACAGTTTTGAAGAGTTGATGGCACCAGCATGTTCACTTGGCAGACAGACATCATGTGCTTAACAAGTGCTAAAAAGTCTTTGGAAACTCACACTGAGTGACCCTCTTCACCTTAAAGGCAAAAACTACTTGCTGGCAGCTGATCCATTCAATTCTTTTAAAGTAACATTCCCTACAGAAAAAAATCCCCAATGTATATAAGCTGTCCTTGGCTATACCATCCTGGAACCACCAAGTATGGCTACTCCAGCAATTGAAACTAAGATGTGTACAAAACTTGGTACAGTTTTGATTAATACAACCCTCCCCAAAAGAAACCCAACAAACCCAACAAAAAAAAAAAGAAGAATAGAAGTCTTGTTGAATGTATTTTGCTACTGAGCCAAGCTATGAGGACTCGTAGAGACACTGGAATTTGTCTGCAGGCTGATGAAAACTTGACAGACGTAAATTAAAAGACTGTGTTCTGCAGGAATTAATTATTTAGATCTACATGCAGTGAAATTTTCACATGGCGCTGACAAGTGACCTTTGCAAAGGGGCCTTCAAGCAGATGCTTTGTAGCATCCAGTTCTTCGCTCTGCTCTTCGCACTTCCTGCAGCATCTGGAAAGGCAGCAGCTTTCCAGGCAGTGACAGTATTCACATACATAGATTGATCAAAGTTTCAGCTTTCTTGCCCTAATTACCTGATAACTGTTAAAAAATGATAAATTAGAGCTTTGTAAGAAACATAAGTTCTGTCCCACATTGTAGGCATTGTCCTTTGTTCCTGTGTTGTAATATAAACAAGGCCACAGACCCAGCAGTGCGTCAAATGGCACGTGCTGATGCTTTTGGCTGTACCTTTTCTGCTCTTGCAGTTCATCAGAGAATTTCCTCTAATGTTTCTGCAGTGTTCAAGGGACATCGCTCTTCAGCAACTTAACCTTCTGAAAGAAAAGGATTCTTTCTTCTCACTGAACATGGACATTACTCTTTCTCCCCAGCTGTTGGTTTAAAGTTTTGCAAGGTCCAAGACTACTCCAGAACTAATGAAAAGACCAGTACTTGATGTCTTATAGCCCAAGGTTAGAGCTTAAGTTGCATATTGGAAAGAGCACATCATTTTCAAATGGAAAGCATAATATTTGCATCTCAAAGTTTCATGATACTGGACTTCAAGGTCACAGATGTTTAATGTTTTAGGAACTGAAGGAGATTATTAAAGTATTTGACTCTTCTCTCCCTAGTATTTATCTCCAGTATGGTGTTTGTTTTCAAAATTATTTTAAAAAAAACCCACACCAAAACAAAAAAAAACCCCAAAAAACAAACAAACCCAAAACAACAAAACATCCTCAAAATTAAATTAAATGTTACAGTCCCTTGAAGCAAACATTAACTTGCATACCAGGAGGCTTATTTCAGAAGACATAGTCCACAAATGCACAGTTCAATATCTACAAGTAAGTTCTTCAGCAAACAGTGTATTTTCAATATTCCATTTATTAAAAAAGACTTGTTCATAATTTATACCTCTACTTTTAAATTCTCTTTAGAAACAAGGCAGACATCATACAGATAGAGCAACAGTGGCTTCTGCATTTCTCATGCAGTGGCTTGAAAATATGACTCCAATGCTTTCAAACAGCAAATGCTTACAAGTCTCAATGCAGCAGTTCGCCCGAAAAGCTGCTGCTTGCAATCACGGTTATAACTGCATCGCAAACCTGCAGCGCTCCACAGAGAACGCAGCCTTCCTAGGAGGCTATCTCCCCATGTTAAACTTTTAAAACCTTTTTACCGTTTTATTGTGCTTCTCTCTGTGCAGCCTCAGTAGTTCTGGGCTATTTCTGTTTCAGAGCAGTAACAGTGGCATCTAGTGGGCAGCTTCGTGGTCGGGGATGAGCCCTGGAGCACACGCAAGTCACCTTATGGATTTATTGCCTTCAGGTCCAGGGGACTTCACTTGGAATACATAGTTACTCATCTACAGCCGCCCTCAGGCTTCCCCATCCTGAGGGCTGAGAGGCACACAGAAGTTAAGGCAGCTATTTAATATTAAATAATAAAATTATTGCCTTTTTAAAAATATTAAGATGCTTGTTGCCATTAAGACAAGTAAGGAAAGTGTGTCCAGATTCTTTTAAAATCGTGGTGGTGGCGGCCTGCTTTCGCTAGAGCGTAAGGCACAAATCGTGACGCAATGAAAGTAAATCCATAGCTGTAAATAAAGCACAAAGTATGCATTTACAGATTTATGTTGTAAGTTTAATAGAAATGCCATGAGGTGCAGAAAACAACAATGTAAAATGTTCCAAACTTGACTTTTTTTTAATCCAAGGAGAAAATACCATTCAGTGGACACTCCTACTAACAGCCAGGTAGACTCTTCCCCAGCCACTGAAGAAACTGCTGCCTGGAAGGCAAAGGTAACTTTGTAAATTCTGCTGAAAGCCAAACCACCTAACAGTCATATAAAAGGCTCTAACAAGATTTGATGCCTTTCCTCACCTCTGTGGACACCGATATTTAAGGAAGATACCGGATGGTCGGTCTGCTTTCAACAACCAAACCCTAACACCTAAAAGCCCAGAATATTTCTGTTGATTGAAAGGACTGGATCCTTGTTAGTAGTTACAAAAGTGTTCATATTAGAAGTTCAAATTACCAGCAGCACCAGGTAGCTGTTGTGCAAACATTGTTGATAGGGCTGGGATCGGTAAAGCTCCAAACCATCCCAAGGCATGTCGGAGAGAGCGAATAGCTCCACTGGGGTTTACAGTCACCTCATCGCAAGGAACAGTTCTGAGAGCAAGTTCTGGAGGACGCTGCTCTTCCTCCATCAAACAAAAAAGATTGAACCTTCAACAGAGAGGAAGTATCACTCTGGGATCCCTTTCTGTGCTAACCTGATAAGTTAAGTGGTGGATTGCACCTTCCCAAAATACTATGCACACTTTCACTTGAGAGGTTTTCTTAAGCTGCAACAGAAACACTTAAATTGTAGAGAAAACAACTAAAAAATTCTGCTCTCTCTTGAGTACAGCAAGAGGGGTGAAGGGAAGGACTGTGAAAACCTAGCTAAAGTTTAACAAAGCAAGAGGAGAGCAGGCTTGCCATGAAAAGAAGTGCTGCCCGCTTTCAAAAGGCCTGTAAGTTATTCAGGTAAGAGAAGGCAGGGTCTGGATTTCAATGCCTACTTTCTGATGTTTGGAGCACAGAAACGGGCCTCAGTCTCAACCAGGCATGCATAGGCCTCCCAGCTGCACAGATAATGGCCAGGCCTTGGGAGGAAAGGGCAGGAGAGAGTTTAAGGAAAGGAAAAAGTAGAGATGGAAAGAAAACAAGTCTTAAAATGAATAATGTTTGAATAACTCGGTCCTTCCTAGAGAATTTTCCACAGCCTAGGTAACTCTGGGGAATGAAAGCTATGTTTTTTGGCTCCATGTTGAGGGCAAGAAAGGATGACAAAGCAGTGACTGAATCAACATCTTCCACAGCCAGACGACTGCTACAGTTTGTAAACCACAGAAGCCATCTGCCTCTACTTTTGATCAGGGAGACCAATGCAGACTTGAGAAAACCTTTGACAAAAACCCAAGAAGATCTAATTGTAATATAGTGAGGACTTTTCTAAGCAAAACTACACATTCAGTATTAGCTATGAAGCCTGTAAGAAAAAAGTGCTTACAATCAAAATCATCTGAACAACAACGTTTGGGTTTGGGGTTTTTTTGTCAATATTGGTACTAAAAAGAGAGGAAAGACTTAAACATATAAATCATCCCCCAAGAGGAAAACCACTTTAAATTCAACTCTAAGTCAAGTATTAGTAGGCTTGCAATAAAGCTATCTCTTTTTCTTTAATATATTTAGTACTTGGGCTGCAAGATTAACATGCCAGTTTATACTTTACACTTCTATCTCATTCATGAGAAATCTGAGCCATGTACCACCCCCATCTAGAAAAAGCTTTTCTTTTTTTTCAGAAGACAGACATAATACTGCACCAAATTCTGACCACATCATTATCAGAAGGATATGAATAAACTAAAGGAAAAAAAGGAGGTAGCCACATAGATCCTCAAGCATTGAACTATCTGATTCTTTATGGGAACAGACTAAAAGTTTATGCTACCTGGTTGATTAATTAGTTACGACATTATTGGGAGAAATGGAGTGAAAAGACAAAAATTAACACTCTGAATCAGAACAAGTTTCAAGGAAGGAGAAACTGGTTCTGAAGCTGTTCAAGTCCCTCCTGGAAGAGCAATGGAGCTCCTATTGTTTCCACTGTTTAAAATTAAGCTGGAGCAATTGGGAATGATGAAACATAACAGATTTTTTTTGTTTTATTCAGTATGCATTTATGAACAGAGGTTACTGGAGGGACTAAGAATTTATTTATGGAAGCAATGAGATGCAAATATACTAATGCTTATTTATGCACACTAATTTTCCAAGTATCACCGAGATGTACTTCAGTCACTTCAAGGATCCCCATTATGTTTTCGGTTGGTGCCAAGAACCACTTTGGTTCTGGCAGTGTCTTCACTGTGTGATCAGACTGTAGCTGCTCTTGCATCTGTATTCCTAAGGCAAAAATAACTCTGTGAGGAAACATGTTCAGCAAAACGGATTTCTGCATTAATTTTCATTCTGTATTAAAAACTAGTGAAAGTTTTAACTTGTTCTAAGTGCCAAGAACTTACATTTTGAGAGTTAGTTATTACAGGTTTGCAGGAGATCATGTTCTTGTGAAAACATGACTAATGACCACTCCATTCATATTCATCAGCTGCAGTAGCTATCAGAGCAAACTCGGTCTCTTTCTGACCTTTGGTGAACTTGAAGCTTTCTTGATCTTTGCGGGACAATATTTATTGAGACAGCAGATTACTTCTGTAATCTGAGCTACTGAAATTATTCCTAAATGGAATTGACTTCAGACATGCATGAAATTATAGTAATAAAGATCTCCATCTTCTCCCCTAGCTGCGAAGTAGTACAAAAATTATGGAAAATTATGTTATGCCAGACCTGAACACATCAGCAGGAATTTTAAATTTTAGAAAATGGAGGGGAAGCCCTTGTAAACTAGAGTAACTTCACAGAGTCCTGCTCCCTGTGGACTGATGAAAACTGTTTGGAGGTATCTCAGAAATCTCTGCACCTTGCTGGAGTATGAAATATCAGCACACCTATAGAAGCCACCACATCTCAAGCAGCCCCTGGCAGTTTACGCACGGGCACTGGAACAGATGAGAACCTCACCTCAAACTTTGACAGAGGGTTGCTAACAGTTTCTGCTGAACAATCTGGCAAGCGTGAAAAACCTGACAGTTTTCAAGCAAACTGCACTTTAATATGGCTAAATGCAGTGTTACATACCTAGGACCACCTACCAGAAGCTGCATTTGGGAAAATTATTTCTATCATGATGAATTACTGGTCTGAATATAGCTGTCCCCCCGCCATGTGACAGAGCCCGCGCACTGCCTGTAGCTTTGCTGATGGCAATATGTGAAGGGCATGAGACATTACCGACCTCATTGCTGGGTTCAGACCCCAGCGGTCAGCCTGAGACCGTGCAAGAGCAAGACCACTGATAAGGTTTGTGGATATGTGAACATGACAGCAAGAAGTTGGAATAAGGAGGTGATGTCATTCGGCATGCAGCATTGATGAGGTCAGTGTGGGAATGCAGAGTTCTGGTGTCCAAAATTTAAAATGAGTGATAAATTTTGGAAAGGACATTGAGAGCAGCAAACGAGATTATCTACGGGCTGGAAAAAGCCCTACAGTGAAATGTCTCTTCCAGTGCAGAAGCCTTCAGAATAGAGGATGATCTTTTGTCTCTAAGTAAGCCTGCAGACAGATGAAATGATATGGGAGCAGAGAGCTGGAACGGAGCTGGGAGCAGTTTCAGAAGTATTTAATTCTACTCAGTTTTGTGTGTTACAGTTTGTAACAACTTTTAAGGCTTGTAATGTCTGAAATTATGATAAGAACGGATCTCAAGAGTGGGATTTTTCTACTTTTGCAACAGGTGTGAAGACCCCTCAATGCATGTGAAATGTGCAACCCCAAATTGTTCCCTATTTTGTTCCCAGAATACATACAACTCATAGGAAATATTTTACATTACAGCATAATTACAAGTTGCAATGTGCTTTTAAAAATAGTGTATACAATTAAAAGCCATTATTTAACTGGAGTTTGGGGGCAGAATTTAAGCTGCTTACAGGTTTAGATTCTCCTGCAATTTGAGTGGTTACATACCAAAGTTGTATACTCAGCATATATACTTCTTAAAAGAAGACAGCATAAATAAGAATAATTTTGAACAAAGTATTCATGCAACAAAAGGAGGAAATAACAGTTCATCAAAGATGAAAAAAAACCCAAAACCAGAAACTTGAAAGCCAGGACTACAGGATCAGCAAAAATCCCCACTGAAATAATATTTTACTAATGAGCTCCTTAGTCTAGCTTTCTGAATTTCTCCCTCATACTATATTGCTTATAAAGTCCAGATTCTTTCTTGGGATAACAAAACTATACAGAAAATAGCCTATCTCTATGTTGTCTCATACTCCAGCAGAATGCTTTTCCAGGCAGAAATCACCTCTTTTGCCACACACACCCCCCCTTAACATGTTTTGATGGAGCTAACAAAAAGGATTGCAACCCTCAGTGAAGAAAAGTGCCTCTACCCAAAATCTATTACTCTGAAGCTTCTGCTGGATTACTGAAAGTTACTTCTGCTTCTGTTGCTGAAAATAACATGCATTTAAATAATATTGCTGACCAAATGACACTTATTAGATAGATAACTATTCCCCCGGAGCTCTGCACAAAGACTACTTTTCTTAGCATGTCACGTCACAGTTTCACCCTTCTGCCAGGGCTTTGCAATTCCCCAGTTACAGACTCACAGAATCACTAGGTTGGAAAAAACCTTTAGTATCATCAAATCCAACCTGTTCCTGTCCTATGCTAAACCATATCCCTAAGTACCTCATCTACCCTTTTTTTAAACACATCCAGGGATGGTGACTCAACCAGCCAAGCCTCCACTCCTGTTCTGGACAGCAGAGAGGTTTGCAAAGGGAGAGCAGCTCCCAGTGGTACGGACATCGCCAACGGTTTCTCCCAGGGGTAAAACCTAAATAGCACTGCACACTCAGTGATGAAAGCAAAGGGATAAACCAACATATCTGAAGTGTGGAGGCAAAAGAAACATGAAACCCAAGGAAGGAAATAGCCACCACCTTCTATCCCTAGCCATATTTCAGCTCTAATTTGCCAGTCAACAAAGTGCTTTTCTGATTAAATTTAATTTGGATATATCAAATCTAGAAAGATTTCCATGCTCTGTGTGTGTATATATAGATATATATATAAACAGTTTCTGATGAATCAAATGTACGTAGACACTTTTGTTTAATCTACAATAACATTTTATCCCAAAGAAAGCAACCAAAATAGTCAGTTTTTTGGTTTTTAATCAAATTTCTGCATATTTAATAAAGCAATAATTTTACAGTGTATGTCATTTATTTCTTCAGCCTCAGTAAGAAGAAGAGACAGAGACAGCTCTTCAAAATACTTGCTGCTTATTTCCGTGTTTATGAATGGAGCAGGCAGGAACAGGACAACCCATTTCTCTCACATATGGAGCATCACCCGTTCAAATAAACCTCACCCTGAAGCCAAGAAAGGACAGTCCAGAAAACAGCCTACACATTTCAATAAATTCAAGATTTTAAAATCGGCACCCCGAGTCTTTCGCACAAACTCCGTTTGCCACAAAGTTCATCTTCTGCCTAAACCATTGGCTGCTGTCATATTTGGTGCAACTTGTTATGGGTGGAAAGATAAGCAGCAGGGCAGCAAAAAGAGGAGGTTTATCTATAGCAGCTAATCTCCTCAATCAACAGCACTCAGCTCTGCTTAACAGCCGTTGCCAAGTAACGGGGACCAGCTTTTCTTATCGGCTTCATAATGTTTCATTGACTATTCAGACTAGAATAGAAAGCTGTGACACTCAGGGTTATAAGCAGCACAAAATGAAAATGGCATATTATGTGGTATGAAGAAGAGAAATCTTTTAGCCCTCACCTTATCTGGACAGTGACTGTTACTTAAAAAAGAAAAAAAAAATCATCTATCGTTTTCTGCTCTGCTTATTTTAATATCACAAAACAAACAGAAAAATAGATCTACATAAACAAGATTTTTTTTTTAACATTGTTGGTGGGTCCTCAGCAATTCACTGACATTACTGATACCTCTTACACAGAGAGACAAGGGCTGCACAAATTCCTATTACATTACTGAAATGCAAGCATCCGCTGCTTATTCTAAAGCTACTGCAGCAGCTTTAGTGTGTTGCAGGATGTCTTCTCACAGCAGGTGGGATATTCCTCAAACCTTTATAACCATTACTGGAGTAAGACAATCTATGCAGAACTGACAACATTACATTTCTTCAACAGTATTACTGCTTCTCTCTCCTGACTTCAACTCTGTACAGATTCTGATTGATACTCTTCACATACTGGAACAGGAATAGCAAATCCTTATTGCATCTCTTCTGATTATGATTTTTTTTTTAGTATACTCACCTTTTCTGAATATCTGGTTAACAAAATTTAAATCTGGGGCCATACAGAGCTATGATGAATACTGCCACTGAATTTGCATCTTATGATCAGCATATACGGAATTGTGGCACTACCCACCACTGGAAAAATTGGTAAATAAGTGAGAGAATATGCTTAGACATATTCACTGGATAAGAAAATCTAATGAAAAAAATAGAAAAAAATTTTGGACCTTTTTTACATCCAAAAGCCATGATATTCAGAGAGCTGTGGCCTCCCCAAAATTTTGTCTTAGATATGTTTACCCATGGCCAGTAAATGAAAGGAATAACTTGCAACAAATTTTACATTCATGGAATTCTCTGTCCTTGACACAAAGTCCAGCTTTGGATGTAAGGCAAATATTTATAAGCATTTGGAGCTACAAGTACTTCTGAGGGATGCTGTGTTACCCAGCATCTTTCCACACAAACTCCAATGCATGCCATTACCATTAAGCACATGCCTAAATTTACATTCATTGCAAGTCTCCAGATGCTACTGGGAATATTTCCATGCTTAAAAACAACCATTTGCCTACATATTCCTCTCTATTGCAGCCTCAGTGATCTGTGGCTGTCTTGCTTTACCACAATTTAAAAAAAAAAAAGCAAAAAATTTCAAAAAAAGCAGTTGCAAAATGGTGCAAGTATGGTATCATACCCTTCATGAAAGTTTAAGGCTTTGCTGTAGTATGAAGCCCATAGGATGAAGATCCTTGACAGAAGCAGATCACCTTTCTTTGGCACTGAAGTTTCCTAGGCAAAAATGATTACAAAGTTCTGATAGTGCTTAGGTTGAAATGGTGGTGGAGTCACCATCACTGGAGGCATTAAAAAAAATTTGTAGGAGTGGTACTTAGGGACCTGGTTTAGTCAGCATGACGGTGTTGGGTTGGCAGTTGATGATCTTAGAGGTCTTTCCCAACCTTAATAATTCTATGATTCTATGAAATGTCTTATGTGATCATGATACAGTGTGATATGGCAATAGTCTCACTTTCAGAACGGGATTCCTGACAATGAAGTTGAGTGCACCCTCAGCAAGTCTGCAGATGATACCAAGTTGAGTGGTGCAGTAAACACACCGGAAGGATGGGATGTCATCCAGACAGACCTGGAGAAGCTGAAGAAGTGGGCCCATGTGAACCTCATGAGGTTCAACAAGAAGTGGTGCAAGGTCCTGCACCTGGGCCAGGGCAATCCTTGTCATCAATACAGGTTGGGAGATGATTTGCTAGAGAGCAATCCTGCAAAGAAGGACTTAGGGGTGCTGGTGGATGCTTAACATGATCCAACAATGCACACTCACAACCCAGAAGGCCAACCATATCCTGGGCTGCATTAAAAGGAGCATGGCCAGCAGGACAAGGGAGGTGATCCTGCCCCTCTACTCTGCTCTCATGAGACCACACCTTGAGTACTGTGTCCAATTCTGGAGTCTCCAACATAAGAAGGACATGGAACTGTTGGAACGGGTGCAGAGGAGGGCCATGAAGATGATCAGAGGGCTGGAGCACCTCTCCTATGAAGACAGGCTGAGAGATGGGCTTGTTCAGCCTGGAGAAGAGAAGGCTCCAAGCAGATCTTATAGCAACCTTCCAGTACCTGAAGGGGCTACAGGAAAGCTGGGAGGGACTTTTTAGAAGGACATGTAGTGATAGGATGAGGTGGAATGGTTTTAAATTGGAAGAGGGTAGATTTAGAACAGGTATTAAGAAACAGTTCTTCACTACGAGGGTGAGGCACTGGAACAGGCTGCCCAGGAAGGTGGTACAAAGTACTTCGATTAATGACCTAGAGCAAGGTTATCAACTTCTCTGCTTACTTGTCTCCTATTTTTCAGTATTAATGAGAATATAGACATTTCAAATAAGAAAAAGTATTATTTCTAACAACAAATAAAGGCAATGTTTCTCTTCATACTAAATGGCCTGAGTTTTAGGGAGAAGTATTTTTAAATCTGATTCAGCTCACCAAACTTGCATATGAAATTCAAAAGGTAAGTTAGGAGTGTAGTTGCTACAGGTTTCCTCCAGAGGTAACAAAGACAGAGAGTTACATGTTGAAGGTGATGGTACATGCTGAATACACAAAAATCTAAATCATTAAATCGAACAGATACATGCCTTGATACCTGAATAAAGTCACAAGGCTTTGATAAACGGATTGGCAGAACAAAAGAGCAAATTCTAAAAAATTCTGTGGATTCAACATTAGCTGAGGTGCTATCAGTTTTTACCCAGCTTGGCTCTTTGGCTAATGGATACTAAGAGGAGGTGTTATACCCATTTCAACTTGTTTTAATACAATAATAAAGTACAAGGAGGCTCAAATAGAGGTCTTGAGATTTCTTCTGTCACCAATTTATAAATTTATTACTGATATGAATCTATTGATTTATCACTAATTGAATCTATTTGAAATTATTATTTGAATAATTTAAGGAGCATGATTTTAACCAGAGTGAGACAACACAAAAAAGCCTAAATGTATTTCCAAATATATCCCCCTCGCTACAGTTTTGTATTTCCAAATATATTCCCATCACTACACTTCCATGAAGATACATAAACTGTAGAAAAAAAACTGGGAACACCAGTAATTTTACTTCTTAAGCCATTTGCTTTTTGTTCTGAGCCAGGGAGAGGGTGTTAAGATCTTAGTCATGGAGAGGCAACAAAGTTCATTAAGAGCAAACGATGGCTCAGACTGAAAGAAGCAGAATGTATTTCATCTTTTCATCTCGGAAGGAAATGCAGCCTGATATAAATGAGACACTTCTTCAGCCACGACCACATAGTGAGATACAGAAGCACTGCAGGTGATTGCAGGACTGTAAGCTTCAAGTCCCATCAAGAAGAGTGCATCAACTGTTGGGGCCAAACACCGTTATGTTAGGATGTATCCACCACCTGAAGTTACTTCTTAAAATATTATTACAAGAAAAATAACCAATTCACTGGCAGTTCATAAAAAGTATCATAGTTCAAAAATCCATTTAAATTTCTCTTTGAATAATTTATAATTGTCCCTTTACTCCTGTGCTATATCAGAAGTGAGATTACTTTTGAACATCCACATCAGGATCCCCAAGGGCCAGATTTTCAAAGCTGAGCACATAGTTAAGGGGCAAAGGAATAAAAATATCAGATAGGCACAGGTATGGAGATCCACAATTTTGTGTGTGCACAAAATCAGTCATACAGGTTGCGTCACAGGCAAGCAAATCCTAGCTGCAAGTGCAGATACAGGAAGAATTACCATATTATGATGTACAATTTAGGGAAGATGGCTAGGCCAAATCTGGGGCAAAGGTTACTGCTGCTGTTTCAACTTCTGTCCCACAGGGATTCTGTTCCAAAACTGTAATTTTAAAATCTCTGTCATGTTGTTTCAGTCCTTTCACAGTTTTAGTATCTGGAGTGGAAGAAGGGGGGAAAGGAATCAGCTGAACAAAAGCTAGCAATGCTGAACTGATACTGGAAAAAAATTTTTGCAAAGCAATATGGAAAAAAAAAATCTTAGCTTATATCTAGTACAAAATCTTTTACTCAAAACCAACAGGGCTGTCAGTAATTACAGAGAAATATAGTTTCCATACAGATCCATCATTAGGCACCATTCTAGTCGAACCATTAGAAATGCCATCTTTTTACCTACAGGCAAAGCACTTATGCTGAGCCACTTCCATACATTTAAGGAATTGATTTCAAGAGCACTCTGGTTTGGATTTCCTTTTTTTTTTTTCCTTTTCCTTTTGGTAAGAAGGCTTCAGAATAATTTCTACAAAACCAACATGGATCACCTTTAATTACTGCATTGCAACCATGGCTATTTAAAAACCCAGTCTCAGCAAAGTAGATGACAAACATTAATGAGCAGTAATGCACACATGGTATTGTAAATGAAAGGATAATGAAAGCAATTTATTTGAAAATTAAAATATGATTAAGAATGGCAGTCTGTTCTAGGACCCAGATGCCAACAGAAAGCAACCAATGTGCAAGCAGACTGTCATTAATTTGGGAACCGTATGAAATTGCTTTCCTTTCTTTGACAGTTTTTTAATATAAAGTATCTTAACTAATAGACAACATGTATTTGCTGGAAGCCACAATACCTATGGAGATTTTTAAAAGAAATAAAGAACACTATGGGGAAAGTCTCCCAGAGAGAGAGAGAGAGAGGGGAGTACGTTTAGAAGATATTCCAAATTTTATGTTAGGAAGGATGAATTAAAAATTGCAAAAGTGCCTTTCCATGCTGACTCTTGAGAGACTGTCAGTTCTTAACTTGTACTCAAGGAAAGTGACTAAACAGAGCTCAGGTGAACCTAGAGCATCTCTCCACCTGCAGATGTTCAAAACAGCACCCATCTAGGAACAGGACACTTAAGGAAAGCCCAAGAAGTAGGTGCACTGGAGTTAGCTAAACACATGCAGAGGAGGTCTAGAAGAAATTTAACCACAATATTGATCTCCATCACAGGAGTTAATAAGCCTTTCTGAGACTATGCAAATATGTTCACGATCTAAACTGGTTCCACCTGTACAGTGTGGGGTGCTAGCTAAAGTCTACATCACTTCAAAGACCTCTGAACTTTGCTCCAAATCAGAGTGTACCATACCTTGGAAACCTGACTTAGTATTAGGTACTAAAATAACAATGCTCTTCTTTTGGGGAGTTTTGTTTATTTGTTTGGGGGAGGTTTATTGTTTGGGTTTTGTTTGGTTTTTTGGAGGTGAGGTTTTGTGGGTTGTTTTTTTTAAAGTGCTTGCTTATCCCAAGTTGCCATTGGCACAACAGCACACTCAGCAGATTGCTAACAAGTTGTCATAGTGTTATAGATACACTCATGTTTAAGCGTTTGAGTTCGAAAATTTCAACCTAATAACTTCATTAGAGGCAGTATGTCAGAGGTGCTTGAGCTCCATGACAAATTACTAGGCCATACATCCCCAAGACATACAAATATCTCAGGATGCACCAAAAAAAATACATTGTGAAAGCTTTCTCTTTTTCAAGAGACACAAAGAAAACTCAAGGCTATGCTGAACAATGCCAGAGGACAGCTCTGTCCTGATGATACTAAGCCGCAATGGTATTTGTTTTGTTCCAGCTGCAGCAGGTCAGGGTCAGGTATCAAAGATTTATCAGTCCGATTTCAGAAATCAAACATAGCTGTTTAGATAGCTGTTTGCAGGGAGATAAATTTCCTGTTAAGATATATCTTCTGTTACAAAAATCCACTTCATAAACATATTAAGTTGGACCAAATAGCATCACCAGCCACTCAAGAGGTGATTATCCTGCTGCACTCCTGTGTCCTCACCTCGAGTACTGTGTGCAGGGCTGGGCTGCACAATTTCAGAAGGACGTGATGTCCTTGAATGTGTGCAGAGGAGGGCAACAAAGCTGGTGAGAGGGCTGGAAGGCATGTCCTATGAGAAGCAGGACTTTAGTTTTATCTAGTTTGTAGAAAAAGAGGCTGGGGGGGTGACTTCATTCCTCTCTGCAGCTTCCTGAGGAGGGAAAGCGGAGAGAGAGGTTCTGAGCTCTTTGCCATTGGATCCAGCTATAGGACACATGGGAATGGTTCAAAGCTATGTCAGGAGGTTCAGACAGGACATGAAGAAGCATTTCTTTATGGACAGGGTGGTGACACACTGGAAAAGGCTTCCCAAAGAGGTGGTCAATGCCCCGAGCCTGTCAGTGTTTCAGAGGCATTTGGAGTAGGCCCTGAACAACATGCTTCAACTTCTGGTCAGGACTGACAGGGTCAGGCAGTTGGACTAGATGATTGCTGTAGGTCTCTTACTCCTGAAATGGTCTATTCCAACTTTCAGTTTCAGAGCAAAACAGAATACCATACTACGTCCAGCAGGATTTTGTTGTATGTACTAAAAATTTGTAAAGTGTTTACAAGATGTGTAGACTAAGGAAAATCAAGGTAATCAATTAATAACTTATTTCACCATACATTCCTGAATAAAATTATATTTTATGCATATAAGTCACTTATCACCCTATCAAAAGGCACCCCAGTAAAACAAATTTCATCAGCATGGCTCGCAAAAACTGGGATTTTCCACTGTATCCAAGGTCTGCAGAGAACTTCTTACTCAATACCTAGCTGCACAGTAAACACAAGGATGTAGCAAGGATGTACACTACTGAACACAGCAGACATCTTCCATCCATTTTTGCCTTGGGGACAATATTAAAATATAATAATTTATGCATATACTATAGTTGTAGAAGTAAATGTCTATTTACCTAAAACCAAATTGGCACATTTCTAGGGGTAAAAGCTATACACCAGCTGAGCTGAACTGGTACCTTATCACTACTAACAGCAGAGGAAAGACAAAGAAAACAGTTTTATCTGTAGAACTCCACAAAAGGCTATTCCCGAGCCAGAACACATTTTTCCCCCATACCTTTTTTTTCCCCTACTGTTGCATGGCTTTAGCTATTACTAAATTTTACAAAGATTGTTAGAATTATCAGCTTCTAATTATTTCTTTTCTGTCAGTCAAGCCAATCACTCAACACATCTTCTTAAAAACTGCTTCGATCTCTGTTTGAACAATGCCACTTTTGGGTAGGTGACAAGGGCTAATCATCAATGAAAAAATATAAATAGAACCAATGGCTGCTTAAAAATATATTTTAATCCTTAAGAAATCCACTGGGATATTAACAAAAGGTGGTTTTGTCTGCAAAAAGGCATTAACATAGCCATTTATAAAACTAATAGGAAAGCGAGCACTGCTCCAGTAATAATGAAAGTACACTGCAGAATAACATTATGGAAATAGGATACCAAATTGAAGAATTGACCTTGGGGCCCTGGCTTATCCTGGATGAAGATGACTTGTGAAATGAAAATTTGGCTGTAATTTGCTCTTGCTTTCCCTAAAAGGTTGAAGGCATTTCTATTCCAAATGAATAAAACGACTGTTAATTTCCTAGCATTAAGCGGGGTGTTCTTAAATATAGTTATTTAAGTGTATTCAGATACATTTTCAAGTCTTAGTTTTATTCTTAGAAAAACAGAACTGGTTTTCTGTGATTTGTATCATAGTCAATTTCTAACAGTTAATTTTTAAATCACTTCAGAGAGAAGTGCCCGCTACAGCTGAATCAGTTGGATACACTATACTTATGTATCAAGTGTTTATTCTTGATTTAACAGGATCCATTGGTCTGAGCATTTGATATTATAAGTGAATGTGAAATACAGAATATGAGGACAGGCCTTCAAATAATCAAGCTGCTTTTAAATAATGGTAAAAAATTATAATCTGTTATAGAAGAAAATTACAGCTAAAAATAGGAGCTTCGTAGTTTTAGTTAACATGAGACTTATTCAATAATGGCCATCAGTGCATCCGTTTCAGGCAATGAGTAAATGTCAAAATATGATGGTTACAGTCAGAATTTAAATAAATCGAATCAAAGCGAAAGTCACATAGATCATCCTACATTGCAAAGCCAAAGATTTGCATACAGTACTGACCTTAAAGGTACCAGTCAGACATGAAATAGCACCAAGAACCAAAGGAAAGGTACTTACGCTGTAAGATCCACAAATCTTCCTACATGCCTTTTACACCAGTCATTTTAATTATTGATATCATAGTAGTGCCTAGCATTCTCAGTAATTGTTTGGAAGATATGTTTGAAATGCAAACATACAACAAAAAATCCCTCCATATATATTTAACTATATTTTATATGTGCATATATATAATATTTAATATTACATATACATATAAAATAAAATTGTAATTTTTAAAAACTCTCCCCCAAGGAGATTACATTAATAAATGAGTATTTATGGAATTCAGATACAGATACACAAGTAGGAGCATGGCAATACCAGCCAGAATAACAAGCAATACTAAACACAGTCCAGTTCCTTGAGTATACTTTGTATGCTTCACAGAGGAGAATTTCAAGAAGGAATCTGAAGGACAGCTTTAAGTTGGCTTATGAATGGTTACAAACAGCTTGTGTCAAACACGGGGGATATAAGGGAGAAGGGCAAAGGTGCTTATTTGAAAATGAATACAGAGGAGATAAAACCTTAGGTAACTGGTAAAACAGAAAAAGGAATTAAAACCGGTATTATTTATAAGAAATAAGCCTAATACATTCTGAGCCTGCATTCAAGATGAGAAGTCTCAAATTACATATGTAAATGCAGATTTGCTATGTATTTTCCAAAATTTCAAATACCCGCCCCATACTTTTCAAACCAGCAACCTCTTATAAAATATTACTGTTCCGTATATTATTGATTTTCTTTGATTTAGTAAAGTGGAATCAAGTATGAACAGTGAAAACCCTTCAGAAATCAATGGTTTCTAACAAAATATTATTGAGAGGCATTTTACCAAGGTGGTTTTGGTTTTTTTAAAATTGTTTCATTCGACATTAGATTAATATTTGATCTACATCAGAAATAACACAAAGGAATAGAATTTATATTTTACATGCTCATCAAACCACTGTCCCAGTCTAAGAGAGAGCCCATTAGCTCCATATGCACTGGTAAACTAAAGCACACTACAGAATCCTCCTGGGCACTGGCATTTGGCCTGCACAAGTAACGTTAGAAAGGTCTTTGGCATGGTTTTGTCCCAGCTAATACTCTTCCAAACAAAGAGCTACAACATTTCAAAATGCACTTACAGGAGGCAGTACATATCTGTCTGCTTGTCGACCACTCTACACTGCTCAGATGCTGGCCCAGACAGTGGTTCCTTGTCATTTGTGTCACCCATATAGACAGACATTGTTAAACATGCAGCATAAACAGCAGTGGATATGGATTTTCTTAAGATTTTTCTTGAAACACCTATACCTCTCATAAGCATCTGAGACCATTAACAGGAGGGCAGTTTTGTGTAACAGGAAGCATAGCAACTGAGTATAGGATAAGAAGAACAAAAGGAACTTCCTCTAGTATTTGTTACACATCGCACAATTCCTCTAATAAAAACATATTGAGATTCATCTTCAAGACATTTCTCTCTTTTTCCTTCAACATTCCCACCTGAAAGGCAGACTCCAGTTCCCAAAGTCTTGGAAGGATCCTCTAAGTCTGATTCTGAACCCACCCATGAGTCATTAGTACCTCTCTGTGCTCATGCAAATACTGGCCTTTAGCTTTTAGCTTAAATAGTTCTTTTCCCTCCCTGGTATTTTATCAATAACATACTTACAGATATCAGCTGCATCATCAGGTATCATCTCTCCAGCTTAATCTGCAAGGCTAAATCAGATGTCCTCCTCTAGATTCCTCACTGATGAGAGACCATTCTTTAATCTTATTACCAGCCTTTCTTTTCTGCACACACTCCAGTTTCCACTGAATCTTCTTCAATACATTTGAAAGAAAATGTGCGTTAAGTATTCCAGAGAATATCTTGTTAAGGCTATATACACTGCTACTTGTTTATCTCTGCCTCCATATGACTAGAGAGGTACATACTAAAATTGTCCATGGCTTTTCACAGTAAAATTGTAGTAAGGATGCACAATCGTCCCATAGTTGAAAAATACGTCCAGACCCTTCTCTTCCTCTGCCATTTCCAACTGAGAATGTTCTAACAGTCAAGCTTTGAGTCCTCAACTGCATGACCTTTTACTTTGTACTGCTGATATGACTATCATTATACTTCTCAGAGCTACATGTTCTTTTCAGCATGGTATTCCTCTTCTCTTTTTATCAAGAAAGTGGTTTAGTTTTCTGTCACCATTATCTTAATGTTTGTCCTAAAGTCCCTAATCAGAATATAAAGTGAGACCTTTTACAAAATCACTTCAGAAATTCTTTTACGAAGCTCAGTGCAAGAACTTCTCTCTGCCTATTACCATTAAGGCTTTGCATTCACTTTTCAGTTCCCTTCACGTATTCTGAAATTTAAATAATAGTTTTTTATGAAGACCAACCAAGTCCTTTACTGAAACCCAGATGATGGCAAGGAAAAACCCAAGAAAACCTTTTCAGGCCACTGGTATGATGCAACTTGGAGAGATTACTATTTCTTCTTCCCATTTAACTGGGATCAGATTTACAGGCTTGCATCTGACTGCCTGACACATTACTGTCTTTTCTCCACCCTCTGTTGCTCCATTTCCAATACTTGCTGTTGTCTGCCAGTTCTTCCAGGGAACTGCGATGGAGATTACTCAGCATCAAGTTCCTCAAATGGGTTTTTCTTTAGCTATAGTAATTTTAGTTTTGCTAATGATTCCTCACCTCGGTTAACATCAATTTTATAAAAATAAAGTCAAATTATTAACAGAGCCATAGGACTGCCTCCTTTGAAAACTTTCATCAGGATGAAAGTAGTTCAGTAAATCTGTTGCTACTTTATTACCTGGAATATGAACTGGTGAGGGACAATTTTAGGAACTGAAGCTTTGTTTGTGTGTCTCCTGTCCATTTAACAAGGTCTCTTTTTGAATAACTACTTCCAGATAGATATTTTAATAACATGTGGTCTGAGCAAGCCACAGTCATTAGCTAGGCAAAGGAGAAAAAAAAATATATTCTGATCATTACATTAAGTTTCTTGGCTGTTATTTAGGAGATTAATGAGGAAAGCATTAAAGGAGAAGAATAAGATGATGTCTGATGCAATAACAGTGTCTCTCAACAGATTTCAGAGGCTAAAAGAAAAATCTGATATGTAGAGGCCCCTAAGAGCATTCCACGTCTCTAAGACAGGCGCTCTTTCCTTCTCACTCAGCAATCACCTCTTGGTCTTTTCCAAAATACAGCAACAGAGCTGTTGGTAAGACACACAGGAGGCTGCACATGCACAAGTAGGCATCTCCTTCCCAGTACTTGCACACATACCAGTTTTCCTGGAAACCACAACAGTAGTTAGCATCGTTTCTGTGGCTTTCCTATATGGCGGCACTTAATATTTTAATACTTCCTTTAGAAAATGTATGTAACACTTACAGGACAAGAGAACAGTCGTAGAGTGGTAACTACAGGTATTTCTCACATCAGTTCATATAATTCACTACCACATAATGATATTATGTTCAAAAGTTCTTAAAGAAATGTTTCAGATTTGATTCATGCAAGTACAGAACACGCAAAATTTTAAATAGGATTAAAATATATAGAGTCTATCTATCATGTTTCATGGCAAACACCTGCAGTGTGGTCAGGAAGAAATTTCTGCACTGAAATTTGCATGCAGTCTGAAAGTTGTATTGTTTGCTGAAACTCAAAGTGCTCCCTTTTTATTCTAGCAGGAAGAGAATTGTTAATGATAAAAGCCTACATCCAGTCTTTGCTGGCTTGTTATTTCTAAGATAACAAGTAAACAGAGAAAAAAAAAATCCCAGAGTTTGTTAAAAATCTAAGATAGGGAATACTTCCTCTCCATTTCAATTTAATAGTATTTTTATTACTAGACTTAAGCTGGAAGTCTAACTAAAACAAAAAAACCCAACATGAAAAAGAGAACTGACAAAAATAAATGACACAAAAAGCTCTCAACTCTTCAGTGTTCAGAAAAGTGAATTAACATATTTATTGAATTACATTGGCAATGAAGACAGCAATATATTGAAATTCATTGATTTTTTTTCTTGACTTAAAAGCAACACAGATGCTTATTACAAAACAGCGGTTCCTCTTCTCATTTTTATCAACCCTTTTTTAACAGCCACTGACATTGACAGTTTCAAGCTTAATTGTACATTCAGCATGTACTGTTAATGACATTAGATAAATGGATCACATCAGAATGCAGTATCGTCAAAAGAGACCACGTGCCAATCTTACAAATTTAAAATCAAACAAGCTACTCTGTAGACCCTGACTCTTCAAGTTGTTTATCAACTGAGTACTAGAGAATATTTTGAATGTCATTATACATCAAAAGATGAAAGATGTGCCTACCACAGCCCATGTTCCATTTATACAATGAAATTTAATTACATGTTATAACTATGCTGTCTTAGAACTGTGGTAATTAAAGGGGTACAGTGCATTGGTGTTTTATTCATTGTAAGCCCTTATTTTCAGAGGGCTTAACTCAGCCATGCAATTTTACTCCCTTATCAAAGGGAGGAGCCCGTCACAAACACAGCAATGCTTGCTGCAACTACGCTCAAATACAGTTGAAACTTCCTTGCAGCATCGTTAGGGATGTTTAAAATGAACCTAAAAAATTTTTCCCCATTGCAATACGCAAGGACTCAGAATAACAACTGTTTGAGGTATTAGTTCATGCTTATGGGAATGTTTTGTTGGTATACATCTCCAATCAGATTTCTGAGCAAAATACTCTCAACCTCATGCAAAACGTTCTTTCTGCAAGGCCATTATTAGCACAAGTAGCGAGCCTCCCAAATAATTAAGAACCTTTTTGGACGCATGAAATATAGGTCCTTAAGCAGCAGGATGTTTCGAAAAAATTTTCACCTGTCCAGGCAGTTGCAAATTACAATCTCTGCATCTACATGGGTGCCCGAGCAAGACCCGGTGGCTGAGTGGAGGCAGTTTAATTGGCTGGCCGTACTCCACAGGAGCAGTGAAGACTGGCTTGGAGAGGTGCCGAATTAACACATCTCACAGATTTCCCAGTCCTCACTCATTCTCTGCTTTATAAAACCAGCCCTGCCCCCACACACATCCTCCAGACACCCTAGATAACACTAGCCAGCTTCATGTATGTGCAGTAGCATGGAATGTCCAGAGCTGACTTCCAGATGTATACAGGCACGGGGAGAAATAAGCACTGTGTTTCCTTCCCAGGCACACTCTGTATATGGTCTCATGTATCCTTGGATTTCCAGTGAAAAGGGAAACAAATCCATAATATCAATCGCCCATAAACTATTCAAGAATCTTGGTACCTTCATTAGCCAAATCTGGCATTTTATCTGTTGTTAATGCAAAGCTACTTAAAAATGTGTTGTTGACAAGTTTTCAGGGAGTCTAATCTCATAGGATTTATTGCTTCAGCACAAGTCACACAGCCTAAGATGCGTGGAATTTCTTGGGGTAGGATGCTGGGCACTTTCCCCAAACATATATAAAATATAATTGCATAAAGCATCAACAAAAATAACGCCCTCCTCAATCCACTGGATGAGGTATATGATTTCTAATAAGCAGTCATCCAGTGTAGCACAGTCCTGTGACAGCCAACAAAAGGGGCAATTTAAGGACGGAGCACTGCCTTGCTTCTGCAGATCTAAGACTTATTTTAAGCTTTTTTATTTTTTGTGTGTGTGCACGATCAAATCAGCATCAACCCAATTATGCCTAAGGTCTATCTTCTTGTTAGATGGCAGGGTCAGTCACAAATGAGCAGCCTCTTGCAATTTTCCATCGAATCAGCTCTGTAATTTGAGAGCTAATGCAGACATCTTATGAAAACAAATCATCAGGCAGGGCCTGCTGCCCCCCCCTCCTTCCCAAAACGAAGCGTTCGGAGGGATTTGGGTTTCTTTCTTAAAAGCCAATTCTCATCTCTGTGAAAGCCAATGCAATCTATAGTAAACAAAGGTCCGTAGCCATTTTGAGACCCCCATGAATATTTCAAACCCCTGTGCACCCTTTTTTTTCTAAAGTATTCTCACTTTGATTGGTAAAATACAGATTACTAATTTTACCTACACGACACACCCTGTGAGTAAAGATATTTTGCAAGAAATAAGACATTTGCATGAAACTGCAGAATGGAAACCTACAGTCATAAACTTCCTTGCTCAGCCTGGGAGCCCAGCACCATCACATTAAACACATTCAGGAAAATAAAACCACAACAAGCCCTTTATGTTAAGTGCTCTTCATAATTCATAAATACCTAAAATCTTCAGCAAAAGCTGGTTATTTCCAACAGGGAGAGAAAGTGGCTGTGCATAAGGAACTACAGACACAAAACAAACTTGGGCTGTCTCATTCACCCAACCTCTGCCCTCGTTCTGACAAACTAAGCCACTGAATCTATACATCTAAACTGCCAGCAAAAACAGTAGGATGATAAGGAAGATCCCTAAATTATTCAAAGTGGTTTCTGGGCTTCAAAAGACTCCTTCACTTTGTTCCTTTATATATCTATAGCTATTTAAGTTTGCCTCCGGCTCTGACACAGGCAGCATTGTGCCTGTGATGTTGAAAGAGAGGAGCGATTCTGTGAGTTCGGGCTGATGATTCTCCGGCTGGAGCCCACGAAGAACAAGACGGACACTTTGGCAGGTCTTGGGATGCAAGGAGTGTAACTCTAGAGAAAGTCATTCCCTTCCCCCTGCCTTTCTATTTTCAATTTCTCCCACACTATAGCACTTCTGTGTATGCCAGATGGAACTTGTCAATCTTTCCAAGGTTCAAAAAGTAAGATGCTATTAACATATGCTTTTACTGCTTAATAGCATATAGACAGTGCTCCCAACGGGGGCTTGAGGCTTCTAAAGAGGAAAAAGAAAAAGATACCAGAGTCAACATCCTGCCCTAATTCACAGGTCTACCACTGGTAGAGCCCACAAGCGTTACACTGCTTTTTTGTACTTCTCTAATACCAGCAGCCTCATTCTTAACAGCAGACAATAGGCTGACAGAGACACGGGGCTCAGGAAGGTGTAGAGCTTTTCTAGCGTGTTGCCTCTTGGATACAGTTATCTTTTTATTTTCATATCTGCAGAAAAGACTGGAGGTAATACCCTTCTAAGTTCTGCCAGCTGCTGGCAAAACGCTCCTGAGCAGCACAGCCTTTCATACAGACTCCCACTGAAGTCAACGGGATCACTCACATGAATGCAAACTTGCTAAATCAGGCACTCCGGAGAAATTGAAAAGCCATCTGCTAATTAACTTTAAAATCTATTTTCATCGGATATGTGAATATACTGTATGCACTTTTCTGTGTGCTCCTTGGCTTTAGGAGCACACAAAATGCAGAAAAAGACTGGGACCTGCAAGCAGGCAGTTGGGGTGAGGATGGGGACCTTGAACCAAGAAAGGAAAATAATAAACCTCATAAAAACTGTTTTTCCCTACTTACAATGCAATGCAACTTGTGCAGTCTAGCTTAACAAGGACTTTGTAATTTGACCCTAAATTCATTATGTGCGTGGCATTGCTGTCAAGGGGCTGGAGAAAGTGGAACAGCAGCACTGTGGAGAACAGAGTTGGTTGCCCTTGGAAAGGAAAAGTCTTGGAAAGGTCTTAGAAAACCAGCTGTGACTCAAGACCAGTTCACAAGCATGGTCAAGCAAAGGATATGACACCTTGTACATCAATACACGCACTTGCCTCAGCTACCATCTATTTCTGAACAACTTGCATTTCTACAGACAAAATGGAAAGGAGGAACAGAAAAAACTACCCCACTATTCCCCTGGAAGATAAGCATCTTGTTTTCTTCCTTTAAATCTGTTTTTCAACAGCAATTCAGGTCTGTCTCTGCTTCCACTACCAGTAACATCAGTGACCCAAGACTTATAAAAAGTGAAGGTCACTTTCTTGGATAAAAGGGATTTTTTAATACATGTGGCTTTCTGGGTGTTTTGCTTTGTTTTGGGTTTTTTTGTGGGGGGTTTTGTTAGATTGGCCTTCTGAAATACTGGCTGATTATTTTAGTTCCAGAAATCTCAAGAAGCAATTTCATACTTTAGCAAGGATAGTGCCATGCTCCACACACTCACTGGATCCCTGCATGTTCCCCCTCTATCACTGTGATATATTCACAATCTAAATATCTATATGTAAGCCCTATAGGCAGGCTTCAGCTTTCCAACAAATCTGCCACAGTAATCTTTAATAGAGAGTATGTAACGAGATGTGATATTGTCTATACAAACATACGTTATGTATGGTGTAGAGAGCAGCACACCTGCAGATACAGTGTACCTTTACCATCATTCAGGCTAACATGCAAATGACAGCAGTTTTGGACATGTCAGTCCAGCACCAGCAACCACTACCTACACATGAAAATGAAAAGCTTTTAAATCATCCTCTCATTGGGCCTGCGAAGCTGGACACTGCAGATATTGGCCATTCAAGAGATGCCAACCTAGGTAAGTGATAGATGTCAGATCTTTGAGTTGTAATATATTTAAACATAGATTTGAAGCTCTTTTGAAGATTTTAATGATTCTGAGACCTTGACTGTAGTATATACAGTAACTAAATATTTATCATAAGATTTCCAATAATTTTAAGGACCGCAGTGAAGCGAGTTCTTCAGTAACATTTTGCAACAGCCATTTTCTGCACATGTGTTGTAACACATAGGTTGGCGACATTCCTTTGGACATGCTTTCCTTCTGCATCCCAAAATGACTCAATAGCAGCCAAAAGAGGACAAATCACCCAAGCGAAGATGTAGCTGGGGCACAATTTCCATCATGACTCTATTCACAGGGAAGAGAGGCAGGAGGAGAAAGAAATCAGCAGGAGTTGATATAGCCTTTATGGCCAGGGGCTGCGCCTGTGCCTGCATTAAAAGTCATGTCTCTATTTCTAGTGCCCTGGATTAAACCAGATACCATCTAACTTGCCATTTATTTATTCACACTGAGTTTCAATCTACAGCATGCATTAGGAACAGAGCACTGGAGGATTATTTAATATGGAAGCTGACAAGACTGCTAGCAAAAAAAACTTTTCTGTAACTAAGCCAATAAGCAGTGTGCTTAAGTTTACCCAAATCATAGTTCCTTTTCTTGGGCATTTCCTTTCTGTATCAGACATCTGACTTTTCTTCCCAGTCCCAAAATCTTCTAATCAGACTGTGTGCTTTGAAAAGGCCCTTTAAAACCAGCAAACCATCATACAGATTCCCTCTTGAGATTGCTGAATCAAGGTTTTTAATGGGGAGCTGACTAATTCCAAATTGACGAGCAGCAAACCGTAGCCAAGGGCTAACAGTAAGCAATATTGCTACATATGGCAAGAAACAGGCAGGTCCTGCCACAAAATCCATTTATTGTGCAACTCTTGTCGCAACAACGGTGCCTCAGGAAAAAATATATACTTTGACCACATTACTCGAAGATTGCAAACCACTGAGTAATTATGACCAAAACAATTTGTGCCTTTCATTACACAAATGTATGTGTTTTCAACACATGAAGATACAGAATGGGAAATAATCTGTATTGACCAAGCAACAAACACGCAGGACCAAGGTCTTTCAATATGTTGAGAGGGATGTTTGCAACAAGGAGAAATATGCTCATGAAAATTCAAAGTTCTCACCTAATTGAATACGGAGTAAATGATTCTTCCCTTGCATGTTCTTTGTTTATCTTTTAGGGATGTGGTAAAAATTAATCTCTGAATATAAGGAATGCTCATATATGGAATCTAGAATCTACTCGGGTTATAGGGCAAGGAAATCCAAAATAACACAAATTACATGCAATGTAGAAATGTATTTCCAGTTGTTCTAGCAGTACCTCATAGAAAATTTGTGAAGATATGCAATTTATAGCCTGTAACAACAACTGAAAGAAAACTAACATTAATCTAGGAAAAAAACCCCACAACCCTGCCATTGTCAGAGCCACGATACAACTGTAATTCCAGCAGGTTAGGATGAAGATATAATACAAAGCAAAGCACTAACATCATTTGCTTTTTCTAAGATCCTTTTTTCTTCTCAGTGGCTTCTGCCACTACGGTTGCAATATCAGTTATTTTCCAATCTTTTGCAAATGGAAAAGGGGGAAGGGGAAATAAAACATCTCTTATTTCCTCATGTTTGGATTTTCAATATTTTTTTCCCTTGATAGCTTCTCCTTTGAGCAGCAGCAGTGTCAATTCCCCAAGGGCAGAATTCAGGTCTCTGAAATATGTACACAGCATACAAATCTTCCATAATGCTCTTCCTAATAGTTTGTTAAACTCTGAGAAATGTTATCTATGGAAATACATATATGCATTTCATAAGCCCCAAACCAGGTACTGATGCCATCTGCATTGAGCCATAACAACCATTTATTAGCTTTATAGCAACTGCTTATAGTTTCTACAAATAACTAAGTTTGAATAGCTCCTGCGATGATGAATACGCCTATCAACATGCAGACATCTCTGCGCAGTCCCCAGAAACTGTCCTCCAAGTCCACATTGCAGTGTGCAGAAGCTGCAACTTTGTGGAGCATTTCAGAAATTATTGGGCAGACGTGACTACAAGCTTCCAGCTCTCTACAGAGCTGAAGAAAGCCCTCTTTGTACAACTATCCACCAGCCTGCCTCCAGCCTGAATTTATTCCTGGTGTCACTGAAGAGCAGTTTTGCTTCCACAACCTGCAAAGCTCTGGATCACTTTGCCAATTAGTATAAAAGGTTGTGCTGAATTTGTGACGTGGGGTGTAAGAACGCAGCGGCCACCACAGTGGTCACAAAACACCCAATAATGGAAAGAACTTTTAAGTGCTCCTGATTATAGATTAATCTGCTGATGCACAAGCAATAGCCCGTTGAGGTCATAAAATTAAACACAGCAGACTTTTTCTTAGTACATGCCAATGTTACACCGTCCCCAGTGAAGCTAATTTGCTGGGCAGACTACTATTAAATCAAGTCTGAAGGTTTGCAGCAGCAAGAGCACCCTGCTGTCAAAAATTTCACCGGCATGTATTGTGCTCAATTTTTAAAATAACCCGCAACATTTTTAGGAAGATAGCTTCCACTACCTAAAGGGCAAATGTTAAGCAAAATGCCAGCATCTACACTGGTACAATTCCAGCTTACATCTGCATATTATTCTAGCTCTAAATGTTTTGTTCTGTAAAACTGTTTAACAACCAACAACCATCCCCAGACATACATATCCCATTTATTTTTCTTCATATATACTTCTAATAAACATTGACACCTGCTGCTTCTCCTAGACCTTGCCCCTCTAATTCATTAGTTTGGTTTGAAGTCAGCCTGAAGTTGAGCAACATGAGCCTTTTATCAACCAGATATTATTCCAGTATTTTCTGAGGGAAGTTTTACATAAGCTGATACGCTTCATTGTAATTATGTAATGGGCATAATTTATCACTAGCAATGAACATTAGAATTCTTCTCATGCTTTACAAGTCACTAGCTAGAGACTGCAACACTTGCACGTGTCAATGCCTCCAGCTTCACTCACCTGAAGAAACAGTCCTTGTGAACTACATGTCTAAAAGCATTTTCTTATCCTAGAGTCAAATTCATTTTCAAGACACTCTTTTAAAGGCTGAACTCACAAATTTAATGAAGTAGTTCTCTACGCAACATTAGAGATCTCTGAACATCACTCCATGGAGAAAAAGTTCAGAGCATGAATGAGTTACACAGCTGAAACACAAATCACAACGCCAGTAACAGCAACAGAAGTTCAAAATCACTGTTAATAATGTAATTCTAAGCTCTGAGTACTTGAAAATAACATGTATACTTATAGAGTAAATACTTTTTTAATGCCTTCCTGGTTCTTTGGCCTTTATACCTAACCTTGACTGACAAAACCCTGTTCAACTTCTGTTCAATATATGATATGCATACCGGACACAGACACAGACGTGATGGGTGTGCAATTCATCTGGTAAAAGCACAAAGTCTATCATCATGTTCTATAAATACCAACAGGATTCTTCCTTCTTTGTTTTTAAATCGGCCACTTTCAGACAAAATGTAGGCAGTGATTGCCAGAGCTATGGCTTAGGCTGAGATGCTGCAGAAAGTGATTATGGCTATCAACGTAGAGTGATCAGAATAGCGTGTTCCCAGGTGCGCTTTCCAATTCAAAGTGGCCCTTGAAGTTTTAATGGAAATGTGGTTGAAACAAGAAAACAAATGCTAAAATACTATAAAAGATTGTACTTTTGATTAAAGAACAAAACTTCTAAATGGAAAGAAAGGTTATGGCTGTTTTATACTGGTTCTATGAAAATAGCCACTCTCAGGGAGTCATCTCACAGCACGCTAGTCCTGAGCCACCATGCTAAAAAGACCACACAACCTAAAATGATGTACTAAATAAAGTAAGCATTCATTATGTATTTTCTGGAGTTATCACCACCTTCCTTTACCTCAATTTTACATACAGAGTTGTCACAGGAAAAAATTTGCCAAGTCAGAAGGTTTAAATGAAATCAGGGTTGAAGTGGTTTATTGATTTATTAATGGTATGTAATTAACTGGCAATCAGCGAGCTATACATTCAGGATCAATATCAGCAAAAAAGACAGATAAACCACAATACCAGGCACTTACGAAGTGAGAGTAAAGGCTTACAATTTTCTAAGCACTCTTCTATCTCTCGCCCCCAAAATTTCTAGTCCCCATGGACACATTCACACAGCTGGCTGCACATGCACAACTTACAGTGTGTGAGGGCCCCTCTCTGGTGGAGTGCAGGTTCCCATTTACAAGCACCTCCTTTGGGAGATGTGGGGGCTCAAGCTCTGTGCACGCCTGTCCTGCTTTCTTCAGCTGAACAATTTGCAAGCAGTGAACAAGACCTCCTGAAGCTATGTATGAATCCCCAAGGTGGGCGCCAGAAGTGCGGATACTTACAGCCTCCATCAGGGAGGATGCACCACCCTGGACTCAGGCTGTGATACTGACAGGCAATACCCAGCACTGGCAAACCCAATTTGATTGCTGCTCTGTTCCCGTTTCTCTCTCCTCACTGTAGCAAGTTCTCACGCTTCTTTTACACTTCTTTTCAATGCACCTCTTTCTTTTTAAAAAAGAAAATAGTTCTCAGAAGTCTCTGGGTAACTCCCTGGTTACAATTTAAACAAGCTGATAGTCCTGTTAAGCAAACTTTGTTCTTTTTCATTTCTGCTTTAGCACTACCAGTTTCGGGGCAAACATCCTCTTGGGACATTTAGGGCATTCTATTCACACACAATGTTTACTCTTGCATTCCTCTTTGTGGTTATCCAGGCCATGTTACTAAGAGGAGAAGCCATGCTGACTCCCTCGTAAGTGTTACTAATAGGTGATTATATATAATAAAACTATTTTTCCTGGACATAGGACAGGAGACATGATGAGCCAAAGTTTAACGGTCGAGTTCAACCGTATTACATCAATGTTTATTGCTAGGAACATAACTGCTAGCTCTCAAAACCAAATTAGTAAGAATTAATACCATAATGAGAAGGCTTTTAGAACTGAGCACTAGTTAATAAAAATAATAATGACGTTAAGTTATAATACAGCATGAATTAAGCATGGGTTCACCACACAGTGACATTTTATTCAACAACAAAATTGAGAAAGAATAGAAAGAATGCTTGCAGCAACACTGATGTCAGAAAAAATAGCAAAACATAGAAGTATAAGGCAACATAGAAGAAAAAAATGTTTTCAGGATGCAGGAATTATAAAATCTTTAAGAAATTGAGACAGTGTGCACGTGCAATAAAAATAAAACAGTCACTTGCCACTGATGACTTTTCTAAGAGGATGCCCTTTGGTCCTGCAATGTTAGTCTACTTCATGAATACATGCAGCCTTTGGAGAAAATATTGCCTATTCTTCATGATAAAGGACACTGAATCTGTTATTTTGCCTGAAAACATCTCAGATAACTATAATAATAAGATAAGAACGAGGAGAACGGTGATGCACATCACTGGAAATGGATAAACAAACTCTTGATACTTCAAAGATAGCTCAAAAAGCAATCAACAGGGCAAAGAAAGGACCTCAACATAATTGCAAAGCTCAGCCATAAGGTTAGTCACATGCATTTCAAATTTTCTGTTACATGTTTTGGGTCATAAGTGTGCTGAGTTCAAACTGCATAGTTTACTACTGGTAAGAAAGAAGCATGGAATTTGCTCTCAAAAATCTCGTATAACATAGAGGTAGGGGTTATATACAGAGAGGAAATGAACAGAGACATTGAGTGAAGTACATCTGTCTAGTGACCTGTCCAAGGATGATTCCTGACCACACTTTTTGCATTTGCTAAAGCCACATTTCTCCTTTAACTGCATCATCCTCACCAACAAGGAAGTAGCAAGCAGGCAAGGTTTTGAACCCGAATGTAGAGACACTATCATCTCCCTGTACGTTCTGTGGGTGTCTGAGCACCACACCCACCAAACCACCCTTTGAGGATCCTAGCGATGACAGGAGAGGATTAATTTCCTATTGGTGCTTTTAAAGTGGTTTGAGCTCAGTAGATGTCTCTCCAGAGGGGACTGGATTCCCTTCACCTATTACCATGGTCCAGTATCTATTCTGTAGGAGTACCTCTGCAAATAGATAAAAAGCCCCCCCTCCTCCTGGAAATTACAAGTTTCCAACCTCCTTCATCTTAGGAGCCTCCAGCCTCCACTCATTAAGGTGCAGACATCCCTCGAGCCACTCCTCCTTTCCTGCAAATACAGGGTTTGAGTTTTGGCCCTGCATAGTTTCTCATCAGTGCTCATCTCCATAGGCTGCACACCTACAGCTCCTTTGCATGGTGTTTACATGGCTCAGTGTCAACCCAAGCACATCACTCACCAGGAAGGACAAGATCATTGCCAACCTCTGCCCCAGCAGAAACACCAGGCAATCTATACAACTTGAGACCTGGGTGGCCAAATCCTCCTGAAGCTCCCTTTGAATGTGGCAGGGCAGCTGGTCCAGCACCTGCTGGGGAATGCACCCTGGCCACATCACTGTCATCACTGTGCAATCCAATAACATCTTCAGCAGTACTGCTAGGTCCATTTGCAGCCCCTGATAGGGAAACTGTCATGGAAGCAGCTGATTTTGTGGTTCAGTTCCTCGCGCACCTTCATATGTAAGTACTTTTTAAAAAAGAAATAAAACAAGTATCATAATTGTATAGTCTAGGGAGAAATAGGAATATCGTAGATGACCATTCTCAGCTCCAAGAGCTGTTTTTGTGGAAACCCTCTCTCATGGAATATACCTATAAGCCTCAGGGGTTGGAAAAAACCCCAATACAACCAGTTGTTGGTACATGCTCAGTGTTGGCAGTTTCAGCCTTATTTCTCCCGGTCTCAAATCTCCCAATTGGTGAAACAGCACTTTCCCCCATTGAGTAAACTCATTAATCTTGTTGAAAAATGTAAGTAGTACAGTAGCAATTTATACTGAAACACTTATGAGTAACTTAATAGTTATGTCTTCAGTATAGGGCATGGATATGGTGTGCAGTATACACAGATTAATATGAAAAGAAATACAGAACAGGTGCCACTCATGGAGCACAAAGAGGCATCCTCAGTTCTCACATTCAAGCAACTGTTTAAATGTGAACTTCCATAAACACAAGTCTGGGCAAGTGAAATGCTTTTGGGGATCTGGTCCACTGATTCTCAACCTCTTTCAGGTATGAAGCAACAGAGTAGAAAACTGAAATTCTCTCTCCCACTTATGCCCAAAATAAGTCACTTCTGAATGTTAGATAATAAATATCACTAGTGACATCATCCTAAAGGGTAAGAAGTGATTTATATGTATATGAATAGACATGGAGGACAAATATGACCTATGGGAATATGTTAAATGTCTTCATGTGAAAACTAGAACTCTAATATTAACAGAAAAATTGTATCTCAAAGATATTTTCTTGCAGCCCAACCAGTATCAACATACACATCTACTAACATTTGTGTTGAGTAACTAGATAACACACCTGATCATCTTTCAAAAGGGCAAATGTCTTGGTTTCGTCAACAGTATACAAATACTGGAAAGGAAAGAAAGAAAAAGTAGGTTTTTAATTTAAGATTACAGATCTAGTAAACTTGTTTGTAAGCCAGTGATATAAAAATTCAATTTCTAGAGCTCTCTGTGATTTTGAAACAAAGCAATGTCATTAGTGTTACCTATTCAATTTGAATAGACTTTGCAAGATTTATTTACATTGGCAAGGAAATGGATTCAGACCATAGTGTATGACTAATAAGTAAACATCTCCAAGGGAAAAAAGCAGGTCACCAGTGCATAAAGTGGATTTGGGAACTGTTTAACCATGTTTCTTCTTGATATTCATTACAGCAAGCACCCAGGGCATCTATTTGACTTTACGCTGTTTATTACAATTTCCTCTCCTGAGAACTCCAGACCTTGACAACTAGAAGTTGTAGTGCCAGCCCTCAAACCAAACTCATTCAATGACCAATAGCGTTCAGATTCAATGTGACTGTGGGATCCAAGTTGAGAGTCTAACTATACTCAGTGCTGAAATGCTTCTGGGTCTTGACATGCAATAGTCACAGTAACACAGTGTGCCAAAATCACTTCGATAGCAAAAATCCAGTCCCTTAGTTTAAGAAGAAATTGTTCTGCTCACCCCAAAATTTATCAGCAAGGAGAAAGCACAGAGGAAGTGTAATCGATTTTCATGACATTGCGTAAGGGTATGAAATAGAAGAATCTTGGAAATTCTAAATTTTGGAGTTTAAGCAGTAGAGTATTCAATTTCAGGTTTTTAAAACTTTTTATCCCCCCTGGGGGGTGGGGTGGTGGTGGTGTTTCTTAATGAGTTTGACCTTAACTATGAGAATTAAGATCTGTTAATTAGGAGAGCTTTCTAATAATTGAAATAATTGCCCTAAATTTAAACCACTCCTAACAAAAGGCACAGTAGCCAGGAGAACAGCAGCAGTGTTGTAACTCAATGGAAATAAATCCAAACACCACTCAAACTCTTCTTTCCCTGTTATTGTCTGCATCTTGCTCAGGAACAGTTTTTACTGCATTGTCAGTGAATGAATCACTTCACTTTCCAGAAGCAATATCGGGCAACTGTTAATTTCCAATGATTAAGTAATTTCATGAGCTAGAAAACAAGCACTCAGGGTACTGTTACTGCTGGTTTTCTCCAAGAAGCTGTGAGGGTGAGAAAAAAGGAATGGGAAGACAAACAGAACCAAAAAAAGGGTAAGGTATGGCATGGTATGGTATGGTACATACGGACTCTGTAAGATTTATATGAACAAAACAAATGAAATATTTCTAACCAGAAGCAGCACTTCTCATCACAGCAGCCTGACTACCTTGAGAAAAGCCAGCTCAGGAATCATGAAAAGAGACAGAAGAAATAGCTTCCATGATCTGAAAACTTTTCTAAAGTGAGATAGAAAATTAAAGTAGTAAGAGAAAAGATCTGAGCATAAGTTTTATGTTTTGCCCTTGATTTTTCTTTTCTGCTTCTGACTCTTCTTTCCCATGAAGTTACATCTTGCTTTTGATTTTTCTTTACTGAAAATAAACTGGTGTGGTAGCGCTGAGATTTGTTTCCCCTCTTAAAATAATCCTGTATTTTCTGCCATCCTAGATATGAATGCTCACTTGAATTAATCCTCCTGCTCGCCTCTGACTAGTCTTTAAATTGCTGTTTGGAAAGCATATATACTGGGGACTTTTTACCTGTTAATGGTTTCATGAAGCATATGGGATAACATATCCACATTTCTTCAGCCACACAGAGCAGACAACATGGTGAACACTACCCTGTGCAGTCTTTTACTTGCAGAGTATATCCACAGAGGCATGTGAGCACCACTGAGCAGGATATGCTCCCAAAACTCTAAATCTGTATTAAGATTCAGGATGAAATTCAGGAAAACTCTATCCTCCTCTGGGGACAATAAAATGTTCAGGAAAAATCTGACCCTTTTTAAACCAAATAAAGCTGTACAGCTATGGGCTTCCACTGTTAAGCATTCACCAAGAATTTAGCATGCACCTAAGTAGTGTTACTGAATATTTAATAGATTTCCATAACTTTTTTTTATCCTACTCTATCCCAAATAAAATACTACATTCAGCATAATTTTATTTATTTCACATAATGCCATAAAAAAATACAACACAACTTTCAGGACACAAGTGTAAAATCTAACGTGTCTACTTTCTTTCTTGCACAAATTAAATTTGCCATTTCACTACTTGAATTCAAGTGGGGATATAGCTTCCAGTAGATTTGAAAGCATCAGCAGTGAAACAACACAGTTTTTGAATCATAAATGGGATTTTTTGACTGCTGGCATTAAAAGGACTTTGGCATAGAAGTGCCATATTTTATATTTAAGAAGCAGTAATTAATTCCATACAAAGCCAACAGCTCACTAGTGATACAGTTATCTTTCTCTATTTTCCTCAAAATCCTTATGGTAAGAAAATAAGCTGGTTACATTCAGTAGCTGCAAACATTTTTATGTAAGTACACAGTGTTAGTCAAACTGATGACAACAGACTCAAGTATGGCCAGTAATTTATGACATCTGCTATTCACAGAAAAGAGGAGGAAAAACACTGATCATGTCTGCCTGGGATGCTTTGTTTCAGAACATGTCTAAATTAACAGGTAAAAATACTAGAACCTCTACTTTTCAAGGAAAAAAAAATTAAAAAACAAGATTGAATATTTGTTGTAAGCCTACATAAAATACCATCAGTAGAAGAAAGGCAATTACTATTTGTTGGAATTCTACTAGCCAATCATTCTGCCTAAAATTTGCTCTACCATCTTGCATTTTTTAAGCACTCCCATACAGACCAAAAAGACTGGCGTGGCATCTTTATGATCCATATGTATATAAGCTAATCAACTTTAAAAGAAACATTCAGGAGAATACTAGTGAATTCCTTACCAAGTTGAAGTCAAGCCTATGCCTATAGGTTTTGGTGTAAGCTTCAGACGTGTAGGTTCATTAGAAAAAGATTTATAATGCTTTCCTCATACCTTGTCAGTTCAATTAATTCTCTAGTTGAAAAATGGAGAACACCAGACTGTGGAACTTTTTAAATTTCTAAGATATTAAGTAATGTGACAGGACACAAATTTGTGCTGAATTATGAGACATTCCTTCACCCAGCCATGAGACTGCCCTTTTGGCTATATACTTTATAAAAGTATCTATTTTTATACTTATGCAATACATCATTATTTATAAAAGTATTCCAATAGATCAAATAGAAATAAGACAATGCTGAAACTGTTCCTGAAAGAACCTGTGCTAATTTTCCTCAGTTTCTTCACATGAGGTTTAAGACTAGATACCACAACTACTGAAGATCTGAAAGACTGACTGTTAATATTTAGAATTTCATTATTTAAAAATTGTAACATACACTGACTGACATTAAGAATGAGCTGTCTCCATCTGATTAGTCTTCTGTGTTTAATACATTTCTTTACAAAAATGTCTCATGTAAGAGTCATATATACTTAGGAAAAATCATTAGCTCAGTTCAAAACCCAAAGATTAACCACTGGGTAAGACTCCAAAGATGTGGCTAGTAGGGTTTTGTCTAGCTTTCTGAAGTTTTGTTACTATGCCCAGAACATAAGTTGAACAAGATGCAAGTTCTGGGGAACTGCTCCCCTTCAGCTGGCTGAGATACTCCAGGCCACTGTTGCCATGAGTTTGACACATTCCCTTTGAGTCTGCTCCAAAAGCAAAAAGCAAAAGCAAAATGAGAAAAGAAAAAGGAGAAAGCAGAAGAGATCAAACTACAGTAAATTGGCTGAGCTTCAAAGTTGACTACTGCAGCTCTTAATCCAGTTCCACAATTCCCACATTCTAGCTCATTCTTCTTCCAATTACCAAGTTCAAAATTGACTTTCTAAGTAGAGCTTTAATTGAAGGGCTAACCCTTAGAGTTACACCCAGTTTAATCTTAGCTTGGGTGAAACTATCCACAATGGACATCACTCATCTCATACCCACTCTAGTTCTACACCTATCTCATCGATACACAAAGGCTTCTATGAATTATCTCAAGGCTACTGGCACCACCTACTTAACTCAGTCAGCAACTAGAAACCTTGTTTCATCTTCATCATTACAATTCAAAAGTTTTCCACACCAACTCAGTTAACAGGTTCCACCCTGAATGGCCTAGAAACAGTCTCCAGTTACTATATTTCTCTGAGCTGAATTTTAGCTTGTCACCTGAAACTATGATGATCTTTTGCTGAAAATGGTGTTAACACAAGCATCCCTTCAAGAGGAGGCTACGCTGGCTGGAGGCACAAGGAACACACGGCATTATCACACTTCCATTTTGTCTCAGAATGGGATACTGTGTTCTGCTAAACATAACCCATGACAGAATGGACTTGTAGAAGAATAACACTCTGTACAGCCTGGATGTTTTGGAGCATGACCACAAAAGCCCAATACCCGCAGTGGATTGAGAACTTCTGTGTGAGCAAAGTGACCTGTAAGATGGATGAGGAACCTACCTCTACTTCTTGGTAACAGAATTACTGACAAGCAGAATCAGGTAATCAGCAATTCGTTATTTACTATATTTTTATCTGGAACATACCTACCTCAGATTTCTACAGCTCAATAAAACCTATTTTTAGTGAAGACAGTTCTTTGCATGGCACTTTGGCTGGGTAAATTTCTTCTCCCAGTTCAGCATGGGCATGTATCACCCATGTCATTCCCAGTTACTGTTCTCACTGAGCTCTCATGGAAACTCAGCATCAAACCCTTCATCACCTGGTAGGATATCAAAATGATTTGCAGTATAGCATTTCTGTTCAGGTGCTGGGAACACAGTTATGTGCAGACTTACTTCTGTTGTATGCTGTAACCTAATCCATTTACCTGCCATGCAAATGCTAGCCAGCAAAACTAAACTTTAATAAAAACCTTCAAACTCAATATAGAGGTTTTAGTACCTGGACAATGAAGATGGGGGGATACTCAGTGAATAAAAGTCTGAAAATGTCTGAAGCCTTTGAAACAGATCAAAAGTAGAGAGATTTGTTTGATCTAATTTGATTTAAAAGTGAATATTGAAATATTTAACACGCTTAGTTCCCGCATAAGAAACTTACTGTGCAATTCCTCTCTTCTCCCCAACCTTGAAATCTCTCTCTGATACTTTCACCAGCTTGTGTGCATGTGTAAAAAGCTTCCTTCTAGATCTAAATATGGTAATCAATGGGAAGAAACCAAACGACAACTGTGGCACAATCCTCCATTCGGCAGTAAGCTGAATTCGCTTAACCTCCCCATCAAAACGTACAGGACACAGAACTGTTTGCTCCCATGTTTGCAGGAAATTAATATTCTGGCAAGGTGTACTCAGTGTGTGACTGAATTCAGAAATTATATCATCAACAATAAAATAAATAAATCATGTTTCATACTAAGACACCATGCCTTCCTTTAGATGAAAATTATCCTTGAAAACAGACATAAAACATAATCAAATAGACCAGGAAAGAATGAAAGAAAATCTCAGATGGGTTTAAGTATTTGAGATAAAAGACATATAAAACAACTTTGGATGTACGGAAAAATACCCACAGTTGAATAAAAATACAGAGGAAATATTAAACAGGAGCAATACTTTTGGGCTTAAGAATCCACGTTTTTTCCTTTCAATGATTCCCAATGAAACCAGTAAGAAAATATTCGCTGGAAGAGCAACATTGAAATATGCAATGAATGTAACAGAAGAAACACAAGGGTTGGAACTGTGCTCACTACCTGAGAAGGTATTTCATACCTTCCTTTTATATTAGTACTTTATAAAATTCCTTCCAATAAGAATTACAGAGGAGAACATGGAATCAATTTTTCTTACTAACAGTTTAATAGTAGGTAAACATTTTCATAAACAACCAAAGAGATCCTATCATTCAACACAAGTAGTACTGTATATTGGAATACTATAGTCGTTTTTAAAAAAAAAAGATAAATTTTAAAAAATAGCAATTCTCACAGCTTAAGTCTGCCTTCAGCATTTGCATCTCGGTCACGTAATATGCAGTCATGGTAAGTTGCTATTTCGCTGTCTAAAACTTTAGTTAATAAATTTCTCCACAGATGACCTTACAAAAAATTATCCAGAAAAAAAAAAAGATTCATTGGATAAACTGCTGCATTCCTAATTGATAAAATCAGAATTCCTAAGCTGAGCCACAAAGTCAAGACAAGGCTGATTTCATGGTCACTTCCACTTTGTGTTTTCCTTTCCCATCGTTTATCAATTCATTGCAAATACCATATAGTTCTACTTGCAGTGCCCAATGTAGACCAAAAAAAACCAACCAAAAAAATAAATCATCCCCCACCCCCCAGACGCTGCCATGTTGAGGCACTGTCACACTCTCTTCTTAATGTCCCTAGCTGCCCTCCTCTCATAAAATCCAAGTTAATTTTCTCTGCATGACCAACTTTTGTAGGGATGCAACTACTCTGTGCACACATGAAAGGAGATATTTTTTAGAGGGGTCAAAAATTACCCCCTCCTCTCCTAACGCTGGGACCAGCAGCAGTGTCACTTCCATACTGGTGAGAGGAGGTGACTGGACTGGTCCAGTGTAATTATCACTTCGGTGGAAGCCACGAATTTTATTATGTTTTCCACAAAGTGGATTCAGAGCTTGATAAAGGTACAGAAAAGTATTACCTTCCCCCTGCCCTTCTGAAATCATTTTGCTGGCATTATTCTCAGAGTCAATTATCTGGGTGGCAGTCGCTGGACAGCTTGGTGGGAAGCTAAGCACCCACAGCCTGGATGGTGCCCAGCTCTCAGGCTGGTACCGTGCCCGTGCTGTTTGCTGCGCGGGAAGATTTCAGCCTTAGGGCATAGCAGCGTTCCAGTACCAAATGTCTCACTTTGCCCAATTACAGCTTTAGAAATTCACAAGGTAAATATCTGGGGCTTACTTGGGTCATCACATCCTTCAGAGCACTTCATTTCACATGTTCTGGGACTAGTTTAACTATTTTAGGCCCGCATATTAGCAACAGAGGAGAAAAAAAATGTGTAAAACCAAAGCTGAAACCAAATCAGCATCAACAATACTGAAAAAGAAGCACAAACGAATCCCAGAATCAATCGGCACTTCAGCAGACATCTTTTCTACAAGTCTGTGCCAGAAAGTTATGGAGAACAGGAGGACTCCACAGGACTGAAAACTGAAAACAATGATGAAAGACAGGCTGCACTGAGACTAGGTCAGCAGCAATACTCCTCAACTTGGCACAAGAAAAATTAATGGAAGTTTCTTAATTGGCTAAACCACATCTGTCTAACATTTTGACAGAATTAACAAAGAGAAGTAAAGTCTGTTGCTGCCACTAAGGCATGTTAATAGAGATCTGATCACTTACATGATTATAAGCCAGCCATTTTTATAAATATTTCTATGAGAAGTAACATTTTCATAAGCTAAAACTCCAAGATCTTGAATGACACAGCTCTTTTCCGAGGGAATTATAAGCAAGTGGCGCCACTGATTTCAGCAGGATGCTCCTAGTGAGCAGGTATGACAGAATAATGCCCCACAGATACACATATAAATGATTAAAAAAAAAAAAAAACAATCAAAAAAAACCCCAATAACAAGAAGTTCTTTCTGGACTCCCATTTACCCTTTCAAATGCTATTTACCCAGTGTGATGCAACACCATGTCAGAGCTAGCCAAACTAGCACATTTATACAGCACCATGCAGCGATATTAGCTGAGGTCTCACAGAGAATATAACCTCATTAGAGCAACATTGTGCATGGGCTAATTAGGCCTGCCTCTCAAGCAAGGCTAATTATTCCCAGTACAGCACCATACTGATATCACTCTGCTGCTTCTGGGTTCTGGAGCTAGATTATTCAGCAGTAGCTCAGGGATCTCTGCCCCACGCTGTATTCAAAACTGTAAACAAAATCGTGAGAAATGGTGGTATTGTTCTGAGACAGCGGCATGATGCACTGCTCTGTCTCACTTCATCTATCAAGGACACAAAAATGAAGGATTAATATGTCTATGCGCTGAGATCTTGACTTAAATAGGAAATTCCATCACAAGTTGTGCTACACAGAAAAGTTGGACTGAGGGGAACAGATATCCCAGTACTCAAGTCCAGGGTGGCTGCAATCATCTCACCAGGCACATGCCACGCTACTCAGTAGGCCCTAGGAAACTTAAAGGTAAGTGAAGGCTAGAGAGAAGGTCTTATTCTGTTGGCCAGGCAAAACTGTTCAAGTATAAATCAGAGCTCCTGTACTGTGATGAAGTACTGAACACAGATCTCTGGGGAACCTTGGCATGTCTTACCACAAGTTTCAAGGTTTAGGAGAGTTTGTTATTGCAGATAAAAAAAAAAAAAAAGCTGATGGCAAATCTGTGGCAACGAGAGGCCTTCCAGAGCCCAAACTAGAAATGGCAAGGGAGCTGGGATCAGAGACAGCTGCCCTGGCAGCACGCTATGTCCCAAGTGTGGGTGCAGCTGCAGACAAGACTTGTGCACCAGGTGGATTCAACCAGGCAACAGAGTGATCTGCGTCAGATAGGGAAGATCTGTAGAACTGTAAAAGAAAAGCCAGTGCTTTTACATAAAATATACATAGAGGGGTCAACAGTATTTTTGTACGTGAGGCAGCCAGGAAGCTTCCTATTTATTCAGTGGAGAATTCTTCTGTGTATCTTTAATTCCGGTCTCCTCTTATTAAAAAAAAAAAAAAAAAAAAAAGAAAGCTTTGAAATAAAAAGGCAAGGTGAGGTCTCTCGCATCATCACAGCACCGAATGCATCTTGTTTCCACGCATCTCTAGCAGCCTCATGTACAGGAATGAAGACTTAATAAACTCTGCTAGGATTTGAAGCCCTGCATGCATTGCTGACGTGCTTCTGCAATGAGACTGGATTGCCAAGAGCCTTCTGATAAGGACAACGGGTTTGGCCAGTTCTCGTTGTGATGCCAGGTGACAGTAGATCTAGCTTCCAAAAGAAATTCCAATAGCAAACATGAAATAACAGAAATGGGAGCTGATGTTTTAAACCATTAGCTTTCTTTACCTGGCAGTTGATACCAGTGTAAAGATTTCAAAATAAAAATAATAACTTCTAATAAAAAAAACCCCACTCCTCCAAAAAAAAAGCCCCTCCCACACACACAAATGATACCACAGTAAACAGAGCTCCAATGACAGCTTGTTCCCTAGAATTCCAATAGAATTAAACAATCAGGTTTGATGAGGGGAGCACAGGGACAAGGCAGAAAGACATCATCAATTTAAAGTCAATTTACCTTTGAGGTTACTAGGCTGTAAATGAACACCTCTTCTGTAAGAGCATAAGCAAAGAGTTCTTTGGGGGTTTTAGATAATTCCTGCCTTGTACAAAAGATACTGGCCTAAACCTTGAAATCCTGAGAAACATGGGCGGGAAAAAAATAAGTGAAAGAATAGCAGGATCAATCTGGTCCCACTTGTTCCTGTTGTTCAGCCTGTTCATGGCAAACCCTTTTTTAACTTTTGGTTTTAACCATGAATGGCAGAATATTCAGAGCATTGCCCACGCCTCTCACTGCAGAGTTTAGACCCCCTACCAATGCCCCAAACACAGCACTTTAACTCCAGCAGAAGAGTGACAAATGCCATAAAGCCCACAAGGACTACTGCAAACTCAGACACAAAGATATAAAAGTCATAAAGAGCATAAAACTTTAGACATCAGGAAATACTGATTAGGGAACAGAAAGAAGAAAAATCATGTTCAAAACTAATTAATTCATAAAGAACATTTAGAAGCCACATTCTACAGAAAAGATAAACACTGATAGCACCTGAACATTTCATCTTCAACATGCATATCCATTTTCCACTCAATTTTCAGAAAAAAAAAAATATATTCTGTACAAGCTAACAAAATGAAAGGTTTTACTAACTCAAAGCCTATCCCATCCATCCTCTGCACTTGTAAACTGTTTAACATGCCAGTGCCTGATTGTTTCTGATAAAAAGACATAGTATATCCTGCTAAAGCTGGTGATGTGCCAAGCACTCAGTGACGCGGTGACAAATAGCCATCTCGATTCCTGACAAAATACTCCCTCTGCTGTACAAAACACACTGCTACATAAAGCCCAATGCACACATATACTTATTTCAACTACGAACAGGTCATGGGAATAGATGTGTTTCATAAATCAGAGAAACAGAGGACTCTTTCCAGAATGGCCTGGCTGAAAATAGAAATATCATTTGCATCCACCAGATAGATCGTTATTTGTGACTTAGATCAAACAAACAGGATTAATATACTGAGGTATAAACATATATAACCACTGAGGCCCAAACAACTCTAGCATTCCTAAACGATTCAGCTTTGTAGTGAATGTTAGAAAATAAATGGTCAAATACCCAGTTAAGACATAGATTGATAGATCAAAAGACAAATATCTAAAGATAAGGGATGCAGAATGAATGCGTTCAGCCACAGGTTTGTTTTGTTTGTGTTCTACTGCTTCTATTCTACACCCAGAACTTGCCTCGATTCAAAATGGTCTGTCTCTATAGTTTCATCATGCCTCTACGATAAATAGTCAGGTGGGTAACAAGACTGGAAAGCTTAACTTCTCTTATGGGCCAGAAAAAAAAAAAAAATCTTTCAAGATAAATTTTTCATTTAGAAATTATGTAATCCAAGTTACATAAAAGACATGGAAAACCAAAGGCATTCAGGAGCCCACACCTGGAACAAACTGAAATGGTTGCACTGAGTACACCAGAATGAAGACCTGTCCATGCCACGTAAAACCAGACCAACCTGCAGTACCTGAACTCTTGGAGTGGCATCCATGTGCCATCTATATCGCAGTTTCTGAGCCAAAGAACATGGAAAAAACTCTCCAACATTGTATCACAAGTCTGTTTTAATATTTAGCGTGTACAACCTCTCCCCCAGAAAGCTGAACACTTCTCCTAGGAGAACACCAAACTGCATGCATAGCCACAGAATTAAACATCATTATCCATAAAAAGAGGTACAATTTTCAGCTTTTATTAAAAGTTAAAATTAGGTTTTAAGGGTAGAGATGAGTTGGGTTGGGGTTTTTTTTTCCACTGAGACAGTTCACTAGTCTACTTCACTTTTATTAGTGCCTAAAAAACTCTTCCCGCTCCAGGGTCTTCCTTTCATAAGGTTTCAAATCACAGGAATGCATTTAATTAATTAAGGAACAAGATCATCTGCACCGGATATGTTCAATATATACATTTTGGGTTATTCCACAGAGGTGTTAAGTTCTGAGGTCTAGTTTAAGGTGTATTGTCATTATGCATTAAATATCATTAAAATTCAAATTTTATCAAGGTATCATGAAGTTAATCTATAGAAATTAGCCATTGCAGGGCTGAAAGACAAAGACACCTTAATAATGCTGGCTTATCTAGGAATGCAAAGCCAAAGATAATTTCTTTCCAGAAATTCCTTTTTTTTTTTTTTAAAGCAGAAGCTAAAGACTAATTACTTCTAAGTGTATTAAGTAGTAGCAAATTGTGGGGTTTTTTTTTTATTTTAACATTAATAGTTGATAGAACTCCTTTTTTATTTCAGAAACATGTCAAGAATATCTAATGATTGAGGGAGCAGTATTCAGAAGAAATTGCATTTTTCTCATAGGAAACACAATAGACATTGTTTGCTCACTAACAATTGCATCTAGCTGCAGCGTATGCTAAATTGCATATACAGGAGGGGAAAAGATTGTCTGTATTGTTCATTTCACACCCCTGAATATATGCATCACACAGGATGACACCGGGAATAACAACTCCATTCAAACCAAGGATCAGGACATGATTTATTACAGCCCCAGCATCACACTATAGTCCACGTTCAAGGAAAACGTGAAAAAAATCGTCCCTTTGCAGTGTAGCAATACTGCCACAGGATGGCAGAAAGAACACCTGATAGTTTCACTGGCTTTGCAGATTCCCAAGATGCTGGTGAAAGCCCACAACCAGCTGAATCCTCTGCTGCCCGCCTTCTGTTGCATTCGCAGCACAAGCGCCAATTACACACAGGGGCTCACTGGCAGAGGCTTGCATGACGTTGTGAAAAGTCTTAAACACTGTAAGAATTACGAGCAGTTTTAGTGCTACTCATTTCCACCTTATAATCTCTTAAGAGCCATGGAAATAGTGGCGGTTTATACCTCGTTGGGAAAGAAGAATCGGCTGAATCAGTCCTTTTGTAGCAGGTGGGACATCCCCTTATGCCAGTCTTACAGCACAATTAGTGTGATGCGCCTCCGAACACACAACCCCACAGATGGAAGCTCTGTCAGACAAATCTTCAGGCCTCCTGTTCAAAGAACACAGTTGTTTGTACACAACATGAAGGAAAAGCAGGATACTACGGAGAACAAACCAGCAGCGCACTCACATCAAAGAGCACTTCTTACCCTTAGGCTGGAAGTCATCTCAGGAGGTATTTTATTTTTCCTTTTCAACCTGTTTACTACCACTAAGAGGTATTCAAGAGATGCAGAGTAACTTGGAGACAGTCATTTGATAAATAATCGAACTCAGGCAAGACACATCCTGAAAGAAGTTTGCTTACATGGGATGTTTGCCACATTTGATCCCACAGCCTTGCATTTGGATGTCGTTCCTGCAGTCACAGGATTAACAGCAGCCTGAGAATGACCAGAAATGGCTGCTCACCCATCTACGCAGCCCTCTGCTCACAGAACACTTCTGCTTGCTTACAGCACTCTGATGGGGAGACCAGCATGCTGCAGTCAGTGGCTCCATCCCTCTCCCTTTTGCTCCTGCAGCCTGATGATCCTTCCACAGGGGGGACATTTAGGAAGGAGGTCTGTGGGAAATTTCTGAGTTCCTGAAGTTCAGAAAAAGCAACCACAGCTTTGTTTCTTTAACCAAAGATTACTGGATCATACTTAAATCTTTTCAGTTTAGCAATCTGAGGAGAGCATCTTCATAACTCGGTTGCCAAGCTGCTTTCCATCATATTTGAACAGTCATAGCTGTCAGGAGAGGTCCCTGGGGATTGGAAAAAAGGTCACATCACTCCCATTTATAAGAAAGGGAGCAAGGAAGACCCAGGGAATTACAGGCCGGTGAGCCTCACCTCTGTGCCTGCGAAGATCATGGAACAGATCCTCCTGGATGACATGTTGGAGCACATGAGGATGAGTGTGTGATCCGGGACAGTCAGCACGGCTTCACCAAGGGAAGGTCATGCCTTACCAGTCTGGTGACCTTCTATGATGGAGTGACAGCATCGGCAGATAAAAGGAAGGCAACTGATGTCATCTACCTGGACTTGTGCAAGGCCTTTGACACAGTCCCCCATCACATCCTTATCTCTAAATTGGAGAGATGTGGATTTGATGGGTGGACCATCCAGTGGATAAGAAACTGGTTGACAGACCGTAGCCAAAGGGTGGTGGTCAATGGGTCTGTGTCCAGGTGGAGGCCGGTGACAAGCAGTGTCCCCCAGGGGGTCTGTCTTGGGACTGGTGCTCTTTAACATCTTTATCAGCGATATTGATGATGGAATTGAGTGCATCCTCAGCAAGTTTACAGATGACACCAAGCTGAGTGGTGTGGTTGACACCCTAGAAGGAAAGGAAGCCATCCAATGGGACCTTGACAGGCTGGAAAGGTGGGCCCAGGTGAACCTAATGAGGTTCAACACTGCCAAGTGTCAGGTGTTGCACTTGGGCTGGAAGAATCCCAGACATAGATACAGACTGGGAGAAGAGCTTCTTGAGAGTAGCCCTGCTGAGAAGGACTTGGGGATTCTGGTGGATGAGAAACGTAACATGAGCCAGCAGTGTGCTCTTGCAGCTCGCAAGGCTAATGGTATCCTGGGCTCCATTAGAAGAGGGGTGGCCAGCAGGGACAGGGAGGTGATTGTCCCTCTCTACTCTGCCCTCGTGAGGCCCCATCTTGAGTACTGTGTCCAGATCTGGGGCCTCTAATATAAGGAGGATGTGGAACTGTTGGAGAGGGTTCAGAAGAGGGCCACGAAGATGATTAGAGGGCTGGAGCACCTGCCCTACAAAGAGAGGCTGAGGGAGCTGGGCTTGTTCAGCCTGGAGAACAGAAGGCTGCGGGGGGACCTCATTGCAGCCTTCCAGTACCTGAAGGGAGCTTCTAAATAGGAGGGGATTCAACTTTTTAAAAGGATAGACAATGGCAGAACAAAGGGTAATGGATTAAAACTAAAGGAAGGAAGGTTTAAATTAGATATTAGGGGGAAGATTTTTACAGAAAGAGTGGTGAGGTGCTGGAACAGGCTGCCCAGAGAGGTAGTGGATGCCCCGTCCCTGGAAGTGTTCAAGGCCAGGTTGGATGGGGCCCTGGGCAACCTTGTGTAGATCCAGGTCTGGAGGTTGGTGGCCCTGCCTGTGGCAGGGGGTTGGAGCTCTGTGATCCTTGAGGTCCCTTCCAACCCATGTCATTCTATGATTCTGCGATCATAGGCTCTAAGAGATACTTTAGACACATTCCCTCCTCCCCAGGAAAGTAATATTGTAAGATTTCATCTTGATGCTTTCAATCCTCACTGAAATCATAAAGTCTACTCTTTTTTTTTTTTATTAGGTCAGGTAAATTTTACCATGTCTGTTGAAACAACAGTTGAGACACACCTCTCTGTTGCTGCATTGTCAGAGCCTGAGATTGGTTTAATTTCTGCCTCGTTCTCTACCTACGAAATGGAAGACTTTTCACATTAAAATTGCTGTATCTCTTTCCTGCTGAAAGAAAAAAGACAAAGAAGTGTATGATACCACAGACATGATCCTTTTGCTTTTGCTGAAAAACTGCTACTCACTTACAGAACAAACTTGTATTTGCTTCAGAATAATGATAAGAACAAATAATTGGGATTTTTTTTTCTAGGTTTTGGATTCAGCAAGCTCAGTCAGTTGAACAATTCTTGTATTTTAGCTAATCCAGAGAAATGAAAGTGCTGTTTCAACTAATGAACTTGAGGAAAATGTTAACTATACCCCAGTCCGGTCCTTTCTGCAGTATTTGTAACATAACATATTTCCAGTGATTTAGCAACAGACTTGTTAGCTATGTTCTGCTGGTAGTAAGAATCTTTTTGCCAGTAGAAAAAAAATCCACTTCTGCATTTATCCAACTGGAGTTAACGGAAGCCAATAGCCTCTAGAGCAGCTTTCGTTTTTCCAGACTACTACTCATTTCCTCTCATTTCTTCCTTGGAAAGCATCGCGTGCTGCTCTCTGCTTTAATAAGGCACCAGTTTAACCAATTTGAAGCAGCCCAACAGTAGTCTTAAATTAATTACAATGTCATCCAGCCCTTCCCCTGACATCTGAAGATGGCACCTCGTGGCAGCTTCTCCTTTAGCATTGTCTTTAAGAGTGATACACGACTGCAATTTTCTTCCATCTGCTAGTACTGCCATCAGAACAGCAAGCCTAGGGACTTTTTCATGTTGCCAGTACTTTCAATGATAACAGATTTGCACCTTTAACACATACCACAATATTTGACGGTGTGGTAGGAAAGTAGCAGCTTTCAACCTGTTCTGCGTTTGTATCTACAACTGTGTCTTCATTTTACGCAGCACCATTGACAAGCTACTGATTTTCCAGCATTGCCAGCCCTAGTTTTCTTATTTAACTAGAATTGAAAGTTGCTATGCTTGGATAAACAAATGCATCCTGGATTTCAGATGGCCCTTTGGGATCTGCAGCTACATAGGAACAGGCAGACCTTCAATGGTAGAGTCATTTCTAGAGCACAGACCATGTGGGATGTTCATTCCCTTGTTGTATGTGGGGGGAGTGTGTGTTGTTAATAAACGATAGTGCATTTTACTTGACTTTTTCAGAAAAAGTTTGGCTTGCTTCACTGGGTTATGGATGTACATGAACTGGCACTGTGAATTGTTTTCTCCTTTTTTTCCTTCAGTGAACCTTAGCAATTGCACAGATTACCCTAAAAGCAACCACTGAGTCTATATGCTAGCTCTAGAAACAGTAGCTGTTCTAACTGCTTTTTAGTTATGTTTTATTCATAATTCAGTGATTGGTTTAAATTTGCATTTGAGCAGTCTCACATGCTTCCTAATGGTTTCACCACTGAAATGCCTTGCCTTTCTGCTACCTGCCATTGATTGCTTCAAACAGGTTTAATTTATTTAGTGATTGAGAATACAGACCATAATATTAAATATGTTTTCATGTTCAGCCCAGTGTAAATTTGTGCTAAAAATAAACACGAACAGCTTTACATAATAAGCAAAGCGTCGTAAGTGTACACTGGAGCAGCTATGTTAAAATTGTAACTGTGTCGTGAGCATGGGTGAATCAAGAACAATTGAAACACCTCTTCACTGAGTGTATCACACACGTTTTCTTCGTTCCTCATACACGAATCAAACATAATTCAGAGTCCTTACATCTTGATGGGTAGGCAAAATATCACTTTGAAGTGAATTTCCAAATATCGCTTTGAATATCATTTCAGAAAGGCTCTAGATATTTCAGCAAAGTTCTTTTTAAGAGATTAAGAAAATGTCTTACTGTTATTAAGAAATACAGTGCCAACCAGTTCCTATGTCAGCTAAAAACCAAACCCTTCCCGTTCTTATCAGCTTTCAAAAGTCCAGCTCCAGTTCTCATTTTTGTGTACATGACACCAAAAACTCCCCTGAACATTTTCCCTGATATTCAATTTCTTCCAAATGTAAATCACTTCATGCTACAAATTAGCAAGGATTGCTTGTCACCTTTACCAATAAATGGCAGAAGATACAAGTCTACTGCATTCTTATATTTGGGGCCTCATTACAGGTTGGCCTTGACCCCCTAAAGCTCTGAAAGATCATAGTTTGATAACCTGCTGGTAAATCTTTGAGTTTGCTCATTCAACTTTTCACACAAGAAAATATTACAGAAGATAAAGTTAACCTAAAACTAGAAACAAGTCTGAAAAAATAGAGAAACACAGAAGAACATTAGTGAAATTTTAATCTCTGTTTGCAATTTTACTTTTAAACTTTTTTGAAGGCAATTTGGCAGAGTAAGTTGAAAGAGTGAGCCCAAAAATGCATTCTTTAATATAAAATACTGTATATCTCACTCTCAACTCCAAATAACAACTTTATAAGAAAAAAATTTCTAGCAATCTCATGTAAAATCTAGAAGAAAATGATCTTCCAGTATCTAATTGAACAGCCTGTTGCAAAGCTCTTCGTATCAGTTGTCTTCTCAACCACCAGCAATGGGTTTCAGAGTAAACGTCCTTCAAGACTTTTTAGGAACACGTTGCTTAAAGGCAAAAGAACGACTATATGTGAGCATATCTGACTGTCTACACATCAGGGTAAACACTGCAGCATTTATCTGCGCTGCATTCACAATTTAAAGGCAATCATTTTAAGAGCCAAGTGAGAGAGATAATGGTGATGGTAATGGCAATTTTGACTTCAGAACACAAGATGGCAGCCTCCAAAAGGGAATAGGAAGTTGTTCCAAATAACTTCCCAACAGCTACCGACCTTTTCATAGTGACACTAGGTCTTGGACTATAAAGAATACAAATTTTACCATCCTTTTCATATGGATTAATCACAGAAGTCATGAGTAGAACCCAGAAAGTAAACATAAAGCTAAGATGTACTTCATTAAGAGCAATGCATTATACAAGTAGTTTAAAAGAAATATTTTGCAGATTTCCATCTATGACTTCTCAACAGGCTTTGCTTCCAAAGGAAAAAATACCAATTACTATTCCACAACCAAGATTTACAAGTAAAACTTACTAACATGTACCTGTAAGAACATGCAAGAACTATTCACAACTGTATGATACAGAAAATGATCAAATTAAATCCTTCTTCCCATAAAGAGACAAATTTTATACAGGTAGGGCTTTATAGCAACTTCCAAGCAGCATCTGAAAGCCAGATTTCTGTTACAAAGCTGGATCATACTAATCCCCATTAAATTTCACTGACGTTGCTGGTTACCTGAGACTCTGCGAAGTACGTCATATACTATGCAAAGTAAAGGCCTAGCAGTTTACTTTTCTCCTTAATTAATATGAATAATAGAAACAAATACAAACTCCATGGTTGGGCTTCATCTTCTGTAACCTCTACCTACAAAAGTCAGACAACTTTTTCCAGACTCTCATGTAGTAGTGAAAGATTAAACTGCAGATGTCGTAAGAAAAACTGAAGGAAAGATAACCTATAAAGCTATGTTTTGACATTGCTTTAACCTCCACCCAGTTTATTTATACAGTAATGACTCAATCATGGGCTGAATACATGATCCCACAACAAAATACAAGTAATTATCCAATGCAGTTCCATTTTCATTCACAGCACAGTAATAATGACTTAATTATGCCTTAATAAGTCATAATATATTTAAAATATATGACAAAGTCAAAACAAAACTATATTATAAAAGCGCCTCAGTTGTTTTTCACCTCTAATCATCAACTAACAAATCAACACACCACAAAATTTATAATCCTAAAGACTAATGAATAAAAAATGGACACTTTCCTCATCAAAGACAAGTCCCACTTTCCCTTTTTTTGTAATCAAAATTTTTACTCCCCTTTCTTTCCAGACACAAGGTCCTTTCCTATAACATTAACCACTAAATCCTTGTCCAAAGGCACCTGTTGCCACCCACTGACCAGAGAAGCTTCGAGACTTTAAGGCATTAAGATTCCTAAACCTCTAAATTGTTACAACTAGGCAAAATGAATCCCATCGTCAAAGCTGGAGTATGCAAATGAATAGGACCTGTGGTCACAACAGTGAACAACAATGTGACTGACTAGAAGTTTAGATTCACGGTACTTATTTATCAGTTTAGAAGGGACAAGACACCATAATGACAGCAGGCATCCTACTTAGAACCATTTTATCTGGAAGGTTTCTACATCATTCAAAAAATTCCACACAAGCCATATGATACCTCAAACAATTTGCAACATAGAAGATCAAATTGACAAAAAAACTTTCATATCTCAAAGTTTAAAGACAATTTAAAGCTTGAGGCTGGCATACAAGATGAGTGTGTAGGCAGGCAAAATCTTTTGCAAGAGCAAGGTCTGAAGGATGCTGCAATGAGAATCGTAACTAATACAACAGATGGTAGAGCACAGCATACCCTTGTATTCTGGCACATTTTAGTTACTGCCTATCATTTGGTTGCACCTGTGTCTTTCTCTACTCAAAGATTAAAGTCCTGGGAAGCTGAACATATTTTGCTTCCATTTTTTGTCTCTTCGACACAGTTCCTCTGGCTCTCAATTCTCCGAGGTCTCCACCCAGGCAAGCTGGTATCTCAGGAAAAATGGGATGTACGTTCAGACCTTATGAGATCAGACAGCCCATCACCCACCTCCAAGCAGGAGCAAAAATCTCTAAACCATTCCTATCGGCTATATCTCACTAGGAATCTATTTCCATACTCATTGTCTGTGGGTTCTGGGCACTTTTCCTCAGGCTTTCCCCTGATACCTCATGACGTAGTACCTAAGACACAATGTTTTGTCTTCAGTACAGGGAGACCTTTTTTCTTCCCTCTCAGGCTTTTCTTCTTTCAGAATACTGATTCTTTCATTGGCCTTTCCTCGCATTACTCCTACATTGCTCTGAATGAACCCCTTCAAGCACCAAAACTGGGCATTTCTCCAGAATAAGCTTCACAAAAGTGCTGACCAGAATAATATTATCTCCCATATGTTTGACATAACATTCCCCCTTAAACATACCAGTAGGACACTTGATATCTGTGTGATGTGATTATGGGACAGACTCAAGAACAGCTTGCAATGCACTTTATATCACAGAGCATTTTCCACTGCTTAGCCAGCCCTCCCCTTCCGCACTGGCTACACTACAGATAAGCGTGGGACTTTACACTTTACTGAATTGCACTGCATTTATTTCAAGCCATGTCTCCAGTATTTTTTTTTAAGTCATTACAGGATTCAAGCCTGTCCTTGAACATGTTGACAGGCCCTCCTGGCTTGTATATCACCAGCAGATTTCATAAGCACACTCTCAGCAATATCATGTAAATCATTATCAAAACATTGAAAAGCACCAGACAAACATCTCCAAACAAACAGACATGGCTGGTCAGCAACTGCCCCTGTGGAGGAGTTTACTGGAGTCACACGGTGAGAGGACCCAACGCAAGCACAACCAGGCAACCCTGCTGCCCACGGGGTCTCCACCAGTATCAGGTCCAACCCTGAAGTGGGTTTTGCTCCATTAGTGATGTATGCACCAGGGTAAAGACTTTCATATGAACAAGATTTGTACAACTTGCTGCTGAGAATGTGTCAAAATTCTCCTTAAAGTAATGATTTGAACATATTTACTCTGTAGGTTTGGCCATGTGGCTTGTTACCTTCTCAGAGGATGAAGTTAGATCTCAAGAAATCTTTTGGGGGTTTTGGTTCCGAGTTGGGTTTGGTTTGGGATTTTTTTTGGCTGGTTGGTTTGGGGCATTTTTTGGACAAATCCATGTTGTCTCTTAGTTGCTTAACATATTTTATTTTTTTTTTAATCAGGGAGAGTTTTATAAACAGGCAGGTGAATTACAGGTACTCCAGCCTTTTCCCAGAAATTTAAGTGAAGCTGAGAATTCCTCCTCTCCCTATCTAGCATCTTCCTATTTTTGAGTTAGCACTATGCTACCCTCTATTTTTCCCAGAACACCAGATCCTCTCTATGAATTCTATAAGATTTCTGCTCTAAGATTCAATTGAATAAATTTCACTGCAAAGCACCTGGAAAGAGGACGAGGCAATCTCAAATCATCTCACTTAAACAGTTTCTGACTTTTGCTTCTTTCCTGTTGCAGCAGAATTGTTACTCCTCTGACACTTGTGTCAACTATGCAGAGCTAATTTTTTTTTTGCAGACTTAATACTGAAGGACGGAGAACAAAACACTGTGATCTTCCTAGTAATTTTCTGTTGTTATCTTTCCACTGGGTAGCAAAACAACTTTGTCATTAGTCCATGCAGCAACAGATGGAGTAAGAAAAGGAAGTAAATATTCTCATTTCCTCTCAATTTTCTCATATCATTCCCAATTCTATCGCATTAGAGGGGATGGGTTTGTTCGTTTAGTTTTGGCTTTATGAAGAATGAAGAAGTTGGAAAAGAAAAAATAATTTAAAAGGTCTGGACAATCCACCAGAATCTCAGGTCCCTGCTACTGCAGTGCCTGCACAGCTTGTTCACACAAAGATAAAGGTTAAAGTAAAATCAGGCTGTTCATGTACCAACCTGCAGAAAAAAACAGCAGGCAGAATCAGAAGCTGAAGACAGCACTGTGGAAAGCAGCACAGCTCTGATTGCAGGCACCAATCAATAATCCTGAGAAGGAGGACTACTGCTGGAAAACATATCATTAACAACACAAAAACCCCAGGAACTGAGGAACGTAGCAGTGACCATCAATAATAATTTGGTTTTGAGAGCACTTCTGCAGATGAATGACTAGATAGGACTGCTCTGGTTTAGGGGAGACTGTCAGCACTGCTGTCTATTTAAGTAAGCATCATTAAAAAGAAATACCCAAACAAGCTATAATTCTTCTTTTCACCCTCCTTTACGACAAAACAGTCTTATATTAGTTTATCTATTTCAGAGTTTGGTAAGCATTTCAGTAATTGAAGGTGGTGTTAGTACAACACTACCAGCTTCCCTGCTCTTCTCTCTAAGAAATCCTTTGATTTCATACTGGGAAACACATTTCAGACAAAACCTGAGTTTGGGCAGGGTTTCCATCTGATCTTTCATGTCAAACACACTCTTTGGCATGGAGACTTACAAAAACAGAAGGAGGAAGGTGTATTTACAGTGGTGGTTCCTTTCACACGAGTCATACACTGCTGCAGCAGATCTCTGCTTCGCCCCCATGGCTCCTATAGCTCAGCACTCACATTCACCCTTTCTCAAAGAAACGGTGTTCAGTCCCAGCATCGGACTAGAGGTCTTCCAAGGCAAAGCACCTCCAGAAATCTGTGTAAGCCATGATGTCAGGTTTGCAATCCAAGTGTTTTGCTTGGTAGATCTGCTCCAAATGCACTGTGTTATACACCAATAGAAATGCAGCCAGAATTTAGCTGAGAAATATTTTGTCTTGATTCAAAAATCTACAATCACATTTACAAAGTCTCCTCTCTCCGTTGCAAGGAAACATTCTGTCATACCAAATGGTCCCATGCTATTGATATTTACTCATCCTGCAAGTTTTCTTTCCTCAGGAGCAGTGAATTTGTTTGCTAATTAGGGTCTCCTCATACCAGATGCTTTCTTCCCTTGTACTGGATCGTACTTGTATTGTCCTCTTGTGCGAGAAGGACAGAGGTTATACAAGAGAGCAAAAGAGAATATCTGAACCTAATACCCTTTTTCACAATGTACGATTTGAGGCACATGCAACACCTACATAGATGTCAGGAATGAGCAATAAACTAAGCTTTATAGTGGTTTGTTTGTTTGTTCACATTTCGAAGGCACTGACTGGCCGCATGACTTGGAGCTGTAACATCACACCAGGCGCCCCAGGCTTACAGTCAAGGAACAGGTAGGATACATGGAGAAACAACCCAGCACGACTGTTACAAGCACAGTTTCCACAATAGTCCTTCCAGGTTGCACAGACGTATCCTCAGGGGTAGTGGCACAGACCAGATGGCTTTCCATTCACATTTCCTCCCTTTCTGATCACAAGGCTACCCTCACAAAGACTTCTTGTACAGCAACAAACTCACCTATTTTCCTGAAGAAATTCCTAAAGAAACAAACATTAACACTGCTGCTAACCACAGTGCTACATTAGAAATTTGAGATTTTGCTCTTTGCAAAGAAAGAGAGAGCAAGAGATGAAACAAAGAATAATAAGGTGTAAGAGAAATGCTAAGAGATTTCCTTCCACCACTGTGAACTGTGGATGACAACAGGGATGTACCTACTCTTGACCTACTTTTGTCAGAAAATAAGACTGGAGTTCCATTACATACTTCAGTGTACAGAGAAGAGGTGCCGGGACAAACACAGGTGGTGGGAAGCAACATGCCATCAGCCTGGTCACATTATCATCAGGACCAGATTAAAAAAGAACCACGATGCTTGAGGTCTCACAGCCAAATGTGACCGAGAGAGGCTGCAAGTGATCTTTTGCCTTTGCTGCAATCAGTAGGATTTATGTATCAGTTTCACTCAAGGTGGTGCGCTCCAACATTTCCACACAGTAATTCTCATGGTTTAAATTGTATTGTTTCCTGTTTTATGAGATTACCAACCCAATTTAGTAGGGGACTTAAATATTTTGTATAATAAAGCGTCTGTGCTAGTATTCCAAAAATTATTTTGCAAATAAATTGAGGTCAAGCCCACAAGAGCCATAAAATGTTGCACATATTAAAGCCTGAATATCATGGCATCTCTTACGTGATAGATATGCCCTGTAAAGTGAATTACAAATATTTGCAGAAATTACACATCTGCTCTAAAAACGTCAGATCTTGCTGACACTGGGAAAAACACAGGAAGAGTTATGGGAGCAGTATGCTATAGATGAAAATTCTCCAATGAGCACATTTTGATTAATATTGCTGCTGCATTCACTAACGAATGACAGGCAAGGTCACAAGTAATTTCAGTAGTCCTGTATACTGCATCCTCCATGGCTGTATAAAAGCAAGCCCCATATTTTACAGGAACACTTCCCTGAGATGAACTAAAATACCTCAGAAACAGTAATAATATACATAAACCTGTGAAATTCACCTCAGGTATCCGTGTATATATAAAGACATAAAAAAATATACTTCATATTTTCTTATGAAAGATCAAGAAAGCTTAAAAATTTTGAAGTTATTACATTCATTTTTTCTCTCTGTGGTAGCCTGTCTCACTTGAAAAATCTGAAGAGCTAAAAGGCAATCTGCAACTTTAACCCAACAAAGCAAAAAGACCGAGGATACAGATTACCTGGCAAAGCTGGGACATTACTTGACTTTGCCTACTGAGACAAGCTCAATTAAAGCATGTCTGAAAAAACACTCTCCTACTTTTTGAGAACTAAGTTACAAAACATCAGAAACCCCTATACCTACCTACCCTTCAGATGTACCCTATTATATAAAGCTTAACTCTGGATATTAGATAAGATGAGCAATGGCTCATCTTAGGAGGAGGAGTTAGCAGTTATGTCTGCATTTCACAAGGTTTTTAAATCAGCATAAGGGAATAACAGGTTCTTACTGGAGCCTTACCATGTCAAGCCCACACCAGCACAGCTAACTCTGAACTCTCTACATATTCTTCACTGTCGTGCTGAAATCCACCTCAACTCATTAACAGTTGAGAGCGGCTTCCATCACACTGACTTTGAATCACCCCCAGCTCGTTTATAATGTCTGTTATTGCCAACTAAAGAAGAGCTTTTCCTCCAAACCCCACTGCCTGCAGACAGCATGAAACATACAATGAATAGACAGTCTCTTCAGCCAACTATTTTATTTAACAATATTCTAAACAGCTTAAAAACACTGAAAGTTGGTTACTTTTCAACCATATTTAATGCCACCTGATTTTATTGGGGTTTATATCAGCTGCAACTCCTGCCTTTACCACCTGATTTTATTGGGGTTTATATCAGCTGCAACTCCTGCCTTTAATCTCAACTGCTCCTATTTGCATAGCTAAACAGAAACAGACTGCTGCAGGGAGGGAAGGAGGAAATAATGCACTTGATGCATTTGATACCTGGCCATCTGGTACCTCAGAAATGTGTTCAACTGCAAAACAGCAAGAAATTAAAATGGAAGAGCCAAAAGAGGCTTTGCTGCAGCAAAAATGCATTTATTCTATATATACAGGGCTACTGGCAGCTGATGCAGAGGATATACACATAAATCCATAATGCTAATATGCAAGGATTATGTGAATAGAAATACCGTAGGTAAGCAGTATCAATGGAAAGATGAATAAAGTCTCTGTCCTTGAAATCCTTATTTTTATTTTTTCTATTTTTTCTCTTCTGTATGTTACCAAAAGAGTGGGAAGAAAGCTGAACCCTTAAGGATTTTCTCTTCATCCAGAGAAGAAAAACAAGAAATGCCATATCGTTAAGCAGCTTCAGCATCCTCAACAACATTTGCTAGATGTCTTGGGAGAAACATACAGATATTAATTTCTCATTAGCACACTATATGACTGCATTACTGAAGAGAGATAATCAGTTTACTTCAAAGAAAGGCCTTAAAAGAGGTACAGATAAATGGGGTTATCCCCTCGCAGGGAAAAAAAAAAAAAAAAAATCAAATTGGAAAAGTCCTTTTACTGCTTCCAGGAAACTTCTGAACTTCTCTTATTCCCACCTGAGGGATACATGGGGGAAAAAAACAAGCACTGAGCTGCATGTGCTACAAAGCCACAGGATCTACTGGCAGAAATCTAAGAGTGTAAGTTACTCAAGGACGAGCTTTCCATCACTTCTCCATGGTAAATGCCCATATAACATAAGGCCTGTGTGCACACAACTGATCTGCCCACTGGTGATAGCCTTGCTGGGGTAAGCACTCTGGGCACAAAGCAATAAAACACATATGTGGAAGGTCATGCAATTTCCAGAAAACTATTTCATAAACATCATTACTTTTAGACATATTTTATTATTTCAAACACTGATGAGACATCTGGAAGCTCAGATTGTGAAAAACAATAACTAGGAATTTTAAAATTGTAACATTTTTGACTGCTATTCAATCCTCCAGTTCTTAGAGGCATCATGATAACTGCAAGAGAGCTATGACTACCCAATTTCCCTATATTAATGCTTTTTATAAAATATAAATGGCCTTTAAGTGGGGGTTTTTTTCCAGGTATCTGCACTAGTCAACAACTGAAATTCTGTTATTTTTGCCACAAAACCCAGTAACAGGTGATGCCAAAATAGCAGAAATAGAGTGTTGGTACGATACCCAGTTGGGGCAGAAACAAGGAATAAGCACAGGGGGATTGTGGAGATAAAGGCAAAATTTTTCTAAATAATGTAACCAAGTTACTGGTTTTAATAAAGTAAAAAAAAAACCCAAACTATCTTTTATATGTGGGTTTGCCCAGATTAGGAAGTTGTTTGAAAAATATAATTTTTACAAGAAATTCAAAAAAATTTTGGTGCTGTCAAAGCCCTGTAACATGTCAATAAGAGAATCTCAGTTTTTACTGTAAAATTATAATTTTATACCTCATGCAGCTATATAGAAATTCTATTGAAAATGCAAACCTAGGCAAAGTGTCAGCTAACAATCTTTTCTACCAAAAAAAGTTCTGGTGTTTGGGTCTTTTTTTAAAAAAGAAGGACCTTGAATTAATGTTTAACTCTTTAGATTCATTGTAATGATAAAATTTGAAGACTGTATGCTTTTACGGTGTCCAAACAGATAACTCTGTTAGTGCTGCAAAGCAGGTACTAACCTTTGCCAATTCGGAGTGCAAAATGAAACTTAAATCAATATACCCATCACAGTTTGTTTGCCCTTTGTATGGACATACTCACCTCTGCAGGGATGTACGTGTATTTTCATGTACACTATAAAACAGCATTTTGTAGGTTTCTAATATGCTTTATCATCACGAGAAAGAGAGAGAGAGAACACTAACTACAATTTGGGAGTGAACTTCCAAATGCTCACTGAAAGCAGAATTCCATAAAAGCATGGGAAAGTAATAGAGGCAGACCCTCAGTGGGTTGCTCTGGGAGAAATGAAGGGCTTTTCGAGACCTCTCAGAGGAGCTATGGGTGCAAAAGATGGTAAAATGGCAAAAGGTCCTGAATTCTTCATGAGGAAAAGTATGAAGACTAGATTCTGGAAAGACGGTTTTCACTGTGCCTAGAGATCTGGTAGGTAGATAAATCACAAGCTCTTCAAAATAAATCACTTTGCAAATCAAGTTGGTAAGTAGCAATAGAAAAATAGCAAGAGCACAGTGGGACAAAAGTCAGAAAGATCTAAGTATAGCATATAACAAAGGACTGGGTAAAAAAGGACATGCTATAAAGACACAGAAATAGTATGAAAAGTCAGAAAATAAATGTCTCAATCCTCCCCAGTTTCTTTGTCTATGGTTGACAGATCACCTGTGGTCCCTCAGAAGATGGTACGTATACAATAAATAGAGAAAAAGTGACAAAAAAATTACCTATGGAGACTTTGAAAATATTCGTACAATTTTCCAAAGGATTTAGCAGAACAAAAATGGAGGGGAAAAAGGTAATGAAATCCCACATTTGGTTTACAAATAAAAGTCATCATAGTTCCATTGTATGAAAACACTGGATTGCTTTAAAATTATTAGGTAATGCATGGATTTCTCTGGAGGGGGTTCCCCCCCACAGAAATAAGTATACTGAAAGTAAGAACTGCATGTTACTCAGGAGAGTTATTAATAGATGACCAAGAGAAAGCATTCAAATTACTTGAGCTGCACTTTTCTATTAGAAATAGAACTGTAATCAGGCAATTAGTCACAAGACACTAGGAAAAAGAAGAAATCCAAAGCTAGAGCAAGGCAAGCGAGCATTTAATCAAGTTCTACATTTTCCAGTCACCGGCCCAAAGAAACTCATTCTTAGAAGTTTCCATTAAAGGAAATTTAGAACATTTAGTACATACTTATGAGGACTCATGGGAAAGAAGTGTGGCTCAAGGAGGCTGGAAAAAGTAAATCGAAATACATTCTTCAGAATGAGAGAAAATTGAAGTTTTGGCAAATGCCAAATACTTGGTTTAAACTGAAGTCCCAGAAGAACACTGGAACAAATAAAAAGCACCTAGAAGATAGGACAGTCAACATGGATTTTTAAAGAACAGACTGCCAAATCAAATTGATTTTCTTCATGATGGGATAAAAGCCTGTGTGTGAAGGAAAGAGTCAGTAGACAGGGCTTTTGGTGCCATCTCATATGACATTTTCATTAGCAAGTCTAGATGAACAAATTTAAAATGGGTAAAACTGTTTTGAAAACCACATTTAGACCTATCAATGGATAACTGTCAAAACAGCATGTCAGAAAAGGATGTATCAAGTAGGATTCTTCAGAGGGTCTGTCCCAGGTCTAATAATATTTATTCAGTAATTTCATTAATCATTTAGATGATAGAACAGTGACTGATTATTAAATGTGACATCTGTCTGCATGCAACACAGGGCCTACAGCTTCTTTCAAGTCCCTAGAGAACAAGATTAGAATCAAAATAATCTCGACAAATTGGAAAATGGCATTTAAAACGGGACAAAATTCAATAGGGAGAAGTGGGAGAGATACCTAGGTAGAAATAACAGCCATGTACTACAAGATACAGAATAGTTGGTGCGGATGACATTTCCTGATGAGAAATTTTGGTACTGTAAGGGGTTACCTACGTGAGTCACCATTGTCATACCCTTACAATGCACGAGCTTTAGTAAGATAATATACACGGTTTCTGAGGCTCCAGAGAGTCTAAATGCAAATTCACATCCCAATTCATCAGCAGACAGTAGATGGAGTGGAGCTTTCTGCTCCACTTATGCTCGCATCAAATTCCTGAAGCACCTCAGCCTCATGTTATTAGATTGGAGACAGCTCTGGGAATTATGGAACATAGGGAGTAACAAGGATGGTAGAAAAATAATACATTAAGAGCAAGGTAAGGAATTTAAATAACTTAGTAGGCTTTAGAATATGTCTACAGATAAGCATCTATAAACTTGTGTGACTAAGAAATTTTGCATCAAAAAAACAAACCTCTTATTTAGTGAGAGGATAATAGGCATTATAATGCTAAAGTCATTCCAACAGCTTTGGATTCTCTTACCACAAAACAGCCATTAAAAAAATAATTAGTCTGTATTCAGAGAATTAAAGAAGTTGCATATGGGAAAGCTGGTACACTGTATTTTTCTCAAGATCCTTAGAAGTCGACTATAAGCCCTGTGTCATCACATTTATGCAGGCAATGAAACAAGCAAGGTAAATATGAAACTGAAAATTGGTAGGATTAGAAGTTTGTTCCAATTAAAAGGCAGGATTGAACACTTCAAGCGAAGCCTCAGACTGCTGGAGGCTATTGAGTTTCCACAACAGGGCCAAGAACTGTACAGTACTTAGCACAAGCTCTGTTCATCTCAGTTTGCACAAATGGAGGTTTTCACTCTAGATGTACTGCTGTGCTATGTCTAATATTTGGTAAGTCCTTCCCAAATACTGGTTTTGTATCATAGACAGTTTTAAGAGGCAGTTTTATCATATCATGGTGCATCTTTTGTGGAGGGTGGGGTGGAAAAGAAACAGTAAACGGCAACAGATACCTTGATTGTTTGCACTGAAAATTCTTTCAGAATAACTGAGAACTTGATATCTTGCCATAAAAATAACTTCATGCACAACATATATTATTTCCAGGAAAGCTACCCCTCTCCCCAAAAAAACCCCACAACACATTTTATTGTCTGCCACCACCATATAAAATGGCTAAGGAACACTGAACAGCAAGAACCTCAATCTTCTTTGACATTGCCTAAATGGAGATCTGAGATTACTTCAACAGAGCTATCAAATGACAGCTTTCAGGCCTGGTAGCTCATTTTAGGGACTCAGGGCCACTAATGAGATTTAGACAATACTGCTCTATTCCTCCTTAGAGTCCCTAATGCTAGGTAAACAAATTTTTTACCCTCTTTTTATATACCTAAACCTGATCATTACAAGTGAAAATTCTGTAAAATTCACTTCCTGACAAGTTTATTTTGCTCATTAGTTTTCTGAGGGGGAGGGTTGTTTATGATTTGTTTGGGTTGGGTTTTTTTTAAATGCTACATGTTTTGTGAAGTGCTGTACAAGTTCATATCAAAAATCAACAAGTCTTCAGAGTTCAGTCTGCATGGTTGAGTCAAACTCTTACAAGCCTTAGATGTCATAGAATCAATCACTTGGGTTGGAAGAGACCTTTAAGATCAGAGTCCAGCCACAGCCTAACCCTGCCTAGTCCACCTCTAGATTACATCCTCAAGCACAACATCTACACACCTTTTAAATATCTCCAGGAATGGTGACTCCACCACTTCCTTGGGCAGCCTGTTCCAATGCCTGACAACACTTTCAGTAAAGAAATTCTTCCTGATGTCTAGCCTAAATCTCCCCTGGTGCAATTTGAAATCATTTCCTTTTGCCCTATTGTTTGTTATGTCTTATCTAAGGTCTTTTGTATTTTTCCTTAAAAGAAATATTCTTACAAGTCCAAATGTATTTAAGGTTGCAAAATGTTTGGAAATCCTTGGATGCAAATTAAACTATAAATTTATAATAATTTATTTATTATGAAATATGTGTTTATTCCACAACCAAAAAATATCAGATTCATGTTAGGCAGAGAATGATACAATTATGTAAAACTATCAGTCAGGGATGAATCATCACCAAAACAAGGTCTGACAATCTCTTTTCACAAGTAGATGGAGCAGGAGCTACTAGCCATCTGGATGCAGCAATTTCAGATACTCAGTTGATAGCTCAAACAAAAGGCAAAACTTCGCTTCCGACCTTCATAGCAGCAATGCCATCCTCAGATCCACAATGCAAACAGAACAAGCTTTTTAAACAAGAAGAAATGCTTCAAGTCAGTTATCTCTTATTTTAAAAATCTGAACCAAGAAGTCAAAGATTTAAATAATCTTCCTTATGACAAGCAAGTCAAAGTGGATCCCTCTTTTTGTTATAATTATCTCGCTTACATACGTTTCCATGACTTTGATGAAATGTCCCCGACCTTAATTTTCTCTACAGTATTTTTTTATTGTTTCTGTAAAGTAATTAATGATTACAATTTTAAGTATATACACCTGTGAAGTAATAGTTTGATTTGACTTCTGATAGACCAAGGGGAGAGGCAAAAGTGATAAAACTAGTCCTCTTCCTTCCAATATTCCTTCCAGCTGTCTACCTATAAATTATAACGCACAGGATTCTTTATGTGGGATAAGGCTCTTATGGGGAATATTTTAGTCCATTATTAAACCTTGGGATATAAGATAAAAGCTTTGCAACTGTGCTAAATCTCCTATTACAGTAAAATATCAGATACAAGCATACATCTAGACTACTAAAAGCAACTTTTGATTATTTAATGACTATACATAGGAAATCTCTACACCTTTTAAAACATCTGGCCTTTGGTGACTTTCATTCATATTTACGCACATACATATATATATATATATATATAAACTCCTGCACACATACAGAGCAGTCTGAAGCAAAGGCAAATGACAGGCGAACCACATTGATTCCATCTATTGTAATGCAACTCAGGAATGAAGTACAACATCATTATCAGAAATTCTGTCCATTTATTTTTCCTTGCTCTACAATTCCTTAATTATAATATATTAGCAGTGTATGCTTGAGTGAGCACTGGTCTAATTTGAAACTGAAACAATGTTTGCATCCCACTGTGAGCAATATTAATTAAAATCTCTCTCCTGTTTTCCCTGAACTCTTCTCCTGACATTTCCAGGTAAAGTTAAATAAAAATGTATGTCACTATCTAAAAGCTAGCGACCAGCAAATACATCATATAACTGAAGCACTGGGTGTTGAACATTAATTGAAATGGTTTCCCTTTAGAAACTGTGTGTGTTTGTGAATGCAATTCCATACTATGGTCTTTATTAATAACTAACCATCTCAGGCAATCTCTGCACATTTGACAAGCTGATAATATCACATGAGCATCACACATGCTTTCTGGGATATGAAGTGTAATACTAAGGAATAACTCATTAGTACATTCACAGATATTCCAAGCCAAGGCAAAATAAACCCCCAACCTTAAAATTGAAGAAATAAAAATCAAAGTTTAAGGAAAATTAAAAGATATAAAATATAAAATATACAGCAGAACAGGAGTAATAAAAATAATTCTGCAAAAATTCAGCATCTAAAAAGCTAAATATTTCCAGTTTAGGTCTTTTGAGCCAAGTTAGTTGCTGGTTGAAATCGGTTGTTTAGCTAATCATAAATAATCATATAGAGTTTATAAAAGCTCTTTGGGTAACATACCTCACATACTCGGCTGTTCAACCAGACCTATTCTCAAGGAAGTAACTGGGTCAGCAAGGTTTGCAGAACTACATTTAAGACCATTCATTCTCAAGATTAAATACATAACAGAAAATATACATAATGTTCATCAGGATAGAAGCATTTTCCTCAAACAGAATCTGATATACACAGAAACCTACATTCAAATTACTGCTACTTTTACCTGAATAGTAGTGCCCATGATGTCCATTCCCAGTGAAAAGGGCTACTTCATGTAAAACACCAGCTGTGCTGAGCAGGAGAAATGTTATCCCAACAGAAAAGCTCAGTTTGCCAACAAGAACGATAGCAAAAATGCTCTTAACAAAGCTTCTGCAGTTGCAGTCAGGAAGCATCCAAATTGCTGTGGTCCATTACTATTCTGACAGCCAGATTAAGCAAAGTCTGACTGCGAGATGTTAAATTCAAATGATGCTAAATTAATCTTTTTTTTTCTAGAAACACTCCACATCCAAGAGAATGCGTCAGTTGGCCTAGGTGGTTTTCACTCTCTTTTCTAGTTCTTCATTTTTATTTGAATTAGCTGGATAAAAGTTCTCATAATTGTAACAGGCCATACCCAAATCACCTTCCAACCACCTTCTTTCCAGCAGAAGTATTATATTCCTAAGTATTGTATTTGAAATACAAGCATGTCAATCAATAGCAGCACCATAAATTGAGATCCCAATTCTGGCCTTGTTGGGTTGATTTTGGTTCAGGGGTTTTTGGTTTGTTGGTGTTTGTTTAGTTTTGGGTTGGTTTTTTTTCAACTGATACATATTGTGTTGGCTGACAGCCTATCCAGATGCTTTTTGAATGGAGCACCCTTCTGTAGAAAACAGGTTCTCTGTAATATAACCAACAGGGCTGAAAATACAGGGGGGCTTGTCAGAAAAGATGTTCTGATCACCTTTAACAAGAGGAACTCAACTTGTAATTGAACTGCCCCCAGTGTAACTTAATATAGCTTGGCAATACATTTTCAATCAACTTGTAAGTACTTTAAGCTCATGAAAAATTAAAAAAGCAAGAAACTGAATTAATACATAAATATAGCTAAAGATCCAAGAGACATTCCCATGGTGTGTAGAAACAGAGCCCCTATGTGTAACCTGCTATTGAGCACATTCTACAATTTCCTGCTATAATTTAGTAGACTAAAAGATTTCCCTCACCTCTTGCATAAAATGTCTCCAAAAAAGGATGCTATTACAGCTAACCATACACACCAGCTCATCACTCCTGGCTGCAGGATGGCATACAACCAGCTTTCAGTTCTGGTGTTGGCTAAGATGACAACTGTCACCGAACTACAGGTGGTTGAGCTTCCCTTTATCTTCTATTATGAGATGAATATAACCTGTGACCCCTTCTCTCACTTTCCTAAGGGGTGTAGGGATATGGTCACCACAGTCCCCGAGATACAAGAGCTGGCCCTATCATTGCTTGATCCAACTCCAGCTCCGGTGTCGTCACCTGGCCATGAACTCAAGTCCCAGGGGCAAGACTGTGGTTTTGCAACATCCTCAGGCTCTTTACTAGCCAAAGGGTTATCAACTGCAACCAAGCCAGAAAGGCAATGCCTAAAGACTCATTTTAAAAAAACCCCAAAACACACCAACACATGATCTGGCAGAGGTTTCTAACAGGTCCAGTGCCAACTAAGTTTTAATAGTCCTGTTCCAGTAACAGAGCTTAGATTTTTTCTTGTTGAGAGCACCATTTTTGCGTTATGACACTGTTTCAGACAAGAAGATTATTGTGTTTATGTAGGAGAATCTTGGTGGAAGACAGCAAGGGGAAGAGCTCAGTTTTTTCCTGCTTGAATTTAGGACAGAAAGTTTGCTGAACTTCTAGGGGAGTGGCCACCAAGGATTTGAACCTTCATGTAATACAGTTTGGGTTTTTTTCAGATGGAAGAGCACTACTAATGCTATTTTGTGAAAAAATAAACCAATGTGAAACAGACGTCGCAACTTAAGATGCAAAGTAGAACTCATTCATTTAAGTCAATAAACCCAGAACTGAATGGAGTCTGACATTTGGTTATTAACTACTGCTGGTAAGGCAAAGGGATTTTTTTTTTTTATTAAGTAGCCTTTTATGAACCATGGCAGCAGTACCAGCTAATTTATAGTCTTTGAAAAAAGGTGGGCAACTGTAGTTGAGGGAAGGAAAATATCAAAAATAAACAGAAACATCTGCTAATGTTGTGATAAACATTTATGGAGAGTTGCCATAGCAAGTTCTACAGCTGCAGTAGTTGAAGGTAAATCAGTCACTCTCAAAATATGAAATTATTTTTCTGGCCAGCCTAAATCAAACAGTTTTCCATAAAATACTTCACTATTTGCACAACAAATTTTCAACAAACCCACTTACAAGTAGCTACAGTTCCCACAATACTGATGCCAGTGTATTTAGTGATGAAAAAGCCCAATGATTCATAAACAAATGTGCTACTAGGTGTCTTAATTGCTGCCCTTTAGCTAAAACTAAGGGAAGACTTCTGAATCAGCTAGATGCATTCACAAACATCCAAACTGCTCTGCTGAGCAATCCTAAAATAAGGCACTGCTCAATCTGGGGTTAAATTTTAGCATGGTATGTGCAACCCAGGTCCTTGGTCCATTGTTAAGTGTTCTCAGACTTACTCACTTTAGATCACTAATAGTCAACTGGGAAAAAAAATAAAACTCCATCAAAGCAGCACTGTGTGTTGTCACTAAAAGAGCTTTTCATAGTTCACTTAAAGTGCATCACCTTGTTTGTTTGTGAGGCAGGACAGAGTAGCAGAAAAAGAGGTTGTATTTATGTTAAATTGTAAAGTGCATTCCAGAAAAGCTCAGAAAAAAAAAAAAATTAAAGGCTACAACCACACAGTCTAAGCCCTTCCTTCCTGGGGGAACTATTTGTCTTTAACTAAATTGTCTTTAACCCACGTTCAGTACAAAAATCAGTATCACATATCAGACCAACACTACAGATCTAGAATCACGCACTCCAGTCGTAATCTGGGATAAAAAACCAAACCCTTCAAAAGGCTGCAGAAGTCTTAAGATCCCAAAACACAACAGTGACTTGCAGTGTACCAGCAATGCTCAAACCCAACAGTTACACCCAACGGGCACACTCAGAAAAAGGTACAAAACTGTTTTTCTCTGTCTTGACAGTGAGGGGATCACCACATACCCCAACAGGAATAGCCAGATAACCAAACCACTACATCCTCAGACCGTGTCACTCTGGTTGACCTGAAGACCCTATGAGTGTCTGCATTTCTGCTTGTCTGTTAGCATAAATCATCAATGCTAAGTCACTGGGAGCCTGACTGCAGTTGAAAGGCCAGCCAATGCCCAGAGAATACCAGTAATCCCCGGCATTTTTCTGCTATTAGAAATAAAAAATCCTACTCCCATCATTCTTGGTACCAAACCAAGAACAAGCTGGGAGCCCAGTGCACACTGTGTTCAGAGCACCAACTGGATCCAAATACTCAAAGTGAGGGTATACTTGGTATCCTTCTAAAAAGCAGTTTTTGGCTAGTAAGGAACTGTGAGGGAGCTACATTTATACACGTATTTTTAGATATCTATTTATACATGTAATTTTATATATACATATGCGCACATATGTAGCCTACTGACTTGCACTCCTGCTCAGGAAATGAAAAACAAGTTCTTCAGTGTAGGGTTCACTCCTGTATCTGCCATAACACAGGATAGTCCCTAGCTATTAGGCTTTAATAAGGGCTGGGACAAGTCTCCTTTTTGCTGAAGCCCTGCCAATGAATAGAAAAGCTGCATGGAGCCAGTAAAAGGAAAAGCACAAGTCTGCAACCTAATAGGATGTTTGACTGGAGAGAGTGCAATTATCATTTCCAGCTTCTGCTACCAAGACTGTTAATGCATTGTACATTCAGTAGCTATTCAGTGAAAATTTGACATAATCTTGGGAACAGGACTCAATCACAGCATAACCACAAGGGTACAATCTCGTGTCTTCTTGTCGTCGTTTTCCAGCTCTGCAAATCTCATCATCTTTTCTATGCAATGGCTTTAGCAAAAGGGAAAGTCTGTCTTCATTCAGTGCAGTCTGTAGCTTAGTAATTATTGTGCTGCCCCCAGGACTTAATAAGGACTTAGACTGTACTTCTGGGTGTTCCTGCTAACATTTTTTTAAATTATTGGCATGTCTAATCAACCATGGTTTGAGAAGGGTAGGGACAAGGCGACAGCCACTAGTGACAGCAAGGGTTTCTTATCCCTTGCTTCTTGTGGAATCAGAATCCTTGGCTAAGGCTACATCATACATCTGCTCTGCCCTCATTGAGTACTGTGTCCAGAGCTGGGGTCCCCAATACAGGAAAGATGTAGAACTGTTGGAGAGGGTTCAGAGGAGGCCACTGAGATGATTAGAGGGCTGGAGCACCTCCCCTATGAAGAGAGGCTGAGGGAGCTGTGCTTGTTCAGCCTGGAGAAGAGAAGGCTGTGGTGGGACCTCATTGCAGCCTTCCAGTACATGAAGGGAACATACAAGCAGGAGGGGATTCAACATTTTAAAAGGGTAGACAATGGCAGGACAAGAGGGAATGGATTAAAGCTAAAGGAAGGAAGGAAGGTTTAAATTAGATATTAGGGGGAAGTTTTTTACAGAAAGAGTGGTGAGGTGCTGGAACAGGCTGCCCAGAGAGGTGGTGGATGCCCCATCCCTGGAAGTGTTCCAGGCCAGGTTGGATGGGGCCCTGGGCAACCTAGTGTAGATCCAGGCCTGAGGTTGGTGGCCCTGCCTGTGGCAGGGGGGTTGGAGCTCTGTGATCCTTGGGGTCCCTTCCAACCCAGACCATTCTATGATTCTATGATATTTTGTTGTTGACCTGCCCAACGTGACCAGTTCTTGTTTTACCTAATTATAGTAAGTTTCATTCACAGTGGGTAGGTTTTTGATCTCACTTTCAGAAAATCAAAGGAAGGGAACAGCAGTTGTGCTGGGTACTACATTGTACCTACTAGATATTTTGTTTTACCTGCCAGTACAAGAATTGGCCATTATCCAAAACAGCATGCAAGGGATTCATATGCTTAATGGTAGGCCTTACATGTAGAGCAGAACTAGTCATCCTACCCAACTTCATCCACACAGATAATACTTAGGGGAACAACTTGCACAGAGATCTGAAGCGTGTTTGGTCAGATGTCACCTAAAAATGCCCATCTTACTCTCAACTACATGGGAGATCTTGGGCAACCAGCTCAGAGACAACATCCAAGCTGCAAACATCTAACGCTAAATCTGATGAATGCCCCTCTACTTGTCTCTGAATCAGTTTTCTCTGACTAATTTTTTTGGCCTCCCACACACTGACACTAACATATTTAACCATAATTCTGCTTTGGGCCAAAGATGACAAATACAATCCCCACCATATGCTGGGTTATTTCATAGTACTTTAGGCAGGTTTCAACTTCAATAAGCATGGGATCAAACCTTAGTAACTTAGAGTTTCTCTGTTTCTCACTCTCTACTCAACTCTCACTAATTTAAGCAGTAAACTGAAGTAGCACTCATCAGAACAGTCCAAGTACTTCTCACAAATTTGCAGTACAACCATAAACTTAAATCCATATATAGGACCCAAAGGAAGAAGACAGCAGCTCACCCATGAGATCAAATGAAAAATTTCAAAAGCCAAGCACTACTTTTACAAAGGAAATTAAACACACAGACACCTACTCAGTTAACTGATACAGAAGATGTTTTATAAATTTGAAAGTCAGGTTGCACCTTGCTGATACCATCAGTGTTCTGAAAGCACGTTCTCTTCAGTGCCAATTTAATTTTGAAAAGAAATGTAATTGAATGGAATAGGCTAGGGATGGCTATCATAGATAACACACACAGTAAAAGGTCTGAAAAAGCTGAAATAAACTCAAATTATTCTGAGACAAAATGAAAGCAGAAAAGATTAATTAAGAAACCTGACTAGAATGACTCCAAAAGTGAGGCATTAGACTGTTGCCCATGTGAGAAGTGCTCCCTACAAAGCAAGCAGTGAACTAAAAATTTAGAAAGCGACCCAGGATCGAATTCTCTCCGTCCCTCAAACCTTCTCTGCTCGGGACATTTTATTGAAAATCCTCCCCCACCACAGTTATTATAGAGTGCAGCTTTGCCAGTTATGGCAGGGCTACGATTAACAAAACAGTTCCTGCCCTAGGAATTGGGTTATTTAGATCTGAGATGGTGAGAACTGGTTAATGCTAAAGCATTAGTGATGGCTTAAACTCCACCATGACAAGCTGTGTCCCCACAGTAGCATGCAGCTCAGAAACAGGCCAGAAATGCAGAGCATGATACGTCTAGTTGCCAAATTATACTCCAAATGTCCTGTAGTCCATTTGCAGAAACCTTTGTTCCTGAATTGCAGTCTGCACGCTCCTGTGCGCTGATACAGCTAGTGACCCAAACTGCTCCACTGCTTTATAAAAACTCAACAGCCAGAGTTCAGGCCAGAAGAGATCATTTGGTCATTTAACCAAACTGCTCATGCCTCTCACCCTTCAGCTTCATTACTCTTTTCATATCGGCTACCCAATGCTGCAGAAAAAACACATTAAGTTAAAAAAAACCAGAACAAACACATTAAAAAAAAGACAATTGGGCTTAATTCATAGAAACACAGAACAGTTTGGTTTGGAAGGGACCTCAAAATCCATCTACTCCCAACCCCCTGCCATGGGCAGGGACAACCTCCACTAGCCTAGGGTGCCCAAAGTCCCATCCAACCTGGCCTTGAGCACTGCCAGGGAGGGGGCAGCCACAGCTTCTCTGAGTAGCCTGTGCCAGGGCCTTGCCACCCTCACAGGGAAGAGTTTCTTCCTACATCCCCCCCTCCTTCAGTTGAAAGCCGTTACCCCTTGTCCTGTCACTCCCTGCCCTTGTACCAGTCCCTCTCCAGCTTTCCTGGAGACCCTTTACATACTGGCTGGCTACTATAAGGTGTCCTTGAGCCTTCTCTTCTCCAGGCTGAACATGCCCAACTCTCTCAGCCTGTCTTCATAGGAGAGGTTCTCCAGCCTTCTGATCATCTTTGACCTTCCTCTGGACTCACTCTAACAAGTCCATGTCTGTCTTGCACTGGGGACTCCAGAGCTGGACACAGTACCATGTGGAGTCTCACAAGAGCAGAGGGGCAGAATCACCTCCCTTGACCTGCTGGTCACGCTTCTTTTGATTTGGCCCAAGATTTAGTTTGCTTTCTAGGCTGCAGGGGTACACTGCCAGCTCACGAGGAGTTTCTCATCCCACCACAACCCACAAGCCCTTTTCCTCTGGGCTGCTCTCAATCCAATCTCTATTCAGCCTGTAGTTGTGCTTGGCATTGCCCTGAACCATGTGCAAGACCTTGCATTTGGCCTTGTTGAAATTCACCTGGTTCACACAGGCCCACCTCTCAAGCCTGCCAAGGTCCCTCTGGATGGTATCCTTTCCATCCAGCATGTTAACCACACCACACAACTTGCTGTTGTTGGAAAACTTGCTGAGGTTGCAATCAATCCCACTGCCTGTGTTGCCAACAAAGATGATAAACAGCACCAGACCCAATACCTGTGGAACACCACCCATTTTTTCTCTCCACAGGTCATTGAGCTTCGGAGCACAACTCTCATGAGCATTTAGCCAGTTCCTTATCCACCGAGTGGCCCATCCATCAAATTCACGTCTCCTCAGTTTAGAGACAAGGATGTCTTGCAGAACAGTGTCAAATGTTTTGCAATAATCCAGGTGGATGACATCAGTCACTCTTCCTTTACCTACCAACATTATAACCTTTTTGTAGAAGGCCACCAAATTTGTCGGGCATGATTTGCCCTTAGTGAAGCCATGTTGGCTGTCACCAGTCACCTCCTTACTTTCCATGTGCCTACTTTCCAGGAGGATCTACTCCATTATCTTGCTGGGCACAGATGTGAAACTAAACAGCCTATAGGTCCCCAGGTCTTCCCTGGAAGACAAGTGACAAAGAATTTATTACCTACTTTCACTTTTTGCCCACCAGTTCCAAATATGACTGTCATCTTCTTTTGAAGAGGTTCTGCTACATGGCTTTTGCTGAGCATTAAAACATTATAACACTGTAGTCATGCAATCTCACAATATTCTTTGAGAAATCAAAAAAATTGAGTCTCATATGCCTTAAAATTTTCTCAAACCTAAAATTATTTCAGCTACTCTCTTCTGTCTCCATTCCATTTTTTTACAATAATTTTAAACTCTGACATTGTAGTTTGCTGCACACTATCATAGTGGCCTCACCACTATGCTTGAAAGTTAAATGAAAGCCAACCCCCACATCCCCAAGTTACCCTTTGTTCTCACATCATGAATTATAGTAAGCTATTTTGCCATGATACTGGAGTAAAAACCTATGTGAAGGTGTTTTCCAATACTGAGTAACTGTTTGGGAGACTTCTCCCTTGTTTTGTACTGCACACATTCTCCCCCTCTAGAAGGACATTTTCACATTGGGGTGTTCCAAAACTACAAAACTACTTTTGCTTGAAAGCACAAAAGCAGCCATATTCTCCATCAAAAAAGATTTGGCCTACCCCTAGTGTCATTCACAATTATTTATTTTTAGAAAAGAAATTATGTATATTTTCCTAATAATTTGTAAAACTGAATAAAGCTGAACCCTACTGTACAAAACAATTCATGAGGAGTTTGACATTGGTCAACTCCAGCTGAGAAGGCAGCCAAATCAAATGAGCCATATTCCTAATTTCCTTGCTAACTCTACTTCAAAATCTTTTGACCTTATGCCGTTATTAAGAGGTATATATTTCTCTGTTAAATGAACTTACTGTGGCTAGATTTTTTTTCTGATAGCTATACCAGACTCATGCCCTGTAAATCTCCTGCGGATTTATTATTCCCTTAATAACAACAGTGACATTACAGATTATTTTTTCCTTTCACAAGAGATCTTGGAAGGCAAGAGAAAGCACAGAGCATGAGAGGATAATTATGTTTTGCACAACTGGAAAAATATATTTAACTTCATTAATATATTTAAATACTATAATTAGTATTTTAATTTAATCATCATATTTAATTTTAATAGATTAAAGAGGCAGAAATGAAGAAAAATCAACAAAACCTCTATAGACCTGCGTTCTGTTTTTAACAATTGTATATTCAAATCAATGTATTCAGTATCCTGGATATCAGATTACCATTGTTTAGTTTCACGTATACTTTCCACATCCTCCCAGTCCCTGTCTGTGTCCTTTTGTTTTCCATGTTCACTGGAAGCCAGCAAGGAAGGTCCTTTCTCTTCTGCTCCTATGGCATCTACTATGTCTGGAGCTCCTTTCTATTGTAACTACATAAATACTGAAAACAAAGAAGTGCACGAGATGTGCAATATATGTTGACTATTCATTTACATAAACACATTCCATACCTGCAAATTAGCATGTTTACAATTGCTTACTATTGAATTAAAAAGCTAAATGAATTCCCAAGTCCAGCTTTGTGTTCATTACAAACTCTGTTGCAATTACAGATCTAGTTAGCTTCCTAATTTGCTTTCTGAGAACCTAAACTAATGCTTAACTTTCATTTCGGTGTCAATTCCATTGCAGATGTTCAGCATGCTGCTTGGTTAAAGGATTTGCTGTTACATTTTGCAGATTTGTTCTTAACTGCCAGCTCTATTATCAATAAAGCAGAACTAAGCTCTGGCTCAGTGTCATCCCTGCCCTCTTAAGTTATGCATCTTCAGGAAGGAAAAAAAGCTAGAATATGGGAGTTTAAGTCATTGAATAAGGAGGAACAAATCAAGGAGAACTTTTTTAATCTGGGCTTCTGTACATTAATGAAAATTACTACTTTTTTTGTATTTACATACGCATACATATTTTTATATATACACAGACATATATTTTTATTGCATTTTGGTTGGGGTTTTTTCCTTCATTTCTACACATTCATTATCCAAGCCTGCTAAACATAATTATGATATTGTATACCTGGACTTTCTATTGTCAGTAGGTACACCCACAGACCCCCGAAAAAAGAGGTGGAGTGGGGTGGAGAGAAAAATCTGTCCCTTTAGACCAGAAAGGTTGTGCCTTGGCATTGCTGCCCCCTGCATTACTGGCAAGATTTTTTTTTTTATTAAATTATGAGAAATTTATTTTCAGAAAAGTACAAGTCATTCCAAAGAAGCCTAATGACTACAGGCCTGTAAATACTTGTCAAGATTTAATGTTTATTTTTTGGCAGTGGTGTCTTACACCATTAAGAGATCCAGAGTCTACTGCAGGCACCAAGACTTTGAGACCTTGCACAGCTGGGCACTTCTCACACCAGGGCACCTGCCCTCTGAATTTTTCAACATATTGGAGCCTAAAGACCTCTGCCATAAACCAGAAGTGTTAACAAAGCAATCTGATAAGCCCCATCCAATATGTAAGGGACAGGCACAATCAACCCCACAGATGCCATGTGAAAATCCCAACTAGAATACAGTTGTGGGTAAGCAGTGAGATCAGTGCCAATGTGGACAGAGATGGGTTTATCGTTCCAGCTGTCATACAAGACACTCAGCTGAACCCAACTCTTGTTGGGTAACAGCCTGAAGCCTTTCTGCTCAGGTGCCCCAGAAATTTTCTTATCAATCCAAATGAAAACTTAAAATTCAGTTTAAAATATATATACTTATTCCATCTACTGAAGATTCACTTTGTTTGGCAAAGTTTCAGGGCCATTTCTTTGCCCTAACTCCAGACAAACTACATTTCCTACAAGTTCCAGTTCTGAACTTGAACTTGCATCTTTATAAACTTGGACCTTTACAAGCCTGTTCACTGAAAGATAAAATTATTCAGCTAAGTAGCTGCCTACCTCCTACACAGTACACCTTACAGTGAGTCAGTTGCACCAAAACAATTATGTAATTTAATTATAACTTTGGATAATCTCTTAAAAATCAGGATGTGTTTGTAGAGATTGGAAGCCTCATAAAGCCACAAATCCAACACCTGTAACATGGGCAGAATAGAGCATATTGTTTTGTCTTCTACGACTGGGAAGGCTCGAGAGGTAAAGACTGAAATCACCACAGCTGTGACCTGGTTGGCTTAACCATAGAAAACTGCACCCTAAAATTCAATTCTGAGAAGACCTATTTAGGTCAAGTACAACACCACGCAGCTGCACAGGTTCCAGTTTTAAGATGTGTATGGCCAGCTTCAGTCTGCCATGAAACAAATGACAGAAAATATCTTGGGTATTGCAGACATACCTTTGCAAAGGAAACACAACAAGGTAAATTGCAAATTTGAAGAAAAGTCTGAAATTAGTGAATGTAGCACAGTATTCCCAGAATTCTGGCAAAGTGCTTAATCTGAATCTTTGCTGAAGTTTCTTTCACAAAATCTTTCCTCCTCACACATGCTCTGTGTATTGTTTCCTCAGGTCAATTTTTGTGCAACTTATAAAGAGATGGGGAGTTAATCATTTACATCTAATGACTTACATGCTCCTATGGAAATCGTTACTCAACTTTCCTATAAGAAAAAAAAAAAAAGGAACATCTGCATTTGTCATAAAAGTAGCTGTATCCTTAGCAGAATTCATTTTGTATTTCAAATTAAGACATATGGATTGATGCAAGATACTTCTTTCAGTTAAGGTATGTACCGGGCTTCATAAACATACATTACTCACTCTAAATGTGCAACCCACTTCCTCACTTCTGTTCTGATTTTCTTCCTCTTATGCAATACCACTATCCCACACCGCATCCAACACTGACACTACTTTTCATCAAAAATTTACAACAGAACATGCTTCTGAAGTTGGTTTTGCTTCACACTATGGGTGCCTCCAAACATTCAGAGAAGCTTTCAATCAGTAGTAACATACTTTTCATTAAGGTCTAGATCATACAAGAATAATCAGAAGAAAAACACTGCCAAATCACAGCAGAAGAGGACTAATTTTTACAATTGCTGCTACAGATTTGTTCCACATCAGAACAGCCATTAGCACCTCAAGGAAATTCAAGTTTCAGAAAGGAAATTACATCACTAGCTCTGAATACCAAAAAGTCCAAATAAAAGCAAAGCATTTAATGTATATAAATCTTTGTTCATCTGTTAGAGTCTAGGACATGGTTTGTTGGATGTGGCACACTTTCGTGCCTACAGATCCATTTTATTTCATTATGTGGGATCTCCTGAAAGACATTTGCATAAAAGTCTCTCAAATTACATAATCAATGACATAGTATAGTACAAGTCTACAACACAATAAACAGGAAGACATTTCAACAGCTACTGTCTTATTGTTACTGTGAAGCAGTAACAGCTACAAACCACACTAATCCTTAAAACATCTCCAATTTTCAACACCACGGCTGTGACAACTGCCTTTCCAACAGGCGCTGTCAGCAGCAATCGAAGGGCTCTTGAGATCTGCACAAATCTGTTTTCACTTATTAATAAGCCTCTTCCCATCCTCTCCAGTAAACAGAAACCACATACTTAGGTGATTAGCTGATTTATAATCCTCAGAGGTACGGTCATTTATGAAGCAAGGCAGGAACTAAGAGGGAAACACCACCTGTGAGGCAGCTACGGTTTGTTCAGAAGTGTTATTCTGCTGAGGAAGCAAGCACTGGAAATTAAAGCTGTTACTGCATAGGTTGTAATATGACTGCTGCTGCTTTCTAAAGCACCTCTCAGAAACACAGCATTGCGTCTAAAAACATCAGGCACCTAAAGAATAACACACGGGTTTTGCTCCTTAACCAGGGCCCTTGTGCGGATACATTATGACACAGGATATTTTATCCCTATGGAACATCCCCCCTTCATTGTGTAGTTGAAGGCTCATCACTAGGCAACTCGATCTGTGGCTGCAGAGGGTATGAACAGATTTCTTGTCCAAGAAAAGCTTTTGCGAATTCAAAAAATATTATTTCCTTGCGGATTTCCACTACTGCATCTTAGACAAAGAACAAGACACAGCCATAAAGGAGCACGTATAAGCAGGGGTTACCATTCAGGTAGCCTTTGAAGTAAATATTCTCCAATTCTCTATGTGATTGAATTGGATCTCTAACAATTATGACACACTGTATCTCTGCTGATTTATATAACATACACCTAGTGTTACTTTGTGCTGTGATAAACTTTGTGCTGTGTTTATCAAAAAATTGTTCATGCTGACACACATGAACAATTTTTTGATGAACACAGACAGGTAGTCCAGAAACCTGTCCCATTTATTCATACACGCCCAAGTGTGTAAATTACTCATCTCTGTATTACATTTATGCTCTCCTAGCAACTGACTGCTAGTCAGAGAACCACATTCTGATCTTTAGAACTGCACTCTGCTAAGGGAAAAAAAAAACAAACCAAAAAAACCAACAAACAAAAAATGCACCAACTTGAGTCCTTAGCCCAAAACCTGAAAGCCCAATTCCCATACCAGTACATCAAGATGAACAAGCCCACAGAAGGGGAGTCACAACGCCCGGGCATTTCTCCAGCCAGCTCACCCAGAGATGTTAGCAATGAGCTCTCAGCATGCCCAAGACTTCCAGGCTGAGGTTTGGTTTTCAGTCTCATAGCTTTTCTCTGGCAGAAGTATTAAATGCTTTCCATACCATCTGCTCATCTATGATATAGGCAGGGTCAGCACAACGTTACAAAGTAATTCACTCCTATTCATACTGAGGTACCCATACATCACACATCAGTACTAGGGTGAAACTACCTACAGATTTCTTAAGAAAGCATTACTGAGAGGCTTCCCTACCTATACTGCACGTGTAACTGCCAACTACATCATACAGTAACAGGATTTACCAGCTACCATTTGCTCCAGCTACCACAGCAGCACAGCACTTCAGGCTAGTTACACTGTTATCACACCACAGCAGTTCAAGTTTTAAGAACTCGGCTCCCCACCCTTCTAACAGAGTGCTTTTCTATTAAAAAAATCCTCAAAACCCCCAAAAAACCACAAAACCAGTTGTCAGTTTCTCCTGAATAACTGAACCAAGATGCTGTATTAGTTGTGGGGAGAGGGAGCTAGCTTGCTGTGCTTTTAAAACTTGAGTTTCAAAATTCTCCTTCCTTGTGGAATTTCAGGACGTACCGCAATGCCCAGACTAAAAGCTCTGCTTTTTGATCAGCTTTCATGGGGAATATCTGGATATTTAGCTGTGGCTTCTGGTGTGATCCACTCCTGCACTTGCTTCTGAGGGATGCCTGCCTCAACAGGGTACAAGAGGGAGAGGCTGATGAGGAGTCAAGAGACAGAGCTGCATTAATGTGGGAAGGTCAGAAATCAAGGATGGACTAATGAAAGGGAACAGGAGGAGGGAGCAATTCATTCTGGGGGAGAACAGACTGTTTGCTATTTTACTTCATGGGAAGTTAAGAATTTTCTTGCAAAATTAAATGTTTTTTCCAATAAAACAGTACTGTTACACCAATTCCCTTTCAACAAGAGCAGTCTTATTATTAAAAAAAAATACAGAAAACAGTATAAAACCCCAATAAGTAATTATGTCATAATGTAAAACATTGCATTTTGCTGAAACATTTAGTTTCCCCCCTACTAATACCCAGAAAAATATTGGAAGTTGTAAAACAACACATAACTGAAGAGAACAATCTTTTAGTTATGAATAAAATCAATGTATTTTAGCACTTTTATTCACCACTATTTCTCATACAAAACTGCAAACAAAACAGAACGGCTGTATTCTCCCTGTTACTGAGCAAGGATGAGCAGTTGCTTAAAAATACAGTTTTATATTCATAAAACATTTAAAACAAGAGTGCTGACAGACCCGTAACAACAGTCCCCTAAACACCTCGCTCAGATTCATCTGTTTAATAAGAATGTCATCTAATAAGCAGGTCAGCAGAGAACTGCAAAGCAAACAGGGTCTCTCTGCTGCTGCAAGTACTCCCCGGACAATACTCACAATACTCTCAGCACGTACAAGATAACTATTATGCTACACAGAAGTTTATTACAGAGTAAGTCATTTTAGCTGTACGTCTTCCAGATAGTAAATACTGTTATAATTCCTCCTTTAAAAACAATTTAGTTTGTTAAAGCCACGCTCTTGGAAGGGAACACTGTATATACCCCTGGACTGGCTAAAAATGGAACCTTCCTTATTTCCACATCTGTGATTATTACAGCAAAATAAACCATTGTCTGTATGGGAGGAGAGAAGAGGTATCAGAACCGTTGCCCAAAAGGGACATACATGTTGCCTATCAGTAGGTAGAGTTATGGTCCAAATTATCTCCCAAAGCACATTCAGCAAAAGTCTTTTTTGGAGGTGTTCAGTTTCAGGTTTAAAAATGTAAAAAAAAAAAAAAAACAAACCAAAAAAAAGAATAAAAATGCCACTTCTTAACTGAAAGGGGCTGGGAAACAGCCACACATCTACAATGGCCTCATGCTGTGAGCACATCTATAGCCATGGGAGGATTTCCCAGCCAGCATCACTCATGGATGAGACACCTCCCACCAGCAGCACAGCCTCAGGCACAACCCAGAGGAACTTCACTACCCAAATTCATGCCTTCATCCACAAGACCCCAAACATGTATTCTGGCCCACCCAGCAATCAGACTACCATACCCAGCTTCAGGTTGTAAGTCTGAGCCTCTGCCAGGTCAGGAAGCAAGAAGAGCCTTCCCTGGAGCAGGAGCAAAACCAGAGATGGTTCTTCAGCTTATGGATTTTTGGATCACTGGAGAAGAGAACGATCTTTAGTGGGGTATGGAGCTCTGTTAAGGGCAGGACACGCTCCTTAAAATTGGTTTAAATCCCACTATCATCCCAGCTCTGCTCACAGATTTTTTTTTTATGTCAACATATAAAATATTACAACATGGCCTCTGGCAGATCACTTTCTATTTGCACAAAGGTCACATGAAAACTACATCTGGCCACCACCATTAAAATGTGTCTGGCCAACAGAAGGCACGGCCCTGCTTAATAATCAATCTTACTACTCCTTTTCTCCATGCAAACCAAAGGATGAAATCCTGGGGATTATCTTTCTCCCTCCTGCCACCTATTTATCATGGCAGAGGGGACACTGCTTCTGGCATACACCCAGGTCTTCTGAAATGCACTGAGAGGATTACTGGGGGTGAAAGCAGAGGCTTTCTCCTCTGAGCCAAGGATCAGATATGTTTTCATAGGAGCATCTAGCCCAGCTCCAGCCCAAAAAGCAACCCTCTCCACTGTAATGCCACAGTCTACACAAGCCTCATGGCAGAAAGGAAAACCCACATCACCCTAGCCAGCATCAGCTGCAGGCACTCTGAGCTGGATGATCCAACTACCACAGTCAGGGAACAGAAAAGAGCAGGTGTTATATTAACATTATTGATATTCCTGACCAGAGGAGGGAAGAAGGCAGAGACTCATGAGAATGGCCAAGCTGTCAGCTTTTGCTCACTAAGACACTGGGGGTGATGAGCATCTGGGAACTGGTGAGACCAGCCAGGAGTGTCAAACAAGGCTTACGATTTGGAAAGGGCATGCAGCACAAACATGGGTTTTCAACACCTGTAGAAACTATATCACAGGTATAGACAACACAAGCATTATTTTAACATCCATCCATTAGGAGAACATATCAATACCTGTTTGCTTTAAGACTTTTTACACATCACATTTGACTGTTTATGTTGCTTATAGGTACATGTGAACATTGAGGTGTGACAGGTGGCATGCCACAAAGAAAAAATAGAAAACTACTATTTTTTCCCCCTGATGTAACAGTGGTCTCACTAGGAGAACCGAAATGCTTAAACAATAAAAGTATTGGTCACTGCTGCCATTTGGGGCTGATGCAGGATCATTCTAAAAGCAATATTGGCAAAGTTGCAAGAGCTCATATAAATACTGCAAAGCTTTGCCATCTGACTGGAAAAGGGGAAACAAACCCTTTTGGTTTTGAAAAGGAAGACCCATGGAACTACAGGCTGGTCAGTCTCACGTCTGTACCTGTCAAGATCATGGATCTCCTGGAGACTATGGCTGGGCACATGGAGAATATGGACATGGTTGGTGACAGCCAACATGGCTTCACGAAGGGCAAATCACACCTGACAAACATGGTGGCTTTCTATGATGGAGTAATAGAGATGGTGGACAAGGGAAGGATGACAAACATCATCTTCCTGGACTCATGCAAGGCATTCACTACTGTTCAGCACAACATCCTTGTCTCTAAATTGGAGAGACATGGATTTGACAGATGGACCACTCGGTAGATAAGGAACTGGCTGAATGGTGAATGGTCACAACCAAAGGGTTGTGGTCAACAGCTCAATGTCTGTGTGGAAGTCCATGACAAGTAGTATTCCTCAGTGATAAGCACTGTTCAACACCTTGTTGGTGAAGTGGGATCAAGTGCACCCTCAGCAAGTTTCCTGATGACACCAAGCTGTGTGGTGAGGTTGACACACTGGAGGGAAGATATGCCTCCAGGAGGACCTTGACAGGCTGGAGAGATGGGGCCATGTAAACTGCATGAAGTTCAACATAGCCAAGTGCAAGGTCCTGCATGTGAGTCAGTACACTTTCAAGCACAACTACAGGCTGGGCAGAGAATGGACTGAGAGCAGCCCTGAGGAGAAGGACCTGGGGGTGCTGATCAGTGACAAGCTCAATGTGAGCCAGCAGCATGTGCTAGAAGCTCAGGAGGCCAGATATGTCCTGGGCTGCATCAAGAAAAGCAAGGCCAGCAGGTCAAAGGAGGTGATTCTGCCCCTCTGCTCTTGTGAGACCCCACCTGGAGTACTGCATCCAACCCTGGAGTGCTCAGTGCAGGAAAGACAGAGAGCTGTTGGAGCAAGTCCAGAGGAGATGATGATTAGAGGGCTAGAGAACCTCTCCTATGAAGACAGGCTAAGAGAGTTGGGCTTGTTCAGCCTGGAAAAGAGAAGGCTCCAGGGAGACCTAATTGTGGCATACCAATACTTAAAGGGGTCCTACAGAAAAGTGAGAGAGGGGCTCCACCAGTCTGTGATTCTATGAACTTGAATTACTTTTACAAATGTTGATATTGGTATCTCCCAGCTCTATTAAATTCTCTAATTCTTCTGCAGCTATAAAATCCTTTGCTATCTCTATTGCCTATTATCAAAACCAGTCCCGAATCCATCAGTTTTCCACACCCCATTATGTTATTACTACTTGTTATTGCTCACCAATTTCACCGATTCTCTTCCCTTCTCTGACAACTAATTTTAACAGGAAAAGGTACATGGCAGAATATATGGCAAATTAACTAGTATTTCTAGGCTAATCAGGCAACACAATTTCTTTGGATTTCCTTTCTATCATACATAATGCCACTACATCTGATAATTCAATTACCTCACAGGAACAAAAGGAGAACATACATCAAGTATCTGAAAGCCAGTATAAAAGCTAGTTTCTAGGCCATGTTACTGTTATTCAAGCTCACCTCAGAGTGAGGAAGTATTTGTAAGAGACCAGAACTTGTCAGAGTAGTGAATTAACCTCTGTAACATTCTTACACGTTTCACATTGCCTGCCAGCAAAGTGCAGGTTTCACATTGTCTGGCACTTGATGGACACACAAAGATGACTATTAGGTAATTCCGGAGCAGCACTTGGCATCTGGCTTTATCCATTCATTCAGAATTTCCTGTGATATTGATTGAACTGCCATTATGGCACCCATCCACGACTCCACACACCACATCGGCACCAACCCTTGACAGATCACATTACTGCTTAAGGAATGGTATTTTTTGCAGAATCACAGCTTATGTTCTTCACAGTAGTTTCAAGCACAGCCCTGATGTCGTGAGGCTGTCATTCAAGCCTGTCCGGCTTACAGCTCTACGCCGCTAGCACCTTTCATCCTACCTTAGCAACCGAGCAAATGCATCAGGCAAAACAAACAGCAATGGGATTTAGAGATTAGCTAATTCACCCAGCTACTGTTGAACCACTGCTGGTCAGGGCAAGGCAGCGTAACAGCTTAAACCTGTTAAAACAGGTCCAGTGATTAGCAGAGATAGCCAGGCATCTTCACCTGCTATGCCTGCCCACTGGCTGTATTCACCTCTGGTGACAAATAGACACTCAACTCCTCCGAAATACCAGGCCAGTTATTAAAACACAAATAAGCATATCAGCCCACCACACAACTTTGGTCCTTTTTGCCTGACTAGGAGGGGAAAAATAAATTAAAATGGCAAGTTTCCCATTTTTAAAAAGTCAATATTCTTTTTAAAAGATGGAAATAAAACAGTATTTCTATATTTTTAAAATACACTAAATTATGGATTGATTTCAATATACAATAATATAAAAGTGAAAGCATGCCTACAGCAAATAGGACTTACATGTTATTCCTGAATATACACAATAACCATCAAGTATCTATTTTTTTTAACCATTTTCTCTTTGAAATTGCTACTTTACCAAATCATCACACATGTCCAGTTCATACAGTCTTTCAGAAACACTTAAACTGCTAATACACCCTGACACGACTCAGAAGTCAAGACCTAGCACAGCAAGATGTGTGGAGGGGTTCTAGGCATCAAAATAACCAATTTGGAGAGGGAAGTGGATGTATAAAGGAGGGTTGACAGAAACAGTGTCCAAGGTTTCTCTTCAAGGATCTGGTATGCTTAAATTTTGAGCTTTTCACCCAACTGACTGCTGCAGAAGACAATACACAAGTTTTTTCCAGAGCCTGGGAACAGAAATGGCTTCTTTATCCCAGTCTTGATGAAGGAAAAAAAAAAAAAAAAAAATTACTGCACTGCCTCCACTCCACTATCAGGCTTTGCCCATTGGTGCCCTTCACAGAAAAGGACCCAGTCATTTCTCCTCTCCCAAGCCTGAGGCTCCATTCATTGCACAGGAGATCCCTCAGCCCATAGAAACACAACTCAGTTTCACTTTTGGTGACACATGGGGAAGGATGAGAGCATGAGGGTCCATACTGGGAAGGAGGGCTGGGGGGATCCAAGGATCCCCCTGCCTGAGACCACCTTGGGGATTCCCTCACTTTTTCCTCCTTTCTCTAACATATCTGCATGCTTACACAGGACATTCCAGGCTATGGCAAGGAGAAAAGATGTCAGGCTATAGTCAGACTCTGCTCTGACCTGACACAGTGAGGACAGCATGGCCAGATATGGGAAAACAACACTGATCTGAGGAGCTCGGGAGACCAGAGCTTAGTGGCCCAGGTAAAAGAGCAGCAAACCACTGTTGACCTTGTCCTCCACACCAAAGCTGCTGTATGGGACGGCTGAAGTCAGAATCTCTCATCCTCATCTTCACCACCTTGTCGGGAAGAGCTGCATTCTTCAGTTGAGCCCGAAGTTGATCCAGATATTGTTAGCAGCAAAAGATGAAATCATGCTTTGTGAAAGCCCTACTCAGATTCCCTGCCCCCTTCTGTGAGACAGGCCACTAATCAATACTATTCACGGCTTCCTCAAGTGCAATTGTGTAAGACATTTCTGAGCAGCTGCTCACAGAGGGGAGAGTTACCCACCCCGCTCAGATCTCTGCGGAGCTCAGACCCAGCCGTGCAGACAGCACGGCTCACGGGCACAGACAGTAAACACGTAGAAATAAATCAATCTGTTCCCCCATAAAATTGTTGCCACTTGAACCACAGCATCTCCCACACTGATATTGTGGATAATTCTGTTTCAACTTGATTACGACCAGTATTAGCACCCAAAGCAATAAAATCTTTCACATTCTCATTTTACTCAAGCCAAAGGACAACCCTGCTGCAGTGATATATGGCTCTGCTCCTCTGCGAGTATGTTAGGCTGCCTGCAAAATCTCCTTGTCTAGCAAAGGGTAATGCTTTTTAAAATCAATGACCAACATTAGTTTGTATTTTTCCACCAAGAAAACCTCACATATCAGCATAATAATCTTTCTATACAAGAGATAGATGAGTTCTCACACTGTTTGCATTTTTTTCCTCCTTTAATGGAGTAGTTTTAGAATATGTCATTGATTATATAGCCAGAATGCACTATTTTTCCAGCAGCTTGGCGTTGACAGACTGCAGAGCAATCCCTGTGTAGTTGAAACATCATGAAGAACAGTCTGGGGATATGAACTGAGGACAGGACTAAGTTTTGCACCACTTTGAAAACAAGAGGCAGTTCATAGCCTGTTATTTGCATACAATTTCCAACCTCAGGAGATTTGTTATGCCTCTGCATTTTTCTTTATTGTTTAATACAAAGTTTCTCTGTGATATACATACTGACATTCAAGTGAGCATCCCAAACACCATATAACAGGATTACTCCCTCTCCTGGCTGCATGGTTTCTGCCTGTATTACTACAAGATGACCAGCTGCCATGAGTAGGGCAGACATCACAGAATCACAAGGTTGGAAAAGACCTTTAAGATCATCAAGTCCAACCATTCACATATTAAACTAAACCATATCCCTAAGTACTTCATCTACCCTTTTTTTGAACACATCCAGGGAAGGTGACTCAACCACCTCCCTGGGCAGCCTGTTCCAGGCCCTCACAACTCTTTCAGTAAAAAATTTTTTCATAACATCCAATCTAAACCTGCCCTGGCACAGCTTCATGCCATTCCCCCTTGTCCTATCCCCTGTCACCTGGCTGAAGAGACCATCACCTACCTCTCTATAACCTCCCTTCAGGTAACTGTAGGCGGTGATAAGGTCTCCCCTCAGCCTCCTCTTCTCTAGGCTAAACAGCCCCAGCTCCCTCAGCCGCTCCTCATAGGATTTGACCTCCAGCCCCTTCACCAGCCTGGTTGCCCTTCTCTGGACTCGCTCCAGGACCTCCATGTCCTTCTTGTGGTGAGGAGCCCAGAACTGGACACAGTACTCGAGGTGTGGCCTCACCAATGCCGAGTACAGGGGCACAATCACCTCCCTAGACCTACTGGCCACACTGGTTTTGATACAAGCCAAGATGCCATTGGCCTTCTTGGCCGCCTGAGCACACTGCTGACTCATATTCAGTCTGCAGTCAACCAACACCCCCAGGTCCTTCTCTGCCTGACAGCTCTCCAGCCAGTCTCCCCCAGGCCTGTAGTGCTGCATGGGGTTATTATGTCCCATGTGCAGCACTCTACACTTGGCCTTGTTAAACTTCATCCCATTGGTCTCAGCCCATCGGTCCAGTCTGTTCAGATCCCTTGAAGAGCCTCCCTACCCTCAGGCAGATCAACACTTCCTCCTAGTTTAGTGTCATCTGCAAACTTAGTGAGGGAGCATTCATTCCCTTCGTCGAGATCATTGATAAAGATGTTGAACAAGACTGGACCCAGGACTGAGCCCTGGGGGACGCCACTCGTGACCGGCCTCCAGCTGGATTTTGTTCCATTCACCACCACCCTCTGGGCTGCGCCATCCAGCCAGTTTTTAACCCAGCTGAGGGTCCGCCTGTCCAGGCCAGTGGCAGCCAGTTTCTCAGTCAGAATGCTGTGAGAAACTGTGTCAAAGGCTTTACCAAAGTCCAGGTAGATCACATCCACAGCCTTCCCCTCGTCCATTAAGCGGGTCACCTTGTCAGAGAAGGTGATCAGGTTAGTTTGACAGGATCTACCTTTTGTAAACCCATGTTGACTAGGCCTGATCCCCTGGCCATCATGCATGTGCTGCATGATAGCTCCCAAGATGACCCTCTCCATGATCTTCCCTGGGACTGAGGTCAGACTGACAGGCCTGTAGTTCCCTGGATCCTCCTTCCGACCCTTCTTGTATATGGGTGTAACATCTGCCAGCCTCCAGTCGACTGGAACTTCCCCAGTCTGCCAGGATTGCTGATAGATGATGGAAAGGGGTTTGGCAAGCACATCTGACAGCTCCCTCAGTACACTTGGGTGAATCCCATCTGGCCCCATTGACTTGTGGGTATCTAACTGACCAAGTAGGTCGCTAATCATTTCCTCCTGAACCATAGGAACTATGTTATTCTTCCCCTCCCTGTCAGCCAGTTCCTGAGGATGAGTACTCAGGGAATACCCTTCTTTACTGTTAAAGACTGAGGCAAAGAAGGAATTAAGGACCTCAGCCTTGTCACTAATGTGCCATCAGCATCCAAGAAGTGCCAGAGATTCTCCTTGACCCTCCTTTTACTATTAATATACCTATAGAAGGACTTTTTATTATCTTTTACAGAACTGGCCAGCCTGAGTTCCAGATCAGCTTTAGCCCTTCTTACTTTCTCCCTACATGATCTTACTAAATTCCTATAATCATCCCAAGACACCTGCCCCTTCTTCCAAAGCTCATATTTTTCCTTCTTTTCCTGTATATCAGCCTGAATCTCTCTACTCAGCCAGGTTGGCTTCCTAGCTCACCGACCCCTCTTCTGACCGATTGGGACAGCCTAGATTGCTCTTCTAGATGCAGGTATTTACATTTCCACCTTTGTGAGGCAGATGGGGACCTGAAACCAGTCCCCCCATGTCCTACAGGAGACCTTTATAAAGGTTTCTGTGTAAGCCTCCCTTGTCAGGATGGGGCATATTTGTATCCTTATGGGGTTAGAAAGTATTTCTCTGCTTGAAGATGAAGGTTCACACAATACGGAGAGCTGCAGCTCCATAAAATCATGACAGCTGACGTGCAAGCACCAGTTATAAAAAGATAGGCATGAACAGGTAGGAAGAAAAATATTTATGCTGCTTCTTCTTTCTCTAACTAAACCTACTCTTATGAAAGCAGCTGATTTCAGACCAGGAAAGTTCTGTTTATTTATTGTTTTTAACAAAACTGCTTCTGCCTGTGCCAACAGCTTCTTAATAGTAAACAGGATGCAAACTGCATGACATACAGGAGCAGATTTTGTTTAGCAAATGCTTAATGTCATTGTTATGGTTTCTAAAAAGGCAGCCCGTAATAACACTGAAATTTGCACTTACTGCAGCTTAATTAACAAATGTCCATTTCCCATTTATGTCTAATGTAGAGACTTTCAGATTAAAAAAGGGAAATATTTACTGACTGCTGCATGCATATGAAATATGAGGAAGAACCCTCAGCCCTGAAATTCTGAACTGTCCTTTCCATTTGATGACATAGTGTAGTCATTCTCCCCATAGCTGGGGAGAAATCATTTGAACAAGCTGATCTACATTTGTGGGTTACTTGTTTAAGTGAAGTAGAAAGAAACCATTGCCATAACTTCACAAGTTATTTCAGCTGGGAGAAAGCATGGCATCTCCAGAACTGAGGTTTAGTTATCATGTGTTGCCCATGAGACATCTGAGGACAGAAAAAGAAGGATTCTTGGTGGTAGATTTTTGAGGTGGAATAACTACAAAGCTATCAGCAATCATAGCAACCAAACATCCACCACTCCTCCAACTGTCAGTCTACTCCAATACCCTTTTTATCTGAAGGCAGCCTGATATAAAGAGAGGGCTGCAGGACAAGTTCAGGTCTCATTTGTTCCTCTACCCCCGGCACGTTATACAGTTTCTTGTTGCATAATAAACCTCTTATCTATTAAAGGAGTTCACCATAAAGAATTAAAACTCAATAACAGAGAAAGTTAACAAAAGACATACTTGTCACTGAAAAGTTGACCTGAGTGCAACTGTTCACTCAGATCTGTCCTGTTACTTTCAGGAAACCACTATGATGATACAGTCTAATCTCCAAAAGAGTCAGTGAGATAATGCAGTTGAAAGGCTACAATCCTAAAAGGGGTAAGATTACATAGAATAAGTTAGGTACACACTTTGAACTTTGTCATAATACCACTAATTCTGCATTAACACAAATGTTTGATGCATTACATTAGAACCCAAACCATTTTCCTTCTGATAGGCATCTTCCCTTGAAGAGTTTAAACGCCAAACATTAGGACTTGCTCTCCTTTAACATTACCAACCTTCCCGAAATGTGCTGATCCTGCCTTAGAGCCAATGGAGGAACATGCTGACACAGCACCATAAGCAACCAAATATTTGTCAACTCACACAGACCAGCCACCAAAGTTAGTTAAGTAAAGAACTAAATCACAGTAAACAGTTTGTGACCATAAAATATATTTATTGTTCTGTCTACCTCCAGAGAAACTGTTGTTGCTGTTGCCATGGCAGTTACAGGGCATGAAAGAAAACTGTTTACATTAAATGTTTCGAATTACTTATAATTGAGAACGACTTTTCATTAACAGGTCTTTACCTGTTAGTCAACTGTACTATGACTAGTTCACTTTCAGATTGTTCTTATTTATTAAATGAAGACACAGAACAAGAAAGCCTGCCACTGTTCTTTATTACAGAACATTTATTCTAAGCAATAGCATAAAGCTAGAAAGTGTATGTCTTCTCTTTCTTTGGATAAATGTTCTACTTTGGACCCAAGCCAGTCCAAAATAAGGGCTTCCAGTAATAGTTATGCAACTGGGGATAAAAATTCCACATTCTTTATTTAATAATAATTTTAAAAGCGTTGTATCTGTTCAGAACAAAGACAGTCACTGAATGTTATTTTCATATATACTTTTTTATATGCATATCAACTCCAATCTCATTTGGATTATTATAGATTAAAGTAGTTCCCTTTTCCTTAGCTCCTTACATGACATAATGGATGTTATTTATTAGGGAATATATTTCACATACAAGCTATCTATGTCTTGCAGAAACAGCAGAGTTTTGCTCTGTGGCCAAAATGCTTTCAAGGTGATCCAAGTCTTATGGTTTTGCTACTCAGTTCTTTGATACTCTTCAAGAAGTTACTTAGTTACACCCGCATCATTCTTCCCTGTAAACCATAAATAACGTTTTTTTCCTATTATGTTTACTGTGTAAAGGCAGATTAGAGTAAAAAAACCTGTTAGTGCTCACCAAATGCCATGAAATCAGACACAGAAATGTGTTCATTAAGCCACTGTAACGCAACAGCAGTCAAGCGATGAACAAGTCTGGCCAGCAAAGAGGGAGAAGGGATTTTGAGAGAACTTTTGAAGAAAAAAACCCCAATAACAACCAGAAAAAAAAAAAAGTATGGCAATTTGAGCACAGAGGAATTTGTAACTAAAGAAATATCCAAAAGGATCTTATTTAGGAGCTGTTCAAGAAATCTACAGCTTTGCCTCCCACACACCCAAAAAAATGTAGAGTGAATTGTCAAGTGTCATTCATTAATGGCCTTGTAAAACTGGTACATATTGAAAACACATAGTCTGTCATGATCACATGTTTCCAGCATACGTCCTTTTAGACAGGATTTCTGAAGTTTTCAAAGAGAGATACAAGAGGGATGATTTTTATAATAATCATACCATAGGCAGGAAACGTGGCCAGTTTTCTAGTCTATCCTCTTTCAGAAGACACTCATTGATGCCTCTGTTCATTACTAAAGTACACTGATAGTTAACAATGATAATTAATTTGATTGACCCAGTTAACAATGCTCACTGAGACAATATTCACTTACTGATATTCAAGGGGACAAAGGCAAATATCAGTTCCATATCTAACAGAGATTAGGTGAATCCCAAAAAAAACAAGTAGAGCCAAAGTTGTGCACTATGGTTTTTAAATACACCTTCATAAGTAATCAACTTAAAAGGTACACTTAAGACCAGAAAAACAAACCAAAACAAATCACTTATTCAAATCTGGAGTTACCCAATAATCACAATGTGTAGCTTTCCCTGCCAACTCACTGATTTCACATCTCCTTTGTTTTGACAACTTTTATTACTATTCTTTGTTAATAAATATGTTTATGCAGGGTTTGGGGTTGGTTTGGGTTTTTTAACCAGACATGAACAATTTAGAGAAAGCAAACTGCTAATTATTCTATTTTTTAAAAGCCACAATGTGAACATTCTAATCATGAATTAAACCATAACACTTTTGAACACCCCTTGACACAAGTAAGGGAGAAAATATAATGGATTTTCAGCTGAGGTGCACTGCTGCCGTGTCACTCCAAACCAGGATTCATTTGCTTTCCACCTCATTGCCAAAACATTATCCTTAGATGTTCTCCTCTTCTCTACAGACCATGCTGTCCTTTTCAGGCTCTCGTGTTTCATGATTCATCAGGCACAGGTTTTACTGAGACTCCCTAATGCCTTTTTTCATATAGACTGTACTTTTCCATGATCTCCCAAATGTTACAGTTACTTTTTCCCCCCCCTAGTGTAATAATATAATGAAATAGCGAACATCTCTGAACATGTGCCAGTAGGTGCTAGGTAGCCTATCCAGAGAGTTAACAAAGGGATCCACCACACACTAAGATACATGATACAGATAACATCTCAAATACCCAAATATGGTGATCCTTATGGGTCCCTTCCAACTCAGCACATCCCATGTTTTCATTAAAATGTTAATATGCTAGTGTAACATACATTCCCAAAGATCTCCTGTATTGTATGTAGCCTACCTACAACAAATTCCAAAAAAACAGCAGAAAAATAGGATTTTCTTTTTTTTTTTAATAAAAACACACATTGTAAGCATGAAGACTTCATATCAACTCAAATAGCCAATAGAGAAATATGAACATTCTTCCCATAAAACAGCAAATCCCCAAATTCCAGAACTTCAATCCTGCTTAAAATCAGATCATTACATTAGATTTTTGGACTGTCATCCACATTATTGCTGTAAATACATAATTTAGGTAACAGAGAATAGCATACTAGTTAGTTCTTCAGTGATTAGTGCTCCCTCCCACCCTCCCTCAACCTATGAGGATGGTGAGGCAGAATCTTGTAACCAAACATCTCAATTCAAACACTGAAGTCCTCCCTCCTCCCTCTCTCCCGCCCCAAAAAAAAAACCCCAAAAAAAAACCAAAAAAAACCCCCACACACCTCGTTCAAACATACACCAATTAAACAATTGTACTTGCAGTGCTTGCCCTGGCTCTGTGAAACAAAATACTAATATCTGGAGTGAGAAAACACACTAACACAAGTCACAGAGATAAGAGAGAGATGAATGTTTCAACACCTCAGCGTTCTTGCCTGAGCTGGAATTAAAGGAAGGTCTGACCACATGAAATAACTCAGCAGCTCGAAGATTTATTTACTAGCACAGGACACAAATATAAAGGATTGCACACAGCTGGTGGTAGATTTATGTTTGTACATATTTTCCTCACACTAGCTACTGGACAGCAGACTGTCAGTGAAGTCTGAGGGATGGTTTTGTGCCCAGCAGGAACTACAACTTGAGATTCTAAGCAAAAAAGAAGCCCCACAATGAAGCTTTTAGTGACAGGTAGGATGGTGGATAACCACAGTGGTGTTATCACACTAAGTGACTTCTCCTAAGGAGAAGATTGTAGCTTCACCTTTGATCACTACTCCAATTTTAACACCAGTTGTTCTAGACAGTTCTACCCCACTATCACACAGGTAGATATTTTAACACCGTACCAAGACAAACAACAAGACACAAATAGAGTTTGGAAGACAGATGGGTCCTTTCTTTAAAGAGGTAAAAAAGCACTACCCTATTGCAAAGTAAAGCAGATGGAGTCATCCCTGCCCTGGCTCTTTTTAACCTCATGATAAAACTAGAAATATTTTTTAAAGTGCTTTTACCTCAAACAGCTCAGAAACATTTGGCATCAGCTCTGAAAATGTTCCTGTTGGTGAACACTGGGCTGTGTGTACACAATAGCATTCCAGACCCACCTCACTTAGAAATGGAGATGGTGCCATTTCTTTACAAAGCAGCAGCATGGTTCGCTGGGAAACCCTGAAACTCCCAGTCACCATCTCCTGCCCCCTTTCATTATGTTATCATCATTCATACTCCTACTTGTGTTGCAACTTCTCCTTCACTCTTTAATCCTGAGGTGGTCTGACATTGTCATCACTACAGGTCTTAGGGAGCTCTGAAAACACAAGGGGAAGCAAGCACTAACATTAGGGGAGCAGGGTGTATGGAGGCTGATGGGGAACCAAAGACTCCCTCCCAAAAAAATTCCCTATCACTGACTTGCTCCTACTACACGATTGTCACACATCCTAATGGGAAACATGTAGAGGGAAGAAGCAAACAAACATTGTTGTTTATTTCCACAGATGCAAACACAAGTTGTTTCAAAAGAAGCAGATGAACTCTTGTTAATTAAGGCACTCATCCTCACAACCATGGAGTCTCAAGAATATTTAGGTGGTAGTCCATTCTTGATTTCAATCAAACTGTGTAAATACTTCTGAAAATGTGGGGCTTCTCAGAATAACCATGATACAATGGCAGATTTTAGAATTTTCTCCTTCTTAAGTATCATACCAGATTCTGCCATACTTACTCAAAACACATTAAAAAAAAAGATATCTGACAAAAAATTTAATCTCCTTAAATTGGTATGGAAGAACCATTTGAAAAAATCCTTCTATTTAAATAACTCATCAGGTTTTTACTCCTGCATATATATATACACACACATGCATAGAATCCCATATATTGCAGAATTCAGGTTAGAAACAACATCAGGTTTAACTTATAGGGTAGTATTAGAACTTCAATTACTTGTGAAGAATCCCCACATCCTAGGAGAGCACAGGAAATCCCTGTACATATCGTAAAGTGACAGTATATTGAGGTTCCACTTGCTGTTATCCTTGAAGTCTGAATTTAATTATAACAAGCACTGATTCTTACTGAAAAGCTTTGGAAAGCTTAGACACAGGTTTATAGTAGCATTTGACAAAGTTTTGATAGCTTTTGCAAGAACAGTGCCTTGCAAATGCAGATGTAGCTGCAGACATCTGTTAGCTCAACAATGCTGAGGTGCATCTCCCCCTGTAATTCCATCCTGCTAGGCAATGGTCTGGAAAACCTGGCACAACACATTCAGTTCAAGAAACCATTTCAGGGATCCTGACTCCTCTCCCTTATCATCTGTAGCACATGTTTACCATTTATGGCTCATCACCAGCACACGCAATCACTTACATTCCAAGTGTTCAAGGAGCTCTGTAGCTGAGGAAGAAAGCACATTAATATTCTCAACTATCTGGAGACATCCAAGTTTGGTAAGGCTCCTGACTTTATACTGCAATGCTTGGATGCCTTTGACACACCATGCTAACCTAAGTCCCTCCTAACAAGCACAGCTTGCATACATAAAGCAATATTGATTCAGCTGTGCATAGCTGTTTATACAGCCTTTCAGAAGCACAGCATCTTCAAACACTGCTGCAGACATTAGACCGTGCCTTCCTAGGAGAGGTTTAGTGGTTGTCAGTGAGGCTTGACTTAATGATGCACACTGCGCCAATGACAGTATTTAATTAACTTTTTTGGTTGGCCTCACAGAGCTGTTTTCTACAATCTGATCTTGTCTGCATGAACCCTGCTATGATTTCATGCAGGAAGGAGGCTCACAGCCACAACATCTTTCATAAATAAAACTGCCCTGATTTATAAAGGCTCTGCTGATAAGGAGCAAAGATATCGTGGTATCCACGCATGGATAAAACACAGCACAAAGCTTCTTTGTGAAGCGAAGCAAAATATCTAGAGATTAAGGCTAAAGGAAAGAATGCCACCCTTCTAAATGAGTGGTTCAAACAGTTTAATAAAGGGAGGAATGAAGACAATAAGGAATGGTTATTTTGAAATGAATGCTTTTATCTATACCACATGGTGTCTTTCCCAGTGGCTCTACCCGAATTCAATAGCGTGATTTCATAAGAAAGGATAAGAACGAGGCTTTGCTTTGCTGCCTTCAGGAGCCAGCTTGTTGAAACCTCCCAATAAGAAAGCTATGCAAGCTGATGTTGTATGTGAACTGCTTTACTTACCACTCAAAATGCAAAACAGAACATGACATATTCCCACTTATCCAACTGTACTAGGTTTAATATATAAATACAAGGAGCATTCAAGGATAAGTGAAGGATCTCTCAGAGATAGTCTAAAAATTTCTTGATGCTTTTTTTTCCTTTTCAAACACATTCTAGGCATAACAGTTAAGAAAATAAAAATACATACAGAGGCAAACTCATTTGCTTAAACTTTTAACCCAGACAGCAAAACGTATGTGAACACCATATCCCTCTTTACCCACAGCTGTACCACTACACATACCTTCAATTCCTATTCCTTGCATTATTCTTTTCCCTTCCACATATCTTGTTTAATTAAGACATTATTTTCTTCTTTTGGCATTTGTAGCAGCTTATCAGCTCTTAGTAGGGAGCAAGTATTTAAAAGTTTATGGAATGGCTGATTATTTTCTATCAGGGTCTGCAGCTCATGTTTCACCTTTCATACCAAGTTATTCAGCCATTTTAGATGGGTGAAAAAAGTCTCAGTTCCTTCAACTGTAAAATAGAGGTAATGATGTACCAGAAGTGAAATAACTGACACTAAAGCCATTTTACCCCACTAAGTTCCAGCTTTGCAAAGGAAGAGTCCAGGAAAGCTAACTCGGTCTTTTTGCCCCGCTTATCCTTATACCATTAAAATAAATATGGGACAATATGTTCCTTTTTAACCACTTGATGAGTCCATGCAGCTCAGAAGACTGATAAAAGGTTTATGGAAATAAATTAATATTGCATGAATGCTGTTGGAGCTATTAAACAAACATAAGGGAGCACCCACTGCTGAAGCCAAGAGAGACCTTTGTGTGATGAGGGGAAGTGGCGGAAAAGTCAACAGTCATTATTACAGCAGGTCCCTTGCACTGCGAAAGTAGCGTGTGACCTAACCAGATGGAAGAGATGCAACTGATAGAGTTCAGCTGTTTTTATCAGATCTTACTGCTAAATTACAGTGCTATTAACAATAAAATATATGTCTCTTAACAGCTCTTTTTTAATCATACAAATGAACACTTAGAAGATCTTTTAGACACATAATCTCTTCTTTAAAATAAGTAAGGAGGAAGGAGCAGTATCTTTCCCAGCCATGAAACAGCTCTGTTACTGGTGTTTTGGTTATCCTTTTCCAGTCTGATGCACGACAAGTACTCAAAGTCTCGAGCTGATGACATGACACGAGATAGCAAATACTGGTGTCTTCAATAGGCAAACCCAGTTTCATTTCTGCAAACGTGGTCAGTTCAGTTACCTTTGCTGGAGGCTGAGAGAAAGATCAAAATTATCAGCCTTCCCGCAGGAGTCAGACTCAGATCTGCAGATCACAGATGCTTCAAAGATGCTATGCAAAAGTAGCTGCTGTTTCTTACCCACATTCACACTACACTTCAGAAACATCCACTTGTGTGACGACAAAGGAGACAAACCTTTCCCTGACCTTGCAATACACAGTCAGCTCTGCTCCTGAGCATAGTGACCTCCACAGACAAGTTCCTGAGCTTTCAATCCAGCAAAGCACTCACATTTTAATATACCAGCATTTCTGAAGATCTTTAGAAATACAATTGAACTAGAAGCAGATTGGGCTGGAAACCTGGGAAGGCCTGCTGAAAAGCAGGAGGTCCTCTTTTTCTGGTACATATAAAAAGTAAATTCTGATGGTATTTTAGTACATCAACATATGATCTTCCAAAGACTGTTAGTTTTCTCCAGAACAGTGCATTGTTACTTGCATCACGGACAGCATTTAAAAACTACTCTAGACAACATCAGCCCAGTTATATACCATGACTTCAAACACATTGGCAGAAACCCTGCATGTATTTTTTAAATTAAGATCAGGCATTCAGAAATATCATTGATGAACTGGCTTATTCATTACTGATCTTTCCCTAAGTTACAGTTACAGCAAATTCAGAGTGGATCTACAGAAGGGATCCTTTCTGTATTCAAAGATACAAATTCTATAGTTCACCTTTGCACTCTAATGAAAGTGACACACAGTATTTTTTTTAAAATACATATTTAAACGAGAAAACAGGTAGAGCAATAGCTGTATCGAACCTTTTACATATTTTATTTCATCCTAACTCCTCAACCATATTCTGTCTTTTATCCCCACCTCCATTTTATCGATGGTTAACAATATTGTGAATTGAATCTCATTTCATCTTCAGTATTTGTTAAATTAGGATATTAATAAAGTTTATCTATTAATAGAGCTGTATTATTGGCTCCCGTGTTTGATGGAAAACAAAACTACTTCCTTATACCATACACTCACAAAGGGAAATTTCACATACAATGCATAATTAAAAGATACCCCTAATTACAAATCTACATATTTTACAACAGTAATTCCTTAGAGGTATCTCTCTACACATAGTCAGTCATTCACCATGGCTTGAATGATACCATATAGCACATTAACAATCTTCAACTATTCTCTAACAATCTTCAACTATTCTCCAAAAAGTAATTCCTACTATTCCATTAAACCCATTCATACATTTGTGTTGGCTTTTTTGACTTACTGAAATTGAATTCTGAGGGAAAGTAGAAGAAAGCTGCTTCTACATAGTTCAAAAATCACAGAAAGAGGAAATAACATAATCAAGAACAATGGTAGTCTTTGGGACCTTTCTTATTATAATAAATAACAACCTTTTGAAGAAAATGAGACTGATAATTACTCAATATTATTTGCTAAAAAGGTGAACAAACTGAAAATAACAAGATTGTCATTTTCACCCTGTCTCAAGACAAATTAATTTTAGCATATTTCAGTGCATTTAATTTAATTGCAGTCTATTTCTCATAAAAGGAGGTGTTGTTCAAGGTTCAGAGAATATTTATATATTTTTAAATCTATTCAATTTTCCTTAACTGCTGACCAGAATAGTCAGACCTGGTATCTCCCCCTACTTCCCCCTCCTTCTCATGCATATATAGATACAGCTTATTGAATCAACCACATAGCAATTACACAGTAGACAACAGAGTAGTCAGCAAACAAAACATTCAAGACTTACCATTTACACAGATTTCAAAAGATTTGCAAAGGTCATCCTCAAACAGGCAGCCTAAAAACACAATAGAAAGGTAAAAATTAATACAGGTTTCAAACTGTGGATAATTAGTGCAGACTGAAGACCTCTCAGGCCATTAAATGCTCGGCAAGAGGCAGAAATTTGGTTGGCCTAAGGAGTTTAAATTGGGCAGTACAGAAATAAAAGGCATAGAAACAGGTCTGGTTAGACAGCACATCTTATTAACTGGTGATATCCAGAATAACCATCGATGTTTTTCTTTTCCCCTTATTTCTCTACTGAGGGATCATTTTCTCAGTGTACATCTCCCTCATTTAATAATTTGAGGAACCTTATGTTCTCTCAATTTTGCAATACATTACAAAAATATACAAGACATTTTCAGTTTTCTCAAGATATTTCTACTGCAGCAAGACAAGCCTGGGAATCAGGTATAAGTTGCTCAAATTAGGCTTGGCTTTAATAACTGCAGCCATAGATCATGCCTCAATCATTAGGAGCACTAACTTCTTGCAGAAAAGCTTAAAAATTAAGCTATCCATACCAACACCATGTTACCTCCTCAGACAGCTGACAAACTACATGCCTATGAAAAGCATCCTAGGGGCTTTTCCATTTAAAGCAGGAATTTTGTTCTACTGCTATGCCAGACCAGTACCTCACCCTAGGACCTGCATCCAGGTTGGCAAGCCCAGCTCACCAAGCCCAGCTCACCCACTTATGCTTCATTTCTAAAGGTACATAAACCACTCTGTTTTCCTGTTGCTAGTATCACCAAATCAGGTAATGAGACATTAGTTATCCCCTTTATCTTCAAATAATGTGAAGAACTGCTGATATTCATGAGGGCAGCAGAGATGTGGGGAAGATGCACCTCTGCTGTGGTCACCCCACACCAAGGGACAGGGACAAGGACCAACTACAGAGCAGCATGAAATATTTTGTAACCATTAAGGGCATGCACTCTGTTAACCCAACAAGTAGTTTCTTTACTTTGCTTTCTGACAAAGAGCCAGAACTAGATAAGAATCCTCAGAATGAGGCTGTATTTTGAACACAGAAACAGCCCCAGAGAACACATTTTCACAATTAAACCTTTTAAGAAGTACCTTAAGCTTACAAATGGACATGGGAAGTTATAGAAATTAAACAATCTTCACACAACACATCAGAAAACAGCCAGGAACTTTGCTTTAAATAGAGGAGCAAATCCTCTCTCCCCAGCCATGCCTATCTCCACAGGAGCACAGAGTAAGAGCATCTCTATTCATCAGAGAGTCAAATGGATTAAGTAGCTTGTTGTGATCAAAAAAAACCCACCTGAAAGGCTCAAGACTCTCTGCCTATGAATTACCCAAGACCTAACCCTGCTTAAAGAAAAGTTCAGGTGGACAAAGTGACTTATGTATGCCTGCAGAGCCTTTCAGCAGGTAACTGTATTAGCACATCATTAAGCCTGAACTAATATACCACGTCTCTCAGCAGGATTTATTTGCACAGTGCGAGGTCTGAGCTAGGCAAGTACAGCTATGCGAATGCGAGACATAGCAAAGCACCAGCTGAGTCCCTTACATCTATCCCACACCTGCCTGCAAAGGCCACCTATACATAAACTTAAGCAGGTAATGAAAGCCTACAACATGCACAATAATAAAAATATTCTCTCATCCTTTTACTTATACACCAATAAAGTGTGCATATACATTTTGGAGCCCCATCCCTACAAAGAGAAGCTGAGGGAGCTGGGCTTGTTCAGCCTAGAGAAGGGAAGGCTGAAGAGTGACCTCACTGCAGCCTTCCAGTCCCTGAAGAGAGCAGAGAAACAGAAGAATCAACTTTTTAAAATGGTACACAATGGCAGGACAAGGGGGATGGATTGAAGCTAAGGGAGAGAAGGTTTAGATTAGATATTAGGGGGAATTTCTTTACAGAGAGAGTGGTGAGGTGCTGGAACGGACTGCTGAGAGAGGTGGTGGATGCCCCATCCCTGGAGGTGTTCAAGGCCAGGTTGGATGGGGCCCTGGGAACCTTGTCTAGATCCAGACCTGGAGGTTGGTGGCCCTGCCTGTAGCAGAGGGGTTGGAAATCTACGATTCTTGGCATCTCTTTTAACCCAGACCATTCTATGATTCTAGAGGAACTTTCAGACCAGGAAAACGTCTGCAAGCACAGTATGGTAGAATGGTATGTGCCTACACAACCCACAAACTGTGGTTCATGACAAGAGTTTTGTACTAGACAAGTCTACAGCCATTTGACCCGAAAGAGTGTCCAAAACCTCACTGAAGATACCTGACTGCAGCCTTGGTACTGACCCAGCAAAGCAGAAGGATGCCTCAACTATATATATATTGACTCAAAGAGCAGAACACAAGAATGAAGACAGGCCAAAACACATCAGCACAGAGTATACAGTACAAGAACAGCTCCAGTGAAAACCTCAGTACTGATCACTTAAAAGAATGCTTGCAGAAAAGAGTTAATAGACTTAATAAACAAGAAAAGTGAAAGATTTATCTCAATATTCCTGTTTTCAGAAGTATGAAGTTAATTCCTTCTAAAGATTGAAGGTTTTATGGTTAGGAAAACCCCCTGGTTTAATCTTTCTGCCTTGTTTTCCTGAGAGATAGCAACAGATTACAACACGAAAGCCTGAAATGTCTGTGTCCAGTGAAGGGCTGCAGAAGGTATCTGTGGTGGTTCAACCCCAAGCAGTGGCTGAGCACCACACACTGCTCACTCACTCCAAGGAGAAACAGACAGAGCCTCCTGGGTTGGGATAAGGACAGTTTACTGACAAAAGCACCATGAAAGGGGAATGATAACAGCCCACAGCAAATTACACTCACACACAGTGATAACACAGAGCACCACACAACAGGAGGACTAACCCAATACCCTAGCCACACTCAGCTTGCCCTGGAGGCACCAGGAGCACCGCTCCCTGACCAGCCCCTTTTATGGGGGAGTGATGTCAGGTGGTGTAGAAACAGTCTGGGCTGACTCAGCTCACCTGGGCTGGATGCTTGGGGAGGGTAACTCTGGCATGGCCAGAGCCAGGACAGTGTCCTTTGATGGCAAAAGGACAGGCAGTTTTGAAGTTGACTTCCCATCCAGCAGCGGCTGTGCTGTAGATGCAAAAGGCATCAGATGAGAAGTTTCAGCCAGGAATGTTTCTAGTGGAGCAGCATGTTAAAACAGTGACCCTGTGTTCACCCAGACCCTGTTGATCTTGAAGCACCTGGGAGCTGGATCATAGCCACCTGCTAGAGGTCAGCCATCCCATAATATACTGGAGAAAAACCCAGTTTGAAGATGAAAAAAATGGGTATGTTCAGACACAAAGAAATAAACAGCTTACATAACTACTTCCATATAGACATGCACTCTGATTTTGCTTGACACATTTTGCTTTATCACCCAATATTTTTTCCATCAAAAGCACAAAATAAAACTGGTTTTATCATGTATTTTTCTCTTCTAATAGTAGTTGCTTATTTGATGCTTACTGCAGCAAGGCACCTGACATAATTAGCCTTGGAACCTAATGTCTTGGAGAGCAAACTGATAAAGTCAGCGCATGGGAAGCTGTTCCTATCTATGTTTACTCTAAAGTGGACTATAAGGACATCCAAAAATCCTTGGAGAATATTGTATTTCCAGTTATTTATTGCTAGAGTTGATCCTTACGCATATTTCAATATGCTAATTTAATTACAAATTTATCTTTTAGTGTTATTTTCTGTGACATTAAGAAGCATCATATTTCATTTTAAATATCATCTACCTTCTAATAGTAATGGTAGCAATAAGTCATCACTGAATTCTGAAGTGGCATTGCCTCCAAAAAACACTTAATTCATTTCATGCCTTATGGGATCACAATTCCATTTAATTTTCCATCAAACAACCCCTCTACAAGAGGCCTTCTCCCAAAACACATAAACAGTTGATGCAATACCTTCAAATCCTGAAAAAAACCCCAAACAAAACACCACACCCAAAAAAACAAACACCATCACCACCAAATCTTACTTCATATAGCAGCCCTATACAAAACAACAAGTTTTCCATATAACTACACAACTAACCTAGGAAAATATAACTACTAGTTAGACTTTTTTCAAATCCACTTAGTATGGCAGTGGGGATTATCCCATATACATGGGAATTATTTCCCCACCACCATCATTCTTAAAAGTAAGGATTTGCAAAGGTGCAATATATGTCCACAAGCTTCCACAGACATAAATCACATGCTAATAAATTAATTAACTCCACAGTAACTGCCACAGTGAGTTCCAGGAGAGCTCATGTGAGTAAAGCTCACTACTGGTCAGAAAAGCCCAGGCTGACCGCAATATAAACCAAAACATAGACCTTCCCTATGCCAAGGTAAGGAAGAATGTCAGAGAGAATTTAAGAATAGTAAATAAATATGTAACTTTAGCAGCCTACAATTCTGCAGTTCTGTGCAGCCTGGAGAAAAGGAGGCCGAGGGGAGACCTTGTCATGGTCTGTGGCTTCCTGATGAGGGGAAGCAAAGGGGCAGGTGCTAATCTCCTCTCTTTGGTGACCAGTAATAGAATCCAAGGGAACGGCACAAAGCTGTGACAGGGGAGGGTTAGGTTGGATGTCCGGAAGAGGTTCTTTTCTGAGAGGGTGGTCAGGCACTGCAACAGGCTCCCCAGGAAAGGGGTCACAGCTCTGAGCTTGGCTGAGTCCCAGAAACATCTGGATGACGTACTCGGTGCCATGCTCTGACTTGGCTGGCCCTGTGTGGAGCCAGGAGTTGGACTCAATGATCCTTATGGGTCCCTTCCAACTCAGGACATTCTATGAATTCTACTAAGCTGTGTCAGGTCCAGGGAGCATTTGTATTGAATGCACTCAAAAGTGCACATACCTTCTCCATGTTTTTTAACTTTATGACTGGTTAAAGTGAGGGCAGGTATCTATGCTATATATTACAATACATATGCAGGGTGTAGTCTTTGTTAACTAGCCAGGAAAGTAGATTCCACGGGGCCTCACAAAGTCTTCTGCCTTCATTTCCCCTCCCTATACCCTACATCTCCAGTAGTCACTCTCAATAAGAAACACTATCACAAAATATCATTGCAAGTATAGGACTTAAAAGTTCAAATCTCTTTGTCAAGGTATTCTTCTATGAAACACTAATAAAAATTGCTCCCTTTCTCCTTTCATTGTGTATACAGCAGTTCTGCTTCCCTGAAGACAAAATAAGAAACTTCACACTACCTTAGAATATACCATTTGTTTGCATAAAAAGTGTCTCTGAAGGTTACACCAGTCAGGCAACAGCTGAAATCACTTGAATCTCACCTAGAAAAAGCTGTAGTAATTCACTTATGAGGAAAATAATTTTTAAAAATCCACTGATGAGACACATCGCATTGTACTTATTTCTCTGTCCTTTCCTCCAGTCAGCCAACCCACAATAATTTTATAGTAAACACTTCTTCTAAGAATACCTACAATCTGTAAGCATTTTTATTATTAAATCAGATTACAAACAGGCATAGCCCCCTTTATCAAAAATTGGTTTATGACCATCAAAACAAGAAATCAAACAATAAACAAAAACACCTAATTTTTTTATACATATCAATCAGAAAATGGGAAGATACAAATCTAAATCCTACCTGGCATTGGGGAGTTCTCTGCCTCTTCCTTTCACAGTCTTCATTCAACTGCCACACAACTAATTAACATTTCTTCACAATCACTAACCATACCTCAAGGTTTTAAGCAGTAGAGATTTCTCTAATCGAAACTTCCCAACAATCATTACCATTTTTAACAGTCTAAAATAAGATCTCACAGCACATTTACCTACTTCTTTCAGATGTAGCTGCTATGTGGGAAAGAGACCTTGAGGGATAAGTACTGTTAAACATTGCCAATGAAACAAAACAGGAGACACCTGGGTGTGCCAACACAGAGCCATGGCTGGGGTCTTTAACCCCAGCTGTGACTGGCTCCACATAGAGAGCATGTGTTTGTTCTCCTACAGTAAAATTAGGATATAGCCCAAGAATGACATTTTAAAAATGCTCATCTCCCAGAACTGGGGTAGCTCTAACTAGCTGAAAAAATAAGATAGTGTGTAACAATGACCAAACTGGTAGAAAGAGTCAAACATGGTTTTCATGCAGGAAAGGGAATGGAGAAGTCATCTGATGGAGACATATTCTCGCTAATAGAGATGAGAGGAAATGTTGTTCACTCTACTAAAGCTGTGATCTGTTCAACACGTCCTTATCTGTCTGCCATACACGTCCACCTAACGAGCCTAGAATTACAAAAATTGCAAGTAGGGCTGAGAAAAATGTACTGATCATGGATTTTTAAGCAGAGTTCCTCTCAGTTTGCCTGCCCAGTGGTTACATAGCTGCTATAGGGGTATGTATATGTGTAATGTGAGTACTTTTCATTACTCAAAACCTTTCAATTGCATGTGACAATTGAACGACTGTTTCTTTAGTTTCACTTTGATCATAAATTTGGATATTCTCTGGCCCTAACTTTTAAATTTTCCTTTTTTATCCCCTTGCTTTTTTTTCCATTTCTCATTTAATTCTGTTCCAAACTCCTCCATTCTTCTTCCAATAAGTTTTTTTCTAAGTGCTACCCATTCTCTTCTACTCTCCAAGTAACCATCACTACACCAATACAAAGTAGTCACCCCTTTCCTTCGCTTCCAACCACAAGCACGCTGTACTTGAGCCCTGACCTTCTGACCTGTGCCTTCTTGTTTCACTCATGCAGATAAACAGCCTTTCTGTCACCTTATTGTAACTAATTGCTGGAAGTTCCCGGATCTCCAGTCTCACCCTTTGTGGAAGTGCCCTCCCTGTCCTTTAGAGCACTCAACCTTTCTCCATCTACCTCAGGTGGGTTGACTAGGAGAGAGATAAAGAGACAGGAGGTAAGATGGAGGCAGAATTTGCTCCATTTTCCTCTCTCCGTTCCAAACTTTTCAGGACTAGAGTAGGTTCAGACAGGTTGTCTCTTTCTCCTTGGGTTTTGAGGCTATCCAGGATATTCTTCATTGACAAAAGCATTTTATCAAGGCAGCAGAACCTGTGGGGGTTTATCAGCATTGCTTGGAATAGTAGTTTAACTATGAAAGGAAAGTAAATAAACTTGGTCAAATATAATATTAAAGGATCACATAATGCTAAAGGAGTTCCTTCTCCCCAAAGAGAACGTGAGAAAAATATATGACAGCAGAGTGAGTATTGAGCACTGATCTTCCTCCTTTGCTCCGCCTGTTAGGTGTTCTGAGTGTAATTAGGGGTCTGGTTTTGTCATACTGTAAACTCTTGAGAACAGATTTTTAAAATGTTTTGGGGTTTGGGTTTTTTTTTTAATTACGTGCGTATCCGAAGCCTCGTAGACTGAAGCAGTGGTTCATGGTGAGGAATCCAGGCCTCACTGTAATCCAAATTAACAGTCATAAAGCTGACAAAAGAAATCCTTGCAGTGGTTAACTGGAGGACTGGACAATCACTTACATGAAAAGTTTCCAACGTAAAGTAAGGGAAGATAAGTGCTTCTCCTAAGTGTTACCATATGGTGTTAACACTTCTTTATCACAGAATTACTCCTTCTTTCAATCAATTTTCATACACACTGATTTTGTATATTGAAATATGACCCTAGACAAAATAATTCACCATGGAACAGAGTTTTAATTCAAAAAGAGAAAATGTCAGTACTTATAGCCAAGATTTGCCCCTGAAGCCTCAATGACAATATATATTAGGACTACAATAGGACAAATTAGGACTCCTGTTTATATCATGCCCTTCACCATGTATGAATTGACACACTAAATAGGCAAAACATTGCAAAAAGCTGCAATGTATGATACTATTTCTCACTATGTAACAGCTATATTTTGTCCTGTCTGCATTTAGAAAAAAATAAAACTACTACACCTTTTCTTTTGCATGTAATTAGTCCTGAGCCTGTCCACCACTAAAGAAAGGAATTGCTTTGTCATGAAAATATTATTAACTTATCTGATTACCAATGCCATGACTGCAAGGTTGCATGGCTTTTCTTCTGGGGACACTGAAGAAAGGTCAATGTTAAGAATAATTGAAGATATGAGCAGGAATAATAGTTCATGAGGCAAAGAGACAGGGAAAGGCCATCACTGGCCTGGGGAGGGACTGTTTGTACAGGCATGTAGTGATAGGACAAGGGGTAACAGTTTTAAACTAGAGAAGGGTAGGTTTACATTAGACATTAGGAAGTTCTTTTTCACAGTAAGGGTGGTGAGACACTGACACAGGTTTCCCAGAGAGCTGGTAGAGGCCCCATCCCTGGAGACATTCAAGGTCAGGCTTTATGAAGCTCTCAGCAACCTGATCTAGTTAAAGGTGTCCTGCTTACTGCAGGGGGGAGGTGGACTAGATAACCCTTTAAAGGTCCCTTCCAACCTAACGTGTTCTGTGATTCTGTGATTCACTAGGAAAGCTCAAGAACAGTGTTTGCATTTGCAAAGGCTCAGAATGAACATGGCTGATTTTGGCAATGTGTTTTGGTGTGCCTTTTTATTATTTTTTCACAAAAGTTCTTTTTATTAAAAGAAGATGCATTGTATCCCCTGAAAAGTCACAAGTCTCTTAGTGTTCCATTTTCCAAGGTTTGCTTTACCACCACTGGCTCACAGGCAAATGGGAAGCACAGATGTAATCTGGCAAACAAGTAGCTCCACTAAGACTTAGTTACACTGAACACTAACATACCCTCCATTTAAATTTTTTAAAAAATGCAGATAAACCCATTATTGGAGAAGAAATAGAAGATCATTGAAAAACTAACATTAAAATTACAACTTCTTAGGATATAGCATAAAATCTTTTACCCACACCCATTAAGTGGGGCAGTAGGGGTCAAATTTGATTTTGCTTTAATCCCCAAACAAAAGATCTTTGCCATGCTGGTAGCCCATACTGGGACAAAATTAGCATCTCTACAATATAAAATTCAGGACCTGTTCCTTCAAAATTGAGCTCACAAGCACACAAAAGGTGCTCACGAGCTGTATAGAAAATATCATAAAGATCCAGACAGGCCTTCAACAACTGCAATTCCATACCTTCTTCTGATTGCCAGTTACAAAAATTACTTTCCTTACTGGGCAGTAAATTGTAATCACTGAAGTCACATGTCTTTACTAAGAAAAAATTCCCTTGCACTTTAGCAGGGAATTTGAAGGCTGAATACCACTGACTAAATGAATAATTCCAGTTTGCTGTTTAAATACATCAACAAACAGCCTGATTTTTTTACTTGCTATGGTCTGTATGATACTCTTCCTCACAAAATCAGTGGACTTGAAAGCCTTCTAGTATTATTCACATAAGATGCTAAAAAGGGAAAACCGAGGCTTACATACAGCAGAGCCTGCAAAGCTGGCTACCAGCAAAGCCGGTTACCAGCAAAGCCTTCCTCAGTATTATTCCACACAAGCCAGCAAGCGTTGCAGTTCAACAGCCTCTGTCATTTATTCTGTGAAAGAACTACCGTCATCATTATACCTGTCAACCTCGTTTTACCCATCAGTAACTGTCACCCTATTCCTGTGAACCTGTTTTACAAAATTGCAGAATGAGAGTGAATTTGAAGTCTCAATGCTAATATAATTCCAGTCAGGGTTAAGCCCGGCTGGGTCAAAGAAGTAATGAACCATTAGCTAGAGGAAACAGGAACTATGTCTGGGGGTTACGTGCTTTGGAAAATAGTGCTTTCAGATACAATTTTCTAAAACCTTTACATGGTAAAGAAGCTTATGTCCCATCATCTGAAGCTAATCAGTCTCCAAGGGTGTTTTTTTAAAACAGTTCTTTAAAGTTGTGCCTCATATTTTGGGAAAAGTCCCATTATCCACCTAATCAAAGGAAGGAAAAGATACATGTTTATCACTTTTCTCTAACAAGCACTGAAATTGTGTTTTCATTATTTGTCAGAGAATCTTAATGAGTATCTCCTTGCTGCTTAAAATAACAGAGCCAGAATTCACAGCAATTCTCATCCAGTTCTATTGCCTCTAAGAGTAATTACCCAATATTTAGGGGTAATGTGCCTCTCCCAACACTGTCGTGAGCAGACTTCAAAGGCAGAAACAATTTTTTGCAGAAGCCCTCTTTGGAACAATTGCCTTTTCTGTTCCATTCAGGAAACAGTACAGCATCTTTTAACCAGTGACACCTTACCAACAGCTGCAGTAGAACCATAACCTGTACCCTTCTTTTTCCTTTCCTTATTTTTCTTAGACAATCACTCCAATTCTTACTCCATCTCTGTGTATCATGTGGGCTTGGCAAAAACAGCTTGAGAAGGAAAAAAGAGTAATATACCTCAGTGGAGTCTGAAGTGCAAGGGGGTAGTCCATGCTCATTTACTGCAGGAAAATAATTCTCATCTGAACCACAGACAGGGGTTTGGGAGCTACACTTTATGGATGAGCTCCAAACATGTCCCAACCAGTACTCTAAATTTCTGTGTATCCATACTGAGGCCTGCTAGGTACTGGAAACACTTTAAATTGCTCTTATTGCTGTTATTTTGAGTGTGTTTGGAAAAACAGCCTCATAACTTTATTGTGCAATTTGGAATCCCATTATAAATTTTTATTTAGAGTGCCAAAATCACCTGAGTTCATCTCATGAAAGAGACACTATTATATACGCTTGGTAATTTCTTTAATAAAGAATTTAAACAGTCCAGAGTAATCCACATTAATTATTCATGTGTTGGAGAAAAATAATGAAAGTAAATGCAGAAAGTCATAGTCTCTTAAAGTTCTTGAAAGAAAAAGAATAATATTAGGTAAAATTCAATGGACTTTGGCACCGAGATTTATCTATATCATTTGTCCTGGGAATTTGAATTGCAAATGAAGCTGCAGCATTCTCTAGTATGGGACCAAGTTATGAAAAATAGGTCATACAAGAATACTGGTAGCGCATCAAACTTAACAGTACTTCATGAAAATGCCTAAAATTTCCCTTTCCAGAGAAAAACGAAATAATTTTATAAATGTTTATATACTACATTTTTTTTTTAATTTACCAAGTACTCAGCTGTTCCAATCAGTACAAATTATCTCTTGACATTTAATCAATGAGCAGCTTTGTTCAAGTCCTGTTGAACTTGAAGCGTATGTAACTGTGTACAGGGGCATCACTCCATCTTCCCATCTGGGACTGATGTTGAGGGGCAGACTTAGGACAATACTTTGTTATGCTGCTAATGAATTAAATCTATCCTGTATTGATTCAAAACTCATTCTAGACAGTAGTTTAAATTTATTACAGAGTAAAATGATCCACTTTTGTGAAATTACACCAATTTCAAAGAAAATGTGGAACCAAGAGTGAATGGTCCTGATTTTGGCCAGTAATTGGGCTCTAATTACTCCTGACTCACCCCGATGTATCTGAGGCTGGCAGTAGAACCAGCTGTCCCAGAATATATTATGTCATTGTCTCCGTGAAGTAGCATTTCCTACCGTGTGATACCAGTGAGATGTTTATTTCCCCAGGCTGGCTCTGTTGAGAGGCAAGCACCATAATGACACATATCAGAGAAGTAGTTAAGAAAAAGACTAATAATTAAAACAATTTGGGGAGGAAGCCAAGAAAATTAGAGATAATTCTGAAACATGACAAATACGATGCAGGCAGAGTATCACCAGAATTCATATTCTGGTTCCTTCCTAAAAAGTACACAAACACATCTTTCCCTCTCTAGAGAAAATAAAGATCACGAGAAGACTAAACCTCCCAGATCCTAGAAGTTCATCTAATTGTTAAACTCCTTAAAACAACAAGGAAAAACTGCCCTTGAGAAATACTTTCTTTAGGAAAAAAATCTAAAGCCTGGATGACTTAAGGAATTCCATCATTAAGAGTAGCTAAAAGTCATTACTATACTGTAGCCGTACAGTCACCAGTTCTCACTCACTTAGCCTGTAACACCTATTATTTTGATGGAATCAAAGTATCTGTGAATGGGGGCCCAGGTGTATATTTTTGTTCATGTTTATTATCTATGCTATTTTTCCCCTGGAAATAATGACCTCCAGAGTGTCTGTGCAAAACTTGTGCAACAGGAGGGAAAATTTTACAAGTTTTGTTGAAATGAAAAGAAAAAGAAGTTCACAAACAGTTGATGTTTCATGTTCCCTGAATATCATACTGAGGAGCTACCAAACTGCTTATAAACTTACTAGCAAGGTTTCCAGTCCACAGTCCAGCAGACTGTGATTCTAGTAATTCTAGTCTTGATCCTAATTTTTGCAGCTGACCTCAGGAACCCATTTCACCACGACCTTCCCTCTGTATTTTGTGTGTGTGATCTAGATCAAAGCTAAAATTTATTATCGTTATCAGGTGTTTTTAAGTGGTTGGCAAAATGGAGATCTAGTCAAGTTTGGAGTGCTAATGATCATTGTAATACAAATAATAACCTTTCTACGCCTTTATTTAACTTCCCCACATCTCACAGAAGTGTTTTGGACCTTGAGGAAAAGGAAGTAGCTGCATAAAGCTACTGGGAAGCATTCGGTACAATGCAAACAAGCATTTCCTGAAGAGTATGTTTTTAATGGTGACTTATGTAAAATCAAGGCCCTCTACCTGTCCTCAAAAAGTGCAGGGATTTCAACAGAGAGTGTGAATCGGCCACTGCAGTCTACAGTACATGAGCTTTTGAGTTCATGTTCCCTGCAGAGTAGGGTGGAATGAGGGTAGGGGACTGAAAGGTATGTATGGCAAGGGACAAGAATTCTCGTAAGGGCCCTGTAGTGGCCAAGTATCAGACAGGCAAGGAGATCTGCAAACCTCAGGTGGCAAGTTGTACAAATTTCTCTATGTCTTCAGGACATAGATATCTTCAGGTCAGCTAATCTTCAGAATCTGTCGTTCTTTCTTGACTTGCTATACACATACTTCTAATGAAGTGATAGATTGTTCCTAAAGTCTCAGTTCAGTTTGCTTCTCTACTGTGAGTTTGACTTCTCTAAAAATTTGATTTTAATTAAAGGGAAAATAAGGCATAGATAAAGTAAGGAAAATGTATGTCTGAATCTTGTGCCCATCCTCTATGACATTCCTTTCGGAGGAGCAGGAACTGCAGTCGGTGTGCTTACACTGCAGTTACAATTCACAAAACCTGTACTATGCACATTATGTGGAGCACACTGGAGCTGTATTCTCTGTACCCACCAGAGAATAACAATCCACTACTGAGAACAAGTGAATGCTAGTGTTGCATATTTTTCATATTCCCATCTAAAGTTAAGCTGAAGACTGAAGTCAACAACATTTTCATTTCTTTAGCATTACCCAGTCTCCAAATCATGTTTGCTGAAAATAAATTCCATACTGAAGGCAACATAGCTCACAAATGCAGGTACTTCACTGAATTTCTACATATCTCATCATAACAGCACATCTTATAAAAGCCAAATACCTGCTACTGCTTGCATTTATGCAGCAGTCTTTATTCCCATTGTTACAGCCTCTCTGTGCTTCCACCAGATCCTGTCATGGCTGTTCTTTGCTCCTGAGAGTTACCAGGTAGAAGGCACATAATGAAAAGAGAAGGGAATGGGGATTTCTGCATCTCTATGCACCAATGGGAAACCTCTGCCCCACATCACTGCTCTGAGCTCCAGAGCTGGCTGTGCCTGCTGAACTCGGCCTCTCACTAGTAATGATAATTAGACCAGAGCCTACAAAAGGAAAAAAGAATGGGCCATATCAACTTCATAGAGGGGTTACCAAAATTAAAAATTTAAAGGCTTCTTTTTTACGTTTTTTTTTTAATCCAGTGAGTGAAGATGGTTAAGGAAACATAGAAACCTGGAAACAGTAAGAAGCAGAAATTTAGAAGAAAACACTGAAGACAGAACCATGGATTTACAGAGGAAAAGGTAAACACTTCACTAGGCAATAAGGGAAGAAATAGACAGTAGAGAAAAGAGGAAATAGGAGAAAATAAGAGAGTCTGAGAAAGAAAGTGAAGGAGAATTAGCTTCACAGAATTGTCTGTGATGTGTGATGAGTTAAAAGTGATAAAAAGTCCAAAGTACAGACATAAACTAGTGGCAAAGAACACACCTGAGTTTTCCTGTTAGCTAGTTACACTGACTTTGCAGAGTGCTGCTGTGGGATTTCAGGGAGTTTAACAGAAGGGGGCTCTCTCATTTCTTGCAGACATCCTGTCTTGCAGACAAGAAGTTTTTACTAAAATCCCATTGATAGTTTGCAAGCCTATTCCAAAAGTTTATTAATTCAAGACTGGATCTAAATATTTTTTTTCCTTCCAAAATCCTTGGTGATAATATTTCATGAAGTTCCAGACGTAAGTCTTCAGTCTACAGTTGACTGTAAGTTGACTGGCATTTGCATAATTCTGAGAGACATGATATTCAATGAGGTTTAGAATCAGTCTGGCACCTCATATGTGAGCCTTCTTAAGAATTCTTAAATTATTTTAATGAACCAGTATTATTCAAAAAAGATTTTTTTTTTCCTTCAGGATTTGAACTTCAGCCAAATCACTAAGCCATAATCTTTAAAAGTATTCTTGGAGACTTTCTATTTGATGAATATCTTACAAATGTAATTTTGTGTTGCTTCTGAATTTAATACTCTGCAGACAACAAAGAACAATGTGTATGCAATGTTTTGTACATAAATGTAGTGTTTACAAAAAATAATTATAAGACTTAAGAAAAAAAAAAACAAAAAAAAAAACCGCAGCAAAAAAATTACCCAAACAAAACAAAGCTTTCTGACCTTTATCTTCTGTTCTACAAACTATACATCATGCAACAGCTGTATAGGAACAAGAATATCAAAACTATGCCCAAATGAGTAATTTTTATTTTTATTTTTTTACAGTTCAACCTTGTTGGAAGTGTTCTTGCAAACTAATATGAGATTGCAACAAGAATGTCTGAAAGCTCTGAAAGTTTCATATACAGTATGTCAAAAAATGTGAAACATGGAAGAGTGCTGGGTTGTTACACACTAGTCTGTACAAGGAAACAACACACAGCTATTTCTCTTTGTTTAGCCTTGCTGAGAATAAACATTGACTATCAAATTCACATCAAGTACTAGCCTTTTTGAGAAGGTTTCTTCAGTTTCCTGTAGACAGTCGAAGAGTATCAGGTCAAGGACCAGAACAACAATGACTGTACCTGCAGTTCTCTTCCTTTTGTATAATTTCCTGGAATGTTTTCACTGAGGGGCACATGGAGAAAAAAAAATAAATTGGAGTTCACAGAATATGAGCTGTATTGTTATTCTGCTGCTGGAAAATGTGCACTGCAGACTTGGCTGGAACTTGGTTCAGGGTAGCCTCAGGATTTTTACAGATAAGAGGTTTTTGCCTATCAATTCACTTTCCCCTTAGCTATTAATGTAAAGACAAAACAACTAAACCAAAAATACTCTGCATCGCTTTCTGTGTAATCACCAAAACCAGTTTTAACAATTTTATATAGCTAAAAACATGAAGTTAACATGTGTAGGGTCAATGAAAAAACAGTGGCCCAAGTCCGCCAGAGTATTATATCAGCGTATCCAGCTCTTCATCTTCCCAGTTTCAAGAGTATAAGGACAGGGCACAACTATGATGGAATGGGAGAGGGCTGCTCATGGATGACACTATGTGAATATACCTGCATCCTCCCTACCTCCCAGAAAATCTTTACTTTCCTTATATTCAGCAGCTCTGTCCATTGGCATCTGATAATGTAATAGTATGCAATTTATGTAATTCTGGGTTAAAGGTAGAACACATAGAACACACATAGACAGGATGACTGCTATATGTTTACCCTTGCTTTTCGTTGTAATGCTTTATTTACAAAGAGATATAGGAATGTCTGCACACTTTCAAAACAACAAGGTGCTAGAGTCTTTTATCACTCCAGCACTCCCAAGCCTTTACCCACACCGTCGATAAAACCTTCTCTAGGGATGTGATTCCCTTGTCGTTGTTCTCTGACAACACCATAACTTTGCTCCAATCTGTTCTCTACTGAGACCTCCACCATACCCCAATAGCCAGCCTAATCTCATGGACCATACACTAACAAGGATCTTGCAGGAAGGTCAGTGAGTTAGGACATGAATTAACTCCCCCTCCCCTCAGCCACTACCCGTCCAGATGTGTGAACACCTTTATTGCTACAAGTAGTCTAGTGCATAACTACACCTAACCAGAAAATGCTAACAGACAACATTACCCGGACTTCTTTCCTTTTACAATCCACACAGCTCACTTTGCATTTGCATCCCCAGATGGATAACTGTTTCTATACCCTAAAGAAGTTTAAAAAAAGAAGTGAAATATGCGAGAAGGAAAAACTTACTAGTTCATTATTCCATAGGAGCTTTTTTAATATAATTTTTACTAAAATATCCTAGGAGATTTCAGGTGACTCACAAATGCCTAAAAATATGGAAGCTATTTTCCTCCTGTGTGTTTTTTCCTTTATGAGGGAGGGAAACTAAAAGTACTTTGCTTTTTTTCCTTGTTATTTTCTGCTTAGTTTCTACCTTCTCTTTTTGTAAGAATAATAACGTACATTATGTTTTACTTGAGAAGCTCCTGAATGCGTGCCACCTGTATCAGCAGGAGGCACAGTGGATAAAAAGCACTAAGCACACAGCTGCAATTACAGATCAAAGACGACTGCTAATCTCACAAACTGCTACACGTTAGTTCTCCCGCTTCCAGTGACTGCCATCCACTTTGCAAAATGGAATCAATGTTTGTCTTTGGAAACTACAGATACGCTATCTGTATTACACATGCATGAATATACATCTTATGCATAAATAGGATCTTTTTAATTATTATTATATTGAAATAGCAAGGAAATTTGTTACCAAAAAATTGGCACTTAGTGCCATCTGACATACCAGAGCCTAAGACACCTACACAGCACTGATAGATACAGTACAGGACTTGCAGCAAATACGATCTTTCTGGAGTGTCAGGGATGTTTGGCAGAATAGCCACAGCACCTGAAGCAACACAAGGTTCCCTTCTGTAGGCAACTGAGTCCAGCCTTGTTTTCTAAAGTAAGTTAGGTGAGCCATGCCAGAAAAGTCCTATTTCTGTCAGTGGGTCTTGCAGGTTTCTCTGTAGCGATCTTAGAGGCAAATGTCAACTGTCTCTGTGCTACAATTACCCGAGATGAGACCCCGGTACTGTCTTCTTTGAAATGTCAAAAACAAAATTCTAGTTCTTCTAAACTGGTAATTTTTTTGAGATTGAATTGTCTGTATACCTTTGAAAAATACAGATTCAGAGGATACAAGGACTCGGGAGGATGGAAGAAATAAAAAGGAGGCACTGTACCTTGTATTTAACTTCATAAGTTTTTAAGGTTTGTTGAACATCTCTACTTGACACTAGTTCTGTTAGCATTGTAACCTTTGCTTGACTGCTCCTACGTGCCTCATTTTCCAGTGTTGCAGGTGGTCACGTTCCCACAATATAAAGTGCAACGGTCACCAAGGGAATATCTTGTTCCCTGTACAGGCATTGACAAGCCTTCGCCGATTTTTGAAGTAACAAGTCTGGATCCTAAATGTTCAGGACAGAAATAGGAGTTAAAGCAGACTGGAAAAGAGCTCTTGCTCAATTACAGAAGAGATGCTGTTCCTCAACTAAACTAGGAACAGAAAAGTGAATTAACCTTTCTTTCTACTTGAAAAAGGGCGAATGTGCTTTCCCATCCCTATATTTTGCTTCAGTCACCCAGAATGCCTTCTGTTATTTATAAGTAACTCTGTGAATCAGAAATAACTCCGCACTGAAAGGCACACAATTTTCCCTGGAAGTATTATGGTAGAAATGGAGACATAGCACAAGGGAACACAGGCCCACCTTCGCTTTTAAAGAAAGCAGAAAAAAGCTAAGTGACTTTGCATTGTATTTTTAGGATCCATTCCTAAAATTATCTACATTTTCTTGAATATTCTTAGAAACAGAAAGCTAAAACATGATTTTCCATGGAGACCCATGGCTCAGAGATGCTGTCACCATGCCAGGTCACTGGCACATAGTGAAAGACAAGTTTGTGTGATGAAAACAAATCTAATGGGTTTATTTTTAAATACAAGCATTTCATAATGAATATTCAGAAAGACAGCTGCATCCCCAAAATCATCAACTGAACATAGCCAGGAATGGTTTCAAGTAATCATTGCATATATGAATAAATCCAAAACATTCCTCACAGGTCTGCTTCTAGCCTATGTATCTGGGATTATAGTTTTTGTGTGTGTGTTCTGTATATCTAAACAGTATTTAAAAGGCACGTTAAAAAACTAAAAAAAAAACCCAGTGCCTCTGGAAGTACTAAGATTCTAGAAATATTCATCTGCCAACTTCAAAATGTTCATCTGTGGAAGTAAGGAAATTATTTAGAAACTTTTGTTTGCTTTTTCTTTTGGGGTGGGTGTTTTTTTGTTCAGTTTTGGGTTGCTTTTTTTTCCTTTCAACTCAATGGGAAGATAAAATCTCATTCTGTACTCCTGCAGTCAGTATTAGAGCTGAAATTGTTTTAATGGGGTCTACCCTACCTTATGTTGGCTGCTTAAAGAACAGTAGGATAAAGGAAATTAACTTCAATCTTGCATTACAGTTTAAACTCTAAAATCACAAAGCAATAAAGCAGTCTGTAGAGAAGACTGTCATCAAACGCATACATTTATATAAATATACCAAAGATAAAATAATTAAATGACAGCGTTTAAGCAGGACAGCACCCATCACAGAGTCCAGGATGGATGGCTTCATGACTGTTTATGATATGCCACTGATATTCAGTATTTATCCCTCTCTAAAGTTGTTTTAACTGCATACATAGCAGTGAAATTTTGCTACCTTGAAATTAATGGCAAACTTCCACTTGTTGCAACTGGCTCCAAGAATGCTATTTTGCAGATTTGTACTTCTGATCAGAACATAAAGTTATGTTGCCAGAACCACTGTATAGGTATGATACAATAAAAACCAGCATATTTTTAGACTATCACCTATGCTGGCAGTAATCAAGTATAAAAAATTATGAGATCTCAATCATACAAAATTTCTGGGCATTTCTCTTTTCAAATATCAGTCTGGATATCACTTACTGAATTATGCTTTCTGCACAGAGCAGTAAGAAGCTCTAATACACAGAAAGCAGGCATGAAGCTTCTACTTATCTAAAGCTATCTTAATTCAGAGGGTTAATTTTTAGTTCAACAAGTGAGAGATTCATTCTCTATTTCTGTGCCCCACTGCATCTGAATCCCTGAATGATCTCCACAGCAAAAGTGTGAAGGAGCAAAAATGTAAGGCTATTTCAAATCTATTTCAAGTACTGTAGGAGTTTGACAGTATTTCATTTTTCAACATATGCTAAAACACCGTGGGATGATTTTACAGCTTCTGCAGCTTCATGCAGATAAATATGGCTTGATAGGATCTGGATGTTTCATGCAGTCAGAAAGATCTAGGGAAGAGCACCAGCAGGTTACTTTCCGCAGTAAGGTCCTTATAGAGAACAGTGACATATGAGCCTTCCATAACTAGTTACAGCAGCTGGAATCCATGCACAAAGAAACAGAGACTGCATCCAAGCTCATTTGCCCAGTTCACAAAGAAAGGCTGCACAGGATCTGAAATGTACTCTACTGTAGTAGGCTGGTTCACTTAGGGTCAATACCTCAAACACTGGCAGATGACTAATTTATGGCAACTAACTGAAAAAGTTTCATTTTTAATGGAAACGATTCAAAGCTGGGAGAAATAATGAGGAAGGAAAAAAGAATACATTCCTGTTAAGTGACCCAGTTCAAGCTTAGCTCTGTGGATGCTATTCCTGCAACGTGAACTTTTTGCTCCCATTTTGTTTCCTGTCCTTCCGCTCTGTAGAAGGCAGCACTGTCACCCATTTCCAGCTGAGACCTTTTCAATTCCCGTACTCCAAGGGCTCTTTTCTGTCTCCTCAGCTCAGCAGAAGGAAACACAGGCAACAGAAGATGGAATGTTTTTCTTCCCCTTTTATGACAGCTGCCATTTGGTCAACTGAGGTGGCAACGATAGCACAATAAAACCACCAGCATGAAACTTAATACATCCCACGATAGGATGTGAGTTTTAAGAACATCAGGCTGGCCATTTGCATCAGGGGAGCTCTGTCTGGACCTGGATTCTGACTCTGAAAGTGGCTGTCACCAGATGTTCAGGGAAAAAGCTCTCCAGTGTGTGACAACACACTGTTTAAAAACCTAGAGTTTTTTAAAAACCTAGAGCTCTATCTAGACTGTGATGTCTGAGATGTATTAATTCCCCTTCAGAGCTCGTTTATTCTTTTGGCTTCCATGAGGCTTTTCAAAGCCCTAGTGACAGCCAGGTAAATAAATATCTACTTTCAACAGGCAGAAGAAAATATGTTATATTATTTGTGCCAGATGTTGTGGAAAGTAAGCAATTAACAGTCCTAGCAGTGGTCTATGTGCCACTTGTGTATCTCTTTTTGCCTTAAAGATCTTACAGCCTGGGCAGATGGCATAAAACACTCCAGCAGAACAGGAAAGGTGTCTAACCTGATACTTGGAAAAGTTTTGTTTTGTTTTGTTTTTTAAATATAGGAGTATGTGGCTGGTTTTTCTTCTGTTTTAATGCATTAGGCCTTCTGGTTCCTAGTATCTGATACAATACTAATAGACTGAAATGCTTCCCTGTTTTTCTCTTACTTTCTCAGTACCTCACTTTTCCCACATATAATAGACAAGCAATTATTTCTTTTCAGCCATCAACAAAAGAAAAACTTTACAGGTCACAAAGCATTACCATCTTCATTACAGTCCAATTAGATCATCAGTAAAGTGAAGTTAATAATGTTTTCCTATTCTTGAGTCACAAAATAAGTGCTAAGACATGAAAGATGAAAATATTAGAATTTAGGCTAGGCTGGAAATCAGGTTTCAGTGTATTTAATCTTTCTACCTTTGAACAGCAATTTTTACTTCTAATAAATTCAGAGATGGTCTTCTGGGATCTAAATGCCAAGGAGATTTAGGTAGAGCAGGGTATTTTGTGTTCATATGGGGAAAGTTATGCAAACATGCACAGATTATATGCAGCTAACAGCATTTTTCATACTAATGAAATTTTCTTTCTTTATGCACCAAACAGTATTTTCAACACGAGCATTTTCACAGAATCACAGAATTACGAAATCACAGAACCACAGACTGGTTTGGGTTGGAAGGGACCACAAAGCCCATCTAGTCCCATCCTCTGCCATGGGCAGGGACACCCTCCACTAGCCCAGGTTGCCCAAAGCCCCATCCAGCCTGGCGTTGAACACTGCCAGGGAGGGGCAGCCACAGCTTCCCTGGGCAGCCTGTGCCAGGGCCTCACCATCCTCAAAGGGAAGAATTTCTTCTTCATATCTAATCTAAATCTACCCTCTTTTAGTTTAAAGACATTATGCCTTGTCCTGTCACTACAAACACAGTTTAAATAAAATTTTAAAAAATTTAAAAATTATTTATCCCAGCAGTAGTGTGTATCTAAAGGAAAAAGATCAAAATACGTGGTTACAGTTTTACTGCTCTTTGAGGTACTGTAAAATTTGTGACTTTTCCTTTCCAGTGGGCAAATACATGAACATATACATCTAATTAAAACATTTGAGAGGACTTGCTACAGTTTTCCCAAGCACAGAAATCTTCCGGGGAAGAACAAAATTTGCAAGGTTTAAGCTCTAGAGAGGAAACTTTTGGAAATGTATTAGCATGTGATAAAAGGGGGTAAGAACAGAAACTTTTTATACTTGCTATGCAACCTGTGCCACCTGCTCTCCTATAAAGTGCTCAGTTTTCTTCTGCATTGCTTCACAAGTTTTATGTGAGTAGAATATTTTTAATACATCTGAGGATTAATTAATACTGCCAGTTTACATCTAAAGCATAACATCTAATATTTATAATTCTGCATTAGTGGTCTATCACTTTTAGGAAAGAGTTTATCCTACGGAACAGCACAGTGCACCTAAGTGCAGTAGTACAGAACAGAAAAGCCAAAGGGTATGATGGCTGCCTGCAGTTGCTTGTATTGAGCTTTCCACATGATAGTTAATGACAACCATAACTGTAAACTTCATCGCCAGAATAATTACAACTTACACATGGATTTAGAAAAAAAAACATAAATAAGTATCAGAATGTATATTTCCAGCTAAGCAACAAAGTAATGACTGGTGTCTTCATTACACAAACATTTGCTCAATAGAGTTCAGAATTGCAAATGAAACCAAAACTCATTATATTTTATTAGACAAGCAAGCAAGTCTCCCACTTCGGAAAGGAATAAAAGTTGTTTGCAACTGGTGCTCTTCACAGCCTCTGTCAGCTGGAGCCTTTCACCCACGGCAGGAAAATAACAGTAGTTATCATTTAAACTGATTAGCATGTTTGTACTTTCCCCGTTACACACACAAGGAATTTCCATTCTGCAGAGGGTGACTTTAAGAAAATGCTATACCTGTTCATTCAGGTCACGGGTGTGAGCGGTCACTTTGTCACCTGATTAGAATTACATTTGAGAACACTGGATAGAAGACATAAAAAATTATTATCAGCATATGGAGCCTGCTTGAACTCCACCTATTTTTAGCCAATGGTGCTATTAATCAGCAGTGCAGATCCCCACTAGGATAACAAGAACAAGTTCCAGACACTGGACAAACAAGAAATGGAACCAAAAGCACAGCGTGAGCAAACTAAAGGTGACAGCCGCAATACGGAAAACAAAGCAGACTGGGAGAGAGCCTTGCTTTACAGAAAGAACACCCAGTAATGCTGTGTACAGGTGATCAGAAAAGATTGTACTAAACGAAAAAGCAGCATATTTTTAAAAAAAAGGAGTCTGGAGGAGAGCAAAATGAAATTCAGCCTTTCGGAGGAAAGCATAAGCACCCAGATATTTCAAACAAGAAAATCCAACTGTCACTGTTTAAGAAGCCCAAGTACTACCACAGACTATTTTATGATTTTTCAGAAATGCTTACAAAATTAATCTGCTTTTACTATTTAGTGAATAATAATAAAAATTAAAATAGACATAACTCAGTTTACTCTCAGTTAAAAACCTTATTCACGGTCTTGTCTCCATCCTACAGCTCTACTACCTTCATACTTTCCTGTGCACTGGTTGCTTTCCATTCCACATCATCTGTGCAAACAGAGGTAAACACACAATAGAAAAATAGAAAATTTTACCTGAACTTGTATTTCTAGTATTCAGAAATACGTAACCAAAATGCAAGCAATTTTGTATCGGGCATTTCTTGCATCTTACAGTTTTTCTCATGCAGAGATTGGTTTCTAAAATAAATATTAAAAGATATTTTCATCACCTTGTACAGTTTGCTCCTAGATAGCCCTCCCAGACAATCTACTACTTGAATGAAACAAGGCCACATGCCAAGAATAGCAGAAACAAAACACTGAGGATGATAAATAATACACATACTTTGAGCACAAGTCAGAAAGCGTTTTATCACAGGCTTCTGTGTTTAAACTGAACTTGACCTGTATGTTTTCCAGTTAAGGAGACTTCTGAAATAAAAAAAAATTCCTAGTGTTGCCTTTTTTTGTAAATGCATGGTTTAAAGCTCACCTTCTTTTAATTAATTTGGTCATTTTCTAGTGTGCAAGAAGTTAGATACCATAGATTCAATTAGTGTTTCAAGAGCAAAAATAAATATATAAATAAATAGAGGTAAGTTTTTTGCTCTACTAGAGAAAGAAATGCTTAATAAATCCAAGGCCATTTAAAATATTTATGCCCTGAATAAAACTTCCCTAGTCACCCCAGTAAGATCTCAGATTGCCAGGTGGCAATTCATCTGGCTACACACAACTTTTTATCTAGAAAAAAGCCTGTGCAGGGCATGTTTGCCATATGCCATTTGACACCACCACGTTGATTTGCTAGTAATCTCTACAGGTTCTTTCACGTTATATTGTGTACTGGAACCCCAGTAAATTACCCCAACCAGTGCACTCTGTTAGCATGTAGGTGTACAAGCTAATCAATAACATTTCCATTCAGTTATAGCACTCTTTATCCATAGAGAGCAGGGCCAACATTTCATCCAAAAGAAGTAATGAGAAATCCAAACTTCTGAGAAGCCTTGAGTACTCAGCTGCTATATCATAGAATCATAGTCTGGTTTGGGTTGGAAGGGACCACAAAGCCCATCTAGTCCCAACCCCCTGCCATGGGCAGGGACACCCTCCTCTAGCCCAGGTTGCCCAAAGCCCCATCCAACCTGGCCTTGAACACTGCCAGGGAGGGGGCAGCCACAGCTTCTCTGGGCAGCCTGTGCCAGGGCCTCACCACCCTCACAGGGAAGAATTTCTTCCTAATGTCTAATCTAAAACTACTCTCTATCAGGTTAAAACTGTTACCCCCTGTCCTATCACTCCCTGCCCCTGTAAACAGTCACTCTCCAGCTTTCCTATAGCCCCTTTAGGTACTGGAAGGCTACTATAAGGTCTTCCTGGAGCCTTCTCTTCTCCAGGCTGAACACTACTCTCTCAGCCTATCTTCATACAAAAGGTGCTCCAGCACCATGATCACAGAATCACAGAATCACCCAATCACAGAATCGTAGGGGTTGGAAGGGACCTCGAGAGATCATCGGGTCCAACCCCCCTGCCAAAGCAGCTCCCTAGCACATATTGCACAGATAGGCGTCCAGACAAGTCTTGAATATCTCCAGAGAAGGAGACTCCACCACCTCCCTGGGCAGCCTGTCCCAGGGCTCTGTCACCCTCACTGTGTAAAAATCATCCTTGTGGCCCTCTTCTGGACTCTCTCCATGTCTGTCCTGCACTGCAGACCCCAGAGCTGGACGCAGTACTCCAGGTGGGGTCTCATGAGAGCAGAGGGGCAGAATCACCTCCCTTGACCTGCTGGTCACACTGGTTTTGATGCAGCCCAGGACACAGTTGGTTTTCTTGGCTGCAAGCACACATTGCCAGCTCATGTTGAGTTTCTCATCCCACCTCTCCCAAAATCTTCCCCTCAGGGCTGCTCTCAATCCAATCTCTATTTGGCCTGTAGTTGTGCTTGGGACTATGCCAACCCATGTGCAGGGCCTTGTACTTGGCCTTGTTAAACTTCATGCATGGGCCCACCTCTCAAACCCATCAAAGTCCCTCTGGATGGCATCCCTATCATCCTTCATTTTATATGCTTAAACTGAATTTCCTGCTCCCACTGAGGTCGCTACAAAAAGTGGAGAGCAATATTCAATATATTAAATTACCACAGGAGTCTAACTCCCAAAGAGATTGAGCACAAGGGAAATGGAGTAAGTATGGACTGAATACATTATAGTCTGGTTGCCTTAGGGAGGAATTTATTTTCTACCAGCAAGCCCCAGAGTTGTCATGGCACCATTCAAAATAACCAGAACAATCACCTGCAACTCCTACACTTGCATTTCTTGGAAGACAACAGAAGGGTAAATTGCATGCCAATGTCTTCTGCAAAGACTATCCACTCTTCTTTTAGGGAAGAAAACATACACATTTGTATAAATATGTACAAGTCAGCAGTAACAACAATTTCCTCCAATAAGAAAGGCCTCATGAACAACAGCTCAGTTTGTAGTCACTCTTTTACAAAAGAAGAATAATTAAGACATTAACAAAAAAAGCACTGCCACAATTGTGTAACCACCAGGATTCAGACTAGGGCAGTCCTAAGGCAGCATCCACTGCTCTGAGAAAAAAAAGGAAAATGCATTCAGGCTCATCCCACTGGGCTACCCTGCAGTCCAAGAAGGGGCAGTCTCCTCAGGTGTGCATGGTTACAGGGATAAACAGAAGTACCTGATATGGTGCTTCCCCTCAGAATGAACCCAAAGGATCATTGTAAATCCTACAGAGCCTACAGGTCTCAGCCCTCAGCATCACAGAATCAAACACCAATCTGGGAAAGCCAGAGAAGTAAACTGTGCTGAACTACCAGTAGTTCAGGTAATGGCAGTTATTACAGTTGAGATATGAACAGCATATTCTCCTACTGTTCTCACAGCCTGGATGAAGTCAGCACTTGACTTAAGACAGATGGCTAATCCCAAAGCCAGAAAAGAATGAAGAAACCTTTTGAAGAACGTGTGATTGTTTCCATTAAAGTAACTTCTAGGAGTTCTAATACAGCGAAGAACCCAGTAACAATGAGCCTTTTCCAGTCATGCTTCAGAGAATATATGCCTTAATTACACATTAGCATTTCTGTAAATTTAAGTACCACATGCTCATTAAATCAAACTTCTGGAAGCGAAAGAGTGGTAGATGTGACCATGTAATTTTAAATAAAGACTTATTTCCTAAACAGAGATTGATTGCGAGAGAGAGATCTGTGGGAAAATAGTCTCTGAGTACATAATGAAGAAACTTCTGCAGTGTATGTGTGCAAAAGGAGCAATTTGAAATAGGTGTTTTCCAGCTAAATTGCCAAATGCTACAGCCAAAGATTTGGCCACATATAATAACCTTGCCACAACGGAGGCTAATGGTATCCTCAGCTACATTTGAAGAGTGTTGCCAGTAGGTTGAAGCAATGATTCTTCCCCTCTACTTGGCACTGGTGAGAGCACACCTGGAGTATGTTGCACAGTGCTAGGCTACTCTGAGCATGGACATCCTGGAGAGAGTCCAATGAAGGGTCACAAAGATAATTAAGGGAAGGAGCATCTCTTCTAAGATTAAAGGTGAGAGCTGGGGCTGTTTAGCCTTTAGGAGAAGGCTTGGGGAAGATCTCATTAGTATGTACAAATACTTGCAGGAATAATTCAAAGAAGACAGAGCCAGGCTTTTCTCAGTGGTGCCCAGTGGCAGGACCAGAGGTAATGGGCACAGACTGAAACACAGGAGGTTCCTTCTGGACATCATGAAACAGTTTTCTACAGTCTCCCTCTCTTAGAGGTACTCAAAGGCCATCTGAACATGGTCCTGGGCTATGGGTAGCCCTGCTTGAGCACATAGGTTGAACATGATGACCTCCAATGGTCCTGTCAAGCTCAATCATTCTGTGATTCTGCAAAAAAAGCTAACTCGCCAGCTAAGCTGAACTCAAAGAAAATTACTTCACTTCTGAATGCCCACACAGAGTGGGTGTGTAACAAATGTGGCACAACAAATCCCCTTTAAATTCGCACTTTTAATAATTCAGGTTGTCTTGTTTATATGTGCACATGCAGAAAAACTCGAAGAAGCAGTATTTTCATATTTTGGGGATGTATTTTCTTTACTCCTATTTTAAAAGAAAAAAAATCTAATCACCTGCAACTGTAGCAAATCCTGTGCATCAGCAGCCTCCTGCTCTATAGAAGAGGCCTTTAACATTTGACCTACAGGATTATACCGTTCCCGAAAAGCAGTAGAAGACCTTGAGCTGAGAATTCATTTCCAGGAGTCCATTCATTCTCCTCACACTACTTCAACAGATTTCAGGCTTGCTTTATGCAAGGAGTGCTATTTCTGCAAAGGTGGTATGCAGTTACACTTGGGTGGCACATCGTGCTATTTCATTTTGGAGATAAGGGTGGGGAGAATGCTTTCAGATCAAAACATAACAAAGTATTTCCTTCTAACAGCTCAGTTAGACTTCTAACTACATCAGAATATTTATTCCACAAATTGGGCTAGCAGAGCAGTTGACTCCTTTCATTTTAAAAACACTGAGCAGCAAATGATCATATCTATTTCTTAAAAGCATTTTCTAGTTGAAGTTAGAAACTACATGCAATAATTTAAGCTATAGCAACACTAAAGACATGTGCCAGGAAGTGTCAGAGATCATCAGCAAAGACATTGACCTGCTTTGTCACAAAATGTTGCAACAAAAATAAAACACAATCACAGTAACTACTTATTTAAAATGGATAGACATGTAAATAAAATACACCGATTATGTAAAAATGGGAACATCATTTTCAAGTTAAAAGAGTTCCTTCGGTTTTTCCTTATGTAAGTTAGTAATTTTTTTCCTAACTTATTTTCAATAATGAGAAGGCAAATGCACATAACTAAAAGCATATCGCTATTTCAATTTTAAGACTACTCAAGGAGAAAGGACATCACACTTAGGGGGATTCCAAGTTGTCAACAGTGCCTTATTTTTCACAGCTAGGTCTTTGCCAAACCATTTAAAAGCAAGCTTTCTATTTTGCACATCACTAACGCCTACCCATCCTTCACATTTCACTCCACTAGTGCGCTTTTGTATTATACATCAAAGCACAGACCTCTTAAATAGCATGTTGGAAAAAAAAATAAAGACGCTGTAATGTTACTTACATTCCATCACACTGTTACTCCTTGCTTTTACTTATCATTCTCTTTGAATCCCCTATTGATGTGACACGTTGGGACGTGGATATACTACAGATGCAGCATGATTCATCAGAAGTATATGGCTCCACTTTCAACACAAAAATGCTTTTAGAAGATATCCAAGTTCATTGACTCAATGCTTCTCACTAGGAGGGTGTTTTAACACTGGTTTTCTTAGTTTTCTCATGCCAGAGTAGTGTTGCCATTTTCCCTGCATCCCTGCTTCTGATGTCAAGTAGCTAGCGTGTTGTTAAAGCCCCTTAGATGTAGGCACTGGGCTGAAGTTAAATAAGCCTCTGCTAAAATCTCAGCGCTGCCTGCTTGATTGTTCTCTTCATTCTGCCTTCTTGGAGTCAAAAACAGTGTTTGAATCACTTATATGACTTTTATGGGTTAATTTTAACAAATCCTGACAATTTATTGATCTGACAAATATCTGAGAACTGCCTTATAGATAGGAGAAACCACAGCAACCTAACCAGGATTAAGCAGTAAAAAGAGATAAAAGGACAGAGAAAAAAATAAATAAAAATAATCCTGATATTTAGAAAAGAGGAATATGCAATTAAAGATTTTAAAAACATACTGTTGGCAGAAAATCCTCATAGCTGGTAGAAATGCCATGGTGACTAGATCTGACAACAGTCTTGAACTTCTGACACCTGACAAGTTAATTGAGTCATTTGCAACCCATTACCAGCTCCAGCTACTTTCATTTTCTAAGAAAAAATACCTGTCCTGGAGCAAATCTTTCTATGACACTAGAATATAGTTGCTTCTCAATGATGAGTAGCCTTGAGGAGATTTTACTGTGGCTCTGTCTCTGGAAGAAGAGAACATAATTATCTGCAGAGATAGAAGGAAAGAAACTCTGGAAAACAGCAATTCTGTGAGCACTTAATACTGGCACAGTGACATGATCACAGCCCTGACTGCTGGGCCCTGCCTCTCAGCCCCAGCCAGTTCCAGCTGGGACTGGTTCTCCCAAGTGGCAGAGGAAGGGGCAGTGCGAGGGCAGTACAACGGAAGCAGGAAATGATTGAGGAGCAGGACAGCATGTTTGGCAGCAGGGTGGCTTTGTGCTAGCTTCAAATGCACTCAGAACTACACTGTTAATACTTTTTATATTTGGCCAGAACTGAGAAGTACTATTTTGTTCTGCAGTGCGCTTCCTATAAAAACCTTGGAATTCTGCAGGAAGAGCATTCAGACCTACTATGCCAGGCCCTCGACTGCAGGATGTGGCCAAACCTAACCTGAAGCCCAGCTCAGCACCTGTATTCCCTCCGAGTTACCTCTACTGAAAGCCATGTGCTATCCTGCAGCTTGCCACAGGCCAGTCTTAGCTCCCGTGCAAAGACCCCTTACTCCAGATCGCTTCTCGGCCTTAATTACTGTGAGCAAGCACTGCTGAATGAATTGTCATTTCCAAATTGGGGTCACTCTTAGCAGCAGATAATACTTCTCTGGAATAAGTTTAGCTGCCACTGTTACTCTTTCCAGACAGTGGCAGTCCAAAAGGATGATCAAACAATCCTAACCCCAGGCATTGTTTTTACTGTGTGTAGTTTTGCCAGGTTTGTGACTATGGATAAAAACATGGGCATTCAAGTTAAAGTAAACATACATGTGCTCTGTAAAGTAATATTAATTTTGCTCTTTCAAAGAACTGAGGAGAAATCTGGCTTCCAGTTTCTAGAAATGATTGTCTAGCACTCCCTGGCCGCTCCCTGGCTCAAACAATAACTTGTCAAAAGTTTCAGAACTGAAAACTTCTTGAGAGATATAAATCTTTTAAGTTACCCTAGCTTGTAGCCCCCCTGTGCGGATGGATGCACAAATGTTATGTAAAGCAGACATCTATTCCAAAATATTAAGAGCTTTCTCTCTCTCTCTTTTTTTTTCTTTAAGTTGTAGGATGTAATCTATGCCTTCTTTCAGTTTCTGGAAACTTCTATATGCATCATAGAAATCAAGGAAAAATCATAGTTATGAAAGGGGTTTTAGGTTTAATCACAACAAGCAAATGCAGCCAGCCCACCAGATTTTATTTCCAGCAATGAAAAATAAAATAAAATAAAATACATAAAATAAAATAAATAAAAATTTTGATAAAAAAATCTTCCCCCACTCAAGATTATGGAAGAAAGCTACAAAACATGATGTCAAGTACATAAAAATTGGATCCTGATTTTGGGAAGCATCTCGTATTTTTTCCAGTTTTGCAATACTGAGTGGCGATGACTATTCAAATCTCTTAAGATCATTTCTTATCATTCATCATTTCTACTTTCATATCTATTAGAAATTTATGACCTCCTAACATATTATGGCATGTATCCTTCCCCATTTTTGTGTGGAAACTACTATTAAAAATTCTTTCATGGGAAAGTAGATAACGTTTTAAAACCTGTATTTGAATGGCATTCTAAAATGTAAAGACTAAAACATGTATGAGCAATGGGAAAAGTAGCTGGATGTGGAAAAACTACAGCAACACAAAAAGAATTCAAGATTAGAAGAACCAGCATTGTATGAAACAGAATGACAGAATGAGAAACAACCTAGCCCTCAAATTTGACTGAAATGCTAAATGAGATTTTTTAATGGTCACATTATTCCTGTCAAAATTAAGCATTATTCCAGACCTAGAAACCTGAGTAATCAAGTTAGAGTGGCAGCATTAGCACTTTTATAGAGGTCTCAAATTCTGGGGTGTAGATATATGAAATTACTTCTTGTCCACCCTGATTCCTATCAGTGAGGAGTCCCAAGCACTTGGCTTTAAAAGCTGTTCAGTAACCAAGAGTGACATTCCCAAAACTACAAGATGATTGATAACTGCTTGCTGCAGGAGGTCAGTGGTTTAACTCATCTCGGGGTTTCCATTAAATTCAACAACTAAATTGAACACATCCACAGGACATATTTAAAAGGAAACAGAAACATGTCACCTTATTTGTGATACAGATGAAAAGAAGACAGAGATGTCTTAAAGCTGTGGATTCTGAGAGATAATAAATAGTGCTGTGTCAAAATACATTTAGTAAGTGATAATACAGGACACGGAAAATATGTACAGAGAATGAGCAATACATTTTTCTCCTGGGCTGCTTGTAAATATTTAAAATTAGGGAAAAAACACAGTAATTTATTGGTGATTGTCAGAGGAAGAGAGGAGGAATTTTTCTCACCAGTAAATCACTGCTCCCTCTGCCAATAAATAATCAGTTATTCCACACTACTTCATCGCAGCTGCTCTTACTTGTCACTGTGATTTATCTCCACTTAGAAAAAAAAGTCTCTAAATATAAAATTTATACTACTTTGTAATTAATGCAGTTTCTTCCCTTCAGCTCTAATGCAGCGTTACTATTGTAGCTCAGTGGAAACAAATATCATTGGCCAAATGCTATCAAAGCATACTTTGTGCAGAATGAAAATCAAAGCAAGTCGCTCAGGCCCTGTGATGATGAAAGGTAACTGTGCAGAGGAAGAAAGCTGAATCCCTCAGGACAGGGCAGGTAAGGAGGACCAAGAGCATCTGGTATCCTGGCATAGCAATGCTCTCTGGGGTGATCAAACTTCATCCAGAGCTCAAAATGAGACGTAAAGAATCCCAGATGACCTCACTTCAGTAGCAACTGAATATAGCAACTATATATCATCATAGTTAAAACCTTTATTTTCAAAGCTGCCAGCCCTGCTCCAGGCTATGTGCGAAATAAGCTACTTATGCAATAAGAAGACAAAATAAGATCAATTAAGCCTACCATAGAGTGGAAAGAAAAGTAAAAAATTACAGCAGATCAATCCAGAAAGGAAAGTATTGAAATTTTTAGGCTAAAACTTTTCTACATTTTGTCACATTTTTTAATACAGACATAAACACAAAATTATAATCGTTTCAATTAATATTATTGACATTTTATTAGTCCTATTAATGACTATAATCGTACGCATAATGAAGAAAATTAGCATCTCCAAAGCAAAATATAACCTTCATGCTGATAGTTCCCTTACACTTAAAAAAAGAGTTCATTTATGATCAAAATTTTACCATAACTATATTCCCATTCACCTCCAATAGGAGCTCCACAAGTTATATGATCCTTTTTCCCTGCAACCATTCTGTCTGTCAGGCTTTTCCCAAGCTACAGCAATTGATATAATTCTACTCAAATAGCACACACTTACTGTTCCCTAATTTTTTCCAATTATCAGCATAATTTGGAGATTTAGAACTATACTAGTTCAGGCAACACATCTTCGCATTTCATTAATTTCTAATTTAATTTTTCCAAATACACTGCTCTTTTTTATTATTCTAATATAGAAACTAAGCAATAAACCAAAACTAAACATAGTGGCGTATGTATTGCTATAGGACAAATAAACCACAGGTTACTTCTACTATTGAAACAAATTTTGGGTTCAGCCTGAATAGAGTGAGAAATGTCAGATGTGAGAATGCTTTAGCATATTATAAACAATTACATTTTATTCTCATTTTCCACTGAAATTGTACTTTGGTAGAACTGCCCTCCAAACGCAGGTTGGTTCATCGATATCCTCTGCTCACAGAGATGATTTACTTTAACGAATGCAAGAGTTTTGTAGGGAAACACACCTGTTTCCTATTGACTTAGAAAACCTTTGTTATCCTTTATTTTCTTCCCCCTTGAAAAGGTATGATTACAGAATAGTTTTCAATTTTAGCAAAGTCCAAAAGAGTGAACCACAATTATTGTGAACATCTGTTTTTATTAACCTTCTTCCTATGTAATTTATTTGATGTTAGTGCAAACTAGGATTAGATTAACCACACGTAGGATGGAAATGGCATGTGCCAACATAAAGGTTAGATGAATAGGAACTAATTTCTCCTTCTAGCTCTTATGAGTAGGGGTAGACATGATACAAGGTTCCATGAAAACATAATCTCTGTCCTCAGCTATGATCAAAATAAATAATAAAAAAGAAAGCAGTGAAGGGATTCAGCTTGTTCCTCATCCGAGGTGATGGGGAGAGTGTGGGTAAAACACAAGGCTTAAAAAATCCTAAGTAGCACAGCAAAAGTAAATAGTAAGAACCAAGTTCACCAGCCCTTCAACCACAGTAATTACAGGACATCAAATAAAGTGACAGCACACTTTTAAAAATGGCTCTCTCAAAACTTGATAAATAAGTGCCAAAAATGTGATATAATCTTTGATTTAGGAGTCCTTGAGCCCAACTTTCTCAAGGCTGGCAAAGGATATGAGGGTAATGTGACTACATGTTTGCATTAGTCTTTTGTACTCTTCTAGGTAAACACCATAGGCAACAGGCAAAGCAAGGGTAAGGGGCTGTATGGATCCTGACTGTGACCTAGAACAGCTGTTATGAGGTTCAGTGATAGGTAACGATGTTCCACAGTTAAAAATAGGACCAAGGTTACACAGAAGTAAATAGAAGCCAAAAATAGATACTGAAGTTCCACGTGTTATTCAGTACCAGGTATCACTGCTCTGTAGCATATGGTTATGGATGTTCTGCTGGATACAGATCCGGCAGTGAGGGGATATGTATGGGATATGTATATGTTAACTTGAAGAAATGGTCAGTAGGGTCACAAAGATATTTTGGAAATAATCCTAAATTCTTTGTTTAGAATGCAAATCTTGCAGAAGGTTCCTGTCACAAACTTGCCTAAAGGCATATCCTTCATGAAGAATAAACTAGCAGTTATAGGTAACGAGTGGGCACGAAAGCCAATTGCTGTTCTCTTCACTCCAACTACCCACGTGTGATCAGCTGAAAGCTGCTCTCTCGACAGATTATATTGACTGTAACAGGAGTTTAACTAATTCATGTATAGAAACCTACATGGAGGCATCTATACATTGGTGTCTTAATCTGTAGCTGAATCCTGCCGCACATAATTCATATGTGCCTTGATTATTCATATTTAAGTAATGCATATTATAATGCTTTAGTGATTTTATTATCTTCCAGAGAGGCTTTGATTGCTGACCCCATTTAGCTTTCCAGTTAATAGCTGTTTGATGATTTGCCAAAACCAAAGTCATGTATACAGATTGTTCTTTGCTGAATTGATTGATTCAGGACTTATTTTCAAGATCATGTCTGACCCACTTGCAGATGTTCTGTTCTTCTTAATAAGGACAGGAAAACTGACAAGTCTTGTTAGAAAATTCATTCTGCTTCTCTTCTGTAATTCCAGTCTGCAGCTTGTCTGAAAACTTGGTGCTACTATCCATAAATCCCACACTTCATCCAATTTTTATTTTCAGATAGGATTTTCAGAGAGACCTAAAGGATTAGGCTTCTCAGCTCTCATTAGCAGTCACTGGGAACTGGGCTTTTAACTCTTTGGGACTCCTTATCTTACTTCATAAGCTTTCACATTCTGCAACGCAGACTCAATAAGGCAGCAGGTAATGGCTGACACAAAGCATGGTTTAAAGGACTGTTTTTAAATGGAGGAGCTACTTACCTGACAATGACCAAAGCTGATACCTATACCATTACAAACTTGCTAGCCAGTCTTATGATACACTAACTTCAAATGTCAAGATAACTTTGGGATGCTGATACTTATCCTTTTGGGCTGCTTCTAAAAATAAATGCAATAGGCCAGCAACAGTTCTCTCACCCTGGTATTGATTAGCACAGCATGGCTCACATCCATTTGGCTGACTTCTCTTGCTCTACTCCTATATCCTTGCCCTCCAAAACAGAACAGCTGCATCCAACCTGCAATGGTCTTTGGTCCATAATATATCCCCCCAATACATTCTTGCCTGGGTATTGTCTGGAAAAGTGCTTATTTAACACGCCACACTCTGCCATAGACATGACCCTGTTAGCAGTTCAGCAGGATGGATAATCATGTATTTGTGCTTAGGCCCAAATTCTGTCCATGACTAATTTATTAACAAAGACATAACCTCATTCTCCTAGAATATGATGTGGTTTGGGTGATATTTGGATTTTTTTAGTCTGGAACTGTAAGGAGAAGCAGACCTCCTGATGGATACATTTCACGGAATATTTTTTTTCCCAAAGTAATTACATTTCTTCTTCCCTGGGGATGTAGCTTTCTCTGTCCTTTCTTAGCCTGAAGATGTAATGACATTCTCTGAAAATGGAGAATTCACTCAAAAATCACTTAGCTCTTCAGTGAGGCAGGATCTCTCTGCAGAGGGTTGGCAGTCTGAGTTTCAGAAGTCAGCCTTAACAAACCCCTTAAGAAAAATATTTTGAGAGGTGCCTGTTTAATTCACCTTCACAGTGTAAGTGCTGATGTAGAAAGGTGAAGACCTGCCATCTCAACTGCACGAAAGTTTTACTACAACTTTGAGACAGACAAGAGAGAAAGTTTAGACTGTTGCTGCTTCTCCACTCCAAATTACTGCTGCATATTTCCAGTCTTGGTGCCTTGTATGCTCTTAAGAGCCCCATTTCTACCAGTTGCCTATCTCTTCCTGCTCCCTGTTGAGAAAACTCTTGCCTAAACTAAAATTACGTAGCCAAATACTTACTTCACATGCATTACTGGCACTAGTGGTCCTAACAGTGAGCAAGTTCTTCTTTGGGTCTGGTCCTCAACACTCTTCCTGCCTTTTCTTGCCTAATTCAGACATCATGTAACTTTTCCTACACTATTCTAATTCTCAGTCGCTTCATATTTCTCTGTTTTCAGTTTTCCTTTTGAAAAAATCAAATGGTCCTTCAACAACACGCTGCTTTATCTTATGTCCTCCCTTTCACCTCTTTCCTTTCTTCTGTAGCTTTTCTGGGGGAAAGGCTTTCCGTATCTTAGGTCAGTTATCTGTCTCTTCTGCCACACATTAAAAAAACCTCCTGTTGCCTTATGATATTCTGATTTTATCCTTCACTCAATCCTCTTCTATGCCTAAATATGTATTTTACACGTGAGTTCTTCATTATGCAAATCATCATTTTACTGTGATGCTTTCAGGGCCCTGAGTCCTCTACTCTTCGAAGCAAGGCCCAGTTTACTGACAGGAGCTGGAACTAGAAGCTCCCCACACTGTCTCCTGGGAGCTGCTGTTAAGCCAAGAACCTGGACTCTAGCCTGAACTGCACAGCAGATGTGTTGCCACCTTATCAATGCCTGGACATGTACCCTATTGATCCAGACCCTGCCTCAGAGTTTCCGACTTAATATCCCAGCCTGATCTTGTGCCTTTCTTATTACTATGGACTTTCTCAGTGACTTGGACTCTCAGCTAAACCTGGCTAAGGTCACCAGATCTGTCCTTCTTGCCTTGCTCAGGCGCAGTGGCACTGGGTCCTCGTCAGAAGGCTACTGCCTCTGCCAGGCCTGTTGCCATCCTCAGCTTCTGGCTGGCTTTCCTTTAGGGAGCAGCTTGCCTTTGCTGTACCCTGGCAGATTCTTTCTGAGCCATTTTTCATGCAGACTTTTACTTCTGCTGAAATAGCACTTGGCTTTTATCATCTGAGAGAAAAATACATTGAAAAAGCTCTTGCTTCTTTCATTATTGTTCTTAACTGCTTTATTTAGATAGTGTGTATAAATCTTACCTTTTATGATAGAAGCAGGTTTGGGGGTTTCAATCACATAAATATTTTTTTTTCTCTTTTCTCTCTTAGCAACCTTTCAGGAAATATGGAGATTATAATCACTTTCCTTTATTAATAGGCATCTCCCAAGAGTCTAGCAATTTCCTTTTTAGCTCTTTCTAGTGCTTTCCTTCTTTCACATACCTTTGCTAAAGAGGCTTTCTTTTTCTAAGCTGCAGTTTCTATTCTTAAATCAAAACCATGCCTTCCCAGTTTTTCTCCCATATCTGTACTACTGGTTTAGTTCTATTGACTTCACGGAGACAAACTGAACACAAATATAAACTAGGAAAACCCTAGTCTTCTTCAGTTGTCACCTTTATTTACTACTAATTTAAAGCTACTTTCTATCCTCCTGGACTCCTAATTCAAATGTAGAGAGGTACTATGTGATCTGGACTTGATATGAACTGTTCAGTCTTTTAATACTTTCACAAATACGATTTTGTCTCACTTCCTACATTTTTCCCTATTTTCACCATTTCAGTTCTGTTTCAACATCTCCTACTTCCTTTTAACATCCCATCAAAAGACTGAAAAGTCATGAACTTGTTTCGTTGCAAAAACAATTTCACTGTCACTTCATTCTGTTGTTCTTATCTAACTTTTTATCAAAGACATTACACATAAAAATGGAAACATTAAATGTAAAGCATCTGATTGTCTACTCCACCTGAAAGCTCCAGTGGTTCTCTAAAGCCCATCCTGTCCTTTCACATACAGTAACACGTTACTCTTCTTCATAAATTTATTATGGAGAATGCAGAATACTATGCAAAAATGAGATTAAATTAGAAACTACATCTAATTTTATTTTTTAATCCAAGTTATTCCTTTCACAACACAAAGCTTCAAAAAAAAAAAAGACCCTATTTATTTGGCCCATGGAATATGTCTTTGTTGAGGACATTTGCTGTCAATGATTCAATCTTTTTATGAAAGAATTTATACTGTTATGATCTGCATTTGTGTAAAACCCTTTGCTCTGACTCATTCAGATGATGGCTACTTTCCAAAATACTGAAATTACTCATGATAAATCTACTGCAGTGACAGAAATACAAGTTTTGAATAATGGATTTCAGAAGCCTGTATTACATTTTCACTCGTAAGATGTATTACCATAAAATAGACATTAAATATATCTGCACAGTGCAGCAAACTTCCAGAACTCAACAGCAGCATGACACATGACATGAGAAAATTAAGGTTTTCCTGAGTTTCCAAAGTCAGTGGGGATCCAGTTTAGAAGGAGTTAGTGTTACAATCACAGAAATCTATTCTTTAACACCAGAATTATTATTACATTCAAAGGGAATGTTAATGGAAAGCTTTCAATTATTTTTCAGAACAATGAATAAAGCTGATGATAAATTAGAGGTTTTTCTTGATGAGCAAAAGTTGTGAGAGGATGCAATATCTTCATCTACCCTTCTTCCTCCTTCTTCTGGGATTTCAATTTTCTATCAGGTTCTGCATATTAAATACTGGCTAAAGGAAGGGGAGGGAGGGAAACCTTTGACATCCCCACCCAAAGGGTCTCCTTACCTTTTTCGGCTCCAAGCAGAAATTATAAATTGTTTTCTGAATACAATAAGGGGAGAAGGAACTGGGAGAAATTTAGATACGCAAGCAGCAAGATTTTGAGGGCCTGTGGAAATGGAAGCAACACTCTTAAATTCCCTTTAATTTTGTCAGTAATTTACAACAAAGCACAGAGCCAAGTTCAGGAGAATTAATGGCCCTACCACTGCGATGAATAAGACTCTAAAACTATTTAATATGTGCTGACTCTGGGTGGTGGGTGGGGGAGACAATAGAAGACAGAACAGTAATATTTTTTTCCAAGAGCAGAGAAAAATATGAAACCTCTAGGTAAAATGTTCATATTAAATAAATAGCCATGAATCTCAGCTGCAAACTGTATGGTGACAATCATTAAAAGAATCATGCTGCCATCTTCACATAGTTTTATTTCATTAACATAATGGCAGATGTGCATTTCTGGCAACATGACTGGTGAAATAGATTCTCAGTCAGAACTCTACTGCTAATCTGACCAGGACAATTAGCATAACGTCCTTTTTTCATTTTGTATTTAGGCAATAAGATAACTAGAAACTTACCATATAGCTAGACTCCACTTTCTAGAATGCAATCTAGATACCCCAGATTTAGTGGGAAGAGGAGACACTTCTGTTCATATTGGGGTGTTTTTTTGAGGATTTGTTAAAGTTTTCATTTAAACAGACTTTTTCAATCTACATATGCCAATAACAAGAGGAAACTATCTGGAATACCATTGGTCTTAGTCATGCATTATGATTAAAATCAGGAAAAAATTCACAAAAATGCAAAAAAAGAAAGATTTCGAAATTTTGGTTTTTAAAAAGTAATTTCTGTGATTCCAAGCCATGAACAGTCCTTCATTATACACTGCAGAACTTGTCTACACCACAGAAATAAGACAAATATAAACTCATTACTTTTCTCTGGCCTTTGGAAGACTTATATACTTGAGGAGATTTTTAATATAGGCTTACAAGCAGTGTCATAAATTATTCAGAGTTTGATTTTATATTGGATTTGTTCCACAATGCAGTGATCAATCTGTGTTGCTTTCAGAAATGAGGATGGCAGTTTGTGTGAAATACAGAAGTTAATAAATTCTGTTTTAATTGTCTATAGTCTGTCATGGTGGGTCAGACAATGGGTCAGACATTTGGTTTATTAGTGCAGACTGTAATCACTGTGTTTTGCCACAAATTCGAAAGCCAGTTTCTCAGTTCATTTGTAGGTTTTTATTTAATGAGCTAAAGAAGACCTTTCATGTGCATTGATGATTCTGTAACTCCATTCGCTTGTGGGTTTTGCACAGGATTTCACCATTAGCAGATAATTACTGCTAACCCTTATTTTCTGCCATACTGCTCCTCTGTTCTCACTGCAGTCATAGAAAGGCACGTCTTTTGACACCTACTTCACTTCCACAACTGGTTTAATATTAAATACCTTCTAATTTTTAGAGGATTAAGAACAGCCTGTTTTGCTCAGGAGACAGTTTGCTTATAGAGCAGTATAGCCAAAGACAATAAATTGCAATGCCCTCCAGCTAAGAATAAATGGCATCTCATGGAGCTGAAGAAAATGTGTCACTAATACTATTACTGTTAAAAAAGAAAAAGCAAAACTTTTTTCAGGAAGCAACACATAGGCAAAAATACTCCTTATCAATTTTAATGAGATGTGGTAATATACATCAACATTTCTCTTCTTAATACTTGTAGATTTTTCTACTTGTTTTCCAATATTGTTACAATCTTAATTTATTTTTTTCCTCAATAGATTATTTTCAATTCTACTATTTTCCCACTACCTTCACACTCTTCATTGTATTTTTGCTGTTCAGAACTTGCCCTCCCTCATTATTTTCTGATTAGTCCTTCCAAAACTTGCATTACTTAAACTGGATTATAGGACTGCGACATTCAGCACTTGATCATAGTAGGGTGGAGTAGGGTAGGGTAGGGTACATCAGGTCTGTTGGAAGGGAATGACAAAGATATCATAGAATCACAGAATCGTAGGGGTTGGAAGGGACCTCGAGAGATCATCGGGTCCAACCCCCCTGCCAAAGCAGGGTCCCTAGCTCATATTGCACAGATAGGCGTCCAGACGAGTCTTGAACATCTCCAGAGATGAAGACTCCACCACCTCCCTGGGCAGCCATATGCTGATGGCTGCAGTCAGGTTACAGTTCTCATCCAATTGCCAATAGTATGCAACTACATCATGCAATTTAGCAGAAAGTTGCCAGTTAACCTTCTAATATCTCTAAATACGGAGATTCTTCTACATCACAGCTAATTTCCACATTAAAATCTTTAGTTAAAAACTTCTTTTTTTCTTTAGTGTAAATTAACCTTTTAAAGTAAATAGAGTACCATATGAGAAGAATATTCTTTTCAGCTTCAGGAGCAAATGTAGCCTGTATGAAAGAAGCAGCTGCATTTGTGCACATGGGTATCACATAGAAGTGGCTGGATTAAGGGGAGGATATAGAGTCTATCATCCCTTTAAGTAAATCTTTATCTAATAGCATTGCCAAAATCCTGAACAGAAAAACATATGTAATACAATAGAAGTAACAGATGACAAAAACATGCTTGAAAATAATAAAGGAATACAATGAAAGTCCCTTTGGGAAGTTGTAGTGTAGTCATTAGTGTGTTCTTACTAGTATAATGCTCATACACATTCATTTTGGAAAGATCTCAGAATTTACCAGGTAGCATTTATTAATTTTGAACTTTGTAAGCTACAGGAAATTTGTAGAGCTCTGTTTACTGAAGCAGATAGCAACTCATTTAAATAGAATTTAAATATATTTCTGAGATTTCTGTGGCAGCTGGGTAGAACCAAACACTTTTAACCAGTCCTATTTTTCTGGAGGGATTGTGCTCATTTCATCCACCTCGAACCATCTATAAATTAAATTAACTGTATATGATCTGTGGTACAGAAGTATTTCAGAGAAGTATTCAAGAGAACTAGTAACAAAATGGTTGTGATGAGCAGCCTTCCATCCAGCATTCACACATGAACTTTTTGCACAAATGATTGAAATGACCTGTGCACCCTCAGGGTATATAAAAGCTGTAAAACATCTATTCCCTCAAAGTCTGTAAGCATTCCAGGCTGCCTGGAAAAGGTATGGGAAATTCCCAAGATTTTCACAGTTTTTATCACTAACTTCATTATTTTTGCAGGTTTGGGTTTTGTTTTGGTTTGGCGTTTTTGGGGGATTTTTTTTAGGTGGAAAATTACTGACAAAACCCTCCAGCCACTCACATTTTATTACAGGTAAAACTTTACCTGCCTTTCTTCAAGTTTCATTTACCTTGAGCTATAAAAAGATGCTGACCAAGTTGGGGATATGTCTGCGATATATTTGTCTTGTAGGTATACATTGAATCCATTTCCAGGCAATCATTCAAACCTACTTAAAAGTTCTCCTCTATCTTTAAAGTATAAATATATAGGTATGGACCCAATCCTGTGCTGTCTTACACCAAAAGTCGTCCAAATCTCTCAGAAAAAAAAAAAAAGAACTTCTCAGAAAAAAGCTGCAGAACATCTATCTTATGCTCTAGCCTTTTATTCAAGTCTTTTCATTAACCTTCCTACTTCCCAGTAAGCTTCCTTACACTCCTGAGCCAACAGGACTCTTGTCTTTTGCCTTGGATACCATCCAAAGCATTAACAATGACTGCTGAAGTTTGCTTAATACATCAGTAAATAAAACAGTTTTACTTTCTACTTTGTATTGGCTGTCAGCCATCTTCTATGATCTCAGAAAACACTGAACCAATGGATCAGCGATAATATTTAGCTGCTATTTTGGAGAAGCTGAAACTGTGAATACCTCTTCAGATAAACAGTTAATCAGGGTGTCCTTACTCGTGTGTCAGTCTTAGCACTGTTTTTACTCTGGTGTTTCACTGTAAACTATTTCCTTGGCAAAATGGACTTTATTCATCCTAATAAATTATTTTGACTGTCTTCTGTTCTCTTACTATACCATATAAATGAACTCACGCACACAATTTTTTCACATTAGCGGCAGCAGGGAAGAAAGAAAAACTGGTTTAGATTCCAAAGGAGAACCACAGGATGATTTGTTCACATTGATGAAATAAAACCCTGAATCTGGAGTGTCTCTTTTACCATTGACTATGTGAATTAGCCAGACTGGTCTATCAGGTTTTTTATTGTTACTCTATACACTGGTTTTATGCATATGCCCTTTAGTTCCAACACAACATGTGTACATTTAAATTGATCAGATATGCTTAATGGCTCTTTGTAGTTTAATTTTCCTTTTTCATTTTAGAGGGTGTGTTTTTTCCCAGTTTTTAAGTCATGCTTTAAAATCAATTAATTAAAATGTACATTTTCTTATGCAACTGCTTTATATTTGACTGGACTTTTCTGAAGGTTTTTTTAGAGCTGAATAGTAACGTGATTCCACAGCAAAGCAGCTAAAAATGGTTTCCAGTTCCCAATCCCAGACACATCACGTGTGTCACTGTTGATCTTTTCAACTCATTTCTAATAAAGCCTGAAAAGAAAGAACGTGTAAAGATAAGAGATGGAAAAGCACACATCTGTGGAAAAATAAACCTCTTCTATCTGCCCAGCTGGATCTGCATCTTCATTACTACTGCATCACTGAGAACAGACTTTAAATCATAAATTGGCTCTAGTAAGATGCTCGGCACTTTCTGTCCAAAGATGAATGTAATTTCCTAGTAATTTTAGAAAGGGTGGAAACCATGAGAGTATTATGATCTAGTTCGATGAGGAGAAATAGAGAAGGCTGAAGCAGAGCCAGTAGTCTTGATATTTTTAATATAATCACTGAAGACATTTTTCATTAAAATCGCCAATAAGGATGGGCATCTAACTCTCCTAGGTTCCTAAGAGAACCAGTGCAATCTTACTATTCTCCTAATCCATTTAACAGGTAATAAAGAAAGACTGACAAATCCCCTATTATAAAGATTATAAACAGTCAGTCTGCTACATATTTACTACAGAATAGCAACAAAGACACTTGCTGAGATCATTCAACATCTGCCAACTAGTTAAAACTAAATCACAGGAGACTTTTTTGGGATTTCAGCCAGTCAAGGAAGAATCTAAAATCTATGCAAAACAGTCTGTCTCACATTGCTTTTGTATTAGGTCTCACACCTCAACAGACTGTATTTTGTTTTTTTTTTTTTCCCCTATTCTTAAAAGAAACCAACAAAACCACCCCCACATCCTCCCTTCCCCCCACCCCACCCCCCCCCCCGATATATCAGAATCCATCTAATAAATGTCTTCCTTAAGCAAATGAGAATGGATAGTCTAAACCACTAATTCTGGCTTTTTACATCTTGTCATTGTCCCTCACTCTAAGAAGAGAGAAAATACCTGAATTAAGAGCAGTTTTCCTATAGGAAGAGGAAGGTAGAAGAAACCACGTTGCACATGCATACTTGCAGTTTTATCTAAATCAAAATAATTGACAAGTACATACTGTCTGAACAAAGATATGCAGCAGAAGGAAAACATAGCCTGTAGTTGACATTTATAACAACACTTTCAGATGGTCAGAAACACTATGTTCAGTCCTCAGCTAGCAAGGTGTTTCTGGCTACATCTGTCATCACGTACAAATCACTGATTCAGACTGTCACATATTAAATTCTTTCAGTATATGTTCATGAATCACTCAACCTGATACAGCTCCTCTAGCCAGGCACTGTACATCTATTTGCTGCGTTCATCTGTATGTCTTTCTGCACTGTTTACACTTGGAAAACTGACATCTGTTTTCTAGGGATGGTAACCACTATTAGCATTGCAACTAAGCATGAGTGTAGACAAGCAAAATCTTGTGTGGAACCTAAAAAAAGTCATACTTACTGGGAAAAAAAAATGCATATGCATACAATTAAACTCCTGCTCTTTAATATAAAAAGCTTAAACATTGAGTTTGGACATCACACTCAAATTGATATGTCTATGCTGCCAACTCATCAGCGAACTGCGTGTATCTGCAGATGATGCAATTTGTTCTGTAAGGGCCACCTCAAATAATCCGTTATTTGGTTTCTGACTTCATCATATAAATCATATAAAGCAAAAAGCTAAAAAAAACCCAAACCCAAACCTCATTCTGTATAATACCTAGATACAAATGTTTCAGCTATAAAAAATCTCCTTCAGCATTTTCTCGCTGTCCTAGAGTTCAGCCAGTGGAGGTCAATGTCTCTTAATCTTCACTTTCTTCATTCTGTTCTGCAGCTAGGTTCCACCTCATTATATAAACTCAAAAACAGTCTGCAAAAAATTGTATTTGACAGCTCATTCCATTCTATGCCTCTAGGATTGTGTAAAGCAGCAATTCTCAAACTTTATGGAAATGTAACCCTACTTTGGTTGTGTGTCTTGGGCATGATATCTCCCCTTCCTGACAGCTACTTAGGTTTAACCTAATATGCAGCACGGTCCAGGAGTGCCAGATTTTGTAATTGTTGGCACAGGCTAGAATCCTCCAGGGCTGAAGGGTGAGAAGAGGCTGTAATTACTGGCTATAGGTGTTTCCATTTTCCAGGGAATTGTTAGCTGTCAGCAATTAAAAATAGTTACCACTACTGTGACAAATGGAAATACCTCCTCTAGTAGCAATAGCTGCTTGTAATTCTCCCTCCTGGACAAAATGAACTGTTATTGTCTTATCTGAGTGATACTCCTAGACCATAGTCCTAGAATGTCATCCTAGTGCTGCATGGCAGAAATACTGTCTGCATGAAAACAATGAGTTTCTTACTGAGTTTAAAAGTGAAAAAAAAAAAAAAAAACCCAAACCTCAAACAAACACCCCCCAATAAAAACCAACAATAAAATATCCCCCTTGTTCTTAAGTACCAGATCTGATTGTTTCACTGAAGATTCAGTCCCCAAAGATAACTACAAGGTAATCTTAGCTTTGTAAGTCAAATTATTTAAGTAATTTAAGCTGAATTTCCCTAATAGACCTGATGGAGAAAGCACAGTGTGGTCGGTGCCCCTTGCTAATACTGCTCTTTAGCAGTTGGGCCTATCAAACACAATGTAAGGCATTTGAGCCAAAATGCCCTTGCAGCCTAGTTCAGACAAAAGACTTGCACCCTGGTTTCCATTGGACAACCCAAACCACCAACTGGTCCTATTTTAAAAGAAAGAATAGATCTTACTAACCAACATAAAAACCCTTCCAGAAAACAGCAAGCAAGTTGTCTGCCCAAGATTCGGTGGGTCATCACTAAAAGCTAATCTATAATCTCCAGGCACACGATAGGATTCTCTGCAGCTTCAGTCATGCACTTACAGCCAGCAGCCAGCAGACGCCTTTAGTGATCATGGAATATATTCTTTCTTTGCTGCTTTCACTGTCTAAACATTTTCTGGCTCACTTGCAACATTCCTTCTCATCTAGCAAAACAGCTGTGACACTTCTGCACCATTATCTCAAACCAGCTGAAGCTGGCCATACATTAAGACTCTCAGTCTATAAGGATGTGTCTCTCTTGAAGTATCCCCTATCACAGCTCTCTCTTAATAATTTTGAAAGGACAGAAATATTTCAGTAGCTTCATTATTTCAATAGCTAGGAAAAAAATGTACAAGAATATGGCATAAAAGAAACCTCTGCTGCTTCCAAAATAGCTGTTCTTGTCTTACTTTTTCATAGATACCTGCTGTATCTTTTGCCATGAGAAAACCATACTATTATTTTTTCAGGGTGAAAGCTGGTAATTTATCTCCTTATTGACATTTTCAGTTACACAGATTCCTGCATTGTAAAATGGAAGCAAAATACAGTGAATTTATTTTATATTGCCAGTTTTATTATGCAAACCACAATTGCTCCTGCTGTCAACAAAAGTTTAGTGCTACTGAAAAGCGTTTAATCTCTTCTTGCAAAACATGACACGAGCTGCATGTAAATTAGACCACGCCTCCTCATGACTCATATCCCATTTGTCTTGAGAGCAGAGATATTTTCAACGGAAATGTCTTAAAAACACACTTTTTTTTTTTCTAGGTATACTTCTGTTGTTACATAGAGTGCTCTAATTCAAACTAATTAAGGGCAGGTGGGATCCTTTCATGTTTCTATGGTCGTGGCTATTTTATTTTCACTACTATTGTATTGCCTACCAGTTATTTTCCCAGTCATTTATATGAAACTTGGACACAACGGGAGGGGTGAGCCATTAGCAACCATTTCTAAAAATAAGATAATCCTATTGTCTACTCATAAAATAAAAGGTAACGGACAGAGTAGTGTCTGAATAAACTTTCTGTTCATTTTTCAAAGATGACCGTATGTCAGCCTCTGCTTGTTCCCCAGAGTCTCTGCAGCAGTTGCAGAATGCTAAAAGACAGAAGCTCAGCTACATTTCTCTGTGTGCTATATGTGGAACACCTGCTGGCTTCCTTTGCTTTGTTGTGGATTTTGGCAATAAATAAGAAGACTAAAGAATATATGAGCCAGTGAAACAGTGCCCACTGGGGTGTGAACCTGTACTGACCTGAAGTCACAGGACTTATTCTATTTCTTCAGTGAGAAACACACAGGGAAAAGCTGCCGAAGAAGGCATAGAAAGCTGCACTGCATCAAAATACCAGGCTAAAAAGAGTAACAGTCCCTTTTCCATCAAAAGGATAAAATATCGTTCAGTGCTTTGGGGTCAAAAGCTATTATTGCTGTACTTTAAATTCAGATTAGTCCAATTTTTCTATCTGTAACTTCATTTCCAGTTCTATAAAATCATCCAGCCATATTTGGATTATCTGACTGCAAACACTGCAGAGGGAACTAAACAGACAAGTGCAGAAGAACCCAGTGGTGGCTCTAATGCTAATACTGGTGGTGAATCACAATTGAGAACTCTGGAGAAGACTTTAGTATGCGTGTAACAGTGAGTGTGTGAGAAAATGGTGAGTAGCTGTGAGCTCTACTAGACCAGTACATGAATGCATGAGCACCCTGAAACAGACTTCAGTATAACAGTCACATATACATATACATACACACACACACGTGGAAAATCATTACATGTTGAGGATTTCACTGTGTATCTCAGAATGCAGCGACTTAGACTGAGCATTGCGAGTGACATGTAAGACAGTGCTACATAGTAATGCCCACTGTTTCTGAGTTTCAGCACAAAACAACTAGACAGTCTCATCTTAGTACCATCTTAGTCCATGATCCAGGTCAGCCAGCACGGCTTCACCAAGGGGAGGTCGTGCCTTACCAATCTGCTGACCTTCAATGAGGGAGTGACAGCATCAGTGGATAAAGGGAAGGCGACCGGTGTCACCACTGCCCCTTGTCCCATCCCTGCACTCCCTCGTGAACGGTTCCTCTTATCCCACTTTCCTGTAGCAACCCTTTAAGTATTGGTAGGCCATAATTAGGTCTCCCCAGAGCCTTCTCTTCTCTAGGCTGAACAAACCCAAGTCTCTCAGCCTGTCTTCACAGGAGATGAGCTCCAGCCTGATGATCATTTTCATTGCCTCGTCTGGACTTGCTCCAACATCTCCATCTCTCTCCTATACTGGGGATCCCAGGTCTGGACTGTTGTTCTGCTGAAACTCCACTTGAAATGTCATTGCATTACTAAGACAGGGCAATAACAATGCAAGATTTTAGCAAAGTGTTGAAAGTTCTAGTGGAGATGAAAACCACTGTCCTTCAAGGAAAAAATGGGAAGAATCCACTCCTCTCCAAGACTTGCCCAGATGAAAAGCAAGAACTAAGAAGAATTCTGATGATTAATTTAAGAGATGATTTCTCTGTTTCAGTACTTCAGGATTTCAGCTTGTTCCTACTGACTTGAGTACTGCAGAGGCAAGTCCTCAGCCATCAATATAAAAACAGTACAAAGAGGAAACATACTTTCCCTTTAGCACATATTCTTATAGAATGAGGACCTCCATCCTTTCCTTCTGCAATTCATGCAGAAATGGTAATTAACATTTAGGCACGCTGGCTTATGTGACTACAAGCAGTCAACGTAAAACTTAGGAATAAAAAATAGCCATCCATACCAACTTCATACATGTCAACCCATTACAAAATGCATTAAAGGAAAACAACACTTTGCAATCAAATAAACTTTTAACTGAAGCTTATAGGCACTTTTTTCTGGCAAGATTGGCCAGATTTTCTTAGACCCCATTATTTAGAATAAGTAATAATTGCTTTGTTTTAATCATGAAACCACCACAAAATAATTTTACTGTGTAATTAATAGGAACCACCATTCACGCTGGAGGAACAGTACAGAAACAGTGAAGGAGGAAAAATCTATACAGAATACATTTCAGAGTAATGCGATGCTCCCTAATGTATGAGATAAACACAAGCGTGATTGGGGATTTCAAGGTCAGTGAAGACCATGGTGAGCACATTCTATATTAAAAAGATTAGAGAATGTTATCAAGTATCATCAAGTGCAATCAGTCCACAATTTCTGTTTCAGTAAAAGTACATCATAGGCATCGTATACCCCGTTTGACTCAATTCAATGGCTTATCATACCAATGATTTTAAAAATACTCATTTTTTAGCATCAATTTTTTCATCTTCACCTTTCATTTTCCACGACATATTATGGATTTTTTCTTGAACAAATGTAACTACTTCCTTCTTTTAACCAGAACTCCAAAGCTGCCATCAAGGAAACTCTTCAAATTCTCCTTAGTCCAAACTTGAATGTTTGAAAATCTATATTTTGTACAAGTATAGAGAGGACTTTTATTGCATTTGATCTCATAAATAGGTTTTGGGTCATAATCAATAGTAAGTATAATTTTAATAAAAATACCAGGCATATTAGCAGCAAGTAGTTTACTACAGATGAGAGAAACAACCAAATAAGAACATAAAGAAAAAGTATTTTCATTTAAATTTACATAAGCCACCAACACTCCCACAGACTCATTCAGATAGAGATTTTGCCCCCAAAATGGGGCCTCTTAGAGCAGGTCCAGAGGAGGACCACAGGGATGATCAGAGGGCTGGAGCACCTCTCCTCTGAAGACAGGCTGATAGAGTTGGGCATGTTCAGCCTGAAGAAGAGAAGGCTGTGAGGGGGACTTTATAGTGGCCTTCCAGTATGCAAAGAGGACTGCAGGAAAGCTGGAGAGTGACTGTCTGTAAGGGCATGGAGTGATAGGACGGGGGGAAATGGTTTTAAACTAGAGAAGGGTAGGTTTAGATTAGATATTAGGAATAAGTCCTTCACTATGAGGGTGGTGAGGCACTGGCACAGGTTGCCCTGAGGAGGCCCCATCTATGGAAACATTCAAGGTCAGGCTTGATGAAGCTCCTGTCTAGCTAAAGTTGTCCTGCTTACTGCAGGGGGGTTGGACTAGATGACTTTTAAAGGTACCTTCCAACCTAACGCGTTCTGTGATTCTATGATGACTTCTATGATTTTAATCTTTCAATACTGTATTCTAGAGTTTGACCAAACATAAATAAATTATTGGGTTTATGCAATTTATCAACATAGCAGTTGATTTTCTCCTGCTTTTGGCAAACCTGAATCTTTACAAATTCATTTGATATAGAAGCGTTCTATGTAAAACCAAGTGCTCCCAATGCAGTTTCTCTGCTGTACTGTATTTTGCTTTTACAAAATGTACCACTATAAGCATTATCTGATCTAGCAAGATCTTATTTGGAAAATTAAATCAATGCATCAATTGATGCAAGGATTTCTCCGACAACTGACATTATTTCTTGTTTCTCTTATGTAATGAATAAGGACACTAAATTTAACAGTTAGTGATACCATATAATCTCCTATCTCTATTTTTTAAGAAAAAGTTTAGGATCTTAAAGTCTAGAAAGAAGCACTCTTCCTTATTAGCTATTCAGTATGGCTACAGATTAGAAAGAAAAGCACCTTGGAGAAACTTGCTTTTCAGAAATAAAACAAGTTTTGTATACAGAATGAATTTTTGTATTCATTCAATAATTCTTAAAATTAATATAAATACCTAATTCGTGTTGCACCAAGACTAGAGTTGTTACCACAGTTCTCTACTTGGTATGCAAGAAGTATCCACATTTTCTGCTCATAAAAAAAATAAGAGAAATGTCATGATTTGCCTAATGTCACATAGCAGGAAACAGAAATCAAATCCTATTCTACGACCACTTGACATTCAAAGCCCTTCATAATCTTCTTCCTAATATTTGTCTCCTCTCCTGTCACCCCCTCCTCTTTCAATACTCAAACAACTTGAGCTCTCCAACCTCTTGTATGCTTGTTCACTGTTTCCTTTCATGCTGCTCATACCTTTTGAGTTTGCTTTCTGAACCAAGATACACCTTCTCTTTTATTTATCAATGCCTAGCTTAAAATTCAGCCCTTCATGACTGTCATGGACCATCACAGATGAGATATCCCTGTGTATAAACAATTCTCAGTCCTTACCCATATCTAAAGACAACTTTTCAGCCCCTATAGCCTAGTGCATTCAGGTTAACAACATGCAATAACTATATATCTTTCTTAATCCAAGGAGTTAAAACATCTTTCTTCTTACTGCAGAAAAGCATTCACTGTCAGAACTTTCAAAGAAGTTAATGTAAACAGCATATCGTTAACCATCTTTTTATTACTATTCATTTATGCAACTTCCAAATCCTTGCATATATTATATTGTCTTCCTACTTCATCAACCCCTTCAGGCTGGAAGTGCACCTTTTCAAAGGTCTTTAAAATTCCCAACACACATGGCAGCAACATAAAATAAATAAGCACTATATAGTTCATCATAGAAATTTGAAAAAACAACAGGTTTTCTATAAATAAAGTACTCTATATTTATGTAAAGACAAAGTTATTTTTCTAATGGACACAAGTGAAAGAAAGATCCACAAAAAGTATCTCTGCACTTTTTACAATACAAAAATAAGTTAGTACTTTGATGAAAGAATATGCTGAACACAAACAAAGCATCATAAATCAAATAATCATCAAAAAATCATGAAGTCTGTATGCTGTAGAACAAGAAAGGAATGTATTTTCAGCCAAGAGTGTCTGTGCTTGTATATTTGCAATTATTTTTCACAGCCAACAATTTTTTGAGATTAGAAACAAACTGGAATTTACCTGCATCTTTTCATTTTAGAGTTAATGATTACTTAGCATTTACTTGGGAAATCTTAAATTTTAATATTTTATTTCAAATTTTTAAAAATCTATAAAAAACCAAGAAGATCACTTTAAAAATTCAGAAGAATTGATTTTTCAATAATATAATTTAATTCCAAAGTATAATATACTCCATTGCTGTAGAGCTGAAATGTACTTCAAGAGAGGAAAGACTACACTATGATTCTACAGAGTTCCTATTATGGTGGTGATCTAAGTTCTAAATCTTTGCAACATAATATATTCACCTTTTATGTGATACACTTTTTAGATACAACAAAGGTACTGCTAAAGATGATAAACTGTAGCACTAAGAAGTACCATTAAGAGAGGATTTGGAAACTATCCCATTTGAAGGTAAGATGCAAATCAAGTTTTAAAAGTTCATGGAGATATAATAGAAAGTTTGGATGGGAGTTTATACTCCTCAGTGCAGCCTCTGTTTACTGCTCCTGCAGTTCATGGAAATCATCAGTTTAGCCAAATGTTCCTGGAGTACCATCCACCTCATCCTGAAGCAGACATGAAAAATAGATCAGATCAATTATGTCCCATAAGCGCCCCTTCTCTTCAGTGAATATAAATGGGCTGCAGAGTGATTGACTCAAACACAGACATCTAAAGTGAGATGAATCCCACACCCCACAAGTAATTATCCTGTAAATTTTTTCTCAATAAAATAATGTTTAAATGTTTCTTACCAACAGGCTAATTAAACAAAGAAAATTAAACAAAGAATTTTAACTAGGTAATACACCCTAATTCATGAGAAACTACAAAACTGCTAGAGCTGAAAAAGAATTTGTTGACTTTTGTTATTCCTCATAGTGTTGGTCAAGAGGTATAATTTCCAGTCTCTCTAGGATTAGGAAATAATTGAACCCATTTTTGTCACGAATCCCTCTAGAGGAAAGATATCTATACATTTTATAATCTTTTGAAAAAGCTGGAGCTTTTGAAACTACATAAAAACACACAAATTTTATTGAAACCAACATATTCTTTGAAGACAGTGGAAAAACAGGCATCAGGCTTTTTTTTTTTCCCTTCTATAAAACAAAACCCAAACCAACAGAACAGGCAGCTGATACCTCAAGAAAGTCTACTAGGTCATTTTTTAAAGAATATTTGAGTATTTTGCCTTCTCCACATAATAACTTCTAAAACTGTTTTATTCTATTAAAATATCATTATTGTTAATTTTTGTCCTGATACAGAGCTAAACGAAATGTTGAAATACGAAAAGCTCCCATAAGAAAAGAACTCCAAATGCTGAATGGATAAAATTAAAACATCTTCACAGAACATCCTCTGCTGCAATTAAGGAGTGAAAGGGAAAAAAAAGATACAAAGGCAAAACCTTCCCAAAATATTATTTATTTCTCTATTGTGTTGACTCCTGTAAAACATAACTTTACTATCTGCACTGCACTTAGTGTTTTAATCCAATAATCACCCAAAACTAATGGCTCAAGAAGTTAAAAATAGCAGCTATATGGCATGTAATAGCCATAATGCACTTGGGGGCAATTTGAGATCTCTTGCTCATGAGGAAAAAACTCACAATCATTGTTGAAACAAGCTAGACACAAGAGCCAAAGCTGAGAAAAACATCCACTTTCTGTCACTCCAGTATTTTTTGATGAAGAATTAAATGTATTTATTCTCCTGAATCATAGAATCATAGAATATACTGAGTTGGAAAGGACCCATAAGGATTATCAAGTCCAACTCCTGACTCCACACAGGGCCAGCCAAGTTATCCTTATTTAAAAAAAAGTGATAAATATATATTTATAGCCTTATTTTAGAAGAAGAAACTTTTTCTAATAGCTAGAAGATTCAAGGAACTGTTCAGTTTTATACTGCATATTCAGATAACTAGAAGTACTATTAAAAGGAACAAAGATGCTTCATTTTAAAAAAATCTCTTACCTTCTTCCTTCAAAAAAAACTTTTAAAAATATACTTCTTTAAATGGAGTGACTTCAGGATTACAAACTATTATTGGATCTTCCTGAAGCTGTATTGCCTTTCTCATCAACATCATCCTCTTCTGTTTGCTTGTCTCCACATCTGGCTGTTTTTTAAGACTGTTCGTTTGTGAAAGTGAACTAAGGCAATGAAAAAATGGGTTCAGATAAGGTTACAATATCCACCAATTTAGTATAAGATCATGATGAATCAGTAAAATATACGCCCACTGCACTTCTTTCTACTTTATTCAATTAATTTTTTCTGAGTGCACTATAGAGATATTTTGTCTTTAAATGCAGCTTGCTTTCTATTTAATCTTCCCTCTCACATGGATATCATGCACAATGGTGCACTTTTATTATTTCACACACAGATGAGGAAAAATAAATCCATTTCCTTCTGCGAATTATATATATATTTCTCTATGTGCAAAATAGAGTATTCAAGGTTAGCAGCTCACAAATTCTTATAAACTGTATAGGGATGGATCTCACTAGCGTTCATGCAAAACCTCCATGTTACCCAAGTGTTGCAGAAGCCAGTAATACAACAAATGGCACAGATCCTTCTAGAACAGTACTGGAACATTATTCCAGAATGAGAAAGAAGAGTAACTGATTATTGAAAAACAAGTCTTTAAAACAAGAAGTAAACCAAATCTTTGTGCTGTTCCTTTCTAATGTCAAGACCAAAATTAGGTGAAGGGCATACCTAAATCCCACTTACATTCCCTTACCCAGAAGTCCAGGTAACTTGATTTCAATAACTCTCGCATGCCACCAAAGGGAACTGCTCTGAAGTCTTCAATTGCTGCCTTCCTGTACTGAAATCCACTGTATAACGCAAAGCATCGGGCTTTTCTGCTACCAAAGTTAGTTTAAATACATCCCACAGCTACGGGAACCTAACAGGAGCAGTTTAACATATATTTGAGATTCCTGGCTAGAAAACGGGTCTGAAAAAGCATTAACCTAGTGTATTTTCTGTCCACGGTGGCAAGACATACCTAGCACTGTCTTAGAAGTTTGCTAGCAAAAATCCACTTCATTTTATTTCTTATAAAATATTATTGTTCAGAGCCTATTGAGCAACTAGCATAATTTTTGATTCACCATGACTGTGGCTACATGGTTTTCTTCTTTGAGTTAACTTTGTGGATATCTGTATCTGGAATATTTTTCCACTTCAGAATTGTTCTATCATTAGTCAGAATACCCTCAGGCCAGAGAGTCCCTTGTCCCCATCAGTCTACAGGGGAACAGAGGCATCATTCAGGGAGTAGTCTATTTGTGCTCACTCAGTTTGCTCTGGTCAAAAGTTATTTAGGAGCACACCATACAGAGTGCCATATCAGATTAGAACAAAATCTGTCTCTGACAGTGATCAATAGCAGTTGCTGAGGGAAAGAGGGTAAGAATGGGGCAACATGCCGTAACACTCACCTTGGTGTCACCTTCCCATTTGCCAACCATCCGCCACTGTCAGACAGCACGCAGACCTATCAGGCCTCATACCAGCCTGGAGAGCTGATCCACCAACAGATGCATCCCTCAGCAGATGCACAGAAAAAGGGAATCATAACTCTATTAATATTTTAAAACCTTGTATAATGGAATGGAAAAATATTATTGTCAGTAAGATTCTTAAACACAAAAGTCACTAAATTAAATTATCCTTTTCCTCTTTACATCATTATTAGCATTATTTTTTGATAATTCACTCCATAAATGCCATCCATGACATTGAAAAAAATTCTTACTGTGAAATTTGGAAAAAATTCAGTCAAGAAGGATACTAAAGCTTTTTATCAAATCTGAAAAATATTACTTTACTGTTGCTACAGTAACATCTTCCTAATAAGCCCTTCAAATTTAAACACTGTCTTAAGAGAGTTCTAGGTCAAGTTAAAAAACACAGACAAGCTCTTCAGAGGAATCAAGTTTATATTCAGTGTGGGTAAGAATGCAACAGAAAAGGTGAACTAAATTTTTTAGCTATTTCCATAATGATTTCTCACTTGCTGTGGTCTGTCCTACTTTCTTTCCCCTTAGCCACCCAGTAGTCTCTCTTCTGAGGAGAGAATTCTCAATTGCCTCTAAGGGAAAATTCCTAATAATTTTTATCCCATAGAAACATATCATCTTCATTAAAAAGAAAAGCTTAGATTTGCAAAAAGATATATTTGCAGATATAAGTTTACACCTCCTGAGATGAGACCAAGAATAAAAAGCTATTTCCAGTTTCTCACATATGGAGAATAACTACACATAGATAATATATGAACTGAGAAATTGCAGAGTGAATACAAAAATCATTCATGAGGCACCTGGGGATTATAACAGGAATTTATATTTATTTGCTCTATAACTACATGATATCTAGTGTTCTCTGGGTGATCTTCAAGGTCCAGAGTTAAAGTCATTCTTCTGGGGGAGAATTGGAAATATGTATGCTGGAGATCATCTTTGGAAACCTCTTTCAGTTTTCATGCAGTTTTAAAGCATCAGCTTGTTGATTTTTGGCACTAATCTGGTTTCAGAGAAAGGTTTAGTTAATTTGCATCTCCTCAAATGTAGGTCTTTACAGCCCTTCCCAGATGTCACCAGATACCTAGTCATCAGAGGACAATGAAAACCAAAGCTTCTAACTCATCCTAAAGTGGTGTGCCATATTAATTTTTTAAAAGTAAACAAAGCACATAAAGTATTATTATTGCAGAGGGGACTCCAAATAGCAGATTCAAAGTAATTTGAGGAATTCCTATGTTGTTGCATTTTTAAAAACCTGTTCTAATTATCTTATTTGGAAATGACATCTATTCTTTATGTATCCCTAAAAACATACACAGGTGACAGTACTATGAAGTTTGTTATTATAGACTGTTCTAGTGTGTGAATTTTTTATGTCATTCAAGTGCTCAATTATCAAAGAAATGAGTAAAATAAAAGTCCTGATTCTATAAAATGTCAAGGTATAATCAAAACTGCTGTGACCTATTTTTTTCCCATGCTGAAAGAAAAAGGGGCGAACGGTCCTGTTTTCTAAGTGACAATAGCACACACCTAAGTATTTGCATTGGTAATCAGAACCAAAATTAAACAAGCAGACTTAATCATAGCTTTCAGGTAATAAACTGTTATAGAAACGGCTCTCTTGCGATTTATGACGTGAAAAAACTATCATCATAATACCTGACATACGTTATTCACAAACGAAATGTGACTAAAATAGCTTTTGAATAACGTAAAATACTATGGCATGAACTAGTGTTAAGAACTTACATAATGAAATTAATCAATTCCCAACAAAGCTGCCAGGTCGCTGATTTGTTACTGACAAAGATGAGAAAAAATAGATGTATACTGACTCCAGCATTACAGAGATTATTATAGTATGCTAATTTCCGGGGGGGGGGTGCAGACACATTTAAGGCTCTTTATTCCTGACACTCCCCCCTTTTTTTCCCATACCTGGTCTCTACCAGCATTCATTGCTTGCATTTATACACCTTTATATAAATAGCTTCTGAAGCTTTATAAGAAAGTGATGTATTTAACATGTATTCAGGAAGTGTCGTATCTGCAGTCTGTAAATGGTTTGTTTGGCTTGGTGTTTTTTCACAAACTGGTATTTAGCTGATATCTGCACAACTGGGAAGGACTTTCCAAAGGTTGCACGGCAATGGTGAACCTGGTCAAACAGAGTTCTGTTAGCACAGCTGATAAGCTGAAGGGACTGGTTGGTGGGAAAATATCCCAGGTATGAATGAGTCTTGATATTAGAAAGGTATATTCTTCACCTCAACTCATTACCCATTTTGCAGCAAGAAAACTGACCAAAAATAATCTGTCCCTGACAAACTTCATTAAGCATTCTCATATTTCTAAGTGCAATCCTGGTTTGTCTTCACCAGACTCTCAAATTAATGTAGTTATGAGAATGTTTAACAAAGTTATGTGATCTTTTTCTGCACCTCTTCCTTATTATATAACAGTTGTTTTACTGAACTCGGCAAGGAACTAGCATACTTTGTTTCTTTTCATTTGTACATGAACATTTTCTAAAGCTGACTCAGGTGTGGCTGGCAAATGACAGAACACTGCACCCTCTGTTTTACCAGGGAGTGACAATCTCAAATAAAGTAATACTTACATCCCCTTCTACAGGATCAGGGTTGCAGGATGACAGATACACCACCAAACCACCAAAGCCCATCCCTCGGCAAGAATTCTCACAACTCAGAAGAGTTAAGTAGAGTATCTTTGCCAAGCAGCAGGAAAACCAAAGCACTCCCAAGCCAAAGCTGTCTTCCCAGCTACAACAGAGAATTGACTAGAAAGAAAATGGTCAAATATTTATCTGGTAATAATTTGTCTTAAATAGAACTAAACATATTCTATAAAACCAGCTCTAGGCAAGCTCTATTCAAATATTTGATGTTTTTAATCACTTTATATCCAGGAACCCTGGACTAACACCAGCAACATCAGTAGGAACTGAACCTGCAACTGTTCTTTTTCATGCCGAACACAAAACCAAAAACAACCTCATGAAAACTGGTGAAGCTATTAATAAAATGCTGTATTTTATATAGCTTCTGTTGATAACAGAGTGTCTTTGGGCAGTGATGACCTTTCACCTGAAAGCAAGTTAGTATTAATCTAATACTGGATGGACAAAAAGGAAGATAATGAATGATAACTCCCTGCTAAAGGAGTTTTAGGTGGCCAAACATAAATTCAGATTCTGATAGCTTCATGCAGAGGCTTAGGTGAGATACATTCCCCTTTACATGCACCTTTACATGCATGAACTTCCCTAAATTGCAAGTTCAGAGAAACAAGCACAACCATCCTCCAACAACCTGTGTAGCCACCCTGTCACTGGGTGGCTGATATTGTCAGAACTCTTCCCAATCTGGTAAACCATGAAAATGCTTCCTTAATCTGAAGATGATAAAGTATTGTACAAAAATTCTCTCAAGTAATTCTTTAATTGGCAAAGTTTGACAACCAGGTGTGATCAGCTCCTTCATTCAAGCTGAATCAGATCCTTCATAAAAGCCATGTGCTCTACTTTCTAAAATGTCAGCCATTTGACAGCTGTTTATTCTCAAGCCTGTGTGCTGTGTCCATTTCCTCCTCCCTCCTCAGTTATTTACTTTCAGATTATAAACTCATTAGAGCAGGTGTTACTCAGAGAAACAAAAGCAAATGGACAGGAAAAAAAAAACCAAAAAAACCTCAATTGTAGATCTTTGTTTTGTTGGGCAGCATAAAACAAACCAGAGAGAGTAATAAAACAACCTTCCCATTCTGCTTTTTAAATGCTATTTGATTATAGCATTATCAGTTTTTACGCTGTCTAAAGGAGTGAAAGATTGCTCCCAAAGAACATGACTGTTGTATTTTTCTGCAGCTCTGAAAATGAAAATTCACCAGAATGCATCAGTTAACTTTGGGGTTTCCCTCAAAATTTCTTTTTTCAGTATTACTGCATTTATTTTGAATATGCAATTTTTATAGCTGGCCTTTGTCCGTAGAAACCATCCTCTGCATGTCATGTACATTGATACATTGTTATTGCGAGCTGACCTAGTTAACCAAAATAAACCTTCAGATAGGTAACACTAACCAGAATATTTTAACAACTTTGAAATTGCACTTCATAATTTAGGAAAGAGAAAATTGCAGAATCTGATCCCAGATTTCGAGGGGGGGAGGAGGATGAAAAGCAAACAGAAAAAGCAGATATTTCTTGAACATAGATCAAACGAAAATTAAAAATCTACCAGGAATACCCTGTGCTGAAGAATTCAGAGTGTTTATCTTGGCCAGCTGTGTGACTCCAAGACATATTCACCTCCCTAAATGCTTGATGGTATTTACCTCGGTAACTTGTCTTCATTAATATCCAACTATTTCCAGAAAGTCATTACAGATGTGTAATTCCTAAATTTCTCTTTTCCCCTCCTTTTTTTTCTTCCTTTAAGACATAAGTAAGTGGGTTAGTCACTGATGACAACACCCTTCTCCAACAAATGGAAGGACCACAGGGTCATACCATGAAAGTAAGAAATAGTGTCCAGCTGGGATGAAAGGTGAGGCCAAGTCATGGAAGTTGGTTATAATATTTTGCTAGTGTAAGTACGGCATGGCACTGACATACTGAGAATACTGAGCTCTGCTAAGATCTAGAAAAGATTTTATGAGTGATAGCTCACTGAAGATATCTGATAGCCTAACATCTATCATATCAGATATCAAATAAAGATGAAATATAAATAGCAAGTATATAAAGTACTCAAAAGTCCAAACAAATTCTAACACATCAGTTTGCCAAGAGAAATACACCATAATGTATACCCTCTTTAAAAAGCAGAATAGACATTCACATTCTTTGGTGGTTATTTATGTGTTAAACAAGGGTTATAATCTTTGATGGCACATTTTTAATTCATCACTGAAGAGTAAACAGAATTTAATGTCTAACTTAGAAATAAATTCTGCAAGAGAGATTGGGTTAATAGGAGACTATCTTTCATAAGGACACAAGTCAAAATTTCATGCCATGGAGAGCTCTGGGCCAATAGTGGTACTAACTAATCCTATCTTCAAACTCATACCCTGGTTGCCAATTCATGGCAACAGCACTAATACCAGCACTGCTTTCACTACTTGTGAGCAGGGTTGTGATTTAGGTCCCTTTTTTATCTTTCAGCCAAACAAATACCCTTTACAAAGGCAAGATCAAACAGTCACTGGCAGGAATACCATCAACTTCTGTTACTGCCAAAAATTCTGTACTGCAAAGCCGCAGCCTGATGATGTGGTTTAACCTGGCCAGCAGCTAAACCAACCACACAGCCGTTTGCTCACCCCCCACCTCCCAGTGGGATGGAGGAGAGAATTGAAATTTTTTTTAAAAACCCAAAATTTGAAAGTCATGGGGTGAGATAAAGACCTTTTAGTAGCATAGACAAGGAGGATGACAACGACGATTATGATGATAATAATAATAGACAAAACAAGTGATGAGCAGCACAATTTCTCACCACCTGAAGCCAATGCTCAGCTAGTTCCCAAGCCACCCCACTTTCCAAGCAACCCCCCAGTTATATACAAACCATGACATCATGCAGTATGGAATATCCCTTTGGCCAGTTTGAGTCAGCTGTCCTTTCTGTGTCCCCTCCCAGCTTCTTGGGTGCTTCCCACCTTAGAATCATAGAATCTCCTGAGTTGGAAGGGACCCATAAGGATCATTGAGTCCAACTCCTGGCCACACACAGGGAGAGCATGGGACTGAGCGCATCGTCCTGACACTGCTTGAACTCAGTCAAGCTCGGTGCTATGACCACATCCCTGGGGAGCCTGCTCCAGTGCCTGACCACCCCCTCGATAAAGAAGCTCTTCCTAACATCCAACTTAAGCCTCCTTGTTGTCAGGGAAGTATGAGAAGCTGAAAAGTCCTTGACTGCTTGGCAACAACTAAAAACATCAGTGTGTTACCAACATTCTTCTCACCCTAAATCCAAAACAGCACTACACCAGCTGCTAGAAAGGAAATTAACTCTATCCCTGGCACAATGAGGACACCTGATAATAGCTGAAAAACCACAGATAGTTTCTTAACACAAAAACTCTTCCTCAGGCCCGAAGCTGAGACATGACCTTCCGGGTCAAGTAAAATAGTTGTATGAAACAACTGCTCTCAGTTTAACTGAATTGTATTAACCAACTAAAAAAGTTTGCAGAGAAAAGATAGCCCTCCTCATGCAAAGCAGAATATTAACAAGAGGTTATAATATCCTTATCTTTTTTAGGACAGCAACAGACAGACAAGTAATTATCTCCTGCAGAATAATGAGAGCAGAAGATTTCTGTGTGCCAGAAATCCAAAATATCTATCAGATTTTCATCATCCAAGAATGATTTTTGTGAGGTATTTTGTAGAATTTATTCAGGTTGAAACCTAAAACATCAAAGGCTAATTGGGCAGGGTAAAATAGGGTTTTTACATGTATCCAGACACCTCCTGCCTTTTCTTGAACTTTTACATTTTTTATAATATGCAGTGTGTGTTCAGTCTCAGTTGCATTGTTTTCTATGAGGACATCTGGAAGCATATTACATTTTGGGAGGCAATATTTCTCTGTGCATTACCACGTATTTGTCAGCTATGATTTCAAGCTTACATAACCACTGTTGCATGTTGTTAAGCTATGACTGAAAGAAAAGACCTCACACCCACTACAACCAGCTGTACTTCCCATAAAACTATTTACACCTTAAAATAGCTTGTTTTATCAACATATTAGTTTGAAGCAAAATAGATATGCAATGTGAAGTGCTAACTCTCTGTTCAGAGAAACTGCAACAATAAACTATGTTTAGGAGGTAAGTATGCTTCACTGAAAGAAACTATAGGAAAAAAGTAGTAAGATGCAATAACTTAGTAAGCTACTTCTCAAAAATCCATTCTCAAAAGGAATAAAGTCTAGAAAGCTAAGCCCCTCTAATCTTTCCAGAAAAAAGCTCCCTGATTTTTTGGTTCTGAATGGCATACTGATATTGGGAATGCTATAGTGTAGTGACACTATGACATGGTCACGATAAAACCAGAGCCTTTCTACATTCCTCACAAGTAAAGCCCCTAACACTCCTGCAAGAAAACATGGTAATCCAATGGACACACTAATCTCCATGCCCTTTGTGCTTTCTCTTGACTGTCCAAAACTAGTCTTTCACGGTCCCCTTTCTTCAGCTCTCCAAATCCAGACTCCACCTCTATTCCTCCATCTGGCCTGCAGCCCTCCTGTTCATTTACCTGTTTTTTTCCCTTCACTTGCTCACTCCATTGTGCAGCTTCTCCTCTATCACATTCAGGGGTCACCTTCATTTGTTTGCTATTACCAGAGGGTGATTTTTTTTTTCAGAGAATTTTTTTTCCAGGACTATTAATATCTTTCAGCCACCTTACATTTCAATTCCTTATATGCCAAACCTGCCTGACTACTCACAGGACCTTCCTAAAGAGGTTACTCATAAGACCTATGTATCTCAAAGTCACACCTGTGGTTTTGAAGTAATGGAAATGGTGATTCTCAACAAACCTAACTTTAATTTAAGCTACTTAATTAGTCTCACCTCAATGGGAAAAGACAGGTGGATCATCCTCCAAATGTGCATATGCCTCCCCAGGTTTAACCTGAGCATCTGATTTTTGACTAGCTAAGGTGCAGTACTGTCTTTACAGCCAGATACTCACACTAGCCTGGGAAACATTACCAGCTGTTTCCAGAAACACAACAATACTCTAGGTATCTCCAAGTCAGGGAGACACTGATCTATGTTGGGTAAAATTAATGGAAATTTATGAAGTAGATATAGGTTAAAAAGGAGCCTAGAGCGATTAGCTCAAATAATTACCTTTATTTAGATGAATGCTGCCCCCTACATCAAAAGAAATAAATCCTTTCTATTCCCAGAGCACTTTGTCAAATTCTACACAAGTTTCCTGACTCCATTTTTTGCCACAGCTTTGGCCCTAAGTGAGGGAATGAATCTTTCTGCTTTGTGAACCCCTTTTGCTTCTGATCACCCTGCCTCATTTTCTCATGCCTCAAACCAGTCCATTGAACATAGTTCTGCTGCTCCACCCAGTCTTAAATTAACATCTCACTAATCCCCATTCCTTATCTCCAATTCCAATAATTTTACTTCTACTAAACATTTCATTTCTCATTCCCTCTTTTAAACATCCACATCACCAACATGCCTCTATTTTTTGGCATCTCTTCTGATTGTTCCCCCACAAACATGCTCTTCTTCATCAGCATCTTCAACTTGTCTTCATTTGCAAACATAAAACTGTTTCACCAGCAACAACATCCCCTACTGCCTTCCTTGATTTATTAAGAACAACCATGCTGAGCCTAAACAAATATACATCCAGCTCTGCATCCTTTCTTTGATGGAGACTAACAGCAGACTTTGACTCTTGGATACTTTTCCTCCTTTGCCAACTTTGTCATCAAACCCGAATTGATCTTTCCTCCAGTCTTTACTGGATGCCCTCCTAAATCTGACTGTAAACACCAACACAGATTTTAGCAAGACATTATATATACTACAGTGTAAGTGGGATGAGGCCAAAATATATATAATTTTCAGGAAGGTGGAATATACACTGTCTATTGGCTTCCACAGTTCTTTTTTTGATTTGGACACATATGATGCTAATCACCTACATCTGAGCTCATATTCTTATGCCCGCTTTCCAGCCAATGGAAATCTGAAGGACACAGGAGGCCTCAACTCTCTGTTTACGAGTGGGCTCCATTGCCTTCAGGAGCAGCAGCTGCCCTTTCCTTAGTAACAGCAGTCGCTCCACGCTGATGTTTGTTAGCACTGCTGTTCACTGTGATGAAGTATACAGGCAACTGTCTATTCATCATCAGCATGTCAACATTCACTACCCTCTGCTGTTTTAGCAGAACTGTCCAAATATTCCAGGATCTAAAAATGAGGAGTAACCCGATTTCCTCTTAGTAGGCTGACTGATGGCATGGTCTGATGACGGTGGTGCCTGATGAAGTTTTTGGGACTGGTATGATTCATTGATAGCAAAAGAAGGAAGACAAGTAGAAATACTCTATTTCACCAAATGTAGAGAAATGTTGGGGTACACTAGGTAGAAATGAGCCTGTATTTACAAAAGCTTGTCTGTTTTCTCTCAACTAGTAAACCAAAGAGAGAAAAAGAAATATTGTTAGAAATCCCATCCTATTAACAATGTTCAGAGCACCCTGCAATGACTTCCTTTTACTGACAGAAATAATTACTTCCTGTCCACTTGAAACTCTCCACAAATACAAGTTAGTAAAGAAAGATGAGGATAGTATAGAAGAGTCATGGCATGATGCCAAAAACATAAATGCATATTCTTACCTTTAATGCAACAGAACAGATAGACATGCCTTGATACCGAGCTATTTAAAAATTGCTTTCTAACATAACTGATTACTTAAGAAATGTCTCTAGAAAATACACAGATCCTTTTGCCAGAGAAGCATACAGCTTCCTACACTGAATCCTTCACTTTCTGAGCACATAGCATTGTCTTAATTACATTATTTTGTTGATACTTTTAATTGCTAGTATTATATCATAAATTATACTCCATCATTGATAATTACATCAAAGCAACATGACATCAAAATACCTGAGTGCCTATGAGAAGCTCCAAATGAATATAACTGGAAAGTCAGGCAATTTTATCTACTGAACAGATGGTAGCACTGCAATTCCCCTGTTCTCTCAGCCAGTCTGCTACAAGTTTCAACCAGCATTTTGATCCAAATGCTACTTAAGTCAATGGGAAAGTAGACATTGACTTTGGTGAGCTTCAGCTCAGCTCAGAGTTGCTGCAAGAAGCAAAATATCAGTTCTCATGGCTCTCCAGGTTGGTTGACAATGAAGGGTGAGGACAATTTCTGATGGTTTTGCTAAGGTAACACCTACCCACCAAGAACTAAACCATGACCTACTTTTTTGCTATTCCCCACAAAATAGCTACAGGTAAAAGCTCTCTATCACTACTTTCTTTAGATTGTATTTGAAATACTGAATGAAAAGCCAAAAAATTTTGTTTTTTCACCTGTCCTACTCTTTCTTTCATCCTCCTGTAATGTAAGAATCAATAGTGGAGAAACGCCTTCCACCAATGGTAAATCAAGTCCCTGGCTTTGCAATTTCTTATTTCTGTTCAACTTCAATGTCTTTAAATTCCTAATTCATGTCTAAAATATTTTTGACCTGTTAAACATACACACTATGCTTAGTCCAAGTACTACAATAAACACACAACACCGTTTAAAAGTCTTTGAGTAAAGTTTCTATCATTCAACATATTTAAGCACTAGTGTAATGTAAGACACTGTCTTTACTTCACCATATGCTACCAGCTTAGAAAATTCTTTCATGTTTGTAAGCTGAAATGTGACTGACTTGTCTTTTTGTTAGTTAAAAACTATATTCACAGGCATTTAACATGCAGAAAATTTCTATATGATTATTTGAATACAATTTTGAAGGAACTTCTCCTTACATGGTGCACAGAGCAGCTGTTTCCAGAAATTACTACAGCATATTAATGTACTCATTTGAGAAGAAAATGCAGACCAAAAAATGGGATTGCATGCAGCACAGAAGATCAAATTATATTGCAAAATTGTACTTGTATTCACTGAAGGTTATAAGAATCATTTTACACATTAGAGGTCAATGTGAAGGCACTGCAGCAAGCACACACTCTCTTTTCTAATACATATGAGGATGACGACTTGTGTAAAGTATCGGTATTTTAGAACTAATGAAATAATGCGGTTAGCAATGTTCACAGTTTATTTTGTTTCAAAGTTCTGTACCTCACCCAGCCTAACTAATATGAAAATAAAATACTACTGCAACTTTCTGAACAGATCAGTCTACTTAAAAAGCTGTACAGCTGCATGGAAACACTTTAATTGCTGGAACAATTGCAAGAGATAGATAGAGGTGAAGGGCTACACTTTTCCTCAGTTGTTCACATTTAAAATGCTACCTGAAATGTCAAGAAAAGGAAGAATATGTGCTTTTGTTGATAATAGAATCTTACAGGAGCACCTTTCCACAGCAACAATCTACAAGGCCTCCTAAATTATATAGGCAGAAGCAGCATGAACCCAAATCTTTTACCTTCTTCAAAACTTCAAATTTCTTAAAAAAGTTTCTAAGTATGTTGCAAAGTAAATGGGCTGCCATTTGGAGATTATTACTACATTGGAAAGTATAGACAAAACTTTGCCCAAAAAATAGAAGAAAAGAATGAAACTGGATGAAAGCATCCTAGGAAGCTATAAAGGTCATGAACTTCTAACACTGAACCGGGTTTTAGGAAGATTTTCTGAAACACCTAGTAGAAATGATTTAATAAAAAAATTGTTTTATAATTACATGGCTTTTAAAGCAGTTTCCACAGATATTATAGAGGTTTATAATGCATCTGTCATCCATTTTCAATTACAGAAAATGGGACTGTGCACAAGAAGAAACCAAATTAGTATCTTCCACATATAACCACAGATAATCCCAAATACCTTGTAAAACTACAAATGCATCTCCTGTTTGTGTCTAAAAATTGTAGTCTAAAGTTGAACAGAATCTATTATAATAAATGGTTTGAGCTCAAGATTAATGACTTCTGAAACACTGGTCAGTAAAAGAAATAAAGGAACTCTAAGGCAAGAGACAGCTAATAGTGCTTCACTTCCAGCAATGCAAACATTTTCCTGCATCTTCTCAAACACACTAAATCCCTTCCCATCTTTAACAGAGATCCATGAGGTATCAGTTAGTGCCCTATCCCAGCAAGTAGAAAGGCTCAACTTGATTTACGGCAATTGAAATATCTCTGGATTTTACCTCTCAGACCACTGGATTCACTATGTAAAATCAAGCGTGCTCTTCCCCCATTCCCTTCCATGCAAGGACAGCCTGTGAACAGGCAGGCAGGCAGAAGCACAGGGAAGCTACAGGGAAGTGTCAAATACACAAACATTGGTTTGTAGCTACAACACACTGAAAAATATTTTGTGACCCAGACTGATATGCAGTTTTAGGGAGAGAGAATCAAAATCTGACTTGTTTGAAAGCACAATGTATATCCTATTGCATTATTAAACGTAAAAATTACAGCTATTACTTTCAATATTTTTATGCAAGCTTTCTCCTCAGCAGATCAGGGGAAACAGTCTATATCTATAGCAACCAGGAGAGAGGAGGGAGAGACATATCCAGTCCAAACCATTTCTCCTTAAAAACCTTGCATCACTACCTTCACTACAGCGAGCGTTTAACAGCTCATTTTTATTGCCACTTGACTGAAGCCTCATTGAAAACATGGTCAGCTGATTTTAATTCCTTCTTAATAAACAGAATGTACATGAGGAAGACTGTGCTGACACTTCTGTGAGAGGCTTCCTTTGTTTCTTAGAACAATTTTATTTTGGCCTTAAAAAAAAGATTTCTTAAGGACAGATCGTTTAGCTTGTACTCTCTTACCTCCATAACCACTATAGGCATGTATTAAAGAGGGAAAAAATAGGAAATTATCCAAGCTATGACCTTCTTGACTTAAAGTGAGTTTCAGAAAGATACTGTAAGTGAAATGAGAACTGTATTAGTAGGTATCATTGGAGATCATCCCGGTGAGCATGCAGTGATGAGTCTCTCAGTGCAAGGAAAGGACTGCCAGGGAGAGTGGCATAGGAGGATAGTATTGATCTTCAATACACAGAGTTTGCTTTCAGGATCCCTTCGTGTTAGTGTGGGTCGTTTCAGCAGGCAGGGATGTTTAGTGCAGACAATATCTACTAAAGGAGGAAGGGGTTGAAGAATATCTCAAAAGAAGGAGGCTGTTTAATGGTCTTCGCTGGGCAGCAGTGGGTATTTTTAGACACCTCAGAAGCAGCCTTAACCAGGAGCCGATGCTGACAGCCACCTCCAGCAGAACGAGCTGGGGTGGGAGCCAGCGAAGGCTGAGCTGCATCTGGGGGGTGGCGGCCTGGGGATTTCCTGTGGCTGAACCCGCTAAACGGGGAGGAGGATTAAATACATGGAGGCTGGATGCATTTCTGGTGGCTCCCCGTCAGCGTACCTCGACTTTAGGGGCCTCGTGACTGTCTCAGCGGAAGTTTTCAGCATGTGGGGACACTCGGTGGGACCAGAGGCGACCCCAGAGATCCCGCCGGACTGAGCGCTGGGGCAGCTGGGGCCCTGGGCCGGCCTCGGGGTGACCAGGAACGGGCGGGGAGAGGCGGGACCCGTAAGGTGCGAGGAGCTGAGAGCCGGTCATGATGGGCCAGAGGACAAGGACCCTCAGCAGGCAGCCGCTTCATAAGGAGCCAGAGGACGGGGTCCTTTAGTGGGAGCCGGTCGTGAGGGGCCAGAGGACGGGGTCCCTTGGGGGCAGCTGGTCGTGAAGGACCGGACGACGGGCCCCTCATTGGCCGCCGTGCGGGCGCGGCCGCCGGGGGCCTGTCGAGCTGCCTCTGAGGAAGCTCTCGGGCAGCAGCCGAGGGAGCGAGGGGACGGCGCGACCGCGCTCCCCGCCAGCCCCGCGCCTCCCGCCCCTCGCCCCACTCACCGATCCGCGCCTCGGCGGCGGCTCCGGCGGAGGGCGGTTGGCTGTGCGGGGCGGTGGCGAGGACCTGCAGCAGCGGTGGCAGCAGCAGCGGGAGGACGGAGCCGAGCGCCCCCATCATGCCTGGCCCATCGCAGGCTGCTGTCCCGCTCCCCTGCCCGCCGCCGCCAGCCCTCACTCCATGCCTCCCGACCGCCCTTCGCCTCCCGCAGCCTCTCCCCCGCTCCGGCGAGCGGCAGCCGCAGCAGATTCAACACCCAGGACAGCGACCAGCGCCGCCTGCCCGCCCCCGAGACAGCCCCGCCCCGGCCCGGCCCGGCCCGGCCCGCCCGCCCGCCCGGCAGGCGCGGTGAAGGGGTGGGGAACACAGCTCGCTCCCGCTCCGCGGCGCCGCCTCTCCGCTCCCGATCTGGCCGCGGGGAGGTCTCTGCCCTCCCTGGCGGGATGGTGGGGTAGCAGCCCCCCCGTCCGGCGGGGTGAGGGAGGAGATGTCCCCCGGCTCCTAAACCGTCACAGACAGAGGCTCCGCCTCAGCGGGCCGTGAGCCTCCGAGCACTGCCCGAGTCCTGTGCTGCCGGGAAAGGGGCAGAGGAGATCCTTGCCGGCAGAAAGGCTGTTCGCCTGAATCCCCCGTACGGATGGCTGAGAATAGAGAGGGGGTTATTAAATGTGCTTGTTCCACACACCTGTGTGTGACACCAGTTCAGCCCTGACAAAGTTTTGTCCTGAAAGACATGTCAGGTGGGTGGGTTCTTCCAGCAGCCTCCTGAGTAGTGCTTTATTCACCACTGTTTTTTCCATGTAAAATTATTTGCCATCCTGAAGGATTTTATGAGCCCTCAGGTAAACACCTCCCACGGCTGAGGTGTGCATGTTTGCCTGGGAGATGTCCGCACAGGTGACGTGTTTATCCTCCATCCACTGTCCCCGATTCACTCCATGTGAGTGGGAATGCTCGGTATGGCTTGCCAGGAGGGAGCAGGAGTCTCAGGCATGAACTCCTTAACTCCCTCCTTGTTCACATGCTTTCATTTCCTCACAAACTCGGTGTAATAATATTTAACCTTTAACCCAGCAGTCACAGTCACCGAAGTGAACCAGCACAGCTGCCATGTCTCCTGGCAGGCGATGCGTTTTTGACTGGGATGGCCAGCTGTCATGACGAGCGACGGTGGGCCCCAACCCCTTCTGTCACCCCAACATCTGCTTTGCTGCTTGAGGTAAGCAGCTTTAACTATACTCCCTGACATGCTGATTTTATCCAGGTACAGTCATGACAGACTCACACTCAAAGTATTTAAAAGGAGTAAAAATTGTACTGCACAAAGTGGCTTTGCCATAGGCCAGCAAACTAAAGAACGAAAGTCCACAGAACAAACTAACCCTGGAAGAGTACAGCTGCTCCTCCTTGCTCACCTCAAAGATGGCAGAGGAAAGAATGTCAACATATCCAGATCAGGGTGGACACAAGGAGTCCAGCCACCACGCTGGACCAGCTAGGACGTGTCACAGGGTGCTCAGCCAAGCCTGAGGGCCCAGCTGGGAGCTTTGCCCCAGACTGGGCAGGGGACTGGGGCGGCGGAGCTCAGGGTACCATGCAAAGCAGGTAAGGTTCCTGGTGCCCTGACAGAAAGTTGCAGATTTCTCTTAATCTCTTGGTTTTGCTCTGCAGGAAAAAATGTGAGCCTCTGTGCTGGGGAGAAGGATTCAAGGCTTCCAGAGCTGGGGCAAAGTCACCTCCTTTCCCTTGTGGTTAAGGTTGGTGACTCAGATGCAAGAAAGGGCAATATTTGATTCAGAAAACAGAAATTTTTTTAAAAAAACATACTAGATGGTGTTTGCTGGCCCAGGGTTTGCAAAAGGGTTGTATAGTCTTTTCAAGCATTCCTGTCCTTGAGGTCTGTTACACAGTTGCTTGTATCTTTCAGGGGAGTGGTTTCACTAACCCAAAAGGTCCCTTTACCTCAGGAAAATCAATTTTGATGACTCTGAAAGAAATCTGAGCACTGAAAGGGAAGAAACAAAAAAGGAGGGAAAAGCATTCTATAGAAAGGACAAGATGAGAAATGAAACTGCTGAAACATAAATTAGTATATTCTCATGTGTTATGCAAACCATCTGGCTTTAAAAGCTAGAAGTAGGAACCAGGGAAAAGGTCATCTGAATTAGCAGAGAACTGCAAAACAACTGAAGGTAAGAAGGGAGCAAATGGCAGGCACAGCAAGAGAAGAGAACACGTTGTTCGTCAAAATACAAAATAGGAGCAGCATTACTGGAAGTCATTGCAGCTTTGCAATTAATGATTTGCATAGTTCCTGTGAATTTATGATCAAATACTATGCAGATTTTAAAACAAAATTAAAATTCTCATAGCTGCTCTGTGCAGAGGATTAGTAAAATAATGACATCTGCTCAAATGCATGTGAAGCAGTGTGAAAAATAAAGAGAGAAAGGGCATTCATCGAAGACAGGAAGAAATCCTTGAGTACACAAGGTTAGTAAAGACAGGAATAAGGTGTCAAGGAAAGAGTGAAGAGTCAATTGGTACCTGAATTGAGTATTTAGAAACAACTCAAGTACCAATTCTCAGGACTGGAAAGTGTAAAGCATTTCCTACCTGGTTGTATTTTACAGTTTTATAGTAGGCTGCACCTAGCAGACATAGATAGATCAGTCTTAAAACCCCAGGAACAGACAGCTTGATATCAATGATATCAGGTATATTGAATTTTGTTAAGGACATGTAAAAACTGCAACATTTGAGTCTGTGTGTAAATTAGATGTATAACAGTATCACGGTGTAAATATCATGTTATGGCACATGCAGGCTACTTGCTGGTTCACAGTCATTTTCTGAAGACGTTTCTCAGTGTCAAGGTTTTTAATAGTTTGTCTAATAAATTAAGCATCTGTGTTTAGGTCTACTGACATTGTGAAGTTGTTTTGATTGTGGTTTTTATTGCCATGTTTTCAACAATTTTCTGAACGGTGGAAAAAGAAATCCTAAAGGGTATTATGTTATTTGTGGAATTTCCTAGAATGACCAGAGAAATTACTCCATTCTTGAAGTAAGGGCTGTTCTGAGGCTCAAAGAAAACTGTAGGACTTGATATTTTTGAAAGAGGAATAGGAGAGGATATGAGTAAGTTGTATCTGTAAGGGCATATTTCAGTCTTTTCGGTAAGGGATCCAAAACTAGTAAAGATACTGAATGGTGGCTGAGAGGGTACAATACCAGCTCTTCATTGGAAACATGTCTGGAGGTGAGTGTGAGGCTGTATGAAACAATGACATTGGAAATTACAAAGATGAAAATAACATGTTGAAGTTTAGCGTGTCCTTAATTGCTGGAGCTGAGTATTTATAGTATCATATAGGTTTGAAAAACATGCTAGGAGAAGTACAAGAAGAGCTGGATAATCTATAAGATTTTATACATATGAAAGATTGCCATCCTTATCCATGGTAACCACAGCTGAACGGGAGTTTTTCAAAGAAACACTTATCTGCTTGAAAACACTGTGTTGTCCAACTAAGGTTTTTCATAAGACACACACGTTTTAATAAAAAATCCATTAGTAAGGGCCAGAAAAAGATCCAGAATGGGCCAGAAATCATCCCAGTATCCAGGACACCTGTGTGGCCCAAGATTTTAAAGATTTTAATTTTTGCTGTGGTTGATTCAAAGACATGACCTAGCCACTGGACAACAAGGTCAGCCTCTCTCTCTCAATTTGACTGGGCCATGTGAGATTATATTAAAAGCAAACAGCCCTGCTAGAAAAAACATCTGTAGGCAGAAGTAGTTCAGGGTGGAAGAGGCAAGTAGTTGAAATAGTAGTAGTAATGAATTAATAAGATGGAAATTGAGTTAATGCTAGAATTTTTAGAGTTGGAAGAAGAAAAGGTGCCAAAGTTACAGGAACCAAAAATTGGGTGAGGCTAAACAGGAAGATTAACACAGGATCCAGTTAAAATAGAACCTTGCCAGAGAATAATTTAGGCATAAAAAAACACAAAGGGAAAATACTCATATTAGTTGTATACTTATAAGTAATTAAGTGATAGGAGCAAGATGTTGTAAACAGGCTTAAAACAATACATGACAGTTAAAGGCTACGTAAAAGGACCATAAAACACAAAGGGAGCATCTGTGCTTTACCATGTACTTAGTTACTAAGGTCATGTTTGTAAGCCTTTGCAGGTCTGGTTTTTAATTACAGATGGGAATTATATGTACAAGCATAGGTACACCTGCACGACTGTAGAATTGCGTATGTATATTTGTACAGGGTAGAACTGCATGTTTTGTCTAAGGATTACAGAGCTATTTGTCAAGTATAACGAAGAGCCTGAACAAAAGGTCAGTTCCAGCTATGCTAAATACAGTCTACCTGCAGAGGCAAACACCCTTAAAAAAAAAAAGAACATTAAAATTACCTTCTATGTTTTCTTTCTCCTTCTCATCCCTCTGTCCCCCATTTTGTCCCCTCCCCAAATCAAAGCTTCTGAGCATGTTAATTGCATATCATTTGTCCTGTTAATGGGTCCAAAATCCACAGGGACCGATATCCATCAGGCAGTTTATCTAAGATTCAGTAACCTAGATATCTTGGCAGAGATTTAAGATGTGTTGGGGGCTGGGCAGGGTTGCTTGTAGAGGTAAAAAAGAAGGGAGAGAGGTTTGTGTGATATCCATGCCTAGACAAGGCAAACTTAGAGTACTATTTACATTTTTCTGGCGCTGGAGGGCATAGGTAAATTATTCAGAGAAAAAGGCAGTCTTTTGGAGGCTCAGTGCTACACACATAACTTTCACCAAAGAGCTGGTTAAGCAGCAGTAATCCTCCTGCACCTTGCCTTGGATTTGAGGACTTCTTATGGAACCCTGTGAAAAATAAGGCTAGAAAAAACATCTCTAGAGCCCCATCTTGGAGTGCCATGGTCGCAAGAGGAGCAGAACCAATGGCCAGTTTGCATATTGTTGGTGTGAGCCATCATAAACCGGCCAGGCTGACAAGCACTGGACTCTCCTCAGGATGATCTATCAAAGACACTGAATAGCAACTGGAAAACCATTCACAGATTCATATTCTGGAACATTTTGATGATATTTATTCACTATTGGTGATGCAAAATTTAAAGTTACAAGATTTCTTTTTAAATTGTGTTGTTGCAACTGTATTTTGGAGGCTATATATGATAGCTGTTGGCATTGAAACGATCAAAAAAGTTAACAGAAAGGTTGCACTATGCACTTAGAAGTAGTTTCTTTTATTTATTTACATGGAAAAACTATGTGCCTGGTTACATTGCCCTGTATGGGTGGCCCTTTCATTAACAGAAAAGATTTCACTTATTCCATGTCCACATTTTTCAAATATAGATTTAAAATAGTTAATATTTTCAAGCAGTTAAGAATGAAGGACTTGGTCCTGCAACAGTGATAAGCAATATGCCTAAAACACCATCCAGTGCCTGGGACACTGAGAGTGTTTAGAGGATGAGAAGCTATACAGAAGTGTGAATTACTGAGAGCTAGTGCCATGTAACTGTCTCCGTTTCTGTCCAGATATTCACTTGGATTTCCATTTGGTGTCTGTATTCTATGTTCAGGGACTAAGTTTATTAAAGGAATAGGAAGTTCTAAGGGGAGAAATCTTTAACTGGTATAAAAAGATGTAGCTCCAGGTCATATCAGCAGTGGTTGTGGTCTTTCTGTTTTGATTATTAGTCATTTCGTAGTATAACTGAAAGTACTTAAAAGGATTTTAGCATTTGATACAGAAATTTACTGATTTTCCAGCCTTAGTTATCTATACAACTGGCAGAGCCTTTGAGATTTCAAAATGGGTTCATAGTGAATTCTGTTTAGCATGAAAACAAATATTTGCAGGGTGTAGAAGATGTCAGATTGCTTGACGGAAGATCATGGTAGGATTCATTTTATAACTATCACAGCAATCCAGTTCTATCTGGGAATAACGTGCTAATGCACTGTAGTTTTCAGCTATTTTTAGCTTTTCTTCTTGTTTCCAAAATTGTATTAGAAAATGTCTTTACTCTGGAGTATGCTAAAAGTTTTACTCTAGATATTTCTGCGTCACCGAGGAACAGGAGTTCAACAGAAGGGAAAATCCTTGAGAGCTCTGCAACTGTCTTACTGGTGGAGTTTAAAAAAGGAAAAAGAGAAAAAAAAAAGTAGGCTGATTTTAGTTATGACTGGTAAGCTGTGAGCAGGTCTTTTATTCCCTATGCTGTAACAGAATGATAATGGTTTTTATGAGTTGCTGGAAAGAACAGTTGGAAAGGAGCCTAAAACATAGCGTTCAGGGCCTAAGAGGTGAAATGCAGCTAGAGAAAAGTACCCCTGAGAATAGCAGAGAAGTGACTGACGTTAGTGGAACGCTGTACTTGTGACTTACATTAACCAGAGACCTGAAAGCCTGTGTGTACGAGTGCCTAGGATAGCCTGCTCTGAGCTGAATTTTAAGGCTGTAGGAATCTGTGGTACAAGACCAGCCCCTCCAGTGTAGTTTGCATGGTAGTTTGGGCTTCTGACAAAAAAAAATCCTGTCATCTCTTCTGCTAGGGATGCTGAAGAGACCAGCTCCTGTAAATGTAGGTATTTACAGGTCTGGATTGAACCCAGGCTTGTTGGAGATTCATTTAAAATTCCACCTGACTTGTTCAAATACCACTTACAGAAAAGCCTGCACTAAACAGGATGCTGAATCTGTGTTTGGTATAAAACTGGTTGAAGAGAAGGAAGAGGTGGCATGAAGAGGTGGCAACCAGTGTGTAACAGTGTACAGACGTTCAGAGCCTGTGAAGAACAGACCTTCAGTGTCTCATAATGGGGATACAGCAGCTGATGAATTTGAATGTTGATGCCACTTGTGACATCCTTCTATCTAGTGCCAGGCTTTGAAAGGGAATTTGGGCATCACTGGGAGAGGGACGGCTTCCATAAGAACAAGCACAGGTCCCAGACGTGCACTAGAGCTGGCCCCTTGTAACTGAGAAAGACTTGATTTCTTGCTAATGGTCACCATCAGCTCACATCACTGTGACTTACCTACTTTGAAGCCACTGGAGAGAGATTTCACAATCAAACCCACCTGAATTCCTATTTATTTTCATGGCTGCCTAGAATTCTCAGCATGACTGAAAAAATTACTGCCCAAGCATATCAAGATGGTGGATCCAGATTAAATGATTAGTAAATGTTTTTTTGCAGATGGGTTCTTGTTCTTTGAAAACCAGGTTGAACCCTCTAGGTGTGCAAGCAATAATTAGATTAGGCTGCCATTGATCAAAATTGATTTGAAATGTCGATAGGGAGGCAAAGTATTAAGTTAATGAGGCACTTTTAATGGAAGAGAGGTCAGAAACAGTTAAAATATTCTATTTTTATCCATCTTTGCTACTCTGTAAGGTTTGGTACGTGATGAATGGGTTTTACCATGATAGCTAATCCCCTGAGATACCCACTCATCCTGTGCTAAATTAAAGGATGAATGAGATTGATGCACTTTGTCATTCTGAAAGAATAGGCCTGTAGTCAGCTAAAGCTGCTGGGGAGCTCTGGCTACGTGTCCCTCACTTTCTGTGTCTGACTTGGGAACCTGAAGTCTGGTTCAGAGGTTTCTTAGCACCCACAGCTGCAGCTGGAGAGAGGTGCTTCGAGGTGACAGGTGCTATACTTGACATCCCCTACCGAGTTCCCAAAATTCATAGAAATTTTTTAACTTGGTCTCACCGTACGTTTGTAAAATAGCTCTAAGTGAGCCTACAGGGAGCTGGAGAGACACATGAGTCACAGTGAAATTCTGCAGTGAATAGTACCATAGTAACGCCATTGTAGAAGGTAACAGTTTTGTCCTCAGAGCTGGGTATGAACAGCGTGCAGCACATTAAATGTAGAGCTGTGTGTTGAATGGCAAGTGGAGAAAAAGCACTCAGTATTTGCCATGTCATCAACAGCAAGGGGGTTGAACCCTCCGCAGGGCAGGTACAGACTGAGCACTGGGTAGAAAACAGCTTGTGTGGAGTAGGTAACTTGTCTTAATGTAATTAAAGATATTGTGCCATTCAGCACATAATCAAAGGTGGAGTTAAAGCTGTGCACATCTTCAGTTCAATACCCCCTGACTTTTGAGTGTGTGACTTTTCAGCTCTAGCAGTGCTCTTAAACCACGCTTCCCTGTGTTAGGGGCAAGGGAGGATCTGGATTCACCAAGTGCTTGTGTTTTCCAGCCCTTGCTGTGGTGTGAGAGGAACTGCAGGACAGCAAAGACTCAAAAAGCCACTGGCACTCCTCTCCATTTTTTTCCCCAACATGTCTCTCTTGCTTTGGCTGCTTATTGCTGAAGACCTAATACATTTTTGGGTTAAGGTCATCCTCTCGCTATGTCTGGCCTGGCCAGAATAGGAGTTCCCTTCCCCAAGCAGCCAGCCCAGGTGAGCTGAGTCAACCTGGGCTGTTTCCACACCATCTAACATCACTCCCCATAAAAGGGGCTGGCTGGGGAGGGGCACTCCTGGTGCCTCCAGGGCAGTCTGAGCTTGGCCAGGTTGGTCCTTGTGTATTATCACTGGCTCAGTAAGGTACTCTGTGTGAGTGAAACTTGCTGTGGGCTGTTATTGTTCCCCTTTTCATGGTGCTTTTGTGGGTAAGATGTCCTTATCCCAACCCACCAGGAGTGGTGCTCAGCCACTGTTTGGGGCTGAACCACCACAATGTCCTATTTAAGAGACATTATTTTTCTACAACAGGCAGAGGCCGACCTGGTGGTGACCTTGAGGCTAGAAAACTTGCTGTAGCTGTTGTATGACTGTGACCTTGGAGTATCTTTGAGGAATATAGTGGGAAGAAGTCTAGAATTGAACAGTATGTTTGGTACCAACTCAAAATGGGGCAGGAACAACTGGGCTTAGATAATTTTTGCTTTGGTACTGTCCACTATAGCTTAGTGCTTACTGACATGGGTTGTTTTGAATAGCAAAAATAAATTGTGTAGTCTCTAGTGTTAGTGTTGTGTAGTTAGAAAATCTTGCTCAAGGCATTCTCATACCTCAGAGTGCAAGATTGCCTGGACTCCTGCCTGTGATGCCTTTCTTTTAAAGGAAGGTTACTGAGAGTATGCTGTGACTAGCGAAAAAAAGAGTAGGGAGAGTTCATGGAAATGCCAGCTGGGGAAAGGAACGTTGTTTGGACTGCACTGAAATTACATTATGTGTCTTTGTGAGCACAGAATTATGTTAAGAATAGTCATAGGGTTTGGTGAAACTATTTAAAGTTGAATAATAGAAGAGAGAGGATGCTCTTTCTCTGTTCTGAATCACTATAAAAAGCCTTCCCTTCCCTCTGTTGTAGTGCAGAGTGTTCCAATAGAGCATCAAAGACCAAACAAAAACACTTACTTGACTTCTCAAGGGAACCTTCCTCCCAGGCTGAGCATTTCCACAAACTTTTCTGCTCTGTATAATAGAGCTTCTACTGTATGTGACCAAGTGGGTTGAGTCATTTAAAAGAGAATGGTGGGAAAGCAAAGATGCCATGCTGGGGTCCCTCCCACCCCTGAGCGAAGGGATGGGGAGACTGAGTGGTAGCAGGCAGACAGAAGCAGCTGGGTGAGGATGCAGGAGGGCAGGCTGACCGCGGCTTGGCAAGGCAAGGTCCTTCCCTTGCTGCCCCTGCATCCTTTCTAGGCACTGCCTAGTGCTCAGGCCTGGCTGGGACCCTCGGAGCTGGGGAGAATTCCACTGCCAGGAGTGGAAGTCCACCCTGTGAGAGGGGAGTTTTTCCATATGATTCATGAGGAAGATGGCCATATTTCTTGCTTTGAGGTTTATGATGGATATTTAGTATGTTATTAAATCTTCTATATTAGCAATGAAAAAGGAATATCATGGTGAAAAAGCTAAGGATTATGTTGAACATGGCTAGAAAGAATACTAGGACAAAAAACCCTCACAACTGGCATTTGCATTCATTAGCAGCTAAATAAAATTAGAGGTAAGAGCTGTCCTAATCTGGAACTGCAACAGGAAAGGTGAGAGCTAGAGGGTCTTTACCATAGGTTTGTGAAAAGGAATCCTTCTCTTCCTCCTCACCATAACTTACAAAAAACCAAAACCAAACTGTTTATATATATATTCTACAAAGTCAATGTGTTTCCAGAGCCAAAAGCGTCACATCTGCTCAGATGTGATAATTGTGCAGGAGCGTTTTTCATCACCTAGCACGGAGTGCTTTCTAGTATTAGATCACACTGGAACAAGTCTGCTTTAAAGCATTCAATCAAAGGATCATGATACACTGATGAATTAAAACCTGCAAGCTTGATTCCCTGATCCCTGTGTGCTACTCAGGCAGTTTAGGGCTCTGTGATCCTAACTGGGAAGATAACAATTCCCCAGAGCTTGGCTGACCTGTGATGGATGGCTCAGGAGCCAAATATTGCTGTTGGTTCCAGCATAGATCAAATCAGGGAATCAGGGGGCTGTAATCACATCCCTTAAATCCTCTCACGTTCTTGCATCAAACAGTTCTCACTTTCATTGCAGATGGCATAGTTTTATGTTTCTTCTCTTTCAGTCTTAACATAACCTTGACTTTTTAAATTCTGATACCAGTAGACATAGGAATGTAAAAAACCCAACATAATCTGATACATGCTGAAAGTAATGCCATCTTTAACCTTGGTCATTTAAAAATCAGATCCTTGTGTAACAGAGGGGTATACGCCATGCATGATAAGCCTCAGCTATTTTTGTAGGAATCCAGCATGGACTGGAGCACCTGCAGAAGGCAGCTGTACTGTGCATTCCCCCACAGCTCTTGTACATGGACAAACTGACCTGCTCAGCCCAGTGACCGGCGAAGGCACTCGATGGAGGCGGCTGCAACTGTGCAACAAGTGCTTTGCACACAGTGGGTGGCCGGCCACATGGAAACAGCCCCCCTCTGTATCAAGAGCAGTGGTCTAAAGGAGTGAATCTGGGGACTGAGGATGAAAGGTAACTGTCTTTGTCATGAAGGATGGTCACATTTAGTAAAGGATTGCTTTTGAACAAAGGACAAGCCTTAGGATGACTTTTTGTGTGGAGATGAGAAAACACTGAGAGGAAAATAATTTTATTTCTATGGTGTATTGGGAATGTCCAGCCCTAGAGACTGGTGTAAGCAAGGGCACCGCTCCTGCTGCTGGGACGGGTAGAACGAGCTCCCTCAGTGAAAGGAGCAAAACTTGAGTGGAGCAGTGGGGGGGGACTTCAGTCCCCCTGTCTTGAAGTAGTCCAGAGCAGCACCTAGAACCACCTTTTTTTTTTTTAAATACTCTCTTAGATCGGTCTAACTGGATTCATAGATTCTTACAAATGCTGTATTTCTCCTCTGGGTGCTATTCTAAGAAAAAGAAGTTGCTAATACTTGCCTTTTTTTAAGAAAAATGGCCAGATTTCAGAAAGGCCTGTGTTTCGTGCTAGAAGGTTGGAACTCAGGTACCGTTTTAGGCATCAGTCAGGATTGTCACATTAAGAAACAAAAAAACATGCCAAATCAATATCCTTTACTCACATGAAAGTTGAGCTAGCACAAAAAGTTTAAGGGTTTAGTAATTACCCCAAAGGTGGGAAGTGTGTGTCACTGCACGCTGCAAAGAGCCCGGGAGGACTGGGCTGGCTCTAAACTGTATGTCCTTTGGTGCAGGTGCATGGCTGTACAGCGTTCCTGCACCGTTCCTGCAAGAGCTGCCCAAAGGTACCTACTTAAAATGTAAGGCTTTGCAGCATGTAAAAACATTATTAACTCAAGACAAGGATTATTATAGGAATAGTAAGATGGGAAAGGAACTAATTGGATGGAAGAGGGAAATAGATTAGGCTGAAAAGGAATTACTAATGATGTTTTGGAATGGCACCTTATTTAATATTTTCATTAATGACAGTACAAAAAGTAAGCATAAACTAATGAAATCTGAACATATATTTGAAACTGGGACAAAGTTGACAGTGATACTGAACAAAGGACTCGAACTTTACATAGGAGGAATTTCATTGTGGTGGGCTGGCCCTGGCTGGATACCGGGTGCCTCTCAAATCTGCTCTGTCACTGCCCTCCTCAGCTGGGCAGGGGAGGGATGTGATGAAAGGCTCCTGGCTGAGATGAGGCCAGGGAGACAGTGTTCAGCAATTACTGTCAGGGGCAAAACAGACTCAATTTAGAAAAAAATTAATCTAATTTATTACCAAGCAAAACAGAGTAGGACTATGAGAAACAGAACCAAACCTTACAACACCACCCTCCCCACCTCCCTCCCTGCTTTCTTCCCAGGCTCAAGTTCCCCCCCGATTTCACTCCCTCCTTCCCCAGCAGCCCAGGGGGACAGGGAATGGGGCCAGTCCATCAGACACATTGTCTCTGCTGCTCCTTCCTCCTCAGGGGAGGACTCCTCACACTCCACCACTGTTCCAGTGTGGGGTCCCTCCCACAGCAGACAGTCCTCCATGAACTTCTCCAACATGAGTCCTTCCCATGGTGGGTCACAAGTCCACCCAGCAAACCTGCTCTGGTATGGGCTCCTCTCTCTGTGGGCTGCCGGTCCTGCCAGGAGCCTACTCCCTCACAGTCTTCCCATGGGGTCACAGCTTCCTTTAGCCATCCACCTGCCCTGGTGTGGGGTCCTCCATGGGCTGCAGGGGAATCTCTGCTCCAGTGCCTGGAGCACTGTCCTGCACTGACCTTGGTGTCTGCAGTTTGTCCCACTTCACGTCTTCTCTCTGGCTGCAAAAGCTGCTGCTAGAGGGTTTTTTCCATCTTAACTATGATAGCCCAGAGGCACTACTGCTGTGGCTGATGGGCCTGGCCTTGTCCAGTGGCAGGTCAGTCTCGGAGCTGGATGTTATTGTCTCTGTCAGACATGGGGGAAGCTTCTAGCAGCTTCTCACAAAAGCCACTGCTACCAAAACCTGGCCACGCAAACCCAAAACATTAGTAATGTAATAACTGAAGTAATAAAAGAACCATGAAAGGAGTAAGTGCCAAGTCATGGGTTTGAGAACCAAAATATTTTGCTGAGAAGGTGGTCCTCTGGTTGGCTAAACAAAAAAATGACACAGGAAAAAAGGCTGGCAACACCTTCAACTTCCTAGTTATAAGTATTAAGAAAATAAGAGTAACAGAACTCCTACTGTGATATTGTTTCCAAAAAGATGCTAATGGAGCAGAAAGTCATTTTCCACTGCTAAAGTTTCCTCAGCACTAATGCAGCTCACTTCTGGAGAACCATGATGTGGAGCTGGCCAGAGAGAAATGTCCCACTGCTGCTAGAGAAGACTAGCAACACATCTGTCTTCAACAACCTACCCCAGTGAAAAAATCCCAGTGACTGCTGAATAAATTAAAGCTGTGGTGGCTGTTTGGAGGCTAGGGCTGTGCCTGGGATCATGCTTGGGCAAGCAACAATACACTGATGGAGCCCAGGACTAAGATGTCTGATCTGAAGTATGTTAGGCAAGACTTGTGCCTACTGGCAGTAGTGTAACAGAACTGGAGACCTGCTGACTGCCCAGGGGCAGTTCTGCAACTGTTCAGCAACTGTCAAGGCCTAAATCCTTAGCCAGGCCCTTCTCTCTGGAATGGGCAGCTGCCACTACAGGTACTCCTGTAGTACAGGAGTCCTATAGACATGTGGCACAGACATGGCAGGACGCTGCACCACGGTCTTGCTTTGCAAGGCACTAGAGCAGATGAGGAAACAGTACTGCAAGGTAGCTGGCGTGCCTTGTGATTTTGCATTGCAGTCAGTGGTGTGAGTATTCTTCACTTGACATTTATCAAGTGAGGGGAAAGATTTTATCAAAACTAGTCTCTGCTTTCCCTCTCTAAGACTGAAGACCTCAAAGGACTTGCCAGCAGCAGCATGTGTGAGTTTAAATGCAGCAATCCTGGAGAGCAGGCACAAGGGCGCTTTTTTCCTGTCCTTGGTAAGCCTTAGAGTTTGTGTGCTGGGATCCATTCTTGCAAACACTTATTTGCTAAGGAAGAAGCTTGGGAGCATCTCCTGGTTTTTCCATAGCTCATAATTTGAAGCTGTGATAGATGGAAGACTGCTGGACTTTGTTTCCCGGCCAGACAACAGAGCAAATGAACATTGTCATCAAAAACCAGACCGAGTCCCTGCAAATAAAATGAAAACATAGAAGATTGCTGCAAACAGTTTAAAGCTAGTGCTTTCTGTAGCAACACTCATACTGAAGAGATGTGCCTCAAGGGCAGAGCTATAGGCAGCCACTTAAAGGTATACCTGTGGCCAGGATATTTATTCTTCAGGGAGCTGTACCCGACCAGGGACTGCCAGTGCAAATTGCTCAAAAAGCTATCTTAGAATGGCATTCTCTTCTTCATCTGTCGGGTAATTTTATTAATCAAAGTCAAGTTAACTTCCTGAAAAAGCTGAACAGATCTCACTTGGTCTGTCTCAGAATTCCGGGAAGTTTCCAGGATAGTTGTGGCTGGCTAAATATCACAGTCACTCTACGACAAAGCCCAAAGATCAACCCCTCTTCCCCAAGAGTGCTCAGCAGCACTGTCAGCGATTAAGAAGAAACAAATATGTCTTACAGGTTTCCAAAAGGTATCTCAGCTTGAGGAACATACTGTTTGTACCTTCAAAACAGGTGGAAAATGAAAGGACTGAATTGTTTGTCAAGACTTGGTTTGCAAGGAGAGCAGCAACTAAAACCGAGAACTCTTACGGTGTTTTTGTGGGTGAGATCTGCCACAAGGCCTGGAGAAGAACGCCCGGACAGACCTTGGCTCAAGGAGACCTATGAAATCATTGCTCGTGTTGCAGAACACCAATGCCTTTCTATGTCAGATCAGTTAGAATAAGGCTGCACTGGCATCTATACCTCAGCTGCAGGACTAACACAAAACACCTGAGAACTCCTCAAGCACCTGCCACCAAAGCTTACCTTTAAATTTCCCTTCCCTTTCCCAGCAATCTCAGCTCTGAGTTCTTCAGCAGAAACCTGTGTATTCCTGATGTCGGTGTTACCTTTACTCCCTCCAGGCTCGGGGATGTTGGATCCACACAGGTATTCCCTGAAAAGAGAAAACTGAAGAAGCAGTGTTACACACTGAGGAGAAACCGGGCAGTACGTCAGGATTATCTTCTAATGTGGCAATACCAGCTAATACTGAAAGACTGAAGCAGAAAAAATAGGAAAGTGTGATTTACATATTCCTTAAGCAATTTGTATAATCAGAAGATTTAAAAGGTCATTACTGGAACACCTGCCTGTTAGCAGGTGTAGAAGACTGGAGGCCAAAGAACCGTTTTTGTAGAGATGTTGATAGATAAACAGTCAGCAGATCTACAGCTGCCTGCTGGGGCAGCATTAGTCTTTTTGGCTCAGGTTACTGCTATGGTTAAGGTAAATCTTGTAGAATTCATGAATCTGTACACATACTGCAAAGCCCAGCACTTGTTTATTAAGAATTTGATTGTTTTTAAAAATCAACACTCCAGCTAAATAAGCTGTTATCCAGTAGGGAAGTCTTAGGCACTAAGGTCAAGTATGGGTTCAGTGTGAAGCAGGATAGAGGTGCATCATTCCCCTTAACCGGGCAGATACTAAGAAAAAAATCCTGCAGCTTGTTACCCCAGAAAGCAAGCCAGCACTGTAGGTGCCTCTTTGAATAGTTGGGAAGAGCACTGCACACAGATCTTACTCAAGGGTGAGGAGTCTCTTGCAATTTGGCTAGATGGAACAGGCTGTCTAGAGAAGTGGTGGATGCCCCATCCCTGGAAGTGTTCAAGGCCGGGTTGGATGGGGCCCTGGGCAACCTTCTGTAGATCCAGGCCTGGAGGTTGGTGGCCCTGCCTGTGGCAGGGGGGTTGGAACTCTGTGATCCTTGGGGTCCCTTCCAACCCAGACCATTCTAGGATTCTGTGATTCATTCTATGAAATGTTAAAGTTCTGTTTCAGTGCCACTTGGTAACATTGAAGACCTCACTGAACCATTTGCATAGACACACAGAGAACCACCTTGCTTAACTGCAAATCACTGAGCGTTAGGTATTGAGCTCTGAGCTGGTCACCATGTGCTACTTTGCTGCTGAAACATTGCCTGGGGATTCCTGTTAGGTCTCCTCCTAAACCAGCCAAACCCAGCGTTAGGAACTGTGCTGGGCTGGCCATACAGCTTGCAGTAGCTTTATGGGGCTGTTTTGGGTTTGTGCTGAAACAGTGCTAACAACACAGGGATGTTTTCATCACTACTCAGCAGTGCTCACACAGAGCCAAGGCCTGTTCTGCTCCTCACCAAACTCCTCCAGTGACTACACTGGGGTGCACAAGGAGTTGGGAGGGGGCACAGCCAGGACAGCTGACCCCAGTGACCAAAGGGATATTCCATACTGTATGATGTCATGCTCAGCATATAAAGCTGGGGGTGAGGTTGGTGGGGAGAACACTGCTTGGGCAGCAGCTGAGTGTGGGTTGGGTGGTGGTGGGCGACTGTTTTCATTTGCCTCACCTGCCTTTCTTGGGGTTTATTTTCTTCTTATTTTTTTCACTTTTTCTTACAATATTTAAAATTATTATTCCTTTTACTTGTTAAACTGTTATATTAACCCACAACTTTTCCACTTTTACCCTTAAAATTCTTCCCCCATCCCAGTATCTGTGCAATGCTTAATTACCACTGGGTTAAACACTGGCCTGAGCTGAGACATCTAATTTACAGATACCTCAGTTAAGGCAAAATAACATTCTGCAATCAGCATTATATTACTGGTCACAGGACAGCATCTGGTTTATTAACATTAAATAAGGGGTTTTACATGTCCGTGTTATCTGCATCATTAGTAGTAATTTATAAAAATAGCTAAATATAAACAAATTTAACTTATATGTTAATCGAGTATATGTGTTATATACCGCTTGGGCATTCCCCCTCCACACACTTGTCACTGAATCACACGAGCATTCAAGCTGGGAGGCTGCTCAGGAAATCTGTGCCAGTAGCTGGCTCGGGCAGCACCAAGAGAAGCCTGGTCAGTGATGTTGTGCGCTCCTCCAGGGACAGATGTTCCACAGCCTATGTGAGAAACCAGTTCCCCTTCCATTTCCAGTTTCAATTCACTCTCATAAGGAAAATGTTTTCTCTGTGTCCAATGAGAATTTCTCTTGCTGCCACGTTGTTTCTGTTGCCTCATACTCTTCATGTGTACATCTAAGGTAAGTCTTCATCCTCATCCAGGTAGGTGAAGACAGCAGCAGGATGGCCCTTCTGCACTCACCTACACCTGTGTACAGGATTACTCCATCGCAGGTAGAGGAGACACATCACTGTTGAACACCATGAGAGCTGTTGATCCTTAAGCCAGCTTGTCAGGATCCCATTGAACAGGACCACCCACCCCCTCATGTATCATTACTCTTCAAGTCTGTGGTCTGGCTGTTTCCCATCCATCCCATCCTCTCTCCAACGTGGCCTTACTATGTAAGCTTGTGTAAAAGCCTTTGCTAAAGACAGGAAGGACACCATTCTCTGCTCTCTCTCACACAAGGGAGGGAAATGAGGTTGGTTAGGTGGAGTTTGCCCCTGGTGAACTCGTGATGGCTGTTCTCAATCACCGTTTTGTCCTTCACATATCTTCAAAGGAAATTCATTTCCATGACCTCTAGGAATTTGCTCTACAGTCTTCCCAGGAACGGAGGTTACGTGCTCCCTCAACCTCAAAGCATCCAATGTACAATTCTTAATTGTATAAAGACAAAGATACTGATTTTACACACAACCCTCCCCCAGATAAGACATTTTTATAGAGAATAATCTCTTTACAGCAGTTTGAAAAATCTTTACTATTATGTTTTCTATTCACACTTTTATACATTTTGTCTGCATTAAATGTACAGAATAACAGAAAAGAAACTTTAAGTCTTAATGAGTTTACACGACAATATTTTTTAAAAAACAATTCATCTTCCTCCTCTTAATTTTCATGATCAAATTTCCATGTGGTCAAGGATTCAAGAATTCATCCAAAATTTTCAGAGATAATTCACACAGGATCCTGAAATGGCAAAAAAGAATGCACAACAGGATTAGATATGCTGAATGCTAATCAATCCTTGGTTATTTGATTCTCAGAGCATAGCTACTGCCTGATTTCTTTGACAAGTATTCCATATTACTCTAAGTATTAAATATGCCTTTACAAATTACTTTTGAAATAGATGGGGGTTTTTCCCATTTTTCTGCTGATCATCTCTAGCTGTAGTGTTATCCCCAGCAAGCCAGTTTAAATTACTATGTCAATTCGGGCACATTTTCCAATATTTCACCATCTATTTAAAGAACCCACTCCTTTTCTTCACAGCATTTTTACTCTTTTTTCAAACATAAATAATCAAATCCTGTACTGCTAATTCATACCAAGGCCATTTTTCATTCTTTTACTTTCCTCCTAATTCTTCCATCTTCATAAGTCTCTCCCTCACCTCTGGCAATTTTTCTCCAAACTTGAGCTTTCTGTCTCATCCTAGCTGCCTCCTCCAGCTGCATACCCGCCCATCTTGGTCCCTTTCCGACTCTTGTCTCACAGTGCTCCCTAAGCACTCTCAAAGGTCAGCTCTGGACTTGCATTTGGCAGGCCCTTTTTATTTTCTTGCCTTCCCTGACACAGTCACTCACCTGGTCTTTGTAGTTGCGATCTCTCACAGTGTCTAACACTCCTCTAAAGTATCCCCAAAAGATAAAAATGAGCACTTTGATCTTCTGTCAAAACATTATTTCCCTGTTAACCACTCCCAACTTTATCTTCATGTTACTCTGGTAAAAGGTTGTCGCCTGGATTTCTGGAGTACTTTATTTTCCTTGATATTTTTAATATTATAGTTAAGATTGATCTCCAAAATAAGCAAGGTTAGTCAGTCATTAATCTTAGGTTAGGGCACTCATGATGAGACACCACGACCTGAAATTACAGGAGGCGACTCTGCATTTCCATAGCAGTGTGTGGGATGTCCCTGAATTCACCCCACCATGGCTGTGTCACGTGCTCCTCTTCATAAAGCTGTATCCTTCGAGCCAGCATGGAACTCGGCTGCCTAAATAAGCTCCTACTATCATGTGCATCCACGTTTCTGTAGTTAGGGAAGTACTGGGGGTTTAGACACAGTGCTCGTTTGTATAGTCAGTTCTACCAGGTCCCTTTGTAGTGAACTTTGGACAGGTGGCAGATCATATGCAAGGTTATGTTACAAACCAATTCAAGATTCACTATTTACAGAAGCAGTAAGGAGTTTGGGAAGCCAGATAACCAATAGAGCTACAGAACACCACTATCTGAATTTAAATTCAAACACCCATATATCACAATGCTAATTAAAGCAAATAGAAAATATTAAGTAAAAGGTATTCTTCTATAGTACATTTGGGTTCATAGAGTGTGGAACAGGTTTCTCTAGCCTCCAAACCATTGCACTGACAGCTGTATTCATTTTTTTTTTTTGCTAGGCATAAATATTTGCATTTTATAAACTACATGAATGTGTCTGCCATTCCTCTTGAGGAAATTCTCTCAATATACAACATGCTGTCCAGAATTTTTAAGTGCACTGAACAGCATTTTTAAAATAATAGACCCTCAGGGCCACCTGAAACTGCAAACTCAGCTGAAGATGGAAGACTAAATTACAACCGAAAGGTTTGCTTCTGAATTAGCACAACAATTCCTTGTTTAAGGGCAGCACTTTAATTACTACACCCGCCAGCATTTGTACTTTTTTCTTTCTTTGCTAATATGTAATAGATTACTTCTAAGTCAAATTGAAGATGCTGGCACAGAATGCGATGTCTCATGGGAAATTAAAGAATGTCACTATTTCCTGGTATACCTGGATATTAAGGAAAACAATCCCTTAAGGAGTTATTATAAGATAATGCATTCAGAAGCAAAAAGTAATAAAACTATTAAGTATGAGTTTAAAAAAACAGTAATCTATTCTATCATGCATCAGCACAGCACCATGTGTTATAAGACTGTGCTGAAGTAACGATCAGAGAGCTAGCTTGTAGCATGCCATAACTAAAATCCTGGTGTTTGGTAAGTAGAGTGGGATGATAAAGTAGTCTTCAAACCACAAGGCACATTTCAGACTCTGTATCATCACATCTTAGTTACATATTAGCACATAAGTACCTGAGCACTGCCATACATGCCAGAAGACATTAGAGACCCCAGCCTGGTCCAACATTAAGTCTATTCGAGGGTGCAAACCCACTTTCAATTAGTCATCAGGTAAAACATAATCACTGGAAAGTTCTCTCCTAACCTTTGTTCAGCAGGAATTCTAGTACCTTGCTGGAAAGAAGAAATCCGCAACATGCCTGTTCAAACCTCCTGAATTCTGCAGAGCTGTGTGATAGCTTCTCAGTGTTGTCATCATAATGCCGTTCTAACTCTTGTTACACATACTTCCCATTAGCACGTTCATATTCCTAATCTTTTAATTTTCTCTGCCATTATCTCCTGGTTTCGTGTTACACAAAGGGACCCATTCATACATCACGGAATTAAAACACTGTGCAGCATGTTATACTCTTCATCTGCCCCAGCTTCTAGGTTGACTTGTCCCTGTTCACTGGGCACAGATGATCATATAGATTCATAAAGCAATTATCTGCGTTCTTACTGAAATTTTTAGTCAGTAGTGCACTCAAGTGGCAGCAATTACTCATTTTAATGTGCCTATTTATTTAATCATGTTAAGATTTGCTTTAATTTCTCAGCCTTTTCTGTCTTGATTAAAAGTAGTGCAAACTGAATCATGATTCTCTGCTGCTCACCTTTTCCAGATCATTATTTTCAAAAATATGCTAGTAGAACATTTGGCAACCCAATGTTACATGATTTCATGGGGAAAAAAAAATGGGAACTGGGTTTGGTTTATTTTTGTTTGATTTTGTTTCTAAGCTAGGTCCCAACCAAAATAAATTTGCTCACAGCTGAGCAACTAATTAAAACAATCCACCCAGGAAGCCAAGTCACTTTGAGTTTTACAAGTTTATGTTACATGAGCACAAATATTCTCTGTGGAAACAAAGCCTTGAGAGCAACACTTCTGGGTTTTACTTCCTTATGTCTGACAGGAAATGGAATGGAAGGGTGTGCTTTGTAAAAAGAAATAATCTCATTTGTGATGCTACATAACTGAAGTGGTTCACATATATGATAAAACTTTCTGGTCTAGTACTTAAGATTATACATCTCTAAGGATACAGTTACATAATACCTTTTTGACTCTGACATAATAGCAGATTTAAATGAATGAACACATATTTTGTTAGCAACACCACAGCTACTCTATTGTCTGGAATATCAGCTGTGTTAGTGTTTTTCCTGGAAAAATCCAATTTACCTTCTGCACTTCTGAACCAATTCCCAATGGGTATTTACTGTACAGCCCTCAAAGTTCTACCACTGCCAGAACACTCAGTGTAGCTGTTGAGCTTCTTGATCCAATGCATTTAACAACTGCAAGGGCCTCTGTGTGTTCAGGCCACCATGCTGCATTTCTAACTCTCTCAGTATTTTTGAATGAATGTCCATAACCACAGTACATTTTCTTCATATTCTTTTAAATTTCTACTTTGCACATTTCCTAATTCCATGGGCAGTTCAATAACTAGGCAGAAATCAAGTATTAACACACTATATTAACACACTTTTAGACTTCAGCAGGTTTGAAACACTTAAAGCTAAAGCATTCATTATGATTGTCTATCTTAATGCAAATACAGTGTAGCCAATCGCTTTCAAGAAACTTCTCCCAAAGGATCTAAAATCAACCAGATAGGACACAGAAATCCCAAAAGAGAGCAAAATAAAATCACCTATGGAAAGGTTTTAATGTCATTGGTGCATTCAGTTAAATTTGTACCATCAGCACAGGTGTGGATTCCTATGCCTAATTCCAGTATGTGGGAGAAAAATCTCCGAGTAGTCAGTAGACCACATGCTTTGTGCTACACTTGCTGCTCTCAGAGCTGAATCTCAGAACCGAATCCCACAAATGCAGAGGATCAAACCATAACACATTCTGATGTAACACAAAACACCAAACTAAATATGCATTGCAATCACACAACTCTATGGGCAGGACATTTAACACTGTGCTGGGCTCAGGAGCTCACAATTTTTCACCCATTATTTTAAACCTTGCCATCATTCAGATGGCACTACATGTATTACCCAAGTACAAACCACAGACAGTTACTGCAAAGAGGGTGTGGGAGAGGTTAGTGTTCATTCCCCACAGCACCTTTACCTTTCAGAGCTGCTAGATTCTTCTGTGGCAGCATCCCTGCACGTTATCAGTTTCCTTTGAATGGCAGGAGCAATGTCCTTTAGAAGTGAAGTTTTGTGCTTACCTATTTGAAATAAGGTAGTGTTGAAAAGTTGGACAAAAATAATGATCTATCAACTCCTCCAGATATTTCCATAGAATATTCTTAACATAAAAGGTTGTTTAATGAAAGATTAGCTATTAAATTAAATTGTCAATATCCTGGATTAATTACTATTTCAGCAAACCAGAATAGAGGTGACCCTAATGAGTTAACTGACAATTGTATCTTTAAGCTAACTACACAAAGACTGCAAGTCAAAAGCTTAGCAACATATTTTACAAGTGATACAACCTTAAATTCTGTACAAAACTAACAACAGGATGAGGAGAAGTAGCTATTGAAATGACAACTCAGCTTTCAAAATGTAGCATATATAAAAAAAAAGGAAAGAAAAAGGAAAAAAAAGGTTTGACTGACCTTTAATTATAATCACAACGCAAACAGTAGATGTTAGACTAAAAGTCCCTTCAATTTCTTTAGAGAGAATGCGTTCCTTTAATTCATCTAAAAATGACCTAAGGAAAAAAATAAAGCAAAAATTGTTATAAATTATATTTCTTTCAAAATAGAATTGAATAGAACAAACTTGTGGTCATGCTACCCTGCCACCAGAGCTTCAGAGACACCAGGCAGGACAAAGCGGTGGTTGCTGGGTGACTGAAGGCAGCACGCTGCTTCTGGAGCTCAGAACAGCTGACTGAGCAGAATGGCAAATTGCTTGGGAAGAAAAAAGTTTGTACACAGAATAAGTAGCTGTTAAAAGAAATTAAGAGCTCGTGGACTATTTTGGAAACTTACTGAATGAAAAAGCTACTGGTTCTACTGGAATTTAACTCATAATTTGTATGGAAATGTCTAACTTCAATTCCTACTGATATTTAAAAAAACCCACATTATATGTTAGTAACTGTTCATGGCCTTAAAACTTACTACTTGTAGTATGTTAGTAACTGCTCATGCCCCTAAAACTATTACTACTTGTAGTCCAATTAGAAACTAGAGTTTAATTAACACTTTGCTCTAAAACTCGTATCTCAAAAACTAAAATAGACAGGTTTGTAACTACAAAACAGTGAGGAATGCTTATAACTGAATATAACCCCAAAACGCTTCCAAAAGACATATTGAAAGTATGGCTGGACTAACAGACCCAAAGCAACTGTTCATCATAAAGCCTGAGATAAATACTAACTCCGTATGTTTCTTAAGAGACTCACTTGCAGCAAGATGATAGTATTACCAGCAAACATTAGAGGTGTCTTGGGACATACAGCAAGTTAAGAGAAATGAAACAAGGGAGTCAAGGAAGAGGTCCAGAAACCAAACTGAACCGCAGTATGGACTAAGACAATCCTACAGAATGAAACCACTAATTGGTCATTATAGCATTTACAGTAAAGGTAACAAAATTAACTCAGAAGCAATTCTCAAAACCTGAGAAAAAAGAACAAGAGGGATAAGATGGACAAGAACTGTAAATCCTCATACTCACTCCTCAGACCACAAACCTGAGCATCCTCTGAAGAACTGAAGGGGAAATAGAGCAGTAGATATTATTAACTTTCCTCAGAATATTTCAAAATACCTTAGGCAATACTATTTTCTGTTACCAAAATTGAACCTCATAAATACCCAGTTCTGACTTTAACTGTTCTTCAGGCTGTTATTGTAATAAGGTATCAAAATGAAACACACAGTTAAGAGAACCAACTTCCACTAATGATTCAGTAAACAAGCTTTGTAGAAGCCCAACTGTTGCTTCAAAGAGCTGAGAAAGATCAAAGCAGCTCTTCAGGTTCTGAAGTAAGTATTATGAAGTCACTCATACTTTGCATTAGTAGTGTTATACCCCTTGTGGGCTAATCTGACCAAGCATTGATTCCATTGCATAGTACTCTTAAATTGCTAACTGATGGTGTTCCAGCCAGAGTTTTAACTTCACTGCTATCACTGTTTAAGGTCAGTAGGCACACCCTTTAGTTCCATGAATCCAGAGCAGCGCAACAAAAATTATCAGAGTGCTGGAGCAGCTCTCATATGAAGACAGGCTGAGAGTTGGGCTTGTTCAGCCTGGAAAAGAGAAGGCTCCAGGGAGACCTCATACCAGCCTGCCAGTACCTACAGGAGCTACAGGAAAGATGGAGAGAGACTGGTTACATGGGCATGGAGGGATGGGACAAGGGGGAAACAGTTTAAGCTGAAGGAGAGGCGATTTAGATGAGGTATAAGGAAGAAATTCTTCCCTGTGAGGCCTGGTGAGGGCTGCCCCCTCCCTGGCAGTGCTCAAGGCCAGGCTGGATGGGGCTTTGGGCAACATGGGCTAGTGGGGGTGTCCCTGACCATGGCAGGGGGTTGGGATTAGATGGATTTTGAGGTCCTTTCCAACCCAGACCAGTCTGTGTTTCTATGAAGGAAGACTGTAATTTTACAAACCTCTGGTTAGTCTCACTGCAGGCTTAATGCAGCTGCATTTCCCCATGTCCCTCTCAGCAGGGGTCACTTAAGCCTGCAGGTAATGTTACTGGGGAACAGAACAGTGACCTATTTACAAATACATATAAGTAAAAGAGGTAAGTAGTCCGCTCCTATACAGATAGTCCCCTCCTAAAGGAAATGATACTCACACATTGGTCAGATATTGCCAAGTCACTCAGTATTACTGATGGAGACTGAAATTCAGTGCTAAAGATTGACTAATAACTGAAAACATAATCAACGTTGCAGAACCCAGTGCAAGATGACTGTATGTGCACAGAAGCTCCATCAGATTCTGTACTGTCAAAGGCTTTTGGATTGACATGGAAGATGGTAAATTCTGAAATACTAAATGATTTGCTACTGGATTATGGCCTACTGATACAGCTAAATAAAAGAAAAAAGCCTTAAAAGTAGTCACAGTCCTAAGGCACCAGTAGAATTGGATGTAAATTATATCCTAACTTATATCTTCTTTGCACCAGAAAGTTAAGGACTGACTAATAGATAGATACATGTTTATCAAAGTTCTCATAGAAATGATCTGGTCCAAACCAAGTTTTCTCCATCAAGAATGGACAAGGTTCTCCTTGGCCACTACAAGAAAAACTTTAAGAGGAATTCCTTGAACTCCTGCATCTCTCTTCAAAAGAGATGTGTAAAGCAATTGTGTTTCAGTAAAAGACAGCACCTTGATGGACAGTTGCTAACTCACAGAACAAGATGATCTGGATTAGGAAACCTATTGCTGTACTCTCTGGAAGGATTGAAAAGGAAAAGCAACCAAAACCCTTATGATAGCAAGAGACAGGGATACAAGCAATATGCCAAGAAAAAGAGATTTTGAAGTAGCGCAGGTAAATTTAGTAAGCAACTAGTTCCTCAAAGTTTATTTGAATTTAGAAATTAAAACTTTATTGACAATATATAAACTCTTTACATTGCCAACAAATTAAAGTAGAAACATTTACCTGACAAGGTTCACTGACTTCATAATTATGGCCATCAAACTGCCTGACAGAGGAGGAAGGTCTGAAATAGTCTTAGGTATAGTCACATCTTTTTCACTGGAAGCCTAAAAAAGAAAGTCAACAACTCTGTAGATGATGAAATGTATGTATGCAGAAAGCATCAAAGTACATCTGTATTTCAGTAACTGTACTAACCAAGACCTATCCTTAGATAGTAAGAAACATTCACAAGTGTTCTTTGAATAATCTTAATTCAATTGTGTTGTGTCCAAATAACAAAGCAAATTTAAATTAGAAAGGTTAAAACTAAGACAAATATACAGTATGTGTATCGAGGCAAACATTCTCCACGGTTGTTCTGAACAGAAGTTTCATTTAACTAATATTGTTGGTCACTCTAAAGGCACAGCCTACTAAACACCAGTGAGTATCCTTTGTGCCTCCAACTGTAAGTGTGCATACGTAACGCAGATGACAGTGGTTTCCTGATTGCCTGCGTCATCTCTTGGTAGCAAGTTGCAAACAGCATAGCAAATATTTATTTGATTTACCAGTACAATAACCTGGGGGCAGGGAAAACCCCAGCTGAGGTGACTTACTGCAATGAACATTCATAATCCATGAGTACAATTCTGCAGCATCATTCAAGACCATAAACTTTTACTCCACAGCATCTGTAAAGAACATGCTTTCATCCCACAGCCCCTCAGCTGAGACGTTAATATTTGTAGGTAAACCTCTGGTTTTGTTTCAGTTCCTTCTGCAACACAGAATCTTAGGAGCAGCTCTGTTGTACTCTGTACCTTCCAGCAATCATTTATTGCTCTGTTTTGTGACACGTAGCAAGCACAGTAAGATGTTCTTATCTGCTCTTCCTTGTCCGTTTTCAAAGCTTCCAGAGTCTTACTAGCCATATTTGCTCCTAACACTACATGCATTAGGAACATGCATGTTCTTCTCCTTCCAGGACAGTAACTGTTCCTTGGACTTTTAGCCCATACGGTAACCTCTGTCTACATTTTCTTTTTGGTTTTCGAGCTTCCTCCTTTACTTTCCAAAGAATCTTAGAGCAGATACTAGGAAATCCTCTAGACAAAACCCAGAGGAATTAAACCAGAGATGTGTGATGAGAAACGGATCTGTATTGCAGCAGAGAATGCACAAGTGATCGGTGCCAAGCAGGACATCGGCCTGCTTTAGAACAGGGTTACAGAATCTTACAGAGACAGTTCCAAGAACAGGGAACTGGAATCTTTCAGAGATCAGCCATTCACTTCTTTGACCTCACTTCCTCCTCCTTGTCCTGGGCTTTTACTGCTGAGCACAACAGTATGCCTGGTATGAAGTATGTCATTGGTCAGTCTGAGTCCACAGGACCAGAGAGACAACTGTGAAGAAAGCTAACCCCTTCCCAGCCAGAGCCAGCAAAACATTCACATAGAGAGACCATCTAGAAAACCGTGTTGTTAATTGCCAACACTGACTAATTTCTAAATTCTTCTGTCAGAGGCAGAGAGTGAACCTGGTATCGGGACAACTTTGTTCTTACACAGGTGTACCAGAATATGGCCAATAAAATTTCCATTTTGTTCCATGCCAGTACACACAAAATCCTAATCTGCAGCACAAGGATCACACTGTCTGAACACAGCTCTATTGTTCCAACATAATGTTTAAAAGGCAGTAGCTGGGGAGAGTGGAGGGGGCTAAGTAAAAACCAAGTCAGAGTTAACTTTACCTTCTGTAGCACATCCTTTATCTCTACTACTATTGCAGCCAGGAGAGTAGAGAATACACCTTGGTGAACTGCTGGCAATGATGAATGCCAGCACTGGACTGTGTGTACAAATTCTTGAAGAGGCATTTGAATAGAGTGGATCAACTAAAACCAAAGAAAAACAGATCAGATTTTTCAGATTGCTGGAGTACAATTGAAATATTTCAGCAAGCCTCTCTGTGAAGGAGTGCAGGTCACACTTTGTGCTATTGAGGCATTTTAGCTACAAAATACCAGAATCTAACTCTTCTGTGAAGACAGGAGGTTTTGAAGAACTTTAGGACATCACACATATTTTGAAGCTGATACTAATTCAGGCTGAAAGAATTAAAATAATGACAATTTGTCCTCTCTCCCAAGATTATAACATATATAATCAAATTCTTTGCTCTCATTCGAGAAAGTTCGTTTAATTACAGATAAGACTGAGTACTAGGCTAGTTCAGGATCATCTGTAACAGAATCCATTGCTCTCCAATTTACTCGTTTTTCTCATCATGATGAGACTGACAGCAGATTAAAAAACCCATTGGAAATGAGGAAATTTGTAAGTTTAACTGAAAATTTAATCACAAGTTGACTCAAATAGCCTCAAACTAAGCAATTTGTATAAAAATATGGATTCATCTACATATTAGATAGCAATTTCAAATGTAATGAGATACCTGAATCCCTTCTTTCTGCTGCTTCTTGAGTCTACATGCCACGCATTCTAAAACCTTCTGGAAGACGGTGCGTACAGCATGGAACAGATTTGCCACTTCATCTGTCTCACTATTCTGAGTTAAAGAAGCTTCAATAATTTCCTTTAGAGTATACAGTAACACTGGGGCACAAAAGCCACCTCTCTCTAGAGAAAGAGATAAATATCATGATACAAAAATTATAATAAAATATTCATGAGGTACAACCTTAGACTGAAATTCAGTTACATACCACACATAGCTACAGTATACAAGTGTAGACAATATATTTAGTTTCTGAGCATCTTTTGCTGAAATTTTCATACAGTTCAATCACTATTTTAAGCATAAATCCAGTGTTCCTTCCAATTCTTGAAGTATAGGGATTACAATTGTAGATTTCAGGAATTGAGCTCTAATTGTGTCTGTACTGTAGACTTAAATTTTCAAATATGAACCAAATTCACATTGTGACACATGTTGCTTCCTAAGGCATAATGATATATATATATGAAATACATGTATTATTTTATATATATATAACTTTTTTTAATATATATGTATATACACACATACACACTACCCCCCTCCCCAATTTATATAGTAATAACTGGAATCTAAGAGCAAGGAAGAAATGTTATCAACAGCAGCATATTATTGCTGGTAGCCAGCATAAGCTGTGACCACCATTTTCTGAGAAACAGACTCCAGAATGTTCAAAGCCACACTTCTGCCAATATGAGTCAGTTAAGTATATAGAGAGATGCTGACGTTAGTACAAAATCCCATACTTCTTTGTATAACTGGAAGAGCCATATCTAGAAGCTGTGCTTGAAAGGTGAGACTGCCAAGGCCAACCATTATGACATCTTTACATACTGTCAGGTAGGCCTAGAAAAGAGATGTAAAAGTACATGAGAAATAAATTAACAGTTCAGTAAAACGTAAAACCAACAAAAACACATAATGTCAGCTGAGTTGCCTTGAAATCTGGTGCATCTACATGGAGTTCAGCAGTTCACAACCTTTGACATTCAAGAGTTCCAAACAGTTCCACTGCTCTTTCCTCCAGTAAATGCAGTTACTCAAAAGCAGTAAATCCTTTATCTTTTTTGCTCAGGCTCAGATCAGAGGCACTGATACATAACATTTACTGAGGCAGAATGAGACATCTCTACCCATCTTGAATAGCAAAATTAAAACCAGCATACAAAAAGAGCTTTTCCCTACAAAGACACACATTACATACTAAACAGGTTACTATACTAATGTATAAACAGAGAATTGTTAACCAGACTCTGTATACGTGAGCTGGGTTGTTCAATGACACTGACAGTGACTACAGTTAGTCCAAGTCTTTCGCTTGACCAAAACCTGAGAGGACCTGTAGCTCAATGCTAAAATCTACCGTAAGTGATGTGTCATGGGACTGTAACAGAAACCATTCAAAACTAGCCAAAATCCACACCCCCCACCCCCATTATATACTTAGATGCTTTCTGTGAAGGGCAAATGAAGATAAGGGGTAAGGGACACTGTCAGTGATTACGCTGGGGTTTGTGTCAGGGCCTATCAGCCCTAAAAGAGAACAGCCCCACAATGAATCCCTGTCCATAACAGTGAGTGCAAAACTGAATAACAGCAAGCAGAAAAGGAAGGGTGAAACGGGAAAGAATGATGTATGTGGCAGGAAAAGTGACAGAGAAATTAAGTGGGGCAAAAAAGAGACACCCCAGTCCCCTCTGATATAAAACAGTATTGAAGAAGCAACTGTAATTACTGTATATTATATGGATATTTTGAGATTTTGAGACAAACTAGGTCTGCTTTTAATGCCAGAATTGTTACCCAACATACACTCCAAACAATTAATAAGCACTATCAATAAATAAAAAAACAGTATGCATGGTGAGGCACAAAGAGTTGCTGCTTAACAAGCATGTAGCTTACTACAGGAGATGCAAGAGGCCTGGATTCTCTTCCTGACTTCTAGACAAGGCATACCAGTCTCTACAACTCAAGTTTCTTCTCTGGAAATAATGATGCATGTGGACTTAAAGATCTACTAGCAAAGATAATTCTGTTTCATTATTGCCCAGTCAACTAACATATCAGATGGGTTTAAAAGTGACAACTGCCTATCTTATTGCTTATCAATACAGTTTCATTTTCATTGTGTATTCACACCTAGGAAATTGATTGTAGAGCATCCTGGTAGTGCTGGTAAAGTTCCCCTATTTTGTGTCTCATCTTTCTCTAAGGTTGAGTTCCATGCCTCCTAACTTTTTAAAGACAGCCACCAAAGAGCAAATAAAACACACGAGAAACTGTACAAGGAACAACAAGAACAGTTTGAGCTTACTATCTTTGTGTACTTTCCAAAAAGCCATTTGGTCACAGCAGCAGAACTGAGTACAAGAGCGACCTCCTCATTAAGTTCCCAGGTGACTCACACCCTATCTCTCTGTTGACTTCCAAAGATATGTTCTATTGGACATACTGATCAGCATACTGAACTCCACAGGGTATAATTTCACCTATTTCTTTTGGGAAAACAGGAGGGAAAGGGAGCAAGTGAACATAACTATATCTAAATCCTCTCTCATCATCACACTACCTTTCCAGTCCACTAAAGTCATCTATTGTGCTATTCAACACAATGTATGCAGCTGCAGTGATCCTATGTCATTTCCAGGACTTTCAACACTAACAGGATATTAAGTGCTATCATACCAGGTAACTACACTCTTGTTTTCAGCAACTAATTTTCTTCTTTTCTGAACTGAGAGTCAGTGACACACTTAACTTGATTTTATGCCCATTTCCCAGCATTAATATTGCTGTGAGAGACTGTGGACAAGAATTTCTTGTTAGTAACTCAGGAGACCCAGGTTACATCTCTTGACTGGGCATTTTCACAAGAGCAAAGCACGAAACATGTTCCATCCTGACTTCAACAGGTAGGATCAGAATGTATATTATGCTAGTAGGTGAAAAAGGTTTAGAGAAGAACAAGGTATTTTTGACTCCAGCTACTTGATTTAACTGCACAATTATATTTGTATGTACTTTTATAAAACATGAAGGTTATAATTAAACTGAAAGTAATTTAAACAAAAAGTCTGAGGAATAGCAAAAGCACAGAACTGTAACCTCAGAACAACCTGAATGGTATTTCATTAGCTCATTCACTTGCAGGGCTCCAAGAAAACCAGTACATGATCTTTGTCAATACACAACTCCTACATACATGGCTTTTCAGTGTGATTTGTCTTATAAGAGACCTCTAACCTGGATAATTAATTCAGAAACGTTACTGCATTTTGAAATGCCATCCTCTTGATCACTTGCTAGTAGGAAAGGTACAACTTGACTTTCTATCCAAGCACCCGTCTCCTTCAAAAGCGAGAGGTAATCTTCTCCTTCTTCAGAAAACTGGGAAAAAAAATTAGAAATTTACCAATCGTCTTTCCAATTATTTTTGGAACTTATGATGTCAGCTGTAATTCCAGTTTATACTGAAAAGGTAGAACTGTACCTTGTTCTGCAGATGAATACTCAACCTGCAAAAGAGGCTGAAGGCTCTTAGGCTAGTTGCTTGATTGCAGCTACCAGAACCTGTATCAGTTGCTCTCAGTATTGAGTCGAGAACCTCCTGAAAACATCAAGGTTTACATTTATATTTTCCAAAAAATCCTTTCCAAATGTTTTCTTTTCTCAACATCTTTAATGACAAGATCTTTTTTAAAAAAAAACAAACATTAAAAAACCTAAGAAATCCCCAAACCACAGAAACCAACAGGCATTACTTTCAATTACTTAAATTTTTCAATGCTATAACTGATTTTCAGACTATTCCTTACATTCCAAAAGTTAGGTCCTTTCCTAAAAGTGCTCAACAACAGATCACAAAAATTTTGAGACACCTAAAAATGACAGGCTGGTTAAAATCTGTCTACAAACAAACCTGAACTAATACACTGCTACTTTAGAATAATTGTTTGAAATACAAATCAAGAGGAAAACACGTCTGCAGAGGAGAAGGGATCTTATTTATTTATTCCTGTAGGCCTTGAGTTTGACTCAAGCAGCTTATGATGTTAAGCACTCGTTTGTCAGCACTGTTCATGGTAAGGAGAATACTACCTTTGCAGCACTGAGAATTTTCAAAAGCTTCTTCAGTTTCTTCTTAGGAACAGAGAGCAGGCAATCACGATTACCAGGATGAGACAATAAATACTCAATGTAATCAACTGCTAATTCTGGCTTCGATTCATGTGCTACTTGGATCCGTACTCGTCGTTCAGATGTTTTAATTCTCTAAATGAGAAGAAAGCACAAAACCAGTGCAATGCTGTTAGCATGTTACTTTACAACTAATTCCAAAGCAGAACAATATGGCATTAAAGAAGCTTCTTCTATTTAAGCCATGGGGCAGGGAGGGGTTGGGGGAGCATGATGCCTTTAGGTAATCTATCAATCTCTTCATTCTCTGAAGTATCCATATGCAACACCTTTCTTGGGGTTAGCGTGTCAGACAGCCAATCACAGGCTAGTTCCATAATATGTCCCACTTGGCCCCAGCGACACATGCAGTCTATCAGGGTAGAATATTTGCTTTGGTCAGCTCCACTGTCGATATTTCTGAGTCTGGAAATCACACCACAGCTTAAAAGAAAACCAACAAAAAGAGATGCATTAGCTTTACATCCATTAGCACAGAAATAAGTCAAAGAAAACCAACCAGTAAAATACCATAAAAGATTGACCAATGGCTCAAAAGCATATTAGCACTTCACATTTTTCTAACTTACTGGATTTGTTTAGTGGATTAATTGATCTAAATGGTCATTTAATACATCAAATTGTGAAAAATTACAAATACAGTCAACAGGAGATTTCTTGTCATTCCTATTCTGGATTTAAAAATAGTACCTGAATGTAGGTATAGCAGCAGGGGGCATAAAGGATGCTAGAATAACCAATGGTGTCACACAACGCTCATCCTAGGACAAAAAAAAAGGTACACAATATGATGTACATCAACAGATACACCTATGCACACATAACTGAAGAGCATACTGAAAAAGTATGATTATCTCAAATTAAGGAATTCCTTTTTTTCACCAGCTTGCAATCTGAAGCTTCAGATTCCTTTTCTCAGAGATCAGTTATCAATTATCTTATCATTCAGTTTTCGGATGAACTATCAGAACAACTAACATTCATTTCAAAATATACTTCTAGCTTTTCAGGAAAAAGGCATGCTGCTTCAATCCGTAGTCTTTCAGAAAGTAAGCCTCTGACGACAGGTCTTTTTAGATCCAAGCTGCTCACTCACTGTAAGAATATCAAAGTCAAAGGGGTTGCTCACTAAAGCTGGATATCTTTTCTGCTCACCAGAAGCTTTCAGGGGGGATGTTACATCCTCTACCGAAAAGATTTGGAATGTATTTGACAACTTCCAAATGCTTTCAAGGTAGAGAGAGAATACTGTGTAGCAATTAACTGATTTCTACTCTCTGATTATCTAAAGCAAACTTGAATGTTGTTGACAGCCAGCATAAATGACTACAGCAAAAAAGCCATAAACAAAAAAGATGTCCAGTAGATAATCCTTCCATATGCACTGCAGGGTGCAGCAGACACTATTAGCCACTATCAAAAGACAGTATCCTGAAGAACAACATTAGAACAATTAAACAGATCAAGGAGACTGAAAATTACTACTATAATGAACTACTATGTCAAACCCAAACAATAAATAAGAGCATGAAAAGATCATTACGGAGTAGAATCAAATCAGAAAAAACAAACACTGGAAAGCAAAAAAGGAGCCTTTGCTGTCTGTTCCAGCAGCTGGATCATAAGGGGCAGCCATTGAAGGGTTTGGGGGAGAAGGGGTAGAAAATCCTATAGACTCTCATCTACACTGTTTATTCTGCAATGGGACATTTTCAGATACTGATTTCCAAAAGTTCAAAAAAAAAAAAAATAATCAGGAGTGAAACCCTACAAAAAGATTACAAGGAGAGCATGCTCCTCAGACATGGCAATTTGAGAGTAGCTTCTACCTATTTTTGGAATTCCAAGAGACTTGTTATTGTTTATGGTTTATAGCAACAATGAAAAAGACTACTTAATGCCATGAAAATAAATAGACATAACACATGGAAACATCTGAAGAAAATGCTAAGCACTTACAAGAAAATCTAGACTTTCTTTACCTTAAATACTTTAAAATATTCAGGAAGTACAGAAGCAAATTTTCTGATAGCATAATCTTTGGCAGCTTCATTGTGATCCAGTGCTTTGTGAATACTTCTCCAGAGAATTACAGTGATCTCCAACAAACTTGCCATGCTGGCCACATCATTTATTGACAACACATTATTCAAGACCTGAAATACAAGCCCTTAGCAAGATTAACTTTTATTTTCTCAAATGCAAACTTATGTTAAAATAAGGTTTCAAAAAACCATGAAAGTCCTTCTATACATTTCACAAAAGCATTGTGTTTGTTGTAAAACATCAACTCCAAACATCGTTCTTTTTTTTATATATATATATATATATATAAAAATATAAAAAAAACTTCAGTCATCTTGCGACATTGATTTTTTAATAACTTAATTGCAGAATCAAACCAATTTATAATTAGCTCTGGAAAAAAGGAAGTACTAATTTAAAATATGAATACTATTCATATTCCTTCTAGCTCATTCTAGCTACGTCACCACATTTCTGCTATTGCAGGGTATGAAAACACTATAGTGGCAGTTCTCCCCTTCTAATTCCACAGCTGCCCAAGTGATTTCCTTCAGACTTCTGTTGCATTAGTAACTCCCTAAGTTTAAAATTAAGCACCACAGAAAAAAGAAGTTATCAGGACTTATCATAAAGTAGACTTTCTTACACTTGTATTCTCTTTTACTCTTTCTTCTTCATCATTATCATCACTGTCATGAAGACTCTCTTTCATTGCTTTCTGGATGCAGGCATTCAAGCAGCGTCGAATAACAAACATCAATTTAGCTACATTTAAATGTAACAAGAATAAATTAGACATATACTGTTTGTTAAGAATGTTGCTACTAAATGCTTCAAAAGCGTAATGCTGGAAAGCCAGCATGAAAAGTAGGCAACAGAACCAGGAAAAACTAGGAAAAAATATACCAAATTTCCTGCTGAAAGGAAATGGCAAAAAAATGTTACAGTGTTTTATATCCTCAATTATGAGGAAATGGCAACATTATCACCAAGCTCTATAATTCCATTGTTAAAAAGTCAACTCAAAAATAAAACCAACTGCCACCTTATCAGATTAGGATCAGAGGAAGCTCCCACAACTCCTACACATCTGGCATAGCTATTAATTTAATGCCCCATGCTCAATAACACATTCCATCCAATGTCAATTCTAATTATTTATAAGAGATGTAGTGGCCTAACTATTGCAATCCTTAATGAGAAGCTCAGCTTTAGATAAAAACGAAAGAGTTATGGCCACAGCTGAAATAGACTAGTACATGTTATTTCAAAATTACCTTACTGTGGTAATACATCAGTCAAGGGGGAAAGAGCTTAGGCATTCTACCCTCATCACTCCATCCTGACTACTTTCTTTTTATAGTATCAGAACTTCTTCAGAAACAAAATCTTCCTGTATTTACTTGGTTCAATAGCTATTCTCTGTGCAGTACATATCCTTTCACTGAAAGTGAAGCTTCTCACAGGAAACAGGCCTTTTTGATTTTGTCTGTCTGAGCAACTTGAAAATACCACTGATCCACATATCTCAGATAATCAGATTATCAGGCATAAATGTTTTTCACCTTCTATCGAATCTTTCATATAAAGACCTAGCACCTAAGAGCAGAAACAAAAAGCTTTGGTCTCTTCATTGCTGAAAAAGCTTATGATTGTTGTCACCAGGGTTCATTGCTTCTGTCAATAATTTCAAAGACTACAAACGAGCATTATACTAAAACCAAGAGATCTAGCAACAATGTACCCCTCAGAGTAAAATTTAAAAAGCAATTTCATTTGGTATTAGTATTTCCACAGACTCACGAGGTTTTGTACTTTACCTATGTTGGTGGGGGGAGTATATTCGTAAGCATATTGATAGAACTTTCTAGCTGCTGCAGAATTCATCTGAATTAGAGTCACACAGCGCTCACACCACTCATCCTCAGGTTGGTTAGTGGGAAAGAAAGAGTTGAATAAGAGATTCACTATGCGTCGCGACACAGGCCGTGAATCAACCTCAAGGCGAGCCAGAAGATGCTCCATGGGACAGATCTTCCAGAACTTTTTAAAGAGAGAAAAAGATATTAAAGGAGTTAAAAATATAAAGAGGTAAAGCAAATCATTATTAAGTATTGTCCACATCAAAAGTCTCAACCAATATGAATGGCATTTACCAGAATAGCATGAGCACTTTTACCAAAATACCAGCATCTACTTGAAGTCACATATTGCTGTACCAACAGCACTTTACTGTTCTGATGCCCCTCTAAATCTCCCAGTAACTCTGGTAGACCAGTAGAATTCTGGTGCAAGCAATTCCAGCTCCATGTACATTTGGGGGTTGGACCCAATGATCTCTCGAGGTCCCTTCCAACCCCTATGATTCTGTGATACATGCAATGCTAATGCAGTTCCATAGGTATAGGGAAGAATTATTTACCCTACAAGACTATCTCCACAAAATATAATTATTTCTCTTTGTGTGGCATGTTTCATATACTCATCATAGGACAAAGTAGGACCAGGCAACCTACAGGTATGGTACACACCTTAAAAACCTGTATAGCACAAGACCCCTTCCAAAACCATCCCAAAACATAGGTGCATCCCATATTCAGCAGAGCTCTAGCTCACAGAAATGAAAGGCTATGAAATTCAGAAAGAATAAATAGTCTGTTATGGCAGCAGTAATACTGCTCGTATTTATAATTTTTTGAGAAGATTTTGAATTAATAACGTTGTGCACAATGCCAAAAATAGGTTGTCTTGGCACTGAAATGTAGAATTTTATTCTTGAATAACAGCTCATTCCCCTGTGACTACAAACTATGGGCATCCCCTACTAGAATTACCATAAAAAGAAGGTCTCTGGAATAAGCATTAAAGGAACCCCAGGATTTACCAGAGAAACATTTTACAATTTTAAATACAGGAAGTTACTGATGAAACATCTAACACTTAGTAGGATTTTTTTTTCCTTTATGTAAACCTGATCCTTCTTTTAGAAGATCTGAATCTTTTATACTACATAAAAATAAAGCACAAAGTTTATGGAAGATATATGTTATGCCTAAACAATGAACTAATACCTCAAAAAAATTAAAAATCCCTGAACTTGTGAATTATCTTTCTTTAATAGCAGCAAATTCAGAATAATTCAGGAAGGCCAAAAAGATTGCTTGCCTTAACTTTGATTTGAATGAAAAGGTACATTCATACAAGATTCTTTTTGTAAATTTAACAGCAATGTGAATGCTTTGTTTTTTAAAGATTGTACACAAATCAATTGTACATCAATTCAAAGCACTGTTGATGTTGAATATAAGTTAAAAAAGCTTACTTGTATTTTACTATACAGATAACAGATATTAACAGATCAATTCAAGGCTGTAGGTGTCAGTCCTTTAAATCAGACTTGTTTATATCTTACAAAGAGTTAAAACTCAGCACAAAAAATAGTGCCGAGTGCCTGTGAGGTTACAGAGCTATACAGAAAATAGTATTAAAAAAATACATACAAAGATTATAATTACACATAATCAGATTATTAGGGGACTATGCTTGTTGAGTATTTAAAAAATATTTTTAAAAAAACACGACAATATGATAGAAATTATGATGATTAAGACTTCAGAGTCCAACAGTTCTGTAATTCGTTTCTGCTGATTCTGAGTGATACCTGTCCTAACAGAGGCACCATCAGGGTGAGGTGCAGTGTCACAGTGATACATCTGCCATTCTACCTCAGATTTACCTGGTAAAGCCTGGCTTTAGAACCTGCTGAAGTGGAAACATCAGGAAAAAGCTATCCTTTAGAATACTATCACCTATTAATAACCCTGAATTGTCTCCTCCATTTATCTCCAATATTCTTAACAACCAGAGCCAACGGCCCAAGTAAAAGTACAGCTACACACAGTGATCAGGAGATCTGCAAACACTACTAGGACCCTACTGGAAACTTCTTGTGCTGACAGTCTGAATGGGTAATACCTGGTACTTGCAGTCTTTGTCTCCATTTCACACCGTCTGTGGCCTTGCCTAAGCAACGTATTGAGGTTTGTATTATGGAAGTACCAAGCTTGCTGTTGTATTATGCAATCCTTATCCTGAACCTGTGTACAAGAAGCCAAAAGCCCTCAATTCCAAAACTGACTTCCATTTATCTTGTCTCCAGAGCCTATTTGGGGGAATTTGGAACTTACTGGGGTGGTTTAATCACAATATAATGCCTCTGAGTTCCTGTCATCAAAATTTGAGTGCACACATTTGTCAAATAGGTAATTCTCATGTTAGGAACAGATGTATTCCTTGAGCAGCAAATTGAAGCATTTATTTAATTCTCTCCTGAACAACTGTATATATACCTCTGACTTCATACTGTTCATGTGCCTAGAAACAAGATGAGCATGTCCTAATAATTAGGCTTAGCAAGAGACAAAACCACGATTAAATTAAAATATAAAATCATAATTGGGAAACTATCAATGGCAATGAGAGGAGAGAGAGCTCAAAGATGCTATAATGCCTACACAGCTGGACAGTATCACCCTAAATAAGAGAAAAATGGGCATTTATCAAAATAGGTACTTAAAACTAAAAAAGAAACTTGGTAAATGTGTAAAGCATTCAGAAGGTGAGAGGGTCCTTACTTGAGCTACCAGCAGGACAGGACAGCAGAGTGGCTGTGCTGACTGCTCTGCCCTGGCAGGGCCACAAGAGGACAAGGAAGACAAAAACATGCTGAGAAAAAGATCTGAGCAGATGCTCAGTGCCTGTGATACCATCAGCCACTGAAAGAGTAGACAAGCACAGGGAGGCCACTGGACACGCTCATCGTTCCAATGGAGTCAAAAATGGGAGTTTGGGGGCAGGGGGTGCGGGGAGAGCAGAGTGTACTTGGCTCAATTAAAAAGCAAATTTTCTAGCATGTCTGTAAAATCTCTGCTGTAGTAATATCCAGACACAGTACTGTCCCCTGTGGTGATTTTTTTTCTGTGAAAGTCAGCTATGGAAATTCTGAAGTCTCACCAGAACTAGTCACAATCTCTGTCTTTATTTATTTTAAAAATTTTTTTCATGGATACCATGATTTCATTAGAATTCACACAATCATTGGAAAGAAGTCCTTCTGTACTGCTACCTACATTTGGATCAAAACCTTTAAAATGGACAGAAGGACTAAACAGCAACAGAATACACGTGTCTTAGAAATAAACTCAGTTATATGCTTAATTATACGAGGAGAGGCAACACTGAAATTAAGAGAATTACTACATTAAGCATGCATTTTTTTCCCATTTAGGAATACTGCAGTATTCTCAAAAGGCACTTTCTTCTACAAATAAATGACTTGCTATTTATCAAGTGTCACTTATCCTACCTTAGCAGCCTTGGTAGCCTTAATTTTCAGCAGCATATCAATAAAAGCCACTCGCACTTTCTCTGAATTGTCGTGGAGACTGTTCTTGACTGCTGGCAAGAGCTGCTCCAGTAATGGGTGACTTAGTTTGTTGTCCAAAATTATAGGTATGCACTGCAAGGGAAAAACATCATGCTAAACAAAAAATAAATAAAATTTAAAGAGTAGATTTAGAAAAAGATGCAGCTAAAAATTGTTGAACTGGACCACGACGCTTCTGCAGTTAAACTAAGTGGGGAAACACTCTGCATATATGTTTTTCCTGTAATGTTCTTTAATAAAAATTATTGCAGTATTTCATATTTCCAGTGAACTGTGTTCAGTGAACTCATTTCAGATGAAGCAGCTTCAGAACTACACTGAGGACACAGTGTCAAGTATGTCTTTGTGGTAGCAATACCAGCTCCTAAACTCCACTGATTTTGGGTTAAAAATACACCTTTTTTTGCCAAGTTATTTTTAAATCAGCACTTTCTGCTTATCCTGTACAGACGCCCACGCAGCTGTAGTGGAGCAAGTGAGGATTAAATTAAAGCTGAATTGATACATACACATCATTTAAAAGTGAAAATACAGCTATCAGTTATGTACCAGATGCCAGAAAGATATAGATGAACTAATGCTAATATACTGAACAATACATGGTATGCCAGCATTCCCAGAGAAGCAGCACATAATGACATTCATCCAAACCTCTGAAACACCAAGTGAGGTACAAAACCCTAACATAATTGTGCAGGTCTGAGGATGGGTTAAAACCAGTGACATACTGGAAGCTGCCTGCATACATTTTCAAGTCTAAGCATAATTTCTAATAGCTAAAACAACCCCAAAACTATCAGGTCCAAACTGCCAAGTGGTTGAGAGTCACAAAGCAAATCAGTAATTATTTTAAGGTACTTTTTCATCCCAAATGTGTGGCTTTTACACAAGGTGTGCAAAACTTGCATGAATTAGGAACTTTATTGCTTGCATAAGTAATTTTGTAGAATTCCTAATCAGCCTGTACTAGAAACACATGCATCAAGTAAAATACAAAAGCAACAATCATGATTTGAAATTTAGATACAAAGATTTACTTTAAAAACAGAGCATCGGACATCAGCAGATGTTACATCACATGACAGCTCTTCAGTTAGTTTTTTTAGAAGATCAGCAAGAATTGTTGCAGGAATCATTTCCCAGTATTTGGATGTTATCTGAGAAACTCCGAGTATCCCTGTAGAACGAACAACTGGATGAGGATCTTCTAAGAGATTCTAAAGCAAACAGAATAATACAGTATGATTAATGCATTATTGTGACTCTAGTGCTGCCAGTAACCTATCATAAACAAAGAGCATTTTTTTACCTTTTAATCATAATGCAAATTGTTGTACTATGAGGGAAATGCATTATTAATATTCTCTGAAGGTATTTTATTATGAAGCAAACTAGAAAATTTAAATCAGAAACAAAATTAAGACAAATATTACCCATTTTTTAATTGGACTTTTGAAATATTTTATTTTTAAATAGCTCACATTAATTCTTGCATCTGTGACTCAAGAATATTTAGACTTCTATTTACACATGAATTTACACTGGCCACTGTTCCTATGCAACAATGTAAAAACCTTGCAATTTATTCAATTATCTGATGTTTACATTTTTAAAAACCATACCCAGGACTTCCCAAGCATTTTCCTACTGCAAACACTATGCCCATTCTCACCCATCTAGACCAGTAAAGTGTTTTTTTATTTCTTCATTAAACTTAATTTCAGAAGTGTTTAGTAATACAGTATTCAACAACCACTGAATGTTTACAAATTAAAGGTAACGAATCCTAGGCTAAGTAAGGATCAAGATCCATTGCTTATGCATCTAGCCTTTCAGAAGCATCTTTGATTCTCAAATAAACAAATAACAATCCAAAATATTTCCTTTTCAGAGTTGAAAATGGTGCATGTCATCTGCAGTCAACATAGAACAGAAATTTCAAGTACTACTTTATTTTTGGATTTTTTGCATCACAGGCCTGTATTTCTCTGTGAATACTATCCTGAAACTTCATAAATTTTAATGGCATCAATAACAGATTTTTTAAGTTAGTTTTGATGAAAGTTTCATTTTTAACACTTTAGTTTCAATGTAACTTACAAAGAGTTCTTCAAACTGTTTCTGAATTTCATTGTCCATCTCTTCAGTGCTGAAGCTGGGATCACGAATAGGAAAAGCATCAGCAAACAGAACCGCTGCGTTCGATCGAACTTCTGAGTTTCTGGCCTGTTGCAATGAAGGAAAAGAGTATTTTTTGGGTAAGTAGATTTCTAATAGCAAAAGTCGTATCCTGTCAAATACTACTCTCCAAACACTTAGTATTTTTAATGAAGTAGATGAAGAGATGAATTCTTAAGTGTATGGAAGAATTTATAGTAACATATGATTTGTTTTTCACCTTATGTTTCTGCCCACTCAGTGAAGCCTGAGTTACCAGTACCATCAGCTTTCAAAGCAGATCAACTTCAATGAACCTGAAGAGTCACAGTCAGAGCCCTTCTATTCTCTGTAATGCTGAATATATTAAAAACTGTTGGGATTTTGGGATTTCTCTCAGTCATCTTTAAAGCTTCTCTTCAGAATACAACAATCTCCAATTCAAGCAGACTGAATTAATTAAATGCTCAGTCAAAAGACAGGTGGTTTAATCAAAAAGCTCAAGCTTATTTCTTCAAGAGAACAGTATTTAAAATCTAAGTACCAGCAAGCCTGGAGAGTAACTTAGCCACCATAAACATATTCAGTTCTGCATCTCTGCACATAAGTAACAGGACCATGTTCTGAGCTCCAGGCAGCTCATCAAAAATCTAAGGCAAGCCTCATAACCCTCAGACATTTTACCATTTGTAATAGTTTTCAGTGTGTTACACCATATATTTCACTTGTTGTAGAGCCCCAAATGTAAAGAAAAAAAGAAAAAAGTGTATGTTGACACTCAGTCATTGAAAAATTATTGGCCCTGTGGACTCTTAAAGGACAGAGGAGAGCAGGCAATTAAATGAAGCAAGGTATCTCTGGAAGAAACTCGAAATCTAACCATCTATATTTTATTTCTCTAAAAGAGCAGTGCAATCATAAAAGCCTTTGCTCACTTTTCTTGAAAGCAAGAATTTAGTTCAGATTTTGTGTCCAAGTTAAACAAATGTGTGTCTGTGTGTATCTATTAGACTATACAAATATAGTCTAATGATAAAAGCAAAGTAGACAATTTTAAGAGCAAGATAAGAGACAGTTCTGGAAACTTCCTGACTACCCAATTTATTTGTCCCTTGTCATAAGAAACATTCAGAACAAAAGCGGGGTAAAAAAAAACCAAGTGAGGCTAACCGTGATATTTAGAATGCAATAAACTAATTAACCACAGAAAAACACAAAAGAAATTAACAATGACTTCATTTACAATTTATTTTGTATTTCCCTTCTGTATGATGGGTTACACCTCAGGGTAAAACAAAAAAAATTCTAAATTCTTTTAGCCAATAAAATTGCTAAGAATTCTAACATTAATACTACAAAGGCAAATAAAGCACATGTGTACATTCTTCAGTTAGGAACTTCTGTTTTACTTTAATTATGGCTAATAGAGTCTAAAAGTGAAAAGATTATAATTCTTAATTCAATCTTATTAAGCTGTAGAAAATCCTTTAACTTTGAGTTTGTCTATATTGACGAATTAATACGTAAGAAGCTAATATGTGAAGTCAGGGTGAAATAGCTCTTCTGCCCCGATACTTCATGTGAAAATTAATTTGAGCATGCTTTTATGCAATAACCTAAGACCTTGTTTACCAGGGCTATTCCAGAAAGTTAATTTTCATAAACTTTCTAAATACATTACACTGAATTCCATTAAGCTCACTTTAATTCTGAACTGAGTACCCACAGTTTAAATTCCTGCCTTTAATTAATTGGAATTTATCCCAAATGTATTTGCATATTCAAGCTGATAGAGTGAATATCTTCACAGAGGTAGAACCTAGGACTATCCTATTTTACTCCAAACTGACTTTTCCATGCAAGAGGAGCCTACGGTAATTAAATGAGTACTGTTTCTTTCCCTTTATGCTTGTACTGTTCCGAGGAACTTTCAGAACCTGCTTAAACAATAGTTTAACTATTTCTTCAGTTAATTTTCAGAGCTTTCTTTTGAGTTTCACCTGATTTTACAGGTCCTGAAATGACACTTTCAATTATTTAAAAACACTGTTTATCCCCAGTAAAAGTTAGTTTAAAAGTGTGGGACAATAAAAAACCCCAAACAAAGACACTGCTTTAAAGGAATTGGTCCTTCAACTGCTTGAATTCCTGGAGGAGTGGTTCTTGACTTTTTGAGCTTGGTAAGAAATAGCTTAAGAAGTATAAATATTCATGTTTTCATATAGCTTCTTATGCAAATAACCAATCACTGCACAACTGTCTCTGCTATGTTTGCATAAGACTTACTTTCTGTAAGAAAGATATGAAAAAAGATCAAGAAGTTACCTAAGGGCTTAGAGTATAAAAACTTAAAGGTGCACAAAGGCTTATAAAATGGTGTAGGTAAAAGTCACTTAGTAAGAAACTGAGAACTATGCATTACAAATATGTATTCTCAGTTTAAAGATTTCAGAGATAAAACCAAGTAGTTCCAACATGAGCAGTTCTGGACTCCTTTGTATTCTTACAACTGAAGCTTTTTTTCTTTCTACAAGAAGATGGGGTGAAGAAGTTCTTCTACGAGTTCCCTTTCTGCTTTGTAACCAGTGTTCTAGAACAAGACCTGTTCTTCACTGTATTAAATGAGGGATTTATACACTGGCTTAAATAGGAGCAACAAACTGGTTAGCTAAAATTAAATTTCAAGCTTTGGAGCAGAATCCATACCAGTAAGGACAATTATACCGTTCCCTTCTTAGTTCTGTATCTCGAACTACTGGTGAGTCTGAGTCACAGCAGCAGTTATCTTAAAAATACCAAATAGTTCAGCAGTACTATATGAAAAAGAAAAATTAACTATACAAAAGTTACAAAGAAAGACAGTGGCCTACCCAAAAATAAATTGCCAAAGTTTGATGTTCAGTCATGTATTTCCTTCCACCAATTACAAATATGCTACTGAATCATTTGGAATTCAGAATCTTTCCATGCACTGAATCATGTAATGATTCATATAATTGCCACATTCGATTTTTTAGTATCCTCCCTTACCATTCTGAAATCTATGTTCACAAAAGATGGGCTATTTTGCTGCATTACAACAATTTTAGCTTAAAGTGCTTCACTGCATAGGTAGAAGCTGCCAAGGTAAAAAAAAATTAAAACCTGCCCCAAAAACCAAGGAAAAAAACCCCAACTAACAACAACAACAAAAAAAAACCCCACCCCCAAAAACTTCCTAAAATTCACGTTTGTTCTTGCAATTGGAATCATTAGTGATGTGAAAATTATGAATTGCAGCTTTTAGAAATTTGAACCACTTCTGGAATCAGGAAATTTCTCCCACTGTCTTGTAAATCAATAACTATTCTTTCTTTCCTCAAGAAAAACCCGTTACATTTCTCGAAACGGAACTATGGAGTTTTAACAAGATTTGCAAGAAAGTTCTTCCAATGTACTCTAATCCTTATATTAAAGTCTTGGGCTTTGGAAAGTGAACTTCTAGCCTCCATTTACAGACAGAAACTCCCTTAAGGATGGAATACCATGGTTTGCACACCATTTTTCTAAACGGTGTCTGAGACACTAGTTGAGAATTTTGCTATGCTATCAACACCCTCCCCCCCCCCCCCAAAAAAAAAATCAATTAAAACCCCTTTGCTTTTAGAGACAGAAATGTAGAAATTAAAGAAAGCCACGATTTGTAATTCTTATTCTTTGGCATTGAGAGCATTTATGTTTCATCCAAAAGGATTCTTGTTTAAATTAATTCTAAAGGGATGTGACCAAGAAAGATACTGTTCTACTGATGTGTCTGTCTTCCTGCTTCTACCACAGGGTTCTACTGAAACCAAACAGCTCTCATCTCCTTCCTGTAACTCATAAAATCCATTTTGAACAATTTAAAAAGTTGTTTTTAAACACTTTCAATTTTAAGAGTTTTTAAATCATTTTCTCATAGCTAGAGACGATGCTATATGACCAATCAGTAAGTGAAACTTCAGTATGTTAAACAGCATTTAATTTGGTTGTAACAATGGTAGTGTACACTCTCACTAAAGGAACTTCATAACCTCTGACAAAATAAGCGCTGTTCACAAAGAAGGACGCTCATCTTACTCGTAGACCATAACTGAATAGCTACACTGGAGTAGGTACCTTCAGTGTGTGTACACAATCCACAGGAGGACACACACAGATGTCATTCTGAATGCTTGATTAAAAGCACATCCATAGCATGACAGGAATGTCTGTACATATAATCAAACCAGAATAAAAGGTTTCCTAAAATAATACTCTAATAAATTAATTGAGCTGTATTCTAAAGCTGGAAAGCACTCTTTGTACCTGTAAACAAAACTGGATTACAGAAGTAATTTATATTAACAAATTAGAATATTGCTGTGAAAACTATGCCTAACTACAACTTGCAGTGTTATTCTGCTGCAGCTGAGATGCTAAACACACTGATTTTTTTGTTTCCATAGCCATTTATTTTAAAGGCAATTATTAAAAACAGAACACGTGGGAGGGACCCAAACTTTCGTAGCTGGAGAATAATAGTTCTATACTCTGAAAAGGATAGTTACCTTCAGTGCTCTCCAAAGGATAGGTTGATACAATCTATAAAGCATTTCTTCAACTCCTTGACGAACTTTACTCTGTTTATGAATATAACTCAACATCTGAGGAAAAACAAACAAAACAAACCCAAAAGCCATTTTAAACAATACTTTCTACAATCACAAAGTGTCTCATCATTTATGTAAGACTAAAGAGTATTCCATACCTTGGAAAATGATAAAATGAAACAGATTAATTGACCCTATACTATATTAAAAAGTCATAAAAATAATAAAAACCAAATTATCTAATAAATAACGCATTTTGTAACGTTATAGGTCAATAAATCTATATGAATATCCACAACTGAGAAATAAAATCATGGCTAGAGTCAGTTTCACAGCAACCATAGTTTTTGCTAAGAATAAAAAACTATTATTAAAGTAACTAGCAGAAATACTTTGAAAACCAGTAATTATCAACTACAGATAAATAAAACACTTCTCTGATAAGGTCAAATAGAATTTGGTAACTGGAGTTATCCAAATACAAATCTACAAATGTAGTATTTGCTTTTCAACAGTGCATACAAAATGTATCAGCACTCCTTTTGGCTCTGAACTGTGCTTTGTTAGCTAAACACCTTTTACTTTTGCATCTGAATTATGCAGTCAAAAAAGGAAAGCAGAAGACCAGTGCAGAATAGCAGAGAGGACATCATGTAATTTGATAGGAAGTAATTCCTCCATGCAAGACACCACACAGTTGAAAAGAAATTGACCCCTCTAGTGGCAACTCAGAATATTTCAGGTATTCACAGCTACAGCTGGGCAGGGAAGACTGTGAATAGCATCGAATTCCCCTTCTCTGGTTTTGAAACATACTGAAGACATGATAGAATTTATAAAAGGCTACGTAGCTCTTCATTTTAGATGGGAATGATGGATCTAACCCAGGACTTATGGCAAACAGGGAGTATCAGATATTTGCAAAATGGACATAGGTTTTATAATCAGAACTTCAAATTCAGAAGTGAGAGATGTGTGTTTCTTTCTCCTTCCCCCCTACTCTTTCAATAAAATAGCCCAAACTTCGCTCAAGTGAATGACTGTGGTTGGTTACTCTTCTAAATGCTGCTGGAACTTCTGGATTCTAGAGAAATATTTAAAATAAAATTCTGCATACTGAAAAAGAACTCATCACTCAAATTTCTTCCAATACCTGACCCAGTCCCTTCATGACCCAGACAGATTTATTTCCACCACTATCCTCTTTCAAGATCATAAGTTTCCAAGTCTGAAAAACATGAAATGCCCTGTCAAAAGTCTACTCTATCAATCAGGAATCAGAGGACAAGGGAAACCACTATAGATATGAGAATATATTTACATTTGATTAAAAACAAAACCCAAAAAACCAAACCACAAATCTAATGCAAGATTGTATACTGGTATATCAATCTATATATTGCACATACTATACACTCCAGTGTCTATGTATTTAGGGAAAAGCATGAGAGGTGAAGGGGCATAGATCAAATACAAATGCTTTGCCTTAAAAGGCTTTGTGCACTTCTAATTCTGCTCTTTTTGCTCATGAATAAAAGCCACAGATAGACAACTAGAATCTGTAACTGAATCAAGGCTTGTCCCTATAAACATACATAGAAAACCCCCATATAAAACAGAAAAAAACAAGTTTAGTTCCAGATCCATTTACTAAACTTGCCTCAAGGAACTTGTGACTTTTCATCCTTGTAATCTGCTATGGAAAGGTCAGTTCTCCAGGTAAAGAAACACCGTAGACAAGACAGCAAAAACTACTGGCACTCTGGAAAATCTCCTTATAATTTTGCTTTTGAGAACCAAAGACAAATCTTGTGCAAAACTACAAGCTGTTTCCTCCTAAAATTTTATAATTTCTCAGAATATGCTATTTTTAAGGTATCTGTGGTGGGTTGGCCCCAGTCATCAGCTAAGAAACACACAGCCACTCAATTCTCTCCCAGTGGGGCAGGGGAAAGAACTGGAAGAGGAAGCACTTGCCATCTCCCCCAGATCTACTTTCCCTCACTTTTTATTGCTGAGTATGCTGTTGGGTGGGGCTTAAAATCCCTTTGGTTAGTTGGGGTTGGCTGTCTTGGCTGTGTACCCTCTCAACTTCTTGATCAACCCCTACTCACTGGGGAAATAGAGCAGGGGAAGAGAAAACCTTGACACCATGCAAGTACTGCTCAGCAACAGCCAAAACACTGGTGTTTTATCAACACTGTTTTAGTCAACAGATCCAAAACATGGGATCATATGGACTGCTATGAAGAGAAGGAATTTCATTCCAGCCAGATCTATTGTAACATTTTAGTATAAAAGGAAATTTTCCACTTAATAGTAATTGATCTAGTTTCGATGCCACTAGTGTCATGCCTTACAGCAACTTACATCTCTAACTTTAGAACGAACAGAAGAACTTCTGGGAAGATGAATTCCATGATGCATGAAATCCTGGATGCAGTTATGTTCAAGTATCTATAGTAAAAACACATACATACAACTGTTAATACACAGTAAACCAATAAAAGCTCCTTTAGACTGTGCAGCAATTTATTTTTTTCTCTGAAACAAACAACTGAAAATAGTCTTTCATACTATTTTTCACTTGGCTTCTGCCTGGACCAATGTTTTTTCATGTTAGGGGCCTATGTGTGCTTAAATTCATTGTCAAAATTTCAGAATATACAATTAATCAGATCCTCAGAACCAAATTTGGATTTTTAAAAAAAAAAAAAAAAAGCATCTCCACATGATAAATAAGAATTAGTTGGTATTTGAAATTTGGCTGTAGCATTGATGTAACATTCTGCTCTTTATCATTTCCATGGAAAGCCAAAAAAACTACGTGAATATCTAAGCTATGAAATATATAGATTTGCACATACTGAATAAAAGCTTCAGTAACTCAAATAACTAGTGTGTTTACAAAAAAAATTGCATATATGCACGGTTGAGCAAACCATAATATCAGCAGCTGAATTTAAAATGTTCAAATGCAACCAAACTGGTCACAGTGGGCAAACACTCAAAGCGTGACATGCTCTTATTCCTTGAAAATGATGAAGAGGCCCTTTCCATTGCAAAATAAATCACTAAGGCTTGCCTAGGAACCTTTCCAAGGGTGAAAAGTCAAGCATCTTCTCCACCTTGAAATTCCAAACTATCCAAATGAAATTTCAAGCATAGTATTACCTCTACAAATTCTCCTGATACCTTCTTCCAGGCCCTGAAGTAAACTTCTGAAATGTGTTCCATCAGGGATCTGTATTAACATATGGGAAACACTTTCAAATAAGTATCCTAACTGTATCTATGTACAATTCATAAAGGTAATAAGTTGAAGTTTTTTGTAAGTACCAATATTATTCTTACATTATTTACAGAAGCAGCAAATACCTTGAATGTCTACATTTATAATTACACAAAAACAAAGTTAATTGTTAATCAATGAACCCAAACACTATTAAAAACCATGGGAAATATCTCTTTTGGTGGAAAAGTCAAAACATTAGCACAGATAGTTTATCATTTATCTCACAATGAACACCTTATATACCTGTACATCTTTATAAAGAATGTATTATTCTAACTGAAAGCACTAGAAAACCTCTTATTTTAACATGAGGAACTACTTCTGTAATATTTCCCTGAATAATCAAAGGGAAAAAAAAAAATCCACATTTTTCATCTATCAGTCAAGTTCTCAGGCTATGATCCTGCATGTCAGATCTATGTAGAGACATTCCACTAAGAATCTTACCAATTTAAATTAAAGGTTGCTCATTGGAAAAACCAAAATCTTACAGAGGCAGAACTAGTTCTGCTATTCTCACACAAACAGTGCAAGTAATGCAACAACAGTATATATAACAGTCATTTGCTTTAGCTAAAGAAGTGCTTTTCTATGCCTAGAATTGTACACATAGGTTTGGGAAGAGCAATAATTAAATGAAGTTGCTGAAACAATACTGTATGTATAGTCAGCATATTTGAAGATCTCCAGATTCTGCCATATTTTATCAATATACTAAGTGTTTTAGGGTGTGAAACAGACAAGATTTTAGGCAAGATCTTAACAATCATTAAGAACTAACTGTGATGCATACCTTGGAAAATACTGTAATTGGTTTTTAACAGTTCCATGTATCATTTTAATGAAGTTTACATTCCAGCTGAACAGAAAACTCAAGAATCTTCTTCCCTGTTAGGAGGGGAAAAGAAGCAAAAAAAAAAAAAGGGGAGTTCAAAAGAAATTACACCCTTTATTTTAAAAAGCATAGATAAGATTGTTGCAGGAAAAAAATATTTTAACTTTAAAACAGAATTCAGACAACAGTGTTATTTATACTGAAAACACAAAACAAATGAACATGTAGATTATGTATCTGCTTGCATTGTTTTTCAATGCCCATTCTGTTTTGGTGTGACTTCAAGTAGTATTCCATAATAAAGGCAACTCAGGACCTTCATCAAGGCCTCATCATCAGAGCTCTGTCAAGTGTAATGTCATTCCAGGGTGACAGTAAAGGTACAGATAAAATAGCATCACAACTCTGCCAGCATTGCATATGGAAACCTTTTTGAACAGTTAGGCCACTGAGGACAATAAATGTTCTGATTAGCAAGGACAGCTCATTTCCTATTGCCTCATGAAAGGTAATATTGCAAACCTCCTGGAGCTGCTTTAAATCATGAATAGAAAAAAAAAAAAACAAACAAAAAAACTATTCAGGTTTTTTCCTGATTTAGTTTTTTAGCAAGTTAGAAATGGTGATGATGAAATCTGATGGATTTTTCCAAGAAAAGGCAGTGGAAGGCCACAGATGGATGAAATAAGGCCTTGCTTTTCTGCAATCAGCAGGAATTTGAGCATTGCACAGTATCTGTAGAGACAGTCTCACTCTGGCTCAGCTTGCAGATAACTAAAGGCGTTCAGCTTCTGAGACTTTGAAAAGTTTGATCATACATAAGGGTGAGTCAGACAGTTATAAGAATCCACTGTACCTGTCAAATTTTTAGCCAAAAATAAATCAGGAAAATTAATAAGGAGATGCAATAGTAAAGAGCACAATGGCAGAAATTGAAAAGGTGCACTGAACAATTAGCAGAGGTTCAAAGCCACTTCCATCAAGAGCTCATCTTCTACAACCCCAGTAGCAAGACAGATGAAGTCACAAAGCAGCTTTCAGCAGTTCAACCAATTCTTTTTTGATTTAAATTTCAACAGATTGACCCTGATCCTGAAAATGATAGTATGTGCCTCTAATTTAATCTGCTGTTTGTGATCGATGGATCTGAAATAATTACTGTTATCAACATTCTCAGAAGCATGAAAGGTAAACTGATGATAGGTGAATAAGATTGTAAACTTGTCATCTTGGGGTTAATGCACTGAGTGTTGAGCACAACTTTGATAGTTGGGTACACACACAGAAGATCAGCAAGGAAGAAGAGGGTAGAACAGGCCTACTTCTAAAACACAGTAATACATGCTCTGCAGAGCTCTCCAGCTGTTTGATTGAAAACCCCACCTGAACAAGAATGTTTTCATAAATCACTCAAAGCTATAAATTCAGAGGATCACTCCATTAACGCAGCTGGAAAATGAGCCTCTGAGAATTATTACCCTGTACTGAATAGCACAGTCGGGGAAGGCAGAAAAACTGAACTCCCTGATCTTGCAGTGAAGCATAAATGTGCAATTCTGTATCAGCTCAGTCTGACCAGAATACTGCATTCATAGAGTTACAGACTGGTTTGGGTTGGAAGGGACCTCAAAGTCCATCTAGTCCCAACCCCCTGCCATGGGCAGGGACACCCTCCACTAGCCCAGGGTGCCCAAAGCCCCACCCAGCCTGGCCTTGAACACTGCCAGGGAGGGGGCAACCACAGCTTCTCTGGGCAGCCTGTGCCAGGGCCTCACCACCCTCACAGGGAAGTTTTTCCTAATCTAAATCTACTGTCTTTCAGTTTAAGGCCATTACCCCTTGTCCTATCACTACACACCCTTGCCCATTCCTGACCCACTCCTTCATCCTTTCATAGGATGAAACAGTTCAGGCAACTAACCTCACAGAAAAATAACCCTACTAGGAAAACACAAAAAGATCATCTCTCTCCTTAAATCAACCCATGACCTAGCCACTTGAGCATTCATACTGTGGAGAGGAAAATAGGAATGCTAACCCGTGGCAATACAGGATCATTGCAACTTGAGTTCCATCACCTTAAGCTGCTATAAAGCTACATTCTGGGATGTGCACTCTAAAAACAATCAGGTATACCTTTCTCAGGAACCATGGAACAAGCCTGCAGACCCTAAAGGGAGTGTTATCCCTAATACACAGGAGTTTTGTCTCAGGACAATTTATACACATGTTGATATTTGGTATGACTGTATTTTAGAAACAGACACAGAATATAAGAAAAAGATCCAGGAGAGATACTGGGGGAATGTTAGACATGTTGCTACTAGAAATCTACACCATTAGGCAAGGAAATGAGAGAACACATGAGGTGGGCTGTCACTCACTAGAGCTACGCTTCCTCAGATGCAACATCCCAACCAGAAGGATTTGCAAGAGAAGTACAACCCTTCTATAGGAACAGGAAAATGGTTTGAATACTTTGAATTTCCAGACACTTAATCTGTCTGCTGAGCTAGAAAAATCCCAAACCATTACCATTCTGGATCTATCCTGGCAGTTCACACATTTAATTTGGATTTTAGCTCACAAACCAAGACATCTAAATTCAGATATATAAGTCCCTAAGAAGTTAATCACCTGGAGAGTGATTCAGGTAATTAGCTGCTTATTAACTGCTTTATGAAGCTGAATTGTTCTGCTGACTCCATTCACTAAGGGCAGTATGTCACTGCCCAAGCATGGAGCAATTTTAAGCACTCACATGGTTTTCCAGAAGGCAGAGATCTTATAATACAATGTGGAAGTAACAATAAATAAAAAAAAAAAAATCTTAGCATCATGTACCCAAAACTTATCTGTCAAAAGTTTCACCTAATCCACTCCCTATCATCACTTTTTAAACCCCATATGCCCATAGTGGTACAATCATACAGCAATCTCAGAGTGCATTTTATGACAGAAGTTCATATATTCCATGAATACATATATATATATACACACACATATATATGTATTTTAAACAGGCAAGGAGCAGTTAGAATGTAAAGCTAATGTCAGGTTGTCTTGTCACCTAACCTGGAAAAAAAAAGCTTGGATACTACAGTCTTGGTGCATATGATAAACCACAATACAGCAATTCTTCACTGAGAGAATTATAGGTAGACAAATAACATAATTCTCACTTTGCTGTAAGGTTGGGTTCTTCTTATGCTACTTTTAAAGCAGACTATGGCAATGCAATCTTCTAAATTGAATCATTTAAAAGTGAAATTATTTTGCTACAGTTAACTGTCTCCAATAAAAGAAAAGGTACTCTAAAAGAAGAGAATTATACCAGAGGATGGGTTTAAGTATTGAAGGACACGTATTGGAAGCAAAACACTTGGTTCTTATTATCTCAGGATACAAGAACTTCAGTGATGATTTAGACATGGACTTTTAAATTTAAGTCACAAATAGGAATAAGGGTTTTCCAAATGAAACGGAAATATCAACGGTTTATAGCCTGGAGTCAGAGCTGATTTGTCTTATATTGCTGCCTAGTGTACTGTAAAAAAGTCTTAATGCCAAACCATTAAAAGTAACCAAAGACCACTCATATAAAATCACACTAAGATAAAAATTTACTTACCTCTTCTTTTTTAATGTGTTTTACACTCATAAAACACTGAAGCAACAAGTCCTTGACTTCATTGCTTGTCTCTGAATCATAATCAAAATAGAGCAACGCCTGGTGTAGATTCCATAGGCGAACTATATCTGCACCCTGACAGGAAAAAAAAAAAGCCTGCATTATAATGAAGTAGGTATAGCTTTATGGTGAAGAAGCATTAAAAGGAGTTTAACTAAACTAATGAATTTGAAGTGCTTTTTTACAGGTAGAAGATTTTCAGATTATAAAGTTATGTAAATTGACTTTCACCACATCATTGAGAAAATTTACAAAAAGATGTGCAACTGCAGAAATACTGACTTCCAACAACTGAATACATGCTCAAGTACAGAAAGCAAGCTGGTAAGTCATGCAAAACAGATGAAAACTGTGTTATTCCACTTCTGAGTTTTATAAAATGAAAGCAGTTAACAGGGAAAAATAGAAATAAGAAGGTATTTATTAGTTTAGTGCGAAAGATGTATGCCACAGGACTCTTACATAACTTACACATTTAAAAAAAATGAATTTCAGTTGATTAGTAGAGGAATGAGAGAAATTATTTATGTAGAGAGATATAGAGTAACCAAAAAAGAAGCCTCTACAAGTAGCAGGACACAGTACTTAAAATGCAAGTTGATTGCTATTTAAATCTTAGTCACTGTACTTTATAAATGAGTAAAGAATTTAAAGAAAAAAGATTCTGAAAGAACACAGTTCTCTTTGAAATTGATGCCAAAAATCTTTAAAGTTTGTTCTAGAGAAGGCAACATTTGATTATGTTGTATATGCAGTGACACCAAAACTTCTTTGTAACCAACATGTATCCTAGGTTTCGTTAATTGAGAAGCATTAGGACATGAAAAACAAGTTAACTTGAAATAAAAGGTATTTTGGAGGGATAATCTTTTTTTGAATATTCAGTATTAACCTAAAAGGGCAATGTAACTTCAACATACCACAGCAGCTTTATTCAGGCTTTTTCTTAGGAGAATAATAAACAGAGTCCTCCCTAGCTGGTCCTTCCCTTCAAGTCCTTTCTCCCACCACATTTCACAAACCTGCTGGATAGCACCCTGTAGATTTTTTTCAGATTCAGGTATTGCAGGAAAAATACCTACAACAATAATAAAGTAATTATTTGCTGCAACAAACCAAGTTATACCTTTAAAACACCAGTCTGTTAACATACGTGTGTGTGTGTATATGTATATGTCACGCAACAACAACCAGCTCTTGCCATGTTTACAGACCTTAATGCCTTATTCACACTGTGGGTATTTAGGCAGCTTTGTTAACCCTAAGTTTCTAGCCAAGTTTTTGGTTCTACAACAATGATCTTAAGTTTTGCCTTAAAAATACTATAAGCCACAGAATACAGAATGTTGTATATTTTTGGGTGAACATTTGGAAGAAAGAAAAATTTTAGACTCTGTAACTTACTTTGAAGTAAGTGCTCCTATAATTCTGTCTTATTAATAAACACTTGTATCAGTACCGACTTTGTTCCTACAGATGCTGTTCCATAGGCCAGTCCAGCCAAAGGAAAAGCCTCATATACTCATCCACTAAAAAAAGAACAGTATAATGCTGTATTCTGTAAAAGATAAGTACATACCATTCAATATAAAAGCACATTCTAGAAGAGCTTTGTAGTTCTCAGTTTCATCCACTACAGGTATGGAAGCAGAAACTACAGCTGAGACTCCTTGGATCACAGCTACAGCTCGCTTCTGAAAGAAAACAATGTTGAGAAAAGAGTTCTGCAGTTTAGTTTATACTCAGAAGAAAGTTATGACAAGAAATGACCTTTAGCAAGAGAGTAAACCTGAACAGTCATTTCGCTTCTATTTTCAATGAAGAGCATACTGGCATCAAAAACCTATCAAATAAGAAGAGGCAAAAGCCTAGATTCTAAAGTACATGTTTCAGAAGTTGGAAAATGCCTTTCAGCTCCAGCTTGAAGATAACTGTACATACATATCCTCTGCCAAAAACTTCATCTGCAACAAAACTACTCAAGCACATATCCATGTCAGAACTAAGAACTTCAACTGGCAGGGTCCTATGCAACTCAAAAAAGTGTAGATCTGATGACTTTAGATCCAGGTATATGACTATATAGGTTTCTGTATATATAAAGGATTTTCCACAAGCCTCTAGGTCTCCCTAATGACTTTCCCACTGCAATTCTCTTTTTCTTCCAAAATTAAATAAGCTTTTCCCCTAATACCCTCAAGGTTATGTGAGCTACAGTATAGAAGGCAGTATACAAGGATCTGAGTCAGAAAAAAATTTTATACACTAAATTTGTAGGAGGGGCATTCAAATCTACATTTCATGATTTTCATTCAATAGAATGACATAATAAAACAGGTAGTGATTTTCTTATAGCATACGTCAGACACAGAACATCTGAGATCAACATTTGTTTACTAAAATAAGACAGAAAAAAAGTCTACTCAACTCTAGTGAAAAGTCTCATCTTTCATTTTTAAATTATCAGTAGATCTAATCTTTTATAGGATAGACCAATCACAAGTTCAGCTCAGCCCAAGCATGACAGTTAAGACGTCATTAAGAATGGGCCAGACAGGTAACATTTGGAACTGATCTCCTTTGATAACCTCAGCGTGCGTTCAGATGCTATGAAAATATTTTATTTCTCAGAAATAAGAAGTATGCATCATATTTTTATTTTACAAGATTTTTACCATTTCTGGAACTATCTCAACTTCCATGTCATCATTACTTTCAGCATCTTTAATCTTCTGCCACGTTTCCACAGGGCTCTCCATCAAAGTCTCTGTCAGTAGCTGTGTCAGCCTCTCCCATAATATTTCCTTTTGCTTCCTTGGCAATTCTTGAAGCAGTTCGTTCAAGTCAAAAGAATTAAATGTATTTTTCTGTGAATGGTCAAAAGATAACACACAAGTCCACACGAGGGAAGTGGTTTATATTTAATAATATTACCTAAAATTAACACTTGTTTTACATTAAAGATTAATTTCTATTCATCTGCAGTTATAGATCTTTCTTGGGAAAAAAAAAAAAAGCACAAGAAATTCTTGCAGCTTAACTCTTTATCATGAAACAAGAGTGCTTTCTAAAGACTTTAGCCCTTGATAGCAACACTACTGAACGTAAATTATGACCCCGTAACACCAACTTCTGTCCCTCATGTTTTCCAAATGCTTTGTTCCCAATGGAGACAATTCCATACCTGAAGGCCCTGATCATATCTTTGCTATGTTAAATATAGGTTTGGAAGAAAATCCTTATGTAAGGACTAGAAACACAAGTCAGGATAGTGATAGGGACGGCACTACAGATTTTGGAGTTCAACCTACATAGAACACTGCCCTGTATACCACATTAGTTTACACTCCACACACACCCCCCACACCCCCCATCTAATCTAACTCCGGACCACATTAACCCCATATTTCCCTCTTTAGCTCTGCTGAACAAGAAGCCACTACTAGTCCTTCACTAAGGGACTGTTTTGAACTAGATCCTCAGAAGAACTATGCTAGAAGACTTTAAGGGCCCTGTTAGCATCAAAAAGAGGGTCTGCAACCTGCTAGGAAAGGCAACAGGCAGATTAAAAATAAGAAGAAAACTACAGAAGACACTATAAAACATGAGTCAAAAAGAAAAAAAAAAAAGCTGAAGGGAAAAAGTGAAATAGAAAATAACAGAAGCAGCAGAAGTATTAGAAGGTTCCCAGAGGGTATGAGAAGATAGATCCTGTCACATACTTATAGAAGAATTTCTCCCCTATTCTGCAGCTGGAAACAAAACCAAAGGCCACATAGGGAGTTCTGCAGCCCTCTACTTCAAAACCAAAAGACAGGATATTAAGATTGTACTGTTTTGAACAAAAAGAATGAATTCATAATAAGACCACAGCTTTCTGATCTTTCTTTGGGGTGATATGAGATAGAATTATTCCAGAATAAATGAGAGAAAACGATGTCATTGAATGATTGTCATGTCATAGAACACATTAGGTTGAAAGGGACCTCTTAAGGTCTAGTCCAAACCCCCTGCAGTAAGCAGTGAAACCTTTAACTAGAGCAGGTTGCTCAGAGCTTCATCAAGCCTGACCTTGAATCCATGATTCCCATTTTTCTGTGCAAGAAATAATATACTTTCTTGAATTGGAACAGGATTTAGTGGAAAAAATTATCAGCCCCTGATAAAGACTTCAGTGAACACCACCACATATGGTAATATTTTGAAGAGACTACAAAGAAAGAAAACTGAAAAACTGGAGGCAAACTTTGAAGGTAAATTAGTAAACCCCTGTAATTTTAGAAGATGTGAATGAAACAAAACATTGAGAGGAAAGAAAAGGAAATTTAAAGGAGGTGTAGAAATAAGATACATTGAAAGAAGTAGTGATGATAAGAACAGATTTTTTTTTAAAAAGTTAAAATGGTAAATCTTGATGATAGAGCACAAAATAGGTAGAAAAGGCAAGGCATAATTATAATATGAAAACTAAGAAAAGCAGTGAGGTTCTAACCATGCTTTCCTCTTCTTTCTACATTTATACGCTCATGTTCTAAAGGGCAGAATAAACTACCACAGCCTCCTCCAGAAAAACAGTCAAGGATTATTCAAGGGAGATTCTAACATGAGAATCCTCATCTTAAAATAAGCCATGGTCAAACACCCTCCGTCACTGAAGGTTTGAAAAAGAAATTAAAAAGCCTTTTAGACAATCAAAAAGTACTAAGGATATTCATGCGCTGTTATGCTATGAAAGCATAAAACCAGTTTTAATCTATATACTCATAGCCAGTGATATAGTTTCCAGAGGTACTGGCAACAGCTGAAAACTGTTGCAAGTGGTGATGAAACACAATAAAAGGATGAAAAAATTTTTTTTAAATCCAAATAGACCAAGATATGCTACGATAGATCATGGCATGAAGATGGCAGAAACATGACCAAAATAATCAAAAAGGAAACACTGCAAGTACCATGTAAACTTCAAGAATAGTTTCTTGTTAAAGTGTTTAGATTTGGGGAAAAATGGGAAGGGGACTTCAAGCAAAGCCAATCCATTAATGGAGCTGTCATCTATAATTACATGCAGGAGCTCAAATGAAAAAGCTAGTAAACTTCTTCAAAAAAGAGATTCAATGATGTTTGGGAGACAAACATCCCTAAGCTTATTACATAGAACATAATCCCTAGGATAGAAATCATAGGTTTAATGCATCTGCTACATCAGCAAATTAGTTCATCTCTCTGTGGACACAGAGGTCAACCAATACACTTACTTTATCCTGATGCAGGTAATATTGGGAAAATGCTGATTATAAAGCTTAAACTAATCTAACAATACCATTTACTAATGCTAGCAAAGATGTTTAGAAGAAATCATGTGTATCTTAATACCAGTCAAATTGAAGCTTAGTGGAAAATACCACAATGCAAATTATGAAAATGAACTTTTAATTAGTAGATTTAACTGGATTTGTTTTGCTGTTCTTCCTGCTTTTGTTCCCACTCCCACTTCTAGGGAAGTGATCATCCCCCTGTACTGATGAGGCCGCAACTTGAGTCCTGTGTCCAGTTTTGAGCGCCTCGCTACAAGGACAGTGAGGTGCTGGAGTGTGTCCAGAGAAGGGCAATGAAGCTGGTGAAGGGGCTGGGGCACGAGTCTGACGGGGAGTGGCTGAGGGAACTGGGCTTGTTTAGCCTGGAGAGAAGGAGGCTGAGGGGAGACCTGATCACTCTCTACAACTACCTGAAAGGAGGTTGCAGCCAGGTGGGGATTGGTCTCTTCTCCCAAGTAACAAACGAAAGGATGAGAGGAAATGGCCCCAAGCTGTGCCAGGGCAGCTTTAGATTGGGTATTGGGAAAAACTTATTTACTGAAAAGGTTATCAGTCACTGGAACAGGATGCCCAGGGAAGTGGTTAAGATGCCACTTAAAAGAGTAGATGTGGCACTTGGGAGCATGGTTTGGTGGTAGATTTGGCAGTGCTAGAGTAGCGATTGGACTTGATAATCTTAAAGGTCTTTTCCCATCCAAAGGATTCTATGAATCTAATTACCACAGACTAAAGAATAAGCGAAAGGCTGTAACTGTCAAATGCACAAGTAGTAATTAAATGTGCCTCTCTGTTTGTACATTAGCTCATACAGATTGCACAGCAATAAACACGAAAGTTGTAATTTCAAAAAAAATGCTACATCAAATGAGTACCTTTTCTTTAGTATTATCATGGTACTAATTCATTAAAAAATGTAAACTGTAAATGCAAGAACCATAAGTTAACAAATTATTTGGTTTATAAATAGGAAAGTTTGACCTTCTACAACTTATCCAGCTACGTTCCACTAAGTATCATTTGAACTTATTTTCTACAGCAATTATCCTAGCACAGCTGCGGGTACCAGAGAGTTTCTGTCCCCAAGTCAAAAAAATTCTACAATAATAAGAGACAAGATATTGTTAGCCATGCATTTGTATTGTAGCTTACTTACAGGATTCTGAGTATAATGCAAGAAGTCTTCAATTGACTCTTTAGACACAACTTGTAGAAATGCTTCACGTTTCATTGTGGTCTTTTTTTTCCCTTGCTTTATAAACAAAACAAAACATTAAAGTACCACATCTCAAAATAAGATCATTTTTAGCCTCAGTGAAGAATGTATGAACTTACATTGTTCATCTACATAGTCATAAATAAAAGGCGCTTCCCCCTCCAAAATACTTCACAGTTTTTCAATCAGTATTTAGATCCCTAACAGCGTGATGCTGCAGTGTTCACACGCTTTCTTATTTTGTTTTATTAAACGAGTCTTAACGCATAAGAACTTTTTAATGGATACTTCTATTTTTAAGAACAGTGTGCCCTGCACATACCCACTGTCTAGTCAGCCATCACCATGCCCAACGAAAGCATTTACTTGTATTAAGAGTACTGACAGGCAGCGAAACGTTCTGTCATTGCAACCACAGGTAAAGGGCGAGGCCACCTTCTAACACCAAGAGCTTAAATTACCCGCCACCCCCACAAACCATTCCGGCCATCCTACGAGATCCCCGACGCGCTTCTCCCACCCGTACCAGCTGGGAGCCGCCTCACCTCGCCCCGCGGTACGCGAAGCCCTATCACAGAACGCGGCGGTGCCAGGGGCTGGATGCTTCCCGCGCTACCGCCCGCTCCGCGGCACGGCCCCACAGGCCACCGTACGCCGCCGGCAGAGGAGGAAGCGGGGAGTCTGACGGGCCGCTTACCTAGAGCTTCCTCAGAAAGAAATCCTCGTAGGCCGACGGGTTACGTGCCCAGCGACGCGGAGCTGCTGGCGCCGAAGGGAAGCAAATCCGGCGATCGCCCGAACGGACACGCAGAAGAAGGGCCCGCGGCTCTCGGTAGCGCTGCCCACAGAAAATCCCGTCCATACGCCCGCCCGCCGCCGGAAGACGGGCAGCCCCGGGTGCGGCTCAGAGACGGGTCAGCACCCCGAGCCCGGCGGCGCCCCGCAGAGCCCTACCGGCAGCGCCCGCTGACGTGGCGCTGAACCGAGACCGAGCCCCAGGCCGCCCCGCCGCGCGCGCTGCCAGCGCTTTCGAATTCTCCCGCGGCGGCCGGTTCGCGCGGGCGGGCTGGCGGGCGCGCGGCTGCACGGAGATCCCGTCTCGCGAGAGCGCGGGTGCTGCTACCGCTGCTCCCTCTCCGCCCTCCCGCCATGCCCCACCCTGCGCCTGGCGCTTTGCCGGCGGGGCCTGAGGTGGCGGTTCTTCAGAGCGCTCGCTCCCTGCGCCCGGCGTCTGCTACCTTCATAGATATGCAGCTTCACCTTTTTTGCTCTTGCCCGGGCGTGGGGCGTTCGCGTCTGCTCGAAGCGGAGGATTGTTTTCGGTCAGGTGCCGCCTGTATGCCTGGGTGAGCTTTGATTCCCCGCCGCTGCCTCCGGCTGAGGCCACCGCTGTCCCCGGGCCAGCGTTTATGGAGGAGAGGGGTGAAGAACACGCTGCTCCTGCTGCCTGGATGGCAGAAGGACCGGAGGAGTTGGGACGGAGGAGACGGGCAGGGTAGTAAGTCTGCCCGAAGAGACAGGCCCAATAACGGGTTCATCTGGACAGCAACAGCTCGGGCATCAGTGAGGAGTCTTTAAGTGGTCAGGCTGAAGTGATTCTCTACTGCTTTCACCTTGTAACAAAGGCTGGCTTGCTTACACATCTTTCCCTGTAGAAGAATCTCATCACTTACTCACAGGTGGCTGACAGGGAGTAAATCGACATACCAGCTTACTGTTACCATGCTGTAGGTCTCAAGTCTCAGTAGCGGGTTTAGTTTTAAGTACAGGCTTGCCTTCTTCCATGGATCTCAGGTAACATGGACGTGCTATTCTTAGAAAAACATTTCTGCTAGCTCACAGAGCCTCCATCATCCATTTGATTACAATCATGACTTCTCTACGCCTTTAATCCTAGTCATGGTGAACAGTACATGCACTATGCCTTCCTCCAAAGCGATGAAGGGCTCAGCAGAATTTAAAGGAGACTGGAGGGCAAATGGTATATACACTTTGAGAACAAAGGAGTTTTTTAAAAGAGCTGTTTTCTTCTCAAACTTTAGAGTGTTCAGAGATAGCTGGACTCCATTCCTGGAATGAAGCATAATCAGCTTTCAAATTAGGTAATATGCCCCATACCATTTGTTTGAGCTATTCTGCAAAGCACAACCAGCCAATATGTCTTGTTAAGGGCCCAATTTGTATTTTTCAATTCTGCATTTGCAGGAACATAATATTTCTCAGTAATTCTCAGTGTTGGCTGTTGAGAAGATGTAGGTGCTTGACTGAAATAATTCACTTTCAGTCTGTGAGAGCAATACAGCATATACTGCTTTGCGTGCAAATAAACAGAAAAATAGCAATTTTCACAGAAGTTCTCAAAATCTGATCAGACTTTTTGGATTGTAATTTTTAAAAACAATACAATTCAGTCTAAAATAGTAACTTTTTACATATAAAATTAATAAAGTAGTATTTATATCTCTTGCTAGTATTTTCATTTTAACATAGAATCTTCTTTAATTATCCTACTTCTCACAGTTTATATTCAAAGTTAAGGCTTGCCACATTTTCTGTCATGTATATTTGACTTACAGAGTTTTCCTGGTTTAATTTTTTAAGGCCTCTCAGTAAACTATTCACCATTTTTAATACAGTTTGAAGACTTGAGGATGAAAAAAATGTTTACATGTTTAGCCCACATGGTTAATGCTATTCTGTATTGATTAAAAAAATGGACATCACAAATGACTCGTTACTGAAAACAAAACCGCTTTCAATTGCTGAATCATCAACTGAGTGCATGTGAAACTTCTGAAATAACTGGATTTTAAAACTAATGTGTGCTGGATGGAAAGTACTATAGACATGCTAGGAGAATTAACTTACAAGTTATTACTGAGGTGGTCACGTACCCAAGGCAGGGACAGTATGACAGGAGGAGTTAGCAGCCAAAAACTCATCTTCTTGAGCAAGGTAACTGCACACCAGTTCAGTGCCACTCCTTATCTCCACCTGAAGCCTGACACATGCAGGTTCCTCCCCACATCACACTTTCATCTAGACAAAGGCCTGTCTCCTCTGAGGCGTGGAAAGGGCAATCCAGCAAATTATCAACATCCACTGACCTGCAGCCACAGAGGAAGGTCCCAGGAGAGACGGATCCCTGGACAGTGACTTGAAATAGCAGCTGTCCTTCAACCCCAAGCGGTGACCGCCAGCAGGCACTGACTGCCAGCAGCAGGCTACCAAAAGAAGGGAGCATTTTGCCTATCTACAGTAAAGGACCTGACTTAAGAAGTGAAGTGTTCAGCCAAGTGCAAGAAGCCTGTGGCATAGTTTGCTTGCATAAACTTGTATGAGCTATGGTCACACTTAGAGTAAAAGCAAATTAAAAAGTAGGATAACTGATATTTATACATTGTATAAGATTTACACATCTTCCCTTTCTGCATATATTAATGCTGTTGTCATTTTAGAGCCAAACTGATGGATTTATTTATCATGCCTTGCGTGGACTATTTCATTAATACCTTGATTACTCTTTTAATTTGATGCTACATTAGTCACCTGGTTGCTGTTTATTTAGCCAGACACATATCCATTTAGCAAACAGACTAAAACATATTAGTTTATAATCTGTGTTGCATAGCAACCACAGAATGATTCTTTTTGTAGTATCGAAACTAGAAGTTGACACAGATAGCAACAGACTGAATAACACCAAATGATGCATGTTAAAGGACCACATAGAGAAACCAGAGAGGCAGAATAGTGTGTTGTAGCTTTTTTCAAGAATTGTGCAGGAACTGCAAGCTACTAATGAAGGTACAACTCTATTTTCAGTTTCTCTAATGTTCTCCCTTTCAGGAGTACCAAATTACGTGCCTCTTTTTGACATATCTGTTCATCTGTTCAAAATAATCTATACCCTGTGATAATAATCTCATATTTATTATCATTTTCCTGTCAAGTCAGGTTAAGGAAAAAATGAAAAATGGGCCTTCCACACATGGTTGCTGAGCAACAGCAAATAAAGATTTGCTCTTGTGCTACCGCTTCATAAACCAGTCTGTATTCTTGTTGGTGGCCTGTATAAGAGATCTCAATTACAAACGTCTCACAAGAGCGTCGTAGTTGGGACTATAGCAAGTATTCCACTTTAAGTTAGGTGATTCAGTATTATAAATACTTGTGAAAAACAAACAGGTAATTCCCTGAATATCAGATGCTATTTTGGCTTTTTTCCCCCCCATATTTACAATGTTATTTTCTAGATAATAATTTCTGATGAGTTTATCATACATACTATCTCCTAACGCGTCAGAATTGTTGCTCCCATTTCTTTTCATTGGAATATGTAATATAATTTGTTGTGGTTAATACGGTATCCACAAAATCTGCCTCCCCTCCGAGGCAGGCTGTTAATAATTTACATGCAGACATTTCCCTTGAATTTTTTTTTCTTTTTTTTTTTTTGATCTTCACATGCTTTGATAAATAATCCGAACAGCATGGGAGAGAGATGAAGTTTCACACTATTCCACTTCTCCAGATCTCCCCTTGCCGGAAGGTAATACTGTCAATCATGCCATCCTTTATTCAGAGGCAACTGTCAGCTTTCAATGGTAGTGTGATTAGACCGTGAAACTGCTTATTTCCCTTAAATTATTAACAGGGAACATTTTTTGAGTTTAAGAGATTAAGTAGAGTAAAAAACCCCAACCATTTACTACAAGAAGGAAAAATGATCCTTGTAACTCAAACAAAAATAAGGAAATAAAATGCGCGGAGGGAATGGAGAAGCTTTCCTGAAGAGCCACTCCCTGGAGGGGCTGGGGGTGCTACCGAAGCGCTGAACTGCCGCCCCGTGGGAGCTCGCCGCTACTGCTGGGTGCCCCGCAGGTCAGCCACGCCGAGGGGTATTTCAGGCGTCAAAGCAGTGTGGATTAGTTTATTTTGTTGTATTAACGTGCTTCATTATAAAATAGATATTATTACTGCTCTTACTGTTATCCCTCTTTCCTAATAGGCAGTGCTGTAAATCTCAGTACGTTTACTCTGCTATTAGTATCACAAAAATGGGAAGATTTCCAAAATGCTATAAAATGGCTCACAAAACCAAAACACAGTACTTCCATAGTTAAATCCATCCCACTGCAAATACATGGAGTATCACTTTTTGTGGTAATTACAGCAAACATTTTATGGTATAAAGTCATTAACATCTTTCAGAATACCAGGTAGCAATGAGAAGTATACTAGCAGTTTGTCAGTTACTTTGTTTCATGTGTAAACCATTCCAGTTAATTTGCCATGTCCAGATTACTCTACCCCTATTGCATTTAAGGTTCTGAATGATTAGATTCTCTTCTAAGCGTTCTGTCCCCTTTCAGCTCTCATTCTATTCTAGTCTTTACAAAGATTTATTTCCAAAGTACAAAAATACTGTTGTTATTAATTTTTTTGTTTCATTGTGACAGACATGCATCATCTAGATAGGACACCATCTCTGTTCCATCTCCCTGGTATGAAACATACTTAAAGCACGGTGATATTTCAAATGTGCAGGTCAAGGCCCTGCTTAAACTTCAGTTTCACTCCTGCCTGTAATTGATTTCAAATTTTTACAACTCCGAGTTGTGTCAGCTGCTCCAGGGAGTTCCAGAACCCTGACTACCGAGGCACGAAGCACCTATGCAATCTGCTGACAGAGCCAATAATGGTGAACTTAGAACCTTAACCTTCCAGGAGAAGTTTCACGTCTCCTCAAATGATGGACCAGTCTTCTCTCCCCAGTGTCTTGCCTCATGACTAAAAGCTTTTACAAAAGATATTTTGCCAAATTGAATCCAGATATTATTAACTCCTATCCTAAACTCAGTTCTTTTAGTATCACCTGTGCCTCAGAGCAAAGGGGGAGAGCAGAGTGCGGTGGGGACCTTGCCTGGTTTTCACTGCTCTTAACCAGGATGACTTCAGGCTCCAGGCCCACAGGTGCCTGGAATCCAGACCACCTCATTTTTTGTACAAGAAGCAAAGTGCACAGGCAGCAAAAGCGACTTTTCAGAACAGGGTCTACACTACCATCTAGTGGAATCTAACAGTGTCTTCAGAAAACAAAAGTGCAGCATGACTGTAAATCCAAAAAGCCTCATGGTGAGAGACAAGATAAGCAAAAATAAAATGCTTGATAAAAAAAATGTTTAAAATTAGGCATTTTTTACATTTCCAATAATCTGAATTCAAACCAGCATGTTAAATAAGAAAAAAATGACCTAGAACAAAGTTGCCTAAAACTCTTTAAGATTTACACCTCTTTTCAGAAAGCTCCTCTCAGTTTTTTAAACCTCCAACTTATTCCACATGCACATTAATTAATGATTTAAAAGACAAAGAACCAGCATTGCCACAAATACCATTCTACAAGTCACAAACAGCCATTTCCATGCACTGCTCTTCACTACCTTTCCTTTCATCACCTGTAGGAAGGACAGGTCTAGAGACAATCCCAGTTCTTCTTTTGGATTCTCCTGTCACAGTTCGTATTGAGGTGAGCTGAGCTGAAGGCTACAACAGAACACCCATTCAGTGGTTTTCATATTTACTGTAGCTCAGAGGACATCTCACAATTCATGCAAAAACAGGTAAAGGGTTTTATCAATTCTCGGTTGAAAATGCTGCAACGTGGTAACATCAACTGAACTTCCAGATACCAATGAAAAAACATGCAAAATACGCCAGGGACGTCCTGTCAGTTGAAGTATTTTTCCTTGTTGAAGTCTGCATGGAACTGTCTGGCACAATGTTCTTCATTAATCTCTGTGCAATGCTTGGTAGGCTCCAGTTGTCAGTCTCCAAGGGTTTGTAGAATAACACATTAGCCTGCAAATCCAGCTGAAGAATAAAAAAACCCTTATTTGAAATTCTGTCCTGGAAACCACCCCTGTTCATTGTGCAGCACTTTTGGTTTTATGGATCTCACCCCAGTTATCCAGCAAAATGAGTGACCCTCATTCAGTACCTACAGACAGTTCCCACTCTTGCTACCATGATCTACATTGCAACCCGAGTTGCATTTCTAATTTCTACACAATTTTTGCATCCTGACTTAACAAAGCTTGCATCTTCCTGCTACGTGTCTCCTTTTTTTACTCAGCCACGGTTGTTACGTGCCCATCTCTGAGAGCTTGGGGTCAGGCACAAGAGCCCCAGTAGATTTACTGATCTTAATGTTAACATTAAACAGACTCAAGAGTGATTGGAAGGGGCCTCAGCAGGTAATCCAGTTCAACCTCCTGCCAAAAAGAACTGTTGTGCTTGGTAAATAAATACAACTGATTATCAGTGACACAACAGACTGTTACTATGCACCTGACGGATGATCACAGGACAGCCAGGGTGCTGGGACTTCACAACTTTCTTCTATCGCTTCTCACAGCCAGGCTGAGGTGCTACGTGCCCAGATCTGAGGACAGTTGGACTTTCAAGTCCTGGCAGGAATGGACCCCACTCTCCCAAGCCAAGAACCACTCCTACCACAGCCCAGGTGGGAAAGGTCAGAATCTTGACTGGCTTTGTCTGTCCTTGAACCTGTTTTTATATGGATCTTAAAGGGAAGCATGGTCACTATTAGCTCTTAATTCCTTTGCAATAAAGTTTACAGTTCAAAGGAACAACAGGGGAAGACAGGTTGGCTTCAGTTGGGGAGCATCTGAGGAAATAGATACATGGTAGTCTGCTCAAATTGGATTCTGCTGTAGGTGACTGGCAAGCAATACTCCCTGCAGACAGTGAGAACAGAGAGCATCACATCTATCACATGAATACAGATTAGAGAGCTTTTCTCCCAGAGCTGCCATCTAATTTGGCAGCTACATTCACTGCCTACCACCAAAAGAAATGCAAGTAGACTTTTTTACTTCAGCTGCTTTGCGTTTTTCCAGTAATGTATTTCAGAAGGTGGCTGAGAACGTTGTTGAGAGCCTGACAGTTAGCCTTAGAAATCAGTAGGAGAGCACGCAGTGACAAAGTTAGACACTTTGTTAAGGTGTGTAAAAATACTGTTTGGGATTAAACAACTGGAATCCTTCAGCAACCAGCAACAGCCACAGACAGGTCTGGCACCATTGGTTCTTCCTACCAGATATCAAAGGTACCATCCAACATTCAGTTGATTTGGGGGAAAATATAAACGAATAAATAAAAACAGGAAACCTCATTGGAAACCAATCTTACATTCTCTTAGCTGAAAAAAATACCTAAATTAACCATATTGGTAACTGTATTGGTAAACACTGCTCTTAGGTGGAGACTGGATGAATTAAACAATGCTCAAACTGTTTAAAGAGTACAGCAAATGTAAGGAATCTAGGCTTGGCTGAGCCCGTCAACATAATGCCCAGTCCATCAAGAGGAGCATCTTGCACAATTATTTCTGCTCTCTAACAAGATTTTGCAAACACCAAGGCATCATTTGGTTGTGGGTGCTGATCCAGTTACCACCTGTCTTGTGGGACTGACTGGAAGGTTTGATGCTGATCCAAAGTCTGGAAAACAGACACCTGACCAGCACTGTAACTGTCAGGGAACATGCCACCCAGAAATCTTGCCAGGAGAGAGCTAGGAAGTTGGGCATGCTGTTACTTGGCTTTAGCTGCCTCCCCATCAGTTTGCAGAAGCCCTTTATTCCCCTACAAAAGGAAAACATGGCCCCGAGCAAAAAACCCCAAATACCTGAACACAACTTTGTATTTAGTATCAACCAGCAGGTTATCTAGTGGGGTCCCCTCTAAACATGATACTGAGTGGGTGTTGAACTTTGCAGCTTTAACCTTATAGCTGATGAAAACTATTAGTAATTCAGACAAGTTGTAGCTGTTTAAGGAAAGAGGTATCATAATTATGTGGTTATAAACAATTAATGTTTCGTGCAAACAGCATAATTTCTATGGTAATTTTTCTGTAACAGAGGATCCAATACCCCAATTTCTTATTTATGCAGTACGTAGTTGTATTTTCTATCTACATCTGCCTTAACAAGCAGGTGGAAGGACAGAAAGACTGCCACACAAAAATCTGCTGGTTCTAAATCAAAGGCAGTCACAGGCAGTTTTAGGTCCTTTTGAAAACATAATTTATGACAATTGATGAGTGCTAAAATTGTGACAATTTGTTCAGTTATTAATTTTAAGAGAAAATATTTGAGACACTGAAGTTGAACAAAGGACCTACTAAATCTTATGTGTGAATCTGTTCTAGACCAACAGGCAAGAAATTCCTCAGGGAGGTATCCTGTACTTCTCACTGCACTGTCTCTCATCTGCCTACATACCTTAGAGCAAGGCTACTGAGGTCAGAGTAGTCAGCACACCTCACTGTATCACTAATTAGGACAGGGATATGCAAAAGAGGGGAAAAGGGAGTGTGTATGTGTAGAGGGAAGCAACAGGCTGACTTCCATATGAACCATTTATTGAATAAATACATGCATCATAATGTAGAATTACATGAGCAAAAAAGGCAATCTGTACAAAATTGATTACCCTTTGTTCTCATTTCAACTCTCACCATTTGCTGCAGCTCTGATAAAGGATTCAAGACAAAAAAATGAAAATTCTTTTAATCCAAATCCAAGTGATACGCATGCTGATTTGAGTTCGGGTTACACCACTGCCAGAATTAAGAAAGCTGGTTCTTGTCAGTGAAGCAGAATAATTCTAAAATCAGTTTCAATAGAAGAGAACATGTGTTGGTACATACAGGTAACAAAGCTTATTTTTAGCCATTTCTTAAACATCTTCATATGTTTATATTTTAAGGCACAGGATAAACAAGAAGTACATGAAAAGCTATCAGTTGATACTGAATACATTGATTTGATAATGAGGTGCAATTTTCGCCCCGAGGAAAACAACATTTGGCCTTCCTAATTCCATGTAAGCAGAACAATCAGAATTTGGTAACTATGATACAGAGGTTTGTTTCCACTATCGAATCAATCTCATCTAGGCAGTCATATTCTGATCCAAATTGATTCAGCAGAACATCTCTAAGTTTGCCACCCAGAGCGCATTACAGTCAATGGGAATTACTGCTCCTGAATCAATGTTTCAATCTCTTAATTTTAAGTGGGAGCTGGGCTCTCCTAAGAACCTATCCCTCATTTTAGGTTGTAATCTATTTTGGAAACCTGCCCCGTATACTTCCTCAGTTACTCACTTTGTGCTATCATCTCACATTTACAGCTTTGTCTCTCTCCCTGAGATACCAGAAGACAAACTGTGCACATTTTTTGTTCAGTCTTCTAACATCTGTCCCCAGACCTCACGGAAGGACTGAATCAGGCTAACAGCCCCTTTGCTGGGTGCGGATCAAACTCTGGGAAGCCACCGGCCAGGATATACAGCAAAAGTCCTTCTACCTCAGGCTGAACCAAGGCAAAAGACAATTCTGCTATACTGCACTTGGACCGCCCTTAGTTAGATGAGCTTTAGCTTTCTGCATTTTCACTGCACTAACAATAACTCTCTGTCTTCCCATTCTTAACGTTTTAAGGGAGAGCTAGCAAAGAAAATAAGTATTTCATTATATAATACATTTTATATGAAGAGATGAGTTTGTGTACATTCCAATATAGTGAAGCCTCCAAATGGAAATGTTTTCTTCCAGAGAACCTCTCCCTATCACCCAGTCCATCAGAAAGTGACAGCAGCAAAATTCACCATGTAAGTTTGCTAAAATGGACTTGTATAAAACGTGGCAAGAAGGTGGCCCTCGCTGTACATGTGAGCTTCACACACGTGACAAATGTTCACGTTAAACTGAATTTAGACAAACTGAAATCAGTCAATTCTTAAAGTTGAAAAAAACAAAAAGCTACAGCTATGGTAGGCACTTTGGTACATCTAGTAACGTAGGCAATATTCTACATCTAGAATTAAGGTTCTGTCAGTAATCTTACAATAAAGCTAATTTCAGGAGTTTGTTATTCTGCTTTAAAATTCTTTCTTGGCTGAGAGATCATTCTAGAATCTTAGCTAAATAATATACTTTGTCTGTCTAATTGCATACTTATCCAAGAATGAGTGTGTTGGCTCTGAAAGAGCTGAACTGTTCTCTTGGATTCTTAATGCACATTTTTGTAACAGTCTGAGAAAATTTACCAGAAAAAGAAAACTCAGTTCTCAACACAAAACATTCCCCAGAATTCATAAAATTAAAGTTACGAGCTCAGCTGTCCAGGCTGATGCTCTCACTTCAACTCTCAACTGTGTACTTTTATCAGTTGGTGCCAACGGTGCCCCTGCTGTACCCTGGCAGACTATGGCAATGCTCAGGAGAATGCCATCCTTTCGCAAGAGCCTGGCGTGATCCACTGAAGTGCTCTTCTCTCATGCACCAAACACACTAAGGAGCAATGAAGCAACTGTAAAGACAGTCAGTTCCAACTCGGTTTCACACGTTCTTACCTATTGATTGGCGTTCCACTTCAGTATTGCAGAAGGTATAGCATAATGTACTATTCAGCACAGTATTGGGTAACCAAAGTAACTTCTCCTATGCCTACTGCATGAACTTAGATTGCAGGCTGACCTGTATACCTCATACATCAGTGAAACACAGCAGTAAGGACAGTGGTCTAAGTGGTTCGAGATTTTGTTTATAGCACAGAAAAATCCATGTCCTCATACCTTCAAAACATCATGTGTCCAGGAATAAATAACAAAATCCAAGTGAACCTGTATAATAAAGCTGTACTCTTTGTTACGTGTACTCCATTAAATGAAAACTCAGGTTAAGAAACTGTGATTCATGGACCTCATCCTCTATCTATACAATATTTATAGAATTCTCATTTCTGTTTATAATATTCTATAGCATGATTTTGCAATAATACATTTATATATAAATATTAAAATGTTAATGTTTTGTACATTTTAAGTTAGCCACACAGGGCCAGAAACACAATAAAAGTAAAAATTTTTTTTCTGCAGTTTTTTTTGAAGAATATCACAAAATGATTAAGACCATTGTGCTGCAAAGACAGAAGAGATTTGTCTGAACAAATTAACATGCATTTAGAAGAAAATATCTATATCCTTTATCCAATTTTCTTCTGAATTCAAACCAGCATGAAAGAATTATAAAAAAATAGTATATATTTACATGGTACAGTATACCTTGGTGAGATATAAAACAAGGCCAGAAAACAGCAGAACATAATCTTTGCACTTTCTAATAGGTACAGCCATCATAAAGATCAATTTAAACACAAAAGGTTACTTTACTGTACTATTGCACGTTACAGTAACACATAAAACTGTTTAGCAAATTAAAATACAAAGTTTAACAATGAGAGAGGCTACGTCTACATAAAATGACCAAGTGTTATAAAATTATAGGGGATGTGTCTAGGAACTAAATCGGTAAAGCTATAAAAATAATATTGGAATATTGGTACATCTGTGAGAACAATGCTTTAAAAATATATAAAGGTTGGCAAAATGATGCGTGGGGAATTCCCAGTATCCAAGGGCTTAACTTGCACCATGTGGCCTTGTACCATCTTCTGTTAAATCATACCTGGAAATGGGGAAGGTAAAAAAGAGGAAAAAAAAAAAAAAAGTTGGGTTTTTTTTACATATAGCATGCATTGTTAAAACTGGTGTTAATGTACCATTCATTAATATGTAATAATATGATTAATAAAGGAAATACTATACTTACCACTGGGTCCAGCCTTTAGCAAGTTCCTCAGATGCCAGAGGTATTAGTAACTGCGGAAAGTTAAATTAGCAATCAATGCATTACATGTGCCTTTCATTCTATGACTTTTAAAGATCAAATCTGACTGATCACGTAAACTACAGCATAAATAACTGCCATCACAGCTACATGCTATCTGCCCAACTTGCAGTAAAGTTTCATGTTGCCAGTTTTGACCTAAAACTTTCTACCCTTTAATGATACAGTCCAAGAGCACTTCACACGCCTAAATTCTGAACATGGCATATTTTGGCAATGGCAACCAGGTATGTTGATGCTAACAACCCTCCTGGTAAACAGGAAAATTTAGGACACTGTTCACCATGAACTGACCATGATTCTCATCTCTCTCCTCCTCTTTACACAGCTTAAACATGGCAATTGGCAAGAGTGTAGGCAACTGCCTTTTCTTTTAATGCTCCAAATCCCATGTGTGAGGGACTGGTTACATGGGCAGGGAATGGCAGGACAAGGGGGAATGGCTTTAAACTGAAAGAGGGCAGATTTTGATTAGATATGAGGAAGGAATTCTTCCCTGTGAGGCTGGTGAGGCCCTGTCACAGGCTGCCCAGAGAAGCTGTGGCTGCCCCCTCCCTGGCAGTGTTCAAGGCCAGGCTGGATGGGGCTTTGGGCAACCTGGGCTAGTGGAGGGTGTCCCTGGGAATAGATGGGCTTTGAGTTCCATTCCAACCCAAACCAGTCTGTGATTCTGTGATTACAATTCTCTAGAAGACATAACTGCCCCATCCTATCTCTTCAGGAGATAGGACAAGGGGAAATGGCACAAAGCTGTGCCAGGGCAGGTTCAGATCAGATGTTAGGAAAAAATTTTTCACTGAAAGAGTTGTCAGGGCCTGGAACAGGCTGCCCAGGGAAGGGGTTGAGTCACCATCCCTGGATGTGTTTTAAAAAAGGGTAGATCAGGTACTTAGGGATATGTTTTAGCATAGGACAGGAATGGTTGGACTCTTAAAGGTCTTTTCCAACTTTGTGATTCTGTGATTAATGTCTGGCTCTGCAGTTTGTTCCTTCCCTTACAGAAACCTGAAATTTAAGCCATCTGTAATTTGTAAACACTTTGTGCCTAAAGCAGGTGCTTCAGTCAACACTAACAAGCTCCTATCACAAGAGGACTGTAGCCCTATATAACAACATGCAGCACTAAGAGAATTTTCTCGTTGTCAACTTACTTTGCCAAGCAGCCCTTTATCTTTGGACAAGAAACCACCACTGTTCTTCACTGCGACATCTAGTGTTCTTCTTTGTACTTCAGGCAGGGAAACACTGAAATCAAATCTGACAAGCAAAGTGATGCTTTAGAGAGAATTTTGTACCTGAAGTGCAAGTTCAGGTCCTACAGCTAAACAACAACTCCAAATATAATCAAACTACCCCCCTCCACAAACAAGTATGATGTCTGAGGTATTCACCTCAGAAAAAAATCCCACTGTTTTGCCTGAAATTTTTCTTCAATACTATAATCAATTTCAACATCGAACACGTAAGAGTTCTGTTACCTTTGGTCTCTAAAAGCCACTGGTAAAACAAAACAAACACCAAACAGAACAAGGAAAAAGTCAACTGCTGACTGTACACAGAAGAGCACTAGAATAGGCTGCCCAGGGGCGTGTGGAGTCTCCTTCTCTGGAGATACGCAAGACCCATCTGGACACCTCCCTGTGCAACCTGTCCTAGGGACCCTGCTTCGGCAGGGGGGTTGGACCTGATGATTTCTGGAGGTCCCTTCCAACCCCTACAGTTCTGTGAGATTCCGCGATTCTGTGATGATGGACACTGCTATTCCAACAGCTCAGTATCACTACTCTCCAAAAGGAAAAGACTGCCCAGCCTTATTGAACCTCAGACCTGTAGAACCAGAGCTCCTTTTCTTTCCCTGCACACCAAGGAAACCCATCAGCTTTTATGGAAGAATGTATTTTGTTTGCTAAATCTGAAATTTACAGAAAGTGAAAGCAAGACTACACCACATTCTACACCTATCTGTCTCCACAGTTCTTAAACAGCTTTATTGCTTAGCAATACATTTTACTTGGAAAGGCACAGCAAAACAAATTACCTGGAACAAACAGGAGAGCGCTGCAGTAGAAGAAAACCTACCAGACCCTCTAACTAATGCTTTGCATATTTCCCTTGGACAGAATGGACTGAAGTGTTGTTTTCCCCAAGTTACATTTCCTTCTGTAGAGACAGATCTTCTTTATTGTTAAGCGATGGGTATGAGGGAAACTACCACCAAAAAAGCTGAGTGCAAAGATATGCATTTTTATGCAAGATCAGCTTGCACAAATTCCAACCTGTGGGCCAGGATACCACCTACACAGAAACTTCCTGACACCCCGGATGTTGAGAAAAGCCACCATGGAGACCGAATGAGCAATTTGATCAGATGTGGCTGGCCAGTCCTCCCAAGGAGGCAGCATCTATCAGCCAGGCAACTGGCCTTTTAGAGTTCACATGCTTCCTGGCAGGAAGGGATACCAGCAGCACTGCCCAGCTAAAAGGCACTCATGTTCTCAGTACCTGCCAGAAGAGTGCACACTGTTCCTTCACTACCAGCATAAAGGAGATACAACTGATGTAGGATAAGGTAGAAAATCAGAGAGAAGTGGTTAGCAACGGGGTAAGAAGGGCTGTAGTGGTAACTGGGAATAGGATGGCAAAAGCTGTCACAGCAGAAGATTATGACCAAGTCTGGTGGTTCCAGCTAGGAGTTTCAACAGCTCATCCATTCAGGTAAGCTGAGAAACCTTTATTTGTAATTACATGACATAAAATCACTACAAATCGTTTAGAACATACATTTGATCAAACACTGGGTTTAATGTCTTCTTTGACACGTGTGTTTTTCTTCTTCCTGATCGTCTCTTATCAGGCAATAAATACATTCGCACGTACGGATCGGATCCTTCTTCTGAAAACGCTATTAGATTCCTGTGACCAGGGCAAAACAAGGAAAAACACTTAGAAAATAAATGAGACATTGCTGTGTATAAGTGTCTACACTACTATTGCTTAATTTAGCACATGAATGAGTCGTGGGACATCCCGCACAAAGCATGATATGCCAGATACAGCACACAGTTAACAGTGGCAAAGCAACTAAAAAAAATGCCAAGCAGTGACTTGTACAAGGTCAGATAAATGGTGAGCAGACAGCAGAGGTTGGAATACAATGTTCCAAAAATTCCAATTCAAACTGTAAGTATGGCTTTCAAAAAAATCATGCGTTTTTGTCATTCTGTGAAAAATTCAGTCTCTTACAGATAGCTCTCTGATAAAAATCTACATGCCATTTTCATTTAAAGCCTGGCAGAAGCATGCCAGACAAATACAGAAATCACAGGAAATTCTTCAACAAAGTTTTTACTGATTCTGAGTATAGCTCTGGATGGTTTTGTATTTACACAGAATTACCATCAGCATGGTATTTTAAAAATAGCAAAGATCGTCCAGACAACCAATTTAAGAGGATAAATCAAGGTATGACAAAGTTTACAAAGAACTATGTGCAGAAGTGAATGTTGGTATTTTATGCTCACCTGCAGGAATGCACTACCACAATCAGTTTGTTTCTTTGTGAACTATGACGAATTGTTAGCTGAATCTGTCCTAATGGAGACTGCCCCAGAGTTGTTCCACTGCAAGAAAAAGTAGAACACTATGCTTAGTGTTTGAAACGCATATTTAAAGTAAGACCTGACTGAAATATATGCAGAGTAATTTTCCTGGAAACCACCTGTTACTCATTTAACTTTTCAGTTATTAGTGTGCAAGAAGAGACCACACGTTAGCACGTTGAGCATATCTTCATCAGTTGTTGTACTTCAGTTCCTCACCCAACAGCTCTACTCTCCAAAATAAGCTAGGGATTCTTATCAGTTTAGAAGTCAGCTGCTCTTCAATACCTTGAAAACCATGATCAGTAAAGAACTTGCTTACCCTAAAACAAACATTAAAGCAGCATCAAGGAAATTGGAAAGATTAATGGTGCGAACTGCAATGAAAGCCTCAGTGATGGGCGGCTCTTACCTATGGCCAGGAACCAATGAGAAGACCAGTTCATTCTTTTCTAAATTCTCTAATGTAGAAATATAAGTATTCTTGGCTTAAAAATGTGATACTTAAGCTCATTTACTGTCTTTAAGGCTCAAACCACAGTATAAACACAGCCATTTCACTTTTCTGTAGCTCATGCCACATTGAAAATAACATTAGAATCAATTTACATTTATAAATCAGATCATGCTTAAATAGAAAGCAAACACCCTGATTAGGAATTCCTGTTTTAAAGAATGAATGCTATTTGCAGAGTTCCCTCATCTCTGTAAAATGCTTATTTTCGTTTGGGTAAACTGACTATCAGTATTTTCCATTTCACACAGGACACTATCTGCCAAATCTTAACCTCAGGGAAGAGGCGTGCCTCTTTTGTGAATAGCTACTGCAAAGTGGTTGCAGAATGTTCCATTAAAATTCCCAAGTAATTGACTCAAAAAAACCCCAAAACCAAAACCTAGAATGAAGCATTTCACTTCAGTGTTTTCTTAGTTAAATTAAAATTTGAGAAACAACCCTACAAAAATCAGCGCACCCAAAAACATGCGGTCTGCAATAAAGGGCTGCCTTAGCTGTAGCCTTACCACCTCTATCAAATGAGAAAGTATGAAATGTGTATGTGAAATAAGGAGTAGGTTTTTAACATTTTATCATAATTAATAACATCTAACCCCTGGTGAACTGAAGATGAGACAGCAGACCACTGTAAAGGTAAACAGGGGCTGGAACACATAAGCAGATGAAGGACATAGTTTTGTACAAATGGAAGAGAAGGCCAACAGCAGACGTTACAGAGAGTCAGGCTCCTTGTGGCTGTGCACAGTAAAAGAAGACGACTCTGCAATCAAGTTGCAGCAAAATAAATTCCAATTGGAAATAGCGAAAAACCCCACTTTTCCACAGTGGAGTGATTAGGCACCAAAACTGCTGAGGAATTTTATCGAATCTCCATCCTTGGAGATATTCAAAACCTTTTTGGACAAGGCCCAAGAAGCCTGATCTAACTTTGAAGCGGGATTTGCTTTGAGCAGAGGACTGACTGACCGACCTCCTTCCAACCTGTATTACTACTGACTCGGAATGTGATAGAGAAAAAGATGAACTGGTTCAATCCCTTGAACACAAAAAAATTAAATCTTTCTACTTAGATTCACAAAGCTACATGAATAAGGAATTTTTCCATGCCCCTATTCAGGGCAGAACAGCTGCTCAGATATCTTTACTGGTAAGTAGAACCATCCAGTGAGGCAAGCAATAATAAAATAATAATAAAAGATAATTTAAGAAAGCACAGCTGCAGCAACCCTCAATTAAATAGTACTGACTATTCATTTAACATTCATTCTAGTCAACTATCCCTCTGAATGGTTTTTAAAAAGACCCGCTACACTCAGCATAATTGGCTTAATATTAATGGTAATAGGATTCAGTGGTGAAACAGGCAACTACTGCCATGAAGGTGATTAATGATTTATTGGAAAATATCCTTCTTGCCCTAGCACTCTTCTCAGCATTACAAAGCGTAGCTATGAGAAAAAGGTGGACTTTATTCCACAAACATCGCAATGCTACAGTAACTTCTGATTGCACAATCTGTCTAACAGGTACTAGGAGGAAGAAGAAAATCAGAGACTTATTTTCAAATGGCAGGCTCAAACTGCAACAGGAAAAATGTCACTGAGGTGCAAACTAAGCACTCTGTTTGGCTGCACTGAAGACTTTTATTTTTTTTTATAACTCAGCTCAGCTGTACTGTAAACCAAAGGAATTAGCAGCGTACTTTTCAAGCTGTCGTAGCCTTTGCCGCAGCTCCTGTGTGGCGATGGGCAGAGATATGTCTGAGGCTATGCTGGGAGTGGGCTCTTTGACCGAGAGGTGGCTGGGAGAGTAAGAGAAGTTGGAGGCATGAAGACTTGAGGAACTTCGGCTGAGATCTCTTGGCCACTGAGGGCTGGCATTGGGAGGCTGACTTTTTTCAGCTGTTTCAGTCTTTTTATCACTATCAGTCACTGGGGATGCTGGAACAGGTTTGTTTGAATCAGGTGGTGGTGAGACAGGAACCTGAGGCTTAAAAGATGATTTTCTTGCATCTTTGGAAAGAGAGGGCCTTTTCACTTGGGCTGAGTGTTGATGATCTGGAGATCTTGCTGGCTTTTCAAGAGAAAGGACCTAAATACAGTAGAAGCATGTATAATATTACTATTTTCCAGTATAAAAAATAGGAACAAATTTGTTTCTACAAGAATACTGGTTAGTGACAAGTCAAGTTCAGACACTAATGCAGGACCAAAAATATTCACACTAATACTCAATCACTTTTCGTATGAAAATCTTTTGCACAGCAAAACAAAGCTCCATCTTCTTTGAGGCAACTGCAGTAACTATAAAACAATGCAAAATTCTTACTCATTTATTCTCATTATTCCCTTCCCATACTCTATGCACTCTTGGTGCAAGTGCTAATTACTTGCAGTTCTAGTCACCTAGAAAGCTGCTATTGTGTAAGCTTTTTCTTCTGATCTTTTGAAATTTAATCCTATATCACAAGTTCTTCTCATCCACTGTCCTTATTTTCTCTTTTATAGGTAACTTTTCAGTCATTAATGACAAGCAATAAAGTGCTTTTGGAAAGAACAAGTAACAGAAGTTAACAGATCTTTGGCAGTGCTTGCAAAGAGCTCTACTACCTTATTAAACCAAGTCATTTAGCTGGGGAAAAAGACAAACCAACTTGCAGGTATGCAAGTTTTATCTTCAAAACTTTAACTTGCATGAGAGTTGTTCTGAATTTTTCAGTACTGTCAAGGTACTTCTTTTCCCTATAGACTTTATTATTTTTAAACCATCATGACCTCAGTTCCATTTCTGTAAGAAAAAGGTGACTTCACTGATCTGTAGCCTGCTGAGTCATAAATGAAGGAATTCAGATTCCAAACATGATTTCCCAGTCTAAAATCATGGGGAACCTAAGTCTTAATTCATGCAGCTGATGGCTATTTTGTTCAGAGCATTTTCTTGTTTTGAAATAGAATGTACTTCAACTAGAAACTGTCTTTGTGCACTTGATAGCGCTGCCACAACTAAGGACAGCTGGCATTCCGACACCCAAGAACTGTACTATCTTCTTCATAAAGCTCTGAGACCAGAAGTCACAACAGCCCTAAATATGCTTTCAGATATTTACAATGGGAACATTTTTAGAGTACCCTGAGTGCAATCTTCATGTTTATAGTGCTGTTTGGACCAGAGTTGCTCAGGTGGAACCGCTGATGCATAGTCAAATCTTCACTCTCCAGCAACTGGCTTAGAGGCAGTTTGAAGTTCCCCAAAGAACACTGGTGCTGTTCATCCCTCACCTGAAGGAACACAAGCTAAGTCATTTTGTATCATCTGCTTTGTACAAATTCAGAGAAAGAAAAGGAAATTACAGTTTTATTTAAAAGCAAAAATTTCAAACAATATCAAATGTAGTTTCTTCTTAAACAAAATTTCCCTGATCATAAGATTACTTTACATTGAAGAAGGTAACAAGTATATTCAATGCCAAGGCTGTTCTTCTTGATCTAGAGCAAAAGCAGACAGAAAGCCAACCATGACATCTACCAGACCCTTGATCAAGTAACTACATGGTTTCCATGTGGTCTGTGTGAAAATGAATTCCCACACCTATCAGAGGAACATTAACTAGGGCAGGACTCATTCACACTTCACTTTCTTTGACCTATGCATATGACACATCAGCACTGCAAAGGGACACATTACCTGGATAAGGCAAAGACTTCCCTGGGATGAGAGGAAACCAGTCAGCCATATGTAACAGAAATTACTGCTAGCAGTTAGACTGTTTGAAACAGGTATTAACAATTACCCCCCGCTTTTTTTTTCTTTTTTTTTTTTTTCTTTTTTTTTTTTTTTTTTTAAGAGAACCATGAAGTATCATCTTCTGGTGGAAGACTGATTATTGTCTTTCCTCCTTCTAGTAGTAAATACATATTTCATAAAGAGTATTTAATACATAATTCATAAATAGTATTCTAGTAGTAAATACATATTTTATAGTCTGCTCTTAAAAAACATTTTAAGTCTAAACTTAATGGTGTTCGTAATATATTCAGTCCCATTTCATAATTGCCTGTAATGTCTGAATGTTACTATTGAAATGGTTTAGAAAAGAAAGGTTATCTGAAGAGAGCAACCAACATACCTCAACTTCAAGATCTTGTCTTTTGGGATTGTGTACAAAGAAAGTGAAGTTTTCCTCCCATACTGGTTCATTGGTCTTGTATCGAATCTGAAGTTAGAGCATGGGAAGCATACAATTTATAAACTATTTCTGTCTAATAAAGTCTGTGTCAAGAGTTGACTATGCTTTTTATTTTGGCTTTGCAAACTCAGTGTCTGAAACCTGACATATATTTTCACAAAGACTAGAGTGGGATCTACCCATAAAATCATGAACAGAATATGCTTTGCAATAAAACTCCTGTGTGTAAAGCCTAACTCCCCCTAAAGAACCTTTCCTTTGCACCAGTCTATGAACAAACGCAAGGGTGTCAGTCTGTCACATTCTCTCTCTTCTTGTACTTCCCAATAAGGGCTAAACTAACTCAATGGAAGCCCAGAAACTAGTCATTCTCCTTCTAATCTCCAAATGCCACATTGAGGATTTCACTGCCAAATGTCACTACTTTCAGTAACCCATTAATTGGAGGGAAAAAAGCAGGGGGAAGAAGGGGAGGGTGGGAAAAAAAGGAGTGCTCATTAAAAAAACCATCTGAGGAACAAAGGACTTGAATTTCTATCTCCATTCTCTAATAAGGATCAAAATTTAGACCATGTAAGATGTGATTTATGGTTTGTGACAATTTTCGACAGGATATGAAGAAGCCAAATTAGATGTCTTCTTTTGGCTTACTGACACTTCTGCATTAAAGAAAAAAACAAACAAACAAAACCAAACTTGTTTTGGCTGAGACAGAGTTAATTTTCTTCACAGCAGGTCGTAGGATTTGTGCTGAAAACAGTGATGATGGCACAGGGATGTTTTCATCACTGCTCAGCAGTGCTCACACAGAGCCAAGGCCTGTTCTGCTCCTCAGCCCACCCCAAGAGTAAATAGGCTGGGGGTGCACAAGGAGTTGGGAGGGAACACAGCTGGGACAGCTGACCCTGACTGACTAAAGGGATATCCCATCCTGTATGACATCATGCTCAGCATATAAAGCTGTGGAAAAAGGAGGAAGAGGGGGAGGTTCAGAGTGATGGTGTTTGTCTTCCTGAGTAACCGTTAACACATGAAGGAGCACTGCTTTCCTGGAGAAGGCTGAGCACCTGCCTGTGATGGGAAGTGGAGAATGAATTCCTTATCTTGCTTTGCTTGCATGTGTGGCTTTTGCTTTACCTATTAAGCTGTCTATATCTCAACCCACGAGTTTTCTCACTTTAACTCCTCCAATTCTCTTCCCCATCCTCCCATGGGGGAAGTGAGTGAGCAGCTGTGTGGGGCTTAGTTATCAGCTAGGGTTGAATCACAACACCACACACATACATATTGCATATATCTACCTATCTAGGTATCACTTCATTCTTGCTATTTTATTTTGAAGTGCTGTTTGAAGCCACAGAGGTTAGTTAGGGACAAGATGACAGGTATGTCAAACACCTTGGGTCAAAATCAGAGGGACCATCATCAAAATGATGCTCATGACAGACAATTGTTACAGACCACCCAATTAGGAGAAAGAAATGGATGTTGCCTTTTTCCTATGACTCAAGGCTGTCTCTGGTCTGCAGAACCAGGTTTTCATTCAGAACTTCAACTACTCTAATGTTTTCTAGGAAAGCAGCACAGAGGTACACAAGCAATTTAAGAGTTTCTGCTAGGAAGACACACTGCTGCATTACCCTTGTTCTCAGTCACTGGATGTATTGACTAGGAATGGTGGTCTTCTGAATGTACTATTTAGAAATGAGGAATACTGGTTTGCTATCAATGGCACCTTGGCTACAGGGACGGTAAGATCACAGCACTTAAGAGCCTAAGGGACATGAAGAAAACCAATAGAATAAAAGCCTTGGACTTCAGAAAAGCAGATTTCAACTTGCTCTAGGAACTGTAAGACACTCATGGAAGCTCTTCTACCTTGGAAAGCAAAGGAGCTCAGGAGTGCTAGAGGACAGCCTTCTCAAAAGCACTTAGGTGGTCCATACTTCAAAGCAGAAAAAAGCAGCAGATGTAACAAGGAGTACCCTGGCTAAACATTGCACTCCTGAGAGCTATACAGCACTTTGGCTAATCTGTGGCCCTTCTTTAAACAGAAGGTTCAAGCAGATGATCTTCAATGGTCCTGTTTGACCTGGGCATTTCTTTAACCCTCTGATTTCAAATATTGATCAGTATTTTGAAGCCTGATTCCTACTGCTGTAGGAATCCCAGTTACAGATCACATCCAACGTGGACCAACATACAGAAATAGTTAAAAAATCTGGTCTCTACTCACAGACAGTTTAAATTGAGTAAGCACCCATTCAATCCTTGGCTTCTTCTGGTGGTATCTTTCAGTGCAGCAGATAAGCTCAACGGCGTAACAGCCAGTCAAGCACACACAGCCACCAAGTATTTGTAGACAGAGCCAAGTATAAAGAGGAAGAACTCACCTTACTTTCCTGTGCCTTGTGTCCAACTGACAGCAAAACAAGTGGGTTGGGATTGCTGTTTATTTTCTTTCCTGACTGGTAAAGAAAAAACAGAAACTTTGCCTTTAGAATAACGTCAAACCTCTCTCCTCTGCTACTTAAACTTTTGCATCTTAAAAACACAAATCAGATGCATTCCACTATATGCTTATCTATTATTCTCAGTATTTTATTCAACAGGCTTGAATGGCAGACTGGCTCACGAATGTATTAAGATGAAGACATCCAATCACCCTAAATACACTGAAGCAAAACACAGCAAAATAAGCAGGAGTTTAGGCTCCTTTCCATTTTCTTCAAATGAAATTGGTAAGGTGAGAATTCTTATGTTCTAATGAACATCACAACCTCCAAAGCTAACAAAGCAAAATGAGTATTACATGCAGATGGGGGAATGGAGAAAGCACAAACTCAGGAAGCTTACTTCATTTACACTGCAGTAGTAGTAGTATAAAATTGGATGTAATATCAGAAAGTTGATATTCCCCCCTTGCCAGGTTGGGGAGAAAGAAGATGCACTATAATGTACCTGATGTGTATTTCTACAATTTACCAAATACTCTTTATTAGAGAATCAACCATCTGCCATATCTGAGCCTTGCTCACCCAGGTGTATAGCATTACATCAAACTGTGAAAATAAACATCAGTTTAGAAACAAATTATATAAACAAAGGAACATTCTCAACTACCTGTTTCTTCCACAAATTTTAAACAAACCATTTAAGTCAGAAAGAAAAGTTAGACATGAAAGTTAATCATCTCAAGCGGGTGTTAATGCGGTTTGAAAGGCCTAGAAAATATAGTATACATGGTTAATAATAGTTTGAATTCTACCATGTAGGAAATTGTACAGATTGGGTATATAAAGTTAGTTAAAATCTACATAATGCATGTAAGGTCACAATTGGAACCAAGTGATTAAAATATTTTCTATTTTTAAAATAAGATTGTGCATATTTTAGGTATTTTTTTGATCTTAACTTACATTTTGGGTATCATAGTTCCACTAATATTGTTTGACTTGTGGGACACACTGGTTATAACCATACTTTCCTTTAGGAAACACAGCTGTGAAGAAAGCACTCCTTTCTTGGATGAATGCTGCATTTCTTTTTTTTCATAATTTCTAATTGAAAATATTTAGCGCTCAAAGACAAAAAAAATACAAAGGTTTAAGGAACAGAAAGCAAGTCTGATTACACTCCAGCTGATGGTGTTCAAAACTGGCAGGTGACATTTTTTTCTCTGTCCATAAAAAGGTGCCCAAAAATCCCTTTTCTTCATAAGATGACTAGAGAAAGATGACAAAAAAAACCCTCTTGCTTATGCTGATATGAAAATACAAGTAACTCATTCTAAGTAGGCAGCAAAATGTACACACGCATATCACACACCCCTAACACCTGCCACTGATAGGTTTGCTGTTGACAAGTCTATCAGAAACCTCCTCTTGTCCAAGTTCTTCCAGCTGAGAGCTTAGCTTATGCCTTCCAACTTTGACTGTCAAGTCTGTCTTCCATGTGAAAAAGCTGGGATAAATTTATGTAGCATTTATATAAAATATTTAAAGCCTTCTAAATATATCTAGCCAAACCAAGATTATTTCAAATATGTTGGAGATTGAATTCATTGGTTCAATATTCAGAGTTGACCAATAAAGTATCACTCTGTACATAAAAGATGTTTTAGCTTTCATGTCAGCTTTGTTCCTTAGTTACTACTACTATACTTAGTTCTCATGACTACCTTTTCCCCCCAGTCTTCTGAAGTAGTCTATACTCCAGTCAAGTGAAAATTCAAATTACCACAGATCACAGTATTTTCCCAATATCTTGGCCACTTCTTGAAACCAAACTTAAGTAAAATGGAATTGCACTAAGCATGTATCTGGCAACAGAAATTCCATCCACTGTTGCTTCAGGCATTTGTGCATTTCCAGTTACTTTTGTGACCTTAAATGGACAACTGTATTAGTTTTACCTTTAGGGCTTTCTGAACAGCAGCCTTCTTCAAGCCGTCAGGATTAAACTCTAATGGATTATGCTTTTGCATCAGGAGAGAATGAACATAGGAAGGGTTAATAAGTCGTGCGATGAAGCATTTTCACGAGGTTAATTAATTATGACATGACAACACAGGACAATGCAGGGAAAAAAAAGTCAAAGTAAAAAAAAAACCCACAACCTCTTTCAAACAAACCACTGAAGGAACCACGACAACAACAAAAAAAGTCTGAAAAAACTTTTTTTTTCCCCCTTGTCTTCTCTGAATGTTTGTATTCTGCTTTAAAACTAACATACTCACTTAATATTTCCCCAGTTATTTTTACCATAATAAAGAAACTTCACAAAAGAGGCTTTATTGAATGGTTGGTGTCAGATGGACTGCCTTCTGAATGAACCTTTAAAAAATTTGGTTAAGTTTATTTTCAGAAAACAAAAGCTTCTCTGATGATAAGTAATTATGCAAAGGAGTCCTGTTATGGGAGAAATTACTATGCTAAAGGTAGTGACAGGGCTCAGATCATTATAAAAAGCGAAGTCATTTGAGCCTCTTTGGCAGATGAGCAATACAAACACTGCATGCTAGCTAGAATGAAGGTCTACTACTTCGCTGAATGAAGACATGCAAATACACTAGCCATAGGAATTTGAACTGATTTAGCAGGACAGTATCACCGACTACTTTGCATCAATGAAGCAAATGTTAAGGTTTTATTTTAAGAATAATATATTGTTCTTTAAGTGACACCTGTAAAGTACAGAAACGTTACAGAGAAATGGCACTCATATTCTGAAATAAAACAGACTTCAAGTTAGTATACTTATGGCTGGCTGTTTCTTTAGGCACTAATTTTTGTTTCAAGGAAGAATTCTGCTTTAAAAAATGTAGTGTGTGGCAACAAAAAAACTGCATAATGGCCTTTTTAAGCATGCAGGCTTATGAACAGAACTGATATTATTAACGTTCTGCCAAAAGAAATGGCTTCCTGAAATTCAAATCCAAAAGTGGCTAAAATTTTAAGAGAGATTTAGTATTTGTGAAGAAATACTTTTTTTACATTTTCTTTTGGGATGTCTCATCCTGAAGTTGGCCAATACACATGGTAAGATTCCTGGCATTTCAGCATTTAAGATTCTGTTTCAGAATGAACACACAAACTGGAGAAAACCAGAAATAAGGTGTGGGTGGCTTTCCAGGGGGGTTTTTTTAATCATTTTCTTAAAATAAAATTAAGGGATCTTCCACAGCTATTTATTTGGTATGTCAGGGACCTACTACCGTACTTAAAGGCCTACAAAGTTGAAGAGTGCACAGTATCGCTAAACATATCGATCCTAATGTTTAACTATCCTTTTCATTGTAAATTTTTCATGCCCAACAGGTGTATTCTGTGCATGACTTTAAGTGCTGTTTCTTGTTTTCATGATGAAGACAGCAATTTGTTTGCAGCCTCCTTGTATCATTTCCATTGCTATCTTTGCCTCCTAAAGGCTAAACTCACCCTAGTTACTCTTCTGCTAGTCACATTTACTGGCTTTCCCATCATCACTGCTGTCCTCCAGATCTTAAATTGCTGAAGCCAAAACTCAGGGCCTTAGTAATGGCTGGGTAGAACAGAAAGATTAGTCCATACATCTTAAAGGTTATATAAACACCCTTTATGTGTATCAAATGGTGCTTGTCTGTCATAACAGCATGATACAGCACGACTACAGATCTGTTTCTGTAGAGCTATCCATCCCATATCTGTATGGGTGCAATGAACATCCTCTACGGAAAAGTACCTTAAATTTCCAGATCATATTTGCAATTCATGAAGATCACTTTGAATCTTGAAGGGCGCCTCAACTTACTGGCCATCTATCCTCCACATCTGAATCCACGTATTCAGCACACATCTTTCCCCCTCCCTATACTATTTGAAAGAATTTTAAAAGTCAAAAATAAGCCTATGCCCCCAATTATAAAGGCAGGCAACCAATGATTCCTGGATATTGAACATGTCTCAATTCCTCTGGAATCATAGCAAAGATTGGCCAGGAGGGACATCAACTGGGGCAAATATATTTAAGCCAGATTTCAAGGTTTCAAGGGAAGAAGCTGCAGGTCCATGAGGATGGTGGCTGAAAGGCTGGGTGGGAGGAGATTAAGAGAAGAAAAGGGGAGTTTTCAATATAAAAAAGCTAAGTAAAGGTCTTGTTTTAGGTGACAAAATCATCTTGCTATGGTTTTGAGTGTCTCTGCAGTAGTAGGAAAAGGGGATGGGCATCCAAGAACTATCCTGATAACTGACAGCAGCATAAATCAGATTTCAGGTGAGCGTTCTGTAGCAGCCAGTGACATTTGCAGTAAATCCTAGTAACAAACCCATAAATTGCAGCACATTCAACAAGCTCCTTTGTTTATATTAAGCTAGATCCTAATTCAATATGCTTTGGAGTATGACTCATTGCTTCTGTTGACTCACTAATCTTGCTTGGGGTTAAAATGAGGCTTTACAAGTATCTGAATCTGTGAGTGCATCCTCAATTAATAGTCAGAAGACAGTCTCCGATCTGTAAGAGTGGATTTAAAATACGAATAATTTGTATGTTTTATAGACATCAAATCAGAAGAAAAATTGTTATGAACTAATGATATCATATCATGAAATCAATGTTACTCAATTCAGAAATTCTACTAACACTATTCATACTCCTACCTTCAGATAAATCCGATTTAAGTAAGGAAATGTCTGAGTTAGCTGTCAAAAAGCTAGGTTCCTAGCAGTCAATAAAACTGTCTAGAAAGGAACAGAGAGCACTCAGGGCATTGGATTCCCCTTTCCTTATAAAGTGAGCCTGTACTTTAACACTTCTCCCCACCCCAGTAACTCATGTGACATGTCAGATATCTGAACTTGCAGGTGTGAATGTCTGCAGAGAACCTCGTGTTTAAACATGTCCTGAAAACAAGATGCAGTTTTATGACTGCTGAAGCTGATAGTGTCTCTGGGCTATGACAGTCCTCTCCTCTTTCCTGGCCTACAGCCCTAAATCTCATCCCTTGCTAGCTGAAAGACTAGCACCCCACATTTCTTGTTACTATATTTTAGCAAGGTTTGTTAATGGATGTAATTTTTTGACACTGTAAAATGAAATTCTATACAAAAAATAACTGAAAGGTCTGCAAAAAAGGGGTTTGCTGGGGTTTGGGGAGGGTGCAGGGGACACGGTGCCTTTAAATCAAGGTTTACGATATGAGCCAAAAGTAGCCAGCCAGCAACAAATTAATCTACACCCTCTACAATAGCATATCCACCTGTCTCTGGCAAAAGAGTTGTTATTCTGAACAGATTCTCAGTCTTTTTAAAGATGCCAAGGTTGTGTTTACAGATTTACATGTAAGAGAATCAGCAGATCGTTAGTTTCCAATGATCCTATAACTGTAAATTCAAGCAAAAAAATATTAACTGGTGTTTCTCCCTAGTCTGGATTTTCCTGACTACAGACTAATTTAAAAAAAAAAACAACAAAAAAAGAAAAAAAAAAAGGAGCTCAGGAATTTGCAAAACAAGGAGCATCATGGAGTGAAATAGAATTTACAAGGGAATTTATAGTTTGGGGAGCACAAAGATTCAGACCGATTTTTAAAGCAGTATTTGAACCAGCGTGGAGAGGTTGCAAATTCTTACAAACATCGAGTGCATCACCTTTTAAAGAAACTACAGGGCTGATGGTTGCAGTATTTATTACCTTAGTTTCTTTACAATAAAAGCCAACAATTCACCAGCACACAGTGTGCTAGCATAGTATGCATTTTATGTCTCAATGAATCAGCAATTTAAAGTAACTGTAATAGCTTTTAGAACAAAGTTATCTTGGGTTTTTATCATAAAGAGTTCATTACTTACCCAATGATATGCTGATCAATAAAATTTAAGTAGCCTTTAAAATGCAATAAAAATAGCACAAGAACAATGCACACTTGTTGAAATCATGCAGCAAAACAAATTGCATGCTCTCATTCCACTAGAGTGAGTGGCTTTAGTAGCACTAATCCACACTCTGGCAGATAAAAAGTACAATACAAATAATACCAGAGAACTCACAAATAGTGCTCTATAGAGTGAGGTAGTGTTTTCACAAAAGACTAGTCCCGATGCTCTCCTCTCTTTTAAGTATCCACACCCAAAGTTTCCCTCGTAGATACTCTTAGGAAGATGGAAATGGAAGGAGAAAGCAGAGTGATGGGATTGTGGCAGAATGAATGCATAAGCAGCTTTACTACACAAAAAAGTTAAGGAAAACAGTCAAAGGATTCCAGAGAAAACAAGTAACAAAAAGCAAATCAATATTTGTCATTACATAGAGTTTCATCTGTTAAATGCCTTTCTGTAGTATAGAAAGGCAAAAAGTTATTTCATTTTTTCTTAATTGTTCAAATATATTAACCCACTTTCCAAGTTCAGATTTTTATGGCGGGTGCAACTAAGTAAATTCAGAGACCACCCTTCTACCCCACTTGAAACATATTTCAGATAAATGATTCCAGAGTTTCAGAAACCCACCACTATGACAGATCTGTGCAAAAGAAATGCCTGGGCTGGGAATTTTCCACTGTAATTCAAAAACAAGGATGATGTCAAGATCTAAAACATACCAGTGAAAGAAGAAATCCACTTTGAAGGTAATAAAAAGTACTTATCTAGGAAATATTTCAGTTGTAACATTAATAGTGTTCCACCACTTTAATAAGGGTCAGTGCAATACTAACACTTTATTCCCTTCGAACCTTTTGTTCCCCATAAATACAAGCAATCCAAAAGACCAATTTGCTATTACACTACACAACCCCTATCAGTGAATACAAACACCAGATGAGAAGCCATCAGACTTTTGTGTTTAGTCTTGTAAATCTTGTTCCATATTACAATCAAATGGACATTAAAAAAGCTGTATTTGCTGTAGTTCACTGCAGGTTGTCTGGAAGCTCCATGATATTGTCTAAGGATTGTGCCTATAGAATCTGTAGGAATCTTTTCAGTTCTCCCACATCTTCCCATATTTTCTCAGCCCACCTAACTGTGAAGCATTTTTGTATCTGGTTTTGGACAATTTTAATTGAATACAGCATTGTATTATTTTATTGTTGTAAACTTGTAAATGAAATGTTCAATGTACTTTCTCTTGCATTCTTTACAACACGTTTCTGTAAAGAAAACTTGAAGTTAAATACTGAGTCATTTGTAGCAAGTGCTTTTCTGGACTGGAAGAGAGAGAAAAAAAAAAAAAAAAGAGGGTTAAACTGGTCCCACACTGTGACCATCCTTATTCTCAAACCACCCAGGAAATCTTGTGCTGTAGACAGAACATCAGACACAGCAATAAGAACTTTGGGATCCTGCTCCCAAATTTCCTTTCTGGTTAGCTTTGTGTAAGGAACTTTCCCTTTCTGTGCCCTACACTTGAGAGATCTACTGATTAGAAGTAATGATTAAGACAATGAAATCTAAATACTGTCCCCAAAAGTAGGTACAAGCCAAGACTTGCAGCCTAACCTTTCTGAAGGAGGGAGACAGTATTATTACAGAATGTTCATTTAAACCAGGGAGGGAAAAGACTAAACTTAGAACAAAGCCTCTGAGTATTTGCTGGAGAAGCTAGTCTAATATAGAGAAGCCGAGTTGTATGGGGAAAAAAAAGGAAATAGTGGATGACAGAACTTTATTCATTTTAAGAGGTTTTACTGTATTTTAACAAATACATTGAACTTGTAACAGTTTGAGCAAACTCCAGTAGTTGAACAAAAAAAAATACTGAAACGGGTTTAGCTTAACCTAGTGCACAAAACAGATGGCAGGCAAACGTCTTCTGTGTGCTGCAGTAGTCTGAAGCTGAAGGTAAGCACACTGTAATTCTATTCTAGTTCTGCTTACTCTGTACTAGAGTAATTCTACTCTTTTTCTGATAAATTACAGAGTTCCACTGAATTCTATACAGTGAGGTTAAAAAGATAATGCAGGGACCTATTCCAAATGAGCTACATCTTTTTAGCTTTCAAAGTAACCTATAAATACTACTTCCAAACAATACTCTGTACACCCTGGAACAGACATGAAATCACTACTCAGTGATGTAAATTGTTTAGGCTAGTAAGCTTCCATTTGTTACCACTCCGATGCAGCATTTTAACTTAAGATGAGTGAAAAAATGTGGAAGATGCATACAAAAACAACCCCTAAGGCCTGAAAATTTGTGTCTCTGATTAGTATTTCAGTCACCACTTCCAGTATTTCTCATCTACTAACAACGCTGAAAAATAGCAAAACTATTCATGGCAGGGTTTCCTCTATTACTGCTATCATTTACAACCTGAAATAAACAGACAAAACAGTCTGCTGCTTGTCATAAACAAGAAATTTCACCATCCTATCCTATAGTATAACCCATATAATGATAGAACCATTAATTTTTTTGGTTTTATGCTTTGCACCAGCAAATGAACAATACTCCAAATGACAACCTGACAGAAGTCTCATGGTGTAGTCAACCACTGTGACATCAACTGCACAGTACTGATTTCACGAGGACTTTAGTACCTTTACATTTACCACAGATACCCTGAGCCAAAGCAAGTTCACCTGAACTCAAGGAAGTGGGCCTTTTCCCAGTCAGTTCCTTAAAGTTCCCCACGTCATTCCCATACTATTTATACAAAACACTGTGTAATAGAAACATGCAGCCTTTCAAGTCCAGGAAAGGAGCAGTCTTTAAAGAAAAATAACATTGATTCAAGAGTAATGTCTTATTAAATATACATCTGTAATACTCTATTAGAAACGTGGACCTTACATTACATGTTTTGAAATGAGAGAAAGTACAGAAAATATGGCATAATGTGTGTTAGTAAAGCAGTGTGCCAAACTACCGAGCAAGACATGCTGCAAGTTTGCAAGAGTTGCCCATGACAGAAGAGTACCCATCAGAATATGACTTACAGGCAGGTTTCTTGCTGAGTCCAAATATAGAATAAGCAATGCAGAAGAAAGCCCATCATTGGCTTGGTCTTTATCAGCCCTAATGCTTGTCAGCACCTAAACAAAAAACATACAGTAAGCCTTTCTGAAAGTCAAATAATATTATTGTCATATTCCTGAAAAATATTTTAAAATCCATTCACAAATGTACATGACAAAGCGTAAGCATTAAGTTTTCAAGACTCCGGCAGATACTTTAAACCCATTTTTATGGAAATTTCCACCCCATTTCCTAATTTATATATCTATTTTTAGACTGGACAGATTATAATATTGTATCCAGCTTTCTCTCTCAAGTTAACAAAATGTTAGCATTTTAAAATTCCATGCTACAGGAGTATGTTGAGAGTTAGAACTACTTTGAGATTTTTTTTTTTAAGACATATAGCTTAGTTACAGGTTTATCCAAATTCACAACAGCTACAGAATTAAAATACTTACATATCTATCAAAGCAAAACCAAAAAAACACCCCACAGCAATGAAGATCAGGATAAAGGTACCGTGTTCCTTTAATACCTTGTCTAGATTTTCAGCAGTTGGCATCAACGTGAGCCATTCCAGTTTTAAGTGCAATTTTCCTTTGGACACTTCATCCAAAGTAAACCACTAAAAGTTAAGCAAAATTATGTGAAATAATCTGACACCAAACAAACCCATGATTGCAATTGGCTCTTCTGGACATTTAGGAAATGCTGAACTCTACTAGAAATCTCACAGAGCTGAAGTCCACATAACCTGAAAAGATCTGATCCATTGTTTGCAACATCCTATTTCACACTAAATACTACAAGACAAAGTAACAAAACCAGCCACACAAACCTCAAGAGAATTCTTTTAAGTTCTGCAAAGGTGTTCTGGAAATACAACCCCAACATAACAGCACTACAAAATCTCTCTTACATATAGGATAAAAACTAGTCTGTTATGTCTAATGGTAGTCAAACTGGGCAATTAACTGTTCTCTTCCAAGAAAAAGCTCTCACTAAATATGTAAGTTACTGGTTTTACATTTACATACTAGTAATCATAAAACCCCCAACAAAGAAGAGCGATTTAATTATTCTTTGGATTTCACCAATTCAGATATCCCTTAAACCACTGTACTGATCATCAGGGAATCTATTTCTAGCACTAAGGTTATTCATGCACATCCAGGAGCTTTTCCCAGGAAAAAGCAGTAAGAGAATAACTGCTACATCCTTAACATACGCATTCTTTTAGCCCAAAACACACTGAACACTTACCTCATCTAGAAGACGCTCCTTTTCAACTTCAATTAAATCTATCATCAAACTAGAAAAAAAAGAAAAGCCCTACAATCAATATTTTAGCCAAGAGATAAAAAAATCTAATACAGAATTCAAACCCCACCCTGTGCTTGCTGAGTATCCAGGCTTCCACTGGGATCAAAAGAGCGGAATACTATTCTTTTGGCCCCTAAGAGAGGAAGAAGTAGGGAATGAAATGGCTGAACAAAGACAAATGCAGGATAACAGAAAATAAGCCTACGGTAGAGCCCATTTGGTAGCAACTGGCAAAATATAGCTCATGTACATGTGATCAAACTCAAAACAGTGACCACATCCATATTACCCACTGGAAATAGCCCCTGGACATATGCTATGACCAAATTCATGCTTTGGCATTGTCTGGGAGAGTGCTAGTTCACACAAGCTAAAAATTTACCAGGGAATCTGCTAAAAATTAAACACGGCTGACAACTGCATGCCAGTGCACAAACATCTGTCATGGCTTTTTATTTCATTAGTCCTGATGTACATATTATGCCACTTCCTCCCCCCACCACTTCAGTGTAAGATTAGGGAAGTGCAAAGAAAAGAAGCCTTTGTACTACCTACTTCTTTATTTTTATGAGAAGAGAAGTAGGTACTGTTGCTCCTGTTAAGAGAGAAGGAGCTGGAAAGATAAGGGAGTTCTACTCTGTATGGAAAGCAACAATGGGAAGCTCCAAAACTCTGCAAGAAATAAAGGTGACAAATTACTGGAGATAGAAGCTGACTAAAACCCTGAAATGTTTATGGGTAAACACTAAAGGTAGACCTATGGAATCTAAGAGTGAGTAATTTTTTGCAAAAAGCATTACAGCAATATTTTTCTTTAATCAAATAGTTAAGATCAGCTCTTACAGAAAAACATGCTGTGAGCTAGCCATTTAAAAACTATGAAGATGAAGAAGATACACAGTTATAAAGCTAAATTAACTTTGCCCAAAGAAATAATCAAGACTTAGTGCTAGCTTACAAACATTAAAGCAGGTAGGGTAAAATTCCTAAAAACAACCATGAACCCAACCCCTCACTCCTTTTCTCCTGGGTACCCACAATACTTACCTTATTAAAAAAAGATAAAATATAAACATTTAGGTGTGTGTGTATATATATACACACAAGCACATTTTTATATTTATATATAAAGGAATAATTATGGAGCTACTTACTACCATCATTCCGAAAATAAATTTAGTTTATAAATATAGTACTATAGAACAACTACAACTGCAATAAAATACAAAAGGAAAAAAAACCCATCAAAATATTTAATCTTTTTCAGTACCTACAAACATATTCTGCATAACATTTACCTTCCCAGGAAGTCATCTTTATCTGGATCTTCGTCAAAGAGCTCAATCTCTAGCTCCTGTCCTGGATGTTCATATACTAAGGCCTGGAAGTACAGTAAGATGGCACTGTCAATGGCAAAGCTAACTAGCTGTGTTAAATGGCATGGTAGTAATAAAATGCTGAACTGCAGTGCCTTTGTCTATTGAAACATATCAATAAGCAAATGCTTTAAAAAAAGATGCAATTTAAAGTGCAGGGCAAGTACAAGCATATTCCAGATGCAATTCGCTAATGTTGGCTTTAAGAGACTTCTTTTCAGAATTACTGACGCTTACTCTAGACAAAAGATGTATACATCAATGTAGTATTGTTATTTTGTTACAGAACTTTGGGGTTTTAGAGGGATATCAAGAAGCTCCTCATAAAAGTCCTCAAAAACTGAAGAAGCTCTAAAGTTTCTATAAAGAACTCTATAAAGAACTTTGCAGAACACACAACAAGGTATTTTTATTGATTGTACCTCATAAACTTCATTCCATTTTGGATTGAGATTTTCTTTGATGACTTTGCTTTGGAAAATCTGATTGCCTACACGTAGGATTCCATAAGGATCTGACTTTCCTTTGACAATCCCTTTTAGGTAAGTATCTTTCCCCTCCAGGTCCTGAGCTTCAATAAAGTGTATCCTTAGAACACCCTGAAAAAGGAAAAAAATAAGTTTATGTAGTAATCTGAAAGCAACCGTTTCATCACAATTTATGCAACATGTATTTTATCATTTCCCCCTGTGATATCCTTAACATGAAACCTGGTTTGGACACAGTATAAATGGTGGGATATCAATGATGATGCACATGCACGGCAGACCAAGCACTCAAGAGATTTCTGAAAAGGAAAAATGTCATATTGATTTGTTATATCAAGAAATACCATGCTGGTGGCATTAAGTACCAATAAGCAGTAACAACTTTCAAGAGCAATATAATACAAGGATATTTTGCAGTAATAATATGAAACATATGATACCTACTTTTTATTCTATACAGTTAAACTGTATTTTAACAAATAATATGTTTAAGACTAGTCAAAAAAATGTTCTAGGCATTATTATGAAACATTTACTCCACAGAAATTATTTCTAAGATAAATCAAGTGACTGGATTTACAGTAACTTGTCCTACCTCAATAACTATACTTAGAAATTCACACAGATGTGCAGTCCCTACTGCAGGGAAAAAAAAAACCCACTTTAAATGCAAATAATTAGTATTTACAGAAACATGCTTACCTTTGGTATAGGAAACCGCAACTGAGCAATCTGCACTTCACTGACAAGGGGGACTGTAATTCTGTTTGGAAGGACCAGGTAATTGGATATTATGTCCAATATGATTGTATCTGATAGGCCGCTGGCAGAGAAAACAATTCTCGGTTACTTAATGAGAATTAAACACATTATGTCACACTAATATACTCCTTTTACTGCTTAAGGGCCTAAATGGAGAAAACATTTGCCTTGAGGGGAGGGTGGTAGGAGACACCTGGTTTTCCAAACACGTGTTTGAAGTAAAGGATTCTTGCCAAGATGACCACCAGGTGGAAGCAACTGACGCTCAACAGCAGCAGCCACAGAGATTAATAGGAACTTCTTCCTTCCCCACCCGGCCAAGTTCCCCTCTCGCTCCCGCCTTTTAAACCACCCCGGGTAAAAGCCTATTGCCTAAGTTTTCTTGCCTGCATTGCATGTCACCAAGCAGATGTTAATCTGCTTTTGTATTTCAATAATGATTTAACTGTCCCTGAAAGTTTGGCTCACCACTCCTGCATTGTTATGGAACAAGTTGTCCTCTGGAGCTGGGAGGACAGGCATTTAAAACAGAAACACAAAGAAAACATGCTCCTGGCCGAGTAAAACATAGCCTAGGGAAGCAAAACAGGTTTTGTTCTGGCAAAAAGGGAGTGGCAGTACAATCACACTGGCGATGAATCATTAAAAACCCAAACCCACACCCCCACAAGCACAGAAAAGGAAAAGATTTCCAAAGCTACAAGTTCACCCAGTTTGGGTCTGAACTGACAACATAGCAGTCTGTTTTCAGACAAACACCACTGGCAGTACTGGAGTAGCACAATCCATCACGGAAAACAAGTAACCAGGAAGCTTTTATGGGTATGTACAAAGGCTCAGAGAGAAAATTACAGAAACAGTTGAAATATCCAAAACCTCAGGTACACTCTTGCTTTAGCTGGTAAAGTTGTTCCAGGGATGAACAACTTCTCCTCCTGTATAGTCTTAAGATTGGCCTTTTACAGTCTTTATGAAGTTAAAACACAGATGCGTTTGATGACCAAGATACATGTTTCAAGTAAGCTTTTCCCAAGACCAACCCTGCAGTGGGGAGCAGCTCTGACTCAGCAGCTACCACACAGCTGCAGTGCAATGTAATACATGTTACATTTTTGCTTGGAAAGAAAATGTTGTCAAGACCAATAAACATAATACCTGAGAGATGGGTTACAAAATTAACCCATTAAATACAATCTGGCCTGTTTCAAATTCATACTCATCTTTCATGCCAGAGACTCGCAACCTGTACTGCCTGCATCCCCTTGGCTGCCCACTTCCACCACAAACCCAGGTGAATTATGACACATGATAGAACACAGCTGATGGCCTGGATGCCATTAAAAAAAAAAAAACACAGAAGAAAGTAAAGGCTGCATCAAGATCAATGGACAGGTCTGTGCTGACCTTGGGGTATTCTCTGAAAAATGCAGCAATAGACAATGTTAAGAATTTGCACAGAGAAAAAGTTTCCTCTCCACTTGTGGAAGTTAATTCCCATCTGTCCTAAACATGAGTCTTTATTCCCTTTCCCTTCCCGCAGAGCTTATTCAAGCATATTTACAAAGGGTTTCATTCTACATGAGCGCTGAACCAGAGTAATTATAATTTCAGTAACTCTTAAGACAACTATTACAAGAATCTAATCACATTATTTTAAAAGAAACAGCTTCCTTTAGCCAGCAGTGTAACATGTATTGCATTTCAAAGTTTTTCAGTTCCATTTTGCTAGACATCATTTTCCACTTACATATGCTGAGCTAACAAATTAGAACCCATTATTTTATTACAAATAGTCTTAACATTAAAAGGAAAAAAAAAAGCTGAGGTGCTGGTAACTACAGATGCAACAGCTGCTTCTTCAAATACAAGTCTGATGACAAATCCCCAGTAGATAGATCAGATAAGTTTGTTTTGTTCCTGCTTTTATTACTGGCCCTGCCCTGCAAGAAGAGAAAGCTCTGCCTTTCTGCTCAATAAAACGCATGCCTTAAGAACAGACGATTAATGGAGAAAACTAACTGACCTAGGGCACAGAAAGCAAACGAGCAGTACCAGAGAGGCGATGGTACCAGAGCTGCCTTGAAAGAAAGAGAATATAAATACTAGGGAAGAGCACAATAAGCACAATTTTGTATTTATCACAAATATTATGAAATAAGCTATACAGCTAAATAAACCTATCCTAGGCTAGCAAGTTTCAGAGATTGAGTATCATTAAAATGTAGATAAAGCACATCTTCAATAAGAGAAAGCAGCCTGAGGCATAAGACAGCCCAGTCAGGGGAGGATTCGCAATCCTTTATGGTAGGACCAAACCCCAACCCTGAGATACCAAAGGTCTCACAATTCTACCCCAACACAAAATGCTTGAATTTCACTAAAACATCTGGGAAATTAAAATGAAAAATGAACCAGCATTAAAGGAAGTTCACAGAATTTTACACCAATAAAACAGCCTCATAGGAGGTAGCAGATATTCCATCTTGAAAAAGAGAGAGCTGAAAAAGAACATCAAAGATCATAACTAAGTAATGAATTAAATTAATTCTAAAAACAACATGACACTTTCAAGCTGTTTAAAACCTATCTAGCCAAATGTTATGGATGCTCCCAGCTGGAAAACATTCTTCATTAATACAAGGCAAAACCAACAATCTTCTTTATTATTTTATTAAATTAAGCATTCCAATCTATGGAAAAGATAGGCAAATCACTGACCAAGCAACAGAGAAAGATGGATCAATTTAAATCCTTATCTTTATGCATCATTGATAAACAGCTTCTTAAGACCATAAAACCCTGAAGTCACTGATTCTAAGTAAAACTGTTTTTTCAGTTCACAAAAATGAGTGCGAAATGCTTCAGATAGCTTAGTATGCCTTCAAAAGCTCAATGCCATTACAGAAAAATAATCGGCAGTTACCTACTCTGTTGTATTGATCTCTATTTAGCTCTACTTTTTAGTGACTGAATAAGCAGCTACGTATTTTTCCTGCACTGTCTTTATTCCTACAGCAGAGACAGCCTATCTCTGACTCCACAGAGTATTTTTACTACATCCCAAGCAACCATAACAGAATTCATCTTCCCATCATCCACATACCCTCCTGACAGCACCTGCATATTCTCATAGCCTGGCTCCTCCTCACAGAGATTTTAACTCCACTCCTCCGTAACCTATACTAATGATGGAATAAGAATTACTTCTGTGTCCTTCTCCTTGTGAATTCATATATGAAGAGCAATGGAAGTTATTAACAGCTGACTGGGAAGTTTCCAGCAGCAAATGCAGAAAATTCGTTTAGCAGAAGATATTCACAGATTGCAAACAGCGTGCAGCAAACAGCCATAGGATGAAAAAGGTACCTATGACAGCAGCAGTATCTTGTTCATCATTGTTTATAACAACTACAATATGTCAAGCTGTCCTACCAAAACACACAATCTACCTATACAAAAAGGAAAACCAAAAACAAATACACTGAAGAAATCTCTTGGCAAGGCAGAACATGAGTCACCTCAGTTACAGTTACTATAGAAACTATACCCCAATCTAGATGGCCCCTTTATATGCATATGTGGCCAAGCTTGGTTGCTCTGGAAACCATAAACTTGAGATACATAGCGAGACTTTGTTTGCATCTGAGGTTTTGCATTTGTAGTCAGGCAAATATGTAGCAGGATATGAATCTATGTAAAGCTAAGTACCAAACGGAAATTTATTAGTGCTGTGTCAAAAGAGCGAATATGACTCAGGAGCTGTATTTTGGAAGCCATTTTCTCACTCATCAAGACAACCTCTTTCCTCAGAGGCAGTCTTAACCAGGCTTGAAACATAAGCAGTTTTTGCTACCATTAACCTACTTAATGCAAATTCTAATTTCAAACTCTTCAGCTGGGATTCCATGCAATGGCTTCACATGTCTAAGCAAAGAAAAAACCGTTTCGGTCACGCAACTGAGCACTAAAGGATTAATTTGATAGCTAAATTCAAAATCTTGTTTTTAAACAATAAAAAATTAATTCTGGAGTCAGACAGCTCTTGAGAATATGGGATCCAATAAAAGGCCTAGTCACAAAATTCAAGTGCATATAAAATTCACTATTATCCCCTTAGCTATTGTCTCAATATTAAAAAGCCCCTGGGTAACTATTACAATTTGATAATTATGATTATATTCACTGGTTTAACCTTATCAGGATCACAATGATTCAAAGTAGCTTGGTTTTCACCTCTACTTCTGCTTTTTCTTTGTGGTTTTTATCATGCACTATTCTGAAAAGCTCTAAATAGGCCAAGCGTATTTCTACCTATATATGGTCAATATTTTTGCTATTCCATCTGATCCTCACATAAAAAAGCTTCAGTACTTGAAGAGATTAGAAAGCTTATTAAAATCTGATCACTGTCTTAAGGTATTTCTAGCTACCTTTACACAAGCAACTAGAGATATATCAGTATACAAAGCCATGAGCCAAAATGCTGTGAACCCACTGGCATGAAAATTAAAGCTTTTTGGCTTTCTGCTGTCCTAGGAGATGACAGGTAGGAAATTCACAACAATTTGGAAATCTAGAAAGGCTGAGAAGATTAAAAATTACGTTTTCAGAATGTTTTTAACAAGACCTAATAGATAAACATTTCATATACTTTCATGTGTAATAAAATCACTACCTTCTGCATACTGAGCATGTTCATGTAATTCTCCATTAAGAGATAACTGCTCAGAGTTATTTAACTTAAAAGTATTTAGCTGACAGTCTTCAGATTTTGGGAGGTTTACTGGGATGGAGGAATATCAAACACTTTACATATACTCACTTCAGTCCTGGAACATCCAGAAGATTTGTCAATCCAGTCCAGTTAATTTCCAAAAGCTGTGAATGACAAAGGGAAGGGGGAGGAGAAAAGCCACTTAGAATTCACAGCACCGAAGGAATAAACAGATTCTGATCAGTGAGGACTTAAGAACCAGTTTCCAGGATTTCTTAAACAGAATACTAAAACCACGCTTTTTAAAACAGAATTATAAAAACTCACCCTTTTACACGTACCAGAAATATACAGACAAAGACCCCAATATACACATGTATGTAGCATCCACTATATACAACCAATGTCAAATAAAGAAATGTGGTCTTATTTTCTGATGAAACATTTTCATATTCACCACAGACCTGTTGCAGGTTCAGCAACATGAATTTGCCAAGCATAATAAACTGATAAGAATTCCATTTGAGATCAGGTAAGTAAGAGATCTCTAGATCATCAGAAAGAATGAAGGATTGGGCTTAAGAAGGTGGATGAAGGATGTGACAACAGCTTGCAGACACAGAGGCGGCTGTTTTCAATGACAGAGATAAATTCATTCTACTGCTGATGCAGTAACAAAGAAAGGTATCAACTAATTATCGAAGTGAGAAGAATCCCGAGAAATAATAGGGGTAACTCATTGATGGACCAGACACACTTCTTTCCCTGAGAATCTTTACAGAATACTAGACATACAAATCCTTTAAATACACTTTGTTTCAGAGCTGCTGGCATTAATGACTTATTTTTCATATCCTTTCAAACCTATAACCTTCTAATTCTAGATAACTGAACTAACAGAAGTGTCTTTATCTCCCTTCTCACTGAAATACATGACTGAAACAGGATGAAAAGTCTAACTTAAGAAGAATAACTTCAGTTTTGTACTACTTCCTCAATCCTGCAAACCCACAAACATTTAAGTAATATAACAAGTCATCTAACACAGTAAGTTACAACAAAGTAGCTTCCCAGTAGCTGATTAGACTAACAGCAACTTGTGTTTTCAGACAGGTTCTCATGTGCTAATCACAAGTAAAAATCCATGTAGACTACCAAGGCACTGGAAGAAGTAATTTTATACTGTTTCAAGACAGAGAACCCAGATTATTACATAATTTATTCATACCTGTATCCCATATTTAACATTTAGATGTTTTCAGAATAAATAGAACGTAGAAAAGATTTTAATTTACTTTTGATTTTTTCATGCTTTTTTTAGTACATTGCATACAGCAGTTAACATGGCAAAGCCCTGTGCTATCTCCTAAATAGACTTAACTGAACTAAATTAATAGAGCAACATAATGCGTGTTGAAATTCAGCATTGAGAAACATCTTCCATATTAGACTGAAACTACAACTAGTGGCTTCTGTATTAACTGCCACAATCCAAACAAAAAAAAGAACCTATGAGATACCACTGAGAACTGAAAGATTTTCAACCTAAGTGACCGCAAAGCATTTCAAAAGGTTGCCACACAACACATGAAACACCTACAGTGCCTACAGGACAGGCTCACTAGCAGTACTTTGACTGTGACATACCTCTTCTCAAAAACAAGGCTACCAATTAATTCTGACATCGGTCTTTAGACTATTAAGTAAGTAAAAAATAATTTCATGAAGAAACTGAAAAAACAGTGCCACCAAGAGTAGCCATTTAGACAAGAAATTAAATTAGTTCATATAATATCAGAAACTCCTATTCATCCACTTATTGTACAGGAATAAATACACAGACAGAGCTCAATTTCAGAAATGTTAAAGACAAATCCTTTTCCATTCAAACTTGGAGCTAAGAAATTAAAAAACATCATTAAGACTAAGCACTTTATAGGATTACTAGAAAATCTGTGCAAATAAGTCTTAAGTCATGAAATGTTTTGGAAGGAATATGAGTCTTCAAACTCCTGGCATAAATCAAGCTTTCACTCTTTAGGCTTTGAAGGTAAGTTGTCCTTGCAGACAGGATTTGCTACGGCTGCCCACCACAGTGTTTCCTTTCCCAGCAGTAAGGAAGCACAGTGGTATCACTGCAGTAACATACACTGTCTAATCTCAGTCTACAGATACTGCACAAATGCTTTTTTCTTTCCATGTTGGGCTTTCTTTCTGTGTGTTTTTAGTGTTCTCCCTCCATATCACCCCCACATTCCTCTCAAGTAAGGTTGTTTCAAGCCTGCACTTTTGCCTTCTCAACATAATGAGCCTGCAGCACGAGATACATTTTATAACATGGTAAAAGAGTTTTCTAAAAAGCAACACCAAGCTCAAGCAAAAACTTACACCTGCAGTAGTGTGGAAACAGAACTGACAGCAGAGGAACTCTCAGTATAGAGAAGAGACGGAAGTCAAATCGACAGCATTGACTGATACACAAGAGGGAAGGAGTCTTTCCAGCCAGTCCAGCCAAATACCAAGATTTTTCATCCTACATTTTAGGCATCGACATGCCATGACTTGCCAGAGAAGACGACAACCCCCAAACTTGTGATTCTGACAGTAAGTTAAAGCAACATCAGCACCCTAATGAACTGAAGAGTCCTATGGAGCAAGTAAAAGACTGCCAGCTGATGAATCATTATATGAAGCATTGAATATAAAAAATTCCATGCTTAAAAGAAAAGTATTGGCCTATAAATCTGCAAAATAACTTAATATAAATTTCCTTCTGTCACTGCTCTGAGTGATGCAGAACTCTCTTAGTTTAGCTAAATTCAGGGAATGCCAGCTGGTTCTCTGCAGCAGAACTAGCAGGGCACTGGAAAGACTGCGTTCAGGATTTGTCACCAAGTGAAACTCTGCCAGAAGCCAGAAACAACGTGGTGTCTTTCCACAACACGCTGCAACTGAGAGACGTGATATGCCTCGTAGAGACTTACCAGCCAGCTCACTGGCCTAGAGCAGGATTTCAGACACCAGTTACACTTTCTAATCAAGTAGTATGTGTGTCATTACTCAAAACTCTTTCCTCTGCTCAGAGAGGTGAAAACAAATTATGCTTCCTCCCTGAAAACCAGGATGTTTCAGTCTTATCAACATTCTGTACTGAAAACTAATGCAACACATACATTGAAAGCATTTTAAAATATATATATGTGCCTTTAAGAAAAGGTAGGCTAAAAACCGTTAAGTATTTTTAAATACTTGGTGTCCTCAATATTCTAGATGCCTTTACAGAAGAATGTACTGGAATGCAGAACGCAGAGGGCCACAGGTGAAGTTCAAAGAAGTACAGAAGGCAATGTCTAAACACTGCCAATCTTGTGGCTTGATTTGGCTGCCATAAGCACTACTATTTCTCAGAAAAGAAGCCACAAAGTATTTTAAAATGATGAACAACTTCCTGTTAATTAGTTTATGGAAATAAAAGATTTCTGCAGCAGAAATTTAACATCTGTTGCAGGGCACCATGATAAAATCCCATGGGATAAATTGTGTTTCTTCTCAGGAAGTTACTGTAAGGAGGGGACTAGCACGTCCTCTTCTGTTACTTGTGGATAGTGATACAGAAAACCAGGGCAAGTTGTCTGTTAACAGAGCACACTCCATTACCACTGCCATGCCAAAGAGCTAAAATTACTGTAATACCACAGCAAGTAGAAACCCCTAGCCTTTCATCACCAATAATGGAAACACAGCATATCTCTGCACAGGATCTGTGTTTATCAGTAGGAGGCTTTCCAGTTGTAACTATCTAAAAATTTAAGCGAGGTAATTGCAATATAAGATGTACTGTTGTGGGAATAGGAAAGCAGACAGAGTTTGAGTTAAGGTAACCAGAAGAAGGATCACAGTTGGTCTTACAAAAACGCAGTGCACGCTGCTACTCTCCATAGCATCAGCTACTCAGAGCTACGGTTCAAGCCATTTCCCCCTGCTTCCTACTGCTTTCTACCCTTCCTTCAGTCCTGCATTTTGGTTCACACCCTCATTCTCCTCAGCGAGCCAGCTCAAGATGCCAAAATGTATATGCAGGACCGGGAACTAATCACTTCTTGCAGTTAATATTCCAACTGCTTACATCCCTCAACCAGCTTCCTTCAGGGGCAGAAGCTTCAGCAATGGTGTAAGAGAGACACTAACACTGAATGGGAGGGCACAGGGAGAGATTACAGTACTGGGGAAACCTCAACTGTGATGGCTCTTAAAACATCCCGTAAGCTATTAACACTAAAAGTTACAAAAATACGAGTTACAAGAAATTGAAAGCATACAAAGTCACAGTGCACATCACACCCAGTTTATAAGCAACAAGACTAATTCTAAGCATATATTATTATAACAATAGCTATGGTTCAGAATTTATTCAAGTGTTTCACAAACCCCTTTAAAAGAGGTTAAAAAGCTTTGAAGCAAAGACAACAATATTCACATACATACTGAAGGCATTTTTAATCAAGTATAATAGAACCAAAACATCATTTTTCTGCATTCTACATAACCACTGTATGGATTGTACTCATTCTTGGTGCAAGCACTCCTTTTAAGGCTAATTTTCATCAGTATTAGTAATTTTGAAAGTCACACCCAGCACTGAATTTTCCAAAAGTAGACAGTATTAAATGAAAATGAAACAGTATTAAATAAATCAACACTACAAAAGGGAACCAAGTGAGTAGAGGGATAGCAGTGGTAAAGTCAGAAAATGGTGGGAAAAGCTGGGAATATAAAGGTGAGAGCTCCAGAAGAATTCCCACTTTTTTTGTGGAAGGCATCCTGGATTCCTTTTTTTTTTTTTTTTTTTTTTTTAGAGAACAACAGAATTGGCATTTTTGTGTGTATTTAAAAAGAGAGAGAAGTGCTGGGTTAGGACACACCTCCAATATTAAGCATGTCACTAAACAGACTTCCAAAATGACCAATTTGCAGTATGACTATAAGCTACGTAGACTTTAACTGAATCAAAAATCAAAATAATTAACTGGTGGATACTTTGTTCTCAAAATAAAGGGTAACTATACTTAGAGAAGCAAAATATATAATAAATATGTACTATACATAATGTTAACATGACAAGCAACAGAGGCCATGAAGATGAAGCAAAGGTGCCAGGGAGGCCTCACAGCAGCCTGCCAGTACCTAAAGGGGCTACAGCAAAGCTGGGGAGGGACTGGTTACAAGGGAAGGGAGTGACAGGACAAGGGGTAATGGCTTTAAACTAAAAGAGGGCATATTTTGATTAGATATGAGGAAGAAATTCTTCCCTGTGAGGGTGGCGAGGCCCTGGCACAGGCTGCCCAGAGAACCTGTGGCTGCCCCCTCCCTGGCAGTGTCCAAGGCCAGGCTGGATGGGGCTTTGGGCAACCTGGGCTAACAGAGGGAGCCCCTGCACATGGCAGGGGGGTGGGACAAGGTGGGTTTTAAGGTCCCTTTCAAAGCAAACCAGTACATGATTCTAAGGTGAAATCCTTTACAAATCCTGACTATTTACACAGTGCTAACTTCTCTCTAGCAGCCAAGCTTTGAGATTTAAGACTACTTCAAAACATTAGAATGCAAATACGTCTCTCTTGAAATCTCTTATATATTTGGACATACTTTAAAGCTGATGAAATTTTTATTAACTTCTTCAAAATAACAACAACCAAATACAGTACTTTAAAAGTTTCATATAAAGTAAGAAGTCTTCTAACACGAAAAACTTCAGACATTACTCAGAAATATGAGACTGGTAAACTCATTAAACAAGAATGTTTGGAACAATTAATTTAGACAGCGTTGCCTTATATAGCCATTAAGGCCAGCAAACAGATGATGCAGAGCAAGAGGAACTGTTGCCAGTTACTTTAGACTGGAAAATATGAGAACAAAATCGAATGCTAGTTGCCAACTAATTCCTCTTCTCTTCTAACTAAAATATTGAAGAAAAGCTTTTGTTGGCTGCAGCCACTTGCTCTCTAGTAAGGGGACAGAATGTGGTTGTTGCTATAATAAGCATTATTTTACATTTTTCTACTGAAGTTAGAAAAATAAACACCAAGATGACACAGTGCAGTAGGGAGAGAAGTCTGCTTGGATAAAAACCCCTAAATATCCATGTATAACTGCCAAGATTATGGAATAACTTGATTCAGAGATACATTTTTAGAACAATCAACCCGCAAGTTTGCTGGGCCCTGGACTGCTAGCTTAGTTTTTAAATGAAAGGTGAAGAACACTTTTAAATTTTTTTAACTGAAAACTTTTGGGGAGGGGTTGACCTTTTGAGACCTTTGATTTTCATATTCCAGTCTACCTCCTCTCCTTTTTTGTCCCATTAAGTCAACCGGACTCCTAATAAAGTAGCATGAGGGTAAGAGTAGATAAAATTACTTTGGACAAAGTCTTGCTCAAAGTTCAGAAAGCTACTGACCAGAAATGAGAGGCATTTCATTTGATACAGTCTCAGTTTACTATCTGAGGCACAAGTTGTCGAAGTTAAGCACTTCACAAACGCACAGCACTTCGAGGGGATCAGCTCGGAATATAAAAGTGAGAGTTCCAGAAGAATTAGAATTCCCTCATTTTGTGGAAGGCATCCTAGATTCCTTTTTTTTTTTTTTTTTTTTTAAACAACAGAATTGGCATTTTTGTGTGGTTTGTGTTTTTAAAATAGAGAAAAGTGTTGGGCTAGGACACACCTCCAATATTAAGCATGTCACTAAACAGACTTCCAAAATGACCAATTTGCAGTATGACTATAAGCTACGTAGACTTTAACTGAATCAAAAATCAAAATAATTAACTGGTGGATACTTTGTTCTCAAAATAAAGGGTAACTACACTTAGAGAAGCAAAATATATAATAAATACATACTATACATAATGTTAACATGACAAGCAACAGAGGCCATGAAGATGAAGCAAAGGTGCCAGGGAGGCCTCACAGCAGCCTGCCAGTACCTAAAGGGGCTACAGAAAAGCTGGAGAGGGACTGGTTACAAGGTTGGACTGGATGATCTTCTAGGTCTTTTCCAACCTTGATAATTCTGTGATTCTGTGATTCTGTGAAGGGCAGGGAGTGATAGGACAAGGGGTAAAAGCTTTGAACTGGGACAGAAAGGACTGGCTACTGGTACAGGAGCTACAGTGACTGGAGAAGTATCTGGAAGTATCAGAAACAAAAGGTTCAGACAAATGCTACCAGGACACAATGCTGAGAAACAAGTGGTGTCAGGAACTACTTATGAGCACGCCTGCTGCTGCTCTCTCCCTCCCTATTCCCTGCCAGCTTTCCTACTTCTCCCCTAGAAACCAACAAAGCAGCCATAGCTGCAGGAAGCACCCCAGGAATGCAGTCCACATATACTGCATCGGGTCACGGCTCTGGCACCAAGTAGCTTCTGCAGAAGGACCATACATTGTTTTCTTTCCCAGTGAATACAAAACAGAACTTGGAGAGATGATACAAACCACATTTGCCACACACAGAATGGTCATTCCTGTAGAGAAACATTTAAAGTCTGTCTCCACACAGCTAAATTCTTCTCCCTTTTCTTCTAAAATAGAGAGTTTGCATTTAATTTATGGATTGGATGGTTCTTGCAAAGAGCTGGGCACTGTGCTGAGTCTGGAAATTGTTTGGGACAGCACTGAATAGCAAAATAGTATCAGAGAGTACGTTAACAATTACACAGTGCAGACTACCCTAAAGCAGTGCTCAATCCTTGTCATGGCCCTGCCTAGTTTGTTAGTATGAACATGAACATTAACAGATGCCCTACACTCCTACTGCTCAGCCAGAGGCTAAAAATGAGACAAAATTTAAGCAGACTTCTCCTAATGTTTAGACGCACTTCAAAGAAACATGTGGAAATCCAAACTTGTTTCATCCCAATGTACTTTCCAAATAAAAGCAATGCTGTTTTTATCAGTTTTACATCAACTATTTCTTTTACAAAAAAAACCCTTACTAAATTATCCACAAAGCATTTCCAAATTCTTACATGTTTAAGACTTAAGTCTACACTCCCTCTACCCAAGCATACATGGTGTCTCTAAACAGATGAAATAAACCACATGGAAGACACAAAACACAGTTTAAGTTTTCCATACATAAGCCCCCTTACAACCTAATTTTCAGCAAGTTAGCAAAAATTTATCATAGGACATTTGTTCAAAAGAACTGGGTTACACAAACATCATTTCATCAAAGAAAATAACAACATACCTTTGAAAGCTGCTGAGATAAAGAATTCACTCCCAGCCTCAAAACATTAAAAACTAGATCAACTTTTTTTTTAAGAGTTGCAGTCTGGTGAGGAAACCAAGACAGTCAATCTGAGACTGTTTCGATGTGCCTAATCCCATACAGTTGTAATTATGACCTGGCAGAGTCTGAAAGTGTTAAATCTTGACTAGGGTGGATACAATCTCAAGAGGCCATCTGTATGAATGGTTCTGGAAAAGCTATTCTTATGTCAATCTTGGAGGCCCAGTCTCCTCTCCAGACAAATCCAAGGCAGAGATTCACAGTGTCTCCACGCAGTCTATTGGAGCACTTCACTACCACTGCCATTCAGGGCTTCCCTCATCCTCCTTGGCCAGTCTGAACCTTCCTTGCTGCGATTATCTGTTATCTTATCTGCCATGGATATGTAGTATGCTTGTGTGTTTTTTGTAAGAGCCTTTCACATTTCTAAGGGCATTTTCTCCTTGGTCTTGCCTAAACTAAACAATTCCCACTGTTTGGGTCTGTCCTCAAGGGTCAAGTTGATTCTCATATCCCTACTTTGGACATACTTAAACTGGCCAGTATCTTTTTTGAAGTGTTTTGTCTAAAACTGACAGCATCTTGTGGCTTATACCAGTCTACCTATATAGTTTTCATACCAGCAAGGCTTTGTTGGCTTACCTTTGTTTTCCTATTATTCCTGCCCAAATGCACCCTTTGGCCTAGCACATATTCCAACTGAACTATGTTGACACCCTCTCCCCTCTAACTTCTGCTACTGCCACGATCACTTGGAATTCCAATTACACCTCACACTGTGCTTCACCCATTCATGTGCTTGGGTCACTGGTAAACGCAATGGAAAGTGCCCACCTGCAACCTAGGGTAAAAACTTCAAGCATTGTAATGGGTAACCTCAATAAACTCACTTTGGTTTTAATTTGCAGTAACACCAGCCTGGTCTTCAAAACAACCCTGCACAAATATTACGGAATTTTAGCTTACACTTGTAGACTGCCACAAGAAACAGCAACAAAAGCTTCTTAATAAAACAACGTAGATAGTATCTATTGATATTCCCTTATCCAGAAGGCTTGTAAGAAAAAGTTGATGGCTTTGCAAAACCACACAATTCCAAGGTAATTATTATTTCTCTTGGTTTCTTCTAGCGGTCATAAAATTTGTCCACTATTTTTCTGGGAAAATACAACCAAATGGTAGTGATTTCCCAAATCCTTTCTTTTTGCTGCTTAATTCTTGTTTCATTTTTTCCTGAGTACTGTCGTCAGAAACAGAGATAAAAGTACTTACAGGTTTCCTAAGGAAAAAAAGGGATAGTGCTCCAATTAGGGGCATGTCTCCAATTAGTGGTTCCAGGATAACCCTCATAGTGCCATGGATCTGTGGGAAGGGAGGAAAAAAGGCAGTGGAATTGAATTTAACTAAAGATTTAAAGAAAATTTACTCACTGGCAATGCTCACACTTCTAATTCATATAGTTCTTCCATAATCAAAATTTTAATATATTGATTTACATGTCATCCAAGTCCCCCCAAAATTAACACAGGTACCAAATACTTGGGCTATTTTACATTACATTCATCTACATGATGCTGTCATGTTAGTGCTAATCTTGCTAAAGATATGAAGTAGATTATTTATACAGTTAAATGTACACAAATGTGGCACAGACCAATAGACGTATGTCAAGACACACACACAGAGACAAAGAAACATACTATTTTTTCCCTCACTAGAGAGAGATCTGTTACCAGAGAGTTAAGGAAATTTGAGAAACACTAATCAGAAGGCAAGGCTGCTAATAATAATCGCATCTAAACTAATAATTGCATCTAACACTGAAATAATAAATAAAATTTTAAGGCACATGTTCCCTACAAATCAGGTAACATTAGCTAGATGTGAAATTATGTCCATCTTTCCCAGGAGAAAACGCTATATATTTAACACAGTTCTACATCTGAAAGGAGTTTACCCTTTCATTTAAGCCATGTTCCTGAAATTACCATGCAATACTAATATTATGCAACTGAGAAAAAAAAGGGCAAACAACTGAACTACACAATTACCGGTTCTCTCACCTGTATACTTTTCACACCAGCTCTGCAGAAGTATCTCTTGATCTCCAAATCAATTTCACAGTTTCCAACAAAACTAAAATAAAAAGTAACATATACATTTCATTTGGATGGATAAGCTGCAATACACCGTTAGTTCTGTTTTGTACTATGACAGTGGTTAAAAATTATTGTTAAAAATTATATCCCCTTCAAAACATCACCAATCATCAAACTCACTCAAACTAATACACAGCTATGTTACCATCTCCAGAAGGATACATGAGTAACAGACACAGTATTCACACCCCCATTTCAGGAAAGCTGTTATATAGATTTCATTGATAGTACAGGTTTCCAAATCCACTCTCATCTAATAAACTCATGATGGTTATTTTGCTAAAAATCGAAACAGTTTGAAATATTCACACTTGCAAAACCAGTCGCATTTAGAAATTCAATAAGCTGGGCATGCTGAGCAGGATGATCCCTTAAGCAAGGTTTAAGTCAAAACCATTGAGCTCTTTCTGAAGGGAGAGAGGAGGCAAAAAGCTACTTAGAAAATAATGTATTAAAAATGATGCAATTTTCTTCCCTGAACAGTTCTTGCATCCCATTTTTGGCCCAGGGCTCTAAAGTTTGCAGACACTGCCCTTGTAAAAGATGGCAAAAGAGAGTCCCATCTACTTTGCCCATGTTACAAGGCTACAATACTACCTGCGCACAACTCAGACTATGATTTTGGCAGCTGCTTTTCCTGAAGCTCCAGGCAGATCAAGTATGTACCAGCAGAGCTGAGCAGATCTTTTCCCAGAACTGCTGCTGCAAGCCACACTGGATCACAAAAGAAACTGATTCCGCGACTCAACAAGCAATTTTGGAAGTAAGCTTGAAGTTCTGATTTAGCAAGGGAATTGGTCAATGAGATTGAATACCAAGCTACAGCTAGGGAGATATGGGATGGACAAGGAGACTGGCTAAGATGATACAAGTTATAATGAAAGGACAAATGAAATCTGAAGAGAACCGACTGCCCAGTTAAAGAAAATGAAAAGAAGGAACTAAGTAGGCAGGAGGTAGGGCAGCTTAAACAAAGCCTGATAAGGAGGGGGGATTGGGGTGGTAGTGTGGAATTTGTTTCCTCTATAGGGTATCCTGTTCCAGATTCTGTAGTAGAGCCCAGGGTTCCTCACAGCAGGTTCCTCAGACCTAGCCTGCACAGTGGAAAACTATCACACCACGTCTAGGAGTCTGATGGAATTTCATTACAGAAGCTTCTGAAATTACAAAGAAAATAGAGTTGCTCTCACCACGGGGCCATTTTAGGATCAAGTCAAGATAAAATAAATTACTCTTATAGTAAGAGCAGAACAGCAGGACCCTTGCTCCCTCCCCGTTGACAACTGATGTCCACAAGGTACTCTTGAAAGAAAACAGGTGAGAGTTGCTGCACTGAGGATATCCATTACTCAAATCATCTGTAGCCTCCTGTACTATGTATGAGATGGTGCTGTCTGTGGGATTTCATGCAAATGCAAATCTTATCAATCTCTTAAACAGAAATAAACAATAGTACCAAGACCTTCTTGTAAACATCTAACATTGGAAATTTTTTTGGACTATTCAGAACATAACACTGTAGAATCCTTTTGGTACACTGGCCAGTTTGGGGAACTGGAAGACAACAACATAGCAGGGGTCTGCATGAAAGGAAGGTGACCGTTGCTTTCCCTGGAAAGAATGTAGTGTGACTGTACAGTTTAAAAATAGGTATATAATTTTTAATACACAACTTAAACCCATGTAATTTCTTTTTTTACCTATCTAACTATATATAGAGATAGTAGATATATGTATCTATAAATACACATGCACATTTATAATTGCATAACAACATGACACAGAGAAGCAAGGTCAATTAGAACCTGCAATTGAAACCTCAACCATGGCACTTTATAGCATCAGAAATATCTGTGTTATGAAGACTGGGAAGTAACATGCTCGTTTGAAAATCTGTAACAACATGATGACAAATCAAAGTAAAAATAACATCAAACTGTGTTTGAGGGCAATAGGTCAAAACCTTTTACCTTTAGAATAAAGTTAAACATGGTTTTATCCGCTAAGATATTTGGTTGGGTCCAATAACTGCCAATGCAGTACAGAATTCCACTGTAACATAACATACAACTCATTCAGTAAGCAAATTCTGTGCATTCTGATCATAATACCCCAGAAAATATTTATGACCCCTGTAATGTACAGATTACCAAGAGAGAATAAAGTTTAATGAGGAAGGTCTTGTAATAATATAACAGCAGCTGTACTGAATCAGATGAGAAGTACAGTACACTTATGTGGACACTGCAGCCCATAAAAGATACCCAGAAGAAAAACAAATAATGTGTATTTCCCAGATTACAATGATCTGGGATTCTGCATTTTGGACTATCTTCATTATTTTTAGATGATCTTTTGACCCCATTTTTTTACATCTGTTATGCCAGTAAAATGGTAGCAAGTTTCTCCATTCCCACTGACTGGAAAAGGGGAAATATAACCCCCATTTTTAAGGAGAGAAAAAAGGAAGGGCCAAGAACTACAGACCAGTCAGTCTCGCCTCTGTGCCTGGCAAGATCATGAAGATAATCCTTCTAGACACTGTGCTCAGGAACACGGAAAGTATGAAGATGACTAGTGTCAGTCAACGTGGCTTCACTAAGAGCAAATGGTGACTGAGAAATCTGGTGGCCTTCCATGATGGAGTTACAGCACTGGTAGATAAGGGAAGAGCAACTGACATCATCTACCTGGACTCGTGCAAAGCATTTGACACCATCCCACAAAATATCCTTGTCTCTAAATTGGAGGGACATTGACTCAATGGATGGACCACTCAGTGGATAACAAATTGGCTGGACAGTCACACTCAAAAGACTTGTGGTCAATGGCTCAATGTCCAAATTAAGACCAGTGATGAGCAGCATTCCTCAAGGATTGGTATTGGGAGCAGCTCTGTTTAGCATCTTTAAGGGAAACATGGACAGTGTGATCAAGTGTACCCTCAGCAAGTTTGCTGACAACACTAAGCTGTGTGGTGCAGCTGACACACAGGAGGGAAGGGATGCCATCCAGAGAGACCTTGACAGGCTTGAGAGGTGGGCATGTGAGAGCCTCATTAAGTTCAGCAAGGCCATGTGCAAGGTTCTGCACATGGGTCGGGGCAATGCCAAGCACAACTACAGCTCTGTCACTACCCTTTTAAACTCTAACATGAGTTTTGAAAAAAAAATATTTTAACATAAAGCTCCCAGTAAGAAAAAGGCAAAGTGCTTCCTTTGGCAAATGTGGTCCTGAAATACATTTAAATACATTTTAAAATACATTTTCCAGTGGCTGCTTTGTGGATTAGCTAATCAACCTGCTAACAAGAGTAAAGTTCTTAAATGGATCCTGAGTGATGCATAGGACCTATTTCAAAAGGGTCTGAAAAGCACCCTGAAGAAATGATCATGACACACTTGATATCCCTGCAGAAACAATAACAACTAGACCAAAGCACACATTTCTTTTGCAATTAAACTTAAAAGGAAAACAAAAAAAGACCTTGAGGAAGACAAATAAGTTTTGGAGATGCAGTACATTTAAGTAGTTTCAATGTATGTAAGGTCCAAAGCAAAATGAATACCCAGTCTCAAACAACAGACTAGAAAGAGCTAAAGGAAGCCACAATGGTGAAACAGCAGGATAAAAGGAGATTATTATAAGAATTAATAAAATAAAAATAAAATCTTTCTTTCCCTCCTCCCTGACATAGCTCCCCCACAGGGCTTGGGCTTCATACAGCTATTCTTATGAATGCTTACAGAAATTGCAAATTATAAAACTAACTTTAAACCTAAAACCAAATTTAATTTAGAACAAATGAATTTCACTGGAGATTAAATTTTACAGAGATAGGAAGGACAGACTTCTCTCCTGTAGTAAGAATACTTTATCATCTGGCAAAACTGAACTAAAGCTCATTTCCTAAAAACGTTGGTATCCATACGTAACTCGGTATCTAAACAAGCCAAGAACATTTATTACAGACTCTAATTCTTCCTTCCTGTCACTACTGAAACAGTCACAGTGATGGACTGCTAGAGAACATTAAAAAAACCCCCTACAAACAGTAACAATTGATACTGGGGTGTCATCCATCTTAAACCTGCAGAAGTAAAAAACCTTTGAAAAAAGGCCCTTTCCCAATAGCTTCATAGTGCTCCTGTTCCATCTTCCTCCTGGAAGCCTATGACACGGGCAGTAGGGGACAGGCTGTTGGGGTAACCAGATTCTACTCCAGCTATTACCACTTCTTAAGTAGGTTGCAATGAAATGTATGGGTAAAGATTTCCTTCAAGTCTAAGTAATAGGATATTATTCCTGAAATTTGTGTGCAAACCTTTTTATGTTTACCCATCCCAACCTACTTCATGAAGATGAGCAGGAGAAATAGAAAAAGGAAGAAAGAAAGAGAGAGGGGAAGGAAACATTAGATTTACATCTCCTCCTGTGGCAATAATTCAGCTTTAAAAGGAAAAAGTGGTCTTGGGAGTGGAAGTGACTCCAAAAAAGAAAAGCTGAAAAGCCTGATTATTCTTCTGGTTATGGCCAGAGAAGCAGCAAGAAACCCAGAAGGCTGCTCTTTGCTTTTCCAAAAGCTACAAACAGGCAAAAGCAGTCACTGTAACACATACCTATGTCAAATATAACAACATGCTGGGTTCACTGATAGAACTTTCAAAAAACCCTCTGCAACTGCATATTGTGTTGAGTAAGACTTTGGCAAATGTTTGGTAGATCTATTTATAAACTTGTATAAAAAGGGTTGTCATGAAAGGGCAAAGAAGCCCAAAGCAGAACACCACAGTCACTCTGGCATTATGTAACACATAGATTTACTTCAGTTAGTAGTATGAGCATAAGTACTTCAGTAAAAGTTTAAATAAATAAATAATAGATCTAAGTAACTGAAGAAAGTAAAAGAAACACCAAACGTTATATCCTAATTTCAGACTAAACGAAACTTCATGGCAATGAATTCATTGGAAAAAAATGTCTAAAACAGTGCTTTAGCTCTAGAAATTTTTTTTTATTAACCACCATTACTGTCATGATGCAGACACACTGAATTCATACACTATTTCCCTCAGATAAATGCTATTTACAGCATGCAGTCCCATCCTCCATTCATCACGATTAGAACTAACTTAATTTGCATAATGAAGTAATTTTCCTTTCAGGCCAACACTGCCAAGTCAAACAAAGCACAGACACAGGCACCATCATAAGATAACAAAGTTTACCTGATTTGAAGATCCAAAATGATCTGCCTTTTGTCCACATTTTCAGTGTACACTTTTACACCGTTTATCCGCAGAGGCTGAAACAATGAAGGAAGGAAAAGTTGGATCCTTCTACTGAGCTACACCATATTAAACTCTTAACTTCAAAAATCAAGGTGAATATACAGCATTTGTGCCCGAAGTTAAGAATTTATGGTAAGCATTATTAAAAGGCGTGAAGCAAGGCTATCCATTTAGCTCAAAATGGTATTTCAAAGGTAAAAGTTACTTTGCTAGGATCCACTCTAGGACAACCCTTCTGGTGACCACCCTGGGTTCAGATCACTTGATTTCAACATTTACCAAAAATCTAAGATCAAGCTTTCCTTCTCTCCCCAGTTAACAGAATTTCTGTGTACTAGTACACTCCCAGACAAAGCATTCTTTTCTGTGCAACTGTAACAACCAAATTTAATTCACAAAAATGTAGTTGCATTAAGTGGAATTTAATCAGGATGGATAGAAAATAATCCATTATCCCTACAAAAAGTTGTGACAACCACTCTGTGCTTTCTCCCTAAACCACTGGGCTAATGCTCTCCCTGCCTCATACAGAAACAAGATGTACCAAACAAACACTGCCAAGACTCAAACATTCATCAAATACTAGGTGGGAGAGGATAATCAATGACCTTACTTAGCAGCACCTCCTGCCACATTTTGAGTTTTTCCTTTCTGGAGAAATTGCCATATTTCTATTTACACCTTTTTAGTAATTTAAGTAAAATGTAAATCTCACTGCTGTCAGGTTCCCACTCTGTTTGGGGCTCTGCAGCTCACAAGTGCAACTCAATGAAGTAAGAATAACTGTTTCTTGTGTCTGAGATAACTCATTCTAGTTATAGGAGCATATAGAGGTGTAGAAGCTAATCTAAACCCTACTTAAAATTAGTATGGCTTAAAAGGAATGTTATTCTACAGTCTGCAATACAGGTGTACCTAGGGCAGGACAGAGTGCCTGTGTAAAAGGGGAAAAAAACACCCCAAAACCCCAAACACCACACCAAAAAAAAAAAGCCCCAAATGAACTGTAGTGTATACAAAAATATGAAATAGTCAAAGAGATAAATAATTCCCCTCCACCACACCTGAATCTTAACTTCAGTTTCCATATAACCCCAGAATAGTAGGGGCTAGAAGGGACCTCTGGAGATCATCCTGTCCAACCCCATGCTAAAGCAGAATCACCTAGAGCAGATTGCACAGGATTATGTTCAGATGGGTGGGTCTTGAATATCTCCAGAGAAGGAGACTCCACAACTTCTCTGGAGTGCCTGTCCCAGGGCTCTGTCACCCTTAGAGTGAAGAAGTTTTTCTTCAGATGAGAATGGAATTTCCCATGTTCCAGTTTGTGCCAACTGCTCCTTGTCCTGTCACTAAGCACCACAGGAGTCTGGCCCCATCCTCTTGTCACCCACCCTTGAGATATTTAAAAGGACTGATGAAATCCCCTCTTCTCCAGCCCCAGCTCTCTCAATTTTTCCTCATATGAGAGATGCTTCAGTCCCCTCATCATCCTTATAACCCACTCTCCAGCAGTCCCTTATCTTTCATGAACTGGGAACTGGACACAGAACTCCAGATGTGGCCTCACCAGGGCAGAGTAGAGGGGGAGAATGTCCCTTGACCTGTTGGCCACTGTCTTCTTAACGGACCCCAGGATACCATTAACATTCTTGGCCATGAGGGCACACTGCTGGCTCATGGATAACTTTTGTCCACCAGTCCTTCTCTGAAGTGCTGCTTCCCAGCAGGTCATCCCCTAACCTGTACTGGAACGTGGGGTTATTCCTCCCTAGGTGCAAGACCCTATGCTTGCTCTTGTTGAACTTCATTAGGTTCCTCCTGACCTAACTCTCCAGCCTGTTCAGGTGTCACTGAACAGCACCTTCTAGTGTGCCACATACAGTTTTGTATCATCAGCAAATCTGCTGAGGGTACACTCTGTCCCCTTGCCCAGGTCAGTGATGAATATGCTGAACAAGACGAGACCCAGCACTGACCCCTGGGGCACACTGCTGGCTTCAAGCCTCCAGCTAGACTCTGCACCACTTATCACAACCCTTTGAGCTCTGCCAATGTTTTCTAACATTCGGGGTGGGGGGGAGATTTTAAAATCCTTATTTAAAATTCAATTTATGACAAGTGTAAGAAACATATATAAGCTACGTCTCAACAGCAGTAAAGTTCTGGTTGCTACAGGTAAGAGTAAGTAGTGCTGAACTTACTGCAAGCAGAGGTAACTGAGCTTGGAACTGGTCAAACAGGCTCTTGTGCAGGCATTTAAGAGCTATGGATTATGACTTTATTTAATGGGACCGAATGGAAAGTAAACACCTATCTGCACCTTGACAGTAAGTTATGTGCAATCCTGTGGAAAGCTGAGCCAGCAGCCTCTTCTGTCACTGGACTTTGTACATAACCTGACTGGAACTTCATCTGTTACAAGAAAGGTGATTGCTCTTGGTCACCTGGCACGAAAATGAAAGTGGTCCCTGCCGACCCACTACAAAGCATTACATGAACAGTATTAAAATCATGCTGTTACGACTAGGAGTTACTGTACTTTTGAGTGTTCTCCCAATTCTCAGGTAGATTTGGGAAGCAGAGACCCCAGGAAAAAAAAATAACAAATTCAGCCTCTGCTAAAGAAACTCCACATGTTTTTGTTTTAATGCTAGAACAGAAACCAGAATCAGGCTTAGCCCCAAGTGTCACTGAGAAGTCTTTCTGTGTAGATTTAAACAGAGTACATGAAAACAAATGTAAGACAGAGCCTTTTAGAAAAACTTCAGTAGACACTGACCTGATGACCAATATCAATCTTTGTAAAACTGAAGGTACTGAGGTGGTTGTTTGCTCCTCTTACTGCTGGCTCTATGGTCTCCCGAAAGAGTTTCTCAATAAATTGGCAAATAAAAGGCCACATCTGCTTTACAGTCTAAGGAAAAAAAAAAAAAAATTCAATCTACATGGAACACAACTTCACACATAACCAAAAATATTATTTAAAGCATACAGCAGAAATTTTGTACACAGTTTTAAAAATACAAGTTTTCTATATAGTTCATTACAGGCATAAGTGCTGGTTTATTTTTACATAGAGCAGAGTTTTCCAGAATTCTTAATCTGTGCATTTCATACACTTGCACAAATCTGAAGCACTGAAGGAGGAGAAAAAGAATATTAGGAAACTTCTCCTTTAATCCCATGAATGCATATGCATTCAGCACTGATGCTGAATGTTGGGGAGAGGTGTGAAGAGGGTTAAATTTATTTGCATGTAAAGAGAGGAATGAAAAATACAGGTCAAGCGGATTTCTTAAATACATGCATAACTTTTATAAACATAAAAAATACTGTATTTTACTGTCATATCTGAAAACTATATAGTCTCTTTTTCTCATTATTTTCTAATTAACTCATGTTCTTTATGCTCTTGGAATAAAAGTTTTTTTCAAAATATGCTACATAGATCTCTATCTTAGATTATCACACATCCAAATCAAAAGTGCAAAACTGATTTATTTTTAGATTGTAGGTCAGGAACCAACAGTAACTGGAAAGTATCCCAGACAAGTAGAACATAAAAGACTGTTTACAGCTGCTATGACTTCCCTACAATTATAGCTGTCATTATTTTAATGCCACTTAAAGTCATTCTCCAAACCTCCCAATTTCAAGATCATGAAAACAGATCAAATCTTTCTTGTGACTAACCAGATCAACAATGAGAAGCTTCAAGTGCATAAAGAGCACAGAAAGCTAAAACTACTCTGTTCTCAATTTCTTGCCTCATTGTGAGTTGTTTTGGGTTTTTTTTAATCTCAGATTTCTCACCTCCTCCTTCCCATTTGGAAGCAATGGTAATGACTACCCTTACCTTGTTGAGCCATTCTGCCCTCTCTGTGTCTGGAAAATGGACCTTAAAAGAACATAAAAAACAAACAAAAATATTAATACAAATACAAAACATTTGTAATTAATTCTGTCAGGTCATTTATAATACAGGAAAGCTTAGGGTTCTCCCTATGAGCAATGTATACAGTGAACAACATATCAAGCAGTTAAATATGAATTTATTTCTGATCTACATAGATACAAGTCCAAGTTTAATAGTAGCATCTGGAATAAAGTATTGCCTTAACACCATAAACTAAAAATAAATAATAAGCACAGCTGGCACAGAGAGTGTCAACCAAATTTATCTCCTACGTTTCAGGCTTTTTTTTTTTTTTTTACATGACACACATCACTGCCAGAGTCCTGGCTGCACTTCTACTTCATGCCAGATCTTTTGCAGTACCAATAAATCACAGCTAGAAATATTTAATGGGTGAAGCTGAAGCTCAGGAATACAGATTTAAGCTCTACCAGAAGCCTTTCGAAAGACACTTTTAGTGATTTCTTTTCTTAAATAACTGCAGAAATGAGTAAGAAAGAGTATGATGGTATATACATGGGATGGGAAGTACCCACTGCAACAGGAAAAGACAAATTAAACGCTAAAAGCAGAAGCGGTTTTCCAGAGGGAAAGCACAGTTGGTAGCTTTACATCTTATATACACCAAGGGAGGGGGAAGAGAGGAAAAACCTGAAGCAGTTCAGTAGAAGCAGAGTTAAACATTTCTTTAGAAATGAACAGCTTCTACACCAAGATGCAGATCACACTTCTGAAACACAAAGAGCCTTTGAACACACTAAAAACTGTGACCTACATATACTGACTTTCGTGAAGCAATGTCTCAACTGAATTGCAAAGTCTTAATCTCTTCATAGCATAACAGATTATACCACTGGTTTTAACAGCAGTGCCTACTGGTTATTTTTATTACGCATATATCCTAAACGTGAACAGTCAGTTAAATATAGTTTCAGACTGTATTTTAAACAAGGTGGATTTGAAAGCAAGGCCCAGTTATAATTTGCTTGGTTTTCATCAAATTCTTGCATTAACAATCAGAACTAACATATTCCTGAATATCTTCAACTTGTGTTCAGAGCAGTCCTTAATCTCCTCTAAGCATCCATGTTTTAGCTATGCTGAAGGATCGGCCCCTACAACATAATCAATATTGTCAGTCATTTCTCTCATCTGTTTCTTTCCCAATATTCCCAGGTCCATAACTAAGGCAAACCCTACATTTTTACAGTTTCTTAGAGAATTACAAATACTACTATCTTCCACTGTCAAAAGAAAGGCTCTTTTTTTCAAAAGACTTTTTTTTCCCCAAGTACATCACTGATCTATCAAAAATGGTACAGGAATGACTGATGATCTAATGGACTGTAATAAAAACATTCAATGGGATTTGTTTTACTTAGTGAGAGTCCCGGTTTCAGCTAAAATTGAGTTAATTTTCTTTCTAGTAGCTGGTATGGTGCTGTGGTTTGGATTTAGGACGAGCGTAATGTTGGTAACACACAGGTGTTTTCAGTTCTTGCCTGACAGTTGTAGTGTCTACACAAATTCAAGGACTTTTCAGCTTCTCACACCCTGGAAGGTGCACAAGAAGCTGGGAGACCACAGCCAGGACAGCTGCCCTGGCTGGCCAAAGGGACAGTCCCTGCCACAGCGTGTCACGCTCCTGACAGAACTGGGGACAGCACGGAAACAGACTGGGCATCTGGTTGGTTTTTTTCACCCACATGTAGAGAGCAATTGACATTTGCACATCCCTTGTTTTATTATTGTTGTTGTCTTGCTTTATTATCCTATTTTAAAGTGTCTTTATCTCAATCCATGAGGTTTTTTCCCTTCTCCTCCCCATCCCGTTGGGATCAGGGCTGAGTGCGGCTGCTTGGTGCTTCATTACGGGCTGGGATTAAACCATGACAGTGAGTTCAAAGAACAAAATTACTCATAATATGGTTCCAAACCCGCTCCATTTATTTAAAATTAACTTCCTAGAAAATTATGGTGAAGAGAATGTCATAAATCTGTATTTAGAGGCTTGGTAGTTGGTTTTTCTCTTTTTAAAAAAGAAAATCTACTTTGTTTCTTTGCATTTGCAACGAAAGCAGTTACTGTACGTAGATGAATTCACAGCTGAACACAGCCTATACTCAATTTTTGTCCTGAGGGTTTTTCAAGTTGCTTCTAGCAGTGAAAAAGTTCAAGGAACAAACAGAACACACACTGTGGTAACCCCAATGCTAGAAAGTATAATTTGGACTTTTCCCCCAAACTATTTGCCTTCTGAATCTGCAGGTGCAAAATGTGCCAATTCTCAATAACCACTTATCTCTTAAGCATGATGTTGGATCAACATCAGTATTTCACTCTGGTTTGTTTATGAGAGCGATCAGTGATGTTCACTGGGTGGGAACTCAAGAGCTGTTCCACACAGGGGAGAACATGAACTACAGCTACTGTAATGAACAGCTACAAAATAAATCAAATTAAACACACAGATGAGAAAAGGAAAAGAAAATTCATGGAAATACCAGAAGCAAAACTGTCTGCTGTGACTAATGCAAGATGTAAACAGAGTTACCACGTTCACAATTCATTTTTAGTCTTTTGCACAAGCATCCAGTTGACATCAACAGACACAAGACTGAGGAATGACTCCCCAGCCTAAATATAGCCTCAGCCCAGAAGAAATTAATCTTTGTCCATGTAGTGACCAACTTCACAGATTTGGGGTATAAACTCCCCAAGGCACAGGCCATTTGATACACGGAAACAAGTATCATCTCTCTCTCTCTCGCGCCCATCAACCACCCTTCATGTTCAGTTCTCAATTAGGCAAAACCACTTGAGAGTTGTTGGAAAACAAGCAAGAGGCCCTACACACTAATTTATTAATTTTGAATTTTACCTACTGTACAGTCTTTATTAAGACTTTGCTTAGCAGGACATGGCTCTTAATTTTTCCACAAATCTAAAAATTACTTGTCCTTTAGCGTGCAACAACAATCACGCTCCTACCCATACTTGAGCCAGTACTAGACTAATTTACTTTTACAGTTGCACTTGTTAATTGGGGGAATGGATTGAAGCTAAAGGAGGGAAGGTTTAGATTAGACATCGGGGGAAGTTCTTTACAGAGAGCATGGGGAGGTCCTGAAATGGGCTGCCCAGAGAAGTGGTGGATGCCCCATCCCTGGAGGTGTTCAAGGCCAGGTTGGATGGCCCTCCCTGTGGCAGGGGGGTTGGAACTCTATAATCCTTGGGGTCCCTTCCAACCCAGACCATTCAGATTCTGTAATTCTACGAATAGGCTATGAACAATACAATGAGTTGTATCTTCCATTCCTGTTTCTCATCTTTTTCATCCTTGCTTTTCTACTTGCTCCACTTTTAACATAATTCAGTTGTGTTTGGTGTCTAATCTGACATCAAAGACAGAGAGAATACAACCTTCCATCTTCAAGAGACTGAAATTTTTAATCCAGTCAACCTTGAATTAGAAGTTGAGCTTTATTTAATTTTTATATACTCAAGAACCAGGTAGGCGGAAAACGAGGCATAAACATGTATCGATCCACTAATTCCACACATTTTTAGCCTGCTATATGAGACCGCAGCATTAATGGCAATGCTGCATTTTGCTTTAAGTTTTTTATATCAAACACAGTCTCATACTAAGACAACTGGAGAAAGCCTAAGGGATGCAGGTTGGTACTTGGGGTCAGTCAGGACTGACACAAGAGATGGAGGCAGCTGCACAAACATTTTAAGGCCAGAAGCAGGAATCAGACTAACTGATGTGCAAAATCTCCTACATAAAACCTATTCATCAAGCATGGCAGAGACAGAAGTCAAGATTTCAGCAAAGACAGGAAAGACTAGAAACATTTTCCACTTGGTTTCTGTTATTAGATTGCTCATGCAGGTTTGGTAAATACCATCTCATTTCAACCACTTGGCATGTTTATTCATTATGCAGGGGAAAGTGTAACTAGAGAGAACCACTGCAAGAAACACCCTAACAACCATGTTCAACACCAAAAACATTTTATATTCCAGAATGTCCTAATATTAAAACTTACATTGCACAATACTTGAAAATGCTCAGATGTGTTTCTGCACCTTAAAACTACATGATTTAGCTTCCTCACACGACTGCTTATGCTCAGCTCTGAACAACTGCCACCTTTACCTCCTATTTCTGATGTGCTCATATCCTGCACTGTCAAAAACTCAATTCAGAACACATTATTTTTTATAGTAATCCATAAAGTACCAGAAAGAGCCCAAGGAATGCAGTTCCTTGTTCTGCCCTAGAAGATAATAAAACAAAACATGGACAAAAGCAAACCGCTAACAAGCTCTTATTTCCATAATCACAGCAGAAACATTTATCCGCAAGTATTTTATTATTCAAGCTCTATATACACTCTCCTTATTGGTTAAATTAACGGTTTTCTGCCCAGAAACCATCAGGATCTTTCTAAGGAAACAAAGCTAGACAAAGAATAATAGCCATTAAACTCAAACCACAGAGACTAAGGATTGGCAGGAAATATTTAAAAGTTACAGGTTTTAATATCTAAAATATAAGTGGCACAGTAGTTGTTTGTATTCACTGATCCCCTCACTGTAAAATACTTTTTAAAATCTTCTTTGTAGCCTTCTCCATCCTTAAAGCTATTTATCAGCCAAGCTTTGTTATATTTAACTTCTATTTAATTATTATAATTAAACACAGTGCATGGGTTCTATGTATTACTTAAATGAACCAAAACAGCAGAAATGGCAGCTACATTGAAAGTATGAGACTATTGCTATTGGCCTGAGTATTCCATAGGGAGAACTTTCTTTGATACAAACCAATCGCTTTCCCATGAGCTGTTTATTACAGCAAAGTAAGATAAGGAAGTAATAAAAGCATATTAGATGAAAAACACCACAAACAAAACAACGAACAAATGACCCCAAACTCCCCACCACCACTGTATTGGCTTTTTTACCCTTCTATTCCCCCTTAAGGATTAAAAGCAAGACTTCACTCTTAGACTACATTAAAAATAATGTATTGTAATAGCTACGTTTAACAGATACTTGTCTGCACCATGTTATTTAGCTTATGTCTAGTTCCTTCCATTTCACTGTTCATTTCCATTTGTGCTTGTTGCTCCAGACACTACACCAGTATCTTTCTGTCTAATTGTAAGGTCACACAAGGTAGCCAAGTTTCTTGGACAGTTACAATGTAACTAAGTATTTTTGAACAGTTTTCCAGTTATTTAACAAATACCTCTTTCATTAGATATCGATCCCTTCTGCTTACTTTGGAAAGTTGTAAGTACATACAAAAAAACTCTCTATCAAAAGCTCATTTGTATAGCTTAAATGTGAAAAATACAAAAGGGTCTTGCAATTAGTCTTCATCACCTCTTCATCCATCATCAGTGGAGGGAGCAAGCATCCCACAAAAGGAAATCCAGAACAGAAGCCCAACCCGGGTGCTCCAAATCACCTCCTGCACACGCAGTGTAAGCAGTTATTTAACTACTACCCTACAGCAAAGTGGTGTGGCAGAAGCGAGATGCACTAAAATTAAATTAACATTTGAATTATAACTGCCAGGCTGGTGTGGCTAAACTCACTGCACTTGTAACTGAAAAAGAGAGAATGAAAAGTGTCACACTCAAGCTCAGTTTAACTAACAGCTCTCCAGTCCAAGTTTTCCAGCTGGCAAAGCAGGCTGACCTAAGGACAGTATAGGTGCAATAGGCAAGCAGGGCTAATGGCTTAATCCCATGTATTCTGGCCAGCAATCCTGGAATGCAAGATGTAAACAGGAAACAAGGAGCAGTATTTATTCCTTTCCATACAACAATTGATGCAGAGTCGTCTTCTACTCACCATAACCTGAGGAACTTTATCTCAAACACAGACTGGGGTGACAAACACTTCATTCTAACAGGAGGTAAAGAAGGGGGGCTGGAAGAGAAAGCAGAACAGCCAGGCTCACTCCTCTTACTCCAATAATCTACTTCCAGCATTATCCTAGCAATTTTCTCAACTTCTTCAACCCCAGAAATACCATAGTTCCCATATTTTCTGAATTACAAGGCAAAACCCACTAAATACTTACTGCTGCAGAACTGCAGGATTCTGGAAAGAAAAGGTCAATTATTTCATCATCAGGGTACCTAAAAATTCTGCAATTAACCACAGGCACTTGCAACTAAATTAACAAACCACTGCTATTTCCATTTTTGTTTTCGTAATCTGATTCTATTTAGCATGCTTTGGCATGGATTTTGTGTTTGTGGTCTTAAGTATATTAAAATGACTAGCCTTTGCACAGCAAAACTCACATTCGGTACTACAAATGCTGTAGGTTTTCAGTATTGGGATTAAGCAAGGACTCTGGAAAGAGTTTTACTGAGAATTGTTAGGGGTGGTATTGCACATGGAATGTCTTTCAAAAGAAAGATCTGGAAGACCCAGAAGTAGGCTGAATATAGAAAATCAGTTTTGTTGAATGTACTATGAAAGCACAGTACTTAAAAGAACTTGTGTAAATCAGTATGACTAACCTAAAATTAAATACCATGTAAAATCAGTAGTACAGGTTTTGATCACAGTTGTCCATAAACAAAAAAATTAAAGTCAAACATCAGAAAATTAAAAGAAGTGGGGAAAAAATAGAAGAAAAAACCCCACATGCACACACAAGAGACAGAGGAAGTGAGGAAGGGCCCTGGAGTCATTGCCACCATTCTGATCACCATAAAACCTGAAAGTAAAATGGAATTACTGAAAAAGGACAAACTAAATGGAGGAACAGTTGTAACATCAGGTGAGGTTTAGGACTGCATTTATTTATAAACTGGAATGTAAGCCATTCAACGTGCTTAGGCAATACATTAGAAAACAAATTAAACCTTAAAATATTAAAAAAAAAAATCCATTACATGCCCTTTGAGTCTGATTTGTACTTGAGACAAGAGCAGTATTAGAAGCACGTACTTGGTATCCCACCAAATGTCCCTGAAACATTCTACCAGCACAAACACTGCTATCCCACGTGAACTGCCACTATCAGTTCAACAATTCCTAGGAGCTACCACAACAAATTGCAGACAGCTATTTAGCACAAGGTTTCGAGCATCATCTCTACCATATTCTCCACTGCCTCACAAGCTATCTGCTTTAGAGTCAGCACGAGCATGAAAGTGAAAAATAACTCTTTCAACAACACAGCAATTAAACACAAAACAAGCTGGCACTCGTACAGTCTGAAACAAATGGCTTTTCAACACCTCTGGGTTTCAATACTAGCAGAGGAAAGCTATTAGAACTAATATGCCTCAAGCAATAAAACTGAGGTTCTTTATGTTACAGAAAGTTTTATTTCATTGCTGCCTTCTGTTACCTCTGTTCCTCCCCACTTCCTGGGGTTTTAAGAAAGGCCTGATTTACTGACCAGTTCAAACCTGGAATAAACAGTAGCTTGCATACACAGGCTACTTCAGCATCTTGGTATGTCCACATTTGTAGATAGCATATCTGGGAGCCAAGGAAAATGACTAGCAGCACATAGGTTGGTTTTGTGAAGTCAGGCTGAACTAACAAAAAAAAAAAAAGTCTCCATAAAATGCAGCAAATGCTAGCAGCACTGTAAGTGTAGTCACCACAACCCAGACATACACTGCTGAACTTATCACAGAGGGATCTTACCTTTCTGCTGTGTTAGAATTAAAACGTAAAATTAGATTCAAAATATATTGTTTTTATTTTACTAATGGCCATAAATGCACCTCTGTCATTTGATTGATACAAAGATGCTACTTTGCTTAGATTTAAAAAAAAGTATTATATAAAATACATATGTAAGACTGCAACTGAGAAAGTTGTCCTCTGTTTCCTTCTCATTACAGAATTCACTGGAACAGCATTTAGAAAATTAGCAATCCAACACTTCTGCTTGCAGCATAGCAAAAATGCAACCATCTTAAAGTTGTGGCAGCTGCAGATTCCAAATACATCTCTCTACTGCCCTGAAGCACTACCAGAATATTCTTACCTGGATATTCCCCCTAACTTCTATGGCAAAGCAAAATAATCTATTTGCAAAAGAACAGCCTTCCATGAAAGATGCTCCACAGTTCTGACAGGACTGACACAGCAGTCCAGAAGCCAGTCATGCAATTCAGAACTGAAGAGTACATTACAAAGCACAATTTCATTTTCTCCATGTGCATCTTTCACTTCAACATCCATTAAATGTGCTTCACTCGTACAGGCAGTGACGCTTGTCAGGAACTGCATTACTTTACAGTAATCTGATTCACCAGTACAAAAACTAGATAAAATTTGTCTAAATGCTGCTGTTTTTGCAGAGATGGAGCAAGCATGCCGCAAAACATAGTCACCCAGAAACCCCTACTTGCAGCAACTTGCGGTAACAAAATCCTCCAGAATAGGCATTTTAAGCGGCCGCTCTGGATGAATGACAGTAGTCTGTCTGCTAGGAGTAAGGGAACTGGGAAATCGTACTTCCAGCCTGACACTCTGCCTTTGCAAGCTCAACTCGAGGAAATCTGTTCAGCCTAATGTAAAAACAGCATAATCAACTTCCAGAAGCGTCCTTGCTTAATCACCTGTAAAGCAACACAAACCAAAAATCCCTCCCTTTACCTCCAGTGGTTATACAACTTCCTTTCAACCATCTGGAAATACATTGGCATGGGTTTCTCTCATTCTGGATGCAGAATCTACCCTCCACGCAGCACACTCTGCAGAGGGAACCACGCAGCTTTCCTCTGCTCATCCGTTCTCTTTCTAAATGGAAAACCTTTAAGCCTTCAGTCCTCTCCCACAGATTCATTTTCTAGTGCAGTCTAATTTCAGTTATCGTCAAGTACTGGTACACTAGTACTATATATAACAACTCCAGCTTCAGTATAGAAATGAAGTCAATTCTGTGACCAAACTGCTTCATTCACACTGCAGTTTAAGAAGATTTTGTCATTTTTCACACTTCTTTTCTACTTTCCAGCTGGAAAAAGACTTTAAGTTTCCAGCAATCAGTTTGGACTGGGAGGGGACAGTATTTAAAAAAAAGTAGTAAATGGGGGAATTAAGTTGCAGGAAACTTCTATGGTTTCCACTTTCTTGAAGGATCCACATGCAGAATGTCTGACATAAGACTGACATCCTGAGAGAGAAGAGACATGTTTTTCATACCTATCTAGTATTTTACTCGAGAATTTAACCAAGGTTTCTGGACTATGTCTAAAACAAGATCTCTGCTTCCAAGCGATTTTCAACAAGTAACTTCAGCAATGTCACCCATCATGGAAAATTTCACAGCCTCAAGTTACTGAGAACAAGAAACACAGCCTTTAGAACTTAATTTCGCTGAATAATAGTATTAATCAAGTCCTAATCTTTCTCTACAAGAAAAAAAAAAATCATTATAAATACTTAGACTGAGGAAATGAAGTTCTACTTCTCACAGTTTCATGCCTAGGCTTTTTATTTCAATTTTTAAAAACTCTTATATAGCAATTAAAAATATCCTTTATATTTTATAGAAAAGGATTCAAATTTAAAAGCATTCATGAAATCACTGGATACACTAGCAATGCACAGACTAACACCATCATGTTCAGCATGCAGGTCCACCAAGACCTAACAAGTCCCCTGTGTATATATATTCTCCCAACACCTGACTGGTATCTGCTGCCTGCAGACCTGCCGAAAGCCAGTCCTTCAATTACATTACTGAAGTTCCACACAGGGTGTGGAAGACCCTTAACAAAAATATTTCAAGGCATTCTTCATCTAATTGCTTGCCATTCTTCTAAATTGTCAGCTGGAACAGCATTGCTTGAAGTGAGGTAATGCCTTAGGTTTAACATTTTGATGGCTTCTACCCACATTTACAATTGTACTGTTATCTACACTGCCTCCTTATTCAGAAGGCCAGAATTCATTATCAACTGCTATGACAGCAGGATGCCCTTTTCCCACCTTCATTGGGCATTTGCAGCAATAATAATTATAATTTAAATGCTGATGTCCAATGAAAAGCCAGGACAAGTTAAATAATAAAAAACTTAATGGCATAACACTCTACACAAGTAAAATATCATTTAGACTGATTTATACTGATTAAAGTCTTGCTGTCACACCAGGTTAGGGACACCTAGTGTAACCAGTTGTTTAAAAAAATAAAACGCTTCATGACAGCCCACATTAGCACATCTCCAAATTCCCCCAAGCACTGCAATCATTACTGAAAGCAAAGACCCAGATTTTAAATGTCGAAAGCGCTGAAAGATGTAGCATGAACCATAACTGTAACGACTCACTGAATTTTACCACTTGAAAAAATCTTGCACAATACTACTTTTTGACTACTTTTACCCTTCTATTCTCAGACTTAATTTAATTCCTTCTACTTTCCCAAATAAAGTATTAGTACCTTGAAATTTGAGCTTTCAGGCTTTAAAAATATTTCTAAAGGCATTAGCACCTTATTTTCAATTTGTCATATTTCAAAAACGTGACATGTTTTGTATTTTTAAGGCTGTGTAACAAATTCCTTTTCAGTTCCCTTGAGGATCCAGACATGCTCCCTCCCCACTGCACACCAGAATGCCTTGCTCTCCTGATGGTCAACAGAAGAAAAATACTTGTCCCTGGATTGCTAAATACCAGCTTTCAAAAGAGCTTATACAAGCAGTGACGCAGCACAACTTACTATCCTTTGAAGTGTCTACAGCTATGAAAAGAAGCACTGGGCTCTGCACCAAATTGTCTGCCATCCTTGCTGTTGCTATCTAGACTAAAACATTGATCATTTCCTTTCGTTTTGCTCCACTGACCTACTACCTGCTTTACTAACCCCAGTAATCATGACCTCTGATTTCACTGAGACTAAAAGTTCCTTGACCACGGAGATCTTGCTCCTGTTAACACTTGGAGTACGTGGCTAATCCCTCTAGAGGAACCATGCAGGCATTCATTCTGTGCAGACTACAATGGACATCAATTTTTAAGAAAGGTAAATGTTTAAGTAGTACACTGCAAGGGTTGGTGTGCAGGAAGAGCACCTCTCACCCCTTCAAAGGAGGGGCACTCCACTGGTCAGGTGAGAGACCTGAAGTACACAAAAGCCAGAAACCAGGCACACTGTTCAGTGACCGTCTGCGCAGGTCAAGGGCACCCATCCCACCTGACCCTCAAGGCAGAATGGTAGGCACTCATCTCACAGCAAAGGCTGCAGCTCCATCTGGGGCATCTGTACCACCTACCACAGCAGTGGCCAGTGCCTCCACCCAGAGCTGGGAGGGGATGACAACTATGACACCAGAAGATCACCATGACCCAGCAGTGTGATCTTGTAGCCCAGAAAGCCAACTGTATCCTGTGCTGCATCAAACGAGGTGTGGCCAGCAGGTCAAAGGAGGTGATTCCATCCCTCTACTTGGCTCTTATGAGACCCCACCTGCAGAACTGTGTCCAGCTGTCCCCAGTACAAGACAGACACTGACCTGTTGGAGCAAGTCCAGAGGAGGGCCAAAGATGATCAGAGGGTCAGAGCACCTCTCCTATGAGGACAGGCTGAGATAGTTGAGCTTGTTCAGTTGGGGAAGAGAAGGCTCCAAAGGAACCTTATAGGAACCTGCCAGTACCTGAAGGGGCTACAGGAAAGATGAAGGACTGGTTACATGGGCATGGAGTGATAGGACAAGGGGAAATCAATTTAAGCTGAAGGATTAGATATTAGGAAGAAATTCTTCCCTGTGAGGGCAGTTAGGCCCTGGCACAGGCTGCCCAGAGAAGCTGTGGCTGATGCCTCCCTGTCAGTGTTCAAGGCCAGGTTGGATGGGGCTTTGGGCACGCTGGTCTAGTGGAGGGTGTCCCTGCCCATGGCAGGGATGAGGGCGGGGAAGCTAGATGATCTCTGAGATCCTTTCCAACCCAAATCATTCTATGATTCTATGAAGTACTGACCGCCTTTCTACAGGACTGACTGTTCTCTCAGGCAGAGGAAATGTGATTTCCTTTCCTAAATTAGCTTACCAGCAGCTAATTACTTAAGAGTAATATGATCTCCTATGACTCAATGTTCACATTTTAGCATGAAACATCTCCATCTACTAAACCCCAAATGTTACAAGGTAACCATTTACTTGTCTTTTTTTTTTTTTAACGTAAGCTTTAAGTCACAATACAAGAAACAAATCCACCTGAACTCTGGCAAGACATAGTATTTGTTTAGAAAAAGATACTCAAAACATAGCACACTTCATTGGCAACACATAAGGTAGGAACTTCTACCTAGAGATCAAACATCCAGGTAACACAGCAACCGAAAGTGATAGCTAACGAAAAGAAAAAAAAAAATCCCACCACAAATATTCCAAAAATTCCACTTTACAAATTTCCTTTCATCAGGTAAGCTTACTTCATGCAAAACTAATACTCCAGATTTTTAGGGCAGCCCTTATCCTTACACAGGATAATGCTGAAAAACATAAGACCAATGAAACGCACAACTAGAAAACACTCTGACCACTAAATTCCAATCCCCTGCAATTGCAGGCATCATTATCCTATTTCTGTTTATAAACTCCACCTTAAAACCATGGAGTTTGCTCCCATTCCTCAGTACAGCAGTACTAGGCAGTACTAGGCCAGTTCTAGTGTGTTGTTGGTAGGCTGGTTGCTATGGAAAGACACTGAAGTACTCCCTGCTAAACCACTTTTCTAAACTTAGGTATGCTACATCATATGTTTGAGTTACAAGGTGGAACCAAAGCCCAGACTGCCTCCCAACTACATTAACTATTAGCCTCACACTTAGTATCAGTCTCACTATTTCTACTGTGTTAGCAACAGAAGATACTTGAGAAGAAACAATCTTCATAAAATCACCACCAAAACCCCACCCAGTAATATCACTTGGTCCTGAAGCAGAAGAGGTATCTTCACTGTATATGGAAAAGGTTTTAGAAGCATGCTTTCAATCTGTATACATCCAAATTGTAGATCCATTTCGACAGCCTATCTTTCAGCTGGAACAGCTGTCCCATGACTGAGCTTAGCACCTCTTATCCAAGAAGCTATTTTAGAAAAAAAACCAGATAAGTGAACTTAAATGAAACCTGCAGAAGGAAAGGATGCTACTGAAATAGCATCCTCTGAGGAAAACACGCACGCTTATGCTTCAGGATTGACACATACAACATCTATACAGTCTAACATCCAGCAAGTCGCAATCTCCCACAAGACCAATGCTTTCTGTCAGCCACACAGTGGCCAAGAGAAAAATATTATGGGAAGGTCAGAAGCATTAGGCTTTCATATCTAAATGAAAGGGTTTGGGTTGTTTGGGGTTTTTTTTCTGGAATTAGAAAAGTGGGGAACTTCCTGGTCCAAGTAAACTCTGCTGCCAAACTGCTATGACTTCAGTAGGCTGAGAGAAGGAATTCTTCAGCAAGTGGACACCACATACACAGTGTTGCCTTTGAATGTGAGTACAGTGCCTAAGACAAATACAACATTAAAAAATATACTAACAGCCAGAGACTTAAAAATGGCACCGATAAATTTTCACATTTCATTAAAAATAGTAAGAAATGGAAATAAACATAATTTCACACTTACAGAAGATGCTGTTACAGACTACACGCAGAACAAGTAGGAGTACATAATGTGCCTGCAGTCTCTCTCTAGAACTGTACAATAATTTTTATCAAAAATTTAATTCAATACCAAAATATACAGTGTACAGCGCTACAGGATTTACTATCATCCACAAGCAGATGAATACTGCCTGGCAGACACCTCAGAGTTTGCAACATAATCAAGTCCACACTTCGCAAAATGGAAAGTGAAGCCCCTCAAGTGGAATTGGAGGAAATGAGTGAGTGCTAAAGGGCATCTTCTCCAACAAAACTACTGTGTTGCAATATTGTAGTTAAAACACACCTAGATATTTGACAGTCCTGTTGATCCTTTGATTTGTGCACACAGCAACATGCGTTCGGTCACTTGTTCTTCACAAGGCAGCAAAGACAATGGAAAAACAGTACTACTGTTTTAAGTAGGAAACCTGGAGTTTAAAACCAGCAATTTACTCTTTTTTTAAATTAGTGACCAAATTTCAAGAAGATCATTTTATTTTTAAGAGATCAGTAGTAAAACCAAAAATACATATGACTAAATCAAAATGAAAAGCCCAGTCATCAGCATGCAACGCTCCCCTTCACCCTACACACTTCATCCTGCGGGCCCTGATTCCAGGAAACATCCCCTAGGATTCCAGCTTCCTGCAGACACACTTTCTCTCATGTTATAACTGCAAACCATCACTGATACCCTCTTTCAAAACAGTCGTCTTGCAATGCTCTGCATCAAACATTCCCCAGACTCTGCTGAAGAGCTTTTTCCATCTTAAAAACCAGGACAGTGATCATAAACTCTAAAAAACATAAAACCTCTTTCTGATTAAAATCAATACTGAAAACTAAAGAATCTCCGTTCCCTGTTTGGGAATTTTAATGTTTGGCCATACATATCTTAAATGATACTCTATTTTAATTTCTCCATTTATAATGTCCATTTACTACTTCTGTTTACACATTTTTAGAGAGGAGTTCCTGTACTTCTTGAAAGAACATACTGTAGTTTTTACATAAGCAATTACAAAACAAGCCCTTAAGTGTAAAGTAATCTCTGGAAAAATTACTATCTTGAATATATACCAAAGACTTTAAATGATACCATCTATGTACTTCCAGGTAGCATGCCCAGCCCAATCAAGTATGCATAGCTGCTGAATCTGAACCACAAAAAACTTGTTTCTATGTGCACGGCCTTTTCTTATGCTCAGCCAGTGCCTGCATGAAGATGTTTACCCACAAACGAAACCAGCCCCTGTATAAAGGCAGTTATTGCCCTTCAAATGATGGGTGGCAAGCAGCCGAGTGATTAAAACTTGGTATTTTCTTGGGTGCAGAAATGGAGCGTTCTAGCATTAAGACTGCTGGAATTGTTGGGTGTTTGATAGACAGGATGGAGAGGTAGGAAAAGCGAAGAAAAGAGCTGGATACATTTTTCCTTTTATAAATGCAGCACAAACCTGTCACCTCTTCTCTCCCATTACTGATTATCAACCATGCTGAAGACCTCAAGCATTTAGGGATCTCTTGAACATTCTTTACCCCAAACTCAATCATTATAATCAGTCTATAGTCTTCTACTTCCAAATTTAGTACTAAAAATAGCCATCATAAGTAACTGCTACTATAATTAATGGCAACAGTAGTAAGTCACTTGTTTATAAACATACTGCCCACAATTGAGTGGTAACATTAAGCACACAATGCAGTCTTTAAAGACTGAATTGCTTGTAACTGGCACTTAAGCTCAACATTTCTGCATTTTAATCCACACCTACTGTCCCACTTTAGATATCTGCACAGTGTATAGCTGGAACAGAGATAATCAGATCATACCCACGGGATCCCGGTTGCAGAGTGCAACATGAAGGAGTTTTCTACATCTCAGCAATCTTTTTTACCTATATATGGCTTCACAGCAATTTCAAAGGTTTTCTAATTCTGAAGATTCAAATATTGGTGATCAGTGAATTATTTTTCTCTAATTTTCAAAATCCTATATTTTGCATATCCAATAAAAGTTTAGTCCCTCTACACACATTAACAGAAAGAAATAAGGGCCTCTGGAGACATACATCTGACATCCTGAAACATTTGTCCTGTGGTCAGAGTTCTCTGGAGATGCCTGTATTGATCATAAAGAAAATCCCACATGAATTTGGACTTACATGACTAAATCTACGTTTAGCAAATTCTAGCTCTACATGGAAAGCAAACATTTTGTGCTTAAAAATAAACTGCATGTGGAAAGAAATTTCTGTCAACTAAAGACAGTTGTCTGAACCACAAAAAAATCGCCTAGTGCATCAGTTCCCTAAAATCTAGCTTAAAGAAATCTTGCCCATGGCAATGCCCAAATAACTATGCCACTTTATTTGTTTGCTCCTAAGCAGCACCTTCCTGAAGTTTGTACACATGCAGCAAAGTCATTGCTAGCTCCTAGACTCTAAGATTTTACAACAGATGCTGCTACACAATGTTAACAATTGCTTTTAGTTCTACAACAGAACATTTACTACATCTATTAATTAAAATCTAACAGCTGTGGCCTACATGATTCCTTGCTAAATTTAGGCATGTAAAAAGTAGCAGTTAAGTTGTGACCTCATTACTCTAGGTTCTTATTATATAGAGCAAAGGGACCTCCTGCAAAATATTCCACTTATCCCTTCCTACTGACTAAAGACAGAAGGCAGAAAGAGACTTACATCTTAAACATCCAGTAGGATGAATCTACAGTTCCGTTTTCTACAGAAAACATCATTGTGTGTGCTAATTTGCAATAGGGTTTTTACAGCTTTTGCTGTTCATCGTGTTGCTTTAGGCCTGAATCCCAGCCGGAGTATAAGAGATTTTTTTTTTCCAGCAGGATAACATCTGTACTCAGCTCTTAATCACATGTAATAGCTTGCTTGCAAGAGACATCACTTGAGTTTAGAAGAATGCAGTGATGACAGTTAAAATGCAATCAACCCCCCCTGAGTAAAACACCACAGTTATTTTCAGAGCTCTGCATAAATAGCAGTTAACTTGCAGCTATATCAGTCCAGCTGAAAAAAGTATTTTCAAGAATTTGGTAACGGTTTTTCCATGTACAAGGAGCCTCTGAGGAAAAAAACAATGATTCTATTTCTTGTCAGTATCGAAAGGACATTGAAATCAAATCCACCATTCTTGTTGCCATGCATGATCTGTTGTATCTGATACAGTCCTGACTCTGCTCACCCAGCAAGCTTAGCATTCATCCAGGACACTTAAAAAAACCCACACAACTACATAAATTGAAGACATTTGTTTTAACTAAATAATTTAAGATCTATCTGCCTATAGAAACGTTTGCAGTCACAATGTCTGCAATTAAAAGTAACTTGTAAACTGTGTTGGAAAAATTAGAAGTCGGAGATAGGTATTTCAATGTCTCATTCTCAGTGATCTCTTTTATCCTCAGGAACTCATATAGTTACTTTCAGTTAAAATAGTGACATCTCACATCCCACATCACTGACTAATCTGAGCTGCTCCAAATCAAGAGGTTTTTTCCATTTCACTGACTCGGTGGGAGATCTCAAAGTAACAGCTTTACTTATACACTGCGTTCTGTAGAGGATGACAGACAGGGATGGTTTTTCCATGTGCCTGGCAATGCAAACAATCACAGCAGCAGAAGGTAGAGCTGGAGATCATCATTTTGATTGTTGGAAGGAGAAACTAGAACAAACGAAAACCAGCAAGACAACCAGGATTGTCAGAAAGAGAAACCATTTCCCCAAGCACTGCAAGTCTCAAGCAAGAAGACAAATGACTTTGTAAGTTCTTACACGTTGCATCTACACTAGAAGTTTATGTGTTACTTGGGAATCAAGAACCATAACTTTACAGTAGAGGAAATTCCAAACTGTTTTGTCAGAGGTTAAATCCACCAACTTTATGAACACTGATGATCTAATCTCCTCTCTCTGATGAGTGGATAATTTTTTACTGCTTTTCAATAAATTGAAGCTTAAACTGTTTTCAACTTGCACTCTGAGGACAAAGATGTAAATCAATGTCATAAGTCCAGGATAAATGCTTTAAAGCAACTGTAAGTAAAAGCTCAAATCACTTCCACCCCTTTGACACATTTTCACTTCAAGAACAAATGCCTCCGCTTCTTACTGTAAAATAAAGTTTTATAAAATATCTGCCAAATATTCTATACCCCAAATACCAAACTCACTTAAAATGAAGATTAAAGTTTGAATGTCTTCAGCCAGAACAAGTACAGACTGTCCCCCAGTATCCCATAGACCTTTCCTATTACCCATTTCCCAGGTAAATGTCTGAACATCTTCAAAATTTGTTCATTAGGCCTTAATAGTCCTGTCTAGACTTATTCCCAAAGAAGAACTGCAACCTACAATTGCCTACCACTCCTGTGTGGTATCCAGAACAACGCTGGGTAGACCTTCTTCCTAAACTCAACACAGCTTTAAGCATTAGCAAACAGATCCCCCACAAAACAAAACCAAAAACCCAACAGGAAAAGCACCTAACTTCAGGTATATACACAGCTTTGTCAGAAGTATTGTTATGGTATTACTAGTACAACAGACTTCCTTCCTTGCTGCGCCAGAAAACTGAAAAATTCCATATAAAGGAAACAGATACACCAATAACAACATGTGCGTGCTGGAAGCAAATCACTTAACCCTGAACTACTATTTTAAAAGAAGAGCTTTGTAGTTCCTCCTCTACTCTTATACAATTAAGTTGATTTGTTAAAAATGTTATTTTCATATCATTTTTTTTTTCAGGCTGCTGGTATGGCTCTGCATGTAATGGATCACCCTAATGAATTAAAACAGGAAAGAAATCCCCAAACTTCACTGGAATTTTTGGCAAATCAAAGTAACAAACTGAACAGATTGGTAACATTTTTGTTATTCACTTCTTACTCGTGAAAGATGGGATGCATACAAGAAAGAGGCTTCAGACTATAATTGCAAAAGCTTTCAAAACACAAAAGAAACTGAAAAAAATTATTGTTGGCAAGTATGTTTTCTGTTATCATATATCTACATTAAGACCTGGAAACAACACAAGTACGTATTATATGCAACTTTTCTAAAAGCTTTATATGTAGCCAAATTTAGTAGAAAATTAATTCTCATTACGAAGACTTGTTTATATAAATAAGACAGAAATAAAAGAGCTGATTTTATCAAAGGAAAACGGACAGTTTAGGCACATTCATATCAGCACTCATAAAAACACACCCTAAAAAGAAAAACTAAACCAAAAAATTTTCAAAAGCCCAAATATTTTCCCTAAAACCATAAAAAAAACCCCAAACAAATACAGAACAAGAAATTACTACTATTTAAACTAATATATCAATCGCTAGTGCATATTCTTAGAACACAAACAAATCAAATGACTGAACACTGTTTTGTTTTGTTCCCCCCATGAAACACTCTTATCACTTCCTGGCTGCTATTTGACATTAAACTGTCAGAGGGTGGGTGGGTGGAACAGAATTCTTTTTCTAGTTCAAGTATTTTAGGAGAAAGTCACTGGGTGAGGAACATGGCATTTTAAAATACAGACTGCCTAATAAAACTGATCACTAGACTAAAGACAACTTCCTAGCCACACATACAAGGGAATTCAGCGTTCTAGTTCAGCAACTAATGAAAAGAATCAACGGACTGGGGGAGGAGGGAAGAGACTGGCCTCAACACAAATTAAAATTTTTCATAATTCTGGACCAGCAAGCTTACTGTACTAGGAAATACTAAAAAATTACAAAAAAATACCCTCATTTGAAGTAACATACATTCATTAAATTAACAGCCTGCTTGAACCATGGAGACAGATCAAACTTGCAAATTACCAGCAAGTCCTCAGAATTTGCTCTATAAGCCTGCATAAAAACCTGACAGCTCAGAGCATGCCTTGTAACTCTCTTCCCTGAAGATTACCACAATCTTGTCGAGTTCTTGTCAAGCTTTTGGATATAAAGTTGTATACTTATTCACCTTTTTTTTTCAAAGCTGAGTAAGTCCACATTCTGCAGAATATCCTGTATGAAGGGCATCTGAGAAAGAACAGATACTCTTTTATATCAAACTGTGCAGATCCGAAATAAGGCATGACGAAGAACCATGTATTACAAAGAAGCAGAAATAATGCCTAAAGCTGACTGTGAGCTTCCTGAGCTGATAGGTTCCATTTGAGTGCCCCACCAATGTTTTCATCTCTGTTATACTTTTTTAGTAAACTGTTTTAAAAATGAGCAGAAGTGCAGATCATAATACTGCATAATTAATTCAAATCGGACCGATTAAAATTCTAAAGGTACCTTGATGCTTAATGTATTTTGTGGTTACCTTTTAAAGTTTAACAGGAAGACACTGCATTTTTAGAGACTGACCTGCTCTCTTCCCATCTTCCTTAAGGTAGACACTGATGGAAAACTAGACAATGGGCTGTCAATACATTTAATTTCACAATCAATGTTACAAATTCCAAAATTTTCCTGAATGCATCTATTCAGTCAATTTGGATAATTCCCATGAGCCAGCATCTAACCAAAGGTATGTAAACAAGGGATATGAAAACAACAATGCTGGAGTCTAGACTATAGGCTTTCAATTAAAGTCTTCACTAAAACAGATGCAAAAATGTATGCAATTTCAATTGTAAATATAAATCTCTTTGGTGAAAGAGCCTGCAATTGAACTAATGTAAACTTTACCCATGCTGCTATATGATAAGGACAGCCAAATGACAATGTAATGCTTGGCTGTCATATGACAGTTATTTTCAGCCAAGTAAAACTAGTTTCATATTTCGAGTAACAACTTCATAGTACATAATTCCAGGCTGCTTCAGCTGAAAACCGTTAGCCCCGTCTCAAATTTTCAACTCCTAAGGAGAATTTTGTAGTTGTATCAGGGTGTAGCAGACAAAACTTTGTGCAATGACTCATTATACCAGAACACTTCCAAAGGTTATAACTAACAAGAGTTCCATCTGAAAAATTGGATGTTTGAGCAATTTGCTGCACAGAATTTTAATACTAGCTATTTAGTTGACAGGCATCTGAACCACTTAAAAACTCTCACTATCTCCCACAAAACACCTCTCTAAAGATAGCCTTTTTTCTAGTATACTTAATAGTTAAGAAAATACTGGTATTTCATGTAGAAAAGGTTTATTGCCATTGGTAAGGCACAAACTGGAGACTGAATGCTAATTTAAACCACAGCTTAGAACAAAAACAAAAATCATAGAATAATTCAGGTTGGTGAGGACCTCTGAAGCACACGTAATCTAGCGACACACTAAAAATAGGGCCAACTTTTATGTTGGATCAAAGTACTGAGAGTTTATATGTTTGATGATTAAATATGTTAACAGGTCTGTTGAAGTGTTATAAAACAACTCGGATGAGCAACTGCTCAAGTTAAAACTTTGCTTCCTGACAAAGACATCTAAGCAGTGTTTGCCACTTCTTTCTAAGAAGGTTCTCTTCATGCAGACACTACTGTTCCATTTTGTTTTAAATGTGACCACAGGCTTCCATAATCTCCTTTGTGTAGGCACTTGTGTGGCTGCACAGTAAACTAACTTAAGGAACTGCTCCAGCTGAACACTAAATCTGGCAAAAAACTTACAATTAGGTGGCCAAGAAAATTCTAACGCTGGCAGAAACAAGTAGTGGGAAAATGCAACTGGATGCAGAACAGCCCTTTTGTCAGGAGTGCACATTTACTTTGTTTTTGAAGCTGCAAAATCATTCTCTAACTACTAAACCCCTTGATTCTCTCTGCAATAAGCATATATGAATGCCAAGAAAAGCCTACAAATATGATATAGGGATGTTATTCATGTATATTCTCATGAAAAATGAACCGTTAGTAGGAAGAAGCTTTAAAATCCTCACTGCTCCTCTAAATTCTAACTGTATCACAAGAAGCACATAGAAAAAAACAAAACAAGGCTGCACCATTCAAACTACAAAGAAAACAAGAGCTCCAGCCACCAGGAATGAAAAAAATAGAGCTAGGCTGGGGATGGGGGATCAAATGACTGCAGGAAGGCTGAGGTGCTCCTCTCTTCCACCATCTCCCAGGCCTCATACCAATGGGACTGAAGAGGGGGTGGGTCACAGCATTTAGTGCATGGCAGATGGGACTGAAGAAGGCTCCTGGGTCAGATCATGCCATCTTGGGCGACTACAAACTGTCAAATGCTTCAAGCTGGCAACTAGCTTCCACCATTCCCACACTAGAAGGGGTCATTTCTAGAAAATTCTTTGATTCTCCCCTCTTATTGCTCATCCTACATTTTCTTACTAAACTTTACAGAACTCTCCTCATTCAATTGAGACAAACCTTACCCAGAAGCGCCAAAGTCCAGTATAAGCCAAAAGCTATACAAATGATAAAACGCCAAGCCTCCCTAAATAGTTCAGTTACTTAATGCAAGCAGTTGTTTAAAACAAAAACACTCTCTGCTCGCCTTACAAAAAACCTGCTTTCCCAGTGTTCTTATTCACATTAGATTCCATGCTGAATAATGAAAATAAAGGATATACAGAAATGGATTAAATGTTCACAAACACCAGCTAGAGATAAGGACTAAAGTTGCTTATTTGAAGTGGTGTAGTATTTCCACCGAATATGCAAAAGCAGATCTACATATGTTGCATTTGAAATTCTGCTGGCCTGTCAAGTTTGGTACTTAAAATTTAGAAACTGGCCCCTACTAGGCCACAGAGAAGCTCCAGAGCTGCTGGTGGGGTGTCCATGCTGAACTTCCTTGGCAAAGGGTAGTATCAGATTTAATTTATACCATCCAGCCGAAAAAGAAAAACAAACAGAAGAATGAGACTTCACAGGTCAAAAAACCCTACCTCTAAACTACTAGTATATCTCATACAAACCCTCTTATTTTTGTAATCCTTCCAGAAGAATCATACCCTTTTACTGATTCCCTTGTAGCTATATGTTGAAACGTGCCAAATCAACAGCACAGGTTCATTTATGTTCACTAGCTGCTGTCTTCAGAACCTGACACACTACAGTAAGGCTCTGACAAACTGATTACAGGCACTACGGGGGATATCTGAAAAATCAGCGTTCTTTTAAAACTTCATATTTTTAAATTAGTTTTAAAACAGCTTGCACAAACTCACAGCTCACATTCAGTACAGGCATATGGTCACCACAAAACTGCTGCGAAGCTGAAAAAAAGTTATGCTAGAGGCAATTTCAGCAATTAGAAAACCTTTTCAGTGCTGTAATCAGTGATGATTTTATAAGTGGAGATAAACTGCAATATAAATCAGATTTTTTTTAATCAAAGATTTTTATCTTACCAGAAACAAAAGGTTGTCTCTTCTTTCATTAAAAAAGAAAAACAAAAACGGGACACCAAAAAGTTGTTTTGAATACTAAAAAATTCTAGACCAGGCTTTCATTACTAAAGCTACAATGAAAATGTTTTGATTCATCTTCCAACTTCCAAGCAGGCCCCCGCATGGGAAAAAAAATTAAAATCATGGAATGTATTATACAAATACATTTAGAAGGGCTGTGGCACCTTCAAATAGTTTAAGAAGAATATAAATACTTTCAGGTTAATGTATTCCTTTAGTATCACATCAGTTCATCACGTGGCCTTCTACCACACGTATTCTGAAAAAGGATCTTTACAATGAATCACATAGTGATGCTTACATTACTACGTGAGAAAACGTGTTCTGTGACAGACATTATCTCAGCATAGTTTTAACACACTGAATTTGAAAAGTATTTGCAAACAGAAAGATATGATCCAAGATGCATGTTTTTTATTTCCTCTGGTTCTCCATTCCTAAAGCTGTAATAATTCACATTGTCTCTGAACTGGTGGAGTAGTACTCTTAGAAAGTCACCCATGTTACCTTCTAAACTACAAGAATACTAACTGAATAAAATTAAACTTCTTCCTTAAAAAGAACTCATACAACCTTCAATGCACACATGTATGTATACATACACTACAAGCACCCAGAACAGAAGGCATTTTTGGAAAAAAAAAAAAAAAATCAGGACATCAACTTCAGTTGCTGAGTACTCACAAGTCATTCTATTCTATTCTTACTCACACCCCTTCATAATTTCCAGATGCAGGCTGGCAGCCTAGAGTATATGGCCATCTGCAGTACTAACCATATAAACTGATTAGATCCAGCTAAGCATTAAGTAGCCGTACATGGAAGTAATTTTTCTTATAAATCACTCCTCGGTAAATTCAATCTAACATGCTCAACTAACACTTAGAGAAAGGATCAGAAGATCACAATGCCTCATGGCACTCCTTTTCATGTTTTAATATGTTGTATAAAAACCCACCTACAATTCCTACAGCTACAGTAATAACAGCATTAACCAAAGGTATAATTAGAAGATAAGAGGAAGATCTTTTTGTTCTACAGCAATTAAAAGCATTGCACTGCAGAAGTCCACTTGTTTATCAGGGTTACATACTTTCTCATGAGTACCTACTTAACACCCATCAGCAGGGATTCTTTGGAGATTCCTGTCCTGAACTATCAATCTAAGATCCCATTAACACGCTTGATTCTACATCATTCAGAAAACTTCGTGTCAAATATACCCAAGATATACACCCCAACCTTCTCTGCAGATGTGACTCAGTCAGCACAGGGCAAGACCCTGCAGTCAGAGTTACCTAACCATTTTTCTTCCACAAACATACTGGGCCTGCCTTCCCAGTATCAGTAAATTTCAAAGGTTTTATTGCTCTAAGCACATAAATGGTGTATTTGACAAGAAGCTCAAGGGCAGGCTTGGGAAAACAAAAAATAAGTATGCATAGTTTATTCTAACACGTGAGGATAATACAGGTAACTTGGTAACTGTAAATCACAACTGTCTTTCTCCGACTTCCTGTTCTAAAGTCTGCTTTTAAAGGGTTCTTTTTCCCTTTAGCACTACCAGTTTGTTGGACATTGAATACAACTGTCAACCAAGAAATCTGCAGCTACCATTGAAGTGATGCTTTGCTGAACACCACCACTGTAAAAACACTCAGCTAAACATGGGCTGATGACTCTTACTGATTATTGTAGCTATACACCAGCATCTAATAAAGAGGGTACATGCTGACATAATCACTCCCCTATAGGTGTAGAGGACGTACAGCATGTTCATTGGTAATTCACAATACTTGCAGTCTGATTTCATATAGCTTCCCAAGCGAAAGAAGATCTAACAGATTTCTCTACAACAGGACTGTAAATCAGTTTAGTTAAAAAGGTGACTAAACACCTATTTAGGTTAAGGCAGATTTGACCTTAAGTAGGTAAAAAACCCGAAAAGAAACAACAAAACCCCCTAAAAATCACTCTATAGCAGAAACAAGCAAATCTGCAGGACCCAAAACACTACAGCAGACTTGCAATCAATGCTTTAATATGGTATTACTTTTACTACAGTGATGTACAGTACTTCTGTTTCTGTATAATACATGGTTAAATATACAAAAAAAATTTGTCTAAATCTGTTTTCAGCATCAATTATTTAAAAACGCTAAGATTTATTCCTATTTTGGTCTCTGGCTGACAGACTGCACACAGATTCAGCTCCTGGTACCAGGCCAAATTTACAATTAATCTGGGGGGGGTGAAGAAAAAAAAAAAAAAAAAAAAATCAGCATGGCTTTTTATCTGTACATCGAAGAAAACAAGAGTCAAAGTTTTACTTATCCAACAAGATGTCACAACACAATATGTTGGCATGTTATAAAAGCCACATTAAGCAACCAAAAACTCCCACAATTAGCAAAATTAAATTAATTTTTGTTTGGAGAAAAAACAAAGTAAACTTAGATTATGAAATTCCATTACTGTTTAAAAATAAAAGGCAACATGATGCCTGGCTTTTAAAAATGCATAAGGTTTCCTACCTTCTATCCTTTAAGTAGTGATACTCAAATTGCCACTTTTCTCATGTATGTTTGCACCTTGATGTCATTCATTCCAGTATAAAATACATCCGGTGTGTAAAAATGTTGCTAAGAAAGGGGAAATGTCAACTTTATTTAAAGACCATTTTAATCTCCAATCCTTTATCATTGTAAATTCTGCTGCCTAGTTTCAAATGCCTTGGAAAAGCACCCACCTCTGCTCCCTTCCACCCCATATAATCAGTGACATCTTCCAAACACACAGCAGAACTGTAACTGCCTGTTAGCAAGTCCATGAGTACAGATTTTATTCTTTTAAGACAGTAAATGAGATAGTATTTTTTAGCATATACATACTTCTTTTAAATAATTCAGTGTTGACATTTTAAATAACGTAACTTGCATTCTTGTTGAATTAATTAATTTTCCATGCACAGTACAGAATATTCCTGTTGTTTAACCACCTACTTATGGAAAAACTAGATCTAATTTAGGAAATTAATAATAAACATTACAAACTCTACTCTGATAGCGCAACAGTATCACTTTCAAATCTTAACTGAGCTCACTGCGAGCAGAAAAATCCTAATTCATTGCTCCTGCAATAACCACTTTCTTAGAAATAAGTAACTCCGTGCAGTATTACTGAATACTTAACATAAATCTCTAAAGCAGCAATCAATCCCAAGGTAAGGTGGTGGTGGAAAAGAGCTGCTGCTCTTTTCCAATAAAGAGCCCAAAAAGATACCACATGTCAAATAAGACTTTGGGATGTTACGTAATTTTAGTTGAAAAATGGTTTGTTACGTTTCAGTCCCAGAATAATAATCATCATCATCATCCCTATATTTAAACACAGTACTGTTCTACTCAAGCAATTTAAGGTTTATTTCCCTGCTTGGAAACCAAGGGAACATACTCCAGTTTGGAGTTCATACTGAGACGGATAAACTCGATACCCAATAGAGAGATGTCAGGCTCCATATACCATCCAGTAGCTCTTATTTGAAATACGATTTAAATCCATGAATCTCCAAGACAACACATAGAAAGCAGAAGGAAGAAGAATAGCATTTTTCAAGACACATCACGGAAGCAACAAAAAGACTCATAGAAAGCTTAATGACTATGACAGCAGACATTGAAGACCACTTTTGATTTAAGTGGATCTTCAGTTTGCAGAAGACTTCCAGATGGCATTTCATCTGGAAGCTACATTTATCTGGAAGTATGACATAGAGAATATAGCACGTATGTCAGCAGAAAGAAAAAAACAACACCTTTAAAATTTAAGAACATGACCAAAGAAGAAAAAACAAACAAACAAAAAATAACAGAAAAAAGCAGCAGTGATTTATAACATGTCTGCCAAGTGGTGTGTCAGAAAGTCACACTTTTGGAGAAACCCTGCATACTGACCAGTTGCCTTCTCATACAACCACAGGATATGTAGGTGTTTCACTCGTCCTCTCTGACTTTTTTGCTCGTGACTTCAGCCAAGAGGCCCCTTTATAAAGCTTTAAGTTATTTATAGAACTCCACACAGGAATTAATTGCCGTTTTATCAAAGGTAACAAACTGCAACTTAATATTTACATACAGCACTAAGCTTGAATATCTACTGCTTAGTTACCAGCAGGTAGTTACTATACACAATCCTCCACAACAAATCTAGCTTCAGTTAATTCATTTTAAATGCATCAAATCAGAACACTTCCATTATACGGCTGCATGATTACAGGGAAAAGAAAAAAAAAATAATCAACCAAACGCCAAACAACATAGAGCTAGCATAAAAGCTATTAACCACATTATTTAAGACACACATTTCAGCCTCAAGTGGTAAAACCACCTCATTTCTTTTAAACACTGTCCTCATTTTTATCACAATCTTCCAACAGAACTTGATTAGAAGATATGAAGAAATAGGAGTCAACAAGACTCCCATCTCACACCTACACACTATATACCTGTAACTTCCTTAGCAGAGCTGGGACAGGTCACATCAGGGTAGAACCATTTCATCCCATGGAAACAGCCACTTGGGACACCTATCCCAACTCCGCTCGTTGCAGTCACTGCAAAGAGTACCTAGCGGAGATGTGGATGGCGATTACCAAGAAGCAGACAGTTCAGAAATCACACAGAAAGGTTTAGTAGAAACCCGCAATGCTTCAGGTACAGGAACTAAGAGAGCAACAAGCTCTGTGTTGCAGATCCGCAGGGCGTACAGAGGCCTGGGTGAGCACCGCCGCTGTCAGGTGCCTGGCTGGCAGCTGTACTTAAAAAACTGTTAATCCTCCACAGTAAAGGTTACAAAGAAGAAGTATTCAACCCTGAAGTTGAGTGTCTGCTAAAATGCTACTAATAATCGTAGTTTCGCAGAGTTAATATAATGTCTAAAACTTTGAAAAGAAAACTCCACTTTCGAAGAAAAGCCTTTAAAACCAACCACAGCAAGGAACAGATAAGCCCCTTTACCCCTGTCCTGACATCACAACCCTCAAACCAGCCACAAGCAGCACCTCACTTTTTGCTGTCACTTCCTACTAAGTAACGCCTTATTAACAACGTTAAAACCATCAGGATACTAATTTTGTCCGTCCCTAACATCTCAACTTTTTAAGGGAAGTCTTCTGCCCGAGTTGCGCGTGTCACTGGGGGGAAAAAAACCCCAAACCCTTAGGTAAACTTCATTCCCGCGAGGGAAGCCCCGGCTATGACAGGTTCGGTTCGGTGCTGCACGGCAGCGCCGCGGGGCTGCCACCACACGCCAGAGGCTGCCGCGAGTGCTAACGGGCCAGGTGGACGCGCCGCGGCGGGCCCCGGGATCGGGCGATCCGGCGGAGGGAGCGTCCCTCTGCCCGCCCGCGTCCGGCGAAGCCGCTCCCACCGCTGGACGCCAAGTCTCGAAAGAGGCTGGCCGACCGGGACGAGTAGCCTGGGGGCGCGGGAGATGCCGCGTCCTCTCCCCGTCCCCTCCTGCCGGGCCCGCCCCGACGCTCCGGCCTGTAGCTAGCCTCTTCCCCGGCAGCCCAGGGAGGAGGGGGCCGCTCCGGGGGGAGCATCACGCAGCTCCTCGGGAGGTGACAGGCCCCAGCCCGCCCGGCGGCTGCGCTGCCCGCCGGGCGCGGGTGCTCCCTCGGAAGCGCCGAAGGGTGTTGGCCACTCACCCACGCAGGCAGATCTGCGGAGGAGACGCTGAGCCGCACCGCCTCCTCCTCGTCCTCCAGGAAGGCGAGCGCCCGGCCCAGGCGGGAGGTCTTGCCGCCGCGGTGCCTGCGGATCCAGAAGAGCCCGAACAGGGCGAGGAGGACCCAGGTGAAGCTCAGCCCCAGGTAGCCCAGCACATACACAGGGAATATCAGTACGAAGCTCCTCGCGAACTGCGACACCAAACCCGTCACGTCCACGCTCAGCAGCGGCGGTGGCGGCTCCGGCACCGAGTCCCCACCCGCCGCCTTCTCCGTGGCGGCGGGATCCGCGACGGACCCCGCGTCCAGGGTCTGCTTAGCCGCGGCCCCGCTCATGCTGTCGCAGCGGCGGGTCCCACTACTGCTGCCGCTCCTCCCGCTGCTGCTCCTGCTCCTCCTCCTCGGGCGCTGGCTGCGAGCGGGCAGGGGGGCAGGGCAGCGGCGGCGCCTCGCATCCTGCGCCCGGCCCCGCTCGCCGCGCACCGACACCACCCGCCTCCCGCTTCCGGGTTCGGGGCGGCCCGGCACAAACCTCCGCCGCCGCGGGGAGGGTGGTGCCGCGGGGGGTGGGCTGTGCCACCGCGGGGAGGCGCCTCGTCCCCAGCCACGGCTGCTGGCGCCTGGCGGGGCGCACGAACGGCCGCTGCTCTGCTGCCTTCCCCCACCGCAGGCAGTCGGTGGCCTGCCGCCCCCTCCCCTCCGCCGGGCCCGGGCCGGTGTTACTCTCTCTCCTCTCCCTCCAGGCCTGCCCTAGGAAGCGTGGGTTCACCCTGAACGACGGCATCCGGGCCAGGAAATCATCGCCGCCTCTCGCTGCCGCCGGGACCCACCGCCCAGCTTCGTCTGCGGGCAGCCAGCCCGACCGCCTGCAGCGGCCACCGGCCGGCTCTGCTTGCCCTCGCAGGAACGGGAGGGATGGGGTGGGCGCGCCGCGGGAGGAGGGGGCGGTAACAAGGGAACGGGCTCTGCCAGGTGGCGCGAAGCAGAACCAGCCTGCCGAGGCGTTAGGAACCGAGACCGGGCTCGTGTGTGCTTCCTCTGGGGCAAACCACAACTCCCCGCTCCCTTTAGTCATCTGAGAGGTTGAATGCTTCCTACCTGTGACTCTATCCAGTAACAAGCTTCGTAGTTTTATTTGTTCTGTACTGAGGGATATCATTAAAGGACCGACCCATCAGTGGCTCAAGCTAGAGGCCCCTCGCTCCACTCTGGTTACAACAGGTGCTCCTAAGCTCACACATCCTCGGATAAAGCTGACTCCTCTACCATCTCATTAACACACCGAGGGTAGCACCCACCGTCTAGGCTCTTGGGGATTACATAGGCCCTGACCTGGGGAACTAAACTAATTTTCTGCAGGCTTGTGCCCTGTGCCCCTTTATCACAGTAACACCTGGTCCGGTCCTCACATCATTCCTCTTACCATTCTTTTATCTTTTTGCTAATTTTTATGTAACCACCAGTTTTGGAAGAGGCAGCTGTTGCCTGTTGTTAACTCCGTGCTAATCAGTTTGCTGGTACACACTTGCTGATTAAACTTGGTTTGTTTTGGCTTTAAATAGCCAACCTTTCACTTAGTGAGAATGAGGGTCCTTTCTTCTCTCTTCAGCTGCCAGTTCTCACAAAATATGTATACTGTGAGGCTATATTTGCAGGCAGGGAAGAAGGGAGAATGAATTTAGCCAACAGGCTGTTAAGTTATGAAAACACAGACAAATAGGAAAGCTGAGTAAGCTTCATTTCCTTAAGAAGTCAGAGCAACCTCATCTCAATTATCCAGAGAAATGAGAAGTTAGAAAGGCAACAGCACAAAAGTTTTTCAGTGCTATGCAGCAGAATTGGGAAAAGGATACGTTATCTTGACAACCTCAATGTGCTTTTCTGTTGCATGGTCTTTCCAAATTCCCTCCTGCCTGCAGTCAAACTCAATGGACCACTCTAAGCCAAACGAATTCCTGGCCAGAGACTCCTGTTGCTTGTTGATCACTGACGGGGTGTATTCCCCATATGTATAATCAGGGTGGTCAGGGTGAAAATTTAGAATGACCAAGTGATACAAAAAAGGAATAGCAAGATTTACAACTATATAGCACTGGTTTTGAAGTAACTATCTGCTTAATTTGTGTCTTAATTCTAGAGAACCTGGAGCATCTACAGGCTGTAAGAACAAGGGGACTGTAGTGCAGGGCAAGACCCTACAAAAGCTGGTCACCTCGAACTGGGGGTATCAAGTATGACTATGACCCCTTTGGATACCAGTAATATGTCCTACATGGGACATGCTGCCTGTGCAGCCTGCTCTAGGTGACCCTGCTCTGGCAGGGCGGTAGACTAGATGATCTCCAGAGGTTCCTTCCAACCCCGATCATTCTGTGATTCTGTGATATCAAACTACAGTAAATGTGGGTGGGTTTTGGCATGTATTGTATTCCTCTTCTAATGACTGTGTGCTTATATAGACTTTCTTGTGAACTACTCACTCTGGAATTTCAGTTAACACCAATGCCTATGTTGTACATTCACTCCATTACTACTAAAACTACTACTATTTTCTCATTTTTTCACGCCCTTTGTTCTCAGTCTTGGAGCCTGTTGCTTTAACTTCCCTACCTGGCTTCACATTATCTGAAGCAGAATACAACTATACTACAAAACAAAATGAAAATTTGAAATGAGGAAAAGAACCCCCATTAAGTGATTGAATCAAGATGACATTTGCCAACTAAGACTTTACCATATGCTGCCTCTTACTCTGCTCTCCTTTATGTCTCGGTGTGTATTCTGAAAGTGAGCTGGATACAGAATTTGCAGAGGAGTACCCTGTACAGTCAGCTTTAATACTGACCCTTTTAAATGTAAAAAATTATTCTTTCAGTAGCATTTGGGATGACAAACACATCATTGTAGGCCTTAGCCTAGCATTGGTCTTGGATGATTAATTAGTTGATATGGAAGTTTGATCAGAACTAAAAATGAGTGATACTGTGCCAAACAGAAGGAAGATCTTGTAGCGTTAATTTGCTGGTACTTCTCTGTAACATCACTAGAAAGCTGTGATAAAGAGGCTACCACTGACTTCTTTCCATAGATAATTGCCTTGGCCCCATGCAGCATTTGACAAAGGAGCTGTGTGGTAGGAAATTAGCACACCATGGTTGCAACAAGAGAAGAGTCTTGTCAAAATCAAGATATAAACTCAGCTGCTAGGGGGTAACATAGGGTCAGTTACTCCATTTTAACGTTCTGGATAAGCACAAGTTACTTTTTTCTTCTAGTATTTTTTTCTGCAGATAAATTGTTTAATTTTGCTTCAGAGTCCTGGAATTGCTAATTCATTGATTTCCTGGTCCTATTTTTTAATACTTACGATAGCAGTCTTGAATGCACCAGGGACTCTTGAAGATATGGCACAGAGATGACTCCTGATTTTTCATAAAGCAACAGAGATGTGTCAGCTACAGAGTTGATTTTATCTCATTTAGATGATACTTACTCTTTTCATATCCTGGTTTTTAGCTCTGGTGCCACCTTAGAATTTTAATGAATACATTTTGCTTGCAGTATTCCTTTATACCCATTCTTTGCTGTATGCGTGTGTTCTTCCTTCTTATTGGATTCTTTTTGCCTGTTCAAACTCTGGTTTCCATCAGAATCAGCATCATTCTATGTTTACCATGCAGCACATCAGTTTGTCATGATGCTTTTCGTCCAGTAAGTACCAGCAATATTCTTCTGAATAACTTCCCAAAAGATCTGGGAACATCTGGGTTCTTGAGGATGAGAAAAAACTGTCAAAATTAGTTTTATATGGTGAGAAATAAAAATCTAAATTTCCCTGACTTCTTCGGATTTTACCCAAGAAAACATGTCTTGGAAGCAATTTTCATTGCTGCTTCTTGACCATTTCAGTAATAGTTCATGCTCTTAAGAACAGTATTTGATACTATACCTTATTTTATCAAACACCATCACTTCAGTTTCATGCTTCTCTCCACAGGTTTTTAACTATTGAATAGAAATCTTTACTGAATAGAAACTTGAGAATGTTTACTGGAGAGTTTTTCCCTACACATTTTGGAATTATAAATGGAAATCATTTACGTGAAGTTTCATCCTAGTAAATTCTTATGATGGAATAGTCACTCTTCTGCGTTTGATTTTATTCAGCTGTCTCAACCTGCTTCAGACTATCTAGTATATAGTACAAATGTTTTGTCTGCTTCAAATTATCTAATATGTAGCACAAAGAAGAGTCAGAAGACTCTACCATATCTGATCCCTGCTACCATGCAATCTGACTTGAGTTTCACTGAGTTGCACTGACATTATACTCTCATGATAAGATCCTCAAATATTTATTGTTCCTGAAGACTTAAGTACTTTCCACTAAAATGTGTTTCTTAGTAAGTTTTCACAATAATATTCTCCTTTCCCCCCTAATTCTTCCAAGTTCAAAAGTAAAGGCACAAAGTTTACTTCAGAGACCCATGTTTTTGCTGGTTTTATTTATAAACCTGTAGGACTGACTACCAGAAACATTTTGAATGCTTTGCAAGAGGTCATTTATGCACCTATGATGATAACATTTGAGTGTCCTCATCTTCTCAAGGCCTCAGTATAAAATGGTTTAAAACTGAGAAAATACAGCTACAAAGCCTAGATCCTACCAAGTTTCTTAATTCATACACAGAAAAAACCCCCAAAACAACACAAACCAAACTAATTTTTAAGTAATAAAAGAATTACAATTTTAAATCATGGTGTAGGGTTGCCACTTGTCCCTATGAGCGGTGATATTTCAAATATTTTCCTGGTGTAATGTTGTGGTGTGTCATTCCATACAGAGGTGGAGAACAAAGACAAAAAATAACTCATTACTACAGAATGTAAAAGGGTGAGTTATTTTGTATCCCTGTGTTTTCAGATACCAGTGCAGGTGAAGAAGATATGTGTACCAAGCCAGAGAAGAGAAAAGCATGTAGAAGCGAAAATTGTATTAAAATTCTCAGGGCTACCAGACATCTCGTTTATAACACTTTTCTTTCCAAGAAAAGCCAGGGCATCTTTTCATGCTGTCTAGCAAAGAAATGTATCTGTCATTTTATTGCCTTTCTTCACATTCTAACACCTGATTTTACAAAACTAGTAAGACTACTCCCGTCTTCATTTTTCTCTATTACACAGTTGAGAAAGCATAGTTGAACACATGGACAAAACATGCACAAATTTTCATTCTGTTATTCCAGCTTGTATTCTCATGCAGCAGTTAAACTTCAGTTTGATCCCCAGCTTTAAGATTTGAAAAGTTCTTTCCAAACCCTCTAGTGGTACCTTTCCACACCTGCAATTGTTCTCATGCCATAAAACTGCCTGACTAGTATACTCAAACAGGGGTAAGAAAAAAGATACTGGCAGCCAAAACTCCATTTTGTTTGTTTGTTTGGGGTTATGTTGTAACAAATACATATGCATATTCTAAATAATAGATGTTAAGACCAGGACCTGAATAAAAGCTTTTCCTTCTGTCTGTTTAACTCCGTCACATTTGCTACTTGTTCTTCTCCTTCAGCCTATATACACAGATCAGCATTTCTGTGGAGTATCCTTTCCTAAGCAGACGCCTAGTTCTCCGTGTGTTTGTAACATTGTCACCACTTGGTCTAAAAAGCTCTTTTGAGTAAATCCAAGACGGTTTCTACGTGCATTTTTGTTTGTTCAGGGAAGAAGATATAACATACTTATAGATTGTTATTGCTCTGCCAAAGAGGACTAAATCATTCATAAGAATGTTTATAATATCCACAGATGATTATATTTAGTGGATGGAATTTAGCCCTTAAAGGCCATACTTACAGTTAATAGTGGTTTGTTTGGCCGTGGTTGGTTTTTTTAAAAGGGTTGGGGTATTTTTTCCTCCTAATTGCTTGCTTAATTTGCCTCTGCTTTCAGCTACATGATAAAGTATGTCTCACTACAAAGTGAGGCTACTTTTAAAGCATTTTTTATTTATTATGAAAACACAAGTACTAGGCAACTGTATCAAGGCTTTGTATGTATTTGTCAACTGACGATTTAAGGGGTTTAGTTTTACCCCTTTCACGTCAGTGGGACAAACTCCTGTTGAACTACAAGAAGAATGTTTCTCCAATGCAAAAATGCCTCGTTGCCTTTTTTCCCCCTTGGCACCCAGTCTTCTACAGATATTAATAATTTTAGCAGTAACAGTTACATATTAATTTTTACTCTTGACAAAAAAAAAAATAGAGAAAGCAAAAAATGCCAAGAGGAATCTTCACCCGTTCTTTTAAATTAAATGTAAATGGGTTGTAAATATTTGCAATGAAAATAGCACACGCCTTTCCTGCAGGCAAACATCGTTTATGTCACATTTGTTTCATGGGTTTTGCTAAGTTGCCACTTGCTCTTTGCTGCAGAAAACAGCTCCAGCCTTTGCTGCTGTGGGGATGTTAAGGTTTGTATTTCTGCGGGTATTCTTCACACCTGCCTTGCCCTAACACCCGGTTCAAAGGCGGGTTAAGTTAAACGTACCACCCCCACCCTTACCATTTTTTCCCACAGTAATCGTGCATTAGCGAAGGAAAAGCGAATCAGCCACGGCTGCGTGAGGAAGGGATTCCCACTGCACTCAGAGGAGAGCGGTGACCAGAACTGCGGGGCTCTAAAGGCTGCTGGGGGAACGCCCCATCCCCGCCGCACAGGCCAGGGCTCCGCGGGTCCGAGCTCTCCCCAGGCCACCTCCGCCAACTGAGGGAACCCAGCTGGGCACCGGGCCGGGGAAGAAAACCTTCCCACAGCCGTGTAAGCATCCCAGACCACCGCCTCTAGCTGGAGACAGCCAGACACAATCCTGCCGCACCCCACAATCACCCGCTCCGCCATGAGCCCCGCGCCCCCCTTCCCACAATCCTGCGCGGCGGCGGGCCGCGGCGCTCATCCATCGCTCGGCCAAGCGGCTGCTTCCCCCTTGCTGCCTGTTGCTAGGCAGGCCCGGACGCGGCGGCCGTGGCTTCCTACTCGCTCGGAGGCGGCCTGTGGAGGCGGGTTGCGGTACCCCACCCGCCCTGGGCATGGAGGGTGACAAGGTGAGGGGCCGCTGAGAAGCGGTCGGGGCTCCGGGTGAGCCAGCAGGTGCCGCCCGGGTCCGACTCCCTGCGAACGTCGTGCCAGGGGCCTTCTGCTTTGTCCCCGGGAGGGCCCTGAGGAGGCGGCGGGAGCTGTGGTCTGCTCGGCCTCCCTGGGCCCTTATGCCTCAGGGGGTCTTGGTGCTTGCAGTGGCCGTTCCCTCCTCGCCTGGCCGCGTCCCCCTTCCGCTACTCGTGTGTTCTGGTGTGGAATAAAGCTGGGGTTCTGTTTGGGCAAAGGCAGGAACCAGCCGTAGTGGTTCTCTGCTGCCCTGAGAGCCCCCATGGCTCTTCTTGGGCACCTCTCGTCTCCGTGTTCTGTCAGCACGCTGATGAAACTCGCACCCAAGTAGTGGTAGTAAGGGAGCTCTTACTCCTCCAGCAGAAGGGTGAGGCTGTGTCGGCCACAGGTCTTTCTGCAGAAGATAGGTGGTTTATGAAAATATCCAAAGCTGTTAATGTTTCAAATCGTAGATGAAGTATATTTAGTAGTTGATACTCCTTTAACTACTAATTGTTGTGGTTTAGCTCTTTAGGAACCCACATAACTTTTGCATGATGGTGTTAAATTCCATGGAGCATGTAGAGCTCCAGAATAAAGGAAATGAAATCACGTGGCTATGCTAACATCAATTACTGTGTTACATATTCACTTGAAAAAGCAGAAGTAGCAAATCACTTTCATTACTGTTGTTTGAATCTGGATTTTACACTTATTAATTTGTGGTCATGCTGAATAGAAAATGGAGTAGCAAATACGAGTGGCTGGGCAGGGTATGTAAAGTGGTGTGTTAGGACCGCTGAAAACCTTCAGGTATCGTTTCAGTATCTGTTATATCAGTTGCCTTTTTGCTGTAAAGAGGTTAGTAAATTGTAGAAAGTTAAACTGTGATCTAACATTTTTCAGGTATGTTGGTGTAACACTGCCAAAGACCCAGAGGCAGTCAAACTACAGCCACACAGTATGAGAAAGCCTCCTTTTGCTGTTTCTATTCTATCAAATCAAGTCTATCACTGGTGCTGGTAACCTATTTGAGGGCTCTCAAATAGGCAACTTGTGTTGGAAATAAAAATAAAGTGCTTTGCTCTGACTTAAAAACCACAGACACTTTAATGTATTTCTTTTTCTTTGGAATCAAGTTCTTGATTAAAAACTTAGTAGAAAACCTGTAGTCTTTCTTGAGTGTGAGTGTACTCTTAAATTTAACTAAAGTTGCAAGGTCTCCTGTTCCATGAACTTCATAAGGCAATGTATTTATTGTTTGGTTTAAAGGACAAATTCTTAAATGTTTAAATTTTTTGTAGCACTTGTTGAGTTCCGGTAACCTTTGGGATTTTATGTCAGTTGATGAACTCCCCATGCTCTCAGGTGGATGAATTAAGTTAAACTCCAGTGTGGGTAATCTGGATTTAGGTTAGTATATAAGGACTTTTAAATTAGTAGACAGGTGAGAAAACTAACTATATAATCTTCAAGTTGGATAAATAGAAACTTTTAAGTTTTTTAAACACTTCTTATTGTGCGTACAATGATTACTTACAGAAGAACAGTGGTATCAAAGGTATTAAGTTTCTTTAAGCTTTATGAAAGATCTTTCTTTTCCTACTTATTTGTTAGTCTCCTGCAAAAGCAGAGAATTAAATGGGAAATCATAATGTAAAAGCAACAGATTCTAGTAGTGGTGGTGAAATAAAAATGTCAGACTGCAGAAAGGTGGCAGATGCACCTTTTTGGGCATTAGAGAATCCTGTCTAAATGTTTGCTGCATGCTTCCAACCTCAGCTTTGAAATAAACTACAAACTACCTTATCTGATATTGTCTGTTGGTTATACTAGTTTTAGGCTACTGACATTCTTTCTTTCTTTGCTAATATGTACCTAAATATCATCTGAAACCAATTATATATATTAGGGGATTTTAAATAGGTTAGCTTTTGAGACTATAATACAGCACTCTGTTCCTTATCCATATCCTTCCAGCTTACCATCACACAGAATCACAAGGTTGGGAAAGACCTTTAAGATCATCAAGTCCAACTGTTCCTGTCCTATGTGAACCATATCCCTAAGTACCTCATCTACCCTTTTTTTAAACACATCCAGGGATGGTGACTGAACCCCCTCCCTGGGCAGCCTGTTCCAAGCCCTGACAACTCTTTCAGTGAAAATTTTTTTTCCTAACATCTAATCTGAATAAGTTCTGTGGAGTTTCTTAGGCTTTGTTAAAACTTCACTCCAGAAAATGATCAGGTCAAGAAAATGATCATACTAGATGAAAGTATTCAAAAGATTAAAATTCCTCATTTGCTTAAGTGGTCTTAAAATCCACAAAAGATCATATTGTTTGTGGCACTGAGGGATTTTTTGTTGTTTTGCTTTTTTATTTAGCAGCCAAGCTGTTAAAGGAACTCTGCAAAGGAGGATAGAGGAAATATCACATATTTATCTAGGGAGGAATCTAGTGTAACAATGTCTGTGTATACTCTGATAATTTTCATTATTTTTTTTGCTTTTTTCTTCCATGATACGTGTAAATACTTCACGTGGTGGTGAAGTATGTAATCTGAACCATTTTAAAGTACTAAGTGAAGACCATAAAATAATGCCAGCAGTTTTTTGAGATGCATGCAGTTATTAAACCAGAAGCATCCTTGGTTCACTTGAAATTCACAGTAATCTAATTGTTTTTAACTTCTGGTTTTTAAGAGTCTAGCAGAAATGTGTTGTAGCTGTGTTAGATCCCTGCTGATGGGAAAGCAAAAAAAAAAAAAAGATTACATTTGTCATGGTATTTTTAGAGTCTCTGCCTGTGCATGTTATTTATCCTTGGAAATTTCTTACAGCTGAGTTTGGGGCGGCTCAAATGATACATATGTCAAAGGGGAAAATTCTGTATGTACCGTGTGCCATGTGAATGAGTTCTGTGAGTGATTCTGCAGAAAAAGGATCTGGGGGTCCTGGTGGACAGAAACTTCATCATGGTGCTCTTCACAGGGTTATGGTTAACCACATACTGGTTTATGTGTATGATAAAGATCAGAGCTAGCAGGTGTAGGGAAGACTGTTCTCTACTCAGTACTTGTTAGGCCCTGTCTGCAGTACTATGTCTGGTTTTAAGTACTAATCATAGAATGTATTAGGTCGGGAGAGACCTTTAAAGCTCATCTAGTCCAACCCCCCTGCAGCAAGCAGGGACATCTTCACTAGATCAGGTTGCTCAGAGGCCCATCAAGCCTGACCTTGAATGTCTCCAGGGATGAAGCCTCCCCTACCTCTCTGAGCAAGCTGTTCCAGTGATCCATCCTTGCATTGAAGAATTTTTTCCTAATATCCAACCTAAATCTCCCCTCTTCTAGTTTAAAACCATTACCCTTCGTCCTACTGCTACATGTCCTTGTGAACAGTTCTTCCCCAGCTAATAGGATTCCGGAGTAAGGAACAGAGATGGATGTGGGGCTGGAACCCTGATATCTGTGGGAAAGAGGTCAAGGAGCTGTTTGAGCTAGAGAAAAGAAAACTAAAGGGGATCAAAGAGCCCTCTTCAAGTATTTGAAAAGGATCAGTGGAAAAGATGAAGCTAGATTCTTCTCTGAGATGTATCGTGTGAGGGGTCAGAAGGTAGTGGCACTGGCTGCCACCATGGGAAATTGTGATTGAGAGTAGTCAAACCCAAGATTCAGGTTGCCCAGACGACCTCCGAGATATTTAAACCTCACCTATATAATCCTTGACCAGGACTTTGAAGTTAGGTATAGTAAGAAGGTGGAACTTAATGACATTGATATGATACATTGCTACGTTCCAAACGTGGCTTGACTGTGTACCCACCTGGTCCATCATTGGAAGACAAATTTTAAGTGTTTCTTGAAAGGCCACACTGTTATGCACCACAGGCACTGACCTGAAAATTGGTTGCCGTGTGCGTACAGAGCTGGATAATCCAGCAGAAGCCTGAGCTTCAGATCTCTTCCTGGTCCATTCAGATCAGGTACACTCTAAGTATACACATTAGGGCTAAATCAAATGAATGTTTATGTTACAGGATTCAGTGGTACTTGCCATATATACCTTGCTCCTTTCCTTTGAAAAACTGTTCGTTGATAAATTTTTAGTACTCCCTGCAAATTGATTACTCAGTCTTCTGTTGTCTCTTCTGTTCTAGAGAAGAACCAAAGAAGATACTTGGAAATCTGAAGAACTTAGGAAACATCTTAGGGTAATTTTATTTCTATTACTTTTGATGTAAATTTTCCTTGCAATAGTGGAATTTAGTGATGGCCTGAACATAGAAGGTTGACTGTTCTACTAGCCATTCTGCCTTGTGAGATCTATAATCATTCTTCAAGGCATTTTGTGCACCAGAAGCTTTAAATCTGCATCATTGAATACACACAGTGCAGATCTTTAATGTGTAGCTGCTAATTTCCTTGCCACAATTGACTGTTCAGGAATTGGTCTAGTCCAGGTGTGGCCAGAGGCTGCCCCACTCAACTGGTTCCAGCTATACAAGTCTCAGATTACAGATTTCTTAATTAGGTAAATGGAAAAAACCCCCATTATTATGGTATTCAGATGGCATGCAATGGCATCCGATTTGCTAGCCACCCACATCCAAGTTACAGCTTTGCTTTATATATACATCCTCACTTTCCTGCATGTATATTATGCATGGTATTTGTTATCATCATCTGTTATGTTTGTCATGTGCTTTTAAACTGGTTAATTACTTTATTCACTGGTCAGGTAGGCATTCAGGTTCCAGTCAGTCACACCATTTATTGTCATATTAGTTTTGTCCTATATTTTTTTAAAAGCTGTTTTTCAATATGTATTTTATTTCCTGTGTCTTGTGCAGATCTTCATTAGTCCTGTGATAAACTAAAGCATTCTACTTATTAATCTGTTTCCTAGCTTTCTGTCAAAGCTCCCTGTTATTTTAGTGCCAGTGCTACAATATAAGTACTTTGTATTTTTAAGCTATTCAGTAACATTTCCACTACTTCCATGTGGGCTAAAGCAAGCAAGTTTTGAGTTGAAATGCTTTAGTTCCAACAGAAGTGGTGCGGTTGGACTTTATTTCTGTGAAGCAGATGGATGAAGTTTAATACACTTTACTCATTGACTATAATCAAAGCAAGTTCTGTTTGTTCTGCATTGAGTAAATAGCTGAAATCATGGATGTAGTGAAATCAGTGGGAGGTGTGCTGCTTGCTTCAGGAAGGTTAAAATACAGTCTGTTGTGACTTTAGAGAAATATAAGAATAGTTGCATCCTCAAGGGATCTAGGCCAAAAACTTACTTTCATAGTTTTTTATATGCTTTTTTCTGTTCAAGTAAAAATTAATCTTCTGTTCAAATGGCGGCTGCAGGAAGCCCAGTTATCTTTCATTTATATCAGTAATGTATTTTACAAGATGCTTAGTGAATTTTTCACCTAGTTAAGTGTTCGATCTAGCTCTAAACAGAATCACAATTCCACTGTAAATATTTTAGAAAATTCTTTCCAAATACATGAAAAATGCAGCTTATTATTTATTTCACTTATTAATTCTTTGTACAATAAGTACAGACACAATGTTAATTTTATGAAGTGAGCCTATATATATAATCAGCATTTTAATACATTTTTGGAAATTAAACTCATAGTTAGCAATGCGCTATTTTTTTCCCACATGAATATATTTTATAAAATAGGTTGTTGAATTGTAATATAATTTATTTATCTATCTATTTATTTATTTATTTCAGGTATCACAACCAGATAGTCAAAATGAAGACCAAAAGCACAGAGAAAAGAAACTGCAGAAAGAAAAATCTGTTTATGACACAGAGACTCATAAACACGAACGCAAAGACAGGGAAAAGAGCAAGGAACGAACGAGAGAGAGATTTAAATCTAGTGAAAGAGAAAGAGATAAAATGAGAGAAAGGGGAAAAGAGCACCAGAGAGGAGGAGACCAAGAGAGATACAAAGATAAGCTTCAAGAGTCAAGTTTGGAGAAGGAAAGATACAGTGTACCAAAAGATAAAGACAGGGCAAGCAGTAGAGAACAAGACAAAAAGCATAAAAGACATGAGATAAAGCAAGTAGATACACAACATAGTCTGAAATCATTTGAAGGACGAGATAAAGAACATCACAGAAGAAGAGAAAGCAGGCATTTCAGTAAGTGGCTTTGGGTTGCTGTTGCACTTTGAAATATTTGATATTTAGATAGAAATATTCTGAAAACGTACCCTATCTGTACAGAGAAGGTAAAGACAGGCAGGTATGAGTAGCTACTGAAATGTGTATCTTCTTGGAATCTTGTGGTAACCTAGTTTTATTTTGGTGCTCTTGAAAGTGTTGATGCTTGTTTCCCTTCCCCTGAAGAGATGGTCAATGCCACTAGTTTTCTTGGTCAGTTGAAGAGAAGTCCGTTCTGCCTAGCCATGCTCTATTGAGTGATCCATTTGAATCTCCAAGTTGCAGTGTGATTGCTGAAGTTAGGAGCATGTGTCATCATTACTCTGCCATTATGCAAGGCAGTTGAGAACAGAGGGAAAGAAAAAGGAGTAAGCAGCTTTGGAGAGAGATATTAAGTTATTTTTAGAAAGCTCTTATGTTTTAGAAAACTATTACTGTTTTCTATATGCTAGAGTTAATTATGTACAGAGTTTAATAAAATCTGATCATTTATTTATACATATATTTTTATTTTGTAGAAGAGGAGAAAACAAGAAGTGAAGAGCGAGAAAGAAGACATACAGAAAAGAAGGTAAGGGAAGGGAAAGGAATGAAGTGTTTCATGATGGAATTAGATGAAGTTGTAGAATAATGAAGAAACTGGATGAGACTCCAGTTCCCAAGAAAGCCAAGAGATAGAAAGGTCCTCAACACAAGTGTACAAAGCGTGCACCAAGAAAATATCTGAGCCATTCTATTTTAAGGACATAATTTTTTTTAAGTAGAAGTAAAATTAAATTTATGTAGCAAAAAGTGCTCTATTTTTGTACAGCTACATCAGAATTTTTCATCTGCAATTTATGCCTTTATTACATGGATGTCTTATTTTGTGTTAGATCACCTAGTAAACATAATTTTTGTGTGAAGAATACATCATCAAAATAGTTTTTGTAGCAAAGTACAGAGTGTTCCAGGTGAAATGTCAGAATCTCGAGTGATATAATAATTTGAAACTTGCCCTTCTAGGAGATTTGAAAAATCTGTCTAGAACATCCACATGGCAGAAAGAGATTAGGAACTTAAAAATCCATCATTCTAATGGTCAAAAATGGATAGATTTCTGAAGATGAAACAGTCTTAGAGAACTTTCTAACTCTTTAATGTTATTTTTCTCTTTCCAGGATAATCATACCAAAAAGAGCACTGATAAATTTTTAGTCTCCCAAGTTGAAGGAGACGAACATGTGTACAAGTTACAGAAAGATCAAGAGTTGGCTAAAGAGAGAGAAAGAAGACACAGAGAAAAAAAAGAACCTTATATTAGGCTAGGAGAAGAGAGGCTTTCAAAAGAGAGAAGTCATAAACGTTACGAAAAGGAAAAGGAAGAAAAACATAAAGCAAAGAGATCTAAAGAGGGATCTTCTCATGGACACAGGGAAGGACAACCAGCAGAAGCTAAAGAGAGAGTAAGCAGCAGAGAAAATGAAAAACAGAAGCATAATCTAAGGGTTAGTTTTTTTAAGGCTTTAAAACGTTACCTTATAACTTGCTTTAATTGTTGATATATCATTATTGATAACATGACTAAGAAAAATACTAGGGCTGTAAGACAGCAATTCCTGAAATTTGAGGCTGAAGTGATAGATTAAAATACTACATCTGCATTTAAGTATCCAGACCTGATTAATTCCATTAAATTTAAACTAGAAACTTGTCTATATGATAGAAACATTTTTATTCTTAAAATTCTTTGTTGCTGTAGCTTTTGAAATCTCTGCCAACAGTTTGAAGTGGAGATGACATTAGGCTGGAGGTCCATAAAAATGTATTGTCTGCCTTTATAGAAAAAAATATTATTTTAATAGAAGTAATTTTCATTATTGCCTGTAAAGGGAGCATGGATATATACCTCAAATAGGCACATGAGTACAGATCCCTTGTTTTTGAGTTTTGCCTCTACTTTGTTAAACAAAGGAGAAGACTCAAGATACTTTCTTGTTCCCTTGCTGAAATGCATTGCAGAAGGGGATAGAGCCAAACTGAATTCCCACATATTTAATGTTTTCAGGAGAAGCTCATATTATGTGCAGAGCAAATATTTTATGAGTTTTTTTCTTTGCTTACCATATCTGTAAGGCAGAGTTTATTCTGATGTTAGTGCATACACAGAACTTTTTACAAGCAATTACTGATAAAAATAGAGTGTGTTTCATTGAAACCTTTCTTACTATTTAATATCACTCCTCCTAATACAGGTTCATATACGTATTTCCTCCCAGCATTTCTGACACATGAATATTGTTGCTTCTTTTACAGAACAGCGAATACAAAAAAGAGGGGAGGATTCAAGAAGAAACGAGCCATCAGCATGTAAGGTATGTTGTCAGCCACAATTCTCATTCTTAAACCCTAGTTTAGCTTGCTGTCTAGAAGACTGTCATGCTGGCTTCTGAGAATATTGACAGAGGTAGTGGAATTTCTAGCACTGTTGGCTAATTGTTACTACTGTTTCTTAAGCATGAGACAGATCATATTAATCGCAGTGAATTTGTCATTGTGAGAGTGTATTCCTGTACAAAAGAATGAAATGTTTTGGAATAGATACATTGGGATGCTTTCTAGCAGCAGCACTCCACTGGGTCAGGCAGTGCTGAGTGTACAGGTTATGTTTTGAAGCTGTTGCTGATGGGGTGTTTTGCTTGTGCGTAGTGGGGGTAAAGGAGTTCGGCATTTCTGAATGGCAGAAGCGGCAGTATGGTTTATTGGGATGTCCCAAAACCCTGGTTCAGCCTCAAGCATGGTCAACATTCAATCATTGGATTTGTTTTGAGACAATCCAGACTTCTATTGTTATGTTTTCTTATGTTTGTCAGCCCAACAACAGTATATATGAATACCCTCTTACTTAAGAAGTCAGAATATTCTCTTCTTGAAGTCCAAGACTCCACTTATAAAATTATCAAATAGATTAGAGAGCTGGTTGTTGATTTTCTCCTTGCTCTCTGCCCGTTTATATTGACCTCATAAATAAAACCCCTGAAGGAAAGACCAAGTTTGAATGTCAGGCTATGATTTATAGCTTTAATGCATGTGACATCAACCTGTTCTTGATCTCCAGTTTACTGCAGATGTTAATACAACTTGTAGATGTGTGGGTTTAATAGGTTGTTTTCCTCCTGATTTTTTTTCTTATGTTTTGATGCAGTTACAGGCAAGATTTTTGCAGTTCTTAGCTGATTAATCACTTGGTTGTTTCATTATCATTTTGTATCATAAATGGAGATTTATAAAAGTATTTGTAGATATATTTTAGTTTATTGGACATTTTCAACAATTTTTTCCCTTTTCAGGAAAAGACGACTTTATTTTTTTAAAACCAACAAACAAAATACCCAGAAAACAAAACCAAAACTAATGCTTTTTTCTGAGCTAACCAATACAACTGATGCTCTCTTTTTCAACAGGACTGTAAAAGATAAAGGAAAACTCATAGAAAAGGAGGAAAGGGACACAAAACAAGAGGTAAAACTACTTGGTTTTGGAACTTAGAATGTTGCATTTTTCTTGGGATTAGTAACAATTACAATATGTATTTCAATATAATGCTAAGATAAGATTGATGTATATTGGTCTTCAGTTATCAACTAACCTCTCTTTCTGGATACAGCACTAGAAAACTTACTTATTCTGTATAGATTTCCAGTGCATTGAAGGTAGCTATCTATTCAGCAGTGTTTCAGAAGTTCCAGGTAGCAGCTGGCATAGATGTTAATCCTTAAGGCCTAGATTCAGCTCACCTTTTGGTGTGAATTGTCCATGGTGAGGACCTAAATTTCCCTAAATTTCCTTTGTAGTTTGTGGAGAGAAATAGGCAGTTCAGTTTCCATTTTGAAATCTGTTGAAATTCCTTACACAAGGATAATATAGTCTATGACTTTGAAGATCCTATTAAAGAAAAAAGGCTGACTAAACATTGGATAGGTTGCTGTATGTCCTTTTAAGCTTCTCTCTTTGGGGCACATGTTGGGGTAATTGAATGGCATTACTTTTAATGCAGTTGAGTAACCTACAGAAAGGCAATTTTTTGGAAGTTATTTCAAGGATCCCATGTAAATGCACTAGAGAAATCAATGTTAACAGAATTATTTATGTATAAATATACCTTATTTACCTGTTGGAAGCAGCAAAAGGAAGAGATGGATACAATATCTGCATTCTTTTATCACCAGATTGTATCTGCTGGTATAAATTAGATATAGGGATAATTTGGTCTAATCTTCAAAAAAGTAGAACGGTCTTAATTTGCTGTTGCACCTGCCCTAAGAGCTATTGTATACTACTGAAATTACAGGCAACATAGCAATTTTATGTCTTTCCTGGTAAAAACACTGATGGGAAAACGGTCTTCCCAAGATAGGGTTGAATTCTGTTTTGTCTTCCTGTATTATTCTTTGAAATCAGTAATTACCACTTGTCAGTGAACTTATGTTTCTAAACTGAATGTGTTGTATGTTTGCTCAGAAATCTAGAAATAGATGAGAAGACAACTATTCATCTGTCTTTATGCTAAGATTTGGCAGGTAAAGATTTATTTTTTTAAGGTTATTTAACAGTTTGATTTATTTTTCTCATTTAGGAAATGCAAGATACACACATCGATGATTCAGATGTGGGATTTGATAACTTTTCAGCAAATTATGAAGATGATTTTGAAGTAAGTAAAAGCATGCAATTGTCTTTTTGAAGAAATTCTCGACTGTCAAAATAGTGATTAACTTTATTCATAGAAATAGAAATTACAGGATGTCACGTGGTTGTTTCTTATTCTTTTTTGGTGACACTGACCTTACCTTGGCTAGCAGTAGAAACTTTGCTATATTTTTACTTAGCTCTGCTATATACTTACTTAGTTTTCATCAGAGGTTGGGAACTAACTTTTGCTTTTGAGTTAAAATTTTCACATGATGCTCTTTCTGTCTTCCTTAATTTCAATTATTTAAATGATTTTCTGTGGAAAACATAATCTTTTTTTGAGCACTGAAGAAAACCACTTTAGGATTGTCTTCTATTGATTAAAATTACCAATCAAGAAATGCCATTTTCTTTCTGTCAGACAGTTGTTTTGAAATGCATTTCAGTCACAGGATTTATAGCCATCTGTATGAGAATTTTTATTTCTTAAATAGAAATGTATATCAGTTATTGAAAGACCTGTTACTTCTAAAGGAATATGAAGATGATTTTGAAGATGATGATGAAGACAGAAGTGGTGAAGAAGGAGATGCAGAAGAAAACCCAAGAGAGATTCCATTTTCCAGAACATCAGAAATTGAGGAAATTCAAAGAGCAATTAGTGCAGAAAATGATAGAATTTTTAATTTACTGCCAAAGAAACTTGAAAATGTAAAAAAGGAACCAGTTATGGGTATGTGACTAGACACCAGTCTTTTTTTTTTTTAATTATCTGTATGAGTAACACATACAATTTACGAGTAAACAGGCCACTTTTTCTAGAAGCCTTTCTGGTCTTCTGGATGAGTCACTTAAATTTTTGGGTAAGTACTGTAACTTTCACACTGATAAAGAATGATTCAGAGGAATTGATAATCATTTAAAATGTGAAGTATAAAAATGTACAGACTGACATTTGATATGTCTTATTTTGGGTAAGAGGAGGATATGAGAGTCTGGATTTTGAAAACTGGAGGAGTGCTGGAGCTGTCTGGGGCTTCCGGTGATATTCATTTGCCTTTTTCTTTTAAGTAAAGTTGAAGCCACTGTTCTGTGTGGGAAGGAGAGAGAAATACAGATACTACTTAAATGTATAGTTCTATATCACTTCTGAAATGCAGGTTTTTTCTGAAATGTGGCCGTGTAATTATTGTCTTGTATTCAATTGATCGATCTGGCATTTACAGGTTGTCTGACTTCAATTTAAAGAACTACAGCTGTGGTTCCCTTTTGCATTCTCCACTCATGGGTACGGCAGCATAGAATCATTGAGCAAAATAATCTTAAACAGCTTTTTGTGCTCGTTCATACAAGTTAGTACACCCAGGGAAGAAGCAGTATACTGTAATATTAATTTCTTCTTGCAGGAGATTTATGCAATTGTTATTCTTCTAGTAAATAATATGGAATCAATGAAAGAATTCCATTAATGCTATAGATCTAATAACAGGATGGAACTCTAATATAAAATTCTGCATTGTAGCACTCACTGCTTTATTGTATATTACACACCACTTTTTATGCTGAAGCTTTAATCTAATTTTGTTAAAATGGCTGTTGATCATTCTGGTAATAACTTTAGAAGTTTAAAAGCATTTTGCAAACAGGCTGTCTTCTTCTGAGGAAGTGAAACACAACTGATCCTGACTGGAAGTTGGATATTAAGGTCGGGTAGCTACCACCTAACCAGGAAAACAAGTAAAATCGACATGAGCTAAAACACTGTAGTTGTAGTGTGGCTTTTAAAGCAAAAATTTTTAATATTTTGCTTATTCATCTAGAGGCATCAGTTAAGCTTGTGTTGATGAGGTTCTCATCCAGCTGTAGCAGTGAATTCTTTCTTAGAGCTGTAGCATGCACATGGTGTAGTCTGCATGAATTTGACATGGTCTTTAGAATTGGTCATAGGGTGTTTTACTGTACACAGGGGAACCTGTTTGTTCAAGGATAGGAGAAAGAAAGAGGCACTTTCTGCATCACAGTCTTCAGTGGTCAGCCATTTTGAATTGATTGGTGAAGGACCATCATAAGGGGAAAATCCTGACCAAAGCTGAAGTTAAGCTTATTGTACTGATAACTCTGCTAGAGCACATTGTGTAATGTCCAACCTAGTAACTTTGAGTACCTGTGTTGTAATAAATCTACTGCTTTGTAAGACTTACAGCTTTATACTTTAATGCACTGTGAAGTGTGAATTATAACACTAACAGTGTTTTATAATATCACAGAAAAGCAGTACCCTTCTGTCAGAGACTCTTTTTGTGGAATATTCATGGATTTTCAGATGGCAAACCAACGACAAAGTAGCCGAAGTATGGCTAGTAAGCAGAAGTAAGTGCATATTAAATAATCCACATGAAATGATAACTCACTGTGAGATGTAATTTTTCCTTTATATTTGAAAGATGTGGTTTATAAATGTGAAGATTTTAGAGTCAAATATTTTGTAAACTAACAGTAATTCATTCTTACATAAAATTTACAGCCTTTACTTCATGTCATTTTATAGCAGAAATTTGTAGATCAGTTTGTGTTTCATTATATTACTGAACGAGTTGCCAGGGTTGTAATTTCTTTGTATGATTCTTCAGACACTTAATTAGATACTGACTGACAGTACTAAAGAGCGAGCCTTTTAGCTGCTCTCAGGACTCTGCAGAACTGTGATTTCTTGAAATAACCAAGACACTATATGGTACATACTGTTGCCAAAATAGCTTGTCCCCTTCAAGGATAACACAAGTTGGTGTAAAAACATGCTGTAACTGATCTAAAATTGTTATAGAATTGAGACATCTAAGACAGCTCTGTATTAAAGAAACAAATTGATGCCTGTTTCCTGTGGAACTTGCCAGGAGGTACAGATTTATCTGAAGCATTGTGTGTATATCCAATTTTCTGTTCCATCAATTGCATGCATAAACCAAGAATATTAAATTTCACTGATAATGCTAGATTCCCCAGCTTTGTAGCTGCACATCAGTGCCTAATCTTCACATAAAGGAGATTTTATTGTATAGTTGGTCTAATTCACTTTGCCTAAATTTATATGCCCAAATTTTACATGACTTCATTATCTAGGCTTCCTCTGTAGACAGTGGAGACAGACTAGGAAATCTTTAACTTGGTTTAACTTGGGTGGCAGCTAAAACAAGCAAAGAGCTGTTCCCTTCCCAGCCCAGATCAAAAAGGAAAAAAAAAAAAAAGGTAAAACTTGAGGCTTGAGATAAATACAGTTTAATAGGGCAGAAAAGAAAAAAGATGACGATGAGTGTTGAACCTTGTAGGGCTGGATAGATTTTTGGACTCAATGATCTTGAAGGTTTTTTCCAACTGAAACCATTTTATAATTCTATGATAATAATAACAGAGTATACAAAACAAGTGGTGCACAGCACAATTTCTCACCACCCGAAGCTGATACTCAGCTAGTTCCCAAGCTGCCCCACCTCCCAGCCAACCTGCACTTATATACGGAGCATGGCATCATATGGTATGGAATATCTCTTTGGTCATTTGGGGTCAGCTGTCCTGGCTGTGTGCCCTAACAATTTCTTGGTTGCCCCCTGCCTTTCTTTTAGGCAGAGCAGTAGCAGAAGCTGAAAAGTCCTTGACTGCTTGGCAACAACTAAAATATTAGTGTGTTGTCAAGGTTATTCTCATCCTAAATCCAAAACACAGCACTACACCAGCTGCTAGGAAGAAAAGTAACTCTATCCCTGCTGAAACCAGGACAGAAATTCAGGAAGGCATCTTGCTGAAGAACTGCCTTCTGAAGTGTTTGTCAGCATCTACTGATTATGTACTATGACTGATAATGACTATGTATATAACTTCATGTAGATGCTAGCAGTGTACCTAACCTGTGAAGATAACTAGCATTTTCATGGAAAGAGAAAGGGTTTGTGGAATTCAATGCTGTGAAAATACATTGCTACCAGTAGATAGATTGAAAGTATCCCATAAATGAGCCATGTAATTTTGGAGTTGTAAGTATTAATATGACGCTTTTTAGTTTATTTTAAGGATTTTTCTGTGCGTATCATTAAGATTTGTAACTAGGAGGCAACTTTCGTAGGTTTGAATTAGGTCTGAGCAGCTGGTGCCTGCAATGTTTGTGAAGAGGTGGTGTATTAGGAAGTAGAAATAAGAATAAAATGTTTCTAAGAACATAGAATAGGTGTTACTAAGTAGCAAAAAGAAGATGTGAAAAATTGTCCTTTTGCATAAAAAAAAATCCAGCCTAAAATAATTGGAGGAGTTATTTTTTTATCATTCCAGAAAGGGAATTTAGGAAGATTGTGGCATTTCATAGGACAAAGAGATTCAAGTATCTCAAATACTATACAATGTGCTAAACAACAAAAAATTCAAGTGGAAAAATGCATAGTCTATCTCAGTCCTGAGTATACTTATCTTCATACAATTAAGTTCAAGTCCAATAATCTAAATAGATGGTTTTTAGAGCTCTACATTTGGGGATGTCAGTATTCGCATCCATACGTTAAGAATCAGCAATAGATTAATTTCATGTATATATTGAAAATATATTTTAGGATTGCTGCTGGTTTTATTTGTCTCCCTGGTGACGTAAAGAGGTACAAATTCAAGCAGTCAGTGGAACTCATTCAGAATACATTTGAATAAATCTAATAAAACCAGCACATTATAGATGTACGCATGTGGATGATGTAAGTTAATTAGTTTAGGAGAATTAGCCAGAACTCTAACTATAGGAAGAAAGTAACATTCATCTGCTCCCTCACAGAACAGCTTTCAAATACTTAGGCAAGATGGTGGTGCTAGGTTTTGAAAGTTTGGGTTTCTTTTGTAATAAACCACATACGTTTGTTGTTTGCAGTTGTCATTGCATTTTCAGAAATTATCGTTATCTCAGTATAAAATTAAGTGAGAACGCATATGTATTTATATTGATATATTATTGATCAGTTAATTTTGGTACAGCTTCAATTCACACACATTGTTAGAACTGTGGTACTGTACAAAAGCAGGTTGATTTTCTTTTGAAATACCAAATACTTGGCCTTAACCATTTTTTCTTTCTTTTTTTGAAACACATTTAAAGAAAACGGATTTCAGAACTTCTCCCACTAATTGATCTGGACTTCTCTGTTAGTTTTTCTTTATTGGATTTGCCTCCTGTAAATGAGTACAACATGTACATCAGGAGTTTTGGTAGAATGAACACTAAGCAGGTGGGTAACAAATATGGAGTAATATTTAAATCCTGAAAGTGCTGATTCTTGTTCTGGAAAATAATTTTCCTTACAAAAGAAGCTAATATGTAAAGTAAAACAATAATAATTTTTATCTTTAAGCCTTAATTTTCATAAAGCAATGATATAAAAATTTGTGGCCAGACAGACCATTTCCTTTCTGTCTTGGAAAGGGACGACTTCTGTCCCCAGTACTTTCTATATATTTGTCATTGTCCCAGGTATACTGGGTTTAGCATTTAGGCATAATGTAAGACATTCTGTATTTTTGCAGTAGCATTTTTCTGTGAAATGTGGTGAATTGTGCATGGGCAGAATAGAAACGCTGTGTCAGTGTGCCAGAATTTACAAAGGAAAGAGGTTGGGCATATCCCTTTTAAAGTGACTGTTTAGGTTCTGTTCAGTTACTTGCTGTCGTTTTTAGCATGTATGTTGATGACTTTATTTTTCTGCTTTAGGCATATGTTCAGTGTAACGATGATAATCTTGAGAAAGACATTCAGACTGAGGAAGTTGAGACATTGGAGAAATGGACACAGCATCCAGGAGAAAGTGCCCTTGTATCTGGAGGTGAAGAACATGTTAATCATAGTTATTTGTGGATGTATGCACGTAAACTTTCTCTTTTGAATGCCTCTATTAACAGAATTTGTAATGTGGCAGGCAGCGTGATAGCAAACAGCTATAGGCATGCTTAATCCCCTTGTGGAGGGGGAGGAGGAGAAGTAGCAGAAATTGTTTCTTCCTCTTGGATTGCTGTTTTTGTAGGCAGTGGATACAATTCCCCAACAGATCTTGTTATTCAGTACTGTTATTGTTGCTGAAGAGAAGTTCATTCCTTAACAATTGTGTTGTTTCTTAATTGATTCCCTTTTGGAGCTTCAAGTCTGGTTTTGTTTGTTGGTTTTTTGTGGGTTGTTTTTTTTTTTCCTTAGGTCTCATAAATAGCCAGGATATGTCAGTGAATAGAGCTCTAACACCTAAAATTGATGCACAAAGATTAACAAATTTCCTCCGGTCTGCTTGCCAGGTACATTTTTGTACTTAATATCTTTTATGAGATGTGTGCATAAGTATATTGCTTACAATACTTGCTCTGACTGATTTAAGTAATGCTCATTATCAGTGAGATTCATCTCTCTCTGCTATGTAACTTTTACACCTCTAAAGCCATATTTGCAAAGATATAAAATGTGTTGATAAAGGTTTATTAAATTAATCCACATACTTTAGAAAGCTGCAAATAACAAAGCTGAAAGATAAGACAACCCTTTTATTTCTGTAAATGTAATTATGTTTGAAAGGTGATCGCTGTTTTACTAGAGGAAGATGAAGTTGCAACAGAACCCATGTGGAAACTAGGATCTCAACAAGCCAGTCTGTCTATTAGTGATAGCTGTTTCCAGTTAAATACTAACCAGGCCTTCCTCCAAGGTAAGGGAACTTTATTCTACACCTTTTACTATACAGTGTATGCTGCTCTTCCTCTTGCAAAATACCATGTTCTTTGTCATGACTGAAAGGCAAACAGCACATCTCAGGATATATAGATGATGTAAAACCCACTTTGGTTTTAATTGCACTAATCTTGCTGTAACTCTGCAGATTGGTTTCACATATGGAACATCAGAGCATCCTTGCTGCTGCAAAACTAGAAATTTAGCCAGTGATTAGCATGATATAGGGGTGCCCTGGATGTAGTTTCTTGTCCCTGTTGTTGAAGGGCCATCCCAGGGGGTGTAATTTTGTTTAGGCTCTTTATACTGAAAGTAGAACCAAAGTTGCAAATACAGCAAGGTTATTGAAAAGGAAGAATGTAGGCTGATGTATTTGAACTGCAGCTGTATCTTCCTAATATAAACAGTAGAAGTTCAGATAAAAAGAAATAGGAAGAAGAAAACATTGTAATTATGTTGGGAAAACCTGTTATAGCACAAAACCATACATAGACTAACATGAACACATAAAACAAAGAAGAAAAAGCCTTTCTGTTTTTGCCTGTGCTGTTTCCTGTTTGAGACAGCTTAATTTTCAGTGTATCTAATGGCAACAGATCAGATTGGCTTGCTTATGCCCAGAACAATTATGCTATCAACTTCCTGGGTCTCTTCCTTTTTGCTTTTTACTTCTAATTTTGTGGACTCCTTCTCTAGTCCCTCCTTTTCTCTTGTATAGTGTCAAAAGCATCCCACTCTTAATAGAAACATTCCTCATAATTGCATCTTTGCTTCTTTGGTTGCTATAGCAGCTAAATGTGCTTTTTTGTCTGCAGCAAATTTATCTTTTTTTTGTTTGTTTGTTGTTTTTGTTATGATTTAGACCGAAAAATATCCTGCCTATATGTCTCTCAAGTTCAGAGGCAGACAATACTTTCTGTTCATGGATTACCTGAAAAGGCAGGTGGTGTTTTACTGAACAGAAAAAGTATCATATGTGTTTGGAACATCTGGCAGCCCTCAAGTCCTCAGAAAGTTTTAATATGCGATTCAGAGGTATGTTTATATAGCATCCTATCATAGAATCACAGAATTGTTTGTGTTGGAAGGGACCTCAGAGCCCATCTAGCTCCAACCCCCTGCCATGGGCAGAGAGAGACACCCTCCACTAGACCAGAGTGCCCAAAGCCCCATCCAACCTGGCCTTGAGTACTGCCAGGGAAGGGGCAGCCACAGCTTCTCTGGGCATCCTCTGCCAGGGCCTCTCCACTCTCACAGGGAAGAATTTCTTCATCATATCTAATCTAAATCTACCCTCTTTTAGTTTAAAGCCATTACCCCTTGGTCCTATCACTCCCTGCCCATGTAACCTGTCCCTCTCCAGCTTTTCTGCAGGCCCCTTTAGGTACTTCCAGCCTGCTGTGAGGTCTCCCCGGAGCCTTCTCTTCCCCAGACTGACCAAGCTGAACTCTCTCAACCTGTCTGTATAGGAGGATGCTCTAGCCCTCTGTTCATCTTTGTATGGCTGCCTATTGAATAAAAAGCTGGTTTATGTGTCTTTTATTTCTTGTCTTGCTGCAAGATAGGTAAACTTTTGAGAAACATGTTTGAACCTAGTAAGCAAGTATTTAAATAAATAGTCCTTCTACCACAAACACTTATGTCTCTTCTGGATTTGCATGCCTAGAAAGAATCAACCATGTGTATTTTTACTGCTTAACAGGTGATATGTTGTTGCTTTAGTCCCAGTAAAACAACATTAGTTTTTGCTGGGACAGTAGATGGTTCGTTGTTGGTGTGGGATCTCCGAGAAGACTCAAGAATGCATCCTCAAATGACAATTGGTGAAACTGCCTGGACATTCAGAGTTCCTACATTTTCCACTGGTTAGTATTTATGTATTCTGATTAGTCATTCTGGGGGCGGTGAAACAATTCCACTACTAATTCTGCTAAGAATACTCTTTCTCAGTAGTTTAGCCAGTTCAGATACTATGCTTAGTCAAGTGAAAATTGCCAGTCAGCAATAGCTGTAAAGAAATGTAAACCAACTAAATATGCATTGAGCAGTGACAATAGAGAGGTGGACCAGATGTAGAACCTAAGGAGCACTGTAATATTAAAATGGACTACTCAACTACTACCTCAATGGAAATGATTAGCTTAATCAATTGTATCGTGTTATCTCCCTTAATATAACCAACAGTCCTTTTTTATCTACATCTGAGCACACGTATTGAGATGTATTTTTTTTTTAAAATCAAAGTAATTGAAGACTGTAAACCCCTCTTTCAAATGTCATTTGAAGGTTGTGGTCTGTACAAATGGTCACTTAAGTCTTGATGTTTCTATGAGGTTGCATGCAAGGTATATATCCAAGTATATACATACATAACCTTTGTTAGAATCAGTGCGGTGCTACTCTGTGGGATCTAGAGAGCTCTCCAACTCATCCCAGTGTAGATATCTGTATATGGTTAGCTGGATTGATGATATTGATTAGATTTAGTTCACTTACAAATGTGCAGCTGTCTCAAATGAGATAACATTGTGAGTGTCCATATCTTTGGCCTGACTCTCACCCTTATGCTTTTCTAAAATCCCACTTATGTAAATATATCACTTTTGGATTCTATCTAGATACACTAAAAGTTGAGTCAGCATTGTGTTTTTTTATTGCAAATTTATCAATTTTTGTAGCAATATAAGATTTAGAAATTTTTCATATTTTCATTACATACACAGCTGTCTTTTTATGATACTGTTGATTTACTATATAGGAATCGTTTGTGGATTGGAAACAAGTAGTGATGAAAGTTAAATGTCAGAGGTGATCTATATAATGCAGTATGTTCAGTTCTGAAGCCTGAAATGACATTAAGCTCAGTGCACGAGGAAAGTTCAGGAACCAAAAGTATCTGACAAAAATATATTTGAAATTGCTCTAAATCTACACTTATTTTAAAATGTTATTAAAGGTTAAATACATATTTTCTTGTGGTGAATTGTTTGTTTCAGGGTAGTTACTTTCTATTAAATAATACTTTGTAAGAGTAATTTTTCTTCAATTTTGTCCTTTCTCTAGCAAGCAGTGATTTATTTCTACTTCTATAGTTTATGGAGCTTGAAATAAACATAATTCTTTTCGTGGTAACTGAAATGGCAGATTTTATTGACATGTCTGGTGCAGTGGTACAGAAATGGTGCAGCAATCATTTGGAAAATGAGAAGTAAATACAAGTGGTGAAACATTGATTTATCTAGTAGTATTCTGTTAATTTGGGAGAGTATGCACTGTATTTCAGACTTTTACAAAGTAATTTCTTATTAAGTTCATTACTTGCCATTCTTTCTTTGTAATCATCCCTCTCCCATAAGCCAAAAAATTATTAGGGATTTGTTGTTTGTTGAAAATAACAGTGTTTACCTTTCATTACCTTTAAGTACAGATGGCATTCTGAGCTCAGTAAGTCACACCTCTCCTATACTAGCAGTGGAACCTGTCTCGACCTCTCTTCACACTGATCAGAATTATGGGCTCTCAAGCCTCTCTCATCAGGAGGGTAAGTTGTTCTTGAAAGCATCATTTCATCGGAATCTTTCTTTACATATTTAATAAAACATATATGTATCATAGCCAAAATCCAGTTTATAATTCTATTCTGCCTCTCAAGTTGCCTGTAGTATCAATGGCACACAACACTCGTGTTTATCTTCTGCTCTCATTTTTACGTAACACTCATCCAGTGCAGTTTCACATAAGATGTGGGTGCATGCTTATTACAATGTTTGTTTTCAAAGCAGTATTTTGTTCTTCTATGATAACACAAGTCATCACCCAAAAACTGCATTTAGAGAAGTCTTAGTGCTTCTATAATGTACTGAAAAACCCTATTCAAGTCAGTGGAGCAACTTGCTTCTACCTGAAAGCACTTAAAATGTGTGACCGTACTTGGTGGTTCTTCCTATGCCTTATGCCTGACTTACTTTATGACCAGCCTTTGCAAGAGACTTTAATCCTCATACTCCCAAATTCTCAGACAGCGTGCTAGAGGAGACATTAATGTTTCCATTGCAGATTTTCACTTTGAAATCCATAGTAATATGGTGAAACGTGCTACATATTGTAGGTTTTACAAAACTTCACCTATTGCACTTCACATCTGTTCCAAAGTCCATGGAGAATCTGGATACTTTAAAACATGCAGACAGAAATTACCTGCTTTTCTGGGAGGACAAACTGAGCATGCTAATTTCATGCCTTCTTCATTGGTAAAATTAGGGCACTTTCCTTTTTTTATGCAGCTGAGAGGATCATAGAAGTTTCGGGGAACTTATTAACCTAGGAATCCTTTGCTGTTGTTTAGGCTGAAGGTCAGTGTATGAGTATAAATGGTTACTATTTCTTCCATAGAAATGTCAGGCCCTCCATTTCAGATAGCTTCAATGGATGAAAATGGAATCCTCAATATGTGGGTGAGTAATACATGTATGAAAAGAAAGAGCATCACATGTTGGAATAATAAAACACTTCTTCAGATACATCAGCCCAAATCTGGGATTTCTGATGAGAATTTCCTCCATGAAAAGTACAGCAGCTCTAGCCATTCTCTTGGAATTCTCAACATTTTTGACCTGACACCTTAATGTCATGAAGTTATCCTTAGGCAAAACTGTAAACAGGTAAATGAATTAATGAAAACAGGCCTTCAGTAGTTCTCCTTCGTAAGAATACATTCACATATTTCTATTGATTAATTGATCTTAGTCCTCTTTCATCCACCTATTTTATTTTATTTGAATCGCAGTGGCATCAGAGACTGTACTGGATGTATGTGAGAAATAACATTCCTAACTTAAATAAAATAAAAGTTCAAGAGGCAAAATGTGAAAATCTGTGGATAAGATTACCCTGCCTAAAATGGGAAGGAAGGGCAAGAGACTGGCGTGGATGAGTTGAGACCTGCTGGTCAAACTAAAGGGCAAGAGGAAAGTGCACAGGCAGGGGCAGGTATCCTGGACAGGGTGTAGGGATGCTGCCTGGTTGTGTAGGAATGAGGTTAGGAAGCTCAGGGTATGGCTGGAGCTGAACTTGGCAAGGGATGCAAAGAAAAATAAAAAGGGTTTACCACCCTCACAGGGAAGAATTTCTTCCTTAATCTAAATCTACTCTCCTTGTCTTATCACTATATGCCCTTGTAAACAGTCCCTCTCACAACTTTCTTGTAGATCCCCTTTTTTAGGTGCTGGAAGGCATGGACCTGTTAAAGTTGGTGAAGAGAAGGGCCATAAAAATAATCTGAGGGATGAAACACCTACACTTTGAGGAAAGGCTGAGAGTTGAGTTTCTTCAGCCTGAAGAAGGGAAGGATCCAAGGAGACTTTATTGCAGCCTTTCAAGACCTAAAGGGGATTTATAAGAAAGATGGGGAGAAACTTTTAGTTAGGGGCTTTTGCAACAGGACAAGAAATAATTGTTTTGATCTAAGAGAGGGTAGGCTTAGACTAGATATAAGGAAGTAGTTTTTTACAATGAGAGTGGTGAAACACTGGCACAGGTTGCCCAGAGAGGAGGTAGATGTCCCATCCCTGGAACCATTCAAGGTCAGGTTGGATGGGCCACTGAGCAACCTGATGTAGTTTAAGCTGTCCCTGCTTCTTGGCAGGGGAGGTTGGACTAGAGGACTTTTAAAGGTCCTTTCCAACCCAAAACCCCTATGTTTCTATGATTGTAAATACTGTCTTGACAGCTCTTCTTCTGTTGGACGTTTTCAGTGTTTTCTGATGCAGCTTTGGCCCAGCTGCTGACTAGTTGTTTGCAGCTGAATTGATCCTGCTTGAGGAACTGAATGGCTCAGTGCATAATATGGGGATAAAAGTATTTCCCTTCTGTATCGCTGATTAAGTCCCTTAAAGCAATAGATTCAGGCTACATCATCCACCCTTTTTATATCATGAACAGTAAAAGGTGCAGGTGCATCCAGCAGGCATGTGAAGCTACTTTTAGCTTTGCAGGCATTGGCGGGATAAAGAATCTACCTGCAGTCATTGTATCATTAGAGCTACCGACCTAAATGTTCCTTTAGAATTGTCATATGTTATTACAACTAGCTAAAAACCTTTAAAGTCTTGTAAATATTTCTTGCTTATTAATGTTAAATATTGACTTTTCAGGTAGTTGTTGAATTGCAAAAAGTGGATTTAGCTGGTTCACAAACTGATTTAGGTGAGTACTGTATGTTAGAGGTAGGATGAGGTGCCTCAGATTATGAAGTTAGAGAGAGGAAGAGTCAGTGATGACTAAAAGTAGTTTAGAAGGCTGAGGAAAGATTAATTCTGAATAGGACTTGTATGTGACTTTAGATATCGTGGCAGTTATTTGCACTGCTATCTCATCTGCTAATTCTGTATTGGTAATTGCCACCACAGATGACCCCGTTTCTTATAATGTTAAAGCAGATTTCTGTGTCCTCAACAGCGTTTTTCAAAGAATAGGTGATTTTATGTCCTTCTCAGTCCTGTTCTTTCTTGAGTTTTAACCAGATCCGTTACATGCTCCCATTGTTGCCTGTATCTCCATTTTGATAATTGTCCTTAAGGGTATTTTTGGATAAGGTACTTAATTTAGCATGAGAACCAAATTTCCATGAAAAAAGTAAAGAACAAAGTCCATTCAGCCCTTTCTGAGTTATCCTGATGAAGATTACATTTTTTGTTCTTTGAACAAATTTAGACTTAAGTACTTACCTAACTGGAAAAGGCTGTGATTAAAATCTTGATACATCTTAAGATACATATATAAACGAGGAAGTAATGCTAGCAAACTAGGATTTTCTAATTTGTAAGCTTGTGTGCAATGTCTGGCTCTGTTAATCTGCTAAAGCTGGATATCATGTCAGAGGAGAGGTTCATTTTGACGATATAGTTGTTTATTGACACAGTTTTACTGCCACCAGCATTCATTTCTTTCCTCTTCAAAAAATACTTTTCTTGGAAGGAATTCAGTTATTTATGCTAGTTTGTACTAACCAGTAACACTTCCTTATGGAAGTGTTAGTACAGTCTCTCATGGCCATAGTTAATTGTCAAAGATCCAAGTGATGTAAATGTGCATTTTCACCACTGATAGAACTCAGTTTTATAGTGATATTGCATGATGTTATATGTATACTGTAAAACTAAAACATGATAGTGCTTCCCTTTCTCTGTTCTCTTGTTTGATATCTGATAGATTACAACTCTTGAGATTTGAATTCTGAAATAAATATTCTATGTGATTGAAGATATTAATGTGATATATCAAATGCTAGATCTACACTGAACAGTTTAATTATTGAAGTACCCTTTTTTATTAGCTTAGGTTTTAATTTGGTGATAATGCTTTCCTTGATGTAGGGTGCTTAAATCAGTTTAAATAATTATTTTATGTAATTTTAGGTTTAGTTCCTGGAGGGAAAGTGAAATTAGTACATAGTTCTACTATGGGATTGAATAACAGGTAAGAAAATTGGGGCCCTCAGGTTTTACATGTATATTTCACAAATTTTTTTTTCCTATACTTTATTAAATTACTGTGACATATTTAAGAAAGTTTTCATTAGTAGTTTGGGTTTTTTAATACTTTCCTAGAGCTATTCATAGACATTTTAGATCAAGACTTTCTTTATGCACTTGCATAGCTTTAGGAGACAACTCCCTCTGTCATCTTCTACCTTTATGTTTTCCCTAGCCTCTTCCCAAAGGATGTCCGTCAGAGAATGCCCCAAATGCTGACTATGAAATTTCTGTCTTCTAATCCTAATCATTTCATAATTGGAACAAACATTGTGAGTAATATAGTAAAATTAATTTAATTGTTATTTTTGGTTTTGGAAGCTGCCCCATTTACTTAGAATTTTAGCATTAGAGTGTATATAAATTTGTAATTTTAGACTTATTAAAATCTCTTAGCTGTTAAAATCTAAGGATGTTTTAAAGTAACAGCTTTGTGAATAAGTTAACTTTTTCTTATAATACTGTATGCAAATGGGTTTTTCTATTGCTTAATTAATTCTCTTTATATTGTTTGTAGGGTCTGGTAGGCCATGGTACGAGACATAATTTAAGAGTTGTTCCAAAGCTATTCAGGCCCCAGGAGAGTGGACTAAGATCAATAAGCATCAATGCAATTGATTTCTCTCCTTTTGGAAAGCCACTGTTTTTGGTATGAAGACATTTTCACACAATAAAAGTTTTTATCTTTATTTTTTTAATTCCTTACTGATGGAATCTTTCTAATCTGACATATTTAACTAGGTGTGATACTTGATTTACTTCACTAATTCTGATATGCCATGAAGATTGGCAAGAAATCTTGTGTTACAGTTGTTAGAACTTTGTGTGAAAGGTGGAGCATCTGGCTCACAGAAACAAATGGCAGTCTCACTTCAGCTGATACCTTTATAACTTTTTGTACTGAAATTCAGCACTGCTAGCAGGTCTTCTGCTGGGAATGAAGCCTCAGCCTTTTACCATGCTTCTCAGTGATACAATCGTGGCAGTAAGAAAGAGCTTTTTCTGTTTTCACAGAACAGCTCCTTTTGTACCTGGATCATATCAAACTTGTACAGGTTATACTAAACAAGACAAAGGTTATAACAAAATACCTGGAAGCAGTGACTTCTGCCTGTCTTTGATTTAGCTGTTTATTATGAATCAGTTTAATATTGTTACACTCTTAAGAACAGCCTGTCCTACTGAAAGCTATTCTTGGTTTTACAGATGACATGTGTCACTAAGTAGCCATCTGAATTGGTCTCCAGGCTCTGACCTTGCCTCAGTTCAAGCTACTGTCAGGTTGCACTTGATCACAGTATTAGTGAAGGTGGTAATTTGAGAACTTTTATTAAAATAGGAAATTGGTTCTTCATCCCAGCATTAGAGATTTAGATTACTTTAGTGTGCTCAGGACAGAGTTGCTCCTTTGGAACTAGAATTGACATTGAAGTTTTAAATCTGGATAATCCATAGAGTGTGATATGAGAGATATGTGCCACTAGAGTTAGATAACTGGTTTTATTTATATGCCTAATCTCAAGAATTTAACTGCAATTTTTGTCCTGCTTAGTTTGGTTTGTTTCCAGGAGTTATTTTCTTTTTGACTATGATATAGGTTGGCTGTTCAGATGGAAGTATTAGGTTACACCAAATGACTTCGGAGTATCCCCTCATGCAGTGGAATGACAGCACAAATGGCCTGCCAATTATTGCCCTGCAGTGGGCTTTAACAAGACCTGCTGTGTTTTTTGTCCTGGATGCAGCATCTAATATTTACATTTGGGATCTTCTGGAAAATGATTTGTTGCCTGTGGCAAAGCAGGCTGTTCCATCAGAGAAGTAAGTATATTTGCTTGACATGAAATCTTTGTTAGAATTTGTTTTTCTAACTGCATTTTTTTAAATTGGTGGGGGTGTGGAAAGAGACAATAATGGGCTAAATTTTAGTTTATCCTGACTATTCTATACAGCTTGACAAAGGGGAAATAGTGTTAGTATAAATTAAAATCATGTCATCAGTTGGGACAGGTTTCTATACATGGAACAATTCCTCTTTATATGAAGAGAAAAAGTTTGTTCCTACTAAAATCACTGGGCTGTTTAAGTTCAAAGATGACTTTGGTGGATGATGGTCAAACCCTAAAGTAGGCATGATATATTGGACAAGATTTTAAAATGCCATATATAGTATGGTTACCAATATAAAGAAATACATTGTGTTTGTTATCAGAGTAAATAATATTTTTGGGTAGCCTGTATTCACCAAGACTCTCTCTTAGTGCAGAGATCTGTGTATACTGTGGACTAATTCAGAAAAGGAGTTTTGATTTAGCCTTCCTGTATTTTCCTGAGGATTCTCTTTCCTCCCTGGTGGGAGCCCTACTTAGGAGGCTGTCTTCCCTAGGCTTAAGTTGGTCTTGGTCTGTACAAAAAATTTTCCTTCGACCATTGTGAACTATAGCACAGTGCTTCTAGTTCCGGGAGGAATTAATATCATTTTAAAAGTCGTCATGCTGTACTGGAAAATACCATAAAACAAGCTTGAAATAATTTTTAAGTTATGATTAGAAATTGATGGAATCTGTGAACAGGTGAAGAATTGCTTGTTACTTTTGCATTAAATGATTGCAACTGGAGGAAAGCTAAAGAACATGCTGGGCCTTGGAACAGCGAGGAATATTGGACAGTGATGAGCAGAAAAAAGTAATCATTTAGTTAACTACAACTAATCTGCTAAAAACACGTTTGAAAACACTGATTTATATTCAATTTGTCTCAATTAAAAAGCCACTCCCCTGTTCTTTTGATTTCAGTGTTACAACTATGGCTGTACTGGGAGAACCAGAAAAAACAAATGGGCTGTTAGGAATTGCGCTGGCCAAGGAAGCTGGACAGATAGATATCCAGTATGTAAAGAAGAAGTGGGCGTTACCTCAGCCTGAGGAATCTGAAAAACTACATTTACTTTTATTGCAGTCTGCTTAGAAACAGTACACCTGTCTGGGCATACACATTTTTGCAAAATATTTAGATAAATTTTGTCTTCCAGAGATTTGTAACCTAATTTTGTATTTGTATATAGCGTGTATATATTTTAAAGAATATCAGTGCAACAGTTTGGCTGAGCTGATAATATTTTATCACAAAAATTTCAGAAAAAATGTAGCATTATTATACTCCAAAGATGATGAACTGTATTTCATTATTGAAAGTACTCTAGATGTTATATTTTCAGCATTTTTAAAAAATATATATTTCCTATAATTTACACTGCTGTTTCTCATTATTTCACTCTGAAGTAAATGACAACAATCCTTTGTCTGGCCAGCATCAAGCAGCCAGAATGTATGGAGATTTCTCTGTGCCTTTTACACACTAACACTTGGCAAAACTCTTCCATCAACCAAAACCCATTATGCAAATGTACCAGAATGCAATTGACAGCACGTGATACCTTCTGATTTTGTCCCAGAAACTTTGCAAAAAGCAATAAGTGACTAACTAAAGCTGTCTGATACATACAGGACCTGTTTGGATCAAATGATGTAAACAGTATGCTTGTGAGATTTACTGCAGTTCTAAATCCTTTGGGATTTCTCATGTAAAACAGAAAATGCTGACTTGTCTAATCCTCCAAATAATTCCCAAAGCTCCTGTAATCAGGAAGAGGATAGATGTCTATGTTCTTCTGATTTTTTGTATAATATTGGTAATGTTTGGACCAAGATGACACACTGAAAATGTCTTTTGTAGCCTAACAAGTTCTGATTTAAAGATCATGAAGGAAACCACGATTGATTGAGTATGGATTTGGGGAAAAAAAGACAATTGGAAGACTATGTGTCTAGAATTTCATGAACTTTATATATGATAGATACCCTCTCCTTCTGAAAATAGACTGATATAATTTGTAAATTCTAATTAATCAATAGCAAGCGTTTTTCCGTGTAAAATACTTAAATTGAGCAAACTCGAAGTGGCCACATGATGGTGCCAAGTCACAGCAGTAAAAAATGAGTGCCTCTAAGCACATACAGCACTTGGGGAATGAAGCTGTTGTAGTCTATTGCACCCTCCCCTTTCCTCAAAAGCAGTGGCTGAAATTCGGAGATGATGGGCTGTCTGAGAAATGCTTATTTCAGAGACCATTTTTGTTATCCTAGTCCCTTGGTCAGATATAGATTATTTTTGTTTATGTGCATAAACACAAACTACTCATCTTCATCGTTGGGTTTATACTGTAGTAATATATACAAGTTAAATCAGAGTAGCCTTCGTAATCCAGATAAAGAAGAAAGGGCAGGTACTTTGCACAGTAAGGTAGCAGGAGCATCACTACTGAGACCCATAGTAAAAACCAAACCCAAATGTCTCACTCTTTCCCTCTGAGACACATCCTCTACCACTGCCTCCCCCCAGTTTGAAAGCAAAATTAGGCTTTGAAATTATAGTAGTCTTTTGAAAGAAATCTTTTTCTTGTTATCATCTTATTGCTTTCAGGACTTAGCCATCCTGAATTTCCATGTTGCACCTACTTCTGTACATGGAGACTGTCATCAACGGGCTGGGTTTTTTCCTGCATGGTGGCATGTGCAGTGGGGGTGGGTTTTTTCCAGTATGCAAAAAGGGAGAAACTAGTGCCAGCCTTCACCCATGAGTACCTGCTGCTACTTCTGAGCTGCTCCTGATAGGGTATACTTGAATTCAGAGATCCAAATATTTTAGGTGTTAAGCTTGTTACTGCCTGGAGGGCTGAGTGTGAGTCTGTTCCTGCACTGGACCTATGTTTCATGCCTAAAAGATGAGTTTTCTCTCTTGAACTGCAAATTTATGTAATGATATAAATGTTGCCTGGGCTGACAGATGCTGTTAGGAGAATGGGAGGAAAAAGTGTGTAGAAGTTGCTGCTGTTTAGTGTGTTCTCTCACTGGATCAATGCAGACGAGTGACTGACTCTCTGTGTCATCTTAGCAGGTGGACGTATTGATTTTTGAGCATGTATACGATCAGAAAAGTGGGCGGTGTTGGTAGGCTGCAATACAAGGAAAGCATTCCATGCATAAGGGCTTACAAAGTAGTTTCAAGCAAAATATTTAATTTTCCATCAGCAACTGCTAGCGATTGTCAAGATAGTATTGCTAACACCAGGTGCTCAATTTTACACATTTCATCAGAAAGCAACAACAAGACTTACTACAAATGATACCCTGCATGTGAAAGAAAAACTTCTTCCTTATTCCAAAGTATTTTCATATCCATATCATTTTTACCAGTAACTCTGACATGTGTGCATATGCACACACAGTTTTTTAATGATTCTTACCTAGGATGTAAATACTGCTATCATGAAACAGTTCAATTAGGCCCAATAAAGAGATTTTTCCCACCTGTGGCCAATTTTGCAATATGTATTCTTAACAGCATGAACTGTAGTTCAAATTAACTAACCCATATAATAGAGAGTTGCAATTCAGATGATATACAAGTTAAATCACTATCCACCCATATTAATAACTTCTATGAAATATAACCTGTTGGCTCGTAAGCCAACAAATCCTGGCAGCGAGGCTGAAAAATTTTAAATATGCAAAATGCCAGAAAGTTTTGGATCAACTTCTGTTTTATTTTCCACGTTATGAATGTGCTTTGAAAGCCTTTTCCATTTAGAACATAAATATTAATATTGTTTTCATTGGATTTTGTCATCTCACAGATGGGAAAATGAAGTTTTCAGTAGCTGAATAATAAGTTAACTGAGGAACAGAATTCTTGAATCAGATGGCTGATTTCTTACAACTGTTTAGAAATGTTTTTATTAACCTGTCAGCCTATATTTGCAATAGAGTTTGGGAGAACAGGAATAGTGTGATTCTTCTTTTCTCCCAGAACATTTCTTCCTAATTGTATGGAAGGTGACCATCCTACCCAATGCAGTTTTGCCTTAATTAATCACAGCTGTCATTTAGAAGACATGTTGAAGGATACAGGAACATTGTAGCTTCAATAGCCGTGAGGGAATATTTTACGAACTGGAATATTTTTAGCAGAGCACAGTTAAAACAAAAATAATAGTTCTTTTTTGAAGGCAGATGGCTTTGTCCTGGTGGAGTTGGAAAGTCTATGTAGGTTTATTCTAGGTGTAGAAATTTGCTGGACTAAAGCAAATGCTAATGTGTCATTGAAAGACACGCAGTCGGAATGGGCCTGTCTGTAAATGTCACTTAGGAAGTAAGCGGGACTGGGCTACCAGCTGCATGTGAGGTGGCATGCAAACTGGGAAGAGTTCCTGAGATACTGGGACAGAAAAATGGCTAACGAGCCAGATTTTCATTGTGAGCTTAATTTCCATTCAGGCTTATCAGGAGTCTACAGACAAAAGTGTTTCTGAGCTTCCTTGGCTGTGCAAAGGAAGACAGCAATTCCATTTGCAGCTCCCAGCTAACTTCTTCAGTAGCAGTTCCTGAGGTTTCAGAAAATAAATTAATAGAAAACCTTTTATGTTAACTCTTGATGTGGGCCTCTTCTTGCATTACTCAAACTGCTATAGGAGGGCCTCTGTCTTGCTGTCGTGGTTTTGCCCCGGCCGAGGGCCGCACCCCACACAGTCGCTTGTACTTTTAAAAGGAAGGGGGAGGGAAAGTTGGGGGAGGGGGAAAAGGGAAGGAAGAAAAGAGGGAACGAAACCACAACCTAGAAACCAGAACCACGCAGGTTGGGATAAGGATAGTTTACTAAACAATAACAGAAAACTAGATATAACAATAACATAAGTTTAAAGCACAAAATAGATGAAACTGGTGATACACAATGCAATTTCTCAGCAAACCACACAACTCAGGCCGCACAGCTTACAGCCCGTCCCGGACAACCCAACCGTCCCAAGAAGCTGCACGTCCTGGCGTTGTCTCCTCCTCTTCCCCCCAGTCCCCTTTATACTGAGCATGACGTAACTGGCATGGAATATCCTCTTTGGCCAGTTCGGGTCACCTGTCCTGGCTACGTCCCCTCCTTTCTCACTAGTAAGGAAGTATGCAGAGCTGAGAAAGGTCCTTGATTGCCCGGCAACAACTAGAAACATCAGGGTGCTATCAGCACTGTTCTCATCCTAACACCCAAACATGGCATTCCATCCACTGCTAAAAATAATTAACTCCATCATAGCTGAAACCAGGACACTTGCCATTCCAGCATAGGGACTGGTGATTTAGGTGCTGCTCTGTGAAAACTGAGTAGCATGAGGATTTACTTCTCTTTTTCTTTTTAAATGTTACGTGAAACATCCCACTGGAACTGGAAGTACAGGTTGTACTTCAGACTGTTTCTTCACTCAAGAGGCTGTTAGCATGACTGCAGGGTTTTCCTGCTCCTCTCTCACATGCTCATTATTGGCCTGAGAGGCAGAGAAGTGGGCTGCTCACTCCTGGAGGCTGAACGTCGTTCAGGCTGTTTTGAAAAAGAATTAAGTAGGATACCTGCTTGCTGCCAAGGGGAAATACTCCTCACCCAAGCCTTCTGGTTACCAACCATGTTCTCTTTATGAAAGGAAAGAAAAATACACTGTTGGTATCTGATGCTTTAGCAATTGCAGTGTAATTCACAGCATTTGCCATTCTTTAAACTGTTAAAACCACAGTCCGCTTGACAAGGTAATGGTTACATCCCATGGGATTTTAGAGGTGGAAATAGAGTGACAACAAACCAACCCAAGCAAGACAATCTTATCAGTTATCAAAGTTACACTTCTGATTATGGTGTGCAAACGCTTAGTGTGAAGGGCGAAGTGTTTACATCTACTCTTAGTGGTAAAACCAATACTGTTTATTTAGATCAGCCATGCCCAACATTAACTCCTTGTAAAGAAGTCAGCAGTTATGCCAGTCGCTGTTGACTGTGGCTGGGAGGAAGGAGATGCTCCTTGTGGTGTTTTCCACAGCCTTTCCTTACAACCGCAGTGATTCATTCAGCCTTTCCTCTTGATCTTGTGCAGCCACTGGTCCCCAGCCCTCTATACTGGGGATGAAAAGATGCCCCTTAATCAGCTCCCCTGAGATCTTGAACAGTTTAAAGTGTTTTTGTAGCTGGCATGGGAAGCTGGAGATTTTTGCCTCCCCAGCAGATACCGCAGCAGCAATGCAGACTTTCCCTGTGTCTCACAGTGTGCAATAGTAGCCCAGTTCATAATGAGATAATTTCTTTATACCTCATGGACCAAATTGAAGCCAACCAAAATCAACAGAAACATTTCAATATATGTCTTTCTCCTATAGAGGCTGTGAAAAGTAACAGAAAGTAAATTTCTTGCTGCAGGTAATATTTCATTTTCCCTGTATTTATATACATGCATTCAAAGGCACCGAGTCTCCATGCTGTCCCCCCCTCCCCCCAACATACACCCTACATGTGTTGAAGAACGGCTAAGGGAAAGGGGGCACGACCCCCAGGATATGTTGTACAAGCCAGGCTCTGAGGGTCACGAATATACAGTTATGGAGTAGGCCTGTTGGTAGTGGCTTGCCAGCATGACTTGGCAAAATCAGGGAAACAGGAAACAAACAACTCAGCGGAACTGAAACCCAAGAGGAAGAGGAAGAGCTATGTCTATGTAACCTTTGGAGATTAGCCAATGAGAAGTTGACTTGTAGGCATAATTAGTGAGGGTATAAAACAGGGTGATTGGGCAATAAAGGCAGAGTTTGCTTCACCACCCATACTGAGTCGACTGCTGGCTTCCCTGCACTGATATTTCTTCTCCCGGGGGGATTCCCTCCCCCTGCATACATGGTTTCATCTTGGATGGTCAACATTAATACTGGTTGGATGCCAACAGCTGCCACTTGAGAGAGGTAAAAGCACTCAAACTGGTTTCGATAGTTCAAGGTGCTTTAGGTGGGAAAAATTTTTAAGTAAGTGTCGAAGCAGGTAATTTGTGAGTCCAGTAAAACACTCAGGCTGAACTGACTGGCACAAAATGAGGGGAATTCAGGTGTGTGTGAGATCGATTTCCAGCTGTGGACAGCTGCAGAGCTCGCCACCCTGCCTCCTTATTGAGGTGTCAGCTCTGCATTCAGGTGATCCTTCTGGGTGCAATGGTGGTTGATGCTAAACACTGAAAACTACCACATACCTGTGTTGTTCGGATACTTAGGTGAGTAGGAGGCATGAGCATGCCTAGTGGTCTGTGAGATCTGGATTCAATTTCCATCCCTCTCAAAACTTCCCATGTGATGGGTAGCACTGGCTCTCCATGGCCACGCAGAGGGAAGTAGATCCACCACTGCCCTTGTCTGGCTGCTTCTTGGTGTGACCTCAGTGCACCTGGGCATCTGCAGAAAGACGAGGCCAGCTCAGAGCATCCTGCTTTTGGGACAAGAAGGGAACGTGTAGAATACAGTTTAATTGTGCCTCTTTGTCCTCTGTAAGGATACTCAGTTCAGACATTCCGGGAGCTGCGTTGCATACATGGTTTCCATTTGGAATCAGAAACACACTTTCTTCACACGGTTTATCACTTTCAGTGGCTTAGTGTCATGTGGTCCTGAATTAAACTGAACTTAGACTGGCATGAGGGCATCAGACAGATTTACGGAGGTAGTCTAGGGTCTGATTTCTTGGCAGTACTGATGGGCATGATTTTGAGCACAAGGAAATCTGTGCTTTTTTTCTTCATATTGGTTATTGACATAGTGTCAAACACAGACTCAAGTAAAAGCACCAACACTTGTATGTAGATCAAAAAAAAATCTGTATTTTTCATGGATGTAGTTAAACTTTTTAACACTGTGCCATTAACCTGATGGAATTTCAGCTCAAAATACTTTATATCCTATTAGAAATTGAAGTGGCTTAAGCCACTGTTTTCCAGTTTTACATGGGTGCAACCCACTCGAAAACAGCCATGATACCCTAGTAAAAGCAGGAGTAATGTTGAAATAGCCTGTGCTGCCCATTGCCATTTATAACATGATAATTTTTCGCCTTCACTTCTATTGGATTAATTAGATTTTGTAATATATTTGTTGTTCTTTTCTCCCAAATGTCAAGTGGGGTTTGCTTTTAGGAGCCTGAAATAGAACAGCTTCATTGGAAACTAATCCCACACACAGGTCTGACTATCTGCTGCTGAACATGTTTAATACAGTGAACAAAAAGCCATTAGAATACATTATTAGTCTTTTTACTAAATCCTTGATGTGGCTACAGTGTACTTTAAGAGGTCTTTCCTCTTAGCCAAGACTTCTGCTTCACCAGCTGATAGCTGCAGCTATTCCTCCTTTATGTTGTCTGTCTTGTGACCAGGCAAGACCATTCAAATCATATAGACCACAGTTGGTGCATGTCACGGATTTCCTAACTTGCCTCGAACTCAAACTGAAATATTTTTTTCTTTCTGTTATAGATAACACAGCACTTGGTCAGGCACGTATTTTTAGAGCCCTTTTTTAATCAGCTTGGGTGATCTTGGAGATGGAAGAATGCAGAGCTGGGTAAAACAGAGGTGTTTAGAGACATGGAGAAACTCTTCCAGTGGCTTAGAGAAAGGATAGTCAATAACTAGGTATTTGCTATCATTTTTAAATAGCAGTGTCAAACAGTGAACAGGGAAGGCTTTTGCAAGAACCTGCTAGAAGCTTCCTCCCATGTCTGACATAGCCAATACCATAGCCCAGAGGCACTACCACTGTAGTTGAAGGGCTTGGCCTTGGCCGTGGTGGACCCATCTTGGAGCCAATACCAGCCAGCTCCAAGATGGGTCCACCACGGCCAAGGCCAAGCCCTTCGACTACAGTGGTAGTGCCTCTGGGATAGCTTATGTAAGAAGGGAGAGTAAAGTTGCTGTGCAGTAGCAGTTACAGCCAGAGAGAGGAGCGAGATGTGAGCGGAACAGCTCTGCAGACACCATGGTCAGTGAAGAAGAAGGGGCGGGCGGCGCTCCAGGCACAGAAGTGGATTCTCCTGCAGCTCGTGGAAAAGACCATGGTGAGGCAGGCTGTCCCCCATGCAGCCCATGGAGGGTGATGGTGGAGTAGCATCCCACCTGTAGCCCATGGAGGACCCCACGATGGAGCAGGTGGATGCCCTGAAGGAGGCTGAGGAGGAAAGTGGCAGGTGGATGCCCCTGAGGAGGAAGGAATGGCAGAGGCAATGTGTGATGAACTCACCCCACTCCCATTCCCTGTCTCCTTGTTCTGCTGGTTGTGGGGAGAGAAATCAGGAGTGAAGTTGAGCCTGGGAAGAAGAGGGGTGAGATGAGGGGTTTTTAAGATTTGTTTTTATTTTCTCATCAATCAATTTTTTATTTTCTCTGATTTGATTGGTAATAAATTAATTTTCCTGAGGTGAGTCAGTTTTGCCCATGACAGTGAGTGACCCATTGTTGAGTGACCTCTACCTGTCTTTATCCTGACCCACAAGCCTTTCATTATAGCTTCTCTCCCCTGCCCAGCTGAGGAGGTCAATGACAGAGTGGCTTTGGTGGGAACCTGGCCCCCAGCCTTGGTCAACCCACCACACTGAAGTTACTTTAGATATTCAACTATTTTGCACATTGTAAGGCAGTGTCACAAGGCCTCAGTTAAAAATTAAGTAATCCAAAATGATAACATTCACATTCAGTATAATGAAACCCTTTCACTCTGTTTTTTGGGATTGGAACGTAGGACATCATAGGTTACAGAAAGACAGTGCATTACTGTAGACTCCCTTCGTTCCCTTAGGCTTTTAGTTTACTTGCTCAATACTTTTGGAAGTTCAGCAAGGGCAATCCATTAAGCAAACACATTACTAATTGTGTCATGGCTGCATGGGGTCCATGCGTACAGATAGAACTGAGAACTACCTACCCACAATCTTCAAAGAGCAGTTTACATTTGTTTAAGCTCCAATTTGCATTCTTTCCATATTTTACAAAGATAAGGACTTCACAACATGCTACATTTGGTATCCTTGCCTCCATGTCTTTAAAAGACCAAAAAACTTCACTTCATTTGAGACTTTACTGATCCCTGAAGCTGAAGGTCTCTTTAAAAAAATCTATCCATACTGAAAGCAGCCATATTCAGACAACAGGTTGATCTTATCCCACCCACATGGGCAAGTACTGAAGAAAGAAACACAGAATAACACAGGAAGCATGAAATGATACTTTTCTTCCAAGTATGGTATGTCTTCCAAGCTGATGGCAATGTGTGGCATAGGAATTTTCTGACTCAGATGGTAGCAGATCACAGTGTCTAAGAGAAAGAGAGGCATTTTTTCCCATCTATTCATCCAATAGCTTTGAAAGCCTATTTTTATTTTGGCCTCCAAAAATTTTGTGGCAATGTATTCCACTGAATAATTACGCTGTGTAAATAAATACTTGTGTCTTCAACTTACTGGCTGATCAGTTCATTAACTGTGTCCTAGATCTTATTATTTCCCTTACCATCTATATTAATGACTCCTCAAAGAGAAACTCTTGCAAATATACGTTGTATCACTTTCAGCTCTAAAGGTGTTTTCTGTAATAGTCACACCTGGTAATACCAGTAAATTGCATCAGACCCACCTCCAAGGACACTTGTTGAGATAAGGAAAGTTGCATATTGAAATTACCCTCAAGCAGAGCCCGGGAGCTTCAGCCCTTGCACAATGTAGATGTAGCTTATTTGACTCCAATAAAAATCAGTAATGGAATACATCATCACTCTTAAAGTAATCACTTTTAAAAATAAAGAATACATATGTTGGCATAGAATAAAGCTAATGATGTGGTAGGCCAATCAGTTTAATCCTTCAGAGAAATGAGAAAAAGACCTTTCATTTAGAGATTGGAAACCATAATATCATAGAAACATAGAATGGCTTGGGTTGGAAGGCACCTCAAAGTCCATCTAGTCCCAACCCCCTGCCATGGGCAGGGATGCCCTCCACTAGCCCAGGTTGCCCAAAGCCACATCCAACCTGGCCTTGAACAAAGCAGAGCAAAAAAGGAAGGAATGTTGCACTGGGGCAGGAGAAGTGACCACTGGAGCAAGTGGAGGAGTTACCATCCTTAGACAAAGAACCTGGTAAAGACTAAATACCCTGTGATCCAGTAGAAACTTTGAGCTTGTGAACTCTTAAATTACAGGATCCAAGTCTGCACACACCTCAGGGACAGACAAACTCCAGGTTCTTGTGACTCCTGATGGCCCTCTGGCACAACCGTACATGTATCCAATAAGCCTCATCTATGAAAGGGCAGATGATCTTTTGTCTTAGGTGCTGACAGCTTGACCGACTGTTAGAAAGATTTATCATTTTGACAACAGCGAGTGAGCACGTCCTTTCAGTGTTCTGGGTTTCAGTGTGCCCAGAGAGATGTTCCATTTCAAAGTGCAAACATAAAATCAAGCAGGTATCCAAGACTGAGCTAGCTATAGGAGGTACCCAGGGGAACGAGTCCTCTACACAATGCAGTGGAAAAGCTGTGATTATTTAGAAGGGAATGGATTATCTTTGACTTATAAAGGATAGCAATTCTTTTCTTAATCCTGCCTTGATAGGCATCTTGTTAATGTAAATAATACTCGTTTCACCCATAATATTACCATTTTGAATCTTTTGGGGTGGAAACTAGACTACCAGAATGAGTCAAGGTGTAGCACATTAGCAGCTGACAGCTCCTGGGTTAAACTGGCTCTTAAGCCAGTTTGCACAAAATTGTACAAAAGAACCACAATGTGTTTATCAATCAGGGTTGATCAGGATTGATCACTATTGAAGTCAGCTGGTCACAGAGAACAGTGACATAGTTCAATTCCTAAGAAAGAACCAAAGATAAAGTCCTCATTTTTAAAACACATTTTCAAATACACCAGTAAAATATTGACATGAGAAAGGAATATGGGAATTAACAATCAATGGAAATTTTAAATGTAAGTGCTAGTTAAATAATAGAAACATAGCTATTTCTCTGTATCTAAACCGTAGGCACATGATATGTAGATTTAGGTAGCATAAGGATCTAATTTAGGTTACAAAGCTGGTTTGCAGACATAGACAGCATCGGCTGTGTGGCCATTAGCTCTGGAAGTCAAGCTTTCCCTTAGCCAGGGAACGTCAGTCCTGGGACAGGGACAGGCACAACTGGTGCCTCTGTCAGGTGAGAGGTGTCGCTTATGCACAGCAGCAAAACAAGCAAGATTTAGGATTCAGCATTCTCTTAGGTTCCTGGAATGTCCCACGATAATGGACTTCAGCGTGATGTATTTCAAAGATGGAGAAAAATGTTCCTCCAAGATATTTCTTGAAGCTTTTTGTGGCACTGTATGATTGACATGATTCAAATGAAATGAAATGAACAGAGGCTGAGGCAATATTAGTTGCTGTCAATCTCATAAATGTCTTCATCTATGTCAATGCAGATCTGAAATCTACTCTCCCCGACCCATCATCAGATGACTAGTGGTTTCTTTATAACAATGTAATTTACTTCCAGATCTCAAACAACAGAAGCAAGACAGCAGCTCCAGATAAATAAGTCATCACAGAAAGCTGCTGAAACTGAAGTTTCTGAAACATTGTGTTAGGAGTTTCTCTGCAAAAATGAAAAAAAATACAGAAAAAATATGTAATATTGCAGTGTCGAGCAATTGGCACTGCCTTAGAAGGCAACTGCTCTCTGCTCTGCCTGTGCCAGCTTGTGCTGAAGCTGATACCATCCCCACGGGCACACTACAGGTATATATAGCAAATAGGCCATAGGGCATCTAAAAGGCTGGCAGTTGACATAAGGAAAATCTACGGTCAGGCTTGTGCAGCTCTGGCTGTCGATATTAGAGGCATTTGCAATGTTTCTATAACTTACATCATTCAGCAGCTGAGTGAGACTTAGAACATGCTCTCCCAGGGGATCTCAACATCTGATCTCTGGGAATGGTTGTGAAAAGTTTCTAGTAGAAGTGACATGATTTGAGTGAAGTGACACAGCGAGGAAAAATTAGCAGGTATGACTTTCCTTGTGTGAATGTTGATTTAAATTCTTTATTTCTTCGCCTGCATCACTAGTCTGACAGACCACATTTAAAAAGTGGTGCTACTGTGCCTCAGAAGCAGAATAAACATGATAACAGATTTAGGGAGTTTGCATTAGAATTGCATGGGAAAACACTTCAACCAGTGACTTGTGGATGCACCTTGGGAGTGATGAGAATGAGCACCTCCAATCAGACACCTGGCAAAGCTCTCCTCTGAAAAAACTGCCTGAATACTGTTGCTTTTTTTGAGGGGAATCTCAGGACATCAGGCTCGCTGCTGGGGCCACCAGTGTTGGTGATATAATTGCAATGGTTGCTGAGAAAGCAGATGAAGACCCAGCAGTACAACAGGGATACACCTACAGCTTGTATCCTAAGGCATCTGTTCCACCTCTTTAACCTCTTTCATCCCATGGTGAAAGTAAAGACCAACGCTTCCATAGAGCATGGCAGGAGGCAGTGAGAGGAAAGGTGCCCTCACAGCTAGAGAAGAGCATCAGAATGGTAGGGCCTATTTCCTCCTTAGCCTCTTCATGGGATAGAAGAACCCTGGTGAGCTGCCACTGAAGGAGGAAGGGCATGAAACTGGGGAGATCACCCATGTGCTGGCACAGAGGAAGAAGCAGGAAGTCAAGCCAATGCTGTGTGTTCATGCTGCACATTCCCTCCTCTCACATCAGTTGTTCCTGTATCTTGCCCATATGCTCTTAACTTATTGAACTAGAACCCACAAATGATTAATTGATGAAGCCTTTCAAATTTCTGATTTGTTCCTTTGTAGAACCAATGCTGTCCAACCAGATCCTGCAGAGGAGGAATCAAAATATAATAAAAACCCCTGAATCTTGCTCTTGAATAACTTATAATATCAAGCCAAGAGATCAAACAAACAAGTCCCATTTACTTAAAACACTGTTGAAGGCTTCAACATCTTGTGATGCATGATCACACCATCTCCCAACATTTGCATTTACTAGAGTAAAGGGGGAAAGAATCAACCCACAACCAAAGTGCCTAGTAATTGCCTTCAGAGCAACAAATGTACAAGTTGCAATAGCTGGGACATTTAGAGATATTGGATCAGCCAAAAAAAATAATAATTCACCAAACAACTACAAGTACTCACAGTTCTTAAAGCAGGTTTGGTTTTATATTTTTCATAGTGTCTATTTATTTTCACTTTGTAATGAGGAATCTGACTGCTCACACAGCCCAGATGTATCATTGCTGTTTTGCCTGTGCCTAATGCGTGCTAAAGGTGACATTAAGAGAAGGGCACAAATTAGCCCCCCCCCCCCCCCCCCCCCCCGCCCCAGTCACAGTGTGTAACAATCCCCAAAGGGATCTACATGCCCCAACAAGTATCTTGTGAGCCCTTAGGGCCAAGAAGGCTTGAGGAGTCTCCTTATGGATATACAACAGTCAGTACTACCAGTGCCCTGAGCTCCAGGGAAGCCTTGAGCAGTTACCATGAGCCTTAACAATCATGTGCCTTAATGATGGTCTGATTTCAAGGCAGGTGTGGTAACTTCACTTGAGATCTGAAGAGAACGTTTTCTGCTCCTTCAACTCAAGCTCTCCACTACTTCCCCACAACCTCATTCCTTTCCATTTAGGTACATGCAAACTATCAAAGAAGTTTTTGGATACAGAAGTCTATGTTTGGTAAGTTATTTTTGGTTATTCTATTGAAATTAATCCAGAATCTAATCTACTATACCAGTAATGTAAGATATGATGGGACCAGTGCTTAAGCATTTGATTTTTAATCAGCTTGTATTTCAGAGCCTCATGCTAAATTCTGGTAGAAGTTTTCTTTATAAAACCATTATTTCTTTGTGCATGTTAAAAAATTCCAAGTTATCTGTAACTCTGTTGGAGACAATTGGTCTCTGTCATCTTTCAAAATTAAGGTCTTTCTGTGACCTTAGTTCTCACTGATACCCAAACCATAGTTGTTTACTTCCTATCAGAAAAGCATTCCTTTATTTGATTTATAGTGCTTCTGAATTTTTGGTTAACAAGCATCTTCACTCATTATTTTGTCTGCCACATCCATTGCACAGCATGTACCAACAAACCAGGTTATTGGGCAAAATCCATCAGCAAGTTTGATGCCTGAGTTAAAAAAACTATGGCTTATAAAGCTCTGCTACTCTAAAAGCATTATCAGCTGCTGAAACCACTTCAAAGTAATTTTCTATTCCAAGTTAGAGTGTATCTTTGCACCATAATCAACTAATTTAATTTACTGCCATAGTTATTATTTATGGCTTATCATTCATATATTATAAGCAGCCTGCTGCAAACTACATTTGTAACGTTGATAGGTGCATTAACATACATAATTTAAATCAATACATTTTAAAAGCTTGAACATCCATAATGGTTTACTTAACAATCGCTGTGATGCCTTCAAAATGTGGTCAAAAGCACAGTGATTGTCCCTCAGGCTGTTTGCTTTATAGCATGTATATCAATTTGGAATAGTAGCTGTAACATCACTTACCATTTTGTTAAAAAGGTTTTTAACAGAGAATAAAATCATGAACAGAAGGAAGGAAAGACAGGGGAAGTAGTTTTTGCAGGTTGCTTGAAGGATAGGCAGATATATCCAATTGTAGAAAGTTGCTTACAGAGAGTTTTGGAGTGTAGTGAAATGTGTCTTGACATATGCATAGACTAAACAGGCTGTAGTGCTGGGTGAGTCACAAAAGCATCACAGATTTACTAGCATTTGTTTTCCATTTACATGTAGTTTTGAGCATCATGTGAATGAAAGTCCTTGTATGTTTTCAACCCCTAACTGCAGTGACTGTTGCACAGAGCTGCTGGAATCTAATTTACTGCATTTAATGCTTAAACACCATCGAAACAGCTGCCTTATGTAGAGAACAGCAGAGTCATCCCTGCTGATTGAATCCAGTTTCCCACCATGAACATCCATTTGTGAGCCTGTGAAAATCACTAAGTAGAGGTGTCAGAGCTGTACTGCTGTGCTGCTGCAATGATGTGCACCAGAGATGGAAGTACTGCACCTGTGGAAAATACCCATAAAATGCTTACAAATAAGTAGAAAATAAGAATAAAATTCTACCAGTCTCTCTTCCTCCAGTTCTGCCTGAATGCCAGGGAGAAGACAAGGGGCAAGGCACTGATGGATCAGGTCATGTTATTGTTGGTTGCATCATAAGGACACAAACTCAGAGATGGGCTGGAGGCTGGGCTTGGCAGGATTCAGCTGCTCCAGCATATGATATGCCTCAGCATATTATTATGGGCTGGTATCTGTTATTGTCTCAATTGGACAGCAATTTCCTTTTTTCACACTGATAGTTGTGCCTACTTTTTTGGCTTCCTCCCACCTTTCCCCCCCACCCAGCTACCTCCTTGCACCAGCACGTTGTGTACCAGCATCCCACCAGTCAGGCTGGACCCAAACCTGTCAGTCATCTTTCCACAGCATCCTCCAAACACCCTCACCATCAATCTGTCTAAAGGGGCCAACAGCCCTCTAAGATATGGTCTGTCCTTCCATACAGCTACAGTGACAATAATCAACCTCTTGCTATTTTGGACCTTGGTTATTTCAGTGACTGTTAGTTTGACCTCAATAAAAATAAATAAATTAATAAATTAAGTTGTCCAAAAAAGAGGTAGAAGGGTTCCTGATGCTCTCAGCCTTCTGTTGAATTCCATACAGACAACTGGTAGTTCTTAATACCCAGGTGTAAAGATACAACACAATTTCTCACTATGAATCACCAGCAAACCCCGAATTTTATAAATGTTAGAATGCCAGTGCCCAATAATTTTTCAAGATTTTCAGTTTTCTGCAACTTTTTCATCTCCAAACACAGTCTATCACATTCTCAGCACTGACAGAATGTAGCTAATAATACATGCCAGCCATGGAGACACTAGCAAATGCTACAGGTCTATAATACAACACACTTTACTTCAGTAAGAAGAGGGTGGTGGATGCTCACATCTGCCTGAAATTAGGTGATAAAATACATTTTTTAAAAGCCCCACCTTCTGGCAGAGACAGTGTTTGCAAAACATTGAGATCTCCAGCATTTTATTAGAGCTCTGTCTAAAAGCATTGGCCATGAAGATTTATGCTGAAAGTGCTGAGAAAAAGCTTAAGGGAAGACTCATCGTACCATAAATGACAGCACTGTACAGTCTGTCTGATACATTCAGTTGGCAGTGGTTAGAAAAATAATGAAGATAAGGATTGTGCTCTTCACCAAAGTGACATTTGTATTCTTGAAATACACAGTGATGATAGAAGGATGAATGACAGGGTGCAATCCTTGTGTAACTGGCTGGTGTGGAAAGCAGGCTGGTTGGAGAAGGAACTGGGAGCTCTTAGCTGTGCAAAGCACACACAGTGTTTCATTCCTCTGAGTTTTAGCTGTGTCAATGATCTACTTCACAATGAATTAGGAACCAGAGACAGAGCCAATCCTGCGAGAAGTTAGGAGATAAAAGATTTGGAATCTGAGTCTCACCTTCATCCTGCCTGGGGTTTGATAGCACGTAGTCTCTGATGACCTTTTAGGCCCCTAAGTACCTTTTTTCTTTGCCCTGCAGTTACAATGATCTAATTTATAGACACACAGAGAAACTCACAAGCACCCAGCTCTGGAGCAAGAGCAACATCCCACCTCACATCTGTGGATTTAGCTGCGTCTCATGCCTGAAACTTTAGCTATGTGCTAGCAGTGGTGTTAGCCTTTTGCATTGGGCATTTTGTTTCAAGTTCACAACAAACTCCCATTCATTTTCTCCTAACTAATGCCCAGCAGCACTGAGTGAAGGCTGGCATGGGCTGCTGCTCTGCAATGGGAAAGCTCCTGCTGTGGTACTTTGAGTTGAAAGGCAAGAGTAAGCAATAGGTAACTCATGCAGAAGACTGGCTGTTGACAGCCCAGTCTTAAAACCTCAGGAGATATGTACATTATAGCTATCGCATAGATATCATCAGGATTAAGGGCTAGTTCTGTAAAAGACTGCAAGTAAAAAAGTCCTGCCTAACACCTGTGAATTTGCCTGTGTTTGCATCATTTCCATTCACAAAAATGCTAATAAAAGTTCAAAAGCATTGGGAGAGCTGTAAAAATGTAATGAAGTGCCACAGTTGGGAAGCTTATTGGTCCTGCAGATCTTACTGACCTTTTTCCCCTTGATGTGCACAGAAGTACCCACTGGTGTTACACTACCCTCCTGGGCAGCCTTGGATGATGGACCATGCTAGCTTTGCCTGCACATCTGTGCTGCTGGAAAGGATGTGAGGCTTTGTGGGGTAGTACCCCTTCTGAGGAGCGTGTGGAAATACCTTTTGTACCAGCTATTTCCCCATTCCCTTGTTCTTTCTTCTGTAGCCCTGAAGGATGTTCAGGGACAAGAGACAGTCCCAGACGTGTTCATCACATTTTCACTGACCGGGTTTATTTGGGCAAGGAGAGCAGCCAAAGTGAGGGACTCGCTTCAGCTTTCTGCCCATGAGAGAGGGAAAAAGCCATAATCAAAGAGCAAATGCACAGTTTTTATGAGGACATGGACACTTATTGATGATAGGACCAGTCCAAGAAAGTTGAAGATGATAATTTTTCCAGTAAAAAACCACAAGGAACAAGTTCAATGTGGAGTAACATTAAACTTCACAGGAAAGCCTGAGTCCTCACAGGTACTAAAGAAATTAAATCAAAACTGGCACATGGATGTGTACTTGGATCCAATTAATTTCTTGTGATATCAAGAATAAAGAAAGCCCAATTAACAGTCCTTCATGAAAAGAATTTGTGCTTGTATGTCCCAGCTTTTAAGGTTCCTGGAAGATGAATTTTAAAAAGCCACAAGGGGAAAGCTGGAGTTGTGGGAAAAGTGTGTACTGCGGTGTGTAAGTGTATAGCTGGAGCTGGAGGGCAGATTATGAGGCTCAGCTATTGCAAAGGTGTAAGAGACAGAGTCTGTGCCCAGCAAGTGCTTGGAGAGGAGGGAAAGGAGGATGGATGGATGGATGTACAGATGGAAAGGAGAAAGGGAAACAGCTCAGTGTGAGCTGAATAGCACTGCTTCCCTGAACACATGTGGCAGTGTCAGGAGGGATAGGCTGTTAAAGAAACAGACATCACTTATTCAATGCATTGGCCTGGCTTATCCTGGTACTCTTATGACCTGCTTTGAGCTTCAAGATTGCTAAGAATGCTTTTATGTCTTATCTGCACTCACAGCAAACCTGACCTTAGCTTCTGGGGCTAGCAATGGCTAAATCATCAGAGAATACACAGGGAAGGAGCCACAGGCAAGAAAACTCCCATCAGATGGGTGTCTTCCTCCTCCCAGCCTCCACGGTATGAGTACTGGGGGAGAAGCCACACATGCAGGTGGAGAGGAGCTGTTTCACAATCTGATGTGACAGTGTCTCTATTCCATACATGTGGCTTGCTTCATTTGCATTCCTAGCAGGGCAGTCTTTGTGCTTCATTTTTTTCTGATGACAGCCCCTCTTTGATTGCACCTGCCTACCTAAAAAGCTGTGATTGAGAACATTTTATCTCCCAAAAGTTGTGTCACCTTCATGATGAACTAGAATAATGGAGAACAATTAATTGTGCTGAAACTGATGCACCAAAAATGGCTGAAGTAATTAAATGTGTTGTGATTCAATTACCTCAAAATATTTTCAACACTATGCAAGCTGATCTTGAGGAGGAAGGAGGTTGGTTGACAAAACACATTAATGTTTATTACGTGTTTTTCAAATGCTTGGGAGCGGAGGTGTTTCAAAGAGCTGGAGGGGTCCCCGTGCTGCCTGCTGGCAGAGGAGCCGTGCTCTGGGAGCGGATGGGTGCCAGCTCCTGCAGTGCCTCCTGCAGTGGCTTCAGTTGGATTATTGCCATCTAGTTCCGTTTTAGCAAGTGCACCGAGTGTGACTCTGGAGCAGCAGCTGACAACAGAGCCAGCAGAATAGGTTTGTAATTCAACATTCAGGACAACTGTCTTTCATTTAATGACCTTGTGACAAATTGGAGGGAGGCAGAGAAAGCATTTTCTTTGAGCACAGAGAAGCACAGGAGGTAGGCTGGTGAAAGCAGGTAGGAATTTCAAAAGCATTTCAGTGAACTTTGTGCCATTTTAAAAGTGCCACTGGTGCTTAGAAGATCATGAGAGGACTGCAGACCTGTCAGAGTACCAACGGTCACCTCACAGTATTTTCTACCGGACCTGTACTACCTCTGGCTTCCCTTCAAGTGTCACTTAAAAAGCTTTTAGTTAAACTTACTTTTGTACCTCAAATGCCACTGTGTCATGTCTTGGTTGGTGAAAGCTGTCTGGTTTTTGAAAGAAGGAGTTTATAGGCATAGGCTTGCTAGGAGAAGGAATTGCAGTGATTGTGGTGTTCACTGGCATCAGCAAAACCCCAGTGGCTGCAGTCATTGTGGCCCAAAGCTTGGTGGGAGACACCATATATCCCCCAGCCTCCTGCAAACCCAAGCAGTGCCAAAATATGAAAAAATAGTGTTTGATTTCTGGGATCGCTTAGGAGAGCTGAATTTTGAGATATTCTCTCCTTTACCTACCTCATCCCTGCACCAGCTTTTTGTACTTACTTGTCCAAGACTGAGGTGTACAGGACTTTCCTCTCAGCAGCACAACCAGAGAGGGGAGGCTGTATGACAAGGTGAACCCAATGTCAGAGGTTACTGTCTATTGCATGGACTGTGTCTGAAAATATTACTATAAATAAATAAAAAATTATGCATAAGTGTAGTAATCTTAAAAAAATGGTAATATTCTAAAATATATGTTACTGTTATATTAATAAGTAAAAACCAACTGTTCACTTTATAATGCATAGACTTTTTAATTAATTGCTCCTCCAAGCAACTAAATAGAGCAAACTAAGTACCATTTGTCTGCCATCTAGGATAAAACTGGAAAGGGTCAGGACTTAGGAGGAGAATTTGAGCTGTTTGGAAAATGCTATTTGAAATACTTTTAAATTAAAAAGCTCTAGCTGTTATTTATTTAATTGTTTTTTAATAACCAGCTGGTGTTTTTATGGCTGTGTCTAAAAATAGATGTGTTCATGCAACCACTGCCAGGTGTGAGCTGGAGGACTGCCTTGTTCTCAGTGCGTGTGAGGTGTGAGTCCCAGATGAGGGCTCTGGACTGCTGCCAGCCTGCCGTATATAGTGCCTGAGTGACAGCGACTCCTCCGGCGCTGGCTCTTTCCAGCAGCAAAGGCATAATTCACAGCTATGTGCAGATTTCCAGATGGATCTGGAGGGTGAAAGGCAGTAGCAGTTATAATTGGATTGTCTAAAATAGCCGGTTTTAGCTTATGTTCCTTGCAAAGTGTCTGGTGTCTCTGTCGGATTTGGGAGGTGATGGGCTCATTTTGGGGTGAGCCCCCAAGGAATGGCAGTGTGCTGAGGCTGTAGGTCATCACTTTGCACACAGGAGAAGGTTATTCTGCTATTATTTCAGCTTGACAAGGACAGCATCAGCTCACAGCCTTCCTAAGGTTCACAGAAGAGTGAAGTAAATTCATACATACACAGTGAAATTTTAAGCATTGTGTTATTAATTCTATAAATATCTCCATTTCAAAAATACAGCCACAGAGAAGATGACTGCTGTCATCTAACCTCATGTTTCAGCAGATAGCTTCCTTTTTGGTACTGTTAAGAGTCACATAACACAATTCCCTTGGCTTCTCTCACTTGCTCGTAGGTGGAACCATACCACTTGAAGCAACACCCCTGTCAGGTAGAGCAAAGCACTGCAAAACAGAACTTTACGGCAGACCAATACTGACCTTATTAAGTGGAGTGAGGAGAGGGGAAGAGATCTTCAACACCTCTTTCAAGACAGAACAAACTGTCCTGTCACGTCTCTCTGCTGACTATCAAAAGCTCACTCACCTTCCGTCTCAGACGAGCAATATCCTTTCCCCAGGTTCCATAATAAGTGTGGACAAACTTTTAATAACAAATTACATTAATTTAATTCAATACCTTAATGGAAACCCAAATGCCAAGGTATCACAAAGAAGAATGAGGATGCAACCAGAATGCTACTGAATAGCTTTAAACAGGCTGGGAAATGAAACTGATAATAGCGTCACTAAGCAAACACCAACACGGAGAGAAACTAAAGATTAGCACTAACATATATATGCTTGCTGCACTGAGGTTATCATACTCTCTGTTCCATGAATGTCCCAGGAAGTAGGAGACACCCCAAGTTTAGACCAGTTTTGGCATAAGATTTCTGAGAGATGGACAAAAAGGGTGGGGTCTATTTTCAGTTTTGCTCCAAATGCAGGAGACCAGGTGATGGTAAGTAGTGTTGAAAAGACCTCTGCAATCCATAGGTACAATCTGAAGTCAATTTCAGAGATTTGCAACAGCACCAGTGAGACTGCAATTTGATTTATTCCTCTGAAACTTCTGCCCAAGGGACAGAGTATGGTAAGAGGCAGGACCTGACTAGATGGTCATGGGGAGCAACTCTGGAGCTGAGGACAGGAAAGGAGGTCACTTTGAAAGTGTGGTGGCTAAACTCAGCTAATCTCATTTCTCACGTCTAAATTCTGGTCATCTAGGCTACTCAGGTGTGGCTCCAAGTTCAGGTCCATTAAAACTCAGAAATGAATTTCCTTTGGGAAAGTGGGGTTAAGTGGTGTGAGTACCTTCTGCTTGCATGTATGTGATTTGCTGCCAGCGAGCGTGCCATTTGCTCATCTCTCTGGGAGTTCTACTTGCTGATAGATTGAAGTCCTAAATGAAATGTCTTCTCTCATGTCATCACCACCCCTTTTGGCCACAGTTGTGCTGCACCCCCTATCACACAGAACTGCTACATGATACACTGCTGAGTGCTGAAATTCTTCCCTCTGCAAAAAATCACACCTAGGTCAGCCCACTCCTTTCCAGCTCAGCACAGTTCATCACTCAGCAGTACAAGCTGCAATAAAGTATATTTTAAATGTCTTTTGACAGTTGCTTTGAAGAGCACAGTATGGTGCTCCTGCTTTTTGATGGTGTCTGGACTCCTGTCCATCTTCTTCCTCCAGCCCACAGACTCCCAAGAGTGGATAACTGGCATGCAAGACTGTGTGCTCCTCTGACAGAACAGAAATAGCCTGAATACCCATGCAAAGTTCATAATCCCATCAGCTGCCTTTAGAGGATGGTCATACTATAGGAGAAAGAAAAACAGAAGCAGCTCAACAAAAGCTATTAAGGATGAAATAATCTCTGAGTCAGGGAGTGAATTTAAGCCCTGTTTGCTTTGGCAGGTGGTTCTATGTACAACTTGCACACACCACACACGTATACACAATGATGCTCACTGTGCAAATGCCAAGCTGGGCATAAATACCACTTCATGTGGGGGAGTTGTGGTTGGTAATGATCATAGTCACAGTTTGAGAAACAGCTAAATCCTGAATGCCTGCACATAACTATCAGGTTGTTACAACCAGTCTCTGGCTAGGTCTGTGCAACACCTCAATCACTTTTTAAAATTGCAGTGTGTTATGGTGCATAAAAATTGGTTTGGGTAGCAGGAAGTGAGAAGATATTTTTCTCGAACTAGGGAAGTGATCATCTCCCTGTACTTGGCACTGGTGAGACTGCACCTCGAGTCCTGTGTTCAGTTTTGGGCCCCTCACTTCAAGAAGGACGTTGAGATGCTGGAGTGTATCCAGAGAAGAGCAAAGAAGTTGGTGAAGGGGCTGGGGCACGAGTCTGATGGGGAGCGGCTGAGGGAACTGGGGTTGTTTAGCCTGGAGAGAAGGAGGCTGAGGGGAGACCTGATCACTCTCTACAACTACCTGAAGGGAGGTTGCAGCCAGGCGAGAGTTAGTCTCTTCTCCCAGGTAACAAGTAATAAGATGAGAGGAAACATCTTCAGATTGTGCCAGGGGAGGTTTAGATTGGAATATTGTTTCTTATGAAAATTTTTTTCACCAAAAGGGTTGTCAAGCATTGGAACAGGCTGCCCAGGGGAGTGGTTGAGTCACCATCCCCGGAGGGATTTAGAAGTTGTGTAGCAATGATGCTTAGGGACATGGTTTAGTGGTGGACCTGCAGTACTAGGTTAATAGTTGCACTTCATGATCTTAAGGGTCTTTTCCCACCTAAACAATTCTGTGATTCTATGATTCTGAGACCAAAGAGGCAAGCGGGCTTTTTTTGACAGAAATTCAGGTAAGGATTTGCCAAACCTCAAGTATTAGTCGTAAACACTGAGCACATGGACAGTCCTTGCATCAGAGAAGCTATTCACATTACGTCCTCAGCTGCAAGCAGAAAAGCGAATGCCAACTTCTGTAACTGATTGTTTACTGAATTTGGGACTATCCCAAAGGTGCTGAGGCAAGTCAGGTGGGTTAAGCAAACTCTTTCACTTTGCAGTTAAGGTAAGCAAAAAGCAAGCGCTGCATCAGCAGCTCTGTGGAGATGGAGCAGGATCAAGAAACAGTAGCTCAGTTTCTGATGATTACTGGACATCCCAAGGAAAGTGCAGTGAGGTCGGTCAAGCAGGGAAATATGAAAGAGCGGGGTGTGCAAATTCAGTAATTCTTCCTTTTAGTGACTTTTTTTTCTCTTTTTTTTTTTCTTGTTATGGCAAAGGAATGGGAAGGCTAGCTTACATTTTGGTGTGTGGGTTTGCATCTTCTCTGGGCTTCTCGGTTTTGATTAAGAACCAGATGACAGAATCACAGAATCACAGAATCACAGAATAACAAGGTTGGAAAAGACCTTTAAGATCATCAAGTCCAACCATTCACATCCTAAATTAAACCATATCCCTAAGTACTTCATCTACCCTTTTTTCGAACACATTCAGGGAAGGTGACTCGACCACCTCCCTGGGCAGCCTGTTCCAGGCCCTCACAACTCTTTCAGTAAAAGATTTTTTCCTAACATCCAATCTAAACCTGCCCTGGCCCAGCTTCATGCCATTCCCCCTTGTCCTATCACCTGTCACCTGGCTGAAGAGACCATCACCTACCTCTCTATAACCTCCCTTCAGGTAATTGTAGGTGGTGATAAGGTCTCCCCTCAGCCTCCTCTTCTCTAGGCTAAACAGCCCCAGCTCCCTCAGCCGCTCCTCATAGGATTTGCCCTCCAGCCCCTTCACCAGCCTGGTTGCCCTTCTCTGGACTCGCTCCAGGACCTCCATGTCCTTCTTGTGGTGAGGAGCCCAGAACTGGACACAGTACTCGAGGTGTGGCCTCACCAATGCCGAGTACAGGGGCACAATCACCTCCCTAGACCTACTGGCCACACTGTTTTTGATACAAGCCAAGATGCCATTGGCCTTCTTGGCCGCCTGAGCACACTGCTGACTCATATTCAGTCTGCAGTCAGCCAGCACCCATAGGTCCTTCTCTGCCTGACAGCTTTCCAGCCAGTCCCCCCCAAGCCTGTAGCACTGCATGGGGTTATTACGTCCCATGTGCAGCACTCTACACTTGGCCTTGTTAAACTTCATCCCATTGGTCTCAGCCCATCGGTCCAGTCTGTTCAGATCCCTCTGAAGAGCCTCCCTACCCTCAGGCAGATCAACACTTCCTCCTAGTTTAGTGTCATCTGCAAACTTACTGAGGGAGCATTCAATCCCTTTGTCGAGATCATTGATAAAGATGTTGAACAAGACTGGACCCAGGACTGAGCCCTGGGGGACGCCACTCGTGACAGGCCTCCAGCTGGATTTTGTTCCATTTACCACCACCCTTTGGGCTCGGCCGTCCAGTCAGTTTTTAACCCAGCTGAGGGTCCACCTGTCCAGGCCAGTGGCAGCCAGTTTCTCAGTCAGAAAGCCAGTTTCTCAGTCAGAAGCCAGTTTCTCAGTCAGAAAGAATGAGAGTTATGACCTCATAACTCATATGTGTCCTACAAGATATTTCTGCAGGACTTCTTTTTCATTCTTTTATCCAGTATCTGCAGCAATACTTTCCTATTACCTTAGTTCAGTTTCTGCTTCCCCTACTGCATTCTACCATTGGTATATCTACTAGAGCACTGGATGGTTATTTTTATCCATCAAACTGCTGTTTACAGTTTTATCTTACCTTGCTTTGCTTGATTTCATGTATTTCTTTTTAATGATTTCCATCATCAAGATACTATTTTGCCAAGCTGACCTTTGAAGATTTATTATATTTAATTATAAAAATAGCTTCTTGTACCCCATAAACAATGTCTGTACCTCCAATTGTTAGAGCAGCAATTTATAAATAACATATGGTGATTCCATCTATATAACCCTTGTTAAATGGACTGTAGTAATCATAGTGGAGGTAGACTTTAAGGAGAGCTATTCAAGAGAAAAATGCCATGGCTATGACCATCTTAATACACAATGGTAAGTAATGGAAATGGAAAGTTAGTGTGATTAAGGTTTACATCACTGCATGCAGACATACCAGTTCAGGAAGAAGTTGAGAGCATACAAGAGATTATGGGTAGGATAGGTATAGGTCATAGAAAGCCTATAATGGGCTTAAATGGGAAAATGAGTCAGTAAAATATTTCTGAGAATGCTGGAAGCAAAATATGTCAGTCTGTCTTCTGAGCACCTCTCAGCATCTTGGGGAGTCTTAAGAGTAAGGAATAATCTTTCTGAATATTCCCTTTTGTACCACGCAGAGGAGGACTGTAGAAAAAAAGCTTGTAGGTTCTTAGTGGATCTGACACATTGCTGACTGACTGCCCGGATGCAACTGAAGAGAATGAATGTTTTCTGGTGCCAGATCCTTAGGAAGGTTAAAGAAAGTCAGGAAGTCAGTGAGGTGGATACTATGGTGTTTCTCCAGTCTCAAAAGGCAGTTTAATTAAGCTGCACATTTTGGAACTCACACTTGTTACCCCACTCTGGGATATCTGGAATCACTAAGAAAGGAAGATGCTGGGTAAAATCCTGAAAAGACTGCCTGGTAAAGAATTAAAGGCCAGTGGTATACTTAGTGCCAGGCAGCATGCTTTGAATTGAGAATCAATCAAACAAATTTATATCTGATGAAGGAAACTACCTTTGCTTCATGCAAGAATCATAAGTTCACATATATAAGGAAGACAGACGTGTGGTGCTGGCAGGTGTGGTACATCACATTACCATTTTGTCTCTGCTGACATAGAGGTGGATAAGACCCAGGTTTGGCATGGCTGATTCCACAGTGGAGACCCACAGGTACTAGGAAGCGAGAGGGTATGTGAGAAGTATATAAACCTCCATGAAGCTGCTGTGTAATTTTAATGAGTAAATTAAATGAGCCAGTAGGGGAGCAAAGCAGATTCTCCAGGGCATTTTAGCTCACAATGATCTTCTGAAGTTGTTCCAAATGCAGTCACTGCCTACAAAAGTTGGCATCATGTCTACATTCAAACCAAGAACCTGATGGTACGGTGTATGTATGGGCCAGGTATTAACTATCTTAAGCAGTGAAAGTATTTCACAGCTGCCAGGTCTGGTCAGATTAGTATTCACAGACTCCAGAGTTTCAGATTATTCACAATAAATGTGAAAGTGATGAAGTTCGTGCAGACAAGTTCACAGCTAAACATCCTCCATTCTGGAAAGTATCCAACCCAGACATGAGAGGAAAACCTTGGTTCTCCTGAAGCTAGTGGAATAATTCCTATCAAGTTCAATGGTGGTAAGATTTCAATTTGAACTTTCTGAGAAAACCTGGCACAGTTTAGAGAGAAGGTGTTGCTCAAGGGATTGTTTTCTACTCTGCAACATACTCACTGCTGTTCCAGTTTGTAGCTGGGAAACCAAGGCATGAGTCAGCTTCAGCTTAGGAAAATCAACCTGGCCTTCAGGGCTAAACAGAGTAATTAAATTAGAGTAAATGTTATGGAAGGTGTAGCATCGACAACCTTTTCATGTCTTTATGTGTCTGAAAACAGCCAGCAAGCTGATTTCTTGGTCACTGAGTCTGGACAGTGATACTTTTAGAGAGTGAAGGCTAGAAATCTTCTCTAGAAGATTTATTATGATTTATGTGCCTTGCTAACTGCTGAGTGGACTGGATTCTGTCCTGAGAGTCCCTGTTATAAATTCAAATAAATTATGGAAAAGAGGACTGGGAAAGGCCTGCTGTTTAATTACCCCATTCTGCATCTGTAAGACTAGCCCACCTTTGGCAGATCTATGTCTATGTATACATAGCATATAATCCAAGACATAAATCTTTCTGTATATTTACATGTTGAAGATCCTTTCATCTCCCTTGGTGATCTACTGTAGGATTTATCAATTCTTATAGCACACATGCTTTCCTAACCCAAACTTCTCTGACTGCAAGTGAATGATTCCCTCTTGTTTGACATTGGTGGAAATGGAAAAAACATGGATTGTTTTGCTCTGTAACAACTCTTGCATGTATAAGAAGACTATTATATTCCTGTGACATTTCTCTATTCCAGAATGAATAAAGGTAATTCTTCTGTCTTCTTCTTTGAGGCTGAGTGTTTTAAAAGTTTTTCTTACCTTACTTCTCTCCTCTAAACAGCTTCTTATTTATCTAGAACATTAAGTGAAACGTCCAGAGCAAAATGCTGTACTACAGCAACAATGCTCTATTACATAAATCAATCTTCATAAAAGGAATGAAAATGTAGAAGGACTTGCGCTGAAAATAAAATTTTTTCCAAATACCATTAACTGTTTATTCCTATCACAATTCTCACTGAGTACAGAGCAAAGCAAATCTGTCATGGATGGACTCACTGCCAGTAATACAGCACCACATAATGTATTACTATTTGAAAGGCAATTCATAAAAGAATTATCCTGGTTTTTTCTCTGTTTTCTTACTGTTCTCCTCCAGCAAGAAACTTCCATGGCATAAGTTTAGGAGATGTTATTTGGCTCCTGCAGAGGAAAAAAGAGGAGTCTTTCAGTTATGCTGGCTACCATTTAATCCTGATTTATTTTCTGCACTAAGTACTGACAGCATCTTTCAGGTGCCATAGTCTTGCAACGACAGACTGAAGTACAACGTGTCTGCATTTTAATATCAGAATGTCTTCTGCTGGGTCATCAGGCTCACATCTTTTATTGGCTTCATGGGGCAGCAAAGAAGGTTTTCACATACCACAGCAGGGGCTGAAGGATCACCTGGTGTAACAAAGCAACAGGAAAAATCAAACACTCGTGGCCTCATAAAGATTAATTGCTGTTGAAGATGAAGGCAGAATTTCTCCAATTATTAGAATTCATACCTGGAACAAGATATATATCTTTCTCTTTCTGGGCTAGCACTTATTGTCTGCAGCTGCTGCCAAGAAACACTTTTAGCTTGAAATTGCTGATAGCGTGAAGGAAATTTTCATTTCCCTTTAAGTAAAGAAATTCTGCTGTAGAACTAAGGCTTTGAAATATGCAAAAGAAGCTTATGTGCAATGGGACAGAAACCCTCACCAGCTGTGGAATTGGCCAAAGTTATGAAATAGGAAGTGCTTGTTTTAAAGTGTGCGAGACACTGTGCTGGCTTGCAGCATAAATTATGCATCTTCCCCTTCCTGCAGGCCTGCACTGAGTGTCCGTGGCTGTACACACAGTCCTTGGCCACAGTGGAATGAAGCTGCCTGGATAACAAAGGAAATGGAAGATTTGCTACTAGCAGAACGGTCATTTCTCACTGAGCCCATTGTCCTTAATGACGCTGGTGTGCTGTGTGCAGCTAGGCCCCTGGGAGAGGAGCATTACCTAAAAAAAGTCAGCACTCAACTTCTGGTAGCCCGTGCCAAGTAATTATCACCTCAGTAGATGAAAGGAAAACAAAAATTAAAACTTATGAGGGAAATGAGGTTAATTCTGTGTCTGGAAAATATTTCTTTAATGTTTATCTCACTCCAAAGTGAACTGATCTTACTGACATTGTATTCAAACTTACTCAGACCAGACAGTCTGCTCCTCTTCTACTCTTGCATACTTACATCATGGGTTAAACGCATGTCCAGGCCTGCTCTAAGGCCCAGCCTTCTTTTTCACCATTCACACCACTGGCATGCAAATGCACTCAGGTTCAGCTATAGTCTGATCCCCAGGACACCTGTAAGGCAACTAACTGACTGTGCTATGTGGGTCAGGTTGGACTTGGGCTTTTGGACTCCGAGCTGGGAGGAAATGCTCACAGGTGAGTTTACCCCAGCCACAGAGAGCGAGCCTGAGCATGGGGCTTGGTAGCCTCAGACCCAACCCTGTGTCAGAGGGAGCAAGTCAGTGGCTGGAGATGGTGTCAGCTGAAATCAACTCTGCTCCCTGCAGATGGGTCTTCGTGCTCTCTCTGGCAGGCAAAATACACAAATGTAAATTTCTCTTTGCTTTCTACTACCAACCATGAAAAATGTTGGAAGCTGTTATCTTGCCAAATCAGTACTATTTCTTGTATCACCTCTTTAAATAAGTATATGACAGAAAAACAGAGGAAGAGCACAATGCAGAAATTAATATTTAATATTAATTGAAATGATGGTAAATACCACCCAGTGGAGCAATTTCTCACAGCATCATCCGTTGACTTGATAACCAACGTGAAATGCAAACATAATCTCTACACAAGCTTGAAACAGCAAATGGCATGGAGCACCGTTGGTGCAGCTGAGAAGCCAGTGGGTGCGTTGGTGGTACTGACTAGCTGAGCTCTAAATCTGAAGGGAAATCCTCAAAACTAAGTGAAGCAAGCAAAAAGACAACACATCCCCTCAGCTTGTGCCTACAGAGCTGTGTGCTCTGGAAGACTGCACGGGAAGTGTAGTATTTCTTCAAGTGCTCTGGGAGATATATGAGATGCTTGTTATGTCCAAGAGCAAGCTGTAAAGCATAACAAATAGAGAACAGTCATTAAGAAGGGACTGACTAGTTTGGTTTAAATTAAAGAATAGTCAAGCCATGGCAGTGATACAAAACATATTCCTATAAAACACAAGGATATCTCTGACTGTAATAGAGCTGTCCTTTTATATTTCATTGTCAGAAAAGCATACTAACTGCAAAATGCTGCTCAGTCCTCATAAAACTGTACGCAGTTTTTGAGTGCTTTATTTATGGGATGAGATGTGAAATGATATTTTAAATGCTTTCTCTTTGAATAGCAGTAATGATCTAATGATTATTTATTTTCTCAAACAGACTTGTATTTAGGAAACTGAACTATATGAGAAGTATTGCCATGTAAATGTCAGTGAAAGTAATTAAACAGTGAGAAATTTAAGATTATATAATTTGTTCCTGCTTTCCTTCCTCTATTGAGATTTTAAAGAGCAAGCAGAGCTATGATGTCCTGGGAAATAGTATGACAAGACATTATGTCTTATCTATTGCAGTTACAACACAGTATTCCTATAAAAATTCAGATTGAAGTATAAATGAACTGTATACTGGACTCCCTAATGTAATTTAATGGCTAACAGTCCTTTCTGAGTGTGAAGTCCTATTACTATTACAGCAGAATATAATGTATCAGAGGACTGATAGCCTGAAAGATATTGAACAATTCAGAATAAAAAGAGAAAGGTTGCTAAGCATGTTGCCCAATGACTCTATGAACTTCTGTTAATGGAAGATTTTTAGTACAGACAGGGCAATGTGCTTCAGAAATCATTTAGCAAGGTTTATCAGAAATCATTTAGCAAGGTTTATCAGCAATGCTGAATTAATGGTTTAGGTTCAGCTGGTCTTTGAGGATCGAGGTAGCAAGTCAGCTAATTTTCTGTTTTTTACAGAAGTTGTGGGGCTCCGTGTTTCCATGATGTATTTACAAGCCCAGCCAAATTAAGTAGGACAAATTAAGATTAAAAAATTGACAAGGCAGAACTCTCTAGAACTAGAACAAATTTCCTCATCACCTTTCTGGAATTATTTTTTAATTATTTTTTATTTTTTAAAGTTCAGTGCGGATATCACTGAGAAATTATCTTTCTTGACTTGTGTATTTATGCTAATGCCAATATCATAGTGCTGATGTATCTGTGTGCTGACTCATTTTTATATATGGCATGTTCTCTTCTCAATGAATTCACTCATTAATTTTCTGTACAGCAGCATATATTTCATTAGATGTTTTTCTCTCCTGCAGAGATAGATATCTCTGAAGAAACATTTATCACTGATTACTGCAGAAACATTTTTGAATTGTGAGCTGTGTACTGAGTTTCTCTTTCTTTTGATTTCTTGATTTGCTCTATCTGTTTTCCATGTAAAAGTTATTTCCAAGACAAAACCTCCTTTGTGGTCCTTTATTTAATTACAACTGTTTTTTAGGCTCAATTATTTTCTGCTATTAAAGATGATACATTATTTTATTAGTATTTCCATTAATTAATAGAAAATATGCTGCAAGCTTTTTTTAATCTTGAAGAAATAATGACTCAAGAGTCTTTGCCTTTTATTTAAATATTTTACTAAACAAAATAGAATTAAGAAACCATCTGTTGTATGTAGGCGTTGTTTTTTCATTGGTAAAGGGAGTGTATGTGTGTATATTGTGAATATACAGTAATATATATAAATAAAAGTAGAAAAGCATTCTGCATCAGGAGCTTAAAGGCTGGTATATCTGTAGCTGTTTATGGAAATTTTATTTGAGATATTAATACTCAATGCACAGAAATTTGCATGGCCTTGATGGATAACAGACTTTATCCCATCACTGTGGGGTATGTGCTGCAACATCCTTTCTAAGTGTGTGGTGTCCTGATTCAGGTAGAGCATGAGCTGGCTGGTGGGTATTTGGGGGAAAAGAGGTAACAGGGTTTGGAGTGATGAAGACTGGAGTCTACTGCAACCTAGTCATTGATGATATGTTCCAAGTTTGACATTATGTCAGAACTTGTCTGTGTTTTGGTACACCTCTTTTCAGCTGCCATCTTCTCTAAAGCATCTTCACTGGAGTGTTAGCCATGTAACTGGAAGGATGAGTTTTTTCTCTAGGATCCCAGTCATCCACTGATAGCTGATAACAAACATATTTAAGTCTCTCCAGGATCACTTATCAGACTTGTGGGAAAATGACTTGATCAACAAATTTGCAGAGAAGCAACTTCTCACCAGGGGACATGACTTGGTAGTGACCAAACATGATTGTTAATTTCAGGTTATTAAGAAGAAGTGAGTTTTTTACAGTTAAAAACCCCACTACAAAACCTAACAAAACTACATGGTGAAACTGATTTCAAAAGCTGACCACTGCCTTGACAGCCTCAGAGTCAGCAACGGGTAAAAGATCTTCAGAAAGAAAATCCCTATGGAAGGCTGTAATGAAAAGCATTCCCATGGCCAATATCTTACACTTATGGCTACAGTGTGTTGGTCCCACACCTCCAGTATAGGACTATTTTGGACAAAATGAGCAAATGGAGAAAAAATTGTTTTGTCCATTCTTTACAGTAAGTCTTGGCTCATTAGGCAGCACCTTTTGGTGATCTCTCACTCCTTTTGGACCTGCCATGTCTCAGTCTGCAATTGTATATGGGCAGAGAGTGACCTCTCAGTCCTCAGCTGGACACTAAATGGACAAAATTTTGCTGTGAACTTTCATTAACAGGAAAACTTTAGGGCCCCTTCTTCAGAAAGAATCTCGTGCATAAAGGAGCTACTCACGAGGTACTACTGAGGAAGTGCTATGAGCCTCATTTAAAAACAATTATTCACTCCCTTATCTTCTCCTTGCTCTTTACCCTAGACATGATTCTGGACAGCCCACTCCTACACTAGTGAAATGTTTGCCTCCTGCCCTTGGTGCAGCGAGAGTGTCCCTCGCTCCACATTTCATGTGGGCTGCCAAACTAGAAGGCCAAGAACAAAAGGTCTTCTGCTGTGAGTATATTTTACTCAGTAGTTTCAAAACTCTACATATTTTATAAACATTAGCTGGATTTATCGCCCATGATTTCATGCTCTTCTTCCAGGAATTAGCTCTTTGAAGTGCTTTCCAGAGCATATTAAAACTAAGATATGTCTGTTCCATTGTAAACTTACTGAAACTACTCTGTCATTTCAGATAGACAACATGACCAGTTCCCAGGCTGCTAGAATTTAAACCAATCTCTTAAACATGTACCAGATCAGTATAGTGAATAGGTATCTCTGACATTTTTCCATGCTTTGGAGACTACAAAGCCTACAAAGCCAACGTTTTCTAGGAAAGGAAGAAAAAGTGTCAAGCTAGTACCTGCTCTAAACCCTGTGACTTGTATCCAACTGCAGCTGTCATTCAGGACCACCATATCCTTGAGTAGTGCAAAAGTACCCAGTAAAATTAGAGGATGGAAATGAGTCCAATGCATATGGAGATACACAGAATTTCTCTGAAGACCTATAATGCCCTAAGAAGAAAAAGATGTGTCTGGAGGTTTCTGTTTTCCTGAGGACAACAGAAAGGAGACAGTCCTAGAGTCACAGTCTGCCTGTCATTCCTGCCCCTGGCCAACTACAGACAGAGCTGTAACTATAACACTGGGAATCAATTTTGTATGAACTGAATTGATTTTAATTAAACAGTTATTTAAACAACTCAGTCACACACATCAGTGCTATCATTCTCTTCCTTAAATACCAGCACCGGATTATAAAATGTGGCAGCCCTTCATCCCTCCTAGAGAAGCTAAGCCGTTAGACTGAGTGGGAGAGTCAGACAATAGGAATCAAGGTGCTGCTTGTTGGCAAGTAGTCTTACTGGGAGAAGGTCACCTACATATTTTAGTGTTGTGGTTTATCCCTGGCCAGCAATTAAGCACCACACAGCCGCTTGCTCACTCCGCTCCCTGGAGGGATGGGTAAGAGAATTGGAAGAGTAAAAGTTAGACAACTTGTGTATTGGGATAAAAACAGTTTCACTGGACACACAAAAAAAGAAGAAAATAATAATATCTATTAATAATATATACACAAAAAAGTGACGAACAGCACAATTTCTCTCCTATGGAAATCAATGCTGCACAAGACCCTCCAGCTGCCATGCAAACCCCGAAGCTGCCCAGCCTCTCAGCCCACATGTGCAAGCAAAGCAAAAAAAGGAATTCATTCACCATTTCCCATTGACAGAGAGGTATTCAGCCATCACCCTGAAGTCGATGCTGCAAAGACCCCAGCTGCTGCACCAGGCCCCCAGCTGCCCCTGAGCCCACTCCCAGCTATAAACAGAACATGACATCATATAGTATGGAATATCCCTTTGGCCAATTTGGGTCACCTGTCTTGGCTGTGCCCCCCTCCCAGCTTCTTGGGTGCCCCTCGCCTTCTCATTAGCATGGCAGTACAAGAAACTGAAAAGTCCTTGACTGCTTGGCAACCATTTAAAACATCAGTGTGTTACCAACATTATTCTCATCCTAAATCCAAAACACAGCACTACAGCAGCTGCTAGAAAGAAAATTAACTCTATCCATGCTGAAATCAGGACTTTTAGTCAATGATCTTTTGTACAAAGAACATGAGCAGCAGCAGGAGTCAGGACTGGAGCCCAAATAACTTCTAAAACTTCGGTCTCCATCTTATTGTCTCTATTAGCCTTTGTGTCTTGCAAAAGGAAATGAGAAAATTCTCTTGCAGAGAATGAAAAAAGAAGCTTCCCCCTCTCTCTTGATGGCTATTTGAAAGCAGATTTTCAGAAGGTGACTCACATCCCAGTCTCCAGTTTAGGTTAAAGAATAAGGGAGCACTGGCCTATCTTCATTATTCCAACTGAAGAAGTAAATTGACAACCAGGGTTCTTGCACCAGAAGTTACTGTCTTGGCATATCTTCTGCTGCTTCTTCTCTAAGTGCCTGTAGCTTTTTATGTGTTTGGTCTGCCATTGTAGAAAAAATTATAAAACACTTCAGCTAATTGAAAGACATAATGAAAAGACAACCCCAAAAGACACGTTCAGAGAGTGGTATGGAAATATGCTTCTGGGTCTGAACAGTTGGGTAAAGTGGCAAGCTGAGTGAGATCATTTGAACACTGTCACTTTGCAGGGTAAACCCACTCTTTTAAAGACAGAATAAATATCACAAAAACGTTTGAGAGTTTGGTTTCAGAGGTGGTAGAAGATGTTCTTTGTACCTAGAAAAAAAGAAAAGCATTCACAGATTTGAAAACTGTTAGGAATTCAGCCTTGATTTTTATCCAAAAATGCCATAATGCCCAGCATTGTTAACAGGGATTTGCTACTTGTGTAGGTGCCCTTTGTGTTGCTCTTACTGATGGCATCATTGTTCCCACAAAATATATTACATTTTGTTCCTTAATGATTAATCACTCCACTTTCCTATTAGCTAAAGCAGCAAGTGGGATACTAGCTTCTTCCCTCCCTGCTGAGCAGAACATTTTATGCACTTTTCTTACAATAGACAGTAAGTAGAAATAGAGACTGGTTACTGTGAATTGCTGCTATGGATACAAGTTTCTTATCTCTGTCACTGTTCTAAGACTGCATGGAGTGCTTGTTATCATATTAACTAAAAGTAATTTCATACTGGCTGTAGCTAGATTGCATTAAACCATATGGCCCATCTTGTTTGGTTGTAGTCCATTCTGCAGAAATAAATGTCAAAGGTCCATTTTCCCCATAAATTATAAAGCTTCAAACTAAGACACAGAAAACCTTTAGTGTAGTTGCTACTATTAACTGACTGACAGTCTCACAAGCTGCATTAAAAAAGAACAGAACTGAATAGAGAAGCATTTCACATCATATTAGCCTTCACCAACAATCTATCAAACATTTTCAAATAACTCATTAAACAAAATTTGGAGGAAATAATCTTCTGATATCCTTTGTATAGTGTTCATTATACTGGCATATATACGTCAGTACTATTTCATTATAGAACACTAAATGGTGCACCTTGCCTCAAGACATCCACTTCTGTGGATGTCAAAAACTTCAGACAGAAAAGCAGCAAGGTGAACAGACAAATGAAATCAACTGAATTCAGCAGCATAAGGATGTGGGTTGTACTTCTCACCATGATCAAATAAATGGATGCTTAAATGACTGCTGTGTTTCAATGACTTAATTTGTTTCACACATTCACTCAGTATTGTCTTAACGACGTATCTCGTATGAAGGATTACAGAGAATATAAATTTGCATTTGTTATTTCACCATAGTAGAAATATAATACTACTGAAAAGCTCTTGATATCATCCTGCCACTCTTTCTGATTCTTCTTTCATTTTAGGTTCTGTGAAGGTGACATTTGCAAAGGCCTGCAACTTTGAGTGGTATAAACTATGCAAATATAAATTTGCATATGTAAACTGTGCACAAGAACACACACAAAGCATGGATTGTAACTATGAGCTGACTTCTTTAGTTTGCTTGAAAAAATCCCAGAGTGAGTGACATGTACACTGAATGTTTGTGCCCAAAGAACATTTCAGCCTCTTCTTGAGAGCTACTTTTAATACCAAACTATGAGCACTAAGAATTGGAACATAGAAGCAATGCAAGATAATATTTTTAGTAATATGGAAGTAGCACACTAATAACTTTATGGAGTGCAGTATGCCCTCTCTTCACTCTGTTAAGTTACATAGTTCTTATAAAACAAAATTTCAGGGCCCTTTCAGGGTCTGATCAGTTAAGAGAGCATTGTAAGGAACTAGACCACTGCAGTCTGGGACTTGATCCAAAGTCTATTTAAATCTTTTGAAAAGCAGGTGATGACTGGTCATACTGCATCTCAGGCACATGCTTCATGTGTATGGGATTCTTAATCAAATATAAATGTTTTGCCAGGGAAACAAGCAAGTGAGTTGCTTAGTCAAGGTCTATGAAAAAATTGAGATTATCCTGTCAACCCATAATGGTAATTATCAAATGCTGCTTCATTTCTGAGGCACTTCCATGTAGCTTGAACTAATTCAATATTAACTCACTGAATACACTGAAGCAGGGATATTGCTCCATTAAATCAACTTAAATAGCTTTGTAGCAGTCCAGCTGCAACTCAGCTGGTGTTTTCACAGATCTTCATCATCAGTTATCCCTCGTGTCCATGCAAACTGATCTGTTTCATTGGGATTTTTATTGCTGAGGATGCCTAGCTTTAACCATCCATGTATTCCACTTGTTTTCCTTGGCAGCTAATGAAATAATTAAAAAAAAGTAATGATGATTTTTCTTTCCTGGGTATTTGATCTCACAATAATGTTACTAATGCTGAGATATGAAATGATCTAAAAAAACAAGCTTTAAGGTTATTGAGCAAATTTTGAGACTATCCATGAAGAAGTTTAATTACCTGCTGTACAAATGACCCAGACAAGCACAACTGCAAACTGCAAGACATTGTACAAATACAGGCTTTGTTTTAGAACTGTCAGAGCAGGCAGATTTAGACTTATTTGAATGGATTTATTTACTTTGACAATTTATGCCTTGACTCAGTTCACCAAAGAAATGAGGCATTTCACAGATTTCTTTTAGAGTAACCACATGCTAGTATTCATAGATAAATATCTGCTGAGAATATATTCACAAACATGTTGCATTTTGATGGAAACCTTCATCAAGCAAACCCACGTCCAGGAACTCTTGCTATGTGCATAACAGATGATTAATGGGCAAGTGAGAATGGGATTTGAACACTGTGAGTGGTTCTTAATGAAGAATGCTACAAGTAATTTCTATTAAGAGGGAAATTTATTATCTGGCATTGTTCAAGAGTAATCTTTACTAAATCAAAAAAACACAGGCTGTCATGGCTCTGAGCCTGGGGCCTGTGTCAGGGCTTTTGCTACTGCTGCCCAGGGCTGTGGGGAGAGGCTCCTGGCTGTCACCACCCCCAGGGAGATACCTGATGCCCAGAGCTGGGGCTGCCCTGCTGCCCCCCACCCTGCTTTCCTGGCTATGGGGTTGGATGGGCCCTGCCTGCTCTGCCTGCCATGGGGCTCCTGCGGCCCCCAGATCCCCGCCCAGGGAGCTGCTGGCCTGCAGAGACCCGAGAAACCAGGCCTGCATGGGCAGGTAGGAAGATACTGGTTCTCAGTTATATTTTTCAGGATTTAAAGACTTTATTTAAGAATTAAACATGAAAAAGACCAAGAGCACCAGAGGAATTCCAGATAAACACATTTTATTTAAGACATCAGTATAGCATTCTGATTTATTTAACAAATAACCACTGCTAAACCCCACAGAAACGAAGAAGTACCTCAGAGAGTCAAGTGACTTTAAACTGCCAGTTTAAAGTTGCTTTGAGGACTTTTGTCACAATGGTGAAGGCAGTGTAAAATCATTTAGTGTGGGGAAATATCACAACCTTGCTTCATCAATAGCAGCAAATATTTATTTCTGAGATGAGCCTGATGACAAAACACTTCCATGGCAATGGTGTGGTATGAAGGCAGTTCTTCAGGGACTGCAAGGAAACATGCTTCCTCTGAGAAACACGGCTCTGTGTGCCATGCTTCTTATCCCTGTGCTGGGGAATATTCTAGTGAAAAAATAACCCATTATCTCCTTAAAACATGGTTCTTCAAAGAAATAGTAATTGCAGAAGCACAAAAGAAGACATAGAATGCTTTGTGTCAGAGATTTTAAAGTCACTTGTGTGTATGGTCCTCAAATATCATCTTGATAAAAGCTGAGGTGTTGTAGATGCAATGGCAAAATAAGCACAAATAGATAAAAGCAGTAGATGACTGAAGTTTCCCCAAATAAAATTATACAAACTGTTAAGCCAACTATATGAAATGGTTAAATTAAAGGCTGTATTCCTCCTCTTCAATGCTCCTGCAGAAAAAAATGACCTTTCCATCAGCATAGGGTTTTTTTTCACAAGTTTGTAAATTATGAAGTATCATAATAGTACATACACTGCAATTATGAAAAAAAGACAAGGTCAGGATGGCTATAGGAAGTGTGTGCTGGAATGACTATCAAATAAGTATTGGTTACAGGAAAAAACAAAGAGCAAGGAAAGAAACTGCAATGTGGAAGAAAGAGTGAAGACAGAAACAGAATGGAAAAACCCACTATTTTCATGAATAAAGCAGACTTTAAAAGGACTTGGCAAGATGGACACTGGTTAGTCAAAATAACAGTGATTAAAGAGGTATCTCCTCACAGACATCAGGGCTGGCTCTTGCAGTTCAGTGGCTCCAAAGGCAGCTGTTGCTCAAGACACATCAGGACTTGGCAGAGAGGGGAAGCAACCACAGACACTCTTGTACCATGATATTTTTCAAAGTGATCCTGTCATTTGGTTAAGCTGAGTTTGGAAAGCCATGCTTTAGGCTCTAGATGTTGCTGAAGATAAAACATAGCCTTTTCTTATCACTATTATTAATAATTACATATTTTTAAAGAGAAAAATAGGATTTCTGTTGGGTTTAGAACACCTAACCACCATCTAATCTGTGTGTCTCTAGAAAAGTCCTTCATTGGATTATTTTTATTCACTCAATTTAATTAAAATAAATTCCACGAGATTATTCACCTGTTCATATTTTCCCATTTTGTAAACTGTTCTGGTAATCCATGATAAACTAATAGGAATAATTTGCTTTTAACTGGATCTCCACTCACTCTCTCAACCATTTCATGACTGTTACTGAAAAGGGCTTACAGCGAATATTTGAGAATTAGAATTTCCTCTTTTTGTTCATTTAGCTAAAACCATTTGTTTTGAAGGAAGAGGCGTTTTGTTACAAGCCCTCCAAATACAGCCATACCAAAAATCTGCAGCCGAAGTAACTGGTTTTATTTACTGGATTTCTTCTTTTTTTTCCCCCCTTAGGAATCAAATTATTCTAATTAAGGCCTGCATTGATTTTACTTGACTGTGATTGCAGTATTTCCTAAGAAAGGGCAAAATCATGTGAGAAAAAAGTGAGAGGCTCATCAGGCGATGGATATGAAAAGAAATGGATATTAAATTCAGCTTTTTATGTTCTGTTTTCCACTGATTATCAATCAACTCAAAATACTCCTGATATGCCATATAGTAGAAAGACCAAATGTTACAGAAAGAATATTCTGCTAATAGAAGGATTCAGATTCATATTCACCAATTCTTTTTTGCTCAAATATTTCATTGTAAATCCTTAGGACATCTGTGCTGTAAGACTCAGGGCATTCTGAGAAGAAGAAATTTGATACATTATGGATGGTGTTCAGAAATTTCTAATGTATTCTTTTCTGAGGTTCATTTTTCTTTAAATCAGTTTTATTCCATAAACTGCTCCTGACAAAAGAATGCAGATTGTGAATAAACCACATAGATGGATGGATGTATATATGGCTACAAGCCATATATATGGCCACTCAGGAAGGTGTCTTCAGAAAAGTTTGTGGAAAATGCTGTCTTGCTGCTCAGTGGTAGTCAAAAGGGAGAATATTAAATAGGGATCTTTTTATTTAAGAGCCTTTAATATATATTTATCAACAAATCATTCATCACTGTCATTGTAGAAATCAGTGGTGCCCCCACTTTGTTACTGTGTGCAGCTCTGATTCCAGTTGGAAAAGGGATACAGCAAAGCTTGAGATGGTACAAAATGGGAAGAACCAGCTCAGAGGAACTGAGCATCCATCATATTGGCACAGATTAAATAGCCGTTGTGGGTTAACCCCAACAGGCAGCTCAGCCCCACACAGCTGCTTGCTCACTCTCCTCCAGTGTGAAGGTGGAGAGAGACAACAGTGAAAGTGAGAAAACTCCTGGGTTGAGATACAGACAGTTTAATAGGTAAACCTAAAGCTGCACACACAAGCATCACAAACCAAGGAATTCATTCCCCACTTCCCATTGTAGGCAGGGGCGCACTCATCCCCAGGAAAGCAGGGCTCCATCACGTGTAACAGTGACTTGGGAAGACAAACACCATAACTCTGCACCTCTCCTTCTTCCTCCCCCAGCTTTATATGCTGAGCACAATGTCATATGGTATGGGTATATTTCTTCGGTCAGTCAGGGTCAGCTGTCTTGGTGTGTCCCTTCCCAACTTCTTGTGCACTCCCAGCTTACTCACTGGTGGGGTGAGGCCAGAACAGGCCTTGGCTCTGTGTGAGTACTGCTCAGCAGTGATGAAAACATCCCTGTGTTATCAACATTGTTTTCAGCACAAATCCTACCACCTCCTATCTCAGACAGACCCTGCACAATATCCTAGCACGTCCTAGGTTAGAAGAGTGATGACTGCATACAGGTACCATAGAGTCAACTCATGAATGGAGCAGCAAGGGAAACATTATTTACAACTTCTCGTAATATAAAAATTAAATCATTAAATTAAATTATTAGGTTACAGTGTTAACATAATTACATTTTCAGAAAGAGCAAAATGAAATTGTAATACTCTGAGGATGTTGTGGCAGCCAAAAAGATATAATTGTGTTCAGTCAAATTGATGGAGGACAAGACAAGAGTGAGTATCAAGTAGTAACCAGTTGCTGGATGCAACTTTGATCCAAGATATTCCCAGACTGCCATAAACTGTAAACTTGGAGAACATATGCTTGAAAGCATTTTATCCATAGTTTTCTTCCCATCACTTTTCCCCCTGCATCCACCATGAGTTCCTGCCAGAGACAGACCAGTCACTTAGGGTTATCTCTGGACTGGTTTAGTATGGCATTTGTGTTGTTATTCTCAAAGAAGGTATTCACAGGTGAACACAAACCAGGACTGAAGAAGTGAAGATCATCATGCCTAGCCTGAGTCAGCATGGCTGCAGTAATCTCAGCAGCGTGGTCCAGGACATTGGGAAGTTCAGCTCACATTGCACAGAAATAACATTTATGAACACAGTAAAAATGTATCTGTAGAAATGAAGCTTTCTGGGCATGTGAATTAAACAGTGTCACCTTGGCAAGCAAATATTTAGAAGAATGGAAAAACCCCACAATGTTATCCACACATTTGTATAAGCAGTAAATGCAATTTATGGGTGGATGTTATCATAACCTATGCTCACAATCACTTTGCTGTTCTGTGCAATTGCCAGGGCAAAACATTTCTGCAAGAACATAAAGATAATTGCACAGTTAAATTTAGTTGACTATTTTAATCTTAAAATTCAGCCCCTAAACACATGTAATTGATAGTATATGAATGAGTCATGGAAACTTGCTTTTTATGAAGAAAATTACTAATGTTCAGTTCTGGTTTTTCTCATTACTTTTTATATCACCAGTTTCCTTCCAGTATGCAGTTTAGTGATCATTGATCCACAACATTTATAGCAATTTAAATGTATTTCAGATGCTGGGTAACATGGCTCCTGTCATTTCAAAACACTCATGAGCTTCTAAGTGTTTTTGTTCTTTATGAGCAGGTCATTATTTACCAAGTCTTTAATGATGAACTCCTGCTTTCCTCAGGCTGCAACACATTCCTCTCATAGACAGCTTGCCAAGACCTCTGCGCCTTGCTTTCAGTCCAGCACGACTAAGAAAGTCAGCTATGACCAGCAGAGAAAAGGCATCAAGACCAGAAAGGCAAAGGAAGTTCTGGGGGATGCAAGAAGGGTACCTTGATGAGCTTAGACATTAGCTGATGTGCAGTCCTCCAATTTCTCCCACTCTGCCTTGCAAGGCAGCACTACCATGGAGCTTTGTGGTAGGTGCATACTTCCAGTTATACATTCCTTTGACTTTGCTCCTTTTGGAGACAGGTAGAACTCTGTATATTTTCCAGTTGAAGCAAGCAGAAAAGGAGGGCAAGATGACATTCACATATTATTTCAATTCACTTCTAAAATGATAATCTGAACTTCCAAAAACGATGATGACTCTTCTCAAGCTGCACTCAGCCAGCAAATCATTTGAGTATGGTTGCCTGCCCAGACAGCCCCATGGGACTGTCAGGAGAGCTGGTAGATAAATTGAGTGGTTTCTGGTGGAAAATGAGCCAGCCAGAGCCAGTGGGACTAGTCATGATGTTGCACAGGAACCTGAAAAGCCGCAAGCTGGGTGGAAATAGGGGAAACCATGGAAGCTGTTATCACCTCATCCATTCATATAATTTTTGAGATCCACTTCTTTTTAGTTATATAGCATATGTGGGATGGCACTCATGGCTCTTGACCACATGAAATATGTGGTGTGCTGCTCACGGGGTCAGAAGCATTGCCACACTTCCAGTATTCCATCAAAATGTTCCCATGGCCATGCACAGGAACTGGTAAACCCCTCTGACCTATAGTATATGTTTCAGGGACATCTCTGCTTATTTCTATAACCAAGAATTTGGAGCTACAGATGTAAAAAACATCCCCATTTGGGCAGAAAAGATATCCAAACACCTTTATATAGTTACCAGCATGTAGCCATATATGTTTCTGAGAAACAGATTCAAATAACATTTGAAAAAGGTAAGATAAAATTTGAAGTAAAAGATCAAGAAATCTAATTTATAGGGATTTCTGTGGTGGCTGCATTCTGGACTGCAATGTTATAGTCTTACTTGTTTTCCAAAGCTCTAAATAAAAGTATTCAAGAGGCTCCAGCATGCCAATATTCTGATAGCAGTTAAGGAGGGAACAGAGAGTAAGAATTCTCAGCTGTCAAGAAAACCACATTGCACAAACTAAGTATCTAGCTAGCTAGCAGCTAGCTAGCTAGCTAGCTATCTCCTCCAGAATGATTTCATAACAGCCCAGGGCAATCTAAAGGGTTGTAGTAAACTTGCATATATATCTTGAAAAGGAGAAAATTGGCAGACAAATGGCTGATTTGACCTTGTTGTCATCCACAAAAGGAGAAATGGTGCTAATGACAGCATGCTTTATCTTAGTATACTTTAGATGCAACCCTCATCGTGTCAATTTAAAACTCAAAACTATTCTTGAAGCTTCTGTGTTCTCTCTTCCTTATCAGTGTCAAGTCAGCCTATCTGCTGATAAATTTGAGGCCTCTCTCCAATCATATTTTCACCAAAAAGTTCCTAAATCCACCCCAGAATCATACCTTTAATCCTTTTTTGAATTAACACTTTGGTGGGGGAGGAGGCTATTTCAGAGTATGAAATGTGACCCAAAACAAGTCAAGTCTAAGCTGAATTAGCTAAATAGCAGGGCTGAAATTCAGAAGGTCTGGACTGTATCCTGAACTGCCACACTTTTCCTGCATGAACTAAGCATATCTAAAATATTCAGTTCTCCTCCTAGAAAAAAATGTGATTGGTTCTATCAAGCTAATAAACTGGGAGAATTTATTAGCTGGTATTTTTCAAGCACCTCAACACATTTGTTTGAGATAGTGTAGAGCTACAAAAGATTCATATAAATTATATTCCATCACTGAGCATTACAGGGTGTCTACACCTGGGAACTTATTCTTTTTTTTGCCAAGAGTCTAAATTATTCATGCACTGCAGATTTCAAACATGAAATATTGTCATAGTCTTATCTTTCACTGGATAAAATTATTTTTCTTTGATTTCTCTCTTCATTGTTTGTTCTTCAGCCCCTTCTCTTCAAGCTACTAAAATTTCCCTCTGTTCGTCCTTTACCAATTGCTCCTGCTACAAGGAAACTCAACTTGTGGCTCCTCTGAAAGGCCGCAGGTAGGATCTTGTACTATACCCATGCAGGGGCACAGTGTGACAAGTCTTTCTTTCCAGTTTAAGCAGCCTTTGACCCCCTTTTCTCACCCCCATTCCTTTGCCTACACCAACACTCAGTGTGCCAAGTTAACCATTTTCTGGGCAGCATTGCCCAGAAACAGGGCTGGCAACTGCTCAAAGGGAAAAACAGCCATATTTTTGCAGGGCGCTTTTTCTTTTTGATCTAGATATGTACATGGATGTATATATATATATGTATATATATACACCAGGATCATGCCTTCATCAAGATATCAGAGGGAATAGGTCAGATTGATTAGCAGCACACCTCATGGCTGTATTGCAATTCCCTGCAATCCCATTCCCTTCCCTGCTGGAGCAGGAATTTGAGGATTGCTCTGCACCAGCTATTGCTGCTGGTTTCTGGGAGACAGAAATCAAGCCCTTAGCTCTCAAGTCCACTCCAGTGAAACTAATCTAACAAATAATGGGAATTGACAGCCCCTGCAGTATCATAAACAAAACACTTTGATTGCTTAATTAACTGCCTGATCACAATCTTGCTCCTTTCCAACAGAACTAGTTCAATTGTTCTTTCCAGCTCCATATAGAAGTTGCAGTTCCTTACACAAAATCACTTGGAGGTGGCAATATGCAGGGTACCCTGAATCATTTACATTCTGGTTATCACCCTTGGAAATAAATACTGTGAGGTGGAACCCACAAATACTGCCAATATGCCCATGATTTATTCATGAGTGGAACAGGATATGAATGGAATGGGGTCTCAAACACTATTTATTAGGGAAAAGGATACCAGTCAAATTAAGTAGCTTTGTTCCAGTTTCACCACCTGTGATATCATCGTTAGATCTTTTCACAGCCTCACAGGGAGAAAGCAGCTTTGAATCTGGCAAAAAATGGGCTTTGAAAATTATTCATATGATGATGCAAAAGGTTTTTCTGAAGCATTTTCAAAAGGACATGACAGATGAAAGCAGAAATATGTGAATAAAAGTCTAAAATGGGCAATATTACACAATTTCATGGAGAAAATTTTCCTTATTGCAAAAGGATGTATCATAAGGTGTTTCCTTGCAACAGCAAGAAACAAAGCAGCAAAGTTTTATAACAGACAAATGGGCACAACAAGGGTTGCATGAGGAAATGGGAATTCTGGCTTTTGGGACCTGTCCTTACAGAGGGAGAGAAGCAAGGGAAGGCAGGAAGGAGTGGCTGCTTTGGACAATCTGAAAACTTCATTTTACCATCATAGAGTTAATTCCACATTCATTGAAACTGGGATGAAAGCAACCAAAGAAGGGCACTTTTTTTATTAAACACAGTCTACTGATATTTTGCAGTTTTTTGTGTTCTTGCAAACCAGGTTTTTGAAACAGTAGAGTCTGAGCAATCTGCAATGAAGCTTTCCACTCCTCTGGGTGTGGAAATCCTGAAAAAAGCATTGGTGCATCACAGTGTTTTCATACACGTAAGCAGCCTGGAAGTCCTCTCTGAAGGGCTGAGGAAAAAAATTATCTTCCAGTGGCCAGAAATAGCAGGATAATCTCTTGGTGTGCAGCAAAGCAGGATGGAGCAACACAGAGAAATGCTTGAGGCCAAAGGCTAGAAGCCAGTAAGGAAATGTCTTAGTTTGGAAACTTCAGGCTACTGGAAGTATTGTATCATACAGCACAGGAACACTGCATTCAGAAAATGCACTAGTCTGCTCAAAAAACATAGCTGAAGGGAAAGTTACTGTTTAGAAAGGACAATCAACAGTGGAGTGGAAAAACAGAAGTCCTGGGTGAGTGTTAATGAAGAGTTAAAATGCAACAATGGGAGTTGGGTGTTGCACATGTCTGGGTGCAGATCATGAACATTTTGGATTAGGAAAAAAAACCAAGCAAAGATTGTTGAGTAACAGTGCTTAGACATGTTTTTCCTGAAGCATGTAGTATAAGCAACTCTAAGACCATTGATTTGATCTAGTATGTTGCACTATAGTATTTAGCAATGCACTCAGAAATGTTATAAATAGATAAACCGAAAAAAAAGCCCCTCTTGAAAACTAGCAGACATATATGTGATTCTCAGTTTCTGACAGATGGTTGCAGTTTTCATCAGTCTTTTACACTGATTATTTTTGTTTGCAGGGACATCTTGTAGAATCCAGTTGAATGGTTGATGGAGTAAAATGGTATTTGAAGTAAATTTATGAGAATCTGACACTATGAAGAGAAATAGAAAGTCAACCCTCATAAGGCCACATAGTTGTCTGTTCCTGGAACACTAATTTTATCTGTAGGAAAACCTCTGTTTTTCAGTCACTGGTATTGCTGTTGACTTGGAAAAAGTCACAAGTTCTAGCTAGCTTTTGTACTTCTCCCCATCAAAGACATGACTTTAACAACAATTAGCTCATTTTGTTGTTGTGAGACTTACTGGAGATCCTTAAGCACTTTAAATATGCTGTACCATTCTCAAGTACAATCATTAATTGCACAGAAACTTCTGCACTCATTCGGTGTCCTGTGTCAGTGATTTACATCTTATTTTTTTCAGTGTCCAGTCATCACCTCTGGGTTTTGTTGATTTGTTCTAAACCAGAATGTGAAAATCACAAACAGTATTGCTGTGTGGGGGAGAAAAAAATGAAAGAAACTATGTTTGAGAAACAAGGCTGTAGGAAGAAGTAGGAATTACTGTAAATGCCATTCAGAATTCCTCGGCTGTACAAGTAGTGATATAGACTATTATTCATATTTTTAATCCAGAACACAGAACATTTTTAAAAATAGAACTGCAGTAGAGGTTAGAAAGAAAATCTAGGGCTCATCTCTGCACTGAGTCTAAGTCCTCTCTACTTTACAATGGCTGACTTTTAAAGAATGGTGATACAGGGACCTAGATAGACTTGCATGAGTGTTTACTATTTAATGTCAGTTGTCAGTTGGAATTCAGTTAGAAACTACCTCTGAGTTGCTATTCACCAAGAAAAGAAGAAACAAAATCTGGCCTACTGGCCCCCTGCATCTTGACTGGTCATGTTTATGTCCCATGAGCAGCATAGTGTGTCCTATATCTTAAAAATCTGGAACTGTTTTAATAGTCAAGCTCTCTTCTTCCACTGTAACATCATTATAGGCCTTTCAGAATCAGTTCCAAGCATTGCTACACCAAATATCTCAAATTCTTAGTAATTAACTGTGATAAAAACTATCTTGATTTAAGTTATTCCCATCATATTCTCAAGGCATACAACAGATCCATAATTAAGTCACCTCAGTACTTGGAACACCATGTCAAGGATTAAAAAAAACATTTGCTAGAAGATATCTGAAATAATAAACAGAAGTCTTGAGCAGTGATAGCAAGACTTTTTGATGTCTGAACCAGAAATTCTTCTGGAACTCACAACTGGGAGGTCATCCTGAAAGTTTGGAGCTGTCTGCACTGCTGCCCAATGGGCCCAGATGAGAATTCTGTTCATTACAATTCCCTCTGAAATAAACCAACTAAAGCCATCAAATAGCACCCATAGCACTGGTGCAGCTTATACTCTTCTAGTGGGTGTCAATTTCTGTCCACACCAAGATCACCAGGAAGGGTTTCAGATCCCTCTGTGGGATGCTTTGGTTGTACCTCCTTGGCTCTGCCTGTGGCTCAAGGCTCTTTCCTACATCGTGCTGACGTGCTTTGTTCTTCTACCAGTCTGTCTTGTCACTCATCCTCTTAGCTCAGCATTCACAGAATCACAGAATCACAGAATCACAGAATCGTAGGGGTTGGAAGGGACCTCGAGAGATCATCGGGTCCAACCCCCCTGCCAAAGCAGCTCCCTAGCACATATTGCACAGATAGGCGTCCAGACGAGTCTTGAATATCTCCAGAGAAGGAGACTCCACCACCTCCCTGGGCAGCCTATTCCAGTGCTCTGTCACCCTCACTGTGTAAAAGTTCTTCCGCATGTTGGTGCGGAACTTCCTGTGCTCCAATTTACAGCCAATTCCAGCCTGAGCTTCCCCTCTGAGGGGGTCTCATGACTGCCTTTTCTCACCTGTAGCTCTGAACTTTCTCTCCTGCCATAACAACTCTGAAAAAGAATTCAGAGACAATAATAACACGCCAACAATGCCAACAAACAAGTAACGTACCTACAAATTGAAGGGAAAGATGTATAATGTCATAAAGACTTCACAGCATTGCAAATGAATAAACTGCACTCTGGAGAAGTGCAAAAGATGAGTTACAAACAGATGCTGTAAGATCCATAAGTATTGGTAAAGGATTCTCAAGTTCATATTTAATTTACATAACTGAGACCATGAAGCACGAGCAGAGCAGGAACAAGCACCGTTGCCTTAAACCGTGTTGATCAGCAAAGCACCCAGCACAGCTCCTTAAGGTCCACTGATGGTTTAGAACTTAAATATAGGTTTAAAGCTGCAAATGCACTCAGCTAGATATTTGAATGGGCCTGAGAGCATGTTCCTTTGTAGGAGATGGGCACATATTCCTAGCTGGCACCATGCTGTCACTTGTACACCTCCAGCAGATTCGGTAGAGGAGTAGTTGAAGATGAGGATATTTAAAGCAATAAAACTTTATGATAAACAGATATCCAGATGCTTTTTGTTGATTTTGATTTTTATTCATTGCAGAAGCTGAACTAAAACATATTGCAGGAGAGTTATTTTGGAACAGCAATAATTTTCCTTCAAAGAAGTATTTTGATACCAGGAGATCTGTGGATCCCACATGAGGAAGGGCTGTACAAAAAGTACAGGTCTTTCACAAGCCATGGCTTGCCACAGAAAACTTCCCTGATGGGATTTCTGCCCTGGGAAGGTTGTTCAGTCCCTGTTGCTGAGGGACATGAAGAGATTGAATGAATATGCTAGGAACACCAGAGACATCGTTGAGATTGGGGGTAGGCAGGAATTTGACTCTGCCTGTCTGAAATTTATGGCTTTACAAGGCAGATGGCAAAACTTAAATTGTATTAATAAAGAAACAAAACGTTAACTATTCACAAGTAGAAAACTGAAGGGCAAATTAATGAATCATGAAAAACTGGCATTCTGCTTGACTGGTTTTGAGCTATACTTTGATGATTAGCGACATGCTGGCTACTGGGATTGTACCATTAGTGAATAATTTGCAATTAAACAGGTGAAAACTAGACACTCGTGAAAGAGTAAAAGCCAAAATTATTGTGTTTTGGTTTGGGAAAATGGAAGAATAAAGCCATGCTGGCTCAAGAAAAAAAAAATCTCTGATATGGTGGAAATACTTGAAGCTGTATGAAAGCCTAAAGAATTTTATTTTTCCATTGCTCATTTTGGCTTTGGGAATCACAGCAAACAATCCATCAGCTGACATAGTTAATACTACAGTGTTTAAGTTTTGTAGTGTGACCAAGAATTGTGATTTATATTAGATGCCTCCCAAATGTATTACCATTGTGATTTATATTAGATGCCTCCCAAATGTATTACCTTATTTACTTATTGATGCAAAAATGCTTTCTTGGTCTGGTGGTGTGAAAGGCTTATTCCTTTTCTGTCATAGCAGATGGATCAGTGTTTCCAAATTCTATTCCTCAGTCAGAAAAGCTTTCATTTTGTCACATGGAGAAAGACAAAAAAGAGCCTTCATGTCACATAAAATATGTAAAATTACTATTTACTAGGACAGAAATATAGACTATCACGTGACAGGTGGATTGTGCCTGAAAAGCAGAACTTTTCAGCCTGTATAATTTAGCTCAAACTGGAGCAAACCTGCTCGTGTTTTACATGCAGTGCGTGCTTCTGAAAATTCAGCTTCTAGTTTAGCTTCATACATATACAATGGGAAGCTTTTTGCAAGACCATTCACAGTTCCCCATGAAAATGGTCCCCAAGGAGTGATAAGATCATCAGCAAAGCTCTTCACTGCCTGTCATAGCCCTTTTTCCACCCACCTTGCAGAACACGTGCACTTCCCAAATCAAGTTTCCCTTAGCTCTTCCATCTTCTTCGTCTATAATCTTATGTCCTCAAAGTAAGATCCTAGCTTTGACCCCATTTTATATCCCAACTTTGCATTCATTTTCTGTTATGTTTTTCTTTTAAGTTATCATTTTCAGTAAATGTGAATTTTTAAAATGTACTGCAAGTTAGTTGTGAAGGTCAGAAGCCACTTTCCACCCCATAAGCCAACAAAATACTTCAGTATCCAGATTGTCCAAAGAAACCACTATTTTTTAAACCTGACGACACACTGCATGAGGAAAGTTAAAACCACTCAAAAACATTGCCAAATGCTGAGATGAATAATTACAGCTCAGAGGAAATAAACTATTCAGGCCAGACATTTGGAGAACATATATAGAAGTACAGTTGTACTATTCATGGATTAGTAATTGGAAGAACTTTTCTAGGCTAGGGATGAATGCAGAGCACAATAGAGGGAGAAGAACTTAGACTAAAAATCTCTTCATAGTACTCACATTTTCTTCCAAAGTATCTACGTCAACAGCAATTTCTGTTCATCCAGGAACAAAGAAGCCATGTCAGACTGAATCTACAGCTCAAACAAGTGACTGAAATAGCACTAATAAAGAGTTTTATGATAGCAGTTGACAAAGGATCAAAACCTAATGATTTTTGTGATTCATTTATGTGTTTAAACTTTCAGATTTGGAAAAGTTTATAACTTTTTTCAAACTTTTCTTATTTTTTTCCCCAAACTTTGGACATATTAATGCAGTTAAGATCCATAGTCTTATGGGAGTGTAGGAAGTCTGAGTGCATGGGTCATGAGGTGCAGTCCTCTGCTGTTTTAGACACCTACCATATTCCTACCTCTGTGACTGTATAAACAGGAACCTGTAAGTGGGTTTTTCCTTAGATGCCATGAGGTTTTTCAGCACTTCACTGATTGCAAACAACTTTCTAACTTCCAGCCTCACTTTAGGTGATGCCCATCAATATTTGACTTCTGTATGGAAATCTGCATAGGTAGCAGAACCATAAAAACCTCCCTCGGCTAACATTTGTTCATCCAGGAACTGCTGTTACTCACCATTAATCCTTTTAAATAAAACCCTCCCACATGCCAAATATCATGGGAGTGAGACAATAAAACTGGTGATCACTCAGTTTAAATTAAGATTCGGATTTCATAAGCAGCTGAAAGAATGGGCAAACCTCCAGGTATCTATAGCACAATGCTGTCAGACTGCCAAAGAGAGGGAACTGTGTGCGTAAAGAGCATCAGCACTGCCAGAGCTTGCTGAACCCATTGCGGGGACACGGGTCTCCCCACTGAAGCCCCTGGCAGGCGTCAAGCAGGTCCTTAGTGCAGCCCTCCCTTGGGGCAGGACATGAGAAATCACAGAGGCAGGATCAGGGATTAGACCGGACTTCTGGCTCTGCATCCAGCCGAAAAGGGGGTTTATAAATAGACCACTTAATGGAGATGTTTAAAGTTAGACAGAAATGCACCGTGCGTAAATGATACAAACCCCCCAGTATTGCCTGTGCCTTCCAAGCTGGAGTCAGCTCGCATTTTGGGCATCAGGATACGTGCCCAGAGCTATACCCCTAAGGTACATGCTGAGCTCTTAAAGGACTTTAAAAAACTTACTGTTTAATGATATTAATTCCATATGTTAAAAAAAAAAAAGTACTTTCAAGTGTCTAAACTGATAAATTATTGTCCTAATCCAAGAAACAGGATGTTATGGCCTTTATAGGCAGAATCATGATGAAATGATTCTTTAAAGATGTTGTATATTTGAGGGAAACAGCATTTTTCTTTATGTTTTTATTGTTGAGTAATAAGGTCAAGTTAAATGTTTTTTAACACAGGCCATATGGTTTGGGTACTTCTCTGAACAGCAGAAGCTAGAATATGCAGGAATGATTTCAATTGTCCAATTTATCACCTGGCTAAGTCACAATCACCCTCTGCAGCACAATTGTCTGTATTACTCAGATTGTATTTTAATTTTCAAATTGTTGCTCATGAATGCAGCTCTGTATAAGAAAATGTCCCCTAGTAGTCAGGATCCATTATTAATTATAGTGTTATAAACTAGCTTACTGATTCCCTCATTATTTGCAGAGTATTTTTTCGTATCCTACAGAGACAGGCAGCTAAAGCCTGAGGCACTAATTAAGAGCAGGTGAAGAATGTAAGCAGGAAACCAGGGATAAGCAGTGGCTGAGGGCTATTGCTAAATAAAGCCTTTCTGAACAGAGAATTTCACAGCTTAAAGGGATTGTGTTGAGAAGCAGTCTCAATTACAAAGGCACCAGCTCCAAAATACAGAAAGGCTTCAACATAAAGCACAGCTTTTCATTTCGATTTCTTTTGTCTTCCAAATTCAATATCCATGTTTAATTGAATATCCCAGAACACTGACTATATTTTGTACAATATTGCTAGAAAAATACTTATTTTTCCCCATGTGAAAAATCTATAACTAGTTTGTTGCTACATATACTTACTTATTAAATGCTTTGATACAACAGTTCAACCTAAATTGCACATCAGCTAGCTTATGATACATCCCAGCCTATGCCATTAGGGAAAGATGAGGGTGGGACACAGGCCCACAGACACGCCCCCAACCCCTTTCTTTTGCTGTCTGCTGTAGTTCTTAGGTTCAGCTCTCTCCTGCAGAGGAGGGGAAGGCAGACAGGCTTTCCTACTGGTTCACCATCCCAGGTGCTGATCATAGAATCATCGAATGGTTTGGGTTGGCAGGTACCTTAAGATCATCTTGTTCTACCCACCCTGCCATGGGCAAGGACACCTCCCACGAGACCAGGTTGATCTCCTTTACCTTTTCAAATGTCTCAGTTAGAAGCTCCTTGGTACAATCAGAGAAAACCAAGAGCTTTGTGCTCTGCTCAAGCCTGCCTGTGGGCCAGCAGATTCAGGCACAGAGCTAAGAGCTGCCTGCAGCTGATACTGCCAAGCACAACCAAGAAGAAGCTGTAATACAAGTGTGTGCTTCCTTAGCTGTGTTTTGAGTGCAGGCTCCCTTACCCTTTCCCCTCCCCACCACACTGGCTTTTGCTGTTATTCTGGGGACATCATTTCTCTAGCTACAGGAGTCTGTCAGCACTGGTAGTGCTAAAATTACCCAGAAGGTTGCAAGGAATTCATTTGTCGCATTTGGCAGGACTCAGACTTGCCCTGGAAACCTGCAGGTGCTGTCGCCAGCCCTGATGGGCAGCAGCCCAATTGCCAGCCCCCTGCTCACTTTTCCTCCAGGTCTCCTGCACCTTCAGGCTCACCAGCCCTAAAGCAGCTTACCTGCAGATGTCCAGGTGATGTGATGGGGAAGCCACCCAGTTATCAATGGGGGAGAGAGGATATGCACATGGGCACAGATGCTACAGTGCTTTGCAGTTATGCATTTGAATGCAGAAGAGTTCAGACTGACATGCAGCTCATACAGGCACACACGTAAGGTGGGAAAAGGTCAAGATCCTTCCTGGTCGAATACATAAATCCCATATATGAAAGAAGTTCTGTGCAAAACCTTTAAAATTTTTATTCTCTGATTCCTCTTCAGTCCATTATGGTGTAATTAACTACTATTTTCTCTAATAGCATAAAGATGTAAACACTTATTTGTTCACAGCTTTATATATCATATATCTCAGAGAAGGCTGTTAGGTACATGGCATTAAAAACTGAAAACAGAAAAGAACAGAAGAGCAAAACCAGAAGAAACATATAGTGAATTACACGGTATGATAATTAAATCTATTTACACCTGTTAATCTATACAACATCACAGTCTGTACATTTTGTAAAAAACAATCACATTCATTTACATCATATTTAATTTTTTACTGTATTTGACAGATAAAAATTTATTGATAAAGACGACAAAAGAGAATTCCAAAACATTACTCAGACTAATGTGCCGGGGAAAAAAAAAGCTGCAGGTTATCATAGACTTGTTACAGTGTTTGGGAAATACAGGAAGCTGGGACATTTCAGTCACTGGTTTAGCTGGCAATGGAAATGTTACTGCCGTAGATGTAATGATGCACTGTTATCACTGGGCAGATGCAGGTTCAACAGAGTGGTTAAACCATACCACAGAACACTCCTTTTAAATGTTATCCTGGTGTATGCTCTTAACGTACCTGTTAGAACATATTATTATTATTATTTTATTTCTCATCAACAGAATAGCACTGCATACTAGCTTCTGCTGTTTGGTTATGTCAGGGTAGTACTGACAGCCCACAGCTTATATAGGCACTCGTGGTAACGTGAAGGTACTTCTGTTAGTACAAGTATTTCCTGTATCCCTGTGCAGACAGGAACTGCTCAGACAGTAACTCTTATGTATACAGAGCAGCTTTCTCTGCAGGTTACTTGCCGGTTCTACCCTTTTATCAGACATAATTAATACTTATTTTTCATTAAAGGTGTCTGAAAACAAATCTTTATAAAGTGAATTTGGACTTCACTCACAATTGCTTTACTGAAACAGACAAATTCACTGTCAACAGAAGAAGATTTTTAGAACTCACAGAAGGAGGAGACAAATAATGCAAATGACTCAGGTCAGTCCTTACACATGGAGTATGAGGACAAGGGGCAATGGCTGTAAACTGGAGCACAGAAAGTTCCGCACCAACATGCGGAAGAACTTTTACACAGTGAGGGTGACAGAGCCCTGGAATAGGCTGCCCAGGGAGGTGGTGGAGTCTCCTTCTCTGGAGATATTCAAGACATGTCTGGACGCCTATCTGTGCAATATGTGCTAGGGAGCTGCTTTGGCAGGGGGGTTGGACCCGATGATCTCTCGAGGTCCCTTCTAACCCCTACGATTCTGTGATTCTGTGATTCTGTGATGAGACGTGCACTTGGCAAGGCCTTCCTCCACAAGTGGTCCCCGGTTCACTGAGGCTCTCTGCCTGTTCCTTTGCCCTTCATCCTGTTAAAAGCAGAGGGAAGCCTGCCTGGGGGGCATTGGGACACGAAGTAGATGTTAGAGAGGGGTGAGCTGCCTCCAGCTTGACTCTAAGAGACTATTTGTAATGCCTTTTGTCATCTTTTGCTACCTATGAATCATTAACACTACAATACAATTCTAACATACACTAAACTGTGGGTTCCTCAGCTGGTTACCTGCAGCACCCATCAGCAAGCAGGTGCAATCTCTTGGGCTCCTGTGCACTCCAGCACATAGAACATGGAGTATTTACTCAAATACGGGTGAGATACTTAACATTTCATCAAAGCCAGCCCTGCTTTCAACAGCTAAAAGAGTGATCTCCATATTCCCAAGGTTATTTTTGCAAAGCACCTGACCCAGACTCCAAGGCAAACATAGTTTAAAGGCATGACAGCAATAATCTCATTGCACGTCATCAGACAGTTCCTGGTCAGCAGTTAAAAATGACAATGCAAATCAAAGCTTTCAAAGGTATGACCAGGTGAGCTGCAAGTGGGTGTAAAACATGGTCAGAGTTGTGTGCATATCACAAAATTACTTTACAAATTAATTGCTGTTAAAAATAGAATAGGGCACAGAAGAGAATCAGGAAAACCCTTGAGAAAGGCCTTGCTGTCAGATTCAAGAGATTTGATATGTTTGGTTTCTCAGAGAATAATTTAACACATTTATTTCAACATTGGTTTTCAGGAGACTTCACATCAAGAAAATTTCTAGTATTAGAGAGAACTTTGTTTTCACATATGACCCCTCTACAGAAGACAAAAAAACCAAACACCTAAACCCAAAATAACTGTTGAAAGCTGATGCCAGGCAAATTAAAATGGAACATGAGGATATTTGCTTTATCGTAGAAGGCAGTCAACCCCAGGGACACTCTACCAAAGGAGCTGAGGGCTCATCCATTGCCTGAACTGCACATTTTTGGAGGATAATTTTGGCCAACCAAAAATCATTTGGCTTAAAAAGGAGTATCTGGGCACCATCTATTAACCAGTTAACATAATAGCCTCTTCTGGAGAGATTAATTTTACCTAATTTTAGATGTAAAAAGTCAGAAATTTAGTCAGCTACCCTGGGCTTATTTTATAGTAAGTTAGAGAAGAAGGTGATTCAGCTTATCTGCCTCAGACGCCCAGCTGAGCATGGGATGAATCATTGACTAGTGCCTATTTCTCTATGCTGACTATGGAAGGCACTTAGAAAGAGTCTTTAGCTCAGAAACAGACATCCAGCTTTTAGATACCAAAACCAGGGCAGATGAATTTTACCTGAGTTTATCAAGCACCTAGGTGAAATCAACTATGCAGTGGAAAATTTAAGTCAACCACAATTTTGATCATGAGTTTGGTCATAGTTGTTGATCAACCATGATCAAGTGGAGGCTGAGGGGAAACCTTGTCGCTCTCTACAACTACCTGAAAGAAGGTTGTAGCCAGGTGGGGGTTGGTCTCTTCTCTCAAGTAACTAGCAATAGGATGAGAGGAAATGGCCTGAAGTTGTGACAGGGAAGGCTTAGGTTGGATATTGGGAAAAAATTCTTTACTGAAAGAGTGGTCAGGCATCAGAACAGGCTGCCCAGAGAGGTGGTGGAGTCACCATCCCTGGGGATGTTAAAAAATCCTGTAGACTTGGCACTTTGGGGCATGCTTTAGTGGGAATGGTGGTTGGGTTGACAGTTGGACGTGATCTTAGAGGTTTTTTTCCAACCTTAACAATTCTATGATTCTATGAACAACTAACTGCAGTATTAGAGGCAATTGTATGAACTGTTCATGTTCAGGAACTTAACAGCATGTGTGATGTGCTACCAGCTTTTCAGTTGGAACAAAAACCAAAAGCTCTGTAAAGCTCTGAAAACTTTACAACTCAGATCAGATTCTGATACAACCAGAGAAAGGAAGTAAAGGGATGAAGAAAGGAAGGAACACTGCATGAGAAGGCTGTGCCAGGAAAGCATGTGCTTCTCTTGCTGCCTCTATCTTTCCCTGACACAGCTCAGACTGAGTGAGAACTCAGTTAAGGGACAACAGAAGGCCAAATGGTTTTCTTGCATGGTTCTTTTGACTCTTGGTCAGCAGAGCATGGAGCAGGACTCTTTAACTCCACAGTGCTGTGCAAAATGCGATGAAAGACAAAGCCATGAGAAGCAATCCTGTTTCTGTGTGTCATAAAGATGCAAAACACTGATCAAGTATTAGATTTGCCAAACTGAATTGCAGCTTTTGCATACATTTGAATATGATGGGTATCTGTGGGTGAAAAGGAAGTTGAAATTCAAACAGGCCCTGTGATGATGGGGTTGATGCTGTAACTTTGCATAAAATTATCTGGAAATCAGAATTTTCTAGGAGGAAAAAAAAAGTGCAAACAATGCCCTCTGGGCCTTCACTGACATGAAAATATTTGCAGAAAGCTTATGAAGTTAAACTGCCTCACAGAAAACATATTTTCTCTATTTAGTCTGATTTTTAATAGAGGGATGAGGTTCTAAAAATTGCTCCACTTTTCACTGGTTTGAAAGAAAACTATATGCAGCACCCTTTTATCCTGTGTGCAATTCTGCACATGTCCATATATTTGCTGATGAACTTAGTGATACCACGTATGTTCTTGTCCTGGGTTTGGCTAGGACAGAGTTAGTTTTCTTTCTAGCAGCTGGTGTAGTGCCTGTTTGGGAGTCAGGATGAGAGCAGTGCTGAAAACACACTGATGGTTTAGTTGTTGCCAAGCAGTGAAGGACTTTTCAGCTTTTCGTTCTGCCCTGCCAATGAGAAACCCAGGGAATGGCACCCAGGAAATACCAGGCCAATGACACCCAGGAAGCTGGGAGGGGACACAGCCAGGACAGGTGACCCAAACTGGCCAAAGGGGGTATTCCATACCAATGATGTCATGTTCAGCATAAAGGGGAGCTGGTGGGGGAGGAGTGTGTGGTTCCAGGACACATGGCTAGGGGACAGTCCAGCTTCGGGACAGGTCTGAGCTGTATGATCTGAGTTGTGCAGTTCAGTGAGAAACTGCATTGCCTATCACTGGTTTTGTGTATTTTGCTATGGAGTCCTGTTATTATTTCTTCCTCTCTTTGCTGTCCCGGTAAACTATCCAATTCCCAACCCACAAGGTTTGCCTTCGTCTTCCCTTTTTTCTTCTTCCCCCCCTTTTTTCCCATGGGGAGGGGAACGAGCAAGTGGCTGCATGGTGCTCACTGCCAGCCAGGACTAAACCCCGACAGTTCTCCCACTGGTGCAACTTCATTGTCTCACATGGCATTACTCCCTACACAAAAATCTGAATCGACTCCAAATGCAACTGTGCCCTGTTAAAGTGAACTGTGGTGTTTTGTTGCAGACTAAAATGTATTTTCTTACTTAGACTTTACCGTCTTATGGTCCAGAAATCATTAAAATGCAGATTTTCTCCCTGCTCACCTAATTAGAACAAAGATATTTTTCTCTAGGATACAATGAGTTATAAACATGAATAATTAGCAATGCATCATGCAGAACAGACTGATGGAACTCGTAACTAGAAATCTCTATTTCTATACAATCATTCTCTTTCTGTGCCAACTCAAAGAACTTCTTTTGAACAGAAAGCTGAGGAAGTTTGAATTCTTGTCAAGCATGCCTTTCTAACCTAGAAATTTGGGGGGAAAAAAGTGCGTCCTGCACATCAAATGCCAGGGATGTGAATAGTCCTGTTCTCCTCAGGTAAAGAAGCCTAAAGTGCACAGACGTGTTTAGTTTAGGTAGCGGAACAACCCCCAAAGCCCTGGTGCCTCTGTATACATTTGCAGTTAAGAGTTTGTTGAGAAAGTTGTTCAGAGATCAATGAGAAATACTAAAGTTTCCGAGTCTAAAGCCTTTAGGACCATATATAGTGTAAATACAAGTGCAGGGACCTATCTTTAGACTCCATGGTACTGTCTCAGGGCAGCCTGCTTCACTCCAGAATCTCCATGACTTCATCAAGTGACAACAGAAAACACTCTGAATCACTGGAGGTGATCAATAGGTTCTTTAAAGTCAATGTGGCAAAGTAACAAATCATCAGGTGATTATTACTTAACTCAAATGATACTCACTGTGTAAAGGTCAGTGTCATGTAACATTGAGAACATACTGTTCAGCGGTACCCATGTGAATGATGCGGCTTCTGTCTTTGGTCTGACACAACTTTGTTCCACTCCAGGGCAATCCCATTAAAAGAAATTGTGTTTGACTGATAAATAGCTAAATTAAATCAGACCAAGAGGTGTGCAGACACTTTGACAGCTGCCAACAATATTCCCTGCACTGCTAATATTTCCAAGAACGTACATGTGTGCTTGACAAGACATGCCCTTGCTGCTGTTCTCCCCCTTCCCTGGCAATACTATGGGCTTTAGATCCTGCTAGCTTCATACAATCTGTTATCTGAAACATCAGGCCACTTGATTTTATGAATCAGAGGTACTCATGCAAATATATATTATTCCTACTTGCTATTTAGAGTGGACATGGTTAAACATGACATGGGAAGTAAACATCACTGGGTTTATTTCTTTTAAAGAGTGCAAATATTCTACATATGTTTATAAGAATCTGTCAGTTCTATGTCTCTGTTTTAGAAAGTGGCAATACAAGGGGCTTGGTGTTGTTGAGAATTCCTTCAATTTATGCCTTTTATGGTAATTTTTAGGGATTCTGTCTTTTTTTAAATTTGCTGGAGTCATGGTCAGGACTAAATTTTAAATCAGCTCAGATAGATACAGAATAGAATTAAGCTAAGAGAATTTACACTATTCTTTAAACGGGAGTTGTAATTATATTGCAATATTCACTGTTTTAGCTGCCAAGTATGTAGTTCTAGAGATAAATTTTGATGAAAATATTATATGAAAATTACATTTTCAGGTGCTAATATGCTATCCAGGGCTGTTTATCCTATGCCAGACTGCTCTAATAATAAAGCCCCTCTTCATAAAATTGTTTAATAAAAGATCAACACAAATCTCTTTGATTTTAAACAACTACTGGTTGCAACAGCACTACTGACAAATGCTGATGATTTAATCAAAATTATTACAATAGCTTTTTCTATATGGATTGCAAAGGTAGTCCTACTTTCTGCATCAAAACACAAAACCCAGGCACTTTTAAAGGGAACAACAGGATTGGAATCAAACTCTGTAGAAAGTAATCTCTGAAATTTATTCAAGTAGCCAAGAAGTACTACCTTTTTTCCCCTCTGTATAAATAATGTTTGGTGGATTAGCACACTAAACTCCCAGTGTGGTTAATTAATAGTCTTACATATCTTTATTTATACTTTGTTTTTCCTAATTAGGAAAGAATTTCCTAACCCTTAAGGAAAGAAATATTTCCTTAAGTATAAATAAAAAGCGTGAGAAAGTTTCTTGCTTCCCATCCTTGCCTTTTCCACATGTTCCAAAACAGTCTGCATTGAAGAGGATACCATACATCTATCTTGTGGACATGTTGGAGAGTAAAAGGAACATTACAGTAAATGAGGTTTTCAACAGTTACGGATAGTAAACAGCAAGAGAACATCAGAGTTAATATGAATGCCATTAAAAAACCAAAGCATCCATGGGGCAGGTGTCTCTCATTACCTGGTTGGCTGCACAAACCAATTTCCCAAATACCAACATGGAGAAAAGCAAAGCACTAAGCTGTACGTTCTATATAATATGACATCAAGCTGCATAATGAATGATATATCCCACAGTTTTTCATGTTTTGGGGACCTAGCTGATTTATATCATGGTGGTCTCTGTCTGCATAAATGACTGAGCCCTTGAATTGCGGTGGAGCTGAGAAACACTTTCTGATCCGTTTCGGGAAATGGAAGAGCTGTGGAGTCTGTAATCTCTGCCTGCTGTTTGCTTCCAGCACAAACTCCGCCATTTTCTTTTCAGCTCCCCTTGCACCTGTGTTGAAAGGAAAATGCACAACATGAGCTGAAAGTGTGCTTTACACACAGGGAACTTTGCCATGTTTACTGGCTGTCAAACAGGGGCCTCTACAATCCCAGAATGGTTTTGAGTTGGAAGGGACATTAAAGCCCATCTAGTTCCAACCCCCTGCCATGGGCAGGGACACGCTTCGCTAGCCCAGGGTGCCCAAAGCCCCATCCAATGTGGCCTTGAGCACTAACAGGGAGGGGGCAGCCACAGCTTCTATGGGCAGCCTGTGCTAGGTCCTCACCACCATTTTAATAAAAAAATGTCTTCCCTATATCCATTCTAAACCTACCCTCTTTCAGTTTTAAAACTATTACCCTTGTCTTGTCACTAGAGGCCCTGTTTAAAAGTGTTTCTCTGTCTTGTAAGTCCTGTTTTAGCACTGGGGGGCTGCTACAAGGTCTCCTCGAAGCCTTTTCTTTTCCAGGCTGAACAAGCCCAACTTTCTCAGCCTTCCTTTGTAGAAAAGGTGTTCCAGCCTTCTGACCATTTTTGTGGCCCTCCTGTGGAATTGCTCCAACATGTTCATGTTGATACAAGACATGATTGGCTTTCTCAGCTACAAGCTCACATTGCCAGTTTATGTCCAGCTTTTTGGTTACCAGGATCCCCAAATTCTTCTCTGCAAGGCTTCTCAACCTGTTTATCCCTCAGTTAGGTAGCTCAAACCTAGGTGCAGAACATTGCTCCTGGACATGTTGAACTTCATGAGGTTCACATGGGACAACTCCTCAAGCCTGTCAAAGTCCTCCTTTACTTTTAACAGAGCAAAGCAGCTTTTGGAAAGATTACAAAATTGAGGGGAAGATTGTGTCTCCACTGTCTGTGAGGAGATGCCCCAAGGCCACGTTCAAGATCAGTTTCATATCACTTGTGCTGCAACAGTATCTTTTAATATCTAGCTATTAGTCACATGTACGTCAAGCAGAATCAAACGAGTAGCCCAAAATCAGGCATCTCATGAATATCAAAGAGCAGAATAGCACTCAGGAGACCTGAATGTCAATTCCCTGTGAAAACAGTTCTTCCTCCTGTCAGACACTGTACACTGTTTAATGTATATTCTACTTTAAAAAGTGGCTGACACCAAGAGGGATCCCTTGAGTCTTCCTCAGTTGAGATTAGGAAAGCTGCTACATACTGAGCATTTCTGAAAATCTGCTGCAGTTGCAGGAGTTAGATCCTCTCAGAAGATTGTGCCTAAATACTTACTAAATGGTGTTTCAAGTTTAGGGTAAATTTGTATACCTGTTGTGCCCGACTTGCACAGTCCACGTTGCTTGTAACAGAGCTAGAATTAGATCATGTTAAATGACAGACGGCCCACTTTATAACACCTCAGTTTGCAAGGAATTAGATTTCAAACAGCTCTTAACTCTTCACTCAAATATGCTAATTTCTCCTGTTGCATAGAAACTGCCACATGTATATTCTATAAATAGGAATGCAAACATATTCTAAAACAGCTTCATGAAGACTGGAATTATAGGGGCAATCATACATTTACTGAAAACAGTATTTAACACCCTCAGAAAGAAAGGTGAGACTTACTTCACTGTTCAAAAAACAATACAGGACTGCAACAATCAACCCCTGGAAAGAGACAACATTCCGTAGTTAGTAGGCAGCACCAACCTTGGTCGATAAAACTTACTTTGGATAAAAACTTTAAAATTTACCTGAAAAGATCCCAAACATAGCTCAAAGATTATTTTATAATTATTGGAACTGCGGTCAGGAAATAGAGCAAACACTGTGTAGTGAACTCCAAATAACGGAATGAGCAACAATGTGGATTTTGCAAGTCTCCTGGGTAAACAAAAGAGAAATGAAAAACTGGAGTTTAACAATAAGCTCTTGTTTTACTAAGAACCTGATGCAATGCTGTTTACATAAACCTCATATGACTTCAGATTCATAAAGTCTTACTACGAGTCATTTATTTAAAACTATGTTCCTTTCTTGCTATGAGATTAGTCACACAGTAACCTCATAACCTAATGTTATGAGTTCCATGTTGTACTTGATCTTGCTGACCTTGCACTCTTCCAAAAGCAGACTTTTGTCCCTCTGGACAGCAGCAGAGTGTCGGACCGGCCTTCTGCTTTGGCCCTTTGACAGAAACCCATTTCCCAGCCTATTTCCACAACATGGGTTTTGGGGGTGGTGTTTTACTGCTTTATTCCACAGGACCACATTCGACAAAGTGTCAGGAGCTGTCATCAGTTCTCTCAAGACAGTTTTTACCTGGCTTGAAGGGTTCAGAGTGGAAAGGGAAAATGCCTTCCTCAAAGTCACACTGAGAGATCCTCGTGGATAGAAGATAAAATCTCTCTCTTGAAGCAAACACTTTACCTTCATTTCCTTGAAGTGCGCAACTGTACGGTTAGTCTGCACGCTGCACATTCACAGTATGCAAATCGTACCTTGGAAATGTAATCCAGAGTAATATCAACTGTCAGAGTTTCGTCAGCGCTTTCAGATTTACCCCCAAATCCTAAAAATCTCATAACTATGGTGATGGTATTAAGAACATAACACTAATTATTTTTTATGTTGCCAGTTACATAATACATTATAGCATGAGATGCTACTGAAGTTAAGGAAGGAGAACTTTCAATTATTAAGCAGAGCAGTTCTGAAAAACTGTCTCTGAACCACTGAAATGATGAATTGGTAATTATCCCTTAAATGTCACTTATTTCACTCAAACAACACCAGTTTTATATATTATACAAGGCCAGCCATGCATGACTATGGATGTCTGGTATCAGATCAAATTCAAGAAGTTATAAAGTTGATTCCCATAATTCATCAATGTCCTGATGAATATAACTTGATTCAACAATGAAAAGATGCTGCTGTGAATTCACCTATTTTAACAGAAAATTCAAGGTATTTCAAACAGTTTTTTTTTCCTGTGTCAGTCTTCATGGCCTTCCTTTGTTCACAGTATCCCAGAGGCTGCATCTGTTTATGTGGAAATAATCAGTTTTGACAGCAAAGTTTCTCAAGAGCAGTAAAACCCTCACATTTAAAGGTGATACCAGTAAGCGGGACAAATAGGATTTTCTCAGCAGAAGAAATTAATTTTGGACTGGAGGAGATGATGATGGCAGCAAATTTCCTGGTTTCCCAAGTGAAATGGAAAACTGATTTGATTTCAACTTAACCTTACCCACTGCAAAAGTAAAATGAGCTAGAAAATGAATCCAGATTCAAGCAAGTGGGACAGAATAAGGGGAAAAAATACTGACTTGCATGAGTAGTATTCATTTTAGACTCGTATTTCACTTTAACTTCATTTTTGTTTTAATAATTTTTGTCTAACTGATGTTACTTTCTCTATACTGCACTTAGATTTTAGTGAAGGAAAGGGACAGACAGAAGAGCTTCATTCTTCCCTGAATTTTAGAAAAGTACATTTGAATTTTGAAAAATGAGCCTTGCAGACCTTTAATTTGCTCTGTAGATGCAGTATTTCTCGAGGAGGTTAATCTGCTGTTCCTGTGGGTATTGGCTAAAGACCATCCACTCCAAACTTAATCAGGCGATCTAATGCTAAAAGCAAAGTATTCACTGGGCTGAATAATGAAGGACAAGGTTGCTATTAATTAACATTTTATACTATGAAATGCTAGAGTTAACTGTGGAAAATTATGGGACTGATGGGAAAGGAATGTCTTGTTTTCGTAAAATACATAAATACCACATTGAAACAAAAATTCCTGTGACAAGAGGCAAACTTGAGGGGATTTCCTGCCCATAGGTCAGTCACTGTGCTAAATAATAATGAGGCAACTGCATAATTTCACCTAGGTTGATTTGGTTCTCCTATATACTTAGTTCATTCTAACAGAAAAAGCAAAAAAGGACCCTTGTAGGTCTATGAAGCAAAGGCTTATGTCAATTTAGTGGTGTCACCTTTCCCAGGGCGCATCAGAATTCTTCCCTTTTTGATACAAATGTGTCATCTTGTTTATAAAATACACAGGGTCCTAGTTGTCTTTGATTTAAAGATATGCTTTCCCTTAGCACACCATGTTTTACCTGCTTTTAGGGCAGGAATTCAGTATTTTTTAAATGAAGAAAAGGTGTTGTCCAGGAACCCATTTTCAAAGGCCACTTGCATAGTTTTGAATATTCAGTGTTCATGTTTTGTCATTGAAATATCATATTAACATTGTGTAATGTCAAACTCAGTGTCTATATCTGGGCTTGAAATAGGACCTATGACAACAGACATGAGATTCTGGATTACAGTATCCAGCAGCTATTATAATAAACAACAATATCTGATACACCAATACAACAAAGAACAAATCCAGTTTTAGCAATGTGTCTAAATTGCCCCCCAATATTCCTTGATTCAAAAGCTGTGGAAACAATGTTCAAACCAAAACACAAAGAAAAGCCTACACAGAAATGAAGTTGGCCTAAATTAGAAACATTTGCTTTTCTCTAGAAAAATAAAGATGCTAATTTAAATCAACATAAAATATTATATTTCTTTTTTTGTTTGTTTTTTTACTTTTTGAGAACAACATACTTCAACTCTGCTGTACATAAGAACAACATAAGAAGGACGTGGAGCTGTTGGAAGTGATGATCAGAGGTCTGGAGCACCTCTCCTATGAAGACAGGCTGAGACAGTTGGGCTTGTTCAGCCTGGAGAAGAGAAGGCTCCAGGGAGACCTTGTAGAAGCCCTACAGTACCTAAAGAGTCTACAGCAAAGCTGGAGATGGGCTGGTTACAAGGGCAGGGAGTGATAGGACAAAGGGCAACAGCATTAAACTGAAGAAGGGCAGATTTAAATTAGATATTAGGCAGTGAGTGTGGTGAGGCCCTGGCACAGGCTGCCCAATGAAGCTGTGGCTGCCCCCTCCCTGGCAGTGTTCACGGCCAGGCTGGATGGGGTTTTGGGCAACCTGGGCCAGTGGAGGGTGTCTCGTGGAGAGGTGGAACTAAATGGAACGGAAATTTCCAAACCATTCGATGATTCTGTGATAATTTCTTTCCAGCTGTTAAAAAATATATATAAACATTACAAGATAAAGTATTTCTAAAATGATTTTTTTAAAATGTTTTTAAGGAGATTGAAGCAAAGTGTTTTGATCTTGGTTTTTTATGTCAAAATGAAGCATTTATACATTAAAAGAAAGATATTACTCTCGATATTTTTATTATCACATTAAGTCAAGGATTAAACTCAATTTCAAGAATAGCTAATTTGTCTTTATAAAATTGCAAATTTTTTATGAACTTAAGAGTTTGAACAAAAAATTATGTTCATCTCTATTTCAGCATATTGATGTTTATTAAATATAATCTAAAATTACTTCTGAATTAAATGTAATTATACTATCACAGCAATTGTTGGTAGCAGGTTTCAGGAGAGGAAATCTTACAGACATGATTTTGGTTCTGTATATAATACCTAAAAATGTGACTCACTTGTACTGTGACTGGTCATTTCCTCCAACATCTGGAGATCTTAACTTTTGCAGTAAGATTCTTATAATACTAATGAAAAGTATAAAATTCACCTGCAAAGAAAAGATATGTAAGAGTGACTTCTGATTTCTCCACTCAATACACAGCACAAAGAAATTCTTATCAAGGCAGACAAATCAACTCAGCAGTGGGTACTGCATATCTCCTGCTAGAACACATTAAGCTTTACACTGTCAAACCTACTGCTTGCTGTCTCACTAGGCTTGCTCTGCCCAGTGCACTCAGTTCTAGTCTGCCTGGCAAAAGCCTTTGAAAGCTCCAGTTGTCAGCAATGCCCTCCTTCCAAAACCTCAGCTGAAGACAAGTTTCCCAGCAGTATGTGACCTGGTATGTGATTTGGTGCAATAAAGCATTGTCCTAAATTGATGTGGATTCATGACTGGAAGCCCAAAGGAAAATGTGAATCCCATACAGTTTTGACCCTCTCTTACCTCTCACCTTGAGTTTTAATATTTTTGTCTGAATTAGGGGAGAAGAAGGTTGTTCCACAAGTGATATGTCCATTCCCATCAAGCACAGAAAGGGCCTCTCACAAGTATCTCTCTGACTGTCTTCATTATCAACACAGACATTATCACGAAAGCAGCTGAACCCTCTCAGTACAAGATTTTATGCTTGCCACAGCCTTCTGGCATAGAACAGCAGCATAATCTTATTTCACAGAAAGGGAATGGAGGAACTTGCATAACAAAGTTATGATCATACCCTGATTAACCTACAAAAATTAAAATATAAAACTCAGTAGATCCTGAATCTCACACACGTTACTACTTCATCCTTGGCTTTAGACATCTTGTGTTCACGAGCTGTTATGGTGCTGGATTGTTCAGAAAACTGCACATTAAGTACAGCAGGCCTGTACTAAAGTGAGGGAACATTCCGACTCTACAGCTACATGAACAGCTGCACCAAATGTACACATTTTAAAAGAAACCAATCTAAAGAAAAAATTATGTCCCTGTGAAAAAAAGCATTTTATTATTTTTTAAGCAACCCCATCTCAAAGCCCAACAGCAGGAGGCTGGGTACTCAACCAGACAGTGCCTGCCTCATGGTTGGAAACTTCCAGTCTCTCTCTGCCCTGATGTATAGCTGGAACTCTTTTTTTTCCCCTCTTAACAATAGGAATTTCTGGGACATCTCTGAAATACCCAGTACAATTTGTAATGTTAATAAATAAACTATGATTAGCATGACTACATGCCCCTCTGTATTTAGTATTTCATTTGGAATGACAGGTGAAGGGAAGTGACACAAATTAAACTAACAGGGATTAAATTAAAAAAAGCAGGAAAATGAAATCTAGTATTTTTGAATAAAGAAATAAAAATAAATGTTAGAAAAGATACGTCTTTACTGAAGTAAATATATAAATATAAATTTTTCAAGCAGATGATGAATCTGAGGTTTTCTTTGATGAAAGTCTCCTATAAAAGTGAGGCACAAGCCAGTATTCTTGCTGATTGTATCTGTTTACCACAGCAGAGTGTACAGACCAAGGGAATACCTCTAGTTTGCCATATGCACTGGAGCTAGTATTACTGGATGAGGAGAGAGCTTCCATTTCATTGTATATTTGTTTGCCACAAAATAGCAGAGGGAAGAATCTTTATTCTGCATTTGCAAAGGGATTGGCAGAATAACTTCTGTTTTTTCACAGGCATCCCTAGTTCCTATTGTGACAGAATAAACTGTCATGTGTTTTGTTTCTGAGGCATCAAATCATCTGCAAAACTACGCTCAGGTCACTCACATTTTTGATGGATATTCAGGTATTACTTTTAAGTCTGTTTTGAAACACATCTCTGTCTGTAAACACAATCCTGGGTTAAGGAAAAACATACATTCTTTCAAGTTTGTAACAGTTCTTGGCACTAGTAAACTTGGAAATTCAGCCAGCAGAAACTGGGTGTGAAGATCTAGAGGTGGCAACTACTCTTGATTTACGACAGGGGAGCAAGTTAACGTCTGTAAGATTATTATTTAATTGACCATTTGTTAAAAAGTATATATTTGATTTAAAATAGTATCTTTCGATAAAATATCAAACAAGTAATGCTCTGGAATTTTGCTTTTAGTATTTTTTCAGTCCCAGAAAATATTTGGGCATAAAGTCTGAAATAGAATAGAGTAGATACATTGTTGAGTGAATATCTAATAACAGTACAATGAGAAAATACTGTGAATACAGAGAAACTGCAAGAGTCATGACAAATGATGCCTCTTCAGTGGAGCAACAGCAGGCTGCAGCTGATCCCCTTTTGTGATGGTTGACTTCTTCTGAAGGTAAGTTTTTGCATCTAAATAGCCTGAGCATATATCATTTAAACTGTCTTCATGTTGCTTCATTCTTGCTACTTAGTCCCTAACACTACCTGCAACATGAGATAACAAGATAAACATTTCTCAGTTACTTTGAGGAGATAGAGGTACTGTTTCCACCTGAACATGACTTCTTCCCAAATGAGCGCAGATTATGGAACAAAAAGTATGGAGAAGGCAGCTCTGGAGGCATTTGCCAAATGGAGAAGCTGTGTGGTCCACCAAATCAATGATTTAGAATAGTCGCCCCTAATTAAACAACTCTGCAATGTGTGGAGCGCAAAGTGTGGAAGACTGCCAAGTAACTTTTCTCAAGCAAAACCAGTCAGGAGCAGGTGCCAGTGAAGGCTTCTGGGACAGTGAATTAACTGAAGCCATTCACACCTTGAGAAATAACCTCAGAACTTGCTCTCACTATACCATTTACTGTCGGGTAATAAACTTATAGAAAATACAGTCTTCTAAGCAGCAAATATGTTTGGAGGTAACACAGGAATTGATGGAAGAAAGTGAATATAGCACGAAGACTGAGGACGCCTCCCGTTAAATGCAGTTAAATCATTTCCTTACAATCTCTGCTGGATTTCCTCCTCCTTTCAAGATTATTTTCATGGCATCATCCTCAGAATCAGGCTCCATTCTACTCTTCTTCCTCCTCTTAAACATTTTCAACATCAGTCATACTCTGGACTTTCTCTCATGCTATTAGTAAGACAATTGATGACAGTTCTCAGCTCAGGTGTTCTGGTCTCTTATTTTCCTGATATTCAGCTTTTTTCAGAGATACCCCATGTTCACTTTATTGGCTACATACAGAGATATCCTTCTTACTGTTGAAGCCATTTTTTACTGCTGATCATCCTTGTCACCATTCTTTCTAAGTTTTCCAGTCTTGCATTCTTGAGCACAGACTGCAGGCATGACTCTTTCTTAACACTTATCCGAAGAACTTGCAATGGTCTGTTTACATTTTTGAATGGAAGGCAGCACTGACCTCATGATTCAAAGTTTTCAATCTTCAGATTTTATTTCTCTAGAAGGTTATCAGGAAATGCAGGGCTTATCACAATGTGTGCATACTGGAAAATATTTTCTCGCGAATGTAGTATTATTCAGAAATTGATGACCAGTTTCATATGATATTCCATTAGCTACACCTGCTCCATGAGTACACTCTACTTTGTAGAGTAGTAAGTTTGCATAGCATTCTAGCTGTCACAATGACTCTGCTGGTTGTAGTCTGATGCTGCAGCAAGACAGATTAATGCCCTGGCAGAAAAGGGTGAGTATTGCTGCTTTTATAACTACTGGTATTTCTGAATTCTCCTTTTACCGCTTAACTTCCCAAATGCAAAATGTAGTTGACCAAACAGCATGCTTTATGGTATACTGGACTTTTGCTGACTGACTAGTAGCTGGTTTTCTTAACTTACAACTGATTTCATAGCCTGTGCTAACATCAAGCTGCAATTTAAGTCTGCCAATGAGCACTTGGATAACTTCTATTTCCAGGTCTAGGACTTCTTTGGAGAAGCACTGCTTTCTGGCACATGAAGTCTCAGCTGTCTACCAATAGCTGTTTAAATTGCATATCCAGAGACTTTCATCGTTCTGTAAACACCAGGTGGTTTGTTTTGCTTTTATCTTTCAGAATAATTTCTTCACTCTGAACCACCCCCCATTCACAGCTCCTTTGAGCTATACATGTATTCTCTTCATGCTGTAGTTCTGCTGTATGCCCATTACTTTATATCATAAAACATCTTTTCTGTGAGCCCTCACCTTATGTCGTTTCACACATAAGCCTGCTCTCTTTTCTTTTTAAACACTGTAGAATTCACTTCAATGAAGATGATAAGATGTTCTCTCAGATTGATTTTCAGCAGGCACAGATTGAAAAGCAAACCCAAATGTAATGTGGACTATTGAAATCTTGTAGAAATTAATTATGCCCTATTTTTTCTGACTAAAATATTAAAAACAAAGCAAGTGTATCTGAAATGTATTAATTTGTACTGTGATTGTTTTCAGAAATGGACATATAACCATAGTATGTTATACTGAAAGTTAATTACACAATCATCACAGTGAAGAAGAATTTTGTTATGGTGCTCCAGTAATTCTAATGAGTTCCACACAGGAAAAGCCCCATGAAACATTCTCAAATGGCATTCTTTTGCAAATGCTTCATGTTCAATATATATTTCAGTAGGCTACTAATTAAAGAAAGATATACACAGTCATAGTTTTTTATGTCTGAAATAATATCAGATTCTCAATAGCAGGGCTATCTATTTACACACAAAATCAAATCTGCAATTCATTGAGAAGTATAATTAGATTTTTGCTTCCCCCAGGATCATAAACAGGAGAGATGTTAAAGAAAAAACAACATACAAATAAAAGCAACTGCTCATTTAATAGGATGCAGATAAATTTTGAAGGCAACAAATTTTAATGGCCTTGGCATCTGTTTAACATTTCTCCTACAGTAAAATTTCTTTTCATTAAAACAGAAATCTTGCCTCTCTGCAACTAGCAGTAAAGAATAACAGCTATACACACCGCACAATGCTGAACTGTTCTAGAATTCATGCTTCAAAGTTTACTTACTATAATAGAAATTAAAATTGGTATTCGTATAACCCACCAGGGACCACCATGCTCATTTGTATCCCAGCAACTATAAAAAAAAAAAAGAGGAAAAATGATGTTGACATTAATAATATCTGGCAGGCACGACTTATGCAGAGAAGTATTTCTTAAATACAAGTCAAAGTACACTAAAATAATGCCTGTTGTAGCTTAGAAATTCACATGTAATCTTTTTCTGGTTTTAATTTTATATCCCTGGTTTTAATATGCATATTCTAGGAAAAAGTAACCTGTTGGGTTGATGTGGGCTGATCAGTGGACATTGTCTACCTGCATTTCTCCAAGGCTTTCAACCACCTCCTAGAGAAACCGATGTGCCATGGTCTAGACAAGTGATCTGTGCAGTGGGTGGGGAACTGGCCGACAGGCTGCAACCAGAGGATGCAGCTTTTTTGAACTGGCATTGTGTCACAAGGGGGGCCCCAGGGATCAATACTGAACCCTATGCTGTTTAATATCTTCCTAAGTGAGTTGGATGATGGGATCAAGTGCATTCTGATGAAGTTTGCAGATGATACCAAACTGGGCAGGGAAGTAGATGCTTCAGAAGGGAGAGGCACCCTGCAGGAAGACCTGGATAGGCTGGAAGAGTGGGATAACAAGACCCTTATGAAGTACAAGGACAAGTGTGAGGTCTTGCACCTGGGAAAACATAATCCAGGAATGCAGCATAGATTGTGATCCACCTGTCTACAGAGCAGCTCTGTGGGAAGGGACCTGGCAGTCCTGGTGGACAATAATATGAGTGAACGCTGAGCTGTAGCAGCAAAGACAACCAGCAGGACACTGGATTGCATGGACAAAAGCATCGCTGGCAAAGTAAAGAAGTCATTATCCTACTCAGTGCTTCTCAGGCCACACCTGGATCTCTGTTAAGTTTTGGACTCTGCTATACAAAACCAATGTGGACAGACTGGAGAGGGTCCAGAGGAGAGCCACCAGGATGATCAAAGGACTGGGAAGCCTGTCGTATGAGGAAAGGCTGAGAGAATTTGGTTTGTTAAGACTTGCGAAAAGAAGGTTTAGGGGAGACCTCATCACCATGTTCCAGTATTTAAAGGGTGGCTACAGTGAAGACGGAGACTCCCCTTTTACAAGGACTCACATGGAAAAGATGAGTGGTAATGGGTGCAAGTTACTCCTGAGGACACTCTGACTGGACATGAGGAAATATTTTCACAATGAGAACAATCAGCTATGTGAATGATTTCCCTAGGCAAGTGGTGGATTCTCCAACACTGGACACTGTCAATATTCAGCTGGATGGGGTGCTGGACCATCTTGTCTAGACAGGTCTTTTGTCTAGACGAGATTTTGCTAAGAAAGGTTGGACCAGATGATCCCAGAGGTCCCTTCCAACCATGATGCTATGAGCTAAAACATCAGGCACTCCAGGCTGTGCAGTGAGGAAAACCAAGCTTAGTTTCACTTTGTGTTAAGGACACATTTCCAATAAGCACTTAACGCCAGCCTCTGAGGAGCAGGAAGATCTAAACCAACTGACAGATAAAATTGAAATGACATAATTCCTTGTGGGATATTTAGATTACAGATAGCTGGAACTGCTTTAGGAAAATGTGAGACTGAACCTGAAATTTTGGCTCGGCACTTTTGGTCCAAATACTCTGAGAATAAGTGCTCTCCGAATGACTAATCTTAAGCAAGGGCAATACTCTTCAAGAGTTCCTCTAACTGTGATCATAATGACAAAGGAAAAAGAAGATAGCCTTTGGTTTACACGTTAGAGGCCTTGCAGAGAAAGTGTAGAAATTATTTAGGACATGATTTTTTAAGTTTAACTAAAGAACCAATTGAGAAATATGTTCTCCCATTCCTGAGGGCAGCAGGAGGAACAAGTCTATCTGCCTACCAAATTCTTATCTCAGGTCCCCTTTCCATGGCAGGGGCCAGGCCTAGCTATAGTCATAGTTTTATCTAACTACGTGCATCTTACACATGTTTACATCACATTTCTTTATTTCTGGGAACGCAGTTCAGATACACCCAAAGTTATGTAGATTTCAATCTTCTGAGTTGCTAGTTAGCAAATCAGAATGCCCAGCATCTTCCTGCACTGTATTGCAGCACTGAACCCAAGGACCCCCACTGCTATTTTAAGTATCTTGACTTCCAAAGGAGACAGCTATAAATGTGGGTCTCAAGGGGTAACATTAGTTATAACCCATCTCTGCCCTCACGGGCCCTCAGAATTTTTCAAATAAACAGAAAGCATAATGAGCATGTTGAAGAGCACCTAAACATCTGCCCCTTTACAGTCATATCTAAAATTTCAGGTCTGTGCTCATCCCCTTCAGAACAGCAAACAACATTTGTGTGTATAGCACCATATCCAAGGAGAGGACTGTACTGGCACAGCTGGAAGCTTCAAGCTTTCTCTCCCTCACACACTTACCCAGTGTCCTCTAAAAGGATCCTTGTCACTGTCCACGTAATAATGAATATGGTAGGAATTCCTGAAAAATCCCAAAGAGGTTTAGGGGTTTATTACAAAAATCTAAATCCACAAAATAAGTGAAGAAATTAAAAAAAAAAAAAGTTCAGCCTGCTAGTAACCAATTATTCCCCAAATATACAGCATATAGTAAACAGTTTAGTGAATGGAGGGAGAGGCCCATCTGATATAGTAGGTGATGTAAGCAGTGTATTACAAAGACTTCAGAGTTTATTTCTTATAAAAATATAGCCATAATGACTAGTACTTAAAGAATATTTTTTGCTTAGGTTTCTTTCAAGCTGTCAGGGTGACCTACAGGGAGACAGGTACAAGTAATGCGTTCCCAACACACTTCCAAGGACTACAATATCAAACTGAAGTGTAAATCATTTTATAAGGAACAATTCCCACACACTGGTTTATTCTCATTTCCCAGCAACACCTACATGTTTTATGACCACCTATTACTGGAAGCTTTAAAGTGCTCCTTATAAATACCATCCTGCTTTCTGGAAATGAAAAAAATACATGTATTTAAAACCAAATGGACAATATTATTGGGCTTTTCGAAAAGGCACATAGCATAGCATAGCCTGTGGCTGCGCAGTTCAACTTTTTTCCTCTCCCAAATTAGGACAGCCTCGATCATACGTTTTGCAGTGGCAGTCCTTGTACCGTGCTATATCTGAACAACCCCTAAGCACTGTGCAGATTGGCACAGGTCAGAGCCAGGCCAAGAAGCAAGATAGCAGCTTTGCTTGGCAGTTTTGTGCCCGCTCTCTCCCACGGTACAGCATCTGAAACTGATGCTGGAGCTGAACTGAGGAACTAGTGAGTCTGAGGGGTCATCCAACTGAAATGGCACGAATACCTTGGTATAAAATACTAAGCCTAATGCATGCATACAGAAAAATGAATCTTAATGGAAGATGTTTAAGTTCTTACCCCATCCAATCAGGAGGTAAATTGTGAAGTGTCTGTTGGGGGAGAATATTAGCACTAGGAGGATGTGGAGGTAAAGTCCTTCAACTAAGAGCCAGTAAAAGTTTGCCATAACACCATATTGAAAAAAGACCAAAATAGCCTTGCAGCCCACCTGAAATATGAGAATAGGGATCAAAGTTGTTGTAGGAAAGATACTGTATTATTCTGTTCTTAATATACCCTATAGGTCTTAAGTCTCCATGTAATACTAGTAACCCAGGTCCAGTAGAACTTTTTTCTTCAGTCAAGCAAATTGAGACATAGTAAATGAAAACGAATTTTGAAAAAAAAATAATTAGATGGCTCTCATAGCAAATTTGCTCAGAAATTTTGAAAATTTCATAGCATACCTATTGTAAAAGGTGGTGGTTATCAATAAATGCACAGATTTGCAATAGTTTATGAATGGCTGATAGATTAAATGATGATCTAGGTGGCTAATAAACACATTAAAATCCCAGCTGGCTTCCTAACATACTAAAAATTAACAAAGAAGCTGCTTTATGAATTTTTCAAGGCTGAATTGGAAATTGAGTGAAAAATGGACGTTTACATGATGAATACTCTAAGTAGACTTAGAAGAAAAAGTTGACTGGATTTTTCCCTTTAGAAAATGCTTTGATGTTTATTAATTAACAAAACACATAAGCATGTATCATAAAATGAAGTCCCAATATACTTATAGTCTCCATGCTGCACTTTGGAATTACTTTTCAGATGTCTGTGCTGCTGCTGTTCCACAGTGCTGGCTGCTGCTACTTTAGTACTTCCCAGCAGGAATCTGGGATGTGAGAATTGAACATAAAAACGTTTCTGCTGAGACAGCTGAGAAATGTGATGATATGGTGAAAGCAACAGACTAAACAAAATAGACTAAATAAAACATCTAGCTTCTGCCTGCTTTACTCCCTTTCCCATTTTAAATACCTTTCATACCTCCACTGTTTCTGTTCAAATTCCAAGGACACCAGATTCCTAAGTAGATAACTTAGTGAGTGTTTCCTCTGCCTGAACACAGGTGTCTATTATGAAGAGAGACCCTAGTCACCAACTGCTAAGCCAGAAGAGTATAGACCTAGACATATTTCTTTGTACTCATCAGTCCCCTGTGGTGTCTCAGATATCTCAGTGCATCCCAAGTTATGTACATGCCTATATTTAGACCTGTGTACATGCCTAGATAGAGAACTAAGTAAGAGCCCAAAGGCTTGAATTCATTTCACCTAATTTTATCTCCCTACAGGCAAAGTTTCTCATGAAAGCTAGCCACCTACTAGCCCACTAGTATATACAGCTCATGAAGAGAGATATGCATGTCTAGAGAAAGTCTTAAAGCATATGAGATCAATTGTCCAATGAGAAAGACTGTCATCTTGTTTTGTAAGACAATCTTGCCTCTGGACTGGATATCCACTGAAGGGATATCCAGTGCAGACTAGTAATGGGCCAGAAAATTTAACATGGAGAAAATTAAACATTTCAAAATGCAAGCTGAAATTTGTTTATATGCTAAACTTTCTGTACTGTCTTTTAAATTCCAATAGTCCCTGTATTACAGTCTTGATTTACATACCAGTACCCCACATCAAAATATTTTCCCATCCTCCTCTGGCTAATGCTGTATCAGATGTAATTCCAGATGCTGAACAGTGAAAGTATCCATAGGTAAAGAGTTAGCCCAAATTAATCTCTGTGTCATTCAGATCCAGGACCCAGTTACACTGTGTTTTCAATTGTGTACTTTTACACATCTGTGCAGCAGAACTGTGGAACACACACACGTGAGAAAAGGGATAAACCCTGCCTGCTGTTACCGAAGGAAGGTAGCATCCCTCCAAGGCAAGACAAAGCTGCCTTGCCAAGCTGGTGTCAGATCATCCCACACAAAATGCAACAGAAGTTACTCAACAGTCCACAAAACTGGATGCATTCAAATAGGAAAGTATGAAGCTTTGCAGACAAGAATAACTGGAGAATAAAAGAAATTGACGAAATCAAGTAGTATTTTGAGAGTCCATTGACAAATTTTTCAAGGATCTAAGAACTTTTGATTACTCCTGGCAGTCTGCCCACTAACTACTTGGGGTCTAATAACTCAGAGCCTACTTGTCTTCATTAGAAATATCCCAGATTACAAATTCAGACATACAGCTTGGTAGTCACTGCTAAGAACTTTATGCTTTGGGACAATATGGTTTCATCGATATGAAAATTCTTCCATTTTTATCTCACAAGCTTAAACTGTAGTAAATTAAGCTCAGAAGATATTCAGCAATATTGGTATGGTTCTGCTGCAGCATTTTTGACTGAAACAACAGAGGGAGAGAATGGGGAATATCATATACTGGCCAGTCTTAACAGCAAGACTGAATGAAAACGCAGGAAATAAATTAGCTTGCCAAGAATGCAGATAGCATCACTTTCACAGCTAAAAAATACAGAGGAGTTACTAAAGACAATGCCTCCAAATATCTAATTCCCTGAGTCACTTCTGTCCCTCCATTTATACCTGTCCAATTCCTGGATCCCTGATGAAGCTGCTGGGCCATTTCCAGATGAGCTGCCTTTAATCACTCCCAGTTGATGTCACTCTTGTTTGTCTTAAGCTCTCCTGCCTGATGAATGCGGTGACCATATTTATTCTGAGCTATAGCTGGCCATGACTTGTTCTGGCAGGTGACATGTTGTCCCTTCATGGACATGCAAAACAACAACTTCTCTTACTTCTGCTGCAGCCTTCTTTCTCTGGCTACTTCTAATAGACCATTTGCTAGCGATTTTATTCTCTACAGAATTGTCTACACTGACAGCTTGGTATTCCTAAATATTTAAAATGATCATGGAGGAAAATTAAGTGAGATAACAATACTATACCAGGTAGCAAATGAGGTTTATTACCCATGAGGTTTGATCCTCTGGACAGTGAGCTGTGTTGGAGCTGGAATAGAGAATATCATCCTTGACTAAAACAGAGATTGCTCTTAGAATGAAAGAGAGGAACAGGTTCAGATGGATGTAGTTCCGAGTACAATGAAGTTTTCTAAGAAGAGATGTAAAAACAGGCATTTTAGGTTTCGAGACAGAAAGCGCTTGAACAGGCATCTCTCTTGATGTTTTCTTTTATCATCATCATTGTAATTATCATCATCATCATTATGGGCTGTTCAAAATACACAAATAAAATATCTCACTGTTTTTCAAACTGACAGACCAAAAGATCGCAATGGTGTATTTCCCAGACTTTAACATAAGCTGACAATAAATTCAGGTATCACATGCTCCTATGAAATTCAGAGATACATGCAAACTATGAAGGGGCAGAAAATATTTTTCTTGAGTAACTAATCTAGATGATTAGTTCTTCATCCCATTCAGTAGCTGAAATAATAAATGTTGGATATAAACAAGGATGTTAACCCAGTATTTTGGAGGTAGTGGGCAAGAAAGAATTTTTATTTCAGCTAAGTACGATGGTTCAGAATAACAAGGAAATGCTGTTCTTAATTAAACAAAAGCTTTGATATGGCTACCTCATGGTACAAAACTACCTTTTGAGCATTTGAACTTTTTGAATGTTTTGAATGTTTGCAGACAGGTGATTCACATTAGAGCATATTTTATAGAAATTATGGAGATTACTAGTTTTCTCCTTGGTAAGAAACACATATGAGAGAAACTGAAATTTTTTTCTGAAGGCTTTTTTATGCAGGAGTAACCCCAAAGGAAATAGAAGAAGATCCATAGTAAGATATAGAAAGCCAGTGTTAAGTAGAAAATGTGATAATCTACAATTTATTTCCATTCTGAGTTGGAACAAACCAATGGGTTTTTTTTAAATATCTGAAAATTACTATTTATTTTCAATCATTCTGAATTCTACTTTTAAAAAACTTTATTAAAATTTAAACATTAAAAATGGAAAAACAGAAAGCTGGATTCTAAGAAAGGTAAAGCATCTTCTTTGTACTAAATAAAAATTATTAGCTTTTCTGTTTAAAATGTAAATTTGCAGAAGCAAGAATGTGCCTCAGAAATTGGCAACCTCCAACTGGAAAATATTGTGTTGGAAAGTTACTAATTAGCTTTAGTTAAAAGTACATAGAGCTTTATGTGGGGAGTGGCACAAATTTAACGTGAAAAATGCTGTCAGCTTAGTCTGGCAAGGTATTTGCAGATACTTTCATTTTATCTCTTTGTTTTCAGATTAAAAGATTAGCCAGGCATAAAATCCTTTCCTTTTACAATGCTTCTAAATGTGTCCTTTACAAATATTAATAACGGGAGCCCACATAATGTTTCTGTAAAGATTAAAATCAAGTCCAGTTCTTTGGAAAAAATGCAAGAAAGAATATTGCAACTTCATGCAAACTTTCAGACACAGCTCTCTCCCCAACAGTTCTGCTTTTCACATGCTTATAGCTGATATTGTGAACAACTGCAAAGCCCTGAGGCTGTATCTGTTCTGCCAGACAGGACATGACAATATATAATGGACTTCAGAAGTCAAGTTGTAACACTTAAAAGAATTTCCACTTCCTTGTCATGAACATGTTACTTACAATTAAATTAACCTCTGCATTATTTTATGTTTTCTTTCATTAAAGCCACCGTACATACTCAGGATTAAATGCAGTATCATTCAAAGCATTCATGTACAAATCCAGCAATGCACAATTTTAATAATCTCTTGTATTACTAATATCCAGAGTTCACATCCTAATACTTCTGGGTGAAGTCAGGACTTTGACCGCCCTACTGCATTAGTAACTTCTGATTTTTAACTGACTAGTTAGCTACCAAATCTCCTTTCACTTAGAAGAGATGTTCTTTGCTCTCCTTTTTAAACAGCATGGTGATAGTTTGCTGGTGACAATCAAAGTATAAACAGCTGTATAAACAGCATACTAATATCCTCTATAATGAACCCTGGGACTTTTCAGGGGAAAGTACGTTTCTTGGTTACGAGGTGTTACCAGATTAGTAGTGAAAAGTCTTATTTTCCAAACTCCTTCCTTAAAAAGGACAATAATGATTGGGATGCCCAACAACATGCCTGAGAGACATACACACATAGCTATTTACATTCCCTTCTAGTATTGATAATTTACAATTGCTTCAGTTGCAAGCCTTCCACAGTAATGGGCTGCTTGCTACATGCTTGGGAAACTATATACTGAGCATTTTTACAACTTATTTGGGTTCCTAATTCAACTTCCTATATAAGGAGACCCTTACAGTCCCTGTGGATAACAGAGAAACAGGCTTCTTTAGGGGGCGACTTAGAAGAGCCTATGTCTTCACCTGTAAAAAAAAAGCTTGGGTCTGTCCACTGACTCAACAGAGACTGGGGAGTTCTCAGCTTGGATATTTAAACTGAAGTTGAAGATTTTGAGTACACCTCTAGAATTCTTGACCTGTTTGTTATAATTGACTTTCGGTGAAGGACAACTTTCAGATATTTATAACAAACTGCCTTAAATGCATTATTCTGTTTTAGAAGTTTTTGAAAACCTGCCTGTAGCATTTGCTGGTAGAAGGAAGATCATAGAATCATAGAATCATAGAATGGTATGAGTTGGAAGGGACCCCAAGGATCACAGAGCTCCAACCCCCCTCCCACAGGCAGGGCCACCAACCTCAGGCCTGATAACCAAGTGACTGTTTATTTTTTTCAAAGATAGTCCAAAATATAACTATGGTTATTCACCTGCTCTGAATACTCTATGAGTATTTAAATACTGAGAAAATTTGATGTCAGACTGAAAGGCTGACAGAATTCACCACAAAAATAGTTCATCAGAGGAATGAGGCTCTGAAAAACAACATATTACAAGTATTTCTTTTCTATCAAATTTTCTTGTTTTTCTTCGTGCAGAGTGGAATGGAAAAAGTTGTGTGGAGTTTATATTTGAGAATATAAAGACTACTCTGTTAGGTAGAAGTGATACATAAGGGCATGAAGGTGGAGAGACTGAGAGAAGCTATGATACTGCTAACACCATTTTGCAATTTATTTTTTTTTTACCAGTGGGAGATTGCTTTCAGTCTCAGAAAACTCCCAGATATTAGGCAAAACCGAGAGACAGTACTGCCTTTCCTAACACTGAGTAACAAAAGCATTGCACACCCAGCACTATCCTTCAGCTCTAATATCCATACCTCTACAACCTCACTAGGACAAATTAATGATTAGCTTTGATTATATACCCCTCAAGACTACTCAGAAGCTTCTGCAAGATATGGCTGCCCACTTGTCTGGTGCTGAGACCAGCATCCTAGTAATTTTCACGAGCAATTCAAGGCGCCAATTTGAGTGATCAAATAGAAAATGCTTTACATAATACAATCCCAAACAACTATTCTTCCTTATGTGGGCTGCAGCTGCTGTAAATTTGTAAAGGGCTTTCATAATTTTTACTATGACTGGTGCTAGAAAAAAAAACAAGTTAGCATTACATTATTGTCAGTTCTTTTTAACTGGGACAAATGTAAAACTGATGCATTTTTTAAATATCTGTGCAATCATACAACACTTAAAACTATCGTATCATTTTTCGTATTTGCTCATGAAAAATACATACCTGAAAAGGCAAAGAATTATACTTCCTGTTGTAAGAGCAATCAGAGATACACTGTGTCCAAGGGTGTAAATGGCCTTCACCCTTACATAGAAGTTCACCTGCACAGAAAAACATATATGGAGAAACCACTTAGTGATATGTAAAATTGACTGTGAAATTATATAATGCTCCATTAAATAGCTGTAAAGGCTAAAAAATATAATTATTTTCACACTTTGCTCTATGGCACATGATGAGACTGTTCTGTCTTTATTCCAACATATTCTTGCAATGACACACCTCAAGTCAATTGACCTCAGTAGAAGATTCAGGAACTCAAGACTTAGATATACAAGCTGGTACAATTTCAACTGTTTATTCCATGTCAATGAAGTCAAAGACAATATTGGATTCATCAACTTCCATAAACACTGTTAAGCTGGGCAGAATTGAGCCACAGCTTGAAAGAATGGATTATCTCTGAAAAAGAGAATCTCTCAGGCCTTATGCTTCAGTGTCCTTCATAATGCATTTATACATGAGTTTAAGGCATATTTAAAGGCATATTTAACTCTCATTAATTTCCCAATCTAAATGTTTAATTACTTGCTAAAACTTGGAAAGGCAATTTTTCAACAGAGGAAAAGCAGACTGAAGTGTGCACAGACTGCTGATTAACTGCAGTTATCTGCAAATTTAGCAGCTACATGTTACATTAAATTCTATTCTGAATCATATCAAGAAAAATAAAGCTTAATACTCTCAAAATTAAGCTGATTCTTCATTTATGCCTAAACCAAAGTCATTAGACTGATTTTATTTTCCACTGAGGCTAGATAAAATATTAAATTGTACAGTTTTTTACTATATCATTAAATTAAAGGTCCTAATAGCAGTGTAGAATGCACTACATATAACAGATAGAATTTCCTTATTTACTGCACATGGTTATATCACTCACCTTCTGGAGCAATGTTTGAAAAAAGTAACATGAAGCAATACTTTTAAATAAACTAAGATGGCAAAAGGAAAAGTATATAACTTCATATAATTATTTTTACAGCATTTAAAAGGCCAAGTAAAGAGGTAACTTCAATAATCCCCAGTCACGATGAAATTAGCTGGACATTCACTTTGCAAATACACAGATATGGAAAAGACCAAATGACATGTTAAGTGAAATGAAGAATGTTGAAACTGCACTGCTATGGATATGGTTAAAGGGGAAAAATCAGGGAAACGTAACTGCCATAAATCTTAAGTGCATTCATAGCAACTGTCATACTTGTTAGGAGCTAGAAGTGGTAAACAAAGTGTCACAGAAAACAGATTTCTCTTTTTTTAATTAGAGAAGTAAGCTATGATGACCTTTTTCACAACAATCCTGGCATTTTAACATTTTCATTGTTTTACATATTTATTTACTGCTGAGATGTTAAAATATGGACTTAATGAAGTTTCCAGTGCCATCAGAATGACCATAAGAAAGCTCCTTAATTAAAAATTTGAATAAATATAATTTTCTCTCTTTTATTTTTCCTTGCTGTCCCTGTGTGGTTCAAATAGTAAAACCTATAATATTACCATGTTGCTGTCTATAATAGAGTTTGCAGTATATTTGCAGAGCCCCACTGCATTCCTAGAGAGCCTGTGGGCATAAACGGTAGGCTCTAGCTCACCCAGGGTTAGGTGTCTACACCGCACATACAAACATCTAAGGCAATGTAGGGTCCCTTCATAGGGCCTTCTGGTACACGTCTTGCAAGCCATCAACATGGACTTCATTGGATATATTTCTACAGACAAGGAAGAGCCCCCACAGTGACTAACTCAAGTAGAGCTACGCAGAGTGTACAAATGTTTGCACTTAGAAGGGTGTCCCAAAAAGATCCTGGTTATCCACATGAATCCTCTGTTTGCTAAACAGGACTTCAGTAGTCCAAAGTTTCTGGAATAATGTTTCTAAAACTGTTTTCAAATTTTTTTTTTTTCAAAATTAACATGATTTCAGACAGCAGTTCTGAAGAACTGCCCCTCAATTCCCCGCTAGGATGGCAGAATTATACTCCCCAGTTTGGCTCATTTTTGGACAGTTCTAAAAACTGTGCCTACAGATAACCACTACAGATCAACCCTACACTTCTTTAGTAGCAAAAGGAACATCAGCCATCTCCAGACAATTTTCTGGGAATACAGTGATAAACAGTTTCTCAGCAGCAATCACAACAGTTTGTGGCACCAAAAGCAATGCAAATACTTTGGGCACCCTCCTTCATTTATTCAAGACAACTTGATCTGCAAAATTATAGAAAAAGGATACTCAGATAAATGACTTAACAATTTGACAGCCTCATGTTCCCATCAACAGTATTCTGGAAGAAAAGGAATTTTATTTCCTGACCTTGTGCACATCAGGAGTTGCAAATACAATGTAAAGCTTAGAAATCATGCGCAGCTGAACCACAGTATGTTCTATTTGTTATCTCGTTGGCATTTGCAGATCCCATTTCTACTGAGTACATCTCTAATGAGTGTACAAATAGAAGCCTGGATCGTCTCTGAATCAAAAATTCTTAACATCCACCATGTAAATATTGTAAATTTCAGGGAGATAAATGTAATTTGCAAAATACGTTGCAATGGCAATAAATCCATGGTGTGTAAATACCAAATGGAAGATTTCTTGTTCACTTTCATGGAAAAAAAATTATTGGTAGAGATACACTTTTAATACTAACAGTGATGTTCAGCATTACATTACTGCAGAGCAGAGTCAGGGGTCTCCCCAGGTATCCTAAAGCTATGTACACACCACCTAGTAAGACTGCACACAGGGACGACTTTACACCACTCATCTTCTTATCCTGGAAACGACCAAGCAGCTTAACAAACCCTAATATATTAAAGAAACCACTGGCCTCCTGTAATTTGTATTTGTTAATAGCCTTCAAAAGGAACACAAACCAGGACTTGTAATGCAAATGGTGTCCTGGCCCTTCACAGTGCCTAGCGGAAGTTACAGAATCACAGAACGTGTTAGGTTGGAAGGGACCTTTAAAAGTCACCTAGTCCAAACCCACCCAGCAGTAAGCAGGAGACCTTTAACTAGATCAGGTTGCTCAGAGCTTCATCAAGCCTGACCTTGAATGTGTCCAGGGATGGGGCCTCCACTCCTCTCTGGGCAACCTGTGCCAGTATCTCACCACCCTCAGAGTGAACAATCTAAACCCACCCTTCTCGTTTAAAACCATTGCCCCTTGTTCTATCGCTACATGCCCTTGCGAACAGTCCTTTGTTTAGCATGTATGTAAATTGTTTACTGCCAAGTATATAAAAAGTTTGACTATGTTTAGACTGCATTGACTTTGCTCACTTTTTTTTTTTATTTTTGCCCATCTTCATGTCAAAATGAATTGCTCCTACATTCTTTTCTTCCCCTAATGCCTGTCCTAGACACAACAGCAATTATACTTTCATAAAATAACAACACAGAATCAACTGATCTACAGACTCCTAATGATCCACAGTCACTATGGTATTTAGATAGCATGTTCTAAGATGTTTATAGGAATTATTGTGGACCAGAAGCCATTATTTGGAAATTGCAGTCAGACAGATGTTCCCATGGGAAACCCTTGATTTGCAATGTTCTGCACTGCTTCATGTCAAGAACAATCTGAACTCAGTCTATCTTTTACTTCCCCTTTTCTTGGAACCCATTACACTGAGTAACCACACTGAAATTTATCTGGTTTATGTAATTCAACTGAATACTTTTTTCTATGTTTTGTGGATTAATTTTTTTTAAAATCTCTATAAAGTTGAATTTAGGATAAGTAATTTTGTCTTACCATAAATCTTTTCCATGCCCAGGAATGTAGAGTTCCTGTTTACATCCTCAGAACAAGTCAGAATAAAGTGAAGAACAGTATAGTAAAGAAACAGATTCTCTAATAGCCACTGAATTTTACAGGGATGAGACCATCTGAGCTAGGTATCAAGATTCTCTTTATAACCAACAAATGGAAGTAGCAGAGTGCTATCCATGTCAACCTAAGACAGGCATCTAAAATAATTTAGGACAGTGAAGTAAAAACACCTACTTTTTCTTAACAATAAACGGAACCTAGAGAGGCTAGTGCAGATGCAAGAGACAGATGTCTAAAATTAGACAACATGACTCTGTCCCAGGTGTTTCTCCACTGATTTGGTCAGCTTATCATCAGGCAGTAAAAGCATAAGAAAATATCAGGGGTTTTGTCCATTAAGATTTTTTCTTTTATTTATTCTTTTTTCATTTCTTGTTTTGAAAGCTAACATTTGAAGTCTGATATTTGGTTTTGCTTTTATTTAGAATTTTCCCAACTGAGGTCCAAGTCTCATGGGATTTCTGATAGCACAAGTCTGTTTTCTCAACAATAACATCACGGGGGAAAAAAGTAATATATCTTTTAAAGCCTTTCAAATAATTAGTGGTAACTAGGTGAAATGAATCAGGAAAGACTCATATAGCTTAATACATGTAACAGCGGGATACAATCTTTCTAAAAGGTAGGCAACTCAAAAGCATTAGTCATTATCTCCTAAGAAGGAGGTATCAGTGGAGAACAACACTGTGATTCATGTGCTTCACTGTGGTTGTAGCAATTCTAAGAAATTAGAATTATATGATTTCTGTCCAGGCTCCAAGGAGTAGATATTCTTTGACTGTAGAGAAGGCATAGGCTGTCTGCATTAAATGGAGATGATACATTGTACAAACTTGTCAGATGAAACTCATTTGACTTGCAATTCTAGGCATGCGAAAGTACACATTTTTTTGCTTACTGTTCAAAAGTCTCAGGTTTGAGATGTGTCCTTACATTAGTAGGCATCATACTAATACTGGTAACTGTACACAGCACTAGTGATGTCAGCATGTAACATAGTAAGCATGTTATCTCAAAGTTGCTATATACTAATATTCAGTACGCTATATACTTGGAAAATCCGTCTGGATTTTATTTCATAGAGACTTCATTGACTGAATCTTTTGAAATTGGACCCATCTCACTTGTATCTGATTTCAGAACTCTTAAATGAAGGAAAAATGGTGAAACCCTGCATGAACTTTCTAATAAAGCATCAGTTGTCCAGCTACACTGATCTAACTGGACCTCCGATTCAGCCTCTAACTCTGTACTCTGAGCTTTACAGTAACTGTCAGGCAGCCTGGATCCAAAATTACTCCCATCACTTCTACCCACTAGGGAGAAAAGAAGAGGTTGGCTTCCTCCAAAAAACCCCACATGATTTAAATTCATGTTTCTGGAATTCTGTACACATGCATGACCCCTGCAACAAAACTGACTAAAATCAAAACAAGACTCCTGTGTACTTTGAGTCCAGCACCACAGATGTCAGTGTCAGCAGGACTGAATCTGACTGCTGGCCATTCATCTGCCAAATGGATGAATACAAAATACCTTCATGGAGATAGATATATGTCAGGATTGAAGATGATCAGCCAATCAGCCAGAGTACTTAACGAGTACTTTGACATTACCATGGTCATTTTGTTAAAATTAAATACAAGCAAATAAGGAATAATTACACAACTGAAATTATTTTATCATGTGACACATATTTTTAATTATTCTCTATTCTGCACTTGAAATTGTGGGTAATGAGCACATTTCCTTCTTTCAGACCATCTTACTGGTCTAGTATTATAATGGCCAGCAATTGTAAATGTTTTAAAATTTTCTAAAAATTAACCCTGCTTCTCAAACTACTGCAAAGTTAAGTAAACACTACTACATTTTGAATAAATTACATCAAAAATTGTAATTCTTTAAATTCAGGTGCTATGTTTTTCAGAAACAGGTAAAAATTTTAGATGATCAGCATGATCAGCATGAAGCACTACATTAGATTCAGCATCAAAACAGACACAATCACAGTGCTACTTACATTTCCTGCATTAGCGTACATAGAAGTGTGTTAATTTGCCTGAAGACCTCTATAACTCTATATTTGGCAAATGGAGTTCTGAAATTCTTTGTTTACTAAATATACACAGTACCCCCATGAAGACAAAGAATTAAATTCTGCATTGTATTGTGGTAGTTGAAAACCAGGAAATTAGATTAATATTGGCTTAGTTATAGCTATTCAATATTTGTCACTGCTCTGTACATAGTACCATTTAGAAATAAACTCTTTATATTGCATCAGTGCAAAAGAAACAGGCAAAGCAATACCATATCTGACAGCACATGAAAACCTATGTCATTTATGTAAGATGGGTATATCTTATTTCTAATTTACTGTTCTGTGTGAACCCCAATGAGACAGTTCTCAATTAAACTTCAGCATTTAAACTCTGAACTTAATAAAAAATTTGCAAGATTGGCAGGAGTAAAATAAGTGCAAAGAATCTAAAACTAAATTGTTTAAAAAATATTTTAATACAGAATAAATATCAAAACCTGATTAGATTTTGCAACTGTATTCAAAGCCTAAACTGATGCAATTCATGCATATGAAATTGAAATGCCATTATGAAATTGAAAAAAATAGTACTTTTGCGACAGCAGTAAGAACAGCTGGTCTCTGCAAAATATTCCCATGATTATCTGAGCAATACTAATTCCAAAACTGAAATCTAACAATTTACTTTTAAAGTTTTGAGGAAAATATTCAAATTACAGCCACTAAAACTAAACTCCATAGGTAGTTCGGCTCAGCAAAAATCGGTGGCTTATGATTTTCAGAACAATTTTATGGAAACATTTACAGAATCTGTAACTGCTTTCTAGACTACAAAGTCATAATCCTAAAATGTTTCCTCTTTTTATTTTTTTTTTTTTTTTTGGGGGGCTACCTAATGTTAACAGGTTTTAAAAGAGTACAAAGAAATACATATAGAAAAATAAATTATCAGTCCAAGTTTGTGTGATTACTACTACCTTCAACACACTTTTTTGTAAAATTTATTCTTACACAACTTGTGTTTTGCTTTCTTAGAACAGTCACCTTTTTCTGCTGCTTCCTTTAAAGTTAGTTTCATGCTATTTTTACTAAGTTCAGGAGACACGGGACTTGTGTTTGTTTACAGAACAGACATAGCACAGGAGCTTCCTAGGCAGTTACTACCCAGTGGCTCTTCCAACCTCAGCCTTGGTTTGGAGGGACCTCTAGAGGTGAGAGGGTAATCCGGTGCTGAAGGACAAAACGCTCTGGAGTTTAAGGCTTGATTCTTTATCCAAAGCAGTTTTCCTATTGACCAGATGTCACCCTTAACGAACAAGAAAAGTCCACACGCCTTTATTCATTTAACCAAAAATATAATTGGCCACTACTAAATTATGATCATTATCATCCCAAGTGACTCTTTGTTTTATATTCTGTGGGCTAGTACTGTGATACTGTATGTAAGATATGTTTACTTACAAATATATAAAAAATTGTGGTCTTAAATTTTCACAATACATGTCTCAGAGTACCTTCCATAATACCCAAATATTCATACTAGGAGAACATATCAGAAAAATTTAAACTGTACAAACACTGGAAAATCAGAACTGTGCCTAACAAACAAGTTCAGTGCTTTAGAAACACTGAAACAAGCAAATGCATATAGATGTGGAATAAAGAACCCTAGTTCTTTCCCTTTACAAAATGAACTTCAGCAGAGTAGCCATTTCTAAAATCTTTTAGTAGTTAGAATAAATATAGGCTGAGATAAAGGAATGTTTACATGTTGTGTAAGGTAAAATGTCCACATGTTGTGGACAATTAACTTTTTTTTTCCTGGCACTTCTAGACACTTTTTAATGGTGCTGAGCAAAACAGAATTTATTAAAAATGTATGTAACAAAACTGGTATTCCTCATGGTATTTAATAATCTTTATGCAAGTAATTAATGATAAACTTTTTCCAACATGTTTCTCCTTCAGTTCACCTTGGCCTAAACATCACCCAAAGAAGATGAGACAAGTATCTCTTAATAATAGTAGCTGAGACCAGCATTGCCTTATGTATCTCTTAATAACAGTAGCATCATTAAGTAGCAAAAATGCAGAATGTAATGTAAATAAATATAGCATGACTTACAGGCACACAGAAAAAGCACTGGTAGATTGACGCCCTGCATTACATTTAGTTGAGAGGGAAGGATTCAGTGTAGACTCAATACAAACAACCCATTAGTCCAGTGCAATAGTCCACTTCACAGGCAGTAATAATGCATCTCTTTTCTAAAGGTAGCTACAGACATTAAAGACAGAGTTTGTTTGTGTCAGCCCTGACCTCACTGCTTTGACTCTACTTGTCTTGGGTAGTGGGGAGCACACCCGGGATGCTCTGACAGAAGTCTAACAGTGAGTGCTTCATGAAACTGGCCAAACAGGGAGACACTTCTTCCACAGATGATGCTTCTATTTATGCATAAGCTACAACACTATCACCAGATTTAACAGCCCTGAAGATCTTTCCTTGGGTTTACCTTTGAATGACTCTATGCATTGGTCATTTGTGTGACCTAATAAACCTGGGCCAATTCACACTAAGATTACACAACAGTGTGTTAACTGACCCAGCCATTTTTTAAAGTCAATGGACATGTTTCAGGCCTTTACATTCACCAGGAACCTTGCTACATATTAATAAAGTTGACAGAGAGTTTAATACACTCTGAGGATGACTAGGACATATCTCTAGCTTCTTCAGTCTGGACAGAAGATCTCAAAATATGAAAGGAAAGATTATGGTGAGGCTTGGATTGGGTTAATACACTTGACTTGTGTTTCTATCATGGTCAAATCAAGCTATTAGTTATTCCACTGTGCTGCCATAACTTCAATAAAAATATAAAAAGGAAAAAAGACACTTATCTGATAAATCTAAAACTTGAAGGTCAATTGTTTTTTATAGTAGAGAGACTGGAAGTGTATTATAAAGGTATAGATCTACAATTTGATGTGGTAACAACATATAGTTTGTTCAGACAATGTCATACTTTTTGGTTCCCTACAAATACAGACAGGAGCGCTATTAACAGAAGTTCTAGCATAAAAATAAAGCATTGGATTTAAGGATGCTGTATCAGGAACTTCACAGAATTTCAAAATGTGAAGCAAATAGTTTCTTTTTATAGAACTTACTAATACATCATTTGACATGTAATAAAAATTGAACAGTTTAACTCTGAGTATAATCAACAAAAACTGTAAAAGCAGACAAGTTTTTTCATAGCCTGAACAATGTCAGTGAACTTGGCAGAGAAATAATAATAGATGGCATGGTTATGGTATTTTTACATAAGCTTCTAATTTCAGTGTATTTTGGCATTAAAAATATGGTATCTATTAATAAATTGCTTGTTCAATATTTGCTCACCAATCTTTATCATTTAAACCCTTGGGTCATGTTGCTTGAAATACAGTCAGTGCTTGCATTTCCCCTTCCCTCTTGGCAACCCCTCTGGTATTTATTCATAGAATCAAAGAATCATTGAATGGTTTGGGCTGGAATCAACCTTAAAGACCATCCAGTCCCACCCCCATGCCATGGACAAGGACACCCTCCACTAGCCCAGGTTTCCCAAAGCCCCATCCAGCCTGGCCTTGAACACTGCCAGGGAGGGGGCAGCCACAGCTTCTCTGGGCAGCCTGTGCCAGGGCCTCACCACCCTCACAGAAAAGAATTTCTGCCTAATATCTAATCTAAATCTATCTTCCTTCAGTTCAAAGCCATTACCCTTTGTCCTATCACTCTCTGCCCTTGTAATCAGTCCCTCCTCAGCTTTCTGTAGCCCCTTTAGGTACTGTAAGGCTTCTACAAGGTCTCCCCGGAGCTTTCTCCTCTCCAGGCTGAACAAGCCCAACCCTCCCAGCCTGTCTTCACAGGAGACGTGCTCCAGCCCTCTGATCATCTTTGTGGCCCTGCTCTGGACTGCCTCCAACAGCTCAATGTCTTTCTTGCACTGGGGACCCCAGAGCTGGATGCAGCACTCCTGGTATAGTCTCACCAGAGCAGAGGGGCAGAATCACCTCCCTTGACCTGCTGGTCATGTTTTTGAAGCAGCTCAGGACACAGTTGGATTTCTTGGTTGCTATGGCACTCATTGCTGGCTCATACTGAGCTTCTCATCAGTCAACACCCCAAAGTCCTTTACCTCAGGTATGCTCTCAATTCATTGTCCACCCAGCCTGTAGTTTGGGATTGTCCTGACGCATGTGCAGGACCTCGTACTTGTCCTTGCTGAACTTCATGCAATTCACATGGGTCCACCTCTCAAGCCAGTCAAGGCCCCTCTGGATGGTATCCCTTCCCTTCAGCATGTCAACTGTGCCACACAGCTTGGTGGTTTTGACAAACTTGCTGAGGTTGCACAGGATTCCCATGTCCATGTCTCCAAGACAGCACTGGTCCCAGTATCCACCCCTGAGGAACAGCACTCATCACTGATCTCCATATTATTCTGTATACTATATATGTTAGATATCTATGATATTCTACCTATTGTACATTTGTTAATAATTTTTTCAGTACCTGTGTTCCACATCTCTCTTCTCTTTTGTATCTTCACTAGTTTATTATTTCCTCTTTTCCATGCTTTTCTACATTTTGCTACTACTTACTATTTCCAGTTTCTCTAGGTTCCTTCTGGCAAGTATAGTCAACTTGCATCTCACTCTTCTCCTTCAAATTACTAATGAATATGTCAAACAAGAACAGCTTTTCCATTATACTAGATCACCTGCTAATTAAGTACTTCTCACTACTTGAAATGCTATCTTTTGTTCCTTTTCACTTTTAATTCTTGACCCGTTTTCACGCCAACAGTGTCCCAGCTCTTATAAAATGTCTGTTTTAGCAGTAAAGTGAGTATGTTCCTAAGTATTCCAATGATAAGAATGTTTTAGAATGCATCTCCAGAAAATTTCGGGAAAACAACATGCTCTATCCATTTTCTTTATTTAACTACAGTAATGGATGGGCTTTTAAATACAGAAAAAGACGGCAAGAACTGCATGTCTTAACTGGAATGCCAGAACATCTCTGCAAACCAGACAGAACAGGTCTGCTAGATCCATTCCACACATACTAAAATCCAGTAAAAAACAACCAGCCAAGTATCCTTATTTATGAGAGGACTTCATCTGTTCATGATAACAAGAGTTTTACTAACACTATGAGCTCATCCTTGTAAACAAAATCTTACTGTTAGCCTCGGCAGAAAAACAGATAGAAAATAGGTAAAACTTGTGATGAAAAACGTACAAGAAATAGGATATGCATAATGAACAAATTTGGTTTTCCTTTTATACCATATTTAAGATATCTTGAAAACTTTTTGAACCATTTCTAACTGCCAACACAATTTAAAGTCCCATATTAATTTGCAATAATTCCAGTGACCTAAATTATTCCACTTTACTTATAACTTAAACACATTCCAGCAATCAAGTAGAGAATGTATTATTAACAGATTATTACAGTGTTAGGATTTGTTATAATAGAGACTTCTAGAAATAAGACAATGAAAAACATACTGTGCATAAGTCCAGTAACACTGCAATGTCAGAAATACAGATGCAATACTGCCATTACGAACTGGTCATAGCCTTTGGTTTCAAACAGTTACTGAATGCCACATTTCTGATTTTATTTTATATGGCATTTGCAATCCAAGCATATGGAAACCCATCCTACCAAAAATTAGTACAGATTTCCCTAACTCTGATAGAGTAAAATGGGAATTATTTAAAAGTGAAATATGTCTGATAGCTGTTTAGAACACTGACACCTAAATGAATAGAAAATGCATTTTTCCTACCTTATAATCATCCTCATAGTCATTATATCCACAAGTACTAAAGATGTCAGGAAAAATATCTGACCATCCATTACTCGTACAATTTTTGCTAATATTTCCTGTAAAGCAAAAGTTGAGATTTAAATCAGAAAGATATAAGTGTCTCATCATCAGTAAATCTTTAGACAACCTAACCTGTCATTCTCTGTTAACATGCTCCATTTCCTAGCACTCCTATTAAAGCAGCCCAGCCATTTCCCTTCATGTGCTCTTCATTCATACTACTTTGGCTTTTACTCTTGCTCTGAGTTGCCTTTGCACGAAAGAAAAAGTAATTCCAAGCTGAATACATGCTTCTATGTTGTTAAAACATCTATTTCTGTTACATTTGCAAAAGCCTGAAATATTTTGCTGTTTTATCTAAAGTATTCTAGAGGGAGTCTTTCAGCTCACTCTATAAAGGGGCAATTTGTAGGTAAAATAATTTGATAGAAAAGTAATTTAAGTGAGAGTTGTTCTAACATCCTCTATTCTGAGGATGTAATACCAAATGTTCTACTGAACAGTTGTTATAGCTCTTAGATATTATGGTGATGAATTACTGCTACAGCAAATGTTTGGAGGATTGGTAATGTACTTCAAAGGCCAGATTATGTTATAGGTTGAAGAACAAGGAAATAAATATGCATGTTGAAGCTCACTCTTTGAACCAATCACTGAAACAATGTAGTCCAAGGAATGTGCTGGAGATATTCAAGTATAGCTGGAAATTAATTTTGAACACAATTAATTTCAGAAAGGATTGTTTGATTGAAACTGAGAGAAGAAATTGACTCTTCTCCCAGATGAAGTCACACAGATAAGATGGAGGCAACCCATGATTCTACTCCTTAACCTAAATAATATGAACCATTGTTCATAAAATATGGAGCAGCTTCCCTAGGAGAAAACTGAAGATTCTGATATTAGAATAAAGATTGTCATTGAAAGTTTTGTCACTTACAGTGTTCCACCATACGCAACTTTTGCTCACCTTTCTTGCAGCAAGTTTTATATCCATGATACCTGAAATCTATAATAACACACTGCTTTGATTTGGAGTTTTCTACTGGTCTTTAAGTGACTTAAAGTTGTGTAGTTTTTACCACACAAGACAAATTTATGTGTCACAGATCAGCTTTGGCCAAGAATAACCAAATGTGTTTATATACACTCCAAGCTAAAGCTTTTGTGATTTTTATCTTGCTGATTGGTTACTGGAATTTCTTCTTTATACTGTATAAAGTCTTCAGTGGAAAGTTGTAAATATCCCACAGTTGACCAACCAACAACCAAATCTTTCCAGCTCATAACAAGGCCCTGACCTCAAACCACAGTGCCTACTCACACAACAGGGTCACTTCTGCCACTTGGCATAGTCATGGCATTTTTTAAAGAAAATGTAACCTATTTATACACTCCAAAGAGTCTTCACTTTAAAAGTACATCAAGATTCTCTGACTAGGCAGAGCAGAGGAATGTGTGAACAGAACTACAAATGACGTCAAAGCCAGTTTTGCAAGAAAACGACTGTATGTATCTTCTACTGTAAGGTCTTCAGCTTGAAGACAGGCAATATTCTGTGGAAGACAGTGTTTATTTCTATATCGTTGTCCCATGCAATTAAATATTTCAGATGGCAACCTCATCTAAAAACCTTGTAAGTTGACAAATATATTTGAATAAAGATTCACAGAACAACTTTCTGATACTCATATTCTTACATCATCTTTTAACATCATGTAACAGAGAAAAAAAATTGTAAGAGAATACAATTGTTTTTACAGTAAAAAGTCATTTAATATAAAGTTAATAATATTCAATAGAGAATTAACTATGTGGTATCCTTAAACTATAACCTTCACAATTGCAGAGGAAATTCAGAGCCAGTTCTCCAAAAGTTATAATGATGAAAAGACAACCACTTTTTAAATTCAAAATTTAAATTAAGAAACCCTGTAAAGAATTGATGGTATTTAAAAGCCTACTTATGATGTGGAATACTTCTATCCAAAACAAGGTAGCTAGATAATCTTGTAGTAGAATTTTAATTCCTCTTAAATCCTGAAAAATCTAAAACATATATCTCACAAATCTGGCTAATAAGAAAGAGTCAGATTTCTTATTTAAAGGTATTTTTTATAATTTCCTCCCAAAAGAATCAAGTGAATTTGAAATGCACTGTGTATGAATTAAATAAATTATATATTCCTGATCATAATCAAATTATGAAGGTGCTGTGATAATTAGATCTTAGTTGAATTAACCATGCATGACATTTGCTGTCTTCCTTCTCTGAAATTATAGAAAGAGAAGAATTAAAAAATACTCTTAACTGAACATGTACATCTAAAACCCCACTCTGTTCATTCCACAAGCAAGAAGCAAACAGGTAGTTATGAAAAAAGCTCTCTATGGGAAAATTGTAGCAAACTATAAAAAGGAAGTGATCTTTCAGTCTTGATGGGACCATACCCAAGTGAGATAGAGTTGTAATGCACTGTGATGTTTAAGGACAAATATTTTTGTTGTTTTATAGGAAAATTAAAATGTTATTGTAATCTAAGATACTAACAGTTGTTAAATATCAAACGTCCAAACACCAGGGAGAGCGTGCATACTCTAGCTTTTGGCAAACTGAATCCAGATTTTGAATTTTTTATATTTATTAGCTTGCCTTGTCTCATGACGGCACCTTAATATCTTTGTTTGAGTCATCTGAATACTTTTAAGGATTTCACAAGATTTAGTGAAGATTACACATACTTTCCCCTTTATAAACAGTTTAGAACATCCATGATAAACTAATTAAGATTCGTCAGCTCTAGGAATGAAAACCTTTGCTTATCTGTAGATTTAGTTACCTATTTTTTACTGAAACAGACCGTAGGAACAGTTTTGAGAATAAAGGGATTTTAGTCACACCCACAAGTTAGCCTCTGTGTTAAAAAGCTCTCCACAGAGACTTCAAAAACAGAATTAAATCAGTGTACTAAGTTTTGCATCTTTCACCAGCTCCTCATGACAAAAGATTCTCACCTAAGCAATAGGAATAAGATTTTTCCAGCTGCATTTTGAGATACATATGTGAAATACTATGTGTGCATAATCTATTTTTAAAGCCCCACTAACAAGCCAAAGTGCAAAATTAAACCACAGTATGATATGTTGACAAGTGGATGCAGAAGATGGTAGACTTAAAACAGTTAAATGTTTCAGCACTCTAAGACACTGATGAGCAATTTTCAAGTTCCGTTAGAAAGCAGAATAAAAGGTTTCATAATAATTACCTTAAATTGCAAAAGTGATAATTTTTAGGCATTATGTATTAATGTTGGCTCATTATTCTCATGAAAGCAAGGCAGAGCCCCCCTGCTAAGCACAGAAGGAACAACCTGCATGTGACCTGCTGGCAACTGTTAAAGATGTCAGTCAGGCTCAGCTTCCTTAATAATTAACATAAATAGGTCAAAAAAGAGCAAACAATGTCTTCAGCCTCGACAAGTGTCATTATATCAGAATATTTATTTAGTGTCTGACTCAAAGAACACCATATGGACCACAAAGACAATTATTTAATCTTTTCATGATGTATGATGAACAGCTCTATTAAGAATCTATTAACCCTTTAAAAAGAAAATAAAACCTTAAACTGCAAAAAAACCCCCCCACATTTATGTTATAAAATACCAAAGAGAAGCCATCAAAAATACACCTTAAAATGAAATACCTGGTTTGCCAGAAAAAAGGCTAAATACTTTTGGACAAGGGACAGTGACAGTCTCTCCAATCATTGCAGGACGCCAACAGGTGATGTTATCCCAAACTCCAACACATCCTGAAAAGAAAACAACAGTTACAGACTTAAAAGCTCAGCCTGGTCCAAGCCACCGTAATGTATTTACAGACTTGCTAGAAGCTTTGGATGAGTAGTTCATGAAAGATTAGGTTCTTTCATAAAAGTTGCAAAGATGGTATTTTGTATGAAAATTTTAAGGAAATCATAAGAGTCTGTTGATTGACCAGCTTATTTTTAGGTCAGTTAATATGTTGTTTGCAAATACCTCATTAAAACCATGCCATTTTGATGGGATCATGCTAAGAAAAGATAAGAAGACATTAAAAAAAAGTTAAAGTAGTTCATTGGACTCAGCATCACAAATACAACGGCAGCACATCGTGACTGGAGAACTTTTGGAATAACAGGCATGGACTAGCAAAATCTCTCCTAACTCTTAAAGTAAATAATAGGAATCTGAACAAAGAATGCTTCTGTGTATTTATTTCAGGTAGAGGGGGGCATAAAAAGTTACAGGCATGTTTTATAGTAGCACCAGTAACAGCTTGTTACTAGTAACAATGTGTTACTAGTAGATAGTAACTACTTGTTATGGTTTTGCCCACGCTGATGTCTCTATAAATGTGGCTCAAAAGCAGTATCTTGCAAATGAGCATAAATCTCCCTATAGTGCTTGGATCAAGCATGCTTTATTTGTTTAAAGGTGACTAGTCACAGTGCAGGCCTTCTAAGGTAAGAGTTATGAAGGTTTCTGAGGGTGAATACAAAGAAGTAAGGAAACGTTACTCATATTATCTCAGTTCATGTTCTCCAAAAAAAGCCACCCCAAAACCCCAAAACCAAAATCAGTGGAAAATTCTGGGCATATATGTCTTCAAATAACACAGCTATAAATCAACAATTTAGATTAATGATAATTAGCTAATTAATGCTAAGGAGAGAGACAAAAATTTTATCCTAGCAGTATTATCTCCACAAGAATATTAGAAAGCATAAGGGAAAGTTTGTTCCCTTCAGAGGAGAACGTGAAATGTGGATTAGGAACTACTTACATACATATATAATGCCATTCTTCAGAATCTTTATAGTATTAGCAATTGACTATTCATTTACTGTGTGCTAGTGAGATCATGCCCATAATCAAGCAGCCTCAGTTAAATGAAGCTGGAAAAGGAACATTTAAAAGTTATATATTTGTGAGAAACCATCTAAGTGCAATTAAACTTGGACAACTGGTGCTGCTTTAAAGTGTTTACCTTTCTACTTTCAAAGTCCCAAGAATCATAGAATCATTTAAGTAGGAAAAGACTTTTAAGATCATCAGGTCTAACCAGTACTCTAGCACTGTCAAGTCTACCACTAAACCCTGTCCCTAAGCGCATCTACGCATCTTTTAAATACCTCTAGGGATGGTGAATCAATCACTTTCTGACGATTGATAACCCTTTCAGTGAATAAATTTTTCCTAATATCCAACCTAACCCTCCCCTGGAACAACTTCAGGCCATTTTCTCTTGTCCTATTGCTTGTTACCTGGGAGCAGAGGCCAACATTCACTTGGCTACAACTGTAGTTGTAGAGAGCAAACAGGTTTCCCCTCAGCCTCCTTCTCTCCAGGCTAACGAACCCCAGTTCCCACAGCTGCTCCTCATAAAATTTGTGCTCTAGACCCTTCCCCAGCTTTGTTACCCTTCTCTGAACATGCTCCAGCACCTCAATGTCCTTCTCGTAGTGAGGGACTCAAAACTGAACACAGAACTTGAGGTGTGGTCTCACCAGTGCTGAGTATAAGGGGACAATCACTTCCCTAATTCTGCTGGCCACACTAGTTCTGACACAAACCAGGATGCTGTTGACCTTATAGGTCACCTGGGCACACTGCTGGCTCTCAACCAATGCCCCCAGGTCCTTTTCTGAAAAGCAGCTTTCCAGCCACTCTTCCCCAAGCCTGTAGTGTTGCATGGGGTGTTTGTGACCCAAGTGCAGGACCCAGCACTGAGCCTTGTTGAACCTCAGATGTTGAACCTTGGCCCATCAATCCAGCCTGTCCATATCTCTCTGCAGAGAGACCCTCAAGCAGACCAACATTCTCATCCAACTTAGTGTCATCTACAAACCTACTTGATCCCCTCATCCAGATCACTGTTGAAGATATTAAACAGAACCGGCCCCAATACTGAGTCCTGAGGAACACCACTTGTGACTAGCTCTCAGCTGGATTTAACTTCATTCACCACAACCCCTTAGAGCCAGCCATGCCACCAGTTTTTTTTCCCAGTGAAGCATACACCCATCAAAGCCATGAGCAGCCAGTTCCTCCAGGAGAATGCTGTGGTAATCAGTGTCAAAGGCTTTACTAAAGTCTAGGTAGACAATATTAAAATCCTTCAAGTTTAAATAACTTTCAAATTACATGTAAACTAGAGAATCAAGAGTGTGTTACAGAACTGACAGTTGGATTCACTCCTGGAGGCAAGTCCTTGCTGCAGCTTGAAGGAGAGCCAGTGACAGAGCATTTCCATGGGCCTTGCTTTCCTTTGGAAGACATCTAAGTGTGATGGTTGGGAGGAAGCCTCTGTGCTGTACCAAGAATAGGGTTTGGAAATGAAAAAAGATTAGAGAATGATTATGGGCCAAATTCTGCATTTGGTCACTGATTCCTTAGAGTCATCTTTATACAGTTTCCCAAGGAAATGCTATTCTTCAGAGGAGTCAGTTGTTCATGAGGACTGGGTCTTCCTTCACTCCTCTTTATACAGCTCTAAATGCATCATCTGTTCTATATTCAGAAAGATGATGCAAAAAATAAGGGATTACGAATGGGAACACTTCACAAAGTTTATCTGTGTGGGTATAAAACATGCAATGCCTTATTCTCCACCGCCTTGTATGCTGTATCAACTGCTGAAGAGGTGTAAAAATATTATTGTTCATTACTTCACACACTTACTCATACTCACTTCAATGCCTTTTCTAGTCAAGAGATTTGGAGATTTCTATTGCAGCCTCTCTGGGCAACCTGCACACACACAACTTCCTTTGTGAAGAATTTTGCATGAATCTAATCAGGACTTCCCTTGCTGCAGGTTGCTTCCATTGCTTCTTTTTGTCTTTTATTTTTTTTTAATTGTATTTTATTATTTCTGTTCATATATGAGAAGAATCTGGCTTCATATTCTCTATAAACCACTATGTAGATGAAGACAGCAATCACTTTTCTCCAAACTGAACAAACCCAGGTTTCAGCTTTCCTGTACACAGGAGTCCAAAACTGGACTCAGTACTCTGCTGAGATGCAGTCTCCCAACAGCCAGAGACAATCACTTTTCCCAATCTACCAGTTTGCTAATGTAGTACTGCATGTGTTTAAGCTACATTTCTGTAAGGGTGCATTGCTGACTCCTGTTTAAATTAATTTATTTCTAAAGTAAAAACCTAAAATGGGTCACAAGAATTTAATCCTAAAAAATGCTTATTTCTTCCCAAGAGATCCTGAAGTTGCTAATTCACTTGCAGAATCCAGACTCTAGGAACCTGTCCTTAATCAATCCCACCCTTATTTGCTTAATACTGTGTGACTAACCTCAGCTTGTAAAGTTCTCCAGTTACCTGAGAAGGACTAATTATTTTGTTTCTCTTACTGACTTTTACTCCTTGACCAATGTATGTGATTCCTTCTTTTAGCCTTACCTTAGGGTAAGGGAGATTTACTTAGGACAGGAACTGTGAGAGCTGGCTGAGGAGTTCCTGTTCCCATTGACAATTAACTTTTTTCCTTACCTCTGGAATGAGTGTTTCTAGCAACTGACACAGAATGTATTACTGTTTGAACTCCATAATCATTCCTTTTTTCCCAGATGATCATGCAGAGTTTGTCCTTTCTAATGTATCTGCCCCTACAGCTGGTTCATACATTTCATTAAGAACTAACTCATTTTCTGTTTTACCTGATCACATTCTACTCCCTCCAGCACCTGGGGCTTTAGCCCCAAGTGATATCTCTGAGGGCATATCTCCCCTCAGATAAAGATATCTCTGAGGGAATACTGACTTGGCCATGTGTATATAATTTAGAGGTTTACATTTGAGGAAGCCACCCTTTGAAGTCAACAGAACATACACATGCTTAGGTGTTTCTGAATTAAAACCAAGGCCTACATCTTTATGATGCAACACCAGAGCTATTATGCAAAGTAAAAGAATATTTACTTCAGCCAATTCAAGTCACGCTTCCTTCCCAATTGATTTTAAGCCAGAAATAACATCAACAACATGACATAGAAGACAGACAAAGGAACTATTTTCTTCATCTGCCAGCACTGAGAACTAAAGTGACAAAATGCAACTCTTTTGGCTTTGATGGATGTGCTGCCTGAGCCAGCATAAACAAGCCCTGGAGTACACAAGAATAATTAACATCTTGAGCGACTTCAGACCTTTTTAGTTCATCCCCATTTCCACTAACAAGTGAGAGCTGAGACGAGCCATGGCAGCGTTCATGCACACCCATAAAAGCTGATGGCTTTCACAATTTTCCCCTTTGTTCAGTATACTCTCTGTAAAATAGTCGACTTGCCACAATAATCTGTAAACAGGTCAGAGGCCTTGATAAATTTTCACTATGCTGCTCTATGAACTGGTCTAAGGTTTTACTGAAATGGCAGCTGAACAACGTAGAATTCAGAGCACCATTAGTATCTTTAAAAAAAACCCCAAACCTTATTCAAGCTTCACATACATTAAGTATTATACAGAAAAGCAGAGGCATATCACTATACAGGGTTTTGTCATAAAACATTGCAAGGCACTACTGGTTTGTGGGGGATGTATTTTTACCTGTTTTTCCTCAGTATTTTAGGACCTTACAGGGATCTATGACACAGGAAAGTGATACTTTTTTCAGACTCATTTTATCACATAGATGAAAAAACACAAAAGGTGTTATTTCCTACATCTGCACTACATTCAGCTGCTTCAACAACCATGAGAAAGAAACTTGAGTGGTTGTCATAAGAATTCCAAGAAAAAATTAAGCCTCAATTTCTGTGTATTTACAACCTTATTTATTATGGTACAGGAAATCTAAGAAAGCTGCTGAAATGTCCTGGAGGCATTTATAGTCACTGAATAACTAGTGTGCTTCTGAAAACTGGGCTGAATGCTGAAACGATAGTGTTATTGGTGCCCTGCTAAGGGCTGTTAGAAATACAACTGTTAAACAATATGTGCTTTTCTGGGCTTTCAGCTCACACCTTTCTTCATTTCCTCCTTCTCCTATTACTACAGATTTCTGACAACAGCACAGTCCATATCTTTTTCTTCTCTTAGCAAAACATGCCCTGAATGTTTTTATCCTTTTACCCTGAAATGTACGCATACAAAACCAGTCCAGCTCTTCAACTGTCTCAGCTCCCCAACTTTTCCTGTACATCTTGACTACTATGCTCTGCCTCCTTCTTTTTCCTATTAACAAAGCTAGCAAAGAAAATGTGTATGTTCTTCGTCTATTTCTGTAATGTCAAGAACTTCCCCGAAGCCTACATAGAAAAATCTCTTGTCAACCTCTTCATTTGCATTTGTTTCTCTGGTGTGTCACTCACACCATATCCAAGGAAACAACCAACCCTCCCAGAAAAACTTTGCTTAATGACTTGCTCAAAAGTGTGGCCATGGTGTCACTACTCGACTGCTCTTCCCTCCTGTTCCTGCAAACGCTATTCTTAGTTTCGATGACATCACTCACTTTATTTGAATGTTTGGTCTTTAATGCTTGTGAGGCATTTGCAGATACTTTATAATGAAAGGAAATGTAACAGACTAGAAACTACATTATGTTTCTCTTTTTTTCAGCCTACGGAAGTATTGACACCACACTCTCCACTATGCTAAGATCCAGTCTTTGTGCAACAAGTTGCCTTCCCTGCATGGCTTCTTCATCTATAAAAATGTGTAACACAGGGTTTGTACTGGAAAGTTTTGTTTATATATATATACACACCTTTTATCCATATATTATCCACTAGGTGGCACTTTGCATTTGGATTTTAAAAAACTGCCAATTCAAAGAGAAGTTTAGCATTTTTTTAAAAATGTCTAGGCAAGCAAGACACATGAAACAAAGACAAAGTGCTTTGAAAATCAGCCAGAAAGTTGTCAGCTAGTCCAGGGTTTATTTTTTGAACAGGAAGTCTTTTTGATTTTTGTACTTAACTTGACAAAGCAGAAGAAATCACACCTCTTATAGGCAATGTTTTCTAAACAGTAGGTCTGAACATCCCGGCATGTTTAGGCCACATGCGAACTGATGAACATATACAGATTTAAAGTCTTTCTGCGCTTTCACACACACTAAGAAAGGAAAACGAGGTGCTAGAGAAATAGTGAGATAGCAAACTGGACACAAAGCAAACACACAGCAGAACTGCTTAAAGCAGTGATAGGAAGACAATAGCAGCAAAACACTATTGCTCCAAGCTAGTCTGCTGAAGTCATTCGCCATCCATTTTTGTTGGGGCCTAATAGATCTTAATGGCCCTGATCAGCCTCATGCCCCTGCCCAGCTTGCTGCCTAAGCCTTCATCCATGTTGTGAGTGCACCTGACTTCAGCTTCCTCACAGGAGCACCTGCACCTGCCTCTGCCTGGGTCCCAACCCACCTCTATGTCCCTGCCTAGCCATCCCAGGGCTGTACCAGAGCATGGCTGCCTGCACCAGGCCGGATCCCCAGTCTATCCTCAGGTCTCTCTACCCCAAGGAAGTTCCTCAGGCCCAGGGCTGGGGCTGCCCTGCCTGGGGTGGGATGGGCTCTCCCTGCCGAGTTCTGCCCACCCTGCCTGCCTAGGAGTCCCCAGACCTCCTCCACAAAGAGCAGCTGGCCTGCCATCCTCTGAAAATGAAAACAGTGGTTGCAGAACAGTCAAGAAGTTCCAACATGCCCAAGATATGGTTTAGTAGAGGACACGTACAGTTGGACTCAATGATCTTAAATGACTTTTCTAACGTAGTCATTCTGTGATTCTGTGTTGAAATAAAGCACTGCTGTGAAATAGTACAGAGCGCATACAAGTATTATGCAGAAATACTGAGGAAATATGAATGTAAATTTCTTAGATTACTGGTCAACAAAAATTACTCATGCACATCAAGTAGAATTTTGGAAGTCTACATTACACATCAGATTTATCTAGTTAAATTGACAAAACCAGTAGAATTTATCTCATATTCTCCTAAAATGTTTGCAGTTTATAGGCTTTCAAAAGCCAGTCCTATTACCAGGACTGACAGAAAATATTGCTACTGAGATTTCTAGGGGATTACTGGCCTCTCACTAAACAAAACATTTCAGAATAAATGCAGTATTTTCTTTCTGAAGAAAGTTCCCATTACAGAATCAAAAATCTATAGGCCAATTTTAGTTTTTAATGTAATTTACGTATTTTCAGTGTGTGGTAAGGAAATATGGAAGTTCCCAAATTAAATCTTTGTAAAAAAACTCTCAGAAAAAGAAAATACGTTTCCATCCATTTTTTTATGATGTAAATCCTGCTTTCTAATTGCTCAAAGTGTTCTTTGGAGAAAGGAGCATTTATTTTTCTGTGACTGGATGGCACTCTAATCTTACCATAAGAACACCATTTTCTATTATACTGGAAAGACATACATGGATAGATCGTCAAAGCTGTAAGAGGTATCTTCATCTTCCTATGGCCCCAATTCAGACATGTTGTATATTCTTCTAAAAATATTATTAAATATCAATCTCCTGTTCATATAACCCCTACCACAAAATATTAAAGTCTCTGTAAAGTATTGGAACCATATATTTCTGTCAGTTTGGATTATGCCTAAACCACCTGCTATTGTAAAAGTTGGAGCTTTTTTACTGCTTTGGTATTCAAGATTGCTTCCTTGTGGTATTTGAACTTTGGGTGTCATGGAGAATAGACTGCCATGGCCACAGCTGTCTTTATCAGGACTCAAGCACAAAACTATGTGGGGCAGTATTTCTTTCAGAATATTCTGAAAAACACAATAAATTCACTTATGGCTGTGCACTTTCCTTTTTCAGGGTTCCAAACACCATTTATTAATGTCTACCACTGAATTTCTATTTACATTTGGGGGATGGTGTGTAGAAATTTCAGACTTTGAAAATTGTAGAATGTATCTGTGACCACATGTTGCCACTCTTCTTTCCAAAACAGTTTGTTACTGTCACACTTAGTAACCTTTATTATGTGAGATATTTTGCATTTGGCTAATCAGGACATTTTCTTGTTCTTTGTCATTTATTTCCTGTTGGTTATTTTATAGTAGGCAACTCCTTTCACTTGAGGTTCTTTCTCACCTATCATGCAGCCTCCTCAAATGATGAGCCAGCTCTGCCTCTCTTCTGCCCTCAAATAAGTAAGCATAGCTTCCACAAAACCCAGACATTGTCACACCATAAGGATGATCAGTTTTATGTGGTGTCATTAACAATGACACTTCAATTAACAGAAGTCAAAACAAACATGCAGAGCAGCCCCTTCAGCTCCCCACATAAAAATAAGTGTGAACCAAAAAGTAGCAGCATGTCTGGACTACAGCTAGAAAAGCAGCAGCACAGAGATTCAAGAAAGCTAAAGTTGTCCTGCTAAGAGCTACTGATGCTGCACAAAAAGAAGTTCCATGATCCCACTATCTCATTCAATTCTACCTTTAATACTACCTTGGATAACTGTAAACACCTAGTCTGACCTAATGACATACTCTACAGAGAAAATAGCTGGGGGGCTAGGAACTGATGGAAGATCTTAACGAGATTTAGAGGATTGAGAAAGGGGAACCTTGAGAAGATTCCTTTTCATACAGCAAGAGAAAGGCCTCTGTCTTCATGTAAATCTCCTATTTACTGATGTGGAGGGAAGAGTGATCATCAGGTTGACTTAGTTATGCTCACGGTCAATCCTTCTTTTACACAGTAGAGAGATGTGGGAGTGGGGTGGTGGTTGGAACACAACATAGGCACCTTTCTTACTGGAGAAATAACCTTAACAGCAGAGGCTAGTTGGATACACTAACTTTTGGACAACTTGCCACAGGTCCAACATTTGATTATTCATCCCACTGTTCTGAAGAGCTTTCAGAAAGATGTGTTTGGTTTTATCATGAGCTCAGTGCTGGAATCACTGAGTGAAATTCTATTGGCAGTGTAATTTTCAAGATTAGATTACATGGTGACATCGGTCCCTCTTGTTTTAAATTTATGAACAAGGGAGAGTATCATTTTAGTAATCCCGTCTGTTTTAATTTCCCTTTACCAGCTGCATTATGAAGGCTCTCCTTGAGACTTTTATGAAATTTTTTCCAAAGCCATTTCTCTTTCCATCTACATCCCTTCCTCAAAGTTAAGTTGCCATATCTGAAATTAAAAATGTTGTCTGGCATACGGGTGTCACAGAAACACATTCTGGAAAGCAAGAGACTAAAAGGCCCATTGAACTGTGCAGCCACTCACTCAAAAACAAAACAAGCAAGCCTCAGGCTTCATTATTTCAGAATGAGATCTTTTTAGAACTTTTTGTTGGAGACCCCTCTTAAAATGTCTACTCACTGAGTTTTAATGTTTTTGACCATAAGATTTCCCTTTCTATTTAAAGATGAAAGGAAATTAATTATTTTATTAGGTAAAATCCTAACTACTGACTAAAGACAGAAGTTTGCAGCTGTCCATTTTTTACAAATTTTCAACCACTTTCACTAAGACCTTTCTATTTTTTTTAAGAAGACATGCCATGGGTAGTAGGTAAAACATAAATTAGTGTTTTCTCATTTGGACTTTAAAATCTGTATCTACTATGAGCTATTTAGAACGGCATTTATCTGCCCTCACAAAATGAGAGTGGGAAAAAATTTAAAAAATCCTCTCTTAGGCTTCCAGCTAAGGTGCATCCATATCTTGGGTGTCAAATTATAGGAGGAAAGAAGAAAACAAATATGGGTGGAAGCTAATGCAGTCTTCATAAAATAAACAACTAGATTTGCTGGAGAGCATTACAGACTAAGGCACTGACATAGATCTTTGGAGAGTGACTTTCTTCCCTAAATGGAGTGTAATGCTCTCTACTAATGGAAGAACACGTGCTAATGCCTGAAAATCCCCCAAAGGGTGCAAAGCAGGAGGTCCAGATGTCTAACAGTTTGACATTGGCAAATGAGCAAAATTTAGACAAACTGGGTGCTGTGGTTTTAAGACATCCTTAGCATTGTTCAGAGGGTATTTACACAGTATTTATACAGTGTATCCTTACAAAACACAAGACTGGTTTATTAGGCCATGAATAAGCGAGTCCTTCATAAACTCCATAGTCAAAGACTTTAGGTGCACTACATAAATTACTCAGTGAAATTCTTCAGCCCATAAGGCAGCTCAGGGAAGATAGCTAAACATCATTGTATTATGTTTAAAAAAAAAGATAACCCACAATCACCTTTAAATATGTCCTTTATACCTCCCTAACTAGGAGCTGAGAAGTATTAGATAATGTTTTCCATACATAATCGCCATTTCAGCCAAAGGAGAAACTGCCTGTCCCATAAAATCTGCGTCCTCCAAAATTCAGTAACTGCATATGCCAGCCAAATTCTGGAGCATGTTAGTGGTGTGAAGTCTTCTCAGGTGCCCAAGAAGTTAGTGAAAAAGTCATCACCGATTTTGATAATGGTATCCCAAGCATCCTATGGAAAATCTCAGTGAAGCTTTATTTCCAAGTTCTAGACAACACCTCCCACTAGATTTCGCTATAGCTTTCGTGAGGCAAGTAGCACTTACTAAAGTTAGAAAAGCAAGACAAAGGGCTGTGTAACCATCTCTCCCATTCAGGGAAAAGTGATATAGATTTTGTGATTTTATTATAATGAATTATGTCTGAAGTGTACAACAAGATTTAGGTGTGGAGCTAGGACTTGGACTAGTTCCACCTTGCCAATTTTCATTAGTAATTCTTCTTCATCAGCAGACAGAGTATCACTGTGACAATATGTAAGTAGTATTTTGAGAGACTTGCATCTTTACATGAAACAGAGAGTTTATTAGGAAAATAAGGACACACTGAATGGATATTTTTGGAAATACAAATGCATATATTTAACACAGGCTCTACAGAACTGGTTCTTGGTAAAGGTATCTCTAAGATGAAGCATAGGATAAATTTTCCTGTAACGTTAGACACACAGTTTGTAAGGGTTCATTAAAACAGGGGCTTTATTCCAGTCTTGTCCTAAAAATTGAATATTCCCATATAAAAATGGAATATTTCAGCCAGGCAATCAATTAAAAGTATAAATCCTTCGACTATTGTTGTATCACTCACTACCTGCAGGGCTAAATCAACACCATCAGACATACTGGCTCCTTCCAAGACATGAAGTTCTTACAAAGTAGTTTGCCTTCAGGAGGCACCCCTCTTCCAGGGAAAAGAGGCCGTGGAGAAAACATTGACAGAAAACTTCTTTCTTCCCCTAGGGAACCCGAAATAAAACTGTGTGCATTACAAGGATACGCTTGGAGCAGCCCAGCATCTGCATCACAGGAGTGGATCTTGAAGAAAGCTTGACTTTGAAAACCATATAATAGCTGATACTGAATTTATTAATTCAAGATTTAATTCATTAAGCTGTGCTAGTAATTATTTCTCCATCTGGCTTCCCACTAGTGTTATTTATGTAACAGCCATCTCTTCACCACTCATATAAATAAAAAAATCTAAACGTAGATCAGTTATTCCAGTAAGATTTTGCTTGGAAGAGATATCCATGTAAATTACACACTGTTATTATAATTTTTCTAATTACTGATCTGGATTAATCAAAAGGAAAAATTATAGTAAAATACTAACTGTTGATGATATCATATTGTATACAAATTGATATTGGGGTATGCACTGAGGGAGCTACATTTTCAAATCAGGAAGAGTGGTGGAGAAAGCATCACGAGTTGGGACTCATGTTTACTACGCTCACGGGGCACTGCAGATGGCAGGTCCCTGCTGTATCAGCATCATCTCCACAGTGCATTCAAAAAGGACTGAATATGAAAAAAAAACAAATACACTGTGTATCACCTAGTTCAGCCAAAGGAAAACAACCACACTGCAAGAGCTGCAGTATCCCAAGGAGCCCAGTCATCCTCAGAAGATACATACCTGGGCTACCATTTCAAAAGGCAGGACCATGATGAGGCTTACAGCTCTGTAGATCCAACCTAAAATTAAATACTTCCAGCCACTTAAATATTATTTAACAACAGAAATTTAATTATTAGTTTTACATGAGGCATTACTTGGTAAATATCAAAATTTTATTTTGAACTGAAAAATGTTCCTTTAGATCTAAAATTTCTTTCCCATTTCTCTAAATCTCACTGAAAGCCCAGGCTTCACTTCAATATTTTACATGTTACCAGAGGAGTGCCTGGCCCTAGTATATGTGAATAAAGTACTCCAAGAAGCACTTTTACCTTTTCAGGAGGCTGCTTTCTGCTCACAAGTTGTGGCACGCTGTTTACAAAAGATAACTAATCATAAACCATTACTAGCCTTGGCATAATAAATAAATAAATAAATGCACAATTCCTACTTTCCTATATCACCAAAAACTTTTAAGCAAGTTCTGCCCTAGCTACTTTAATGTTACAGATTTGCTTTTCAATCCATGGCTGGATTTAACTGTCACCTATGCATTTTGCCTGCTGAACAAATGGTTTTATCAGCAGCTCCAGCTTATGAGAAAATTGGGTTTTTTTCATAATCTTATGTTCTATTCACATGAAAATGTAGCACATAATCTAGTAAAATCTAAAATTAAAAAATAGCAAACTATATCTCCTCTTCCTTCTTTCTTTTATTAAATTCAATTGGCCATATCTGTATCTATATACTTATCCTCCTACGTAGAGAGAAAAGAAAATGAAGTAACAGAGAGAACTTGTTTTTTGAATTAAAACCCCCAGGTTTTCCTTCACATGACTCTGTAGTACTCAGTCTGTTAACTCAATCTCTTGTCTGAAACATCTACCTGGGAAACACAGAGATCATTCCTGCCACCACTACTTTACTTTCAGCCATAGCAGGAAAGAGATGCTTGGATCCAAGGCTTTCAACTTTTTCTCACACTTGTTCCTTCTGCTGGTCCTGTCATCACCAGCCTGCAGTTTCTCTGCCAGCCAGAAAATACTAGCAACAACAGTTTAAAACATGGGAATGCATTTACTCCCATCTAGCATCCCACCCAATGTATGCCTAACTCACTTCTCACAACAGGCTTGCTGCAGCTTTAATGCAAAATCCACACAAATTCTAAAATACATTAAATTTTAAATATAGACAAATACAGCAACTGCAACAACAAGGAAGGTAAAGGGAGAAAATCCTGAATGCTCCACTCATCTCTACATTACAGCTTCTCTTTTCTTACCTTTGTGGTCTACTGGCTTTGCACTCTTTAGAAGTTCCATGCACCTCGTTTCCTCCTTGTGAATCTCCAGCTGAAATCTGCATTCTGGATGGACACCATTCACCTGTGTCAAATTAACAAATAGGCCAGAGTCTTGAGAAATTAATTAAAATGCTTTATGAAGAATGCAACTACTGATAATGAAATGCACAACTTCAACTGGCACTGGTTCTGCCCAAGTATGTGCTAGTCATTTTAAAGATGCAGTCATTGCCTATTTTAGCTTCTCACACATTGACTTTTCAAAACAAAATGTTAAAATAATGCACTGGAGCATTTACTGGCTCCGTCCTGCAGCATTTCAAGGTCACTTGTCACTTACAAGAAAATATTTACTTCTTAGTGCGTCCATCAATGTTGTTTCCCCTAGAAAAACTGTGAGTTAAAGTCAAAAGGAAAGTAAACATATTTGCTTTTTTTTTTGCCTTTGTAAGTTATTCAACTTTCAGCTTCATACGAATCACATGAAAACCTATCAAACTGCATTCTCTTTGACATGGTAAATTTTGCTTTTCATTCCTTTTCCACCAGGAATATTTTACCTCCTGAAAACCCCAGAGTATGATTATTTGACTCAAGCAAGTGTTACACAGGAAGAAAACCCCACTCCTTTAAAAATGAAAGCACTATTGCCTTTACTCATTTATAGCCCAGCCCCTAGACCTTGGTTTTCAAAAAGGGTTATTTGTGTCCAAGGGAATAGACAGGGATGTAGGTAGCACTACCAGGGAGGGAAACAAGACACTGGGAAGTTGTACTGAAGTCAGCTGGATCCATAGAGGCAGACAGAGCACGATAGAAGAACATGAAGTGTCCGTAAGAGGCTGCATGGGAGAAGGAACTGTAAAAAGTGACAAATGGAGAAGTGGGAAATATTGCTGGAGTTGAAGGGACAGTGAGATTTGCTCAAATGAAATGACATCATAATGAAATAAAATGTGGGCATGCAGTACTTCAGTCAACCTCACACTTGTAGTTACCAAGAAAAGGGTAGTCTCTCTCTGAGGTTTTTCCTCTGTCTCTTTTTTAGGAGACATTTAATAACAGAATCTGGTAATAATCTCTGATTCATGAGACAATATTTCAATTAAATGGCAATACTTAATTAACTACAGTGTGATGGTGGACCCAGAACCTAGGACCCAGGGTCAGGACCGAGAACCTGATTATTCTGCAGAAGTTTGTGGGCAGGCCACTTGCGGAGCTTTTAAAAATACAGTGTCGTAGCCATAAGCATAACAGCAAGAGCTGTTGTGAAAACTCACAAAAATCTGTCTCTTCTCCAAATGTCTCATTTCACCATCTACAACATCAGAACCTTTCTTCCTTTCCCCCATCTTTTCTCTCTATTAGCAAATAGAAATTGAAATTGTACGTTTTGCTATTGAAATGATACAGTTTTGGGGCAGATTTTTTTTCTTTTTAAAGTGAATATGTACAGAACCTTAACATTAATGAGAATTTCAACACTTTAAATAGAAAGTTCAGCACTATACTGAAAATATCAGAGTTTTGTTATGTATTATCTACTTTCCAGAGAGCTCCCATGTAAAATCCAGTCCCATGTATACATCGTGTTCTTAATTGCATTTTCCTTTCATGTAACAGATTTTTAATTATTTTTTTTCCAATTGCAAACATTTGGTAACTGAGATTTGGAAAGGCAGATTCCAGTAAATGGAAATGTTAGCTAAGTGAGGGGTAAATCAAAAGAGCTATTGCAATTGAGAAACCTGCTGATTAAGTGACATCTCTCGTACTTACAAAAGAACTGAAAGTTTTCCTGCACCCATGATCTAATAGCAAAGGTTAGTTTGAGGATATGAATTTCTTTGTATCCAAAATTAACCTAACACTACTTTTCAAACCTAGGACACATGTCACACTGTAATATACTTTGTGCTAATACATACACCAGTTTCATTCAGACATACTTCACCAAACTACAGAGATTTAGGGTTCAAGACTATGTGGCACTGACCATGTCCTGAAACAACATCAAGAACCCCAAAATGGATTTTGAGGGCACTCACCACCTTTCAGGGCTGGTGGCCATCCATCTTTCCGTTTACCAAGTGTAGGTTATCCCTTGTAAGCACTGAACACAGAACCGTGTGCGCTGTGTCGTGCACTGTAGAGGTGCAGAGTTAGCTGGAAATCCAGCTGAGGAGTCTCTCTGCGTCTTTAGAGGCCGAACAATTTTTAAAGCATCCAGAACAGCAATTGGACTGGAAAACCATTTCTTCTGACAAGCAGCTTTCATTTACCTTCAGCATGGTTTCCCAGCTTTTGGTGGAAATGATGTTATTTTAAATTCATGGTAACAAAAATCTGGAAGATTTAGCGGGTATATCTTGCTCTTTTTTTTTTTTTTGTAAACCATGTTCCCAGCAACGTTACGACTTTTACAAACAGCTGAAGAAATGTTTAATAATATAGACGTTAAAAGCAGATGCCCCAAATTTGGCTACTTTACCATTCAGAGTGCTTTGCAGGCTGCTATCCGGTTGCATGTATCGAAGAGAAATAATTCCTGTGGTATTTTTTCCCCATATGATGACTGTCAGGGACCCTGCAGCCCGTGTCAGGGCGATGCTGGGTGCAAACCCTTTTCCCGCTAGGGGTGCCCACCGGCTGCCGGGGAAAGCCGAAGTAGGGGCGCACAAGTGCCCTGGCGCCGGCCCCCCAGTGCCGCTCCGCCGGGGTCGGGGATCGGGGCCGGCCCGCACTGCCCGCCGGGGCGGAGCCGTCCCGGCCCCTGAGTAGCGCCTGGGGGTGCGGGGCGGCGCCCCCCGCCGCCTGCGGCTCCGACCCGGTGCTGCCTGTGTGGACAGAGACCCGATCCCATGAGCTCCGGAGGGGAGGCAGGCTGAGGGTCCCGGCAAGGCAGAAGCCCCCTGCCCTGTGAGATCCCCGCTCGGGGACACCCGCAGGAGTGAGCGGCGGGAGTCACTTGTCTCCCGAAGTGCGTGCGACGGGGCCGAAGTCTCCGCACCTGCTGCGGCTGCCGCTGAGCCCCCCGCTCCGGGGAACGGGGGAACCTGCGAGGGAGCCGGTTTCGCCCGGGGACCTCAGGGATCGGGACGGCGAGAAGAGCCGTAGGGGTCACCCCGTCCGCGGTCTGGTGGGGCGAGTTTTTCCCGTCTCCCGGCGGCGCGGCCGGGGGTGATCGCGGGGTGACTTACCCGCCCCAGGCTCCAGCAGAGAGAGAGGAGGAGGATCGGCAGGTTCCTCATGCCAGCCAAGAGCCGGGGCCGGCGGGCTCCGCTGCCCCGCGCCGCTCCGCGGGCCCCTGTCGAAGGCGGCGAGCAGGAGCCGGGTCCCGCCGCGGCACCATAGGGCCCGGGGGCCGCTGCCGGGGCGTCGAGCCGAGCCCCCCGCCCCGCGGGCGGCCGCCGCCCTGCGGCTGTAGGCGGCTCCCGCACCTGCCCCGGCCGCCTCCCGCCCGCCTGCCCGCCGCTTCGGCGGCCGTCAGCTGCCGGCCCGAGTCCGTGCCCGCCGCCGCCTCTCCGCGCTCAGCTCCTCCTCTAGACACGGCTCTCTTCCCTCCCGCTTCTCCTCAGCCTCTCTCTCCGGCTTCCTTTTTCTCCTCCTCCCTCTCCCTGCTGCGGTTGCTCCCCCCATAAGAGGTGCGAGTCGTTCTCCTCAGCCGGGACGCCCCCCGCCCATCCCGTCGCCCCACAGGTACTCCCTCGCCATCCCGGGCGGCGTTTAGCCCATTCCTTCTGCCTCGAGGTGAGGAGAAACCCCCTCCTCTCTCGCAGACACATCAGAGGGGCCTGGGTGCCTGTCCCCAACAGCGTACCGAGGCGCCAGAGCCAGCACTGGGATCCCTTTTGCCCTTGAAACAATTAAGATGACCGGACATGGTCTCCCCAAGCCAGAGACACACAGGCAAAAGCCCCAAACAAGATGTGGGGTAAGTGAAGAGATCCCTGAGCAGGTCAGCAACTGTATTACGAAAATCTTTCCTCTCCCCCCAAACTGTTTTGGTTTTTTTTCAGTCCTAGGAAAAATCTGAAGAGAATTTTCTTATTTTTTAATGCATTTGCAAATATTCTTTTATTCCATTGAGAAGAAAGACCTGATTATCATTAAAAAGAAATACTGTGAACCATAATGAGCAATGTTCTAACCTGCATGCTGAGAGCAGAGCGAAACATTAATGTAGAAAGCAAAACTTTCTGTAGAATGGCATATGATCAAATACTGAAAATATTTTCATTGCAACAGAAAGTAGTATCCCTTTGGATTGACTTTGATCCATATGTGACAGGTGGGCTGAAATGCCGAATTGCACCTTCTTCTGAAGCACCTGTGTTGGAGAAGAACCTGGTTATGCCACTAGCTCTGAGATTCCCAAGCAGACTCTCACATTACACCCCCTGGAAATGGAGAATTGCACAGTCCAACCCGCCTGATACCAATGTTAGGGTTCCACTTTGGGCTCCAGGTTATTGACACATGCAGTCTGAGGGTGCTCTTAGCAATTTGTTAAGAGCTATTGGTCTTTCCAAAATAGCAATCTCAAAACCATTTCTCTAATTTATATTTTACAGGAATCCGATGCCTTATTATTGCAAGGCTTGGGAAAATCCCTTCTGTCTTATCTCTCTTTTTGAAGTTATTTCTTGCACTTTATGATGACTGGCATCCTGCTAAGAAAGCAGTCTTTAAATCCAGTCACTCCCACAAGTGAAATCTATACAAGTCAAGGCCCTTCAGGTACTTCAGTGGTAAGCCCAACAGCAGTGTCTGCGGAGAGGAACTGTCACGCTGACTGTCCACTGGCTAGATCCCCCCAGAAGCTGAGGGCACAAGAGTTTTTGGTTGCAAAACGCAGTTTGATCCTCTGACCAAATGACTCCTTGGGCTGTTGAAGCTGAGCAGCCTGGAAAACTGATTAACAAATAAGTGTTAGCATTCTTTGTAGAACCAGTCTTGGGAACTGTCGTCATTATTCCTTCTGTGGAATGACAGAAACTAGTATCTGGGGTAGTAGGCAGTCAACATGTCCCAGCACTGGCAGAAGAGTTTTGAAACTTGCATCAGTTCTATCAGAAAATTGCCCAGAGTCAGAGTTTTTTGATTTTTTTGTTTTCAATGAATCAGCATTTCCAGGTGAAAAGAAAAATAATCAGTTATTTCCCAACCATTTATTCTGCCACTATTCCCAATGACTCTGACATGAAAGAGACAACAAATGAAAGAGATGTATCAAATACCAATAATTTTCTCTGGATACAGCTAAGTGCTATTTTTTTTGAATGAAAAGAAAACATATTATTGATGGATGAAGCTCAGAAAGCATGGTTCAAGTTCTTTTTGCTTAAACATAGCACAGTTCAGTGCCCTGCTAGAGCAGCTGTAGAAGGGAAAAAAAGAAGAATGGAACTAAAAGAGCTGTTGATATATAGAGGTGTATATGAATGAGACTGATGCCCTTATGCAGCAAAGAACAGAGAGAGTTATGGAGGAACGAATGAGTGATACATATTTAGACAGTGTGGACTTGATGCCATTTCCAAGAGTGTCAAATTCAAAGGAAGAACAGAGACATTTTGTGGAGGTATCCGTTAGGTGCAGAAGGACTGTACAGACACAGAGGAAAAGGCTGTAGTTCAAGCAAGGAGAGACATTCATCCTCTCTTCAAAATAGAGGTGGTGGAAAAGTAAATGCAGTTTGATTGAAATAGATACTATTTTGAATCATCAGGGCCTGGGTGTTATAGAGAGGGCAGCAAAAGTAGAAATGGAAAGTTCAGCTGCTGGTAATGGACCTAGCAGCAAGCAGTGCCAAGGTTCTGTGAGCAGTCTGCTGCCACAGCACATGCAGGAGCCAAAAGGTTTGCTCCAGTTTTTGCTGGAAAAGTTTGCTTACCACAGGAAGTGTGGGCTAACCCCTGAGACAGCAAAACACCACGTGGCCGTTTGCTCACTTCACCCACCAGTGGGATAGGGGAGAGAATTGGGAAGCAAATGAGATAAAAGACAGTTTAATAGGAGAGAGTAGGAAGGGATAGAGTAACAACAATGCTAAAGGAATATACAAAACAAGTCACGCACAACACAGACACTCACCATGTGCTGACCAACGCACAGACAGCTCCCAAGCATCAGCCCCACAGCAAGCTTTCACCCAGTTTATATGCTAAGCATGACATCACACGGTATGAAATATCCCTTTGGCACGTTCGGATCAACTATCCTGGCTGTGTCCCCTCCCAGTTTCTCATGTGCCCCCAGTTTCCCTGCTGGCAGGGCAGCATGAGAAGCCGAGAAGTGCTTGACATAATGTAAGCAATACTTAGCAACAACTAAAACATAAGTGTGTTATCAACTCATCAGTGTGTTACTATTCTCATCCTAAATCCCAAACACAGCACTATACCAGCTGCTAGGAAGAAAATTAACTCTATCCCATTCAAAAAACAGGACAGAAAGGTACACGCTGGTGGGGTTATAAGTAACAAATACCTTCTGCCTGGCCAGATGTCTCTTCAGAGTCCTCAACACACTGTTGGCAATAAGTAGCTGATGTGATTTTGGTCAGGCCCATGGAGAAGCAGCTGACAGCTTTCCATACTGAAGCAATGACATCAATCCCCTTTGAGCTGAATCTTTATTTAAATTGTTTGTGAGTTCAAGATATTCTGTCCACAAATTGTATTCTTGTTGTGCATAGAAAGACTAAAAAACTTTGCCTTCATTGTTTAAAGGGAACTTTTCTTTTGTTCAATCATCTAATGATTATTGTTTACACAATGCATAACACACAGTTGCCAGAAATACCTGACCTGCATGAAAAATGTCGAAGGATTTCCCTCAATCCATGTGTACAAGCCATCGTGGACAATGTGTCTCTTTCAATAGCTGCTCAAGCTATTTCACATGGTTTGAGTTCTGCTTTCTAAACCACAGAAAGATTTTTTTGCTTTCAATTCATGCAGCACACTGTACTAAGTCTCATTGTATTTGGGATGCTTTTCCTAAGTTTTCACACTTAGGCATTAGGTCTTCATCAGATATTCCTAAATATCCCTAAGGCACTCTCTGCTGTCATCCTGCATTTTGTTAGGCTTTTTTTTTTCCCCTGCAGTCCAAATACTTAAGGCCAGATTTCATCAGCCATAGAAATAGACATCAGAGAGGGTTTCCAGGCAAAAGTGGTATCTTTTTACATGCTGCTCGGACCTTTTATATAGGAGAAGATTAGAGATCCCCAAAGTTTTATCATTGGTAACTATTAACGTAGATGATCTTATTTAGCCTCTTTCAGTGATCAGATGGAAGCATGATAAAGAAGGGGCCAGGCTTGAATAGGGCAAATGATATATATCCTGCTCAGGACAATGGGAATTCAGATCTTGGGCAGGCTCCAGCTGATGTATGGCAACACCACCATCCTCTGAGAAGCAGCACAGTGTTGCAACTGTCCAATAATTGACCCTGCTGCACCAAATGTTGCAGTAGCTGCAGTAAGAGAAGTTGAAATGCAGATTCTCTGAATAAACAAGAGAAACTCATCAATGTTTTTATCTGCAGCTCCATCAGCTGTTTAGAAAGCTCTCCTATTTATTTTGTACCCTTGCTGTGATTACTGGTCAGCATGTCTACATAGCCTGCTGAACTCTATGCTTGTTTCTTCGACATAGAAGCAATACCATGCAGAGGGAGGGTTTTCTAAGGAAAGGCTGTCTGTGAACATCACCTCAGCTTTTGCATTCTCTTCCCTTTCAGCATCCCCAACAGTGACCTGCTGTCTCTGGGCATGAAGAGTAGCTTCAGGCTGTAGCTGAGATTATGTTCCAGTGATGATTATCTGAGATTGTATGTTCCAGTGATGATATTTGAACTGCTCCACAGACTGCATCTTTGCAATGGCCTGCAACCTGGCAGTTTACCCCCATCAGCATACCAAATGCATCCAGACAGCACATATTCCTAACTAACAACATAGTCATGTGAAAGACCCTTCAGAGTGGTCTTTCTGTAATGTGTGAGTAGCTTGGCTACTCAATAATACACTTCTGCAGATTAGAAACACCAAGAAATTCTATGAAAACAAAGGAAATACTGTTTAATATGTTAAGCTCAGGACTCACTGACTTTTAAAAGATTTGTTTAAGGAGATGCCTGTAACTGTGAAATCTGTCAGGGTGTGGCACAGAGACATTGCTCACCAAAGATGCAGAGTGTAGTCTATAGTACTTAGTGTAAAGTATGCAATTTTCTCCTCTCTCCCTCAACTTTCTAAGACTCCCAGGTCTTTTGTAATTTCAAAAGAGTGAGAGAAGTCCTTCCAGTATAATGAACCTTTCCAATTTTGTGGGTGTTCTATTTTTCATATTCCCATTGTAGGCAGGTCCCTTCATTAATACTTATTAAATGGATTAAATTAATAGGTATTCTGTTACATTCATATGTATAGATGAAGTAGAATCTGATCTTTTAAATTTATAAATGAAATATAAAATAATTTGGGTATTTGTCATAATGGAAAATACTCAGATAGTGTCTCATTTTAGCTGTGATTTATTACAAAGCTCCAGGTTGGATCAGTGATTTTTGAGTCTTTTTACTGGATATGAAGAAATCATATCTTTTTATTCTGAAAATCTGAAGTATTTTTTATTCTGATACAATGAGAGGAAAATTGTCTACATTAGCTTTAGGGGGCTTGTAATGGTTAGTTATTATGATGATAATTTTTTTGTGTGTGATTTAAAGTAAAGGATAGACTTTGCCACATAACTCTGGAGGCAAAACTCAAAAACTGCAAAAAAGTAACTGATACAGTGGCCTGTGAGGTGTTAGAAAAGTAGAGTAAACGCAGAAGGAAAGACAAATGAAAAATAGAATAAACCAATAGAATTTACCAACAGGAGTCAATACCAGCTTAATCCAATACTTTTCTTTACTAAAACATGTTTTTTACACAAAGTAGACATTAGGTTTCTTCTAGATAGCTGTGAGTGAGATATTTGGTACAGGGCCATAGAAATTGCTAGTTAAAAGCAGGATGACGTAGCTTAATGAAAAATTTATATGGCTAAAATGTGGTTAAGTGAACCTGACAAATAAGGCTGATATATAAATAGAAAGATAAAAGGAAATAACAATGAAGTTCCTCAGACATCAGGCTGGGGCCCTTTTTTTATTGTTTTCAGGAATGATTTGCATTTATGACAGAATTTGCTAAGGATTCAAGGGAGTGTCAATAATAATTGGCAACTGGACATAGAAATGGACTGGCTGAAAATAAAGTACTAGAGCAAAGTTAGACATTTAATAAAGCAAAATGGAAGGTCATGTGCTAAAGAGTAATGAATAAGTGTTTACACCATAATCTAAAGGGCAATAGCAGAAAGTCCTGTGTGTACAAATTAGGGTGTGGCAAATACAACTATTAATGTGACATGGCTATGAAAAATTATGTGATCTTAGGAAATATGAGAGAGATACTTGCTGTAGAGTTGTGAAGGTAGTGAGGCTAGGTAACCACAAAGGACTGGTCAGCTCTTATCTGGAGTGTTGCATATAAATTTAGCAATTTGCAGTCAATAAAATATATATTTATATATATATTCAACAGGTATGGAACAGGGCAAATAAATAAAGACCTGAGGTTTTTAGAGAATCCTTGGTTCAATAGCCTGCTAAAATACAAACTAAGATTAAACAAGTCACCGGGAAAGGAACTATGTAGACTAAATTAAATTTGGCAGGAAACCATGTGGATTAACCTAGGTGAGACTAAATTAATAGATTGATATCCAGGTAGCTGTTCTGGACAAATATTTTTACAGGGCAAAGAAAGAAATTGCTATTCAAGATAGAACTTGATTAGCCAGTGAAAAGCATTCCTTGCAAACAGTAGACTGAGGTTTTCTAGAAGTCTTTTCCAAGCCCTTATCCTACTTTGTGGTAAATAGTCTCTCTCTAAACTTTTCCATCAAAATCACAGAATCATAGCCTCACTGAATAGCTTGGGTTGGCAGGGACGTCAAAGCCCATCCAGCCCCAACCCCATGCCATGGACAAGGACACCCTCCACTAGCCGAGGCAGCCCAAAGCCCCATCCAACCTGGCCTTGAACACTGCCAGGGAGGGGGCAGCCACAGCTTCTCTGGGCAGCCTGTGCCAGGGCCTCACCACCCTCACAGGGAAGAATTTCTTCCTAATATCTAATCTAAATTTGCCCTCTTTTTCTTTACAATCATTACCCCTTGTCTTATCACTACACTCCCTGATAAAGAGTCCTTGTTTATCTTTCCTGTTCTAGAGGAATCACTGTTCTACAGAAAACCGGTTGCTAGGTTTTTGTCTTTTTACATAGAAAAAGTACTTTTCTATACAAGGTGCCTACCTTTGTGGAAAACTTCTATTTTCCATTAAAAATAGGACTATTTTTGGCAGATAATTTTTTCTATTTGGGGCTTTTCAAAACAAACAAAGTTTGCTAGAGGTGAAAAAAAAAGTCTCCACCAGGCTGTCTACTTTCAGAAAAGTTTTTGTTCGGTAAAACAAATTTTTCTTGGTACAAATCACACTTTAGGCCAATTTACATAAGATGGATATAGATCTTCACTGTTTGGTAATCTGGGAGTACATGTATCAGGAACCTTGTATCGGCCTCTTCTCCAGAAACAGGGGAAAATGAAACATTAAGACCTGTACTAAAGGATGACTAAAAAAGAGATGAAAAATCTGGGCTATGCCTGTCTTGGTACAAGGAAGAAGGGAGATATTACATTAATTTAGTCAAAAGATCGAGTGCTAATTTTGCATTATTTTAAATCTTGGAATAGTGTCAAGTAAGTATACAGTGATTTTTTAAACAGATTTAGTTACAGCTTGTGATTGTTTTCATTTTTAAGGTTTTGTATCTTTAGATAGAATATTGTTTACAGCATAGGCTGGGATTGGTTTTTTTTCGTCACTTCAGGAAGAAGACTGAAGCTTGGCATACTTCAGAAATTCGGAACATCATTCTGTCAAAAATTTTGAATAACCATCAGCCTAATGGGATATACATAAACCAAGAATATTAGCAAGAAGAGAGATGATATTTCGGTGTAGTTGTCAATATAGGGCTTGATTTCTATTGCTCAGCTGAAGTCTACCCAGGAGAGATGAAAGAAACTTCATCTTTAGGGTAATCAAACTTTTAAACACTCTAAAATTGCTGCCTCCATTAAGAAAAAAAAATCAACAGCATAAGGTAGTAAGTGATGCCTAATCGTCCACGGTGATGTGATCTGAATGACAATCTAAACAGGAATGGATTGTTGGAGCTTGTGCGAAGAATTTTCCCACATAGCAGGAGGGTAAAAGAAACACATGTTGACAAAACAAGCCCTATAATCCACAGGAATGTTACATAGGGAAAATCAACACCATCCATTCAGAATTAAACAGAAAACCTCTGAAAAGCAGGAAAAGGTAGGGCAGTTGTGACACAGGCTGCCACTGCCAGGGGGTAAGAAAGATGGGTGCTCAGGTGAGCAGGCATCTGTCTGCAAAATCAAGTATTAGGAGCAGATGTGTGCTCTGTTGTTCTCTAGAGATTCTATCTTTGATACTTACTCTTTGATTGAGATGAGATACTTGTTTTCCAAGGTGTTAAAAACAGATAGAAAATGACAGGCAGGTTCATGGCTGCATAACGGCCCAGCTTCCTGAAGACACACAGAGGATGTCTGGCGAAGAGCTTGGTGGGTTGGTGAGTTGTATGTTCAAACCCTCTCAGGCTTATGTGGCCCTGGAAACCTGTGTTTCCCAGCTTCTTGGGAAAGTGCCTTTCTTGCTGTGGTGTTACACAAAAGATGGGTATTAACAACTATAGCTTTGAACAGATGTAATAAAGTGCTTGTAGGCCCTAGGTGCTTACATTTGGCTGGAAAAAATGTGTCTGCAGGCTGGATCTTGCCCCATATGTCTTTTCATTCTTGTAAATAAGCCCTGAGAATCTAACTCCAAAATCTCTTGCTCTGATTCTAGACCCTTCTAGTGTTCTTGGACTTGTGTAGCTGCAGTGAATGTTGAGGAAGCTTAGACTGGAATCGCTGAACCCTCAAGAGAAAATAAATATTGCCTTGTTAGCCCTCATCCTGCATTTGTGACCCAACCCTGCTCACCTGGAGATCAATGACAACAGTTTCATTGGCTTCAACTGGGAACAAAGTCAAGTACTTGGCTGTGAAAAAATGTAAATACTGCTCAACTTTCTATAAATAGCACTGCTCTTTTTTGAGATGAGCACATAGGTGGCTGGGTTTGTGATCACTAGAGAAATGATGACACAGTCTGTTAAGTATCTTATAGCAGCTATACTGCGCGGAATATCGGGGAATGTTATGCACTAACTAAATATGCCAGCATTTAGCTAACCGAGTGTCCCAAACCGAAATGCCAGTTCAACTTTTCCCCAGTCACAATGCTATTTTGGGTTGGAAACTTATAAATTAATCCTAAGAGATGCAATTTCCTTGCTTTAATATATACTGCTTTAAATGGAATTGTGCAGAATGATTAGTGAGAGGCAAATGTCAAAATGCCAGACAGAAACTGACTCACCAGTCACAGGATTTAATATTAAGGTCAGGCTATGGAAATACAATGGTGCTCAGTCTTTATTGCCTTGCACCTTATGTATTGATTTACATTGGAGCAAAATGACTGGAGTGGATGTAATGTCCTGTTTTTCCAATTTTGATGGTATTTTACATATTCCTCCCACAGTTGTTAGCAATGACACAGGGCACAAAGCAGTTAAAACAAGGCAAGAACCAAAACCAAAGGAACAAGCTCAGAATGTCCTAGAAGATGATTACAAGCAATTATCTATGGAGATTCTAAGGTTTTTTGGTGGGGTTTTTTTGGTTTGGTTTTGGGTTTTTTTTTTAAGGCTGGATTGAAATGTTGGAGTTCTGTCCAAATAGCACACAGCAAGAGCATACAGTGCATGCTTTTCCTTTCTAGTCATTCCACTTTTTCCTCCCTTTTCTTAATGCATTTGCATATGCCAATTTGTAACAAACCTTTAATGTTGATGTTTTTTATTTGAAAAACAGCTTTCATCACAGAACTTTGATTGCATGGACTGCTCTAAAGCAAATGAGCTCTAAATTGCACTATGCTTCAACTAACTGCGTCTACTCACTAGAAGTATCTCAGTCCGTAGTGGCACAGGAAGACATGAAAGATGGCAAGATCAAATGCTAATACCGGCTTTCATGCAATACTAAACTTACATGTTGATGTTATTCATTTACTTCTCTGTTACTGGAACAGCCCCAAACCAACACATCCTGTAAGTCTTTGCTGCAGTTCTGTCCTTTAACTGCTAGTCATGACCCTAAGCTGCTGATGCGCATTTTGGTTGTAGCATGAGGATGTAGTATTACAGGGCTCAGATTCAAAGTGTCACATATTCATGTTCTCAATGTTAATCGTTTTGTCACCTGGCCTTTCTGTGCTGCTGCCTATCCTCCACTGGATGCTAGGTAGCATATGGTAGTCATTTGACTCTCTGTTTCCTCAGCAGCTTCGTAAGGTCGTTTGCCAACTCCCACTTGTCATGCCATGATAAGAGCTTACCTGGGGAGTGCAATGTTTGGTCAATATCTGGATTTCGAAATACCCAGTGGCTATGTTTCTGACCACAGTAGCCACAGCAATTTCATTACTACTTCATTGCTCATAGAGGTCACTTACCTAACTGAATTTGTAGCTAAGAGCCTTTCTCTTACTTCTGGAAAGAATTATGTGTTTCTCAAAATGAATGGTATGTTTTTCTGTTTTCTTGTACCTTCTCTGAAGTACGAAGGGCTTGCCATTATGCCAAGGGCTGAGTGCATTGATTATGTTAATGCTGATGGGAAGGAAGATGCAGACATGACACTGCAGAAAGCATGCATAAGGGAAGAATCAAATTCAAAGAGGTAGCAGAAAGTTGAAGAAATAGATGGTTGGTCATAAAATGAGATGTTCATGGAATGATGAAATATGGAAAGGTGTGTAGGAGGGTACTTGACAGCATCACTTTCTATGGAATATGATGCTTCTGAGCCTCTTGGGTTAAGGGGTAAGTGATGTCTCTGGGTAAGACCTATATAGTAGTTTAATTTTCAGTTGTGGTGGGAGATACATAAACAAGAATGCCATGCCTCTTATTCTCAGAAAGAATTACCAACAGAGGAGGAAGCTCAATAAGAGGGATAGTAAAAGTCTAAAACTCTGGCAAGCACCAAGGAGGTTGTTCAAAGATACCATACAGGAATTCATTCCAAGTGCATCCTATTTTAGAAAGACAAAAAGAAATATATCATGTCCAAACAGGAGGGTAGGGGAGGTAATGAGAATAAAGGAAGAAATTTTCAAAAGCTGAAAATATGCCCAAATGAGGAAAACCAGAAACATCATAAAAATCCACATATTACACATGAAAAAGTAAAACAGGACAGGAGGTGATCTTCCAAACAGCATGAATACTAATAGTAAAGTCTTTGTCAAACACATCACAAGCAGTGAGTCTGCAGGAGTGTCAGTACAACCAATAGAAGATCAAGGTACATCAACATTTTAAAAAACATAAGCCACAGAAGAAACCCAAAATGGAATCTTTGCATCTCTAATCATAGTGAAGGAGTCTAGAGAGCTCACCTTGGCAGAGCCTTGCTTATAAGCAATGTTTCAGCAAAATCAGTCTCTAGTCTTTTGGTAAAAGTTATGGAACAAACAGAAGAAAAGAACAATAACTTCCAGGTCTGACAATATTCCTGAAAAATCCTAAAGGAATTCCCAAGTAAAAGAACTGATCTGCTAAAAATAATGTGCAATTTCTCACTTAAATCTTTGGTGCAGAAAATTGGCAGTGAGCTAATACTGTAAAAATTTTTAAATGGTGTTCCAGGGGGCATGTTTGGGTGATGTGAAGATAATGAAAGATTAATGAAAGACTAGTTAGGACATGAAATCAAATTCACCAAGATACTTTTTTTCACACAATGCACAGAATTTTCCAGAGGATATTTGGGTTCCTAAAAATGTATATAGGTTAGACATTGAACAAATTGATGGAAGAAAAACTCAGAGAGGATTACATACAAAGATATTACCACTAGCTTAGGAAACACTTTAAATGGAAATCACTGGATTCTGGGAGGATATTTATGAAAGACCAACTGTCTTTGTCCTGTTTTTACACTATTCTCTACATATTTGCTGTTTGCTGCTGTTAGTGTCATGGTATTGGCTTTATATGGTATGGAAGTTCTAACAGTGTTAGATTTCATCTTCCAGCAGTTTCAATAAGCAAATGTGCCTATGCTTGTTCTTCTGCAAGTAGTTAATAGGAAGAGGGGAAATTCCTTCTCCAGAATCATCCTCAGTAACCTGCAGCTACACGGGATCTGGCATTAGAAGCAGTTCCATGGGAGATGAATAAATGAGGCAAATAATCCCTGTTTATTGAACTCCTATAGCTCTACCCAAGATATGTGAGAAGAAACTGAATGATAAAGAAACAAAGAACAGGAGAAGGTCAGGCAGCATCAAAACTTTTAGTTCTTTTTTTCCCCACATTAATTTTAGTTTTAATTTACTCTTTGGGTTTTCATACACTTTGTCTAAGTGTATACCCATTAGTAAGCACCTTGTTTACTAGTTTAAAGTGCATACTTATTTCTTGTTGACAGGCAAGATTATTATTAAGTTTTTATGAGAATATATTTGCCATTTTAAGTTTGCTTAAGTAGTTTTTGGTGTCCACTTAATTGTAAGGAAATGGAAAGCTTAAATCATATCAACCTCAAAAGGTTTTATTGAAGGGCAGAAACAGCAACTAGCAATATGCATTAGCCAAGTCCATGGTACACTGTGTTCCTGAACTAGTGAGCACAGAAAGATCCATTTAGATTGATATTTTATTTGGCAAATAAATTGATTCTTACACCACTTATTCCGTAAATTGATCAGGTACAACATACCTCATATAGTCTAGGGGTCCCCTCATACTTGAAGTTTAAAATAATATTTGTAACAGGAGACTTGCAACAGTATTTCACAACCTCCAAAACATAATTTTCATTAGCAATCAGTTACTGTCTGCAGCATGGCTTGCTTGTGTCAGAGGGAGAACTGGAAGATCTTCCAAGACGTCTTAGCTCTTGGCAGCATAAATACAATATTGCTGTGGTATATCACGTTCTCATAAAGCAAACAAATGCAAGGAATAGCCACTTAACACAATCCTCTAACCAGGCTGAACATTACAAAGTGTCAGAACAAAAAGTAGTCAGAATGCAAAGAAAAAGACAACATATGTCTCTAAAGGAAAACCAATATATGGTTTTGCAAAGTGTGCTCAAGTACAGAAAGGAGGAATGTCTTTTGCAGGTAGTATTAGGACTGAAAAGCCTCTGACTCAAAAGATATATATACATATATACACACATATCCACAAAGATGGTCTCCTGAAGGGGAGCTATCCTCATATGAATGTCACCAGTGATTTGGGGTAGTCTGTGAATGTCATCCTCAGAAAGTTACTTCTTGTTGCTGTTACAAATAAATGGAAAGTAGCCAACTTAGCAACACCAATTAGTTTTTGGGAACATGTAGTTTTCTAAAGTGATCAGTAATTAACTTGAGAGAAGAAACAATGGCTTCCTTACTGGTATGGCAACATTGGATACTTCTTCACAGACTTTAATCTTGCTCACAAGTTAGACCTGGTAAGGTGTCGTGATTTTGCCCCAGCCGAGGGCCGCACCCCACACAGTCGCTTGTACTTTTAAAAGGAAGGGGGAAGGAAAGTTGGGGGGTGGGGGGGAAAGGGAAGGAAGAAAGGAGGAAAAGAAACCACAACCTAGAAACCAGAACCACGCAGGTTGGGATAAAGATAGTTTACTAAACAATAACAGAAAACTAGATATAACAATAACAGGAGTTTAAAGCACAAAAGATATGAAACTGGTGATACACAATGCAATTTCTCACCAAACCACACAACTCAGGCCGCACAGCTTAGAGCCCGTCCCGGACAACCCGACTGTCCCCAGAAACTGCCCGTCCTGGCGTTGTCTCCTCCTCTTCCCCCCAGTCCCCCTTTATACTGAGCATGACATAACTGGCATGGAATATCCTCTTTGGCCAATTCGGGTCACCTGTCCTGGCTGCGTCCCCTCCTTTCTCATTAGTAAGGAAGTATGAAGAACTGAGAAAGGTCCTTGATTGCCCGGCAACAACCAGAAACATCAGGGTGCTATCAGCACTGTTCTCATCCTAACACCCAAACATGACATTCCATCCACTGCTAAAAAAAAATTAACTCCATCGTAGCTGAAACCAGGACATAAGGTTACTGCAGCAAGGTAGGTATGGGGTTCTTTGGAAAAAACTCTGTGCAAACAGGAAGGACCATTTATTTCCTTGAATCTCATTAGGCGTGTATGGATATGGTGCTAATTCCTATAGAAACACTGTATGTCAGGGCCATCTTACGATACATGATAGGATGTTGTTTAATGGTCATTTCTTAGTTTTCATTATGACAGTATGGCTGACTTTGTGTTAATTCTAAAGATTATCCAGATCTCTCTCTCAGTTCTTTTTATTTTTAAATCAAGAAAGTGTGTCAGAGGCTAATTTTAAAAAAGATTGGTCAAAAAATGGCTAAAATGAAATTTTTAAACAAAACAGTTCTATAAGCCCTAAAAGCAATTTCTAGTAGACAAAAGAAAAATGTATTTCAGAAAATTCTGGGCTCAAGCCTGGTACTTTCAGACTGCCTTGATGAGAAGTTTCCAGTTCCTGTTCATGTTCCTCTAAGATCATGATTTCCAAAAGCACCTGTCAATGTATTTGTAGTCTTTAGCTGTGATTTTAGGAACCCATCCTAAAAACATGCTGCTAGGTAAAGCCTAAGCAGCCTTAACACCACAAGGCTGGATTGGGTCCCAATACAAATGCTCAAATGGTTTAGTCAACTCCAAATATCTATACTTATAAAATGTATTTCAGTAACAAGCTGTGTATTATTTAGTAAAGTTTTCTCTGGAATTACACAGAAACAGAAATATAAATTAATTTCCTGCAAGGTCAGTATTGCTAAGATGAATACATATCCTTGTTTATTATTTCTGTTCCAAACTGCTTCATTCCTCTATAATAAATTTCTGTGCAAGATAAATCTAATTTCCAAATCCTTCCTACTGAATTATAAACAAATCAGATAAACAGTTATAAACCAGTTCCATCCACAAACAGAAGATGAAGAATGAATCCCCCAGATTTTAAAACATAAAACTGGGTATCAGGTCAAAGAAAATTAAATACATTCCTGAATGTTAGCACAGGTCTTTGTTTCCAATTCCTCATTCCAGATGAAGTGAAATAGGCCAGATACTCTCTTTGAAGGCTTTGATACTGATGCTTGATTATGGGACCAAATATTAGCCACCAGATTGCTTTCATGCCTGTCTACTTGATCTGCACTCAGCTCGAATCAGATCATAATAGAATCAATACTGCAAAATTTTCATTGTAGTAATTTTCTCTATAGTGCTCCAACTATTCAATTCATACGAAGGCGGCACCCCTTTAAAACAATTTATTTGTCAAAAAATAAGTCTGACTATGAAGTGACTAAGTCCAGATTCTCTTTTGTGCTTCTGTGTGCAATATGTCTCATAAGAAAGTTTAAGAAGTGCCTCCAAACTGGTACTGGATACACTGAGCACTCTGCAGGGAGTGCCTGCAAGATCCAAGGCTTAGGAGAATAATTTTTTTTTACTTTGGTCTCTGATCCTCCTCTTTTGCTGTTAGGTTTTCTTCTTGGCATCTCCCTGGTCTATATACCTATGGATAAGTTATTCTTATTTCTAAATATCTCCAATGTGACTTCTTCTGTTACATCAAGCATGCTTACAGAGCTCTGTAAAGCTCTTTGTTCTTCTTGTTGTTCCTACTCATCCTGAGTCAAACCCTGCTACATCAGTTCTCTTTGTCCCTAGTTACAAGCCTCTCTCTGGTGGTTTCCCAGATGTTTGTGCATTGTTTTTCCCAATCCCTATCCATTAATCATCAGTATTGTGAAGTAATAGCAGTCTCTCCCTGGTGAACATGGGGAACTGTCACATCTCAGAACTGCAACAGCCAGCACTGTGAGTGGGGACAACCGAAACCAGCCTCTAGAAAGCATCTGTGACCTAAGACTTCTCTGTTGCACTAGCATGTGCTCCAGAGCTCAGGGTTTTGGGCAGGCACTCCATCACTTGGACCTCCCTTGGGTAGAGTACACTGAGACGAAAAAGATGTAATTTTGCTCCAGAGCCTTGCAATTCAGAGTACCCAATAGTGTGCAGGGCAGCAGAGTTCTTCTTTACCTAATGGGGCTTTAGCTCATCTCTCAGATCAAGTTTATTCTGCAAAGTACCACTTGTCGTTTCTCATGTTGAAGTTGTATCTCTGAGCACAGTATTTACCAGACCAGACAAATGGTTAAGGTGAATTTTCTCAATGTTGGTTTCCTGAAGTGAGACCATGGGCCAGGGACTGAATCCCACTCTCCTGAAGCTGAAGGCAGCATTTAGTCTCCTAGAAAATGAAGAGATGCCTTTCTTAAAATTTCCTTGAGTTTAAATTGTGGCATCTGCTCAAAATAGTGAGGAAAGCCTAAACCAATATTGTTACTGCACTTCCAAATAAAGCAGAAGGGCAGAAAGCATGCAATGCTTCTCTTTTTTGTATATTCTAATTGTTAATTAAACTAAAAGCAAACTTTCTTTTAGTGGTTTCCAAAATAAGATTGCAGCGTCTCTCATTTACTGCCTTTAAGTTCTTTACTTCATTGTATATGGATAGGCACACAGGAATAAACTTGGTATGTAAGATGTCTTCTGCTTCCCACTCCAGCTAGTAAATTTTCATCTGTTGCTTCCTGCCCCAAAATGCATAAAGATATGAAAACAAGATGTGTTAAAATAACTAGATGGGAAAGATCATATCAGTTTGTTGAAATAGTGTATCAACATAATTTTGATTAAGGTTATTTCAGTTTCACATCAGCTGACCTCAAAGTAGTAATAAAAATTGTTTTCATATTTCCAATTTCTAGAGTACTACCCTGAAATTTTCATTTTCGACTCATAATCATATTCACATTTCTTTACAATACATCTCATTTGCTGAACACAGAGAGAAACATCTGTTCAGTAATAGCCTGTAGCCATGTATCCACTGAGGACTCAGCCTATTAAGTAAGAAAATTTCTCATCTGATGAACTCACATACTAAGATTTAAGATTAAGGGGTTTACTGGAGATGCTTGGCTACAAATTTGAAGCCCTTTCTTAAAGGTAATAAGTAAAAAATATAAAAATTTCTCTGGTTTCCTAAGGCTGTGATCACACCACTGATCTGTATCTGCTACCTACCAGTTCTAAAAAACAGGGATTTGAGTAAAAGTTTTTTTGGGTTTTGTTTACCTGGGGTTTTTGTCTTTTTTTTCCCCTGTAACTTAAAAAAACCCAAAATACAAATTCTTAGCTTCTTTCATTAGATCATTATTTTGAGAAAATAGATGTTTGAAATGTTTGTTATAATCTGTTAATACCCTTTGCTTGGATGTGATGAATGCTAAGTATTATTTTAAAGGGGTAGTTCAGTTTCTGAAGTTAAGTAACGAATATTAAAGAAGCATGAAAACCCAGGACATTTTCATTTGCACAAGAGAAAATCCCTTCTATTCTGAATAGCTCCAATTTCACCTCCTTTGTTCTTGGGATGTCACTTCTGATCTAGGGTACGTCACTATTCTACTAATCTTTCCAGACGGACTTTAGATTCTGCCCATATTAGAACAGAAGGGATATACCTTTTGTTTGTTTGTTTGCAACCTCATTAAACCCCATATACCATGGAGAGAGGAAACTGTATTTTAGCTTATGTTATCTAGCAGAGCAAATCCTAGAGGAAGGGCAGAGGTTTTCCATAATCATTGAATGTAATTGATTCAATTGCTTAGAAACTTGCTAATGAAACCAGAAACCAGATTTTCCAAACAGAAAAACGTATATTCTAGAGAAAAGTATAGGCTCCTAGAATTTTAAAATCTAAATAGGATCAACCACAAGAAAAGTAATTGCAGGACCAATGGAAGATAACAGATTTTTAGGGATTTGTACTTAGCTTTAAGTGAGAAGATTAGTGCAGGGAGCTCACACGGAAGAAAAATCTTGAGGGCAAAGTGCGTTCATCAGTGCCTAATAAGGAAAAGTTCCCACTGTCATTTTTCTCATGGTTAGAACATTTCTAACATTTCTGTGTTCCATTAATTCTCCTCTTTGTACCAGGGCCTGAACTACTGCTGCATTTTTCTCTTACATGGGCATTGATAGACTGATGGAATTCTCCCCTTTTTGATTCAGCTATTTTCATAAAATTTCTGGCAAGTTAGAATCTATCTTTCCAGAGCAACTAAGGGGGTATGGATTTGGGGGTTGTACTTGAATACAAAAATCTCTATCCTCATTATAATAAGTCGCATATAAAAGTCCACTCTAAACAAAGAAAAAAAATGGAATTAACCCAAAATATTTTTCAGGTTATCTTCTTTTTTAAGTGAGAGAATTGATTTATAGCGCATCTTTACCTTTAGCTTTATTTGAAGCATATACCTTACCTGTGTGATCTCCTTTTACTTGATATCTTATTCAGAGGCAAAAGAACTCTCTGGTACGTCGTACATAGTTCCAATGTTCAAGCAGAAGTGGAAGCCTTCTGGCTGCTGGTCATACCACTTTCTTTGGCCTTCAATAGAGAATATTTGTTTGGTGGTTTTGACTGAGAAAAAAATAGTAAAATACAATTTATTATACCCAGCTTTTATATTTTTACATATTTCTCTTCTTCACATATTTTTTGAATATAAATATTCTCACGGAAAATATTTTGGCTTTGGTGTAATCATATTTTTGTTATAATCGTTATATTCCAGAAACTGGAATTACATTGCAATTGTTATTTCCATTTGTTTCTCCAATGATATATTATGCTTCTTTTGAGAAGAATAAAGACCACAGTGCATCTTGGAAGTTGTAATTCAACCAGATAACCTGGAGTGTGGAACAGAACGAAAGAAAAATGTACTTGAAATGCATTTCCCCAGTAATCCCTGTGTTGGCAGAATCCTACCCTCACCCTCAAATCTCTTTGTCAGCAGAAAAACTATTTTCTGAACAGTACTAATAGCCATCTGCTAAGTAGTTTATTTAAGAAAGAGATAGATATCTTTAAATAAAACAAAATGTTGATGGGATCAAATTTTTTGTTTAATTAAAAGCTGTAAGTGAACTAACACTTGGTGACAGAGTTGCACAGAGAATTTGTCACATGTACAGGAAGTCAGACTATCTATATTAATGATGGCCATTTCTTGTTCTAAAACGTATGTTCCTGATTTTTAGTTATCATTGTGCTACCATTAATATTCTTAAAGCACTCACAAAGATACTTGGTAAGAAGAGAGTGTAAGAAGACCTAGTCTTCCATGTAATCATTTAAATAAGAAGAAACCAGATTTTCAGAACTGCTGAGTGCTCATCAGCTCCTTTGGTGTATGGTGCTTCATCTGCTGTGACATGGGAGCCGTAAATATTTAGGAAGCATTACTAGTGGTTTGCAAATGCCACCAATCACTTGCAGAAAGATTGGGCAGAGTTCTGAAGTTAAGAGTGACTTCTTGTGTTGCTGTAGCACCTAGAGACCTGCTGTCATAGCCTTTGCCCTGGACTCCATGCTGTTGGCCACTGTTCAGACATGTACTTCCAAGAACTGCAGGCAAAAAGAAATGTAGTGACTTCTCCGAGATCACACAGCAAGGAGACATCCCTCCATACTTCTGTTCATGCTGAGAGTAGAGGTTTGGGCTGTAATCTTGCTGCTCAGAAGCAGTACCCTGAAATGGCTGTGCACAAAGTGTGCTTTGTCTCCTTCTGCAGAGCTGCCTGGAAGAGAGCCCAGAGCCGGCCTGGACATGGCTGCTGAGGTACCCCACAACAGGAGGAGAGGAGGGAGAGGAGGAGACAGGCAGGAAGATCAATCAAAACAAAACTGCAAAGCCAAACATTCAGAAGTTCCAGAATGTAAGATTTACGGTTCTCTGTAACTGTCTTTTGGCCTTTGGGCATGTGCTTTACTGTTCAGACCTTCATTACATGATCGTATTCCCCCCGCCAGTATCTCTGCCTCATTCAGAGCATAGATATATAACATTTCCCTTATTTTTATTCAGTATGTGACCTTAGAGATCTTACTTAATTCGTGCTATCCAAACCCTCCCCAGAACAGAGATTTGCCAGTTTTCTCAACTGCTGTTCTGATGTGCTCAGTTTCAGAGTATTTGGATACTTCACAAATATAATGGATTAATTTTCACAGCACCCATCTGAGGTGCTACATTATTATTAGCCCTTTGTAGGGACCTAGAGATGAAGGTCAAAAGCTAACTATCTAATTTTGTGTTCCAAGCTGAAATGTCTGGAGCCTAATTGCTTAGGACTTCCAACACTACTTTCTTGCCACCTACAAATCGTAATTTTAAGAAATTTTGGTGGGAGTGCTTCAAACAATGAAATCCACATTGAATGCCAGACAGATGCTCCCAGAAAAACGTCTGTCCTGCAAACTTTCTGTCATCCTCTGCAGGGGCTTTCCAACATGGCATAGCAGGTGCAGCCTCCCGCCCTTCACATGTTCAACCAGACTTCAGTAGCAGAGAGAAAGGGAAGGCAGACTGAACTTGTGCTGCTTATCCCTACTGTACCTCCAAATGTCCTGCCTACCACTGCAGAATACTAGCAATAGGGTGACAAACCTTTTCCTTCATGGCCTCAGCTCTTTTGAAGGACAACCTTGGGAAAACTCCTTTGACATCCCAGGACTTCAGGTCAAGCCTAGCAACATGACCCATATATGCCATCTTCCAGGAGATGCCACCTCCTGCAGGAAGCCTCCTGGCTAAAGCCAAGAAAACAAATCAGCACTTCTCATGGTCCTTTGGTAACAGTAGTCAGGCAACCTACTATGGGTTTTTATGTATGTGGTGGTATATATGGGAAATAAACTGTTCCTACACTAGCCAGGACAGAACACTTCTGATCTCCACAGATGACTGTAGAAAAGAAACCCTCATAACCATCTTTAAATATCAATTGATGCTTCACTGCTACCAGGAAGCCACTTTCCTCTGTTACCTAAGGCAACAAAACAGGCAACCACCAAGTCCTAGCTCAAGCCTCCCTTTTCTTGTAGTTCAGCCTTCAGCTCAAAACAATGTCTTGCTTCCTCCCCTAAAACTGAACCCACACAGAAAAAGTACCAGGCAACATACTCTCAAATAGGAAAATACCAAGTAAACTGCAGTAGACACACACCCCCAGCATGCATCAGTCCTTTCACTGCCAGTGCCCTCGCCCATCAGGTTGCTGCAAGCACACAAACTCTTGATCGTTCTCCTCATTCAGCTTACATAGTTCTGGTTTCAACCATTACATTACATGAGTTATTTAGGTTAATTTTGAATGTCATTTCAGTTTGTGAAAATGGTAACATAATATCAGCATGCTCTTCTGTTGTGTTCAGAATTCCAGGTTTTGCTAACTGTGCATTATTTTTATATAATGCCCTGAATATTTTTCCCTCTGCCTCTTTTGTTTGCTCCTTCTGTGACTCATGCAGGCTCTCTTTCCCCCTCTCTCCCATTCCATTACTTGTTCTTCCATACAATAGGTATATTGAAAGAACAGAGAAACCTTCTTTATGTTTTCATCACTATCAAGAAAAAAAGAGCAATTGCAAGGAAAGAACAGCTCAAACTGTGCAGGCATGGATTGCAGCATACTGAGTACAAGTAAAACCTCAAGAGAGTTACCTAGCTATTAAATACTAGTACACTTCTATTGCTGAATTATTTTTCAGAACTACAACATACCCAAATTTTGGAACATTTACTTAGGAATAAAGCCAGGACAATCCTCCAAACCACAGAGGTCACCTAATTTCTCAGCGGAATGATTGTTTTAATGTGCAATGGTTATAAGCAACACTCCCACACACCCTCGCCATGCCTGTCGGTGTTTCAGAAGCATTTGGACAATGGCCTTAGCAACATGATTTAACTTGTGGTCAGCCCTGAAGTGGTCAGGCAGTTGGACTAGATGATCGTTGTAGGTCCCTTCCAACTGAAATAGTCCTCTTCTCTTTTCTCTCTCCTCTCCTCTCCTCAACTCTCCCCTCCCCTCCCCTCCCCTCCCCTCCCCTCCCCTCCCCTCCCCTCCCCTCCCCTCCTCTCCTCTCCTCTCCTCTCCTCTCCTCTCCTCTCCTCTCCTCTTTCCCTTCCCTTCCCTTCCCTTCTCAAAATATTGTAGGGCTACAAAGACAATGAGGGGACTGGAGTATCTCTCACATGAGGAAAGGCTGATAGAGCTGGGGCTGTTTAGCCTGGAGAAGAGCAGACAGAGAGGGGGTCTTATCAGTGCTTATAAGTATCTAAAGAGTGGGTGTCAAGAGGTTGGGGCCAGACTCATTTCAGCAATGCCCAATGACAGGACAAGGGGCAACAGTCAGAAACTGGAACACGGGTAGTTCTGTGTGTATATAAGGGAAAACTTCTTCTCTCAGGGTGACAGAGCCCTGGGACAGACTGCCTGAAGAGGCTGTGAAGTCTCCTCTGGAGATACTGAAAACCCACCTGGACGCGACCCCTGCAACCTGCTGTAGTAGGGGGTTTGGTATAGATGATCTCCAGAGATCCCTTCCAACCCCTACCTTCTGT